>JAPFBL010000006.1:2480000-3975000 GCA_026182355.1 Hermatobates lingyangjiaoensis | reverse complement strand
AAGTCAATCACAAGTGAAAACTCCTTGCTTCACATGTGAGTCTTTGATGGCACACTTGAGAACAGCAACTGGAGCCTGCTTAACGCAAGAGATGGAGGAGGAGGTGGCTGGGTGTCATCCCCCTCTCTATCTCTTAAGTAATGAAGTCAACTGACTTTTCATGTATATAGAGGCTCAATATGTGACCATATCTTAAAGTATATATGCTGCGTAATCATTCTCCCAATGTAACATTTGTAGAAGTATCAAACGAGAAATGAGTTGCCCCAGTATAGACAGAATCTATAGGTAATATATATATTAGGTAATTCCGAAAAGACTTAAAGCATCTCATGGCCCTCCATTGCTTATATTAGGTTGTCAGTTGTTAACCACGCCCCACTCCCCACCACCTTAGGTAAATGCTGATTGCCTACGAGACAAGCATACAGTCGTGTTCAGTGGAATCATAAGACCTGCGTCAAGCTTACCTTGGTAAGCCAGACCACAAAGTCTTGCAAACAATGCAAACCCACAAGGTACATTTGTAGCAATCTTTGTGAAAAGCGTTGCACTATTGGTTAGCTTTGACAGGTGACACGATTAAAAAGTTAAAATCACAAATGATACAGTAAGTCTTACCAAGGATACTGTGTGGGATAGTCCATCCCACAGGTTTTAGACAGTCCATCTTCAAGTACACAACTCACCTTGGCCGTTCAAATTACTGGTGTATATATAACGCTTTAGTAAGTCAATAAGTTATACTACTAAGATCAGTTTCTCTCCAGAAGGTGGAGAGCAGGAATACACTGTACATCGTTTGATATCTTATCAAACAATGTAATTTTTAAGAAATAGCCTAAAAAAGACTAACAATGTCAAGGTATTAATAAAAATAATACAGGTAATTCATATAAACTGAAAAAAATTAATACACATAGCTACGTGTAGTAAAAATTAATATTGTTCAGCTGTTCTCAAATCTCTTAAAAAGACTTGCTTGAGTGATGAAGGTTCTGTTGCCATGAGTGGTACAGAAGTAGCTTGTATTTCTTATATAACTAAAGTAGCTACCTTATCCGCGCTGAGCAGACAGTAACTGAGAACAAAGTTACGCATGCAGTCACAAACACCCCACGGTCACAGTAGCCTAGTCATTAGCCAATTATACCAATAGATTCAGGTCTATTATAGCTTGTGTTGAAAATGTTTACGACCGTTTTGCTTATTAGCTTTAATCTATTACAGCTAGTTAATACTATTCTGACTAGTGCACAGGCAGAACTAACTTCGCTAATTCTGGTAATGTGTATTGCCTATAAACATAATTGGTTTCAATTAACAAATGAGTCACACTTCTTGACCTATCACAGCGCTGAATGTAAAAGACCCATTGTTTAGTTATTGAAAAGAATAGGAACAGGTCTGCGAATTTAGAAAGCTCTTTTACATCTAGTTCATCTTTGACCCCGTAATTCATTCCACTGGTTGAGTAGCGATGCAGCAGGATCAAGTATCTCTTAGCAACTTATTGCTTAAGCAATGCTTGTATATATGAACTGACAAAGTTTACTCATAAGACTAGCTATTGAAATAAATTCACTTCAAAAAATACAAGGGCCCGTTTAGAGTGCTATCTAAACCTTGAATCCAGATAAGTTATTCTAGCTGAACTATTCTGTTTGTACTCGTAGGAGCCAAGCGAGGTCGGTAATTTGCCCTTGACCTTACTGTGCATGACTACTTGACCCTTGAGCTTTCACCCTTGACTAATATTAAACCTGTCAACAGCTATAGTATTTACACCGTTTCAAGTCAACTTTACGAAATAATAACCCTAAAAACCCAAAAGTGAAGTTACCGATTGCCAAATAAAATCTCAACAATACTTCAATAAAATTGCTTCCTCAGTGTCGACTGAATCTGAAGTCGACACATGAATCTGAAGTATCTACGAAACGAATGCTTTGTATTAAAGTTATAACATGTATGAAAGAAAACTGTCCTAAAAGCAAATATTAATTATGTTTAATAAAGGGGAAATTTCTTTATTCCTTGACATCTAAGTGTTACATAAACAAAAACCAAATACAGTTAAATATGTCCCCTCTAAGACTAGTGGCGCACTTAGTTTCTTTTAGACCTTCCTTTACTCTTTTTATTTTCTTTTCAATACCAAAAATTATTTTTTTTAACTTTAGTGCTAATTCCTAAGAGCAACTAAAAACTAAACTGTGAAAGATACAGCGACAAGACGAAACCCGTCCGAAAATGAACGACAGATGTAGGGATGGCGCTGGTGGCTACCAGTCAATTCCGCTAAGACACTTCGGCCTAGGCATACCCTCTGTAATCTGCACAAGTCATCTCCATCCGGCTTATATAGTTCTTCTGCCTCATATACATCAGTTTTCACAATACAATGTCAATTAAAGTGTTGATCAGCAACACATAGTTCTTGAAATTTAGTTTTATTTTTCAAGAATTTAAGCATATCTTTAGCGTCATGTAAGACTTCAGTTTTTACTGTCACCTGAATATGATAGACACCTGAAGTAGAGGCGTTTGTAAAGTTTATTTTAACCTGTAAGCTGGTAAATGTACAGGAATTCTTTTTCACGTTAACTATGGTCTGGTAATGGCGTGCTTGGTAATACTACTGAGATTAAAATCTTGGTCTTAGACTCGTTATTTATATGAATATGGAAAAACCAACTCTGTCTGGAGCCTGCACGATATCGGTTGCTTGTTTAATATCAATACCTAATATACGTGAGCAAGGTCAAACTTAGTATTTCCAGTTTGTAATCCGCCCTGTATTTCGGGTTGCACTTAACTAAAGTCAGTGTTTATTAAGAAATGAGCCACACGTATTACCTTTGGAATTCCACTAATGGTGAAATAGTTACAATCTTACATCATGGTTATTAGCAGTACACTTATAGACTAACTGAAAAGTGCAGTAGAACAACCCTATACTATATAGTGGGACATTTATAGTGGACACTCATAGTGTCATAGTGGTGTAGTTATTGTAAAACCTTATAGCGCTGTAATGCGATTACATTATTATGGTATAAGGTACATTTATAGTGTAACCTGAGAGTGTTGTACTGAAGCCTTATGCTGTAATCATATATTGTTACAGTGGTACACTTATAATGTGAGTTCATAGTGTTATAGTGTAACCACTATACGGTTATAGTAGTACTTTTATAGTATAGTCGTATGTTATTATAGTGGGATTAGCTTTTTATTGACCAATGCCATCTTGAGTATCCCGGTCCTAAGTACATAACGGAGTTTATGCTTTAGGACTAGTTAACTCTTAAATATGGAATCAGAAAATATGCGCAGTTTCATCTATTGGGCAGCACAAAGTTCGTCTTTAAGTAAATAAATTTCGGTCTTTTATTTAATGATAAAAAATAGTTGTGAAATATGCGACGTGAGTGTTGACTTACGCCCATTGAGTACCAGAGAGCCTGAATTGACTTGAACAATGAACAATGATGTGGTTGAGACGGTCATGATAGACCTCCCTGTGTCCCCCCGAAATGAATCGCTACGCAGTTGAAGGAGGTCTAGAGCAGATAGCCTGGATTGCGTGCCAGATATCAGTCAAAATTGGAAGAAGATCAATACAGCTTGACTCTGGCTGCCTCTCATTCACCTAGATTTGAAAGTCTTGACCACTCTATTCACTTCTCATTTGTCTGCAACTGACAAAGTCCACAAAGCCTTTAGAAGCATTCGTATTCATAAAATACAACTGACAGCTATAGTTAAACCACGCGAAGAAATACTACAGCAGACAACTCTATCAATTCTATTATATGATAACCATGTACATGCCATGAGGCTTCAAACATTTTATTTCTTCTTAAATTATACGCCGAACAAAAAAACAAGAGGACTCTTCGAGAGTACACGAATGTAGGGCTAAAAGCAATATTATAACTTTAATATAAGTAAACATATTATCACAATTTCTTATAGGTTTAGTCCATGATAACTAAATAGATAATCCATTTAGTTAATAAAATTATATTAATACTGCTATAATAGTTCGACAATCTTGAATATTGATTAAATGCTTTTGGTTTTGAAATAATATACAAAGGAATGGATATTACGGGAACCAAAAGTTTTCTAGAATTACTGAAATATTAGAAAAGCTCTTATAAGGTAAACAATAATGTACTTTAAATTATATTGAAGCTATTTTTAAATAAATTACAAAATATATTGTTACAAATGTTCTTGTTGTAGTACCAATAATGTCATAGTAATATCATTAATGTTAATCTTGTTAGATCTGAAACGCGTTATATCTCCTTATATAATACTCGAACGGAATGTGTTAAATGCTTCACTAAAACTAATGAGAAATGTTATTTTTCTAAATATTACACACTTTTTAATTTTAATACTAGTATTATAAGAAAAGGTTAATATTTCTCATTTATTTATTCAAAAAAGTTCAAAAACACTTTCTGAAAATCTAAATTTTGCTTGTCTAAATCAAATGGCTAAAATTCTCAATTCTATTTTCATAAAACTCTTAAATGATTAATAATTTTGTCCCATATTATATTTAATATTATTTTACGTTATTTCCTTCTAAAATGTATACATATATATAACTATTTCTCCTCTTCCCAGTTGTTGATAACTAGGATCATGGAATGCATGTATACCCTTGCCGTTTGACATATCAGAATTGACGTCCAACAGATCTAACAAATCAAACTTTTTATTTAATCTATTTGCAAAAAAAATATAATACATTATATTGAATTTATGTATACTTAACGCATAATCTCAGTAAATACAATTAATATAAAAATAGAACGCATTAAAACCTATTTTTTTGATGACCAAATAAGTTTTTTTTTAATGGATGCATTTAAAATGCGTACGCTATGAAAGTGAAAGAAAGATGAACAAGTGTTATTAAGAAACTGTTGTGGCCTGGTTTCGGTACATCTGCCAAAATAACCTGTCATAATGATGAGGCTTTTGCGTCGTTGGCAGATAGCAGAAATAGAAAAGTAAGAGGCGTGCTCCAAAGATCGATAAGAGGTCTGTGGGCCAAACCTTCTGCGCCGCAGCCTGTGTCTACAGCATTGAGCCTTGAGCCACTGGGCATCAGTAACAGGATTACCACATCCTTATTAGTGTTGTCTTAAACATGTATCATTACCTGAAATCAAACCTTAAGAGGTATATTGGCCAAACCTTCTGCACCAGAGCCTGGTATCTATAAATCTCAGCCCTGAGCCACTGGGCTCACATCGGTGGGCCAAACTTACTGCAGTAAGTCTGGTATCTTCATCACTAAGCTCTCTGCTATTGGGCCCCAGAACGTATTTGGCACATGACTTAATTGGTTTTCTCATACACATGTAGCATTACCTGACATAAAACCTTGAGAGTTCTGTGGCAAAACCTTTTGCCTCAGGCCTGGTCTTTATAGCATTGAGTCCTGAGCTACTGTTAGCAGTAACGTGTTTTACCACAGTACTTTGTCTTCTTTATCGCACGCGTCATTGTAATCTAACTTCGGTATAACTATGAGATTCATAAATATATATATATATATATATATATTATAGTACAAACCGCAGTAAGAAGTCAGGAAAAAGACTAATATCTTTCATCTATAACAAGTCGTCTTTATCTTGAAAGATCTTAGTATTTTTTCTTATTCCTTACTGTGGTTTGGACGCTGATTTTATTTCACGTGTTAATTGTGAAATTCTAATATATATTTATATATATACGAGTCCACAATTGAAAAAGAGTAACACACAGAGTAAAGAAACACGGTTACTCACTCAAATTTTCTGGCAATCCGTTTTCAGGAGAAACATGTTGTAGACACAATGGCAAGTAACTCAAAGTTACTCTTCTTCGATTTTGATCTCGTATTCTGTCCAGTTTAGATCGCTTTTCAGTTATATATATATATATATATATATATATATAATCGTAAATTTTGGTAGCAGTTCTTCTTTGATACACACATTATTGAAAATGACACCAAATTTAGCTGATACCTGTTTCTTAACAAGTTTCTCAATTTTTCTAAATAACACTCTCGTTATTTCGTCTACACAATAAAGTACATCTCCTATAGTCGACATGTTTCGAATGATCAACATTCATCATCAGGACGTGAATAAGATCTAGGTGAAAAATCTGGTTTATATATACATGGAGAAGGTAGAAGGGGGTGGTTTTCCAAGGAAGTATATGGTTTCCATATACAAGGAGGTGGAAAACCACCCCCGTCTACCTTCTCCATGTATATATAAACCAGATTTTTCACCTAGATCTTATTCACGTCCTGATGATGAATGTTGATCATTCGAAACATGTCGACTATAGGAGATGTACTTTATTGTGTAGATGAAATAACGAGAGTGTTATTTAGAAAAATTGAGAAACTTGTTAAGAAACAGGTATCAGCTAAATTTGGTGTCATTTTCAATAATATATATATATATATATATACATATATATATAAATTATATACCACAATAAACAATATATATTAATTAATTAAATTAAATATTTTATTGTGTTATTTAATTCATGTATTATATCAAGAGTTATTGTTGATTATTAATTTATATTTTATATATATATATATATATATATATATATATGGTATATGTCGTCCCTCTGTCAATTCACTTCTTCTAAGAACAACCGCCTGAATGGTCGAAATGTTGAGAAGTGATTCCTAATCGTTACTTTTTTTCTATGTGTCACAGTTTATTTAAAGTTGTTATCAGTCCTTCAGGATCGCAATAAGTTTAATATTTATATATGTATGTCTATATCTCAAGACAGTTGAAATTCTCTAATTATTTTTTTTTAAAAAATCTCTTTATAATGCAATATTTAAATTTTTCTACTTCAAATTTTTAACTTCTACCCATCATAACAGTTTTTAATAAAAACGGAAACGTTGGTACTGAGACTGTAATTTGAACTTGAAGAACTGACAAAGTCCTAATAAATGTTATTTCGTTTCTACTCCAATATCCATACTTTTATCAAGTTTTTTTTATATTTTTTTAAGGTATATATTTTATCTTCAAATAAAATATCAAAATACTTTATGAAGATATATATATATATATATATATATATATATATATTATTTCCTTTTTATGCATAAGATCATTTTATACGAATGGCGAACTTTGATGGTGATCTTATTTGTGCGTTTGTTTTCTCTTTTAATATGGTTGAGGCAGCGCTCTTATTGATGTCGGCTGTGTGTCAACATTATATATGTACAATATAGTAAAATAAATGGTGACGTATTAAAGAAATTAAATGTAACTTTTCAGTAGAACTATTATTCATACTTATATTAGAATTTTGGGCGTAATATTACTTCAGTATTACATTTCAAATTGACATAATTTTATAAGTAAACTAGTAGCTGAGTAGTTTGCTAGTGGGATGATCAATCAATCGATGAATTTTTGTGCATATTCTAAATTATAAACTTCTTTTTTAATTGTAATTTTGTAATTATATTGACTTGAAATGTTATTTTTTATGTTTTGAAGAGTAATTTGGGTAAATTTTATAATGTTCTGATTGCATATTAATAAAGGTGAAATTAAATTAAATTTGGTTTTGTTTTTGATGATATGGAGAGAACTAAGCTGTTTTGTAGATGAGGTTCTTTAGGCTTGTACGGGAGCAGTTCAAATAACAGGATAAGATATCTGAAATGGCGAGCAAAAATGTTAGGAACGGCACTAGAGAGGGAATGGAACGGCCTTATCTCTAGCTCAAACTGTCCCGGGATCTTGATGAAACTTTGCAGAGGTATCTGTTGAGGAAACGACAAATGAAATGCAATCTTTCGAATTGATATTGTTGTGTTTAATAACAGCTAGTTGTCATTTATTGTCGGTGCAGTCATTCTACAATGAACATTTCCGCTTTCCTGCAATGCCTCTAAAGTCATATCGTCAGACCTTTTGGCCTTCCACCAATCTTTATACTCTTGTTAACAATATAATTCAGTTATCTGTCACATATCTACTCTAATTAACGGTATATTTCTACAGTTTAGATCTTTCGTCTTCTAGTACTAGAAACAGAGTAATTTAGCTATCTAATACTCTTGTAGGCCTTTTACATCCGAAATATATATAACGTAGAAATAGTTGAACACAAACCACACACACATACACACGCACATGCATGAACAGACTAATATGTAAAAGTTATTTTACTGACTCAAAAGACCTTTTTAATGTTGAAAAATGCATTTTTCCTTGAAAATTCGTCCTGATTTTAATAAAAGAGTAACTTGATAAAAGAAACCACACACTGTAGAAGTGATGGGACAAGTGCATTTTATGTGTATCAATCTAGACGTACTCACAACTAATAATAACTCTTAAACTAATATTTAAACATAGGGAACTCCACTTGGAAGAGTTAAATTTCTAAATTTTTTATTTTGAAATTGTTCAGTAAGAAGATTAATAAAATTCTATTAAATTGATTGTAAGAGTGTTGTTTAAGAGTTAGAAAATAGAAAGCAAATCTTTACATTGTCCACTGGGAAATTTGAAGTAACAGGGAAAACTTTTCAAGCCCTCTGAGACCTTTTCAATGTTGAACATGATTCAACAGATCCGCTCTCCTACCTTAATCAACCCGTCTATAGACGGCCTTTTCCCGACCATCCCTGCGTTGTTTTAGGAAAATGGCTGAAAAATTTTCAGTAATGGATTGAAGGATTATTACGTCCAAGACTTGATGCTTCCTCAAATCCAATCTGTTAGATGACTTCCTCATTAATTACAAATATTAATCCTTTTTTTTTAGAAAATCAGCTTAGTTAAGTAGTTCACACTCGTGCACTATTAATTAATTGATTCTAACGTGACTAGTATAATTTTTAACAATTTTCAATGAAACGGTATTCAATAGATTTAACATTGAAAACAAAAGTTACTATATGAAAATCTTGCTTTTGTTATTAAAATAATTCAGTTTTACAGATTCGAAATGATTTTTATTAATAACATGATTATAATGTTATCGGTTACAACTAGAATAAAAAGAATACATGACTAGGATTATGTTACTTGAATATATTCAAAAGTAATCTACAGAATTAGTTAGATAATGATGGTTTTGATGAATAGAAAAGACTGAAGAGTGGAGGGAAGGGGAGCTGGAGACACATCTGGGATATAGGATTAAGTAAACAGGTAGTGTTTACAGGGTAAGTTGAGCACTTACCAGTCTCCAACCCTCACTTAGCCCTTCACGGCTTCAGTTCTTACACAGGGGGGTGTAATCATATAATACTGTATTTTCAATACTCTTGAATGAGTCTGACTTCAGTCTTTGCTTGTCTTAGGAGGGGCTGACATCTATCTACTTGATGACAAAGCATTTGAAATATAGTAGCGAGTTTTTCTGATGTCTTGTATCTCATATATTCTTGTTTTGTGAAATTAGTTTTAGTTTGTCTGATCGTTGTATATATTTATATAACAAACTTTATGATGGAAATAAATAAACAGGAAGTATAATATAATAAACACGAGGTGGTGTTAATGATAATAGGCCACAGTTATAAATGATATATATATATATACACTTTTGTTTTATTTGTCCTCTGGTAACAGAATAATAATGAAAAGGGAACATACCAGTGAGAGAATTATGAACGCTGAGACTTGGGTAAACTTTGATGAAAGTCGTTTATAAGGCGATCTAATATCAATTTATAGAAGTATATATAGCTTTTGTTTGATGTGTGGGGGGGGGGGGGGGAGGGCATGTATGTTTATTTACATTGGAAAGATATACAAGGATAAGCGATGGAATTTATTCAAACTTGGAGCGTATACTCTACCAAGTAGCAATATAGGCCCTGCAAAGGGCGTCCATCAAATTGCTTCATCCAATTCAAATCCCTTAGGCCTAGCCTTTCTTCCAACAATATCCTGGCAATAAAGTCCCCTCCACTTGTAAACAGTGTGTTGCCAAACAACAGTTGTAGTAAATTGGTTTTATTGTTCTCACTCACATACATGTTTCTGTGAAATAATATTTAAAAAAGGCAATACTAAAATATTATAACTTTTTGTCAACGTTTGAAAATATAATCACTGGGTTATTTATTCCATCGTTTCAATTATTTGCTAGCATATATATTATTTAAATATAAGTGTATAAATATGGCAGATTTCCATGTTCAAATGAAACTTGTAAGGTACGAGTTTTTCTATTACTGAAAACCTTTTTCATTAGCCTATAATTAATTGTTATAAGCACTGGTTATCATTAGTGCGTTAACACTAACTTATGCGTTAGTCATCCGACCTGATTATTTACTGGATGACGCTCGTCTTTAGGAAGCTGCTGAGGAATTATGTACCCAAAGATCGAGGTGACACGAAACCAGTCGGTCCAAGAGAGCATGTGTTCGGTGTGTCATGTTTAAGTATTGTCGTTATGACAAAGGGGTTTTTGTGAAGTTCCTGTGCTCTATTCTAATTCTACATTATTTACAATTGACATTCATATTTTCCTCCCGTATTCTATTCTGGTAACTATTTTTAATGAATCTGTAGGAATACAGTGACTTTTACATATATATGTTTAAGTTTTCAGTAGTATATTGGTTGCTCATCTGTATGTATTTATAGCAACATTAATAGAACACAATATTCTGATTAGATACATGAGCTCGAGCGTGTCTGGGGTGTGTAGCTTAAAAATCGTGGAAGCTGATTCAATCTGGTTACTTTTTAATACCTTATTATCATTTAATGAAATTTATCAACACTGGATATGGTCTTCTTTAATAGTGGATTTTGTGTGCATGTTGATCACTGCTTCTTCTGTTTTTGTTATTAGTAACAAGCTTAATAAATTCTTTTATCTTTTATAAGAGTTTTAAAGATGTCTGTCACATAAGTATAAGGTTTTATGATGTCAATGTCTTAAGCAATAATCAACATATAATACTAATTATAGTGTTGAAAAACGTTATTTTATAAGTTGTCAATCTGTATTGACAATCAAAAAAGCATGAAATAAAGCTGATTGTGAAGAAATGTAATAGTTATTACATCTGAGTAAGGTGGGTGAAGGAACAGCCGGACATTTTATTTTTAAATATAAAAATAGAATAAAACATGTAAATCTATTACAACTGCCTTAAATATTACGCTGAAAGATCGAAAATTCCCGCGCATGAGTTCCCTCGGGAGAATATATATCAGTCTATTCCCGCCTCTCTGTGTGGGAAATGGTCAAGGGAATAAGACCAAGGGCCTAGGTACAAGATCTAGAATTGATCTTGAAACCTGCAGTACTGTATTTCAAACGAACATCCAGCACTACCGTGATACTATTGGTACTACTGTCCTAACAAATTTCTAGTAGAGATATACAACATACATAACGGTGAGGGCCAGGGTAGCCCAATGGCTTGCATGCCCGAGTTCTAGACTTGTGCATCCCGAGTTCTATTATTACTCTGGCCTCAATTTCCTCATGCGGAAGGTGAATAATTTGTGCACGTCGTCCCTCAGAGAAGATGCTAATTCGTCAGTCCCCAGCCTGCACGATGCCGGGTACTAGTATGCACGCGAGTTAGTAAACATTTAGGACCCGATAATGTTAGTAAACATTTAGTATGCCCATTACTAAAATTGGTGCCAAGTAATAAATAAAAATATACTTTCAAACCTTGAAGAGGACTAGAAGGTGACAGCCTATACGTCTGAGAGCATTAGAAAACAAACAAAAAAGTAACAGAATACATATAAATGTTATCTTTCTAACGAACATCTAGTGATGCAATCTTACAATGGATACAATTTCCTAACAAATTTCCATCGATGCAACCTTATATACGGCACTATATTCCGGTCGATACTTAATTTTCTCTAATCTGAAGTTTCTTTTTACCCTTTAATTGAAATGTAATTGGTGAAAAAAAATGTAAGATTAGGCAGCCCTTAAAAACAGTGCCACAGCTTTATCACGGTTTTTTGTATTGCTGTGACTGCGTTTCTCATTATCTCCAGTTGAAACGTCTTTCCTTAATTGCCTTGTACCTTAATTTGCCTTACGGTTTAATTGCTTTTTTTAATTTGATTTCTTTAAAAGGTTCCTCTTTAATCTTTTATAATGTCTCAAATCTGAGAATGACATGAATAGATTCCATATCTTACACATTATCAGTCAAGTCATTGTAGTTGTAATTGCTTTTATGCTATCTAGCATAGCCTTTGTATCTAATGCCTTCTAATGATTATAAATCACTTGTCTGATCTTTATCTTCCGAAAGTTCCATGTATTTCTTTGCAGATTCATAGTATATAGTTTATATAAATACATAGTTTTCTCCTATAAAAAGAAGTATTGTGATAATATACAAATTAGCAATGTTTCATAGAGGTTAGTTAGCATTGCAAAAAAACTGACTACGTAGGTTTCCCTAAAGCTGCGCCTATTTGGACCGTAGTCAATCATCAAGAACAAACTAAGTGCTTTTTCGTGTTATAGTCTGTTCATACTCACCACATGTTTAGTCAACTGTTTCTATCTTAGTTATCATTGTCTTTAATTGCTCATTGTTAGATATACTATAATCTCAGAGAGAGAAAATAAAAACAATAATTAGAACAGGGCATAATTTGTACAATAAAAATGAAATTCTTGGGAGATATTATATAGGACATTCTGGGCACACTTTAAGGATAATGTATAAAGAGTATTCTATAAGAGTACAAGTATTTGCGTACAGCTAAATGTTCAACTCTAAGCAAATCGCGTCCCAAATTTTGCTTTAGTTTACAAACGCTATATATAACAATATAAAAAACTATGTTCGAATATAACTCATAAAGAAACACTTATTTTTCAAGAAATTTAAATTTTCTTTTACTAGAATAAAAAAAACTGGGTCTCATAAATGTTGATTATGAACTGGGCACAGGATGAGAGAGGTTGAGAGGCACTGACACTTTTTTATATATTTTTTAGACCAAATACTTTATTGCTTTCCTCTATTTTGTAGGTTTTTTTAAATAAAACGAGAAGGTCGCTATTGAGAGTTTGACCTGAACTTGTAAGATTGATTGATCTCTAATTCATTTTAGTCTTATTGTATTAAACTCTCGATATATCATTTGTATTATTTATAACGGTATAAGCGTGAAATTCAAAGTCAAAGCCACAGTAATAAATGGGAAGAAGATCTTTCAAGCAAAACATTGTTCTTCATTAGAGCCTCAAATCAACTGAAGAAGTTGATATATCATTCTGAAGATGAATCTTCAGTAGATTTGAGACTCTGAAAAAAACATTTTTTTTCGTTGAAAGACTTTTGTGCAATCTCTGTATTTGATTCTGTGGTTTAGACGTTGATTTTTATTTCTAGTATTTGCCATTTAAAGCTTGTTATGTACATGAAATTGTTCATAATAAAGTTATTAATATAATAATTAATTTTGTGAAAATAAAGAAATTGTTAAGTGCAATGAAGAATCTGAAGGGGCATCGAGTAGCTTTGTTTCAAGAATGTTGGTTCTTTGGAAGTTTATTGCAATACATTAGGGCATAGACTGCACACAGCTGTTATTAATATATTATTAATAACGCGGTTGTTACGAGTTCATAAAGCATTAACTTATGTGTAATAAGGAGTGTTTCATATTGATGAGTATTAGGTATTGTAGAAATACTCAGACATTAAAGAGCAGTTGATGCGAGGGAGCCATATGCAAGCTAAATAGCCTGCGCTTGGAAGCGTTTTAGATGGGGAGTCTATGTGACACAGTTTCACGCTACATATATTTACAAAAAATAAGACTGTAGTCGATCGTCAGGGCACCTTATTGGCTGGAGAGATTCCAAAGAGAGTGCTCATTTCATGGCGGATTAGAGGCTTGGGTGGTGTTTTCTTAGCATACTTTCCTCAGTCGCTATTGACTGATGGGTTGGCCGCTCTGTTGTTCCAGCACCATTAAATCAGACCTGTCATATAGTGGTGTTAAAAATACTCACCAGGCTGTATTCTCTTTGGCCAATGGTGTACTGTTATGAGCTAGCCAAATAACGCCACAACTAAAAATAACCACTCCTATCAGCGAACCAATCGATTTTATAAACATACCTCTAATTTACATGTTTTCTTAAAAGCTGACAAGCATAACATTCCATTACTCGTGAAAATGATTCAACCTGCACTAGCCAGCATATGCATTTAATTAAAAAAAAATACTCTAAAAGAAATTTGAATTTTAGGTTCGACACAAAGATTCATCAGCCAGGCAGATTTTATAATAGAAATAGTATAAATTTTTAATCATAAGTAACATTTTTTTGCATAATTAATATAGTATTAAATTCTAAATAACCAATAATCTGTAGTGATTACATAACAGGAACAAAGAAAAAACATATAAAATGAAAATAGATGCTACTTTTAGAGTCCACTACTCAATGAATATTCCGTGGCCTTTAGCGCACTGGTAATCAGGAGTCTATAAAGGCGTAAACATACGGACAATATTATTATAGTGAGTAATTAGCATGCATTCTTGTTGTGAAAGGAAATCATCTGACAGGTTAATATTGGTTGAAAGAGCCCACATTGGACACAGTAAGTTGCTAGGAGTAGAAGATGGAGAAAGCCACAGTGTAGGTGAATAAGAAGAAAGAGGCCTTCATTTATTTATTTGCTTTATTGGTGTGCGATAAAGTTAATTGATATATATATACAAAACTAAAGTTTATCGGGACTCGGTCAGTTCTTCAGGTTCAAATTAAACTCTCATTGCCAACGTTTTGATTTTTATTTAAAACCTTTTTCATAGGCAGAAGTATACATTTTGGAACAGAAAAACTAAGTATTACATTACAAATTATTTTACAAAGAAAATAATCTGTGGATTTCAACAACTGTAGTTTGAATGAACTACGTGGCAGTGAGAGTTTAATTTGAACCTGAAGAACTAACCGAGTTCCGATAAACTTTAGTTTTGTTTCTATTCCACGGTCGATACTTTTATCAATATATATATACTTTATGATGAAAATATAGAAAATATATCCGAAACAGACAAATATAGTTCAATGTACACAGAAAAACATAGATATATTAAGAGCACACTCTTATATTCTCTAATTTTCGATTTGAACAGTCTTCAAGGGAGGTAAGTGGGGGAAACCAAGCAGACCAACCGTCTCTGGACTAGTGCACTAGGTTTCCCTCTCTTTCTCTCCTGAAGACAGAGACTGCAAGTGTATACTTTTAATTTCTCTATGTTTTTTATGTACATTGAACTATATATATATATATATATATACTTAAAATAAACTGTGGCACATAGAAAGAAACATAACAAAGACTCACTTTTCAATATTTCGACCGTTATGGCGGTCGTCCTCAGGAGAAGAAGTGAATTGAAGGAGGGACAAAAGTCAACAGTAGTCCCTCCATCAATTCACTTCTTCTCCTGAGGATTACCACCATAACGGTCAAAATATTGAAAAGTGAGTCTTTGTTATGTTTCTTTCTATGTGTCACAGTGTATTTTAAGTGTATTCTGTCCTGCCGAACAGAATTTCGTTTATCAGATATATATATATATAATTTAATAAACTTTTTACAAAGTTTATGCTTTTTGTATTCTTGGCCTGAGACCCAAAATGCTTCTTATGGTTAAAATAACGGGAGTAATAAGTAATTAGTTACACAGTTTGTTACTACAGTACCGACAAAGCATAAAACTTTTACCTAAGACTCATTTAAAGTGAAATGAATGAATACATAAAGAATAAAGTAAAGAAGTAGCTGCCTGACCCCTCCTCCGGCTTTCAAACGAGTGAACTAAGGTTTAGTTCTTTTCTTTCTAAAAAAAAGTTTTCTTTTGTTAAAAACATAGAATATCTGTGATAAATATCAAGATATTAAAATCGCATACATGGTCAGTCCGTCGATCTTATAATAAAATAGGTAGAAATATATTTTATAATATATACTTATAATAAAATATCAGAAAATATAAGACAATCACTATAACAAAGAGGAAATAAGTAAATTTTGTAAATTAAAAAATTAAATTAGATTTTTTTTATCCAATCACTAGATTTATAAGTTCTCGCCTTCTGTGCTTTTTGAAAGCTTTGGCTCATTTTTGATTGGGCCTATTAATCATGGGCGAGTCACATTGCTTAGGTTGCCAACGGCAGTTGTCACCCATCCAGCAATCTTCTACGCCCAATACCACTTATTTTAGGTCATCTAGTGCATTCAACATTAACTTTTAAATAATGCAATCGCGTTTGTTAAATTCAATTTTAATTGTCCTAATTATGTTAATAGGAAGGGTAATTAAAATATTAAATAATATAATTGTTATGAATTAAGTTATAACGTAATAACCTTAATTTAACAATAATTGAAAGGCTAATTTTTTACAAATCCTAGTCAGTTTTAAAGATGGAAAACAATTTAAAGATGAAACATCATTCAATTAAAGTAGGAGTTATTTGACGGCTGCCTGAATTGTAAAGATGTAAATAATTTCTGGGGAGACGTTTGCCAAATCGACACTAGAATGAATTTCTTTATTATTAGGTAAAGAATGAGGTAGAATGAGATTCCATTGAGCAAAGCTAAATTTAGCTGGTTGGCTGCGTAAACCTGCGGGATCTCGTCAACACCAATTGTAGGTGGTTTTCTTTAAGCTCCTCCGGCTCTTTTGCCCTTGATAGCCAGCCAAATAGTTTAAATTTGTAATCGAGATAATGCGTCGTTATTAAACTTAATTTACTATTCATAAACCAATATACTGTTATCCTTGTTTTTTTATTGTTTCCATTTTTGTAACCTCTACAATATGTTGTGTGTACTGAGAATTTCCTCGTCATATTTTGATAATTGCATGATTATAATTGCTTACTTTCTAATTGTGTGACTACATATTAATTAGGCGTAACTAACTACTTGGTTTTAATATGTTGATAATTAGCCTATACTAACTCATAGTTAAAAAATAAGCTGTCTAATTAATCATGCGTTATATTTATTTTCTGAACCCATACCTCATTATTATAACGTATTGTTTATTAAATATAATTTTATGCTACTGGTATCATAGTTGACTATCCTTTGTTCATAGCCTGCACTGGGTTGCACGTTGTAGTTAGAAGTTCTAGGTCATGGACCTACTCCAGCTGATTCGACTGTGCCACTCTGAGTGCGAGGTCTGTAAGTGTGTTTCTAGTGTCTCGGCAAGGTTGCCTTCGTGGCAGTCTGCTCTTACGGTTACTATACAATAGTCATAAGAAGTGAATCGTAACTAATTCTTTATGCAGTCTTGTAATCTTGATGGTAGGCTTTGAGCAAGATGTGTTGGGATTTTCAAGTGATCATGTATAACCAGTCTTAGTAGTGAACTATTGTAACGTCTCCAGCATGTTATCCTTTGGAATACCCACATTTCAGGGCATATCCATTCCTGATCGCCCTAACCATAAGACGATATGCACAGTATCCATAAGATATGCATTTTATCTTCATAACCATAAGAGCAATCTCATGTTGGACTATCTAATTGGCCTTCCTGTTAGTTTTGTTGCCGACAACAGATAATAACTTGCGGAGCAGGCTTGCAATAGCACATTAGAGGTCTCTAAGTATCACTTTGTCCAAAACTAGCCCCATTCCAGCTTTGAAATCAATCTATGAAAAGTCTGTCATCAACTCTGGAATAAGTAAAAGTATTATTAATTCCATTCATAATGAGTTTAATTAATTGGCTTACTTTAATTTAGCTACTTCCTTCTGGCTAATTACAACATAATAGAATGTAATCTTAGTTACAGGGCTCCAAAGGGCTAACAATAGCTACTGGTCAAGACTGGTAACATTCATTAGACTTTATTATTAACAAAATCATTAAATAGAATGAAGGGATAAGCGCTGTGATCTGATCCGGTATTAATTAAGTGTGAAAGAGTTTTCTAATCAACAACGATGCGCTTTGACTTGGCTATCCATGTGACAAAGGCGTAAGAGAACCTAATCTTTAAACGAATTGACTTCAAAGAAAGTATTCTGTGGATTTTACTAAAACTGACGTAAGCACTAAATGAAAAGCGACGACAGGTGAAACTTAATAGTTTAACATTTTACTACCCTTTTAATTATTTAAAATGTTCGACAATTTTATCAGTAATACTGACAGCAGTGCTAAATACTATGCTTTGACGTTTCCAGAATGACTGAATAGTGGAAAAAGTTCATCTTGTTTAGACATGAAACATTGTAAAGTGCATTTCTCTTCATGTTGTAAAATAGCCCTAAAACTGCACATCAAAAAATTAATTTTTGTCAAATTTAAATAGTATTTGTCAAACAGTGTGCCTATAATTAATTTATGGAATCCAATAAACACCATCCTGCACAAATTTAGATATAATTATAAAAAATATATTTAAACTAGGTTATGAGGATGCCAAAATGTAGAAATCCCTGACAAATGATTTTTTTTTGGTCATAGTCGTTCTATCCAACTAAAGTAAAACATATAAATGAAAGAAAGAATAAAGGAATGAAGTTAATACGGTTTCTAGTAAATAGGAAAGTCTGCCAAAGTAATTCTGTTGGTGTTTATAGGAGGTTTGAAACAAAGTTTGATTTAAAACCGTTTGTTTCTTGTAGCAGTCGCCTTAACTCAAAACAACAGATTAGAACAGCAGTTTGGGAGTGAGTCACGATCGCTGCTCCTCAGCCATTTGCTCTTTTACAAGCCCCGGGACAAGTAGTTGTACAAGCATTAATCTCCCCGAATGACAAGAAAAACAAAACTTAGTTTTTCCTCTCGATTCTTAGTCCTGGATCCACTTTCTATGAAATTATGAAAGTGCTTTATATCAGTTTAAGAATTGTTATATACTTAGCTTATGTTTCCAGTATGGAGTAGTAAATATGAGAAACGAAATTTGTAAATTAGTTACCTATAAGAATAAGCCTACCTGGACGAGAAGGTCATTTAAATTTATGAGGATATATTATTGGTATTTTTAAACGAGAGAAGATTATGGAACTATTTAAACAAAATTAAATTAAAATTATTGGAAGGAAACAGTCTTCCAATAACAGTTTATTTACTGAAAGTTGAAGAAGTTTGAGGAGGTGGTCTGGAGATAAATTTCAAGATTTATGAAAATATATTATTTTAATTCTATTCACAAATGTACTTTGCATATTTTAATTGTCATTCTTAAAAGTGAATAAATATTTCCATAAAGCTTCTTTGTTAACCTTATCAATTCTTTGGAAGAAACTTTCCTACAGAGGTTGTTCTTTTTTTTTCTTTACCACAACAAAGGTGGTAACACTACATGCAAAAGTTAACTTGAGATGAACAATTGAACTTTGTCGTTTAGCATTAAATGGAGGAGAGAATGTGTGTGCTGTTATAATGAAGATGCATTTGAGAAATAGATGTTACGCTTTGCTAATTATGATGACTTTGACTTTGAATTATGAATTAATTAAAGGTCCATTACCGACAGAATGATACAAGCAATTAGTACGTTTAATTATAAATGTGTAGTCAGTGCACATAGGGAGTAATTATAATAATTGCTCAGTTACCAATTCATTGTGACTAAACAGATAGACAAACATCTTTATTTATGTAGTAGATAAAACGAAGTAACACCTGTTTGATTGATAACGACGAATACTGGCTTCTATCTAGTATCCCCAATCAAATCTGATATTTGAGTCAAACAGAATGTTATGGATGACAATGATATGTAAAACGAGTATCCCTTATTTGGATTTAAAAGAAAGCTGTCACCTTGCAATCCGCCTCAATCATTACATGTCGCTTATCGATTGGTCGTCTTCCTTGCTTATTCCAAGTGATATACTGCCAATGTTACCTTCTCAATTTTTTTTCTTTATGGACGTGATACATCAGAAAAACGTATGAATGTTACAAACAACCTTGCCAATTCTTCTCTTACTGAACCCTTGTCAAATGCATTATTTATCACTGCATAAGACAGTTAAAACATTTATTCATGATGAATTCTGAAAAAAAAGACCAACTTTAGCTTTGGAATATCTTCTAATAATGATTCCTTTATGTTTTCATTTGTTTTTTATTCCATGTCGTAAAACTACCTAGAACTCAGTTATTCAATTGTACATATGACATTTATGTCCTATTACTCTCAAAAACCAACTTGCATGAGCAGTATTTACGTAAAACACGCATACATTAGACATTTAATTATGCACGTTATATTCCTTAATTATTACTAAAACCTCTGAATTTTTCATCAGTCTCATAAAATATAAGATATGCGATTATATTTGAGATATTCACGTTCAGTTAATTATCACAACAACCTATGAATCTTCTCAAGTCTCGAGCAAACATTCTGTTTCTAAAAATTCATGTGATTTTGGTATTTCTACAACTCTAAAATCCTTGGTTATGAACAAAAGGTTTAGAAAGGTTGTTTTGTTGCAGATGAATACACAAAGATCACAACTCCCAGGCAAGACATGCTGTTTAAGAAGGGTTATCTCGGAAGGAAGAAGGTAACGCCTGAGCCGTCGTCCTACCTTCAACCAGAATCTCCCCATACTATGTCAGGTAAAGTCCAAGTCCATTGGAGGCTTTAAATCTCATATGTAGCTGCATTGCTTCAAAAGCAGTTTGTCTATTATCAGTCACATAAGGGATACTGCAACCCTACTATTTTTTTATTGTTTAAACCGATCCCCTAACGAGCGATAACGTCAGCTATTTATCGGTTTTTTGTTTGATTGGTAATTCTACATTGGGAGTCCTAAATTTTGCCTAATTTAAGTACATTTTGAGTAGGGATCTTTAACGGGTACCTACTTAAGCCGTCGAGACCGACGGCTTAACGTCCTCTCCTAGGGATGACATATTCAGATGTATTTAGCTCCTGGGTGAATAAATCGAGGGCCAGGTGGGGATCGAACCCCGAACTAGCAGCCCAGAGGCGAGTACGTTAACCACTGAGCTGGCCCTCTTACGTTACCCTGGTCCTCTTAAACCCTACTATTACATACTATAATAATATGAGATAGTATCTCACAGTCAAAACAATAAAATAAAATAAAATCTATTTTATAACAGCATAAAAAATGTTTCTTAAAAACAGTTAAGTATAAAATATTTATTTTTCTTTCTATATCACTCTTCTTGGGAACGATCAGCAGTTAAGAAAGTGAAGCACCTTTTTACTGCAAACAACAAAAGTGGGTACCACAATGTTAGGAAGACGGTCTAAAGAAGCAGAAATTATAACTTTTCAACTATCATGAGTGTGCGAATGGAACTGAAGGCTTTCGATCTTGACTTTAGTAAATCCAATCAACATTCACGTTGCCATAGTAGGGCACCGTCAAAATTGTTAGAACTTAGTTTTTCATAAACCTGGGATTTTATATAAAATTTATGATTGTAAATCCACTCCTGTTTGGATCACACAGAAAATCAAATTTTATTACGTCTAAATTTTCATTAATATTTGCATTATTGTTAACAATCTTTGGACAACTCTTTTTTAGTTGGTGTAAAGTGCGATCACTTAATTTTCGTTCAAACAACCGCGTAAATGTTCAGAAACTACCAAAAAAAGACTATCCGAATAACGGAGTCAGGTCTGAAGTGTAGCATGTATGTCTTTAGTACTAAGTATTACACGTTTCAGTATTGGCCATTACTATACTTTTTACTGCGGGACATTAACAACCATGTAATTGCCTTTCCTTAGAGAAACTCACACACGCACATATATATATATATATATATATATATATATATATATGTATATATCATTGTAGGGTAAAAATCTAATGAAATGGTCTCCACATATAAAACTTTTAATGATATAAACAACGCGTTTCGAACACGTAGTGTTCTTCTTCAGGCATTAACTAAAAAATACAATGGACCAGAGAGTTATATATACTACAAAGTAAATAAGTACAAAAATTAATATAAAATAAAATAAGGCAGAAAGAACGAACCTAAGGATGAGTGCCTCTGAATAAGACTGACTGGAAATGGAATGGACATGGGTGGGGGTATAGGGTACATCTGTTTCTTATTAGAGCAGGTACATTTTTCTCTTAAAGTTAGGCTGAGCCTTTACATTTTCTTTTAGACTAAGTGTAGGAAACATATTGAAAAAATAACACACAGAGCTATAACGAAATATAAACCACAAATATGTATTAGGAGAAAGTAGAACTTTTTATTTTATTTTATTTTATTTTTATATAAATAAATTAAGAAACGTTGTACATTTGGGAATTTGCTCATTGAGGCAAGTAGAAGAATTATCGCGCACTAGTTTGTTGATTTCATAGCCTTCTAAAATAGTTATTTCCCGGAATTTATTATTTCTGTGTTGTATTTGTAAATTTTGGTCTGGGAAAAATTGGTGGTTAGTGGTGACTAAATGTTTGGCAAAATGGGACATAAATTGTTTATTGTTGGGGGATTTGGTTTTCTGTTTTACTTCTTGCATATGTTCTTTTATTCTTTTGTTGAATGACCTTATTGTCATCCCTATATAATGTGCAGGGCAATTAGCACATGACAATTGATATATACCAGAAAAAGAAAGGGGTTCTTGAACTGATTTTAAAGATAACAGGGACTTTAAGTCACCTGAGTTTCTGTAAGCAACCTTTAAGCCATATTTTTGTAATAATTTGGCTATTCTTAAGGATGGATCACCAATGTATGGGATCACCACCCAGGTTTGTGTAACTTCTGTAGAGGAGCTGATTGGGGGAATGCCTGGCTGACTATTTTATTTCTTTCTTTCCTTCTAATTAGTTTGTTAATTAAGCTTGTGGAATATCCATTGTTTTTGGCTATGGTTTTTATGGTTTTGATCTCTTTGCATATATATATATATATATATATATATATATATGTACAGTAATATAAAGATAAAAACATAGACAGTAGCAAATATGCATTGCCATAATATTTGGACATCTGTCATCCTCAGGAACCTATGTACTCTTCGACTGCCAGAAGTCAACTGACACAATCGTATCCAAAGCCATGAAAGTGATCTGCAGTATTAACGCACTAAGCAGGAGGAGTAAAAAGAAAACTAAACAAATGTCAAAAATAAAAACTGAAATAAATAAAAAAAAGCCATTGAATAAAGCCAAGAAAAATTAACTCAATGAAGAAAGAAGATTAACATAAATAAAAAATAAACATTTTCTTTACTGTTCCTTCCTTTTTTTTAATTATTATTTATTTTAGTTTAATCTTCTTTTCTCATTCAATTAATTTATGTTGACTTTATTTAACCTCTTTCGTAGACTAGTTATTTTTGTTTCTTTTTTTTTTTAGTTATTTACATTTAGTGTCTTTGTACTCTTATGTAAGGTTTCACTCTATATGGTAGATCAAGTTCACGGCCTTAATCGTTTCTTTGGTCGGCTGCTGCCACTCTAGTGTATACTTTCCCTGAGGGTGATAAATATTAAAATATGGCAGTGATCTCCTTTGAAACTAAATTCAGTTATATATATACTTATCAATGATCAAACCACAATAACAAATGGGAAAACAAGACTAAGATCTTTCAACCCTAACAAGCGGTCTTCGTCAGAGTCAAAAACCCAACAGAGTCAGTTGGGTTTTTGACTCTGACGAAGAACGCTCGCTTGTTAGGTTGAAAGATCTTAGTCTTGTTTTCCCATTTCTTATTGTGGTTTGATCATTGATTGTTATTTCACGTGTTTATGTGAAATCTTTTTATATATACTTATATATACTTTCGGTAAATGAAAGACGCCCAAGCGAACAAATAATTAGAGTAAACAATCTGCTTAGGACCCTGATGTAGAATCAACCCGGTTATGTGGCTGTAATATATATATCTGTAATGGGTGAGGAGTAATACATGAGCCAGACTTTCCGCCCTAAACAACACAAGATAAATGTGGCTGTTGAAAGCAAACCACATAATTTGCGGATTATTCAGTTAATTATGCAGGGTATTTTCCTTAGAAATATTGCTGTTGATTACTTTAGTTTAGCAAAGCAATTTCTCTCAATTAGTGGATTAGTCTTAATATTCTATACTTGTGTTGACGACCGTGCTCCCTCTATTCACCTGGACGCCACAAGTGTCGCCGCTACTTGAGTGACATTTGCAGGCTAGATTTGACAGGATGTGTAATTAGGTTGCTTTCACTCTCTCTTGCCCAGCTGATAAACAGTATTTCATTTAATACAAGCCTTAGAAACTCTATTTGTAAATATTAATAGGAAAAAGGGAAATGAACACGAAGGAAAGGGAAGGTAAATAAAGATAGAATATGAAGGAAGTTTGACTTCAAGTTGTTTCATCCGCCTTTGATTGCTTCCCTTCTGTAGATACATAAAGTTACTTCTATTACATTTAAGTTAAAGATTTATATTAGGTGAAGTTTATTTTCTATTTAAATTCACAATTCTGCTACGCTGAACCATTTCCAATATCTTCCGAATCGATTTTAAATGTGTGACTATAAACAAGAATGCTGTCTGTCTATGTGATCGCTCTAATGCAGAATACATAAACAAAATACAATTTAAGGTGAAAAGGAAAAATTTTCGATTATCAAAATAGTCTAATTAAAATATGTCTTTAAGAGACTAGTAATTTATAAGATGTGGCGTAACTGTCCATACTACTAGTACGTAAGCTACTAATGTACCAAGCAATTACTGCAAATAAAATCTCGACGAAATTTATGTAGGAAAGTTTTTAGATCATGTTTAAGAATAAGTTTGAAATGGTTATAAGCTATTAAGGATATAAAAATATGAAAGGTAATTGAATAGAAATTGTCAAATATGAAATATTTGAATAGAAATATGATTTTTTACCACTCATGTAAGCTATCACAATATTAAAAATCTATAAATTATAAAAGTGTGAAATTTATGTTTTCATTTCTATATGGTAGAGTCCGAAGAAGTAATCTATACTAGTGAAACAGGTGAATACATATATCATTTGAAATATATTTCTGTCAAGTTTCCTAGAGAGTTTACAGTTCATAAAAAAATATTTTTTTTTTATTCTTTTCTTTTAGACTTGGATCATGTATTAAATTAAAGCCTGACGATGACCTATGTATAGGCCGGACAGTTTTTGATGAATCAGAGTAATTAACAATTTAATTATATAATTTAAAATTTATTTACATTGGTTAAAAATATAGTTTAGTTTATTAAGTCATTTTAATTTGGTCTAATGGACCCCCTAGCTTTGGATTACAAAGTAAAGTGTCTCAGAGAAGACAGTGCATTGTGATTGTCGGATATGACAGCCAACCCAGAGTAAAGTAGTAAATACATAAATTGCCGTCAACTATCTAAAATGTTAGTCAATGCAGAAACTGCTGCAAAATTAAATTATATATATATATATATAACAGATTCAATAATATATCGACCGTTTGATAGAATAGATGTGTTCTCTAATCGGGGTTCGGTCAATTTTCCAGGATAAAAAATTAACGTTTCGGTTTTATTTAAAACCTTTTTCATAGGCCTACAAACAAAGGATAATAAGCAATCACATATCAACATCAAATATATACACAATATGAAAATGGATGGTTACAACTTATGAATATTACAAGTAGAAATATTTCAGAGATACATAAAACAATATTACTTACAGAAGTAAGAATTTTTTAACTAAGAAAATGAAATTTACATTATTTAAAGGAACAACAATGTTAACCGGACAAAACCTTCGACTAGACTGTCTAGTCGAATATATATAAATATATATATATTTATAAAGATTTCACATAAACACGTGAAATAACAATCAATGATCAAACCACAATAAGAAAATGGGAAAACAAGACATAATTGGGGTTTTGACTCTGACGAAGACCGCTTGTTACGGTTGAAAGATCTTAGTCTTTTTTCTATTTTCTTATTGTGGTTTGATCATATATATACACTTCTTACCCTAACAGTCATACCTACCCGATAAATGCCAAGACAACTTGTATTTGAACTCAAAACTGTGGCTACCGACTGAACTGTACCCGGTGTGATGTGTTTTACGTGTTTCTTCTCTTTTTTGTGTTTTCTAGAATTAACTTCAATTATATTTATGGTTCCTGTGTATAACTCTACACAGAACGCTGTTCTAGTTCTTACAAGCTTTTTTTGACATTCATAAGTATTTTTACAAGAAATGATACATATCTTCTATTGTTATTAGTTTTACTTGTTGCATTTGTATAGGTTCCTTTTTCACTAAATCTTCTTCATCAATAAGGTATCTTGCATTCACAAATACAGTATGATTATAAACTTTGATACTGCTAAAGGTAGAGGAATTCTGGGTGAGATATTGATTCCAATGCCTTTGAAATGGAGTTGTTAAAGCGTTGTGTCTAGCCTCTGGTACTGGGTCAATAGTGCCATTGTCAGTTACTGTAAATGAAAGCACCAAAGCCTCAGGTAGATGTTTATTCTGTAGTATAAAGTTAGTTCAAGTTTGGTTTGGAGTTGGAGTAGAATTAGTTGTCTAATGCTCTAATGAAGTTCGTAGAGCTCTCTTGGGGGCCGCAAGCTCTTCTACTACAACTTCAACACTCATCAAGTTTTGATCAAACTCTTCAAGTCTCTAACTAAAGAAGACACGCTGACTTGAGGCACAACTATCGACAAGTGTTTCTTATTCTGTCAACTCCAAGGCCTTGCTTCTCCCTCTTCGTCCTTCTCCAGCCGCCAATAACTTGCCTTCTCCCCATAAGTCTTTCTTGACAGTTTAGAACATTTTTTATATATTTTTATATACTTAAAGATTTATAACTTCGGATAAATAAGGATTCTAAAAAAACAATTGAATGAACGCTTAAATTCTAAGTTTTGGTTCCACAAAAATAATTTTAATATTATGGTGTATCTCCTTATGGTAGATAAGGTTTATCTCCGATGGAAGATGTCCTTCGTTTTGGCTTTCCATTTCTTCTCACCTGATGCCTGTTCAAGCTAAAATTAGAAACTATGAGTCTTTCAATTGATTATCTCAATTTTATTTTTGAACATTATTCTGTATATTTACATACATAGAACAAAATAAAAGTTTATCAGGTATCGGTCAGTTCTTCAGGTTCAAATTGAACTCTCATTACCAACGTTTCGGTTTATATTTAAAACCTTTTTCATAGGCCTACAAAATAGAGGAAATATAAGAAATAATACAATTATTCACATATCAACCATACATAAAAACCGAAAAAAGTTACAAATAAAAAATACAATAGAAATATTGACAATAGGTTATTGAGAAAACTTACAGAACTATACCAATTTTGAAACAGAAAAACTAAGTATTACATTAGAACTTTTTTTATAATAAAGGAAACACTGCGTGGATTTCCGTAACAACTGCCTACATTGAATATATGTATAATTTTTATGTATCATACTTACTAATAGCTTTTTATGTATGTTTGGCTTTTAAGTGACTGTATTATTTCTTATAGTTTTTCTGTTTTGGAGGCCTATGAAAAAGGTTTTAAATAAAAACCGAAACGTTTGCACTGAGAGTTTAATTTGAACCTGAAGAACTGACCGAATCCTGATAAACTTTTATGTTGTTTCTACTTCACGGTCGATACTTTTATCAATATATATATATTCACTTAAAATTCGAAAAAACCGATCCAAACTGGACGCAAATCAGTTCAAAAATGAAGAAAAGCAACACACAGAGAAAGAGACACACTTAAAAACTCAAATTTTTGGATGATCCGTCTTCAGGAGGAAACCCTGCTGTTGTGTTTCCGGCGTGCTTGGTCGCACATTCTCTTTTCTCCTGAAGACGGATCATCCGAAAATTTGAGTTTGTAAGTGTGTCTCTCTCTCTCTCTCTCTCTCTCTCTTTCTCTCTCTCTCTCCTATATATATATATATATATATATATATATATATATATATATATATATAACAAGGTTGTACAGGAAAAATGTGATATAAAAATCAATGTCAAAACCACAGTAAAGAAGTCAGAAATGTGACTACGATCTTTCAACTGAAACAGTGGTCTTAGCCAGAGTCTCACTCAATTTGAAATTTAATCTCAAATGTCAGTTAATACCCTATTATTTTTGCAGTCCGTTATAAATTATTATTTATCCGTATTGTTTATCTTTTCAATTTCAGTGTCTGTATTTTTATTTTATATCTGTATTTTTTTATACGTTCTTACTTGTTATAACTGATTTTATTTTATTATTTGTCCTATTTAACATAAGACTACTATGTTAAAGCATTTAACATAGTTTAAAGTATATTTCGTAAAGTGTACTATATTTACTTTAGATCTGTACTATACATAAACATGTTCTTAAGATACATTAATATTTTGATTGGATGATTCAAAATGTATTAGTAACAATATGTTGCAGCTTGCAGGTTTTCCTAGCTTCACACGGGTATATATAGAATATTCATTATGATCTTTAATTTGAATTGAATTTGAAGAGAATTTAAATTTCCCATAGTTAAACCAGCAAAAAAATATATGTTTTTTTTTTAAATAATAAGTAATAACCGTTACAATTAATTAACTGGGCCAAGGTAACCTAGAACAATGCCCGCTCCCCTCTTAACTGGTAGATCTGTTCAGTTATCATTGTAGTCCTCCATTTGTTTCTCGTGATTGGTGAAAAAAATGTGAGCATGTCCTGTCTCGGTAGTTAAGCCGTCAGTTCCAAACCTATATTATATCAGTTACTCGTTAATAAACCATACTGTATATACACTTGAGATACGTAAAAATTTAGGAAGCCCAATGTGGACTGAAATGGGTAAGGTAGTTCTCCGAGGGAGTGCCGTATGATGAACAGGCTTCACTTCCCGCCCCTAGGACACAACTAAGAGGTGCAGGCCTGTGATGCGGTTATTGGTAATCAATCAAAAGAAGGAAAATTAATTAAATTCTAATTATTAATTTTATCATTGGAATAAAATGAAAATAAATGAAACATTATCAGAACAAAAATTAAAATAAAACTATTGGGTGAAATTCTCTGCATTACTAGCAGATGGATGCTGAATTGTAAAGAAATAACAATGCCAATGCTACAGTTGTTTTTATGATTTCAAAACCAGGAACAACATCACCGAGATAAATGTTTTCAATGATAGCTGTAGACAATACAATTTGTAATCTACTAATTTCTTGGGTTGACTCTAAAGATCTTCTTTATTTTTTAAATATTTTCTTATATTATTAAATGCCACCCTTAATAATTTTGTCGGCTTTAGACTTAGACATGATCTTAAAATTCTTAGGGAGGATGGCTCATCAATTAAGCCATAAAAAGTTTCAAAACCTAGCCATTGTATACATTAATACTTTTTCAAATCATTGATTAATTATTAGAAAATTTTACACCAAAACTTTAGTGTAAAATTATTCAAGACAAAGATACTCCTTCTCTTCAAATTGAAAGTCATTCTGACCATTTCTACTGTGTGAATGGGTAAATAAACTTCTGCTTTCAAGATTTATAAATAGAAAAAAAGTATCTTTTTGGTAAAATAGGGATACAGTTACTTATATTTGACTTATAAAAGTACATATATATGAATTTTATTTTGAATAATTTCTAATGAATTAAATAAATTATATCTATTTTAGATAGTAAATATTAAGCAGAAATACGTCAACATGAATCAGAAGTGAATAAATGGATCAAGAGATATAAATTGCTAAATAATAAATAAGAGCTCTATACACGTTTAAGGTTTGTTGTGCATGCAAGATGATTGTCGTGCACATTTTAGCTTATAATGTTGGCAGCATGGTCACATTAAACAGTACCTTCAAGATGAAATGAGGTCCATCCTGACATCAAATGTATACCCTGTCCTTAAGATCCCAAAGATATCCCACGAAAAATAAAAAACCTCATTTATAATATGATAATTAGGGCTGTCATGACTTAAGGATCATAATCCTGGTCTTAAGCAGCAAAACCATCAATACCGCAATTCAGACATGGAGCGGCAAAAGAACCTAATTAAAGGGAAATGCAAATTCTTCAGTTTTCAAGGAATTATTTTTTTTTAATTAACTGACGCCCCAGAATCGAATGCTCCAAATAAAAGTTGTTCAAAATGAAATTTGTTATCGTTTAAGTAATTTAACATTTTCTAATTATAAGTTATTTGTTTTTAAAATATTCTACTCTGAATGTTTTATCATTTTTTTTATACTTTCTTTCCCTTATGACTTTTATAGATTCATATCTAGACAAGATATAAAATTTCGTCCACATAGGTATCTTTACATTACCCATTCTAGTTTGGTTCTTTAGTTGTTTGTACACAGGGAGTATGGTTGGTTAAAGTGATTTAAATATGTTGACAAATATACTACTATTTTTTCATTATGATTATATTTTCTATATTTTTTAAATAAAAAAGTAACCAAGAAAAATATATAAGAACATAAGAGCGGTGACATTGCAATTGATGGGATTTAAACACATATCTTTAGTGCAAGGGTACACTGACGCTTGGTTTTCATATTGATGTATTTCTTGCTTCTAAAGCCATCTTGATTGTTTCAGAATCCGCAGAAAGCGAGCAGCTGCTGAGCCCAGAAGAACCAGTGCCCGTGCCTACTCCCTGCATTTACCCATCGGGCTTTATCGATCAAAACGGACTCTTCTACAGTGAGTGTCTCCGCTTTGGCTTGTCTTTGTTAGAAATAAGATAAACTAGTTACTGATGACATGTATACTATTACCAGTTTGAGTTTATAGTGCACTAATCTGACAGGCAAGCCGACTGCAGGGTAACGTAATGTATCCTAGCTATGCGCACCTATCCTTGTCCTATCCCGCCACGGACAGAGAAAACAGAGTTGTCTAAAACCTAATTTTCTTGATTTTTCTCATAAAATAGAAAATAAATATACCAAATATACTTATTACTTATCATTACATATTTAATTTTACGATAGTCAATTTGAATTACTAAATCATAAAATTGTTGCCAATGTCACCTGTTACTTTTCATTAGAATACTCTTAGGTATATTCTAATATAGGCTTAGGAATACTGTCTCTCAAAATATTTTTGTCTCAAATTTCGTCTCGAGATGTTGACATATTTAGATGTTTTGAGGTCCTTAAAGTACTTTTCTGACGTTTTTTTGATGATGTGTGTGTTTGGGTGAGTGTGTTTTTAAAAGCTTGTGCACGCGCTACAGGACACTGTTTAATCAATCAAATTTATATTTTACAAAAAAGGGTTTAATAATCATGTTTGCCCTAAATTAATAGATGCAAATTGTTAGTACTCGGGGGTTAGAAAACATAATATTATTATGAAAGACCGCCTTACCTCGTGATCGGTGATATAGCCGCCCAACTGGTTATACAGGCATTACTTGTTCAATAGGTGTTTATTCCCAGGAGCAGTCGACAATTATCAGTATCTCTTGAAGACTCACGTGTCAAACCGGTTGGATGCCTGTATCACTGATTCATACGGAAGGTTTTATAATAACATTATGTTGAACTAATAGATTAACACCTGTTGTGCTCGTCAGATTTGCTTACATTCACTTCGATAGTTTTTCTCAAAGTCGAGTCAAACATAACTACTACAACTACTACTACTATGTTTTAAGATTAACATAAGATTTGTTTAAAAGATGATTTAATGATTAAATAGGATATATAAAAAGAATAAAATAATTGAAACTATTTAAGTAAGCGCCAAAAGTCCATCTATTTTATGATGCTTTCATAAAATGAGAGATAGCTGATTAGCGAGAATGTTTCAAGTTTAATAAATCAACATGTAGTACCCTTCAAATTACCTAATTGTGACATATGTATTCTTTGTGTGTTTAAGAACTTCCTATATTTTATGGCATTATTGAAACATAGGAAATGTACATTTCCCTTCTTTGTGACAATTCACTCCTACTATTAAGAGAGTTTTCGAGAGATTTTATAAACTTAAAATTTATTATTAGATATTCTCATACGCAAAATATTTTATGGCTTATAATTTTAGGAAATTAATATTACATTAAAAATAACAAACGTTTTAAGTATAATAACAAGGAAGTTTTAGGCAAATAGCAATTCATTAAGGGAGAGTATAACTATAATGAAGACAAAGTAAAAGAATTAGCTCCAAAAATTTTGATTAACAAAGCAGAAAAAATTTAAAGGCTTTAAAAAATTATACTAAATTTGTTGATCTTAGAAAAGGATGTGTATAACACATTCTTTCTACCCTGTGAATCAAAAAGGTCGCAAAAATGTATTATTCCAGAAACTTCTGTACGGATTTCTCAGTAAATGAGAGGATAAAGATTTTAGAAAACCATACTTAACACCAATAGAAGTAAAAGATAAAACTTTATGGACAATTCTGTACCTCAAAAAAGGAATTAAAACCGAAAGCTGATTTTATAAACGACTAAGGGAATCTCAGTAGGGCAGATAGTGCAGCGCCGACTCAAGTTCAATGAGTCTCATACCCTCAGTATAATCCTAATTATAATGTCTCACTTTGGTTATGGCTGAATTCAAATTGGTTATGGCTGAATTAATGGTTGTAGCTACAATAAAACATGTGAAATTATTAAACTGTTATATATTAATTATATATAAGTTGATAATACTTTCTTGGTCAGTATGATATAGCTTCATAATGATAGCCGCATTAAAATAAAACAAACATTCAATTTATTGTCAACAAGTTTTATATTATTTTACTTATAGTAACGTTCGATGTAGGTCACCCATATTTTTTTTAATACTTTCTGAAAAAAATGAACTTATATTTTGTTATTTTAATAATGAAAAGAGGAATATTGCTTTATCTATGTAGCCCGTTCTTGTGACGTTGCAAAGTTGTTAACTCTGAGAACATAACTTTTAAGGTAGTTATAAGCTACCTTTTGAAATGCTCGCCTGTCAAATGGTTGACTTTGCCTGGATGGTTATTGTTGCTGCCTAACTGCGTTTCACCCTGATGAGTATAGTGTAGAGAGTAGAACTGCCTGCCAAGGGTGTGTCCTTAGTAACCAGTTTACTGAAAATACACCCCTTTCTCTGCCAACTGATCGCCTAAAAAAAAAACTTTTGTTTTCTTCTTGTTTCCACAAAATAAAAGCCAAGAAAAGGGTAACTTTCATCTTGGAAACAACTGTTTAGAAACCCACAGTTGCTGGGAAAGAAAAAAGAATAAAGCGAGATCTACCTTGGGTGAAGGGGATGCTTGAGCTCCCAGAAGGTTTGCCTTCCGGAAACTTTCTCAGCTTATGTTCAGTTAAGCGTGACTGGCCAATTGGAAATATATCCTCTGCGATTGCAGTCGTACATTGTTATTCAGTTCGCTAGCTTACTGAAAACACATCCAGCATTTTTCTACGACTTTATAAATTTGTCTCAAAAGAACCGAAGTGAAATCCATTCAGCTTTTATAGGTAAGAGGAATGCTTACCTCTAATTTACGCAATAATTCACCCACATCATATACTTTTATATAAAGTAAATATAATATAAAGTAAAATTATAAACGTTCCCTATTTATAAAACTATCATTTCATAAAACTTCATAAAATTTTTTCATTTTTTTGTTGCTTTCCTTCATTATAATTTGGTTTATTGGCCATTATCTGATTTGTTTTTCTATTTTCTTAACTTTATTATTTTGCTTTCCCTCTTCCTGTTTCATTATCGTTGTGTTGGCTACACTGAGGTCACTCTGTAATAGTCTCTGAACTGCTTCACTTACTTCATCATTGTGTATTATCGATACAGCATTCATTATTAAACAACTGTTTACGAAATTATGGTGAATCGAGAGTGTTTATATCCTGTATGAAAATATACGGATCAGTAATGGACACAGTTCTGTACTATTCAATGTATAATAGCAATCCATTGAAGAGAGATATTTCTCTAGAGCTCCTTGTAGTCTTCTTTGATCTTAGCCCATATTTCTACGCCTAATTTGTTTTTTCTCCTGTCCTGCTGCAGGCATGCCTCGCTTTGTTCTCCTCAATTTCGCCTCGTCGCAGTGACTTGCGCTGCTTGTTCCTTTCTAAAATCTTCTCGGGTACCTCTTTACTTCACTCTCCTTGTAGAGTCGCAAACTCAAGTGTGCATCTTCAACTAATGGATACATCTGAATGCTGCAAAACCCTTTAAAGCAAGAACAACACAATTATCATAGGATTTAAACTTTCAATTCTGATTTCAGTTGTATTACCCTGTATGAGTATTTTTCTAGTATTCCTCTTGTTTATCTCAGATGCTCCGGAAAGAGTAAAACCAAGTCTACGTATTTTTCACTCTGTATTTATTATAAGAAATTTTTTCGGCAGAGTATTATGTAGACTTTTATGAACTAACTGGAAACGAAATTAAACAAAATGCAGCACATGATTCCGACCCTCAATAACCATCGTCAGAATATGACTACTTTCTTTGAACTAATCGTTATTAACAGCTGTAAGATATATGTCAAAGTGTCATCCCAGTAAACTGAACTGTATCATTTAGGGTTTGCCTAAATAGTAACTCATTGGTTTGCCTGGGCTTTTATCTACATATTACTATATGATGATTTTCCAGAAGTATATAATGCTTCCATTATTCTCTGTCGATTTTTAACCTTCTCTTGTGTTATTATTATCGTATTGTTTTCAAAGGTTTTACAGTCTATTTTAATATATGTAAATTGTGAGATTGCTTCATTCGCTCTCCGTTTTTCGACATGCGGAGATCTTCGACTTCGTCCACTCTTCTAGTCTACTCCTGATGACGAACAACAGTTCGAAATATTGAATTCTGTAAGTGTCCTTTTTATTCTTTTGTCTGTGTCGTGCTTTGTGTAATTTAAAGTTTCAATATATATACACGTACAAGTTCAAATAATAAATAAATGTACAATCATTTGATAAAACAAGGACGGTAACCTTGGCATATTGAACAATCCTTGCATTAACTACACAAAGACTATAAAAACTATAACTGAATAACAGAACCTTAGAAATATTGAAACAGAAAAAAGTTCAAAAAAAAACTTACGAACCATCCGACAGATGACTTATATAAACCTCTAACGGATCTAGAAACTCTAGTAATAAGGCCAAGAGACAAACGACGATGACAGATACATTAAAAATGGTTACTAAGTTCCATTAATAATAGTTGGGGTAATTTTTAGTGAATTATTAGATATATCCTTGTATATTAACACACAATTACGAGACGACACGACGGAATCACAATGCTCTGTTTGTGTACACAGTTCGAGGAACATTAATACTTGGTTTTAAAAATCCTTTGCTTAATCTTGCAGTAATTAATAGGATAGGTTATCAAGTGGAAAGAATCGATACTAAAATTTAAATATGATATATAACCTTTTGAAGTGTGAATGTCACTCCGGAAAATAGACGCGAGAGTCCGATCCCGAGACGTGGGAGATAAATGCAGAAGGTAAGGCGGTCATTATTCAGTGACTGTTATGTCTCTCTATATGTATGTCAATATAGTTTTAACATTAACGGAGACCCGCCCAGTTTTCCAAGTTCAAATCAACGTCATACAGCCGAATTTTCCATTTTTATTTCAAACATTTTCAAATAATAAGTAAAAATTTATTGCTTAAGAAAAACTATGATGACGTTACGCTCGATGACGTTAACAGAACTTTTAACTTTTATTGTAGTACTGCTAATATCGTTAGTCTTAAAGTAATGTATATGTTCATAGTTTTTCTTATTCAATAAATGTTAATTTTGTTTATGAATAACATTTTTCTATGAAATATATTTTAAAAATTTAGAAATTTCATAGATTTTTTCATAGAACTTCAACATTTGAGAGTTTGATTTGAACTGTCTTAGTCCCACTTTCTTTGAGGGTTACTCCGTAGGGAGGACAATATATATTTGATTTATGCGAACATATACAGTCGTGAAGAGATTTGGTGAGATATATCAAATTAGTGACCCTAATATTACAAGATATTCCGTTATAGGAAAAGAGCAAGAAGAAATGCTGCTAATGTTGGGGTAATGTTTAGTGAATTGCTAGATATATCCATTTATATTAACACAATTATGAGACGACATGACGGAATAGCAATGCTCTGTTTGTGTACACAGTTCGAGGGACATTAATCCTTGGCTTTGGTTGAAAAGCCCTGCTGATAGTATTTACCGTGTCTTGTTAATACGACTACCCTCATGCGGTCTAGTTGCCCAAATGGATTCCCTGTTTCAGCCATTTACTTGCCAAGTAAGCAGATAGGGTCATAACTCTGCGGCCCGCTTGGTCTATAAATACTCGTTTGCTCAAACAGGGTGGCGATAAAAACACTCTGATGGTTTTCAGTTGTTTTCCAATCCCCTTCGTCATTGTCTCCGAGCTCTTTACAAGGCTTCAGTGCAATTAGTATTGCTTTTAAGGCTGCTCTCTGCATCAGTCTGCTGCAGCCTTCTCAGTCAACATCAAACCAATTACCATCAACTCTGTACTTCCTGCAGTTTTAATTCTTCATTCAAGTGAAATATGTCACTATTCAACTGTTTTTATCGCCTCACTTTAATAAACTTCATGTCCTATCTATCTGTCTGGCTTCATCAAATCTAAAAACTGATTTTTCACTGAACATACTTTGAACCATATATATATTTAAACAATATATATTCAATTAGTAGTTAAGATATTGATCAGCAAGAGAAATGGAATAGCTATCACCTTCGAATCTCTGCCATGACTATAGATTGCACATCATCCCTTGAAAGAGCGCAAAGCTGTCTGTCCCTAGGCTGTACTATGCCAAGTGCTCGTTAGAAATCTTTCTCTAATAATCTCGATTGAAGAAAAATGTAGAGCTCCTGTTGCAAAATAACGAATTCATTTGGCACTATTTGTTATAGTGCCAAATAACAAATGAGCCACACTTTTCACCTCTAAAACCACATTCTATGCAGTAATAATTTGTCTCCTGACAACTTTTACGTATATCACGTAGTAGTGCTCTTATATAAATATTTTTTTTTATTACGCTATAGCTCATGTAAGACCCTGGTTTTCTTGGAAATCGTCCATGATTTAATTCGATAAGTAACTATATCAATTGTTAATTTTAGTCAGTAGCTCTAAACATTATCTCTCAACACTATTTCCACTCTGCTATTTTGATGTACGGGGTCTGTATGAAAATTATAATCTCACAAGTGACTTGGGGCGATAAAATTAAAAAGAAGCATTTTAATCTTTGGACTCATCTCCTTTTCTGCCTCCCATTAATTACATATGAAGTGGGTTTAAAGGGTAACTTTTATTCTGAAGGAATGCATGATAAATGGCTTGTCTTGACTAGTACTCTCAATGTGGAATGTGACATTGCCATGGAATCCAGGGCTCACCTGAAGACAAGTCCAGTGTTCTGTCTCAGTCCCTACTAGGGTTGATACGATGTTAGTTGGTCTACCTGCAGTGGTCAGACTCACTCACCAGACATCTCAGGAAGAGATACTACTTCTAAGGCAAACATAGGAGAATCACAGCAACTGGAGGATCATACGAATGCTCACATAGATTTGGACTTGAGATCACAGATACGAGGCCACTACTGCATGACAGTCTCAGGCACCGAAGTGCCTGGCTTTAAGCCCGGGCCGCGTACCGATAGTGCTTTGATACTCCGAACACTTCGCTCATCGAGGTCACTTCTGACCTACTAGTAATTCTGATCAGCGGAGGAATAGCTAGGTCAACCCCGCTTTATTGGGGGCTCTTTGAGCCTAAATTTGAAAAAAAAAATATCAAAACCACTTATTTGTCACTTCACTCTCCTTTTCCTGTCACTGATATCACCTAATCTGGACAAATCCTCATTACTTCAAGTTAGATTATCTTCGTCGGGTTAAAAAAGGTATTTTAACTTCTAGTATTTTGCTTTTCCTAGAGGCAAAATATGTTTACCAACAAAAAAGGAATTAATAATAATAGCTCTGTTACTTTCTATAGAAAAAAACTAGGATAAAGTTAAATATATGTTAGAATAGGTTGGATGAAAAGCTTTTAAAAAGAGTGAATGGTAGGAAAAGTGGTAGCAAAATATGACAATAAACGAAAAGAATGAAAGCTGTTAACGATCCTTTCATACACGAGGTTCATTTTGGCTTTGGTCCAATTTATATAGTCTTTATCATTATTTATTTACAAAAACATGCCACGTTATTGACCAACACTTATAAATAAATAGTAAAGGCGATTAGCATGTTTTACTTATCTGTTTATACTAAATAGCACTTATAAGGACCACCAGAGTCATTATTTTTACAAAAAATAATTGCTAAAGTTATTCATCATGTTTAATAAACTTGTAAGTAATATATGTTTCTAACACACATAATTTGTTCTTGAGGAGGCAGGTGAGTTCATTTGTTAGATCCTGGTAGCTCGATTCCACCAGCACCCCCTTCTCTGCTGCATGTTGATATGTATTGCAGGCTTCATGTTGCGACTCTTGTCTGCAGGTAATGGCTACGAGGTGTACGACCCCTACAGTGGCAGTGTCACTGTGGTGGTGGGAGGCCAGCCCCTGGTCGCTCTTCCCTGTCAGCCTCTTCCGCTGCCTCAGGTTGACTGGTTTCCACCGCCTCCTCACTGCCACAAGAGGAACTCGACCGATTCCCAGGTAACATATATCTATATATCTAACATTGGTATGTCAAATTTAGTCATACCATTTGTCCATTCCTTCAAATATTATATCACAACCAGATGTAATATACACATTTATGTGCTATTAATAACAAAATTAACAAATAAATTAGAACATAAAAATGCATTAAATGTTTCAAAATTCATTCAACGAGTCAAAAACCCAAATGAAACACAAGATGTAGAAACATTATAGTCAGGGGTTCAGAGGAGTGGGAGGGAAGAGTGGTATTTTAAAAGGGTGTAAAGTGCAGGAAAGGACAATAGTCGAGGGAGGGATGTTTGAGTACAGGAACAAAGGAGTACAGTAATTGTACTCCTTTACACTTCAGTAGTTTTGATTTTGTACTAACTGAATAATTTTGATTAGCAAAATTTTTGTGAAAATCAAGTCAATTTTTTGTAAAAGGTGAATTTACTAGCAATAAAGTAAATTTTATTTGCAGATGATGAAATTTGACGCGGAAACGAGTGAAATTGATTGGTCATAAGACGAATTTAATTTGTAAACGAGTTAAATTTATTTTTAAGACAGCGAATTTGACTTGAAAACAAATTTAAATATTTTTCAAAAGGATAAATTGAATTGTAGAAGTCTGAAATTTATTGTAAAAGTGTTAATTTTATTTAAATAGCTGAATTTTCAATATCCAGTAGTGTGAAATTTGATTTGTAAACGGGTGAAAATTATTTCCAACGAAATATGATAATTAGAACGAATTAATATAATATGCATTCATTTCGAACTACTACCAACCACTACTTCCAACAGTTGTAGTAGTGGAGAATTTCAATAGAAGATGATCCAACATGCAGGGGTGTTGATGCAATACACTAGATACATTTATATATCGAAATTTGTTAAATTTGTAACTTCATAAATAGACACCAGGGTGGAGTAGGTGTCAGTCATACTATCGTTTCGTACTGCAGCCTGCTTCGCCACTACTTCGTGACCTGCTTCAGCGACTACTGCTGATTCACTAAAGTCTGTCAGCAAATAGAAGCTTTAATCACTCTGACTCAGTAGTTATTTCTTATTTTCACACGGCTAATAAGTCGATATGTAATTACTACTGCGAACAAGTAGTATCCCTCGAGTAATACGTGAACTGGAGGCAATTGTTAATTATCCTCGCTTAGCTGACGAAAGACTTTTCATTTTGACTGAGAAAAACGTTTAAAGTTATTTTGGAGTATGCATATATGCAACTGTTTGGTCTAAAAACCTGGTTTAGATGGAGCTGTGATTGATGGGCCAGGCAAGACTGACTGAATAGCACTCTCTCTTGGAATGCTTACAATGCTAGCGTTCATAATACTCCCTGGCTTATTAAACATTTTCCCGTAAACGGAGATTCATATTTCATTGCTAATATTTCTCAAGTCTCTGGCAGAATACCAAGACGGAATTTTAGAATTTTAAGAGAAATTATAGGAAATTGACAGACACAAATCAGTTTTCATTTGCCTTAAAATTGCAAACATAAAATAAATCTCATTGCTTCGTTTTATATTATATAAACATGTCTAAAAATGTTCAATCTTTTGTATTTATTTGTACATTATACATTTACATTTATATCATTCAAGAGTTTCTGCACAACTAAAGCTCCGAGAGAAATGTATAAACAGTGTTCGAATTAGTCTATCTTATGAACAGCTATGCCTTTTTGTTTGTAATTATTAAAAAAGTTTTTTGTGAATATTGTTTACATATGTCCATCAGAAATACATTTTTTAATTTATCTGGAACGCATCGACTGGTTGCTTTCAGGAAAATATTTTGAAAAAGATTATGAATGCTGAAGTGGTGGTGCTGTTTAATAATATATATATATATATATATATGAAATTATCAATCATGATATTAGGTTTAAATTCATTGATTGCATCACATGTTTATTTATTATGATTTTTCTGCATATATATATATATATATATATATATATATATATATATATGCATATAGTTCAATGTAGAAAAAGAAACATAGAGAAAATAAAATCACATATGCTACTTAAAGTCTCTAATTTTCGGTTTGAACCGTCTTCAGGAGAAGGAGTAAATTAGAGACTGTAAGTGTGTGATTTTATTTTCTTTATGTGTCCTTTACTACATTAAACTATATTTGTCCGCTTCGGATCGAATTTTCAATGAAAAAGTATATATATATATATAAAGATTTCACATAAACACGTGAAATAACAATCAATGATCAAACCACAATAAGAAATGGGAAAACAAGACTAAGATCTTTCAACCGTAACAAGCGGTCTTCGTCAGAGTCAAAAACCCAACTGAACACTAGATGCAGAAAACATCTGGCGAGGAGTTGAGAAGAGTGGGAGGGAAGAGTGGTATTTTAAAACGGTGAAAGCGCAGGAAAGGACTAATGTCCAGAAAGGGATGTTTGGGGAAACAAAGGAGTACAGTAAGAAAAAGTAAAAAACTATTCGCTAGCTATCAACCCTCTATATACAACTTTCTAGCTGAATATATATATGAATAATAATCAAAATAACACTTGATATAATAGATGGATTAATTTACCACAATGAAAACAATTTTTGAAACAATGCTCTAAGGCCTTTCTATTTTTTTTTTCACTTGCTCTCTGACGATGTGTTAACGAAAGGTCTTAGAGCATTGTTTCAAAAATTGTTTTCATTGTGGTAAATTAATCCATATATATATATTTACTTGATAAACGGAAAGACGATACAAACTGGACACAATAACAGTTCAAAATTGAAGATAGGTAGCTATAATAACGTGCTATAATAACTATAATCACAATAAATAAGAACGTGCTTGGTTCCCCTTTATCTTTTCTTTTGAAGATGGATTGCCCGAAAATTTGAGTTTGTAAGTGTGTTTATTTACTTTGTGTGTTACCTATCTTCAATTTTGAACTGTTATATATATATTTATATGTACATTTAATGATCGAACCACAATATGAAAATGAGAAAACAAGACTTAAGATCTTTCAACCGTAACAACCGGTCTTCGTCAGAGTCAAAAATCCAACTGAAACACTAGATGCAGAAAACATTTGGTGAGGGGTTGAGGAGAGTGGTAGGGAAGAATTGTATTTTAAAAGGGTTAAAGTACAGGAAAGGACTAATGTCCAGAAAGGGATGTTTGGGAATGTTTGTTGGCTTGTTTTATCTATTAGTCTTGTTTTCTTATTTTCATATTGTGGTTTGATCATTGATTGTTATTTTACGTGTTTATGTGAAATCTTTTTATATATGTACATTTCTGAGAGACAGGCGTGTTTTGGCACACTTATATACTTAAGCCTTTTTGTCATATCAAGGGGCAAAAGTTTGATTTATTCGTGATTTGCAAAAATTTATTGATGAATATGTGGAGCCACATTATAGAGAACTCCAGAGTTACTTGGTGCCAGTTACCGAAGTGCTATCTATACCTAATGAACACTTAACTTTGTGAAAAATGTATTTGTGTATATGTCGTGTGAGTGTGTATGAGAGAGAGTGAGTGTGGTGTGGTTATTGTATTATCGCTGCTATGAGTCAAACTTTTTATTTTAGAGGAGTGAGATGCAGGATTTGTTGGTTAGTTCATCTTCAAAGGAGACTTCGAATAGACTTCAAAGCAAGTCCGACACTGTTGGTGGAGTATTATTAGATTTGAGAATAGAATAATGGTATGAGTGGCGGGCGACATAGAGGTCTGGACTATGTAACGCGACAGGGCTGCACACAAGGGATGCAAATAAAATAAGAAGCATAACAGAGTCGCACAGCCAACAACACCCTTGTTTGCCTTCCAGATAAATCAATATATTGACAATATTTGTTATTCAAACAATGAATTCTACTTTATTATGTAACCTATTTTTTGAAGGTGAGAACAGCATGGCGTTTTGTGACTAGAATAAATTACTGAATTAATATATTATACCAACAATGGGTTAAGTGACAAATACTTTTCGAGTAACATTGGACTTAGATTGCAATCAAAATAATCAGTTATATTTTTCGAGTTCCCAAGAAATCATTGTTTTTAATCATGTCTGTCTGGATTATCTGTTTGTCTGGTAAGATACATTCTCTCCAAAGAAACCGGGGTTGCAGCACCCTAGTCCTAACGGTACCCTAGGGTACCACAGCATTATGGTGTTACAATATCCAAGTAATGAATAAATGGTGCTGTTTCAACCACTTTAAGAATAAGGTAACAAGCTAGTTCCTTCGGCTAACAAACTAGTATTTGTAAAAACCTTTATTATATTCAATTTGTTTCAAAAAGAATTGTGTAGAAGATGTTTCGACTGTTGGATATGTGCAAATATCTGTTGTTTGTTGCAGATTTGGGGAAGCAGCCAGAGCTGCGAATCACCAACAAGTCCCCAAGAGTACGTGGAGCCTCCCCAGGAAGCCCTCTTCTTCGCGCAGTCCCCCTACATCTACCCTGGCTACATGTTTGGGGCGCCTGTTTATAACGTCAATGGTAAGCCTTCTCCCCATTACGATATTCAAAGATTAAAACACATAATGATAAATCAAACACGGACCTTACTGCGCACCTCTCACCAAAATACCATCGACTATTTCTTCAGGGTAACATTTTAGAAGAATAATATAAATAATAAATAAAAAAATGAAAACCAAGAGAACTTATCACTTAATGAAAGTGATAATACCGTGTAAGTGCTAACAAAGACATCTCTTCAATTAAGAAATTTACTTTAATTAGAATATTAAACTGTACAGTAAAATAAGGATCAGGAATGGTGAACACAACTTTAGAAATTTCTCTAGTCTTATGCATGTCAGTTCAGCTAATCCGATCTGTAATATATATAACAAAACCAACCATTACAGATAAAACTACCAGTAAATCAGTCCATCTGTCTACCTAACGTAACGGAATACAGAAGCATTCAGATGATTCATGGATTCATGAATTCTTGTGACTTAAATGAACAACTTAATACTCTTAAAACAGTGGATATAAACAGCAAATAATGCACAAATCTAGTGTTGAAAATTTGTCTCAGTGGACCTCAAAACGTGAAAATCAGTCGAAAATCGATGTTTTTTGTTAACACATTAATTTATTTATAGTAAAGAAAAGAATAATAGGAAGAATAATGCGTTATGAATAATAATAATGATAATGATATATTGGTAATATTTCAAAAAAAAAAAAAAAAGAAAAGAAATGTAAAGTTGATGACGGCCATGTTATATTGACCGGTTAAACAACTTTGGGGTTGATGAGCACCTAGATGGGTGGCACCGAGTATGGCTGGCCCACAGTTTAAATGACTGTCAAATACCAGATGACCACCCCTGAACATCAGTTTTAACAACCCTAAAAGCGTTAAGGCTTTATAATTAAAGTGAACTTTGGAAAAAATATTTCAAAATGATATGACCCTACATGCAAATATGTTACTCGTATATACCCAAAGCAGAACCTTGAAACAGTTGATCTCGAAGATGGCAAAGTTTGAAATCAACAGAGTATAGAAGAAAACATACGAGGTAAGACAGCTCAAATTAAATATCATTCCATTTATACTAAGTGTTACTAATAAGTTTCATTGCTTTCTTAAGCTGTTATAATTATTTTAAATCATTAATTTCAATTATAATCTCAATTAATAATTACAACTGAGAAGATTTTAATATAATTTCGTGAGTTTTCTAAGTATTGCTGAATTATAACGGTAATAAAATTTAAATAAAAAAATCTATAGTGGGCTACACTCAACTTTTCTGGAATAAAAATAATATCCAACTCAACAAATAATTTATTTTTTGACTTATTTAGTGGATATCATGTAGGCCTAAAACGTTGGAAGTTGATTTAGGACCTCAAAACATTGAAACATCCATATTGAATTATTTCAATATCGCTAATTATATATTGTGTTGTTTTCCGTTTTTTTTTTTTTAATATTATTATTTCCCCTGCAAATATCTGACCTCACAACAACACCTCACATATTCGTACGTGAAATCTGTCTGAGTCATGTATTATTAATCAAGTAGACCATGAAAAGCTGTATTTCTCGTAGGTCATTAAAAGCTTTATTTTTCTTTATAAAATAAACATTATAGTTTCAATACTGAAATAATTGCCATGAGAGTATGTCATGATACGAGTAAATCTTCTAACTACTTAGAAGTTATGACCTACAACTGCTCATATTACGACCTTTATGTGAGTGTTTAAAAAATCACTGTTTTAATAATAGTGACTCCAGCAGGTTGAGTACAGTAATCCTACTATATTTTTAGGATTTGAAGCAGACCTCAGTTTGGCACTGCTTCATCAGGCTATTTCCCTCCTTTAAGACAGTTAATCTCGCCATCAACCATCTCCACTTTACCCTTTCTTCTTGTTTTCTCTTTCATAGCTCATTTTCTTTACTTGATTTCGTCTCATGTTTCTATATTAAATTTATTACTACGGCGAATTATTCGAATATATTGAAGTAGTTTATGTATTTCTTGAGGATTTGAAGTGATTCTCTGACTCTATGATGTCATTAGTCTGCAACGTTTCAAAATTACTGCTTCTCCACCCCCCTCAACATTTCACAATAAACATTATTTATTAATTCTGAGGTAAAATGGTTAAACAAACAAAAGTCTCCACACAAATGAAGTTTTATTCAACGCGTTTCGAATACTTTGTGTTCATCATCAGGAAGACACTATAATACAAATTATATCTAATCAGTTACAAAATTAGATATAATTTGTATTATAGTGTATTTCTGATGATGAACACAAAGTATTCGAAACGCGTTGAATAAAACTTCATTTGTGTGGAGACTTTTGTTTGTTTATCCATTTTACCTCAAAATGAGTAAATACCACACAATTACGGATTGCACAACTAATGATTATTTATTAACTTTTCTGCAATAGCCTTTCTTTATTGTTTGCTACCTTAAGTTTTTATTCAGTACTTTTTCAATATAAATTTCCTTTATTTTCATTTTAAGCACAGTTAAGTAAACCATGCATAATAACTCAGAAGAAATTGTAGACAAAGCGTCTTTAAATAATCAAAGTTTAGGAGGCACATCCACTGGCTGAGTGTCTTTGTGTGATTAGCTTCGCGGAATGGTAAATGAAGATTGCACCAGCTTACGAGTATATTGAAAAACTCCTTAATAATCACTTAAGACAACGTACTTAGAGAAAAGCTATAGAAGAAAACTTCATCATTTTCTATGTAAGCTATGGACAGGGAGAGGAAGTGCTCAATTAGTTTTAAAATAATATCAATGATACGAGATATACTAATATCAATTTAAGAGATATCAATGTACCAGAATGTAAGGTTGGAACAAGTTTTGGAATATCTATTTTTGGCTTCCTATTTCTGATGCACCATTGTCATGCTTATGGTATAGTATAGTTATGGTATAGTTATGCCATACTATGCGGTGTAGTATCTTTTTAAACTCTTATGTTCTGTTCCGCGTAAGCTTGTATCATATTAGTATTCATGTGATTTTTAGTGGCCTCTTTTATAGGCGTGTATACCTTATGGACTCACAGTTGTAACTTGTGTTCACTGTGAGACCGTGTGGGACGCCAAACCTTGTTGGAAGTTCTCCTTTATATGATCAAGAAACTATAAGTGTCATATTGTCGTCTGCACTTCTACTTAAAACCCGCCCTGCATAATACCTAATCTATTCCCATGTAGAAATGCAATACAGTGTAGTAGACACAGGCCTATGAGATCTACCTTGGACACTCACAGCTTTAAAAATGTTAGGTTTCCAACGAACTCTTTTAATTTTTAGTTTTGCTTGATTCTACTCAATCTAATGTAAATATAAAAAAATAATTTCGGCAGTTCATCTGTATAAAGTGTCCCTTGCATAAATAATTTTTGGTATTTTATTTGAACACTTTCAAAATAGTGCTAATGACAAAAAGGAGTAGTGGAAAAGAACAGACATGTTCAAAGATTATTTCAGAACAATGTTACAATATTTCAGTCCTGCCTCCTGTAAATCTCCTGTCCACTCGACCGGTATCGCAATCACTTCCGTCTTCACTGATTGTGTTTTCATTAAACAGAAAACGTAATTTAATATAATCTACATCACTGAAAACATTTCCTGATTATGAAAATAATTCCGAACCGATTGAGTGGACATGAGACTGATAAGTAAAATTGTTAATTTCCTTTGGTCTTATTAACAACATTAATAATAATTATGATATTTCATTCTATGAATTAAACAATATAGTTTTAAGTATAATTTATTGCACGTGATTTGATTATTTGCCTGTAGAGATATAAAAGTAATAAGTTGAGTTATTTTAGTTGTATTGAGGCAGTTGATGAAGTGGGGGTGTTTTAGGGATGAGTGTAGGAGGTCCCCCGGCAGGCAGCGTGGTGGCGCCACCGCAGACGACGTCTCCCGTCGACCAGCCGAAGAGGAGGAAGAAGCGCAGGAAGAGAAGGAGGCCTGGGGTAAGCCACATGTGCTTTCTGTCAAACAACTCCCAACCACCAACACTAACCACTGTCCCCTTACCGGTGTTTCCATGCACAACATATTCACTGTCTTGAAATACAACCGTGGAGGACTAATGTTGCTTTGATAGCCGTCTTGTATGCTAGGGTGTGTGTGTGTGTGTGTGTGTGTGTGTGTGTGTGTGTGTGTGTGTGTGTGTGTGTGTGTGTGTGTGTGTGTGTGTGTGCGTGTGTGTGCGTGCGTGCGTGGTGTGTGTGTGTGTGTGTGTGTGTGTGTGTGTGTGTGAGTGCATGTTCACATGTGTGTGGAAAGAAATGTAATGCCAAATTCATCATGCTTTATTTTTATTTTTATTATTTTCTAGAGGTTACATTGATGTTTTGTGGAGTAGTTATTTTAGTAATTAAGTTGTTTATTAATTAATAAATAATTAATTACGAATTTAGCATTTCATTTCTTATGTATGCAGTTAAAAATTTTGCTATATATATATATAAAATAAATTCAAAACGAAGGAAACACACATAAAGACACAGACATAACTCACTACTGCAGTTGCTTTACTTATAATACTTGTATTATAAGCTTCTTTTATCTTTGTAAAACATGTCACATAAGGTTATTATTTTGATCACTGTTATTTTGTTATTTTGATCCCCATTTCAATTAGAAGGAAATTAGTTTGTTACGTTTAAGTCAGAAAATCGCGAATGCCGAAGCTGCAGTTCACTTTAATGAAACATACGTTAAGGAAGATTTGCAATCTATTTACACACCCCTTTATATATATAATTGTAACTGTTTAAAGCAAAAAAGTATATCAGGGATCATAATTAAACTAATTGATTTTAATAAGAATAGCTGGGATCATGCTTGGCCCTATGACAAGGGCATGTCCATCAACAGCATGGTTTGGAAGAAAGAGGTAGATATATATTGAAATTATAGAGGCTGTCCCACTTATACGGGAATAAATAAAGACTCTGTTCCTTAATATAAACTATGGAAAACCTTTGCACTCATCTTGTCCTTTTAAGCTTCCAGCGGTGATAGTGCCTTAAATTGATTATCCGCTAGCTTGACTGTTATTGATTTTTAGCAAAATGAGCAGGTCTAATGGTTGTTTTATTAATAACTGCAAGTTAGATTACAATCCGTTCTTTACTCACGTTTCCTGCAAGTCATGCTGATGTTGGCAGTTATTATGCGAATCTCATTCATCGACCGCCCTTGCCGTCTAATCCACCTAATGCAGCCCCTCTAACATTAACCCAACAAACAATTTAGTCTCCAATTCAATCCATTGTTTTAGATACAAACTACATTCAACAAAGATCTCGAGCTAGTTAGTCTACTTGTATTGATTAAGACACTACCAGTATTACTTTGTTACACCCTTACATAGAATGTCCTCACTACTGTTTTATTTTCAAAGTTCAACAGAGTATATTTACTAACTTAGTAAGATTATTAATCTAAATATATAAAATTCTTTGTATGTTTATCTGGTTGCTATGTATTCCCAAATTCTTTATTAACTTTTATGGCATTTCAATATTTATTCAGATTGACCGTGGAAACCGTTTTTGGTTCGTTACATTGGTTTTAGGTCAAAATGTTATTATAATGATGGTATAATGTTTTTTTTTCCTGTACCTGTTATTTGTTTACATTTTGGCATTCACTGAAGTTTTTTACCAACAAAGATCAAGTGACGCACTTTTATTCAAATAACACATCTTAATATTAAATATTGAAAAGTTAACGTCATGAAGTTTAAATAATGAAATCGAGGAAGGAAAAGTTGTTGGAATACACTCTTCTTAAGTGTATTAACAAAAGACATTTCAATGAAACTCTGATGATGGAGAAATGAGACTAGCAATTAATTGCTACTCCTTTACTTGAGGATATCAAGGAAAGGGGCTTCAGAATCTCTTCATAGAGGATCTGTCTTACTATACAGTGAAAACAACCAGCCGACTGCAATTACACGTAGAAAGTGAAGCTTTTTGTTGAAATCCGTCAGTACACTCAGCGTGTAAGGCGTGATTCAACATTGCAAGTTATGAAGCATATCTAGTCGAGCAGAACCAGGTACAGCAACTACTACGATATTCACATTGGGTTGAAAGTAAAGGAGACGTGCATAAGGAAGTGGCGGAGGGGGCGTGTTCCGAGGCCATTACGCCGCCGTCGTTCCTTTTCATAGCCCTTGACTCTTGTGCCCACCTATTGTAAGTAGTATATTTTTCAACTGCCACTGCTCCAAAGAAACTTTTTTTTAACATAACGACTACAACTTATTTCAGACATTTTCTTTTCCTGGGGGAAACTCCGATTTGAATAGATTATGGGGGAGAAATTTAGTTCTTTAACATTGGGGAAACTCTGTGACCTCAAAGAATAGCTGGATTACGATGAATAATTGATTCTCATTGGACATTCTTCAAGTCACTGTAGTACTCCGTAAGGTTACAAATTTCACTACTTCTAACAGATGACATTGCCTTGTTTGCAGTCCGGAGACTGAAACTTGGAGTGAATTTGTCAGAGTGTTCACCTGTAGTTTGGTGAAGCCTGAAATAACCACCTAATTAATGTAATAAATTGTATTAGAAATTTTAACAAAACATTAGCATTGTAAAAAAGAAGGATTTTGTAACCTTGTCACCGTGATGTTTTGTGTGACAGTCGCCTGATGCCAGGTACTCATACAAGAAAAAAACCTCATTCAACTATTTAAAGTTAGACTTTATGATTCATTTATTATAGGTTAGACTAATCATTTCGTTAATGAATAAGTATCACACAAACATCTCTCGAGTAAAACATTTAAAACAGCTACTCAAAAACATGGCAACTTGATCCCATAATCTGCATTAATTACATAGTCTTTCAATAACTGGGAATGGACTGTACTGATGGTTCATCAAATTAACTAATCTCTTCATCCGTTTTAGTCGTAACCGAAATTTATTCTCATTTAATTTATAATTCAAATAAATAATGAATTAATTTAAATTCATAATCTGTTCTATTTTTAAACTGCATGGTAATTAACATAATTAATGTTTATTAAAATGAATAATGCTTAATACATTTAAAATATCTTCACTAGACACATTGATTCAAATAGGACACTACTTTATTTAGCTGTGTTCTCCACAGAGGAATTTCTGAATTACAAAATGTTATGCAGCCCCACGCAAAAAAAAAAGAAAAACTGTGCAAAAATAATTGAGTTCATATTTGGTGATTAGTAGTACATTGTGATTAAAAGGTTTCTACTTATTTGTTTTAATTTTTTTTCATTTAAAAACAAGATTTCATAAAAACATGACTTTCACTGGATTTTCCTCTTCCTTGTAGAGAGTGCGTTCGAACCAAGACTTAATTAGGTTTGTACATTTCTTGAGCAAAAGCACCAAGTCATTCCTGATGTTATTAAAATCTTACTGCGGGTTTCTTGATAGTTTCAGGATCTCCATAAGACCTTACTCGGTCTTTAATGATAATGCCGATAAAACAACACTGGGAGACTAAAAGGTATCCAACTTTGTTACTGATCTCTTTCAGTCGATATCAGAAAGCTGTAAGGTGTGTGAGAGAAATACGGTGTGTAAAAAAATGGGGCTTACCGAAATTTGCATCACCCTGTATATAGCAACAATAAACAAACGAAATTATTTACAGCTTTGGTAAGTCAAATTCACTTAAAACAGTATGAGCTAATCCGTGCAGTCTCTTTTGAAAATTGAGTCTAACACCACTTAGGAGATTAGCCTTGAGCACGTCAAACGTCTTAACCTAGTGATAACAGCATTTTTTCGATTCACAGCTCCCTTGCTAAATCTAGATTTTCTTATGACTTCGTGCGAAATCTGTAACAACGAAAGTTATAAAAATATCTGTAGACTACTACTTTTAGTTAAGAAACATTTTGTAACTGTTTACAAAACGCATTCTAAGTACAGAAAAAATTATCAAGGAGTCGCATAAACATCTTGACATCTGTTGCTGAAATATTATTTGCGGTACTCCAGCTTTCAAACAGCAAACACCTCGGTACAATCTTTGCCTGGCACAGTCTTAACTTTGTCTGCATAGACACTTAATGACCTCTCAACTCACCCATAGATGGGTTGGTTATCAGGTATTCTTCATGTAAAAATCGTCAAAAAATTTGCTCAGTTTTTCAAAGTTTTATTTCTTTGATGTGTTTTGAGTAATGTAAAGAAGTAAAATAGTGATGTCCATACTAATGTTTGATAGATACTAAATAATAATTAAATAAAATAAGTTTTAAAGATACTTCATTTTGTTAGTGATGGTTCTATAGAAATAATGAATTACATTTAAATATTTTGACAGTTTCGGTAATGAAAGTATGTTTTCAGGTAGGAGAGGAGGGATCAGAGTCGAGCTCTGAAGAGCAAGGAGGCAGCGTAGGATCGGGCGGATCGAGTGATGCCGGTCAGGGCTCAAGCTGCTCCAAGACGACGGACTCCGGAGTGCACACAGCCAACAGCGGTGCAGATTCACCACAACCGGCGCCAGAGAACTCCGACTCAGCCGACTCGCGACCGCAGCAGCCACAACAGGAGCCGACTCCGGAGGCGGCTTCCGATGCTGAAGAGCCCAGCGAGGCGAGCACCTGCGCCGAAGTCCTACCAGCTGTTACCACTTCCCAAGTTACCCCTTCAGAGGCTGTGAACGACAAACAACGGGTCAATTCTAGTTCAGAGAACTTAAATGATACTTCTGATAGGTCTTACGAAGACCTTCCACAAGTTTTAGCTAATGAAGATTCGAAAAATGCTATTGAAGCAGGTGACATTTCATTGGAGACCTTGGTCATTGAAATCGATAAGGATTCCACATCAGTGGAAACAGAATCTCCAATAGAAACGGAGGTACAGGACTCTGATTCCGTAGTGCCAGACACTAATGAGACTGTACTTGATGACAAAACAAATCAAGCAGATGAAAGAAGCAGCATATGTGACATCACTGAAGGCGAAAATGAGATAAAAGAAGAAATGTGGGAAGAAAACATATGCAGTGTGAAATTACAAGGTCATGAAGATAGGTGGCAATGCTTGGGCGACTCGGCAGAGTCAGCCGACTCAGAGGAACATTGGCAAACGGCCAAAGAAACCAACACTCCTCAGGAAGTTGAGGAAGACTCTGCTTGGAGGAATGCAGAGAAAACACCAGATCCGTCACCCACGCTTGAAAGTCTCAAAATAACATTGGATAACGAAATCAGATGGGATGACTTTATTGAAAGTAGCTTAATGCCTGACCCCGAAGATCCTTGGGGAAGCGCAGAGGAGACATGTGCCACGGTTGATTCCGATGAAAGGTGGCAGAATGAAGAGCCTGAAGTGGGTGTAGAAGCAGTCGAGGTGGAGAGGCCAATCACATCGGCCGTGGCCAAGTGGCTTGAGTCGCAAGGCACTCATGCGCTGACCGTACCGCAGGAAGAGTCCGAAGACGAAGGCATCGGCGAGGAACCTTCAGCCGGGTCAAAAAACGCCGATGGCAACCCTTTCCCTGCACAGTGTCCTAGTGGAGGGACAAGGGTTGCCAAGAAGCGAGCCTGGGAGGCAAGGTGCGAGCCGGCCGCCTGCGTCCATCGCTATTACAGGCTTTCGGCCGAGAGTCCGCCCCGCATCAAGACTGCCCTGCATCCCTTTCCCTGTGGCCTTGTCTGTTGCATCCTCCAGTGACCACCTCAAGCATGCAAGGAGTCCCCTTCTTCCATTCATTTAGGTTGTATTTTATATATTTTGTAATCGCCTTTATCTTCATTTGTAATTCCTTCGTGAAATCATAACATATGCATGGTACAATTCGCCACAGTCTCTGCACCAATGCAGCAGGATTTAATTTGAAGACTGAATAAGGCAGCTCCTGGAACTTAAGTTTCACTCAGCCTTTAATAAATAATGAATTTATTATACAAAACCTGATACTATAGTATAGCGTGGTTTCACAGCATATGGAATGTGATGTTAGCTATAGCTGGTATACCGTGCCTCTGTAACTAATGTTAAGTTGAAATATTGTTCTAACGAGAGATTGGGTCTCCAAGCATGGCAAAATTATTGTTGATTACCGTGCAAATGTTATTGTTCATGCACATAAATTTTATAATAAGATATATTATATTGTTGTTTGGCGTTTAGGAGTGCTAGGTGGATAATATTAATGACAAATATACATCATCTGGCTGGTTCATTTTGTGTCTGTACACTTTTCTATTAGCCTAAGTTCTTATTATTTCTCTTAAATCAGAACATTTTAATTTGTAATATGGTAAATGAATGTGCCAAGGAGTATTATAATTAAGTTGGTTTTAGGTTTAGTTTTTAATTTTAATCCATAAATCAAGGATTATGTGTTTTAATTCGCAAAAGACAATAATTTGTATCAGTTTTTTGACATTGGTTAGATTCCATGTCGTATGGATTTTTATTTCCATATAGAAACAAAGACACTTTATGCAAAAACCTAGTCCTAAGATTAAATCAGCTATTTAAAACGTTAGATTGTTTTTTTAAGTATTTGTTACTTCAAATTACAGCAAAAAAAAGTAGCACATTTTAGAAGATGCCAGTGAACAAATCACAACACAGATAAGTGAATAGTTTTAGCGCGCTAAGTAGTGGATCTATCACAACACTGAAAGTCAGCTTCCTGCCGGTGGAGGTTTTTAGATGGCATTGTTATAGATAACGACATAATTGCAGAGATTATGTTATTTGTTTTGTTGACTAATGTGTAAAATGTAATTGCTTTTGTCCGTGCAACAATGTTATTTTATTATAAATAATGACAAGTGTTTTGTAAGCTCCAAAGAGAGTGGTGATGAGTATTGCTAAGTCATTGTGAGGGTTCCACAGCTATTTCATTTTGAGATATATATATATATATACATGTATATGTACCAATGTGCTCCAATGTTTCTTGATACCAGCAGTCATATCGTACCATATAAGTTCTGTTTTAAGTGTTGTTAATTTTTTTTCTAGATTAATTTGGCTAAGTGGAGATAAATTCGGTCTAATTTTTTTGGCCTAATTTCAACCACTCAAGATGGCATTTTCTCTCAGCTTCTTACTGTTAACCAGATTTGGATTTACTTTATTAAATGTGCCTTAATTCTTCTTTCAAGTTACCTGCATAAAATCTATTATTCGTTATTTTACTTAATTTTCTGCCATTAGAGTAAATTTATTTTAACTATAAGTTTTAAAAAGTAATTTTAATTTTCAATTGAATGTTGTTCATTTAAATCATAATGACTGAAAATGCTGTGTACTTAAAATATATATGTTACCCTGTAATGTATAAGTTTAGTTAAGTACGTACTACCATAATAAAGGATCAAAATATGATAATAAGCTAATTTGTTGGATTCTAAAACCTTTATCACAAAAGATATTCTATCTATGAAATGCTGTTCATTAAAGGAAATGTATTTTCATTTAATTGTGTTCAAAACTCATTTTTATAACAAAAAGAACAGTGTTTTAAGTAACGAATTTGAAATTAATATAAGGTTTGAAATTTATTGCAGTTTTATTTACCTTTAATACAATGTGTAAGGTACCCAAGGTTGGTTGACATTATATGATAATTGATTTTGGAGTTGGCTGGCTTAGATTTAGTTAGGTAATACTTTAGTACTTAGGAGCGAGCAATGGCTGACAATTTAATTATAGAACCTCCAGAGGAACATTTGCATGCTAATCCTGTAGTTAATGAAATGTTTCTTAACTTCTGGTCATTATCAAATTTCTTAAGTCCCCTAAGACAGTAGAATGACCAAATTAGCATTTAATAAATTCATTTCAGGGAAGTATAAAGTTTAACGAAACTACAGCTTAGCTTTAAGGTGTCTGTTTCGCCAAACAGGTTAGTTTGGTTTATAAGATCCAACTCAACCAAAACTAAATGTAAGTTTGAAAGTTTTTGAGTTTTATTTCTTTCAAAGTATCCAGTGATTAGCGGTAAGGGCCACGGGAGGTGAGGCACTGACTTAATCACAGTCATATTTGTAAGTAAAATTCCATTATCCATCACTTATTCTATTCTATACCTTTATCAAGCGACACAAATAATATACTTGAACATTGAAAAGACTACAGTAATCCCTCGCTAGTTCGCGGTGTTCTGAAATGTTCAATTAAAAATTAAAAAAATATTCTACTATAATTGCAGTAAAAAATGAAAAAAAATATACAACTCGTAATGGAAAAGTCCAGTAGTTAGTATTAGAGAAGAAAATATACAGGATTCTTCTTGTACGATCGAGAAAGATATCAAACAACCAGTGACTTCCTGGGTCAAAATATTCTACAGTAACAAAGGTTAATAAAAGCTATTAAAAAATATTCAATGAATATTTTCAAATTAATGAAAAATATTAAAACATAATCAATTGTAACAAGAGAATAATAAAAATATCAAACAATAGAAGTCAAAAAATAGACCTTTTCATCTATAAATTAAAATAAAGGATAGTTACGATTTTGTTTATTTTATTTACTGTATAATACATTAAGGGTATAATTCTCCCTCTCTTTTAGTCGGTAAAGACGTAATTTTTTTTTTTAATTCTTATTTACAATTCAGTACGGTATTCAGTAATGTCAGGATTCTCTCTCTGTTGGAAAGGTCGTTGTTTGAGTTTTAGAGTCTTTTATAAAGGCGCGTCCATTATACGCGGATTTTCGCGGGGGGTCTTCGGTCCCCATTATACGCGAAAAGTGAGGGATTACTGTATATGAAAACAGTAAAAACAAAATTTTAGAATTAAACCTAAAAAAGGAAATAGTGATGCACCGTTCAACTTCATCAGGGGAGAGATAGATCTGTTCCCTCATACCTTATCATTGAATCAAAAACAAATTTAAATCTCACTACGATATTTTGAAGTAGACCAGCTAAAGAAGTGCTCTACCAGGGTGCAAATTAATACGAAATGCTGGAGCAGAATTCTTCTGATGCCAAAATATAAAAGTGGTTTTTTTTTTGGAAACTTCTTGTGTTGGTTTTTTTAACTTCCCAATGAAGAAAACAAATTTAAAGAACTAGTAATGAATGCAAGAGGGTTAAAAAAGTCATTGAATATTTTCAAAAAATGTTTAATAATACATTAAAAAAATGAAACTCAAGCCACCCAAGAGGATCCTGCATTTCCAAATTCATCTTCTGCCTTGGACTGCCAGTCATCCATCTGCAAAATAATAATGCGTTAGTACCTTGAGATTGACACGGTAGTCCGTCCATTAATAGTCACAAATGAAATATTTGCCACAACTTCTGGATTACTGATGAAATTTCAACAAACTGACTGTTTATAAAGACGACTTAGATAAAAAAATTATTTAAAATCGTCCTAAACCGCATGTTGGCGTCAGCTTCGTAATCTTCAACAATTGTACTAAGTACATTGTATTATTTGTTAGTATTCCGTCAGACTGGTGCGTAAATAACTTTTGTTCCAAACAACTTCACCGTCTCCAAACATAATTCTTTCTGAGGTAAAATGGATAAACCAACAAAAGTCTCCACACAAATGAAGTTTTATTCAACGCGTTTCGAACACTTTGTGTTCATCATCAGGAAGACACTATAATACAAATTATATCTAATCAGTTACAAAATTAGAGTGAAATAATAAAATTCAATTAAGAGAATTCAAGACATACCCAAGGATGTGGTACTGACGGGTTGGTCCAGTGAAAACAACTAGTAGGAAACAGATCCTTTGCGAAAGAGATCCGTTACGGATCTGTTTCCTACTAGTTGTTTTCACTGGACCAACCCGTCAGTACCACATCCTTGGGTATACCTTGAATTCTCTTAATTAAATTTTATTATTTCACTCTAATTTTGTAACTGATTAGATATAATTTGTATTATAGTGTCTTCCTGATGATGAACACAAAGTGTTCGAAACGCGTTGAATAAAACTTCATTTGTGTGGAGACTTTTGTTGGTTTATCCATTTTACCTCAGAATGAGTAAATACCACACAATTACGGATGGCACAACTAATGATACTTAATTCTTTCATAGCTTTAGTTTCAAGAACTAATGCATCATATTTTTAATCGTCTCATACATTCGAATAAAATAAAACAAAAAAGATATTTAAAATAGAAAATAAAAAAAATTAGGAACGAAAAATGATTAATAAAAAAATAAAACAAGCATCAACGAAGATATAATTTAGGCATTTGGTTGAAAAATGCATTCAAGTTCTATTCTTATCTGGTTTACAATGTCAGTTCTCTTGTAACAATAAATAAAGAAGTTGTTTATCATTGAAATGGGTGCATTGCAGAATCAGAGATCACTCCTTGTTTACCTTTGTATTGTACTGTTAGAATAGAGCAGTGATGGCGAACCTATGACCTACGGGTCAGAAATTTTTTCAAGCACTACATTGACAAAAAAGCAATTTATATGTTGTTTATAACCTCCAGAGACAAAATTTTTAAACTTAACTCTGGTGAAAACGGGCATTAGTGACCCGCGAGCTATTACTAGAAAAAATATTAAGAAAATTCGACTCATATCTCAAAAAGGTTTGCAAATACCTGCAATAGAGAAATCGATTGGAAATCCCACAGCTAGGAAGATTAGAACGGTAATTAGTTTATTTTTTAAATCTAACACAAAATCAGGTGGCATTCCAAGGGTTAGAGAGAAAAGTGATTCAGTGGTAAGACAGGTCGGAGGGTTGAAAATTTTATGTCAATGAAGGAGCAAAATGTACGAAGAGGAATGAACTGGGTGAGAATATTTAGGTGACGAAGAATTGATTCAGAACTCGAAAAAGAAAACCAACATTTCAAAATAGAATCTTCCTGCAATATTTCGATAAATTAATTTTTCCAAAAATATTTCTGAAAAACTGAATTTTCGAAAAATGTGTTGCGATAGGTGCCAAAAACATTTGGGGCTTAACCCAATGACGGTTTTAGACACTTATTTTTATCACATAATACAAAATACTGACGATTGTCAAGATGAGACTGACAATCGATTGAAAATTCCGTGAAAACGAAACTTAATATAAACGTTCTATTAACACAACAAACATTTATAATAATTGTATTAACCGTTTACAAAATGAAAACAATAATTTACAAAATTTAACAAAGAAAGTATAGATAATATGGATTAAATTAGTAAAAATTTGAATGTTAGGGAAGTATACATACCCAGTCATTGGAGATAGGCTTGGCTGCTGGTGGCACACCGGGGGCGCCCCCGGCAGGGGCTGCTGGGTGTGCTGCAGCGGCCCCAAAGCCCAGTCCGTGCTCCTCAGAGAAGGGCTTGGACGGGTCTGCGGGCTCGTAGCTCTCGGTCGGCCCTGGGTACTCGACGGGCTCCACGGGCTTGGGTAGGGCGCTGGTGGGTGCCGAGGTGGGCAGTGTGCTGACTTCCTTGCCTTGCTCCTCCTTCTCAGTCTGCAACAAGGCACAAATGAACCAACCAACTACTCACATTCTGTATTCCAGTATATAGTTTATTATCAACCAAATTCAAAATTTCAGGTTTTAATAGGATTAAATTTTTTTAAAAAGGTATTTTTTTCCGATGTTCGTTTTATTGTGAGAGTAATCACATCAGTGTGGTGGTAAATAACGCTAACAGTAAAGTAATTAATAAGGTTAAGAATCTAGAACATCAAAAGAATTATACAACGATATGACTACCATATACGCATACAATTTGTATATGATATACAACTGCAGGCCGTCTATTTCAACCTAGGCCCTTCAGAAGCGCTGCGTCTAAATCAATCCCTCCAATAAATACTTTATGACCTTCAAACTTCTGCTGCAGCTACAGCCGCAACATGCATAAAACATATCGATAATAACTTCATAAAAGTGGAATATTATTTAGGAATACAGCAACATTTTACTGACCAATAATCCGATTACTTTAAACTAAACCCACCCTCCTTTCTTTCCGCAAGAAGAGTTACTGACCTCTTCGTCATACATATTATCCGATTCATTTCAATCAAGAAGTTCCACTTTATCACCATAAAAGCTAACGTTGATAGTCGAGCTTTCCAATGTCCGGCAGCAAAGCTTTTAATTCACTGTAAGCTTGAAAATATGAAAGCCTAAAGCTTAAATTAAAATACTAAAACTTTGACAGAATTAGTGCACACAAGGATGGTCACCACCATATACATCAAATGCCAACAGCGCCCCATGTTCTTTCTCAGTATTTTTGCTGAAGGAAGTTTGAAACACCTGGGAGTTGAGGTGGATGACAAATATAAGTAGTTCGTGACTTTTGAAATCTTGCCTGTGTTGAGCATACTACTATTTGCATAAGACCTGCAGTGTCTCATCTTACTTCCCACTGGAAGCACCTTCCAATCCAACGAACTACTCATTGACACTTATGCCTGACAAACAAGCAGAAGAATTGCGAGTCCATCATAAGAGAGACCAACGGCCTTAACATTCCTTCTGATCTCTTCATTAATAGAAGAGATCATTCTCTCGATGTCCCACTTTATCACTTTATTAGTAGAAAGACGTCAATGTTTATTGACAGGAGTAGCTGTCAGAAATGAGAGAAAGGAACTCCACACAGTACAGACTCTTTTTGGAGCCCGCCTGTCATTGTGTCAAAGTTGCTATTATCAAAAGAAATTATGGTTTATCAATATTTTTCATTACATTTTTTCGTTTACACTGGCTTCCCCAAAAATATTGAAACGCCGTTGTGATTCCAGCAGTGATTTGATGTCTCGTGGCTAACTTCAAGGCAAACTTACAATTTCAGTACACTATAAACACGGTCGATGGAGTGTCATTCATACTTGGTGAACTAAAAGTGGCAAACAAATTCTTTTACCAGTTGTGACAGGCTCGCTAAGTCTATAGTTGACAGACTTTTATCAACGATGTCTTGAAAATGACCGACAAAAATCAGTGACCAAATATTTCTTTTCCTGCTTAAGCACTTGTGAGTTGACAAAACAGCTATTAAATTAACACAACAATATCTTTGCTGGTAACAGACGCAGTTGCAAGCTGTAGTTCAGGGGAGTCAAACTCATTTTCAAGGGGGTTTAGTTTGATCCCAAGCGGGCCGAGACATTAAGCTAATAGCAAATTACAAAGAACTAACAATAAATCCATTTACTTTGTATTAGTCACTAATACTAATAATTAATGCAAAGAAGAATAAGTCAATTATAAAAATCTTGATTAAAATGGGACAATCTGTATTCACTTTTATCATTTTTGACAGATATTTCATTTTATACCTTCGGGAAGGTGCGAAGACAAAGGAAAAGTTGATAATACGCTAACAGCCGTTCAATACTACCATCTCTTTGTGTTAGTTTCGCCTAAGTGTTCCTTTCATGTCCTCTGTTCGTACTAAAACACTTTGCCGCTAGCGGATAATATAAGAATCACAAGTTTTTAAGGAAATTAGAGTAAACTGATTCTTTTTTTTTATAATAATAATAATAATGCACATTTATTCCCCGGGCCAGACCGAACCCCCACATGTTTTAGACACGGTCAAGTCAACCACAAATACATATACACAGTACATCAAATTAAACCAGACATTAATTATTGCAACTACATACACAACTGAAATCTGGAGTAGTCTACCCTCAACTTTCCTATAAGTAGAAGTATTATTAAGCTCACTACCAATGAATTTAATGAATTCAAGTATTTTAATATGACTACGGCTATCCCTATTGCATCAATTTAACGCAAATGTAATTACTGTTACAGCACAATTTCTTGAGTGACTACAGAAGGAACCTTGTTCTTTTTCGATCAACATTTTTTTCTTTTAATTTTTTAATTAATGTACATTCTGTCGTGCAATGTTCATATTGAGACAAGCCTAATACGAAAATTCAAGTTTCTAGAGTTACCAAAAAAGCTGGTTAAAATTAGTACGCGTTTGGAAATAACAAAAAAGTCCTTAAATACATCATGAAGTGTAGCCTGCCATCATACTTCAAACGATCCTATCTGTAGATTATCAACCAATGTTGAATTCCAATCACCCATTTTTTTTTAAAAAAAATATGTACAATGGATTAGGAGGAGGGGGTGGGTCTCAGAATGTGTAAATCCGTCAAAATTTCAAAATCAATATTCCTATTATCATTGTACTTTTACTTATAGGAAAGTCAAAATTAGCACTAATTTAAAAATGATTCTAGCAAATTAATCTATAGATATTATTTAATTAAATAATAATTAAATTATATTAAGTGTAAGAGACAAATATTTGCGGGGAAGTAGACTAATATACGTAATGAAACCCCTGGATGTAAGATGGAGTCAATGAAAAAGAGGTTACCTCATCAGGATCCCTGTAGAAGAAGAGGTCGACCATGATCTCCCACTTGGTGTCTCTGAAGATAGAGCCCCTGATACGGAGTACCTCTCTGGCCAGCATCCACCACATTAGACCGATTGAGTGATTCGACTGTATATTTTAAAGCAAACATTAGTTGAACTTCATTATAAATGGTGGTCCATAGAACATCACCTAATCCATAAATAGATTTTACCTTTTAAATAAAAATTCATTTTCCAATATCATATCCCTCATAACTGCTATTATGTTATTTCTGAGTGCTCACTAGCATCCATAAATGACCCAACACTTATTGCTGAGCACCATACCATAGTAATTAGCAGTTCCATACTAGTCGCCCTTTATTGTCAAACTACTGGGATATTTCATGTGGAAAGGTCAGTTACGTCTTGTCCAATAACTGGTATATATTGTGAGAGTCGTATTCGAAGTCTTATAAACTTATAAAACATAACATACCTGTAAGGACAATAACTGGTGAATTATAGGGATACAGGTGTAAGGTCTTGTCAAAATTATCTATTGTGAAAGAATACCATTCAAAGTATTATACTAAACATAAGCTCTGATTCACTAGGATAGTGGAAGTCGAAATGTCAGCTAGGTCTAATCGAATAGTCAATAGTATATGCTGTGAAAGAGTCGCATTCGAGGTCTTATACTGAACAACTTAGGACAATAACAACTGAATTACTTGCATCCACAAGTGGTTAGTTTATCATTTTAACAGAAATACCAGTGTAGATGACCTCAATTGGTGGATAGGTTCTAAATTTGTGAGCAACAGTGTACACCAAAATGTAAGATTATCTAATAAATATTAGGTAAACCTTTTAGCAGTGAAAATTGCTAATTGAAATGAGAGATTAGTAGAAAATGATGACGGTTACCTTATTATTGCAGGGAATGGCGATATCAACGAATCTGAGGGGTGAGTCAGTGTTGCAGAAAGCAATGACTGGGATATTGACATAGGAGGCTTCGGTGATAGGCTGATGGTCGCTGTGCGGATCAGTGACCACCAGTAACCTGGGCTCTCTGAAAGCCGCCTGCAACAATCATTCCTGCGATTAGACCAGTGAGAAACAAAGCAAGCCTCTTTAATTATACTTTAATATCTAGAATCAGAAAGAAAAAACATAAATGGACATTTAACATTTGTATTTATCCAGTCACAAAATAACAACAAAAGTACTACTACTTGCCCAATACCAAGAGTTTTCTTGGTCTGGAGGTAACTGCTGTCCTATGGTCATAATCGGACCAGAACACTCCACAGTCCACTTTTGGCAACCCAAATTTTGCCATAGTTCTTAAAATCAATGTGGGTTGAAAAGTGTGCCATCATGCCTCTAGCAATAGCTATAGATAATCATTTCTGGCAATCTTGGAAACATTTTTCCTTTCCCAAGCTAAGGGGAATCTTACATATTGTACATGACCGTCATGGCGTACTTCGTTTTTCTTAGCGCTACATAAAGCTACACCGCCTTCTAGTTGACCGTTCTGGTTGATGACTAAAGCCCACAGATTTAATTTCTCGTTAAGGCACGGGTTTTGACTTGCTTATTTAATTGACATTTTAGATGAGCTTGGTATCATGTTTGCAACCATGTTTTCAGCTGTAAATCCTTCAACACATTTTCCTTTATAATTCTTCAGAAGTATACTGTTGCCCAATAACTCATACACAATATGAGAATTTACAACTTAAGCATCGAGGAAGAAGAAAAATATCCGTTGTTTTTCGACACTTTCGACTCCGACGATCAAGTCTGCAATTTGACATCCTTTGGCCAAACTTATCTACAGCATTCATATTCGCGTTGTAGTCACAAACAGAATCCTGGACAAAGATATGATGTCCAGTTCACCTTTGTTCTTTTTTGTTACTTCAACAAGTTCATCTGCATTATGGAAATTGGTAAGTATATGAAGCTCTCTGCTATTAATCCACTTACTGGTGCATACACCGGTGTTGCTTATGAATGAAGCAGAGAATCCTCACTTTTTACCTTTACTTGGTGTAAAAACTGGCAAATATTTCCTGTTACGGTTCACAGCACAAGTATTGATTTGTTTCTTCTTCAAATCTTCCATCAGTTGAACACTTATACAATAATTATCAAAATAAATACAATGTTCTTTCCCCACTAATTCAGCGCTGAGTGATGATATAACTGTTTCCCCAAGATATTTTGCATCTTTGTCAGTTTCACCAGAGTAAATATCAAATTTGTAGTTATAACCACTTTTATCTGCCATCATCCATACTTCATATCCCCGTTTGATGGGCTTCATTGGCAGATATTGTTTTATTCGTGAACGTCCTTTGAAATTAATCATGGACTCATCCATTTGATTTGTTTTTTGGTATAGCAACTAAATGTGGTCTAACTTTATATGGCTTATCGTAATTTGAATCACATGTCTGTCGCATTAGATTATTATCATTCAAGTGAAGATGATTCAGAGTCCACCGTAATCTATTTACTGGCATTAGTTGATCTATGTAATTATTCCGTAGATAAGGCTTTGTACTCCAATAATCTCTGTAACTAGGTAGCCTATTTATTCCAGTCAACATACGAGTACATCCAATGAAGGATCTCTGTAGCATTAGTGGGTTTGAATCGTTTCCCTGCTTGCTCAATATATAAATTAGTTTGAAAAACAATCAAATCAATAACATCATCAGAAAAGAAATGTTTGCACATATCATAAGGTGTGAGGTTTACAAGGTCAATGAGATGTTGAGCAGGGCCAGATTGCGAATCAAATTTTGTAGCAAATGTGCATAGGCCCAGTTTTTAGCAATATATTTTTCTAACTTTTCAGTCCACCTATAATTTACATTTATATTTTCATTTTCTGATTCAGTTCCTGAACTCATCATTTCCGCAGAACTATCGTCACTGCTTTCGATGAAATTTAAATTTTCATTACTACTGTTGAAGTTAGGTTCAGATTCTGATGGTATACCTTCATATACAGTACTATTATTGATATCATCTTCGATTACCTTTGTATTTCTTCATAATTCAAGCGTCTTTTGCGTTCAATAGTCTACCTAGGGTTTTAAAAAAGATTATCTACCTATACTTAACATATACCTATAATTTACATAATTAAATATATTTAGATATATACATTAAAAAAAAATAATATATTCCTACATCATAATTAAATAATACATACCTATAAACCTAATATGTTATCTATTGTTGTGGAAAAATCAAACACTTATATAAAAAAAAAATGACGCCGGAATATTTTGATATCTACCGTCATATGTGGATAGATTAGGTTAGGTTAAATCCTAACCAAACCTAACAAAAATACTTGCATGGTGAGACATCTACAATCCCTCTATACATTCGCCTAGAAATCATGAAAAGAATTAAAAATTGCATCATACATCGATCTGAACACTTTTCTACATATTTCGACAATAGGCACACAATAGATTTGCCTACAATAACATTGCGGCCGAAAAATCGTAGCAAGAAAAAACACAGGCACTGCCTTTCTCCAATAAAAACAAACAACTATTGAAGATAATATACATCTGCATTATCATTAAATACGTCTAGAATACTCTCAGGTATAGATTACACCATACTTAACAGGTGGGACAATTTCTAAACCTTTGAGCTTGTATCTAACTCCAATATTGTAAGCGGGATATAAAGTAACCCACCATTCCAGATAGGTATATAAAAAAGTGGAAATAGTGTCCCACTATTCTCTATACAGTGAATGCATCATTTTCCGGTGCCAGGGCAATAAATCTTGTGCCAAGAAAGCATACTTGGATCAGGATGCTTGTAAATCCCCAAGCTAAAAAACCTTATTTACAAGAAAGAGTGTATGCTCCTCAATACTCGGTATAACCGTTGACTAAAGACTTAGACATAAATACACTGAATGGAGAGAATGGTGATTACCTGTATTTGATTAGTGAACGTGCCCGGTGTAAACCTGCCGGCGATTGGAGTGGCACCAGTGTAGGCAGCGAACTTCAGCACTGCCCTCTGACCAGAAGAACGAGAAGAGATGACAAACACTTCGTATGGATGCTCAATAGCGACGATTGCTCGAGCGGCCAGCAGCAGCTTCTCCCATGTATGGCGCAGATTGATGATTCTCACACCTGAATCATTGCATGCTCAGTCACATCTTACAACATAGATCATTCCGAACTAGAGCATGTTTCTTAGAATTTACGCAGTCCTTAGTTTGCAACAGTTTTGAAAAGATCTCCTAATGAAATGAGTAACTAATGTAAGTAAGATCACCAACAGTTTCAACCAGAACCAGTGAATAAATCAAATGCACATTAAATACTGCGGTACCACAGTTATGGGGGAATAAATATATCATTGAGGAACTCAATAGTACACATTATAATATTCAATTCAAATATTATAATGTTGAATTATGAATGAATGTAAAATAAGTATTTTGTAGTATTAATGAAAGATGACGATGAAGCATGTAACACACAGTGGAACATGCTGGAATAAAATACAAAATAAAAAAAAAGTACACATTATTATTGATTTTCAATATGTTATAATTCAATGGACTCTGAAGACAAAACACTGAAGGTAAATGGATCATTTTTCATTTATCATGATTAAAGAATTAACACTCCAGTTCTCCAACAAACAAATACAATTACTATACATTTATGAAATATAGTACTAATTTATAATACTTTCTTACAGAAAAAAGATTCATTTCACTAATATTATTATTAATAATTAATTAACTTCTATCAGTATTAAAAAAAATTACAACGCAACAGACCCAACACAAAGCAAAAGGCTTTCCATAAAAATTAATAAGTTGGATAAAGTCATGTTATGGTGTCTAAATATTAATGTACACTAAAACTCAAAGTCAGGTAAATTAAGTAGTTCTTATCCTAAGGGTAAGAACAATTCTGTACCAACACATCAATTCGTGAAATACTTGTTACCACTGAAGTTAGATGAATAGAACTATAGTATATTCATGAAAGTTTACTTATGACACATTTGTTTCTATGGTTAGTATTAAAGCTAAAAACTATTACCATCTGATTTTCTTTTATAGACGTATTGTTCCATCTGAAAATCAACATTTTCACTACCAATATGGGTGGTAGCACTTAACATCTTCGTCACATCATCCTCCCTGAGGCTAAGAACTTCAAGTCCTCCCGACATCGTTGCGTTATAATTCAATGGAACCTGAAGAAGAAACACTGAGGGTCAATGGTTCATTTTTCACTTGTCATAAATTAATATAAAAAAAAGCATATTGTTTTTTTATTTATTACGTCGAAATCATATCAAAATTTAAACAATAATTATAGTCAAAATCAGAGCTGCATAATTTGAAGTTCGTATTTTTTACATATACCCTACTACTAAGATAACAAGTTTTCTAAATAATTCAATTATTTTACTAGACTAAAGTTTTAACTTCAACAGGTTATATGAAAGAAACATATCAAATGCTTTATTATTTTATTGTTAGTATTGTCTGCAATTTAACTTTTGTAAAAATTTACACAATTAAAGTCAATGCTGAAAGAAATGTAGATGTAAACAATTAAATGCCTTTTAATACAGTAAAAATTGAAGTCACACCTTCCACTAGGTATTTCCTGTAAAATTATTTCTAAGAGGGAGCCAAATTATTAAATGAGAACATATCCAGCGATTACAAATTCAAGCCCATATCGTCTTCATGAAAATTGTCTTCATGCAGAGGCAACTCAATTAAATTAAGTACCGACAACGTATGTAACTTAAACTGATAGTTAAAATCTGAAGAAAGCTCAGGTCATTAAACTTAAGGTAATTATTGAATGTGACATATAAAGACATCTTTAATCCACTAACTACTACATTAGATTAAATTCAACATAATTGAACTGAATAAAACAGTTCTTCAAGAACCTGATGGAAGACGTTATCCACGTGGTTAACACAAAATTTTGTATTGACCAGAATTCAAAGAAAAAAGTAATTATAAACAAAATTTAAGATCTAACTAAATCATTTTTATAACGAACCGCAATCGAAAATGAAAAATATATACAAAAAAATTCACTTTTAAAGGAACACAATACTTACGCTAGCAATGCCACATGGGATATCTTCTCATAGGAGCAGTGTTGCCTGATATCGGTAAATAAATAGCCCTTAAAGCAAATACAATCACTAAAGGCTTATAATTGAAAATATGGAATTCCATTAGATTTTACTCTTAAAATAAGGTAAATCCATGTTCTATCTTTCAGGATATAAAGATTGTATGTACAAAGCAAACAGTTTTCAAAAACATCTTACCTACAACTTACGTTTACTGCAGAATAGTCAATGAATATTTTAAGTTATTACTCCTTTAGCATCTAATTTATTTTTTAAATTTGCTATAAATACATTTTACATTAATTTGGGAATTCAAAAAATAAACAAATGGTAAAAAGTATTTAACTAATTAAAAATCAATTACAAATAAATTGATATTCTGAAACAAATTATCAATATATATACATATTATTTGTTTTTTCTCAGCTTATCCATATATGTGACCTTGTACCTAATAGGAGGTATCTAAAAGCTTATTTCACACAATTTCTTGATTGTTTACTTATCTGATTGAACATCGATTAGTTCCCAATTAATTGCTTAAAGCTAAAAATTTGTTATAAACCAGGGTTTAAATAAGAGCAGTCTATTCAATAGATAAATAATTAAAAAAGGTAAAATACTATAATATATAAAAGTGTTCCATACATTTTTAATCTAACAGTAGTTTACATTTATATTTTTTTTACATATTTTCGTTTGATTGTATAATTATGTTCTAAAAATGAGTGAGAGGATTAATTTATTAACAGAACTTCATTTTTCATTGTTATATTGAATAAAATTATAATTGCTGAAACATATTAACAAAATTCACTCTAAAGAGTCCTGAAAGTGAACTATATTGTTTTGTTTATTAAGGAATAACTTGACTGTTTTATCAACATTATGTAAAAAATATATTTTCAGTTAATATTCACATCCAAGTCACTGTACTGTTACAATCCATTATTGGCAGTTTGTTTAAAACTATATTTTATACAATTATATTCAGACATATATATATAAACGTTAACAGTACATTTTCATCAGCTGGGATTGCAAGGTCAGAGATGCCGAGAAAATATTTTCATTGTAAATTACTGAGATATTTCTTTTTTCTATTCAACACTGTTTAATAAAGAAGCCTTAGATAGAAGGCGTTTTTTCTCTTGCTGAAATATCTTGAACAATAATATTTCATTATTATAGTTTATATCACAAATATTTATTTCATCAATGCTAACTGATTACAAAATTGTAAAAATTGTTGTGGTTTGAGCTACTTTATCATGGAAACCTTAAATTACCTTCGCCACAGTCATATGCTTATCTTCGGTTTCAGTGGTTAAATATAAATACTTACTACTGTTCTTGAACTGTGCTAATCCATGTCAAGACACGAAGGTGTTAGTTGTGATTCTTGCCTAAGGGGAAATTTCAGAGGTCGGAGGTACAAGTGTTTAATTTGTTACGATTATGATTTGTGTTCCACTTGCTTTGACTCTGGTACAGCTTCATCTAGTCAACATTCAGTCAAACACCCTATGCAATGCTTATTAACCCGAAATGATTACAACTTATTTTATGGAGGAGAACAGTTTACTGTTGAACAGCAATCTTTTACATGCCCGTTCTGTGGTAAAATGGGATTCACTGAAACTTTATTGTTAGATCACACTGTTTCAGAGCACTCTGATCGTGCTGATGATGTTGTTTGCTCAATTTGTGCAACTGCAGGGGATGCAAACTTAATGATAGGTGATTTTGTTGGCCATTTACAAATAGAACATTGCCATGCTCACATGAGAGATCTAATGAGAGATATATCACTATTGGATGAACCTAGTAGATCTACAGTCAGAAGAATTCCAGTAGCAACTAATCGAGGAGCTGGTGGAAATCGTACAAATCGTTCAAATATTCATTTTCGACTCCCAGGATCTAGCCGAGCCTATGCTTCCTTTGCATCTTCAATAGACTCAGTCGACGCAATATCAGAATTTATTTCTCATTTATCTGGAGTAAGGCGATTTGATACTTCTACTACAGAAAGTGAAAATCCAGCTCGAGTTCAAATAAGGACACGCCAAATGCCTAAAGGTTTATCGAAACGTCCTCAAATGATACAAGTTATAACACCTCCAACAAATACTAATGATTCAGGTTCCACTCAGAAGAAAGATGAAGATACAGAAGGGTCTAGTCAAAAAATGATATCAAAACTCCTAGAGTCTGATTCATCTGACAGCGATGAGACTGCAGCTGCTCATAAAAATGATAGAAGCCTCTTTATTCAAGATTTGGTCCTAGGGAGCCTTTTCGTGAAATGTAACGTGGAACAGAATCATCGAACTGTTGATCAGCATAAAAATACGAAAGCTCCAACTCCGCCCTGTCATATTGCTGACAAAATCGGCCCCGCTCCAACATCTTTCGTCAATGTATCTCCTAGTTTCAGAGATCGATTGACCAGACTTCCAGGGTCTTCTGCTTCTGCAATTTCTTCATTTGAACATATAAAACAGCCAACTTGTAACTTATTTAACACTAAAACAAGTAAAAAAGTTGTTTAGAAATTAATCAGCTTTCTATTCATTTAACACCATTAGGTTAATCATTATTTGAGGGTCGCATACCTCTAAATTAAGTCTTTCAGTCACAAATTTGTAGTCATAACACAATTTTATAAAAGTAATATTTATTTTGAGGAGATTAATGTTTATTTATGCTATGACAATAATTTGATTCGTTACAATACTTTTTTCTGTTACATTAACTTTTCTTCTGTTAAATGATATAAGCATTAGTTTTGAGGTATATGTTCCTTCTTGGAATTGATTTACTCTGTAAAAGTTTATTGTTTATCGGTTCGTGTACTTTTTAGAAATGTATGTTTATTTGTAATAAATACATTTTTTCAATTTAGATATTTATTACCCAATTAAAACTTACAATCAAAGAGCTGCATGTGTGCAGTATTTAATAGTAATTCGGAAGTTGATTTCACCTTTTGGGATTATTATGGCAAATTATTGTGCTCAACTTCTATAGAGAAATACCAAGTGATACAAATTCACTATAATGAACATCTAAACTTGTTGCATGTTATATTTCGTTTTAATTAATTGAGGTGTGATAAAAAAAATAAAATACAATGTTAGTTTAATATAAAATAACACATTTCATTTTCTTTTATTGTATTACATTTTATTTATTATTATTATTATTATTTGAGGGTGACTATATCAGTGCATCTTAAAAACTATTGTACTCCCCCCCCCCCCTCCTTCTATACTAAAGTACCCGCACAGAAAGTATCCTTCTGTACTAACGTTGAAGTAGTTAGCTTCAATGCCTCCAAGAAGCTCAGCCCTTTTTGCTGTGTCCAGCGCTAAAAGTTTTTCTATAGTTTTGTTGATTATCCCGAAGTACCTACGTCCGTGCAGCAAAGTTGCCTGACAGTCAGCCAGCAGGTGCAACAGTGTTTCTTCCTCTTCTTTGCAGAATCTGTACAAACCATCATTGTTAAAGCTCATTCAATCTCCCTACGTTTCGAGAAAAAGTGACTTCCTTTCTCCTTCTTCGGGTCCTTAGGTGCACTTATGGGAGGTTTGCTCTTACTAGTTAGCGCTTTTGGACCCTCTGCGCTTCCGGAGGATGATCTCCGGACTTCTTTCTCATTAATATCATACAGAGGAAAATCCCTGAAGCTCTGTCGGTGGTATTTACTCAAGGGGGTCGCCTGGTACCCTTGAGGCTCCGTTCGTAATACAGTAACCTCTGTATCATCTGTCCTTCGGCACGGATCGCAAAACACCTTGGATTGGGGCTGGGATAAGAGGAGAGGATTTGGGAAGTTGGAAGGATGTAAAACGAAGGTGGTCATGCCCAGCCCCTGGTTACCTTCTCCTTTTCTTTCGTTTGTCACTGCAATTATGATGAAGGGAGTAATCTAAATGACGTTGGAATTAACACGCAAACACACTACTCAATATAGTTACACAAAACAGTATTTAAAGAGATGTTAATACTACAATCAGTCTGAAGAGTCCTTATAGTATCGGACGCGAACTATAACCAAACTGTCTCATTGTGCCTACTCAATACCTAGGACAATTTAAACACAACAAACTGTATATAATGAACCAATACATAAGAAAGTTATGATAGTTTTTAATGTTTTAAAGGGACGTTGTTTGGTTCTTCTAATTCCTTTCGTCATTTTCAATCTTAGTTGCTATTTTCATTCATTTACTTGTAGAATGTGACAGAAGCTTGGTGCTTCTAGACGCACTTTGGTCAATGGAATACCTGTAGCACTAAGACATCCTATAATAAGAAGATTGTCAGCTTATGCACACAATTGCAGTATCATCTGCTATCTTTTAAACTGCATTCTTTACATCATGTATCCTCCGATAAACAAATCATAAAAAGCATCCAATCTATTTTACTTCACTTAATAGAAGGACGGCTTATTGTATGTTGTTATTTTCATTACTCTGATTCAGAAACTTCCCCAATGAAATCAATGAGTCCCGACATAACTATTTCAGACGTCCTACTTAACAATTTTAATTATGTAATTATATTCATTATAAGTAATTAAGTTTGATTAGTAACTAGAATTAAGTCAATAAGCTGATAAGTGTAATATTTCAAGTATATAAACAATTTATTAAAGTAAGTTTCAGGAGGAGTGAGCTAAAGATAAGGTAGCCTGCTTATCGTTTATACTGTAGATTGGATGTTATTATTTTGATTTTCCAAATGAGAAATAGACAATATCATGCAAACCGTCTCTTCAAGAACGCATAATGCTGTCTGTCCCGAGCCTATACTTGGTCAAGAACACTTCTCTAATAAACCTCAGTCCGGTAAAAAATGTGTGACATCCAACGTAAAATCAACTCGCTTTTTGGGTGAATTGATTGTCTATAACGTCCCATTCATGGGTTATAGGCGATATACTGTGATCCACCATTATAACTAAAATAGAACTATATAACAAATAAGCATCATTTTCCACCCACAGAACAACTCTAAATTGCGAAAGACTACAAGTGTAGGCTTTGGAAATTTAAAGTTTAATGGATTCATATAAAATTAATTCGAACAGGTTAAACATTTTATTCAATTTAAGGTGTACAAATTCTGTTAAACATCAAAAAGATATTTTAAAAGTTTCAATTTAAACATAATTAAGGCACTAGCGAATCTCAATCTAATTTGCTTAACTCTTATATATATGGCTGCTTATCAGTCTTAACAAAGAATATTAGTTTACAGTGTAAACAATAAATTATAATTATTCTACATGACAGACTAATGATAATGAAAGAAATATCTCAAATCTAGATTCTATAAATGGATACATATTGAAAGTATAAATCATATAAGAAATAAAAAATTTCTTAATTAAAGCAAGCGGGTTAGTAAATTACAAATTATTAATAATAACCCTGGCGTATTAATAATATATAATTAAAAAAAATTACAGCTTAGTAATGACTATTAAGAGGTGGTTTGTGTTAATTGGTTCACTAATGACGTAATTACAACTAATCGATTGTCTTCTAATCATTTGTACATTGATATTACTTAAAGCCTGTCATACAATCACTTGCAACCACGTTTACTAAATACTAATTACTTCAACCATACAAAGACTATAAAAAAAGATTCCTTTTTTTTTAGAAAAATAAATGCCTACTTTACAAATATAAGAAGAAAATATCACAGAATATTATTAAAGAAAGACATTAATGTTAAGTTCATTAACTTATTTAGATGTCTTGATGAGATTTAAAGCAAGTTTTAAGAGAAGACGGTTAGATGTTTGACCAATCAATGATTTTATCACCTGTAACAAAATAGTTTATTACATTGTTGAACTCAAAAGAATGTTGAAACAAATATTACAAGTCATGACTGAATTTTTGTGTGTATTATGAGCAATCAAATTGCCAGTAAACAACTAGTGTAACGAGCAAGAATTTAATTAAATAAATATTAGTATATAAAAATCATCATTAATCGTAAATTTTATTTCAACTAGATTCGCAACATATATATTATTATAAAGCGACTTACTACATATGTGTTAATGGACATGTTGAGATATGTTTAAACAGAGAAAAAAATTATTCAAGAATAATGTTTTCATAGCTTCACAATATTCAAAAACCAAGACCAAAGAAATAACATTCTATCACATAATTAATTAAGAGGAGACTCTGAAGTCGAGAACTCCTCTTCGTAGTGTTTTGAAAAGTCAATTTGCAAATCGTTCTCCATTCAAAGAATGTCACTAAAAGAACCTCAATTTCAAATCGAAAAAAAAACTTGGACGGACTGCCCTAATAAATTTTCAAGGATGTAAACGATCGTACATGGAAGATTACAGAAGAAATGAATGCTTTATCTAAGATATTTACGTCTCAACTCCTTCCAGTTAGTCTCACTTGCTATGAGCACAAGGGTTATATTTCTCTATCAGATATCGAACCTTTAACATTTCGCTGTGGTGACATTACTGTTAAATACTTCTCTCCATGAAGTCGGAGGATAAATATTCCAAATTAAAGTGTTGAGACTAATCATACTTCATTTCATTATTAAAAAAGAAAATTAAAACAATATTTAGTACTCAATAGCCAACAGGTATATAGCAATGTTGAATTCACCGGTTCTTACTTCACAATCACATATAGATACCCAACATCGGGTGTAATCAGCATGTTACACCACGAACCGTTGCTCCCCAGTAATGTGACTCGCTCATGAAGGAATGGAGTGATGGGGAGAGAATAACAGAAATAGGGAATAATAGGAAGATAGAGTATATATATATATCAATGATCAAACCACAATAAGAAATGGGAAAACAAGACTATGATCTTTCAACCGTAACAAGCGGTCTTCGTCAGAGTCAAAAACCCAACTGTGTTTATGTGGAATCTTTATATATATATATACAGAGAAAGGTAGAGTCAGAGAGAGAGAGAGAGAGAGAGAGAGTGATGTAAGTAGGAGAGAGTGGAATAAGGATCTTATAGAGTGAAAGAAAGGGAAGAGAGGAGAAGGAAGAGAGTTAATGATACAGTGAAAGGGAGAGAGGTGAGAGGGAAATACAGGACTGCAGTGATAAAGGAGGGAATGGATGTAAAGGTAGAGATAGAATTACAAGTAGAGGGCAGAGTGATGGAGATAGTGCTGTTCAGTACAATGGAGAGTATGGTGAAAGTGAGGGAGAGATGTAGCTGAGAGGGAAACAAGAGAGAGGGAGAGAAAGAGTGAGAAACACAGAAGTTAAGGGAATGAAGGAGAGGTGGGTGTCATAGTAATATAATACATTGATTTTACAACTTCCTCAATAATATAATTTCCTATCGATCAACCACATAATAATTATAGCACCACTTTTTTTTAATTTAAAAAAAAATGCCTACCATCATTGGAAAGTCATAGAAATGTAGATTTTATAATTCTCGTTGAGAAAACTATATCAATTAAAATATTTTTGAAGGACTCCAGCCGTTGAGGAATGTTAACATTTTTCATCCTTAAATTCCTTTGAACTTAAGAATACTTGAGATAAGTCCCAGATTCATTATTAAAAAAGTATAAAAGAAACTACCAGACTCAAATAAATCACAGACCAAATCAGCTTACTTAGTACAAACATATTTGCTGAAAGAAGAAAAAAAAACTAAATTAAAAACAACAAAATTTCAATCTTACCTAATGTTTTAATCTTTTTGTTAATTTTTGATCCCAGTTTTAATGGTTCTTTTCCATTTTTTTCAACGTATTCAGCACATCTTTTTTCAAACAAACCTAAAAAGAAAATAATACACCTTAAACAATGAATATAACATTTCTCGCCCGCTTCTTACTTCTCACTGTTTACTTTCTCTCATTCCCCACGACAGTCTTTCCATTCTCTCTCTCCTTGATGCCTCTCCTCTGTCCCACATGTCCCTCTCAACAGTTCATCCGTTCTCTCCACCTTTCTTATCTCCTTCCTTTCCCACACCCCTCCTCTCTCACTCAATAGTTCTTCCTTTCCATTCACCATTCTAATCTTCATTCCAGTCTATGCCACTCTCTTCAACTCTTTTTCTCCCATTTTCCCCATACTTCTTTCTCCCCCTTTTCCATGTCCTTCTCTTCCTCTACTTCCTCCTTCCTCGCACTTTTCTCTTCCTCTTCCTTCATTCCAAACGTCATTCTCTCTCTTCTCATTCAACTCTTTCTTCCATATTTCTCACAATAATTTAATAGTTCTTACACTCCTTTCTTTTTCCTCGCCCTTCCTTCCCATTTTCTTCCTCCAACTCCCTACGTCCCAATGCCTGAGACTTCTCTCACCAGTTCTTCATTTACCTTCCCCTTTCTTTTCTTCCTCCAATTTCATACACTTTTTTTCTTCTCTTTCTCTTTCTTTCTCTCGTTCTCGATAGCTCCTCCTTTCTTTTATTCCTTCTTTCTTCTGCCTATCTCGCTTTCCTCATCTCTTTTCCATGCTTCTCTTTCTCTCTCCTTCTCTTTCTCGATAGCTCCTTCTTTCTTTTATTCCTTCTTTCTTCTACCACTCTCTCTCTCTCTCTCTCTCTTTACTCCCCCCACTCTCTCTCTCTCTCTTTACTCCCCCCCCTCTCTCTCTCTCTCTCTCTCTCTCTCAATAGCTCATCCTTTCTTCCATTCTTATGCCCCTGTCTTTCTGATACCACAGATTTTCCTTTCTCTTTCAATTTAGAGTACTACTACTTAGTAGTGTTTCACTAAACAAGTATTACCCTGATTTGAATCTGACCTACTTACAATAGAAAGAAGATTTATGAGTGCTGATGTAGGATCATACCGGTATACAGCTTGACCATGACAAAACTGAGTGTCACTATAACCTATCGAAGGACGGTGTACACAAGTTTTAACATCTCCTACGGGTCAAAACCTAAGCTCAGATATCAACAAACTTAAATATACCAATATTCCCGAATAACGGGAAAAAACACTAAGAAATTAAAGAAAATGAAACACATGCTCAGAGATATTCAATTTATGTCACTAGAGATGAAAAACTAATAATGGCGATTTGGCCATCGTTAGTTTGCTGGTGGCATAAATTGAGAGCTCTCAGAGCATTTGCTTAGTTTTCTTTACTTTCGAAATAGCTACGTCCGCTAATCATTCAATCACGTGTTTATTGTGATAAAAACGTATGTTAACACAATAAAAGTATGTATATGTATGTTATCGTGATAAACTCTCAATTGTTTACTAAGAGTGTTATTTTCTTGTGTTAATTAAATTATACCACGGTGCATTGTTCAAGCTATATACAAAATGAATTTAACAAAAAAAAAATGGAAATGTTCCTTAAATATATTCTATCTAATTAAAATTAAAACTAAATCAATTTTTTTTATTAATTTAGAAAAAGATTAGTTTAAAGTCCACTTGTTTAGTTATCAAACTTAACAAATACCATGACAAAGCCAGAAATTACAAGGTTTATATACAGAATACTTACCAACAGAAGGGGCACGCTGAAGACGAGCTTCGATAAAATCATTAAACATAGCTGTTTCAGAAAACCATTCCAAGAATAGCTGAACACTTCTGGAAGGAGCCGACTTGACGAAGTCTTCTCTCTTTAAGAAAATGAAAATTGTTATTAAAACAAGAAAATATTAAAATCCTAACATTCATAAAAGTTAATGAATGAGAATTAAAACATTCAATTAGAAATAAAGACGACATTAATAACATTAATTAATAATTAACTAATTAGTAACCTCTACTCCATTACATGGTCATCCTAAAATTAAGTTTTACCACCAGTTTTAATGTACAAAAAAAAAAAGGAGAGTTTGGTGAATACAGTGTAGTTGCCGTAAGATAACTGATGTTACCTTAAGGACGGGCAAAGCCCCAGGCGCTCCTATATCTGAACCCGTCATGTAGTGTTGGCTGTTTATTATGGTAAAACTCTATTTAACCGGTACATATTCACCTAACAAAGTCAGAGAAGCACTATATTCTATCACTGTCTGCATAGCAACAGGCGATGAGCTATAACACTATGGCTACTATCAAGTAAGAATGATTCAGTTTTTGTAGGGACCGAGCTAGAAAACTGGTACTCATTTTTGAGTGAGTCCTGATTACTTGGGGGGGGGGGGGGGGGGGGGTCGGAACTTAATGAGTCATAGGCAGTCCAAAAACTGCAAGACGAGTAAGAGGATGTCTAAACTATCAAATTGTATTTGTTAGTATACAATATAACAATACAATATAAGTATAAGAATATAATAAAACAATACAATACATATAACAATATAAGCATAGTTATACGCTATGCTTATTTGTAAAATTGACTATCTGAGAAGGTACGAACATAAATAAATTTCAAGCTGTAATCGGTCTTATTAATAAGCGGAGAAATAACCAACTGATTTCACGTCCCTTAGCAATAATAACACTGGGAATGGACATATCGTTTATTACGAGATGAATTACCCACCTTACCTCGCATGGAGGTGGTGGGATCGATCGATCAACCGGTTTCGAACGTTATCCATCTTAAAATATAACTGAAATGTTGTAGGTACAGTAATGTAGTAATGCAGGTGTAGCTGGTGAGAAGGGGAACAGATACTTTTATTAAAGATATCACCAATAACGTGCCGACAAATAACACCACTCATGATGGCCACAGAACATGATTACCTGTAAGGCCACCTGCATAGAATCAGGTAGCAGTTTACTGAATACACCCAGCATGTCAGCCAAGGACTCAGGAGCCTTTCACTCAAGAGTGAGAAGGAAAGAACTTTAATAGGCTGGATTATTTTTTTATTTTTTAGTATTTTTGTTTCACATTTTTCAATTTAAGTTTTTTTCATAATATACGAAACTTACTTTAAAGGTACGAAGAAATGTACAAGTCGAGGTGATGACGTGTCCAACATAGTGGCCTAAAAGTTCAATGAACATTCTGATAATGGCTTCCGATGCTAGTAGGTTGTTATTGGCGGGAGCTGACACGGCAATCTTCAGAGCAGACCGAAGGTACTTTGTCACTCTCTGAGGAAGGATGGATTCTTCGTCACCAACACGATGGATCACAACGCAGTTGTCCACATCAACAGCAAAAACCTTCAATTCATTGAAAGAAAACTTGAATAATCACTAGGTGTATATTGTAAAAGCAATTTACATACAGTCATTCCCCGCCTTCTTTACAAATCAATTCATTCCCGACAAAATACGTAAAGTAAGATTATAGCAGCCATGTAAAATAATAAATTTCACTTTAATTGGTTTCTACAAAAAATAAAAAAAGATGAATGAGGTTTTATAAATCAAAGCTATATAAGTCGAGGAATGGGCTTTCTTCAAATATAGTTTTCAGGCTTATAATGGAATATATATTATTTTATTATAAATTACTCCATATTGAAATAGTACTGAGAAAAAAGCAGGTTTTTGACTATTTGATAGAAACTGAGAAAAGTTTCCTAGAACAAGGGATCCTAATTGATTAAATTGAAAGACGGAAGTCAAAGAGTTTTCACGAGTTCTGACACAATATGCAAGCAATTATTGTGTTGTATTTCCTCACTAACAAAAAGTTATACTCGTATTATAATCAATCTACTAGCTATCATGGTGAGAAATGAGGACCTCTGTGTTCCTCACAGATAAAATAGATACAACTATTTATCAGACATCTCTCAAACCCCTCTGTAAGCCACATCTCTTTCAGTTTACTTACTCCTGATGTATATCATTTCTGTGACCTAGTAGGTCAACTTACAAGGCTAAACTTTCGACTTCACTTTCTGAATAAGACGTGTATTTTGTCAATTAAAGGCCTGGAGTTAATGCATTGGAACTTGAAAATCCCTTCAGTCCGTTCATTTCTGTGATAAACTAACAAAAAGTGAACTTTCACCGCAGAAGGCACTCGTTATTTATCGACCCATCAAAATATTCGTTGAGTTTTATAAGTACATTTTTTTAAATATAAAGCATAACGTTATATTTTTTAAAATAAACGATTTAAATTATCACACTTTAAATAAACTCTAATTTTATAGATTTAAAAAACTACATAACCGAAATTTTAGTTCATTATTTGAAATTAACAGAATATTGCAATTGCAAACACTGTGGTAGGTCTCTCGACACTCTATTGTGTAGACATTTACACTCCGGGATGACTTTCTATATTCTAATAAATGTAATTTATATTATTAATATGGCAAACCGTCATACCTCGCACAATGATGTTGGAGTCGTTAGGAGCGCTTTCAGACGTTGTCCATCTTCAATCGCAACAAACTGCAATTGGGTTAGTTAGTTAAGTTACTTGCGATTGAAGATAGACAGCGTCCGAAAGCGCTCCAACGACTCCAACATCATTGTACGACGTATGACGGTTTGCCATATTAATAATATAAATTATACTAACCTCAGTGGTAATAATAATATGCATGTATCTAATAAGCGTAATTAACACGAAAGAAACACATTTCATCTTTAGAAATGACTATGTTTTCCTCATAATAATGACTTGATGGCACTCTATTAATCTTCACAAAGATCAATGTACAATTTTGTAGCTTAGTTTGGTTTCCCATCTATTCAACGAGCATCAATACCACAGAAAACATGCCAAATAAATTTATGAGATATGAGGAAAAGATTTCAATAATCTTTATTCATCTGGTGACTATTATACCTTTATGATTAAAACTAATTTTAAATATATGGGGTAACAGAAGAAGTTAATTTATATTTGACTTGTTAATAGTAAAGTCCATTGTCAAGTCCCTCACATAAAAGCTTTCATTTCCTTCAACAAATTTAAGAAAAAAAACATTATTTATTGTTTTATAAAAGGCATTATTCTTCTAACTGATCCATCCGGAATGTATAGGATTTCAAAAAATAATAATGAATCAAGAATTTTATTTCAAGAATAGTTTGATTAATGTTTACAAGCAATTATTAGAACCAGGTACTTTGTATAACTAAAGGTATGGTTATTATCTTCTTGTCTGATCTGTCACCCTTTCTTGTTTCTTTAAATTTTTTTTTATATAAGATTTAAAATTAAATAATTTCTTCCTATCGTTTGTGTATTCTACATAGAGTTTTTTTTTTACTTTAGTCTTTGTAATCTTTAATATCTGTGTTTTATGTTTGCATTATATTTCAACAGAAATTATCTAAAAATTTTATACCCAAAAATAAAATATCTTAGTGAAACAGACCTACATTCATAGGAGAATATTTAAAAGTTACATGTTTATTTCATATCGATAATACTGTAACACTTGACAGAATTCTGCAATAATATGTTAAATCTATAATAGGATAATGGAATATCTCAAACTATATAATTCATAATGATTGATAAGCAAGGTGGACAAACTCGGAGATAACCGCCTGTGCCTTACCTGGTCAACATTATTGAAGAGGAGACTGTCCAGGTTGTGCCTGAGAATGCCAACGATGTAGGGTGTGGGAGCCTGACACAGGTCTTGCATGCCTTTCGAGACAGTCGTCACCAGGGTGTGCTGCCATGTGAAGGGGAATATTGCTGTTTCTAGCGCTTGTATGCTGTCACTTAGTTTACTGCAAACAAAAATCACTTATATATTCATGTAAATATAATGTATACATATCAAAGTATATATATATAAACTACATCGACATAAAGAACACACAGAAATGAAACAGAAACTCACTACTATATTTCGATGGTCTGTCATCAGGAAAATAGATGACGTCTTTCTCCATTTCTCCATACGTCTTCACAAAATTTGCAGCAGTTTAAAGGACACTTCTTTCAAAATCAACCTATAAAAAAAGAATTTTTCTGACCGAGGTTATCCTCCTAAGTTCATTAATAACCGTGTAGAGGGATCGCAGTGACTCTACTTTCTTCATCACCACTTATTTTCCTGGTGTTCATAGGCTGGGCGTAGTCATCAAGGTGTTCTTCCCTATACTTTCTTCTTCCACCTGTACTTCTTCTGTCTTCAGAGAGGCACCTTCTATTTCCTTCAGCAAACCTGTCAGTCTTAGATCTATCTTTTCTCATATCACTTCTCCCATGCCTCCCAATACTGCTGGTGGTATGGTTCAGTGCGGACGATAGTTGGTCTCTTGCGTGTCATATCATCAATCCCGTTCCTTCCTTAGCAAACCCACCTACCCTATCTCTCACAAGACCTCTTGTACCCCTGGTAACTTGCACCCAATGTGATGCTTTTTATGTGGGTTTAGCTTCCACCAAGGTAAGCCTGCTTATGAATAATATCAGGCCGTCCGTTAGTAAATGCAGTGACCTTCCATTGCTACCCATGCGAGTTCTCACGGACTCAGTTTCAATAACTGTTCGTTTACAGGTCCTGAGACAGATAACTGATAACAATTCAAAAGTCACTCTGAAAGCTTCAAAAGAAGTTCTTATTAGTCTTTGGCCTGTTCGGCTTAACCTCAATCGTTGATTATTCCTTTTATTTATTTTAATTTATCTTTTGTTTACTTACTTATTATTATTTTTATTATTTTGGGGGTTTTACTTGTGCTAATAGTTTTTGTTTTCAATTGTTATAATTTATTTTGCTTTTATTTCTTTACCTATCCTTGCTTCCCATCCCTCCATAAGTTGGCTACACTGTTTGAGTGTTTCTTCTAGACCACCGGCCAGTCGTGGTCTGCCTGCGGTGCGACTCGCTTCTATTCTCCTGATGACGAGGCCATCCAAATATAGTAGTGAGTTTCTGTTTCATTTCTTTGTGTTCTTTATGTCAATGTAGTTTATTTAGTTCTAGAGATCTAAGAGTTCAAAAAAATCAAAACCATGAAAAATCACTGCAAAGAATATATAGAGAAATAGCTGCCTTAAATCACTTAAATATTTTACATCCGTCGTAAGCAGGATATATTAGGTCAATCCATGTAGTGTCAGCAAACAAGGAGGGGGAAGGGGAAATCAGTGAGATAAAAGAAAAGAGTAAGGCAAGCAGATAAAATGAACGAAAGCCTCGAGAAAGAAAATCATAGTGAATATAATTAATTATAAACAATGAGTAAACGGACAAATTATAAAAAGTAAAAAAAATATAGGTAAATTAATTAAAGAAAATTTAAAATATAAATAATAGAATTGAAAAAACTTTAAAGATAAATATAGAGTTCTGAAGCTGATCTGCTGCTATCATTGTTAATGTGTTGTTCTTCTTAAGCTCATAAGGTAACATGATCACTAGGAACAGGCATCTATCTGATTATGTTTTGGAACACTGAAACAATTAAAACTGACAAACATTCCTATTACTCCCAAGTAAAAGAATAATAAGAATATTCCAAACCCTCTTAAGGGAATGGTTAATCTCCAACAGCAGAATAGCAGTTTGTTTCACTGGATACTGAACCATTTAGTTGATCACTTCTCTCCTGATGACGACGCATGTCTGAATATTGAAGTGAGATGTCAGTTCTTTTTCTATGTGTTTCTCTCTAATTCAGGTCTTCGATATGCTGGTAAGGCTGCCAGTACTGGAATAAGCAGAAATTTACAGCTGAACGCCTTTCTTCCAGATTTCTTTTCTGTCTAGGGTTACCCGGTTAAATGAAAAATAGCTTCCTGGGAGCACAGTCTAATACGAGTATCGAGCAGCCAGAAAAGCTAAGGTCCATCGCTGTGGAAAAGATGCAATTAGAGTAACCCAAATGTACCTGGTTACACATTTATACGAATTAACTAGATTCTCCTCACGAATCAAATCTGCCGACCATTATGAGAAACTAGCTGATGCAGTGTACATTTGTGAGGGCTTGTTAGAAGAAACAACTTTGACCTGGAGATCGAAGCTGTGAACCAGGCTGCATCAAAGGTGGAACTTTCTCTCACCACGAGAAAAAGAAAAGCGGACTTCTACGTAGATTTCAAGGTAGCCATCCTCGCCTTAAACTTAACAAAAAAAAAAAAAAAAAACTCAAACCCTAGAGTTGTCTGATCACGATAGGTCATCTGCAAAACTCCTGAGTGCTGGGTGGTCGATCACATATCAATGTGTCCCATTCAGGTCAATACCAAAATATCTTCAAAAACAGAAAACAAGAAAAAGCATAATTTAGATGTCAGTTACCTTCGAAATCCTTAGATCTTTTTCGTGTTTGTTTTGATATAGTGGTGATCTCATTGAGTTTACTTTTGTGACATAAGTTTGCCGCGAACTAAATTAGTCAGCATATCTAGCACCATACTTGCTCTTTCAACTTACTCAATTGACTTACACTAAAGTAACCACATATTAACGAAAAAAATTGATAATCCCAAGAAAGGTAATTTTAATATATAGAAGTAGAGCTTACCTCACATTGGAACCAATCAGGATTACTTTTCTTTCGTGTAAAATTGTGGCAAAAAGGTTAATAAAAACAGGAATTCCGATAGCTTCAATTAGATGGATCAAATCTTCATTCTCAGTCCTAGAATCTTCTGAGCAGAGGATATCCCAACAGCAATTTCCTAATTGTCTAAAAAAAAAAAATACACATTCACTATAGATATTTGTTTTTTATAAATAATTTTAAAAACACTATATGGTTGAATTAGGTGTAACTAATGGTTAGAGATATACTGGGAATAATAACAGGTAAACTGGCTAATTGACTAACGACTCGCCGAGGCAGTGCCGACCTCGACGATTGTCACTGGCACCGTCCAACTCAAGTATGTACAATGGTTTGGTAAATACTGAAACTCGTTCTACAACTGTTTCTAAGTGCAATATTAATAGCAGGGGTGTGGAGTCGGAGTTAAGTCTAATATATGAACTAGACGAGTCGGAGTAGGAGTCAGTAAATTCCCATCGACTCCGACTCCCCAAAAAAATTAATAAGAAACATAGGCATCTACAGTGTTGTACCTCTCTGATTCACCTGGTTTAGGATCAAATTAACACAAAAAAAAACTGAATACCCATGCCATTGATTTGTACACACCTGCACACCATATTTGAATATTATGGTTTCTTTAGTTACGGAGATATGATGCAAGCAAAAACAGAGAGGTGAGGGAATATATGAGTTTTATTTTTTTATAACTAGCTATGCTACAATAGATAGATATAACAGAAACCGAGTCTGTAAGAAGTACAGTCTCTATGTGGATTGCAGTTCCTTCTGCCTGCCCACATCGCGTACACACTCTGTCGATACTCTTAAAAGGCTGACTTTGTTGAAGTGAATTCTGAAGCACCCGTGTCCTGTCAGTAGGCCTACAACCAATCTCACCTGAGTCCTTGGAAGCCTCAGTAGGGTATACGTGAGTCGTGACTTCCTCTCTAGTAGCAACCGTATACAATGGGAACCACCACTGTAGGATTTCCAACGTTCCACTATTAATTTTTGACCCACCCTGTCACTTCATCTTTAACCCTGCCATACGGTATGGGTATTGCAGGCACCGGTTATATACAAGGGGTAATAATTGATTTCTTTTATAGCAAGCTTATCAGCCTCCTCGTTTCATTCGAACCCTTTATGGTTAGATACCCAACCTATTAACATATTGTGACGATCCAAGTCAGTCAGCCCTTCCTAACATTGAAGCACCAATTTCGAATCAGTTTGAGTTCCGTCTAGTGCTTTCAACACGGCTTGGCCATCTGATTAGATTCGTATACATCGATCCTTTAAGTCTTTGCATTTCCATAAACGATAATTTCTTTGGATCGAAAGTATATCTAGTTGGAAGATGGTTGGTGATGTACTAAGCGGAATTGATAAAGTACACCCAGGACACTTCCGGAAGGGTCTGGTGCCACTGTGTTTCTCCATAACCAAGCCACTACTATACCGGTATAATTGTATGCTACAATTAGGTGTATGGAAATCATATTATAATTCTGTATTATAAACAGTCAGCATTGAACTATTTAACACATTTTTTTTCATTAAAGAGATAAAAAGAAAGCAAAAAGGCATATAAATTGTCATAAAGTTATTTATGACTTTAAAATTAGCCTGTGATCCACTTGGCACTGATCAAAAGTAATTTTAGTTGATTGGTAACACACAGGACGAAAATGGTTATGCATAAATATCCAGTTATTATTAACGATTTGGCGCCCGTTCTTTCACATATCCTATAGTCGGAGTCGGTCCTTTCACATATCCCGAAGTCAAATGTTCAGAGTCAACCCTGACCAGTAGTAACATTGACACTCATATACTGAAATTGAAAGAGCATTCCGTACTATGAATTATGTGAAGCCCAACCTAAGAAATGCATGCTCTTGAAAATTTTGAATTAAGACTAATCAGAATAGGAAAGAGCTGTTCCACATATGAATCGCTATATGAAACTCATAGGTGATTCATATCGAGAACGTAGCGTTTGCCTTATTCATGTTTATTAGAGAGGGGATGTTTAGCAAACACCTAACCTCGGACCTAAGAACCACTTAGCAAACTGTTATGAAAGAATTCCCTCTAAATGGTAATAACGCCCAGTATGTTTTAGTAACATTTGATCCATCTTTAAGGATCACAGTATTTATTAAGTGCTTTTTTCAAGTTTTTATTTAAAAAAAAAAAATAAGGTTGAACCTTAGGTCACTGTGTGAAGTGTATGCATAACTGTATTGTAGTGGAGTCGACTATTAGATCGTTTGAGCAAAGGATTAATGATCAATAAATACCTTAAAAAGTAAATAACATATCTTTTTTTGCTTCGCAAAATATCATGTTACAAATTATCAGAACTTTTAGCAGAAAGATATTTATCAAAATAGTTATCAAGGAAGATTTCGTGCAGGTTTCTCAACCACAGATCACTTACATGGAAATAATCAAAAAGTAGACATTCCCTTATTGTGAGGAATGATCTAGCTCTGGGAAGGAATGATCTAGCTCTAGAAAGTATCTGGACAGCATTTAGCACAATAAAAGGAGTAAACCCAGGGTGACTATTCTCCCCAGTCTTCAACTGTGTAGTGGACAAACTATTCAGAAATTTAACTATAAATATAAAAGGTATATGGTTGCGTAATTTGAGATTATCAGTTGACGTCCACATTGGTATCCAGTTCAGTAGAAGCGCTATATGGAAGGACTGAAAGATTCGATCATATATATCGTATATATTATAATGCTATTATGATACATATCATTGTGAATCTGGGAGAAAATAGCAAACTTAATGGATTAACACTAAATTTAGAAAAACTAAGATAGTGGCGAATGCAGTGAGACAAATAACCGCTGATAACACGCCCACAGAATAGATAAAGCATATAGATCAGGGTTGCCAGACTATGAGAAACATTTAAAGCCAAATTTTGAAATTAATAAAGCCAAAAAAGAGCCAAATGCATAACAACTAATATCACCTCTTATTTTAATAAAATTTAAAGAAATTGTACAATAAGTACTTACATCTTATTCATCATCACCACAAAGAACATTCATGTAGTTGATTTCGTCATCAGATTTGGCATCTTTTTTTTCATACAAATTATGACTGTTGTGCAGTTCTATCATTCGTGACGTACATATGAAGTCTTTGCAGCAAATTTTATTATCTATGAGGTACGTGCGAATCCTAAATAAAGCATCTATACTAGCAAAGTATTAGAATTTCAAAGTATCCATAGGAATGCCACTTGATGTAAAAAAACTGACTAGCAATCCTAGGGTAGTTTTAACATTCCAACATACACGAAACATAATATTAACATCAAAAAATTACATTATTAGTTCAAAAATAAAGAATTCTTAAAGTTACGAACAAATGGACACAATCCTAGTCTAGATTTAACTTTTTAACATCTAATTTATATAAAAACCTTCCATTATTAGTTCAACAATAAAGAATTTTGAAAAAAAAGATAAAATCTAGTCTATTTTATTTATCTATAATTAGTTTTCCACTAAGGGTGATCAGCAATAAGTAAAAAAATATCTTTAAGTTAAATTATAGTACTTATTTCAAGTAAACTAAAATACACTTCGTTATACTGCTCCACACTCACCTAAACCATCACGTGAACTGTTACACTTACACATTGAAAACGTAACCGTTAGTGGTTACTCAAAAGTAAGTAACGGAAAATGAAACGAAACAAAACACAAACTGAACGAGAAACATACGAATGTTTAAAACAATAGAAGAAAAGCTCAATTATAGCTCTATTACCATCAAATTTAATAAAATAATGAACAAATTGACGGTATTGTGAATTATAAGTTTAAAAGTAATTTAATATTTCAGTTTCTGTTCTAAACAATAAGAATCAATGTCCATTCCATGCGTAAAATGTAGAGAGCCAAATTTAAGGCCAAATTTTTAAAAAGGCCAAATTAAATTTTTAAAGGCCAAACTGCTTCGAATAGAGCCAAATTTGAGATATTTGGCCTCCAAAAGGCCAATCTAGCAACCCTGATATAGATATCTGGGTCAAATAATATCATTTTACCAAAGACGAGAAAAAGAAATAAAAGTAGACTGAATGCGGAATCGGAAAAATATTGACCATACTCAAATTAGCTACAAGCGAAAGTTCTTGCTTTTCATTTAATCCTAAGCACCTTAGACACCAGACTAAAGTCAATACAAATGAGCAAGATCAGGAGTTTATTAGAAGGAAGGATCAATATCGACAATTCTCAACTTAACTTCATTCGTCGTATGTTTTTTTCAATTTTACGTTCAAAATTGTAATATAAAAAAGCCAAATAAATAAATTAAAATGTCAAAATTATAAAAGAAAGTGTTTGAGTGAGTGAATCTGACTTTGAATTTGCCTCGAGTACCACTGCCAAACATAACTAAATTTCAATAAAATTCCTTTAATTGAGATTACATTTATGTTATTATTTCATAATAGTATGTTTACAATATAAGATTTATGGGTGTTTTATAAGATACTGTAATTGAATTAATGAATTTACAGAACAGTATGAACTATATACATTACTAGAACGTACAGTAACAACTTAGTTCATTTTTAACTTACGTTTGGCCGTTTGGAATGGAAGTAAAACGTATGTCGAGAATTGTCAATAAAAAAATTAAAAATGTCCCGTTGCTAAAAATTTTCGAAGTGAAAAATCTGGTCAAAGAAGCACATTTATCCAAATGAAAATGGATTGGCCACTTATCAGATTGAGATGGCAATATTTAGTAAAACTTTGTAAAACAATTTAAATTATGGTAATTCATAAAAAGATTATGTGGGATGAAATGCTTACAAATGAAATGAAATACTTACATTTGAAGCTTTCCATTGGGATATGGAAAGGTTGCCTCAAGAATACTGTTAATGAGATCCATGAATATCATTTCTGGTAACCCATGGTGATTTTCTATGATGGCCAATATCTGTCAAGAGGGATAAGAGTTGTAGCAAGGAAGTGATTACTTTGTATGTTTGAATAAAGTTGACTTGTGGTGTTACCTTGTAGTAGAAGGTGGGCGCATAGTGGGTGGTGACGAGGCAGTAGGCCAGAGGCAGGCAGAAAGGCGCTCCCTCTGGCTGGAGTCGCCGGCAGTAAACATATTTCCTCTCGCCCTTCGAGTTGGTCAGAACCACCTTGTAGTTGTTATGGATGTAAGGTGTGGGAGGCCAGAGACCAGCGTCGGGGAAGCAGAGCTCTTCCAGCCAGCCTGGTGCTGAGCTCTGCAACAAACAACCCATCACTTAGCACTAAAGCACCATTGGCCACTCGATGCCCGCCCAAACAGGTCTCGTATACTTCCTCATCTACAAGTACTGCTACGTCCTCAGCTCGCCGCAGTCAACGAGTGTGTACCCTCTTACAAGGGAGTGTCCCGCTTAAACGCACATGGGAAACTATACAACAGGGCTCCACAACATACTCCACTAAGACCGCAGGAGAAAAACAGTAATTTCGAGATCTATGATACAAAAAAAAAGATTCATGCAAAATTTAAAAACAATAATATTATAACAAACAATATATAGCAAACCTAGAGACTGATCGTTTGAATAGAAAAACATTATCATTAAAATATTAAATAGGATGTTTTAATTATACTGTAACAATAAAACAATATTTTAAAATGTTACAATACTCTTTTTTATGTTACATTAAATTCTGATTTTTTCAACTTATTTACATAAAATAAGTACATTTTTTGCTGTGGTTAAACATAGATTTATTGAAGTCATTACTTTGTACATTTAAACTGGATAACAAATCATTAATGTACAGTACTTCTAGGATTTTAAGTTTATTGAGATCATTATTAACATGTAGCATGGTGGTACACTCAACCAGATTCTGCCTAGACAGGGGAATACCGTGTGCCCCTTCTAAGTGGTTCCTTAGTGCTTCTGTCGTGAGATGGACAGTCAGACGTCTTGATATTTTCGTCCTAGTCATCCCGATGCACCTAGAGGGCAGGGCTGCACAGTTCCTTGTGGTGCAGGTGTATTGGTACACTAAGTGACTATGATTGAGGTCTGGGATATCAACTCTCGGACGGTTAGAAACTAGCAAGTTTTGAGTCCTTTTACTTTTGTAGTAGATGGTGATCTTCAATCTACCTTCATTACTTGGTTTAACATTATTATAAATCAATTTTCTAAGGGCTCGTTCTTCCTGTTTAGACTCAGTCTCATATACGCTTTATAAAAGAGCTGTATTTGTTCACCATGTTTTCGGTCGTTCTTCATGTTGTTGTTCTTGGTGTACCATTTTTCTAGATATGTGTTAACTGCATTGGTCACTGCTTTGTTTGAAAATCCGTTATTGACAAGGACTTGTGTACACTTGTCAATTTCGTTATGTATGAGAGTCCAGTCTGTACAGTGGGTGAGTGCTCTTTTATATAAGCATTAAAAGTAGACACCTTATATCTATCTGGGCACTCACTCTGGCCGTTCAGACAGAGACCAGGGTTTGATGGCTTTCGGTAAACTTCAGTGTTGAATTCACCGGCTTTCTGGTGTATCGGAATATCCAGGAAAGGTAATTTCCCTTCTGCAGCGAATTCTGAGGTGAATGGGAGTTCTGATGCTTCTTCAAGGTTTAAGCGTAATTGGGCTATTTCAGTCAGCTAAAACGAAAATATCATCATTATATCTGGCATAGATACAAGACTTCTTTGTTCTATGAAACAGGTCTTTTTCTATTCGACCCATGAAGAAATTGGCAAAAAGAAAACCTGGAGGTGATCCCATGGCTACACCGTCTATCTACTTTCCCTATCACCCAAGGGAAAGATGTATAAGCTATTTATTAGGTCGAAAGCTTGTCATATTAGTTTAGTTTAGTGTAACAGTTCATTAAATATAGATATTCCCGGTGAAGTGTTTTTTGGTGTTCCAGTCTTCTGAATGTCTTATGCTAGCTTGCTTTGGCAATTATCCAAAATGAGACAACTCATAATTAACGACTTCCGGTATGCCTAAGAAAATACCCAATATCGACAGAGTTGTTAAAAAAAGACCCGATACCGTCAAAAGTACCTGTAAGCATCAAAAAGGACCCAACACTAATATTGAATACTCGTCGATCACTAGAAATTTGCAATAATAATTAATGAATTCCTTATTTTGAAACGCAAGAATTTATAATATTTAAACCTTTGATAAAATTTAAAAAAAACATGACAGATATTTATAAAATAATATAAATATACACGACATAGACACTAGAATAATAAGATAAAATAATAAAAAATAATTAATATTTTTTCATGATAAAATATAGTAAGCAAAGAGCCTACTATGATAAACATATCGCACCAGAGATATGGTTATCGCAAAGAGATTATAGAAACACAAGACAGAGTGAAATAGAATAGCTATTATTAAAGATTGGACTGAATGACTCCAGTGCTCCTTCACATTGCCGAGTTGGGTCAGTTAAGCTGGCAGGTTATCTTTTTTCCTCTAGGAAGCATAACGTCAGCCTTGAAAGACTCGTTGAAAGAATGTGGTCTTCACTGGGTTCGATGCCCTTGGGTTGCATCTGCTTTCGGTGTCACTCAATGTTTTTTTCCTTCCTTCTTTCTCTTTGTTTCTTTTTTCTCTCCTTTTCTGACTTTCTTTATATTTCTTTTCTCCTCTTTCTTAATCGTTCACTTCTTCTACGGTTTCATTTTTTTCTGTATGATCTTAGGAACTTTAAGGGACCATCTGCCTTTGTGAAGACAGTCAGGCATAATGTTTTGTATGATGGAAGCCGCGGACTTCAGAGAGGTCCACATTGGGCACATCATGAGTTTTATTCTTCAACTATTGAAACAGTTGGTTTCATAATGTGGTAAAAGGATTTAACTTTTAAACACCTAACAACTTAATCTTCATGGTATGGTCAAAAAATCCATACTAAATGAAAACATTTAAAATAAAATTAAATATGAAATCATTTATTCGAATCACTAACCTCAAGAAAAAAAGGTTAGTGAAGATATACCTATAAATGAGTCAAAAGCAATCAAAATTAATTTAATTAAAGGAGATGTTACTTACATTAGGAGGATAACTTGCTTTGATGAAAGGCACCCTGCCTCTCTCGACGTCAGAGGAGATGCCAATGAGGAGGATCATTTCGACCAGCTGGTTACAGTCAGACACTGGCGTCTGACAAGGGTGGCACAAGCTCAAAACATTTTGGACGTATATCTTCCTTTCGGCCGTCAACTGCTCCGGGCTCCCTGAAACAAGTCCTTTATGTATTTTTCTGACAGTTACTTCAAGTAATAAAAAGCTTTCATGATCATCTTCCGCAATGTTTATTCATTTAAAAGTTTATGCTTTAATATTCCAACAATTAGGAATTATGTACATTTCATTAATCTGTAAATTAACTACCGATTTTTTTTTCTTTGATGTGCAAGGTTTACTGTATTTGATTTTATAATATGTCCTTCATATTGTAAAATAACTGTGCTTTGCACAAGCATTCCTATTGATTATCTCGTCTTGTGTTTATTATACGTGATTTTCATGAACTCCAGCAGCCAGTTAGATTTTTTTTAGAGATTATTAGTCGTTATTGCAATTTCGAGATAATGCATAAGGGACTCTTAAGCATCCTGTTTCTTCCTGCATAAAAATTTCTTATCCATACACCAGAGCTATAAGAAAGTTGTTTGGGGTTCAAATATAACTGTACAACAGAGGACTGTGCAACTATACCCACCATGCACATTGAAAGGTCAACTGATATGGTCTGAAAAAGATTTATGCTGGAGTTCTTGCAATCCTACCTATAATAAACAGAAGATGAGATAAACACGTGTATCCTGGTGCAAAGTACAGTTGTTTTACATTATTAAAGGAATCTTGAAAAACAATAAATCTCGGAAACCTTGCACTTCAAAGAAAAAACCCTCGATTTAATTTACAGGTTAATAAAATGGTTGCAAAAGTTGTTGTCTACTTGTCCTTTCCTTTCCTATTGAAAAAAAGGAAATCAGAGAGCCAATGTAAGTCAAAAGAGTTTTTATAAATTAAATTCTCAGAAAAACGCAATGGGCGTTATCAGGAGTCTTTTCATGCTCGTCTAAGAGTGCTATGGGTAGGTAATTTAAGTATAGAGGCTCCAAAAACTATTCGTTAAATACAATAGGTTTTAAAAAGTGGTACAATTCAGGGTAATGTACTGCAAAATGGTATGCTAGACAAAAAGAAAAAAAAAAGTGGTAGAGATCTGCTGATAAAAAGCTTCATAATATAGATGATACTTACTGACACTCGCTGAGTGCTCCTCAACACAGGAGGAAACTGAATCCGTATCGCTATCAGTTGGCGTTTTAGCACTCAAATCTCCATAGGCTTCTTTTAACATCTGGTCAACAAACTAGAAAAGAAAATAGACAAATTAATTGAACTAAGCATTCATTTTTTAGTTAAATAAAACAAAGAACAAATACGGTTTTTCTTTATTCCACACCCACACAGACAAACTCTACACTTTATGTACTATCCAAGTACGAAAGCCAGGACCATCTGAACTGGGACTTTGTTCAAGTAAGTTTTCCCCTCTTCATTTTGTGATGTATTCTTTCTTGGTATAGTCAGTGTGTTTACAATTTTTTTGTACTTATATCTAGATTACATCTAAAATATAAAGCAGTCCTCGGGGATGTGCACCTCTCTTCTTACAACTGGAGTAGTTCATTTTGTTAGTTTGCAATAATGGTATAAGAGTTCTCAAACTGTGGTACATGTACAATTTCTTAGGACATGGTTACTGGTTAATGGAACACGAAAAAAGATCCATGTTACTCAAAAAGAAAACTAAGACATATATTTCTTAGATGATTCTGTTTTTAGCTGATGAATGTTGTGAACCAGTTTAATTTATAGGGATAAAAAAAAACCAAAATCTAAGACAATTAACAACAGAAATTTAGGTATCAATTTTACATGAAAGCAACACGAATTAAAATTGTTTATGAACAGTTCCTGACTATATTCAGGAAAAAAGTTTCAGCAACTTTCACAGTCTACTTTCAGACCATTAATTCGCTCAGTCTAATTATTACTGATATTGAATTAATATCATGATGATGGTGTATTTATAGGATGATATAAATAATTATAATTCGGCGTTCAAATGCACATCACGAGCAAGATTTAACAGCTAGAAAAATACTTAACAAAACGGAAATGCGTTTTGAATAGTTTGACAGGGAACGACCTTCAAATTGTTCCTATATCATTTCTGTTTTTATAACATGACTAATACACGTTTCGAAAAGAATAAATACTCCCCCAATTTTTGACACCTTATTTTTTTAAAAATAAACAATTTAATAAATTTACACAAACTAATATTGATTTATGACCTAGTAAACTTGGCTAATAATAATAATAATAATAATAATAATAATAATTAATATTCATGATAAGTTTATTCATGAATAATACGTAAAGAAATCAATATTCAAATTTGTTTTGTCCTATAATACTTATACGTTTCAAAAAAAAAACACACTAAGACTATTAACAGATCTACTATGAAAAAGACTTAATTCTTTAATTCAATTTTGTACAATATTTTTTATATCAATTCACAATTTCAACTCTTGATTTCAAGAAAAGCAACTTCCTTTCTTTCATCAAGTTTATAAACAGACAATTTGGTATCTCATAACGCTTTGTAGTCACATATCAATATTTTGGTAGAACCTTTACGTTACAATTGATATAATTATAGAGACCTTGATTTGTAACGGATTATCTTCAATTGTTTTTCTCTAATAGACATTTCGGAAGCAACTGATACTGACTTTTGGAACTAAACATTTTGTATTTTAGACTGTTGGTGGCACTGGTTGTGCAGTAATCTTTAATATTACAAATGGTAAATAAATGGGGCTGCATCATTGAAACGTCCAATAATAATAGTTTTGAAAACTGGCCCGTACCAAAATGCTGGGATTTATTAAGAACAAAAAATAAATTAACACATTAGAGATGTTAATCATCTTACGTGCGTTACATAAACTTTATAACGAAATTTTTGTTCACATTCTCAATATTCTATTTCAATGTTCAACTAGGTAAACGCTGCCATAAAGAAAAAATAAAAAAATTACCTTAAAATAGATGTTTGTAGTTTATTTATTAAGGATTAAATATATACATCTTATATTAAAAGACTTGGGAAATAAATTGTTTGAGAAATCAATAATAACTGAATAAAAAAATATTATGCTTACGGTGTTTGATTCAATTTGATAATCTGGAGAAGTCCCTGAAGATGTTCCACTCCTATGATCAGGGGAACTATCCAGTGAACTTCTTACTGGGGAAGACTAAAACATTAATGTTTAAACTGTAATTTCAGCTAATTAAGAAAACAATATGAAACATGAAAAATATAATACCAAATAGTGAACACTTCTCGAAGTATCTCTTGGAGGAGAGTTGAAACTGTTCTGATATCCAGAATTTAAATGGGAGTTAGCTTTAACACTTCTTGGTAAATAAGATTCACAATACTCTCCTGATGAAGATGAAAACCCTCCACACATCTTCAAACCAAATTTCCCCTCTTGATGCTTTAAAGGTGGGTTAACAGAACACTGATCACTAAACTTTGAAGCTAGTACTGTGGGAACATCGTACATATTGTTCCCGTTCGGATCACGATTAAGGTTTAATGCATTTACACTAGGCCGAATAATTGGCTGTGAACTAAAATAATTTTCTCTAAAATTTATAACACATTGATTGTCATATATTTCTCTTCCCGTCATAGATTTATTAATTGCAGGATATTTATTTAAACTGGAGTGTCGTAAAATAATATCAGGCTCTGTTTTAGACCTTTGCAATGCAGTCCCTGGCTTGAATGATGGTTTTGAAGGAATGTCAGTTTCATTACTTAGAGTAGGCTTCAATAATGGCTTACTTTTTGTTTTACTGGAAGATTGCTCCAAGGAGTCATAAAAACCATACTGAAAGGTTCGAGGAGGTTTCCGTGGGGCAGGACCTAAAGGTAAAGGGGACTTAAGTACTCTTTTCAATGTATCTGAAGAAAATTGTACCGCTGGTTGTAAATTTGGATAAGCTTTATTTGTTGTCCTACTACCATGGTTAATTAAATTCGCATTATCTAGGGGTTGATAATGACTCAATTCGGGTTGCTTACTAGGTAAACGGTCATTGATTTTATACTTTATGGCAGAACCACTCTTTGGTTTGGGTACAAAAGTTTCACTCGTAGTACCACTAGAGAAACCAATTTTCCGTGATTTATTAAATGATCCAGGATCAGTAATAAAAGAATGGGATTGTAAACCCCTTTCAGCTATATGTGTCACATCGTTGGTATTACTGAGAGTTTTATTCGAATCTTCCGCTATACTGGGCTTAGAAATTTTATCACTTCTAAAAGCATTTGATCGCTTAATAACATTTCTAGGAGCTGAGATTGTTTGCAAAGAGTTTTTTGGAGACAATCTGGAATGAATAAACCTGGGGTCCTCTCCACCTTGAATTAAATGTTTCTTTGTATCCAATTCTTCAAACTTCTTCTTTATAGAAGACACATTCTTGCCATCCCCCATTTCATTTTCTGGCAAACTATAAACGAAAAGTAATTAAACAAATCTGACTCATTGTATAATGCCAATCAGACTGTTTCCAAATATAAAGACATACAGATGCAGAGCGTCCCGTAACATGAAAAAAAACAGAATATATGCGATTTTAATGAATAGGCACTTTATTTAATAGTCACTAAACTTTTTAAAACACAGTGAACTGAATAAAAAAATATAGTTTCCAACAAAATATTAATAAACTGAATCTAGTACACAAAATAGAAAGTTAGAAATTTGAGAGACTGATAAGACCCCTCCTCACTTAGTTATCTCTGATAACAGCGACGAGGCTTTCGAAATCAAATTTCTTAATATAAAATATATTTTTTTTTACACGTTTATTTATTACCACACATCTTAAATTTGACACAAGGTAGATTTTTTTTCAACTTGAAATTATATATTTTCCTTATTTACATGAAAAAATAATATTATTCATAACGTTTTGAGGAAGTTTCTCAGTCTGATATTGATCATTTGTTGAAATTTAGATATTTATTCTTATTATTAAATCGGATTCCATTAAGTGATACTTAGTTCGTATATTTTTCTTATAAATATAACACTAACCGAATATAAGATAAATATATACATCTATTACGCATGATATTTATCCTTATAATTTGATATTTATAATTATTATTAAACTTCGACGATTAAAAAGTACGTATATTTTTAACAATGATATATAATCTTTATTATAATAAAATTACGGAAGAACTCTGGAATGAATGTTTGTACTCGTCCAAGAAAATGGGCGCCAGGCAACTTGACCATAGCTATAGTAAGGCAGTGTTGTGAGAAGTTAGATGTTCCATTGTTTTGAAAACGTTTAATGTATATGACAGAGTTTTATTAAATCTCTTTACCCACTGCGTTGGTTAATACTTGAGAAATTCATTGCACCCTCCCAATATGGGAAGCCATGCATTCGTGATATATTCCTTTGAAGTGATATGTTCTATCAACTAATTGCATATATGTTTGGTATATCGTTGGATGTGTTGAAGTCGTTGGTGTAGAAACCTTTTAAATTAGAGTTATACGCTTCAAACAATGTGTATAAAATAGAGTTTTGAACACTGTTTGTGGATAGTAACGAAGGTAACACTGCTATACATGAATTTTAACAATATCAAACCAAATTATAAATATGAAAAGAATCTAGAAGAAAGACTTTTGTAGCATTTAATTAGACAAAGTGATTGTTGTATTTGCTGCTACTTAATCTTAACCATTTGAAAGCATACAGTACTCTCATATTTGAATATGATATAACCGATTTGTTGCAGATTAATGATTCTACAAACATCTCAAATGTCACCTGTAAGCGAGAATGAAGAGCTTCAGGCTTCTAAGCCTTATAGCTGTTTTATATGTAATAAATATTCTTCGGATAAGGGACTACCTCTTTTAATGTCTGAAACTACATATTCGAGAATTTGTTTGGGTGAGAAGTTGCAAGAAATCTTAGGCAAAAGACTTGTTTTACTTATTGGACACAAAGATGCTATTTGTTGGACTTGTGCTACACGTATTAATCGTTTCGATAAATTTGAGCATGAATTGGACATAATAAAAGACTACATATTCAATGCTATTTTGGTTAAATACAACTGCAATGTTGAAGATATAAATAGGATATTAGAGGAGGAAACAAACAATGCTAGTAAGTATAAAAAGTCTTTTGTATGATCGTGGGGTCTAAAGCTTTTAATTAAATGATACTGTTAGTGGGTAGTGATTTTTACTGTAGTGGAATTAGGGCATAGCTAGAGAAGTGTATCTTGTATAAATAAATATAAACAGTTGTGTGTCAATCACATTGATTTAACTTGCATATTATTTGGGTTACAAATTACTGAAATGCTGTAGGTTAATCATGAAACCTACACGAATTCAATATCTTTATATTAAAGGTAGAAGTCATTTGTTTAAAACTTCATGAAGCTAACAGAATTAGATTCCTCCTTATTAAATCATGGGAAAGAATTCACTTTTATGTTGAAGAGCTGATTATAAGTCACTTCCTGATTAGGCTTTTTTATTTTCCATTTCAGTTGCGTTAAAATAATAGTATGATAACGAAATATAAGAATTGAATCTTTTCTCTTTGGAATGGTGCATATGATACTTGTAAATACAGGAATTTGTACCAAATTACCTTTAAAGTTAATTTACTAAGGCTATTTTATTATTTTTAATTATTCGTTTGAAATTAACTGTATAGTGTATAAAAATTATGCTAACAGAAATGTCGATTTCTTATGATTTCTAATATTATTGTGTATTTCAGATATTGAGGAGGAATCATTACAAACTTTGTCTGAGGTAAATTAAACTCAATTTAAGTATGTTGCTGTTTGCAAATAAAGGCCGTACTAATTAATTGAAAATATAAAGTATTAGTTATAATTGAATTTAATTACTTTTATTTTCCTTAGTTTATGTAACACTTCCAATTTAGTTTTTTTTATTATGTCCTAAAACGTATACATTTAATAACGTGAGCATTTGACTAAATAGTTTTTTCAACATTTTAAACTCAGAAAATTAAGTCAGTTAATAATTGTCATTCCTAATTTATGAAATGGTGTAATTTATTACGTTATGCATCTACCAGGATATAAATAGTTCAATTTGAATATTTGAGGCAATCTTTTATTCGCATTCTCTCTAGACTTACAATTTCTTTGAGTGAAGAACTGTTTTCTGCATAACTTATCTTCCAACTCTTAAATGCGTTATTAAAGAACTAATTTTTATTTAAAAAAAATTATTTGTTAAAGGAATTTATCATTCATATAATAAAACCTGTTTTATTCCTGTTTATTAACAGGACTACTAGGATTGGAAGGTTATAGGTATTCTGTTCGAATGTGTTAGGAATAAAACAGAAAGACAACTAGATATTAGTTATTTCTAGTGGCTGACAATTTGGTAATATTTGCTAATATTCTTCGAAATTTATTGTTGGATATGCTTTTGGCATCAAATAAAATCAGTAATATACGTCTCTGTGGTTACTAGGTGGTAGTAATCTAGCTAAAAACTCCCATGTTTTTAATATTTTAAAAAAACTCATAGTGTTTTCACATTTTGGTAGTGAACTCTTTTCTGGATGAACGCAATATATATTTGATTGACTAAGTTATGCATCAACTGATGCGCTGGTTGTAACCTTCCAACCATAGTGGTGCCTTTACAATAAACAAGTACCCTAAATTTTTTCAAATTCTAATGGTTCAGATTAAAAACACCGATGAATAGGGCTATGCTTCTATTTCTTTGAGTTATATATAATTAAATAAGTTTTTACGGAAATATTTTGCCTTATAAAAATTTCTCCGCGAAGTTTTTTTTTCTGATATTATTCTATTTAGTCATATGTATCAGTAACATAGTTCTAATATGTAATTCAATTAGAAGATTGTTTTGTTTTTTAATGCTGATTCTTTTTCAGTGTTGATTACTTCTGACAAATTGAATTCCAAACTCTCGAAAATTTCGAACTAAGTATATGTTATACTTTTACTTTATTGTAGTCAAAATATAAAAACCAATGACTGAGGTTCGCTACTCTGATATTTTTTTGATGGTGTCTGAATACGTGTGGGTGTTACCAGTATCACAGAATTAGGATTATTCATAAAAAATGTGACGCCAAAAAGGACACCTTTAAGTTCACCTGTAGTAGTCATATCGGCTTTATTTCAATATTATTGAAATCTATAGGTATCCAAATCAGTAATTTTTAGAAGTAAATTTCTTATCAAAATTAGGAATAGCCAATGGAATTAATTTATTTTTGAAAGTACTTAGGCAAATAAACAAATTATATTACTATTGTTGTCATTTATAATAAAATGTATTAGCGTACGTAAAATGAAAGTGGTGTGCATTTCCCAATGACCTTATTAAGTTTAATGAAATTTTCGTGTAATTCAGGTTAAACCGGGAAAATATTCTAGTGTTGGTCAAAGAGGCAATGATGTAAGAAGATTTAATGTTTTTTTGCCTTTGCCAAAATGATTAAAGAGCAATTTTAAATCTCTAATGTTAAATGTTATAAAGTTTAAACAGTGACCCTTAAAAAAAAAGAACTATTGAAAATCTCTGTTTTAAATATTAGGGAATAAAAAGACATTTAAAATGAAATTCCGAAGGTACAGAAATGAGACTAGTAATTCATAGCGTAAGGATATGAAGTAAAAGAGGTTCAGAAACTGTTCAAGTTAGATTTGTGTGAACAGAAGACAAGAACTACAGCTCAGCAGCTAGGAGTCTTCAATGACACATTCGAAAACTGACACAATCAGGCATTCCTTAAAACCTATCATCAAAACATAGCGATTGATATAACTTTTAAGTTGTAAAACTAATGTTTCAAAGCATACCCGGATACAGCTAGTGTATGATCGAAATAAAATATATATCATTCCTGCAGTAGCAAACTATTTGTGTTCGAAACGATTTGTTTTATAAACACTTGTTTCCTGCTTCGGTAATAAAAAATATTAAGTTGTAAGGTTTTTTGTGCTTACATTACTGGTGTTTTGTCATTTTTTAATTTTACAGAGTAAAAACTAAATTTCAGATATTAAATAACGGATGACGGATTTATATAATAATATGATGTGGTACTAACAATATGCATGTATTCAAATCGCAATAGTTTCCTTAAGGAAAGGTTATTTAAAAAGAGATTTCCTTTTAATACTTTAAGATTCTTTTCTAAAGAAGAATAGTTTCAGTTAGGCTTGATTGAGCTGGCAATTCTTACGAGAACTCAGGTGGTATCCATAACTTTCTTTAAGGAAAGGTTATTTAAAAAGAGATTTTTTCCTTTTAGTACTTTAAAATTCTTTTCTACAGAAAAATAGTTTCAGTTGGGCTTGATTGAGGTGGCAATTCTTACGAGAACTCAGGTGATATCCATAAGGATCTTTCTGATACTATGTATATAACCGTATTCATTCTGTACCAGGAGTCCAATTTTTCTTTTGTTCAATTTGTTGGAGTAAACATCTTTAGGGAGTACCGGACATTGTGTAGGCCTAAAACTTGAAGGCTTTACGTCCTCATTGCTATATAATCCCACCATATTTAGTGATAATTATGTTAACCGCTGTACCACAAATATTCGAAAAAATCAATTAAGAATTAATCATTTTTGTTTTTGGTAACTCTTCAAATCTTGCGTCACACTCAAGTTTGGTGACCCCCCTCAGTCAAATCCTACCCATCTGCGGCTTTTCAGAATAACATGCTTTACAATGTTAAGCATAATATATCAAATAAAAATATTTGTTTAATCAAAAACGTCGCACAAAATAGCACAGACGTGAAAGCTAGAACGAAAATCAATTAAACCGTCGGCAAATTGAGCTGTCGTTACCTGTTCAAATAAATAAATATCATAACATTCATTCTAACAAGAACTAACAAGCTTGTAATTACTTTTATTTTGTTTTAGTATGCAGAACTTCCAAGAGAAGAGATGCTTCAGTCTGATGCCGGGAATGCAGTTCCAAAGGTAACAAGTCACCCCTTGTTTCCGTGCTTTTTTTATATCTTCCTATTAATATTGCATGCACTTTTAAGAAATTATCTCAAATCATGTACACATGTACTTTTTTGCGTCAATGTAATATTAATTTCTATGACCAAAGCCAAACCAATATTTACATGTAAACTAAACAAGTAAATATTGCTTAAACAAGTTTTTTAAAAAAATATTTCAAGCTACTCCGTATGATTAATTACTGGTTTTCTTACTTGTAATGTTCATAAGGAGTTGAAGCACAAGTGAAGTAGATGACCTAGTAGGCTCTGACCCAGGCACAAAGTTGACTGTTACAAAGCCAGACAGACTAGTCAGGTTAATGTGTAGTGGTTGAATAGTTTCTTGTTGTATATGTGAGAATATATTTTCTGTATTTGTCTATGTATATTTTAGTGCTGTAGAATTACTCGTTAATTTTAACCGTTATTAATTTAAGATTTTTTTCGTCATTTACATTTGTATTTAGGTATAATTATATATCATCTTAAACTATTGCAAGAAGTTCACATTCTTTTGTTACTAAAGGTAAATCGTTATTTTCGTGAGTTCGGCTCCTATTATTACGTTACTGATGTCTTCAGTTAGATTAAATTGCTTGTAAAAGTCAGGGAATTGGAGTATTGGTTCCTTAATTAATAGTTTTTTGCAGTACAAAACCTAGCAAATACCCACCCACTGCCTTCTTAATTTACACTTGTATTCACCTTTTATTATTTGGTTATCAGTAAGGAAAATTAAGCGTTTAACATTTTCTGTAATACGATAAGAATCCAAGAAATAATTTGATTTGTTTAGTGGGTAGTTCCACTACCCACAATCAAATTGCTTTGATTTTGCAGGGTTAGGTTTCATATCTTTTGGAGGTTGATGTTTCTTAGTTTTATGGTCCTTTCTATGAGAATTCCATCCTATTATTTATACTTTACAGTTAGATATCTGTACTAGGGGATTAGAGATTCTACTCGAAATACACTTCAGTAAGGAGAATTTGTATTTACCTAAATAGCAAAATTTAGGGCTCCCAATGTAGAATATATACTGTATGGTGTCACAAAAGGCCGATCTTTGTGGTTTGTGTTCTCACAAAGGACGACCACTCTAACCTAACCTAAACATATGTATTCTACATAAAACCTGCTTAAGCTCCTCTATGTGGACCTGAAAGCTTGCACTAGATTCCAGAATGTCGTCTAAATAGACTCCTCATAGACATCGTGCATTACTTGTTGAAATGTTTAGGGGCGCTAGAGTAAACTAATATTACTCTTATTGTCCGATTTCATTACTGAAAGCTGCTGTCTTGAGAATACTCTCTAGTTCTAACTATTTGATAAAACCCAACATCTATTGTTTGGAAATACAGGCATTGACCTAATTTGTCAAAATTTAAGATAACGATCATGTACTAGTGTTTTCATCCAGTTGCCTGTCGTCTATTACAATTCGTTCTTTCTGTTTCCCGGGAGCATCTGATTTTCTGGATCTACCCATTTGGATAAGTTCCATGGGAATTAAGATCTAATCAGTTTTTGTTTTAACATGTCTTCTATTTTGTTTTGCACATCTTTCTTGTGTATTTCGCGAGGTATCTAAATTTTTTGTGTTGAAAGGGTTTAAGGTGACTGAGATTTAAGAGTTTATGCATTGTTTCGCACAAAACTACAAAGTGGAAAAAACAATTCAAAGAGTAAGATATACAAATAGATGTCAACATATTTGTTTTATTGGTTCTAATATCCGTACGTCTGTACTGATCATATCAGTAATTTAAAAAAACTCATGGAAACGTACGCACAGGCGTACGGGGCCGCCTGATTCATGTGAATATCGTCAATTTCGAAGAGTTAAAATATTGAATGTAGTTACCTTACCTTCTACTACATTTTAGATGTTAATTTTGTATTAAGTTATTTCCATGTATTAAAAGTTCATTTTTTTCAGGCGAAAGAAAAACCAGAAAAACCTTTAAAAGTGAGATTTGATCCTCAAGTAAAGGTATGGGATTTTGTATTCTTCTTTTTTCAAAAATTTGCGAGTTATGTATAATTCAATGAATCTAAGTGGGAAATCAAGTGAAACATATAAAGCTTTATTTAAGGTTAAGATTGACAATTCCTTATAATAGGTTTCAGATGTGAAACCTATACTATACTTTAGTGTAGTAAATTGTAGATTGTAATCTTGACTGTGACTAGATTTGTCTTTCTCGTGATGGGAGAATATGTTGTGCGAGCCACTCCCCGGAGTGGACATAATCTTGTCGGTCAGCTACTGTTTATTATAAGTATAGATGTTGGAAACAAAGAAAGAAAAATCCTTAAACAAGTAAATGTAAATTAAAAAAATGCTTAGGAATAAAGAAGTAGAGTCCTAAAAGCCATTGAATAAGGTGATGAAAAGAGATCAACAGTCCCAAAGTATTCATAGACGTCATTTCTATGAAAAACCTTGTAAGTTAACTTTGGTCATAACAAGTTTCATAAGTTTAAAAACATGAAATATTTCATGACTTTTCACACCATACCTTTCTCAAGATAGCATGAAAAATGTAAATAAAAGACATCGTAAATAAAAGCTACATCTTTTTTTAATTTCGAGTCCTTTTTTGTTTGGTTAAACTTTTACAAGGTTTAGATCTTTGACCTATTACTTTTGTCTGTTCTTTCTTTAGACAAGTAATAGAGAAAGATTACTTGTGTAAAGTAATTTATAGGTGATCTCTGATGTTTCACCTATTTTCCTGTGTAGAAAAAATTTAGTTCAATAATTTTATAACAATAGAATGTTGTCGTATACGAGGTATGTAAATAAAGTAGTGAGACTGATTTTTTTTAAATTTTCTATTCAAATATAATTACAATGTGATATTGTCACCTTCAAAATAGTTCCCTTCGGAAGCCACACAGCGCTGGAGACGGTCCTTCCAATCATTGTAGCATTGCTGGAACTCGGATTCTGGAATGGCCTTCAGCTGGTCGGTTACAGCAGTTTGTATGTTTTGTAGTGTCCCGAAATGAGTTCCCTTGAGGTGATTTTTCAATCTCGGGAAGAGGAAAAAGTCACAAGGACTCAAGTCTGGTGAATAAGGAGGCTGAGGAGCAACAGGAATGTTTTTACTGGCCAAAAACTCGTTTATTGAGATGGCAGTGTGACAGGGCGCGTTGTCGTGATGCAACTCATCTCCAATTCATTGGTCAAAATGTGATGAACGGAGGTGTGATTCAAATTCAACTGTTCCCCGATCATTCTGACTGTCAAGCGTCGATCTGAACGCACAAGGTTCCGTACTCTGTTGACATTTTCATCGGTGTTTGCACTTGAAGGCCTTCCGCTTCGTGGTTCATCTTCAATCGACTCTCTTCCTTCTGAAAATTCCTTAAACCACCGAAAAACCTGTGCCCTTGATAAAACACGTTCTCCATAGGCCTCCTGAAGTTTTTCAAAAGTTTCGGTTGCATTATGTCCAAGTCTGAAGCAAAATTTGATTGCACACCGCTGCTCAACTTTGAGGTCACTCATTTTTAAAACGCTCAAGAAAAAACCATTTCACGAAAACCAACGCTACGGACAAACAAATGACTGTGGCGAGTTCAGATTCATACTGGAGGCGCATCACACGTGCACCTGACGCTACTCAAGGCCACGCGTCTCCAGCGTTGCCAGATCGAAAGCGACGTTGCCTGTCTCACTACTTTATTTACACACCTCGTATGCTCAGTCTGAATTGAAACTAAATACAACAGATGAGAGAAAGGTATGTATATTATTAAACATATCGTAATCTTTGTTTTCTCCATTACATATTAAAGAAATTAATGCCTTCATTTAGAATTTCAGTCAGAATATTTTACGATACCATTCAATGGTATCGTCAAATCAGATAAGTTTGAGTTTTTTCGTTAAATATAGGTTTCTGTGATATTGATTCAAAACACAAAAGAGATAAATGTAATTTTGTTGGCTGAACAGTAACTCTTTGGAGTTTTATACCTATAAAAGGTGTTGGTTAAATCTGAGTTGTTAAAATGTTTCTTAAAGTGTTGAGTAGAACTGTACATATAAAAGAAAGATTTTAATTAGTCAAAAGTAAACTATTGTTAAGTTAAAGGATTTAAATCCAAAAGTTGCACTCGGTGAGGATTTCTGTCTATTTCAAGTTTAACTACCCACCCTAAAACACTTGAAAATTGCTTATGTGGGTTTCATGTATTCAACATGAAGTCCCATTTATTAAGGATAAGTTAATCAGTTATTTGAGATCTTGGTTTCTCATGTAATAACTCTGCAATTTTTAAACAGTTCAAAGAGCAACCCTGATTGACTTTATGGACACTATGGTTGTGGATATTTTTTTTATTTGTCCAATAAAATTTTTTCTATAGTATAATTATTTAGAATTTTGTTGTTTCGTAAAGTAATTAATGAAAGATGATATTCTTGTTTTAGATAAAAGCAGATAAAGAAAATTCCAAAAATGCTTCAATTAATGAAGTTTTACAAACTGAAAACCCTTCCAACTCCAATGAGTTCCAATGTCATATATGCCTTCACTTTTTTGAAACTTTTGACATATTTGAAAAACACGTCAAGTTGCATAATCTTGCAAAATCAAGATTTTATAAATGTAAGGTATGCGATTTTTCATCTCCCAATCTGGAAGCTTATTGTCGTCACTTGTGCAACTTGAATACGAACAAATATATATCTTGTAAGCAGTGCAAAAGAAATTTTATTGGAGTTAATCAAAGCGAGTCTGATCATTTTGTGTGCTTACAATGTGTAATAAAAAATAAGGAAAAGAATGGGGGTAACAGTGCGTCCAATAAAAGAGGAACTGTCAATTCTGCTGAGTCGGGAAATGTGTCCAGCAAGTTTGGTGATAATGGAATCCGGGGAAATGTGCAAAAGTCATCTGGAACACACTTGTCTAGTTTTACCTCGAAACATGTGAAACCCAAAACTCAACTTGTTCGGAAGTTAACGACAGAAGGGTCTATAGAGTATGAAGAAGAGGATTTCTCTGAGGACCAAATGAATGAAGTCTCAAGAGAGGTGACAATGATCGATCAGTCGTCAAGCCATCCAGGAAGTCACTTCATGGATGTCGAAGGTGATGAAGGTACAAGTGAATATACTTTTGAGCATGCGAAGCCTAATCAACAAGCTATGATTAAAACTGAGTTGGAAGAGGATCAGGTTAAAGAAATTATTGTACCCGACCATTTGTTGGAACAAATTTCAAATAAGACAGGCAGGAATCCTCCATATATGCTGAAATGCAGTAATTGTGAAGAGGTTCTCGATGTGAGAGAACTTCCAGTTCATCGTTGTTTCCTGGAGCTTGAGGCAGTTGAATTTTTCGAAGTGGAGAATGCATTGGAAATCGATATGGGAATGTCGAAAAAGGAACCTTTGGAAGATGGAGATCAGTATAGCTATGTTGACCAAGATGGTTACTACCATCAAGATGGGGAGATAGTGGGTGACGAAGAAACCGATGCTAAATATCAACCACGCCTTCTTTGTAAAACTTGCTTTGAGCAATTTCCAAGTATTGTTCAACTGAGGGAACACTGGCAGGATACTGGTCACGCTTGGGAAGTAGGCACTGTCAATATTGACGTTAAAACGATCAAAGACAAGGTCAAGAATAATGAAAGAACTTTTAAAGTTGTCAAACAAATGTTTTCAATGAAAGCTAATTTACCAATGCAGCCGAATGTCATTGAAAGCGACTACACTGATGAACACATGTTCAACATTAAAAACATGTTTGTCAAAGTAAGGGCTAACAATGAATGTGAAACTTGCGGAAAACTGTTTCCCACTGAAGATGCTATGAAAGATCATATGGTTGATGAATGTTTGACTTGTGTTTATTGCAATATTAGGTTTTTAAGTAATAGCCTCCTGAAGAAGCATTACCAATGTACCGGTCACTGGAGGAAAATCGTTCGAGATCAAGACCCCAGTGTGAAAGTGGCCGATGCTTTACCTCTTATTTGTCCAATGTGCGACAAAAGTTTCTTTTCTCGCTATAGTTTAGGGACCCATCTTAAAACCCACTATAAGGGTACTTCAAAAGGAGCTTGTCATTACTGCTTCAAGGAATTCGAAGACGAAAGCAAAATCAACGATCATGTAGTTGAAGTGCACAACGCGCAGTTGTACAAATGTAAACATTGTGAGAAGACATTTTTATCAGAATGGAAAAAAGATAAACACCAGGCTTTAAAACATAAAAATGAGTGCTTCGAATGCCGACTTTGTAGTTTGAAGTTTAAATCGCTTAAAATCTTATTAAGGCACAATGAGCAATTTCACAGAGAAAAAGCTTGTAGGATCTGTGGTAAATATATTAACAGTTGGCAAAGTTTAAAGCGTCACGAAAAGCGACATTTTTATGAGCAAGGATTGCAGTGTACTCTGTGTCAAAAAATGTTTAGAAACAAAACTGCTTTGAAAGTGCATAATGCGAACTATCACAAAGGGGAATTTAAGTATTACTGCGATCATTGTGAAAGTGGTTTTATGAATGTAGAGTCTTTGGAAGAGCATAGAATAGTGCATTTCAAGAAGAAGAATGAATGCAGTAAGTGTGGTAAAAAGTGTCCGACTAGGACGGCGTTCTGGATGCACAAGAAGATGCACGATGGGCCTTACAACTGCAACGTCTGCGGTAGGATATTCAGAGACACCTCTCTGCTAGCTATACACAGAAGAAAGCACCTTCGAGCTCGCCCCTACCAATGTCCCCACTGTCCAAGAATGTTCTCAGTTGCCGGCACTTTGCGGCGACATCTCCCCAAACACACAAGGGCGTATCCCTATCGGTGCGCTCTGTGCAGGAGAGGCTTCATCAGCCGCTACTCCTATCATCGCCATCTTGAAACACTGCACAACGTCAGACAGTCCGAAGCCCCCTCCAAACCTTCCTCCCTGCCTCTTAACCCAACCGATGAAGACATCTTTCAGGCGGCTGATACTCTTATTTCTGATGATTCGGTCATGCTTAATGGTTATCCAAGAGAAGAATCATCCCAACTCATCACTGAAGTGGTTGTTGAAACAACGGAACTTTTTGATGAAATTTTAAGTTAAATTTTATTGTCTACTGTAATGGCACCTTGTAAATGTGTTTATAACTATGTGGGTTTTAATAAAGTTGAAACTAGTATGGTATAGTTCTTAATGAGAGTAAAGTGTATTTTTCTTAATTTTTAAGTCTTATTATATTAAGATTCACAAAGTTTTATCTGGTGTATTGTTTAGTATTTATTGATTTAAATTTGCCAGTCTATTCAGTTCTACATACAATGTTTTGATTCTCCTCTATTTAGTTTACTTTCTACTCACCAAAGCTGTTCTGTTCTTATTGTCTTGCTTTGTTCTATGTTGTAGATAATATCTCATGTTATATATATAGCTGTAAATATTTTCCAACTTTCTTTTATATTGGACAATGAAATGTTAACAGTTCTTGGTCCTTTTCGATATATAAGACCTACTTTGTTAAGTTGGTTTTACTTGTAAATGGTCAACGTAATTAACCCTTAATAACCTTGACAAGGCATAAAATTAGAGGTAGTATTAGAATAACGTTTTTGTAATTATTCTTTATAGAGTTTAGATTTATTTTTATCATGCTGGAAGCTGAATACATTAGTATTTTTATAGTTACAAAACAGCATATTTTTGTATGTTCATTTTACTGGACAGGCAATAATAAAAATATGTGTAATAGCTCCTGCATTTTTTACTCCTTCAGTGTCGTTTTTTAGTACGTTTGCCGTATATACCCAAATAATAGAATGTTTAAAGTAATTTTTTTTTAATTAAATTTAAAGGTTTAATGTTTATTACAACGGAAACTGTTAAAGAATGAAATCATGCCTAAACATGTCATTTCAAATTCAAACATTGGACATCTAAAAGAAAAAAAAATTGCAAAATGAAAAATATTGTGAAAATAAAAAAAATAAAGAATAAGTCAAATAGATTAATTGGTGTTTAAAGAAGGGATGTCATGTTTTCATAGATTTTATGGGCAGTGTTTCCCAAACTCTACGTACTTAATGTTTAAAACACTGCGTTTAAAGGAGCATGTATTATATTTTAATAGTCATCAAAATATTGTTTTCTTTATAAATAATATATGAAATTAGAAAAATGTAAATATAGGAAATGAATAAAAAGTGGTATAATTATGAAAAGGAAGGATGGTATTTTTTATGTTCAGATGATAGTTTATTGTAATTTGGTTTCTTCAATGTTTACTTAGCATATGTTCCCAAAGTCTGTGACTTTCTTTTCTTAATGTATATTTATAAATTCTGATAAAACAACTGTAGCAATTAAGTAGGTAACCCTCGGACCGTTCTTGGAACTCGTCTTCTAAGCTTTGGGAAACACTTAGAGATCACTTTAAGGTTCTGGGGTAAATTACAATAATTCAAACCAACTGAGATTGGTATGGGTTCAGTTTCAATTGTAAAACTAGAAACAAAAGATGAGAACGTACTAAAGTTAATATAGATTGTATCAATAACGAAATATATCCTTACTGTGGACGCCAGTTTAATAAAAACTAAATAAGGCGTTGTAATGAAGTAACGTATGATTACAACAATGTATGACGTAAATAACTACAGCTGTTCTTCTAACTTTGTTAACTGAAAATTGTGCTTGAAGTCTAGCTCAAAATGTACATGAGACGATATAATATACTTACCGGTACATGTATTCAGACAAAAAATTAAATAGTTTAGATGAGATCGACTATTACTTGGATATATACGGTACTTTTTTTTTTAAAAAAAAAGTAAGGCTCCAAATCAACTAAATGTATTTTTTTTATTTCTTGTTTAATAGTAATGAATAGATTGTTTTGTACCCTTATATTTTATTGTGTGTCTTTTATACATAAAGAAAGAAACTGTCCCCTTGTGTAAATAGAAATATTAATATATTTTTTAAAACAATTCCTTCAATTACTTGTGTCTTAAAGATCCATGGATTTTGAAAGTTTCGTCCCAGTTTACTGGTTTTTTGACATTTCTGTCAAGTCATACGTATTTGGTAATTATTGCTTGAAAACATGGCATATGAATTACTCATTCTTATTGGGAACATTAGCATAGCCTAGGAAATCATTCATATTATGTTTCTTTCATAATAAATATCTGTAGAAGAGCATATATATTTATTAGTTGATTTTCGTTTCTCATTGCACCACATCCTTTCTTGAGGATACCGTTAAAAGGGTCGAAATATTGAAAATATGTTTTAGTATTTAGTTTTCATTTGTGTTTCTTTCTGCTTTAAATTATATGCATGTTACTAGTAAAGTATGAAATGCCAGCATTCTATAGGATGACAAATGCTATTTAGACAAAAAATAAAAAAAAAAACGGCAGGAAGCAAAATCTTCATATAAAAAAATAAGAATTAACCTAGTGTTACAACATGTCTGGGTTGAATGACATTTCATTATATTTCTGACGAAAAAACGAAAGTACTAGACTGAAGAGGAAAAAAAGACTTTTAAGAAAAAAATCAAAACTTAATTCAATAGAAAATTAGAACCTAAGAAATAATTAACTAAATTAATATAAATATAATGATTAAGTTAATTAACAAATACACAGAAATATCTATGAAAATAAAAAATTATTCTTTAATGTCAGATTATAAATTAATGATTTATATTGATACCTGGATGTAAACGTGCTCCTGGGAGCCACATTTCGGAAGCACTCAAAGTGATAAATTTATTATGTCAAAAGAAAAAACACTTGTGTTGAAAATGAAAAACTGGTGATCTATTGGATTTTTCTTCATTTTTTATTAAATGCATAGAAGGCACAATATAACAAAACAGTTTACTATAGTCGATATTTAGAACTATTCTTCATCAGAAGGAGATTAAAAGAGATTATGCTGGACAAATGTCCCATTTGAATGGTTCTATGTACAATGTAGCGTATGTCCATATAAAATAAATATATATAGAAAAACATAAAATCTCACTACGATATTCTACCTCTGCAAGTTTAAACTTGCTGATCTGATGTCTAAGGTAATTCGAAGACAAAGAAACGTTAAATTCTCTGTAGTCTTTAGATATCCAGGCAGTTGAATCTTTGTAGAAAGTAACTAGTACTCGTATATAATTTACTGCACTACTAATCTCAGTAGTTGGTATTGTTGTGGATGTTTCCAGGTTTGCTTTTTTACGGTGTTAGACCCTCCCTAGTATGCTTGTTGTTCAAGGCACAGAGCTTTCCTCAACGGCCATAGCTATGTTGCACAAACCGGTTTCCGTTAGATCATCCAATTTAAGCGAAATTGAGCGTCGCCAGCACTTGGGTGGTGACACTTTGTTACATAGACATCCTCATTGATCTAGCTTGCCCATGGAAGTGTTGACTCCTTAATAAGGGTCAAGTCACTATAAGGTGGGCGTCGCTAGCACTTGGGTGGTGACACTATATGATGTAGATGTCCTCGTTGATCTAGGTTGCCCATGGAAGTGTTAACTCCTTTATAAGGGTCAAGTCACTATAAGGTGGGCGTCACCAGCACTTGGGTGGTGACACTATGTTACGAGGTGTGTAAATAAAGTAGTGAGACTGATTTTTTTTAAATTTTCTATTCAAATATAATTACAATGTGATATTGTCACCTTCAAAATAGTTCCCTTCGGAAGCCACACAGCGCTGGAGACGGTCCTTCCAATCATTGTAGCATTGCTGGAACTCGGATTCTGGAATGGCCTTCAGCTGGTCGGTTACAGCAGTTTGTATGTTTTGTAGTGTCCCGAAATGAGTTCCCTTGAGGTGATTTTTCAATCTCGGGAAGAGGAAAAAGTCACAAGGACTCAAGTCTGGTGAATAAGGAGGCTGAGGAGCAACAGGAATGTTTTTACTGGCCAAAAACTCGTTTATTGAGATGGCAGTGTGACAGGGCGCGTTGTCGTGATGCAACACCCACTTGTCTTTGATGTTTGGCCGCACACGAAGGACTCTTTTTCGAAGTCTTTCAAGGACCTCACGGTAGAAGTGCTGATTCTGACTGTCAAGCGTCGATCTGAACGCACAAGGTTCCGTACTCTGTTGGCATTTTCATCGGTGTTTGCACTTGAAGGCCTTCCGCTTCGTGGTTCATCTTCAATCGACTCTCTTCCTTCTGAAAATTCCTTAAACCACCGAAAAACCTGTGCCCTTGATAAAACACGTTCTCCATAGGCCTCCTGAAGTTTTTCAAAAGTTTCGGTTGCATTATGTCTAAGTCTGAAGCAAAATTTGATTGCACACCGCTGCTCAACTTTGAGGTCACTCATTTTTAAAACGCTCAAGAAAAAACCATTTCATGAAAACCAACGCTACGGACAAACAAATGACTGTGGCGAGTTCAAATTCATACTGGAGGCGCATCACACGTGCACCTGACGCTACTCAAGGCCACGCGTCTCCAGCGTTGCCAGATCGAAAGCGACGTTGCCAGTCTCACTACTTTATTTACACCCCTCGTATGTAGACATCCTGATTGATCTAGCTTGCCCATGGAAGTGTTGACTCCTTAATAAGGGTCAAGTCACTATAAGGTGGGCGTCGCTAGCACTTGGGTGGTGACACTATATGATGTAGACGTCCTCGTTGATCTAGGTTGCCCATGGAAGTGTTGACTCCTTTATAAGGGTCAAGTCACTATAAGGTGGGCGTCACCAGCACTTGGGTGGTGACACTATGTTATGTAGACATCCTGATTGATCTAGCTTGCCCATGGAAGTGTTGACTCCTTAATAAGGGTCAAGTCACTATAAGGTGGGCGTCGCTAGCACTTGGGTGGTGACACTATGTGATGTAGACGTCCTCGTTGATCCAGGTTGCCCATGGAAGTGTTGACTCCTTTATAAGGGTCAAGTCACTATAAGGTGGGCGTCGCTAGCACTTGGGTGGTGACACTATATGATGTAGACGTCCTCGTTGATCTAGGTTGCCCATGGAAGTGTTGACTCCTTTATAAGGGTCAAGTCACTATAAGGTGGGCGTCACCAGCACTTGGGTGGTGACACTATGTTATGTAGACATCCTGATTGATCTAGCTTGCCCATGGAAGTGTTGACTCCTTAATAAGGGTCAAGTCACTATAAGGTGGGCGTCGCTAGCACTTGGGTGGTGACACTATGTGATGTAGACGTCCTCGTTGATCCAGGTTGCCCATGGAAGTGTTGACTCCTTTATAAGGGTCAAGTCACTATAAGGTGGGCGTCGCTAGCACTTGGGTGGTGACACTATATGATGTAGACGTCCTCGTTGATCTAGGTTGCCCATGGAAGTGTTGACTCCTTTATAAGGGTCAAGTCACTATAAGGTGGGCGTCACCAGCACTTGGGTGGTGACACTATGTTATGTAGACATCCTGATTGATCTAGCTTGCCCATGGAAGTGTTGACTCCTTAATAAGGGTCAAGTCACTATAAGGTGGGCGTCGCTAGCACTTGGGTGGTGACACTATGTGATGTAGACGTCCTCGTTGATCCAGGTTGCCCATGGAAGTGTTGACTCCTTTATAAGGGTCAAGTCACTATAAGGTGGGCGTCGCTAGCACTTGGGTGGTGACACTATATGATGTAGACGTCCTCGTTGATCTAGGTTGCCCATGGAAGTGTTGACTCCTTTATAAGGGTCAAGTCACTATAAGGTGGGCGTCACCAGCACTTGGGTGGTGACACTATGTTATGTAGACATCCTGATTGATCTAGCTTGCCCATGGAAGTGTTGACTCCTTAATAAGGGTCAAGTCACTATAAGGTGGGCGTCACCAGCACTTGGGTGGTGACACTATGTGATGTAGACGTCCTCGTTGACCTAGCTTACCCATGGAAGTGTTGACTCCTTAATGAGGGTCGTCACTATAAGGTAGGCGTCGACTATAATCAAGCTCGGCCATAAATAAACTGGGTGTTCAATATCAAATGAATAAAACTTTCCTTCTCCTCTGACAGCAATCAAAACAAATGGCTGAAAATTACAACGAACAAAACAATAGTTTCATCGCTATGTGCTAGATGACTCACAGGTAAAAGTCTATTCAATAAAGTTATATCAAAATAAACATTTATTGTACACTTACATTTCACCATTCAAAAAAAAATTATATTCCATAAATTACTTATAATAAGGGGAATGATCAAGAATTTTTCAGAAAAATAGAAAGTTGTTAACAATGTACTTGGCTATTATAATGCTTAAACGCCATTATTAACAATTAATTACATTTACGTAACATTTTCAATTGATTTAATAGATATGAGATTTTTTTTAATTTGATTAAATAGAGAACATGCAAAATGTGAACTCGGAATTTCTAATTGGTAGAATATTTGGAATACATACAGAAATGGTTTGTAATGCTATGAGGAGTGGTAGAACATACACAATTATATTAGTCAATAAGGTAGAATATTGGGGAAAAAAGAATAGAGTGAGAAAAAATACGAGAAGAGAAAGCATAGTCACCTTTAAGGAAAGAACAGATCAAGAAAACTAAGAGAAAATACTACAATACCCCAGTCGTGACCCAAGAGTTACTTTAATCTCATCAGATGGCATTTCTGTTAGAACCGTTATTTCAAATGATTGACCCAAACTGGGCATCATAAGTTATTTAGTTTATTAAAACGAAACACAACCATTTCAAATGGTCTTATTTCGTATGTTGTCAAGTGTGACAAACATACATAACATATTTAGGCATACATAAATAAATATATATTTATAGAAATATTTTCGATTGTATAAATTTAAAATATATACCTGAAATCTGTGAGAGTGAACAGTTGAACAATAAAATCCCTGATTTGGGTGTTACCCAAAACGGCACAAAAAAAAAGTCAAACCGGTTTAATCTTTAACATCTTTAAGGGCAACTTTAAAGCACGGCTACTCAGTGGTCAGACTTCAGAAATAGGTTGACCAATAGAGCGAATATAGAAGGCAACATCTTATTTATTCGTTAATCAATCAAATGATTCTTTAAATGTATGATAATTTAATGGAGTTAACCTCTGTGGTAACAAGAATGTGTTAATAAATTTTGAATGATTTAGATATACGATCTTATAATATGACCCACAGAGGTTATTAGATACATATCTTGAATACAAAACCATCATATTTAATAAACTTTATTTTGCAAACTGATTCTAGAAGGTGTTCATTATAAACAGTGATCACTGAAATTGTACTTCAGTGGTACTATTGACTGACAAAATGACATGCCTATACTCACTATTCTTGAGTAGAGAAAACAGTTAAATCAGTGTTATCGCGGGCTGACAAACGGACTGTTATATCTAAACATATTTAGTACACTCTTCATATATAAACGTTCATTAACCGATGGAAAAGAAACACATTTACACAGTATGTTAGTTCTATTCTGTTGTAGAATTTTAGAATTCTTTTTGTGAAAAATAAAAGGTAATGTTGTTTTGATCAGGTGGCCAAATAACCGTGATTTCAGAAGTGAAGTAGGGGAATCGAATAGGTACTTGTATTGAAAGCCTGGAAGTGTTGACTACTTTGTCCGGCTTCGCTGTTTTGTGATTATTTTTTCTAAATGTTTGTTACATTGCATTATGAGTTATTAATTTTTGACATTATTTTGACAAACGCAGATGTCATATAAAAAGTATATTTACATATTATTTTATAATATGATGTTTAAAGCATAAAAAAATAATAAAAGCATAAGCATAATAAAAGACTCGTTTAGAGATAAGGAATAATCGGAGCAGTAACCAGACAGGGTAATATTTCAGGAAACAACAGTTTCTTGTAACAGGTCGGAATACACGCAAATTTTATTTTATTTGTTAACCAACATTTTTATTCGTTTATTTTTCAAAACACTTTCCATAAAATAGTAACTATGTGTGGAATATATAATGGCGGGGGTTTGGGGGGGATCCAGGTGACGTCGCCGTCTCTGCGACCTCCAGACTTCATGGTGTCTTTCGGGTTTATCGCCGCGTTTGATCTGGCCACATCCACATTTTACATTAGTGTTTCATATTGTAAAATCTCTTGTTGATCGTGGTGGACTTGTTTCTAGGCAAAAATACATAGAATTATACATGTTTTGTTTTGTTATAAGATAGATACAAGCCCCAAATGCCAAATACTGGGACGGTGGTATTTGACCAATTCGATAGTCCTCTTAGAACTCTTAGAACATAATTAGGTGTAGAAGTAAAAAAATACTTTAAAAACCACAAAGCAACAACATAAAAAAATAAATATTAATGTTGAACATTAACACATTTTAATGGACATTAAAATTAAAAGATCTTCTTTGTAGAAATAACCTTTAAAATTTGCTATGATAACTTGGGACGCGGGAAGGTTTTCTAAACGCAGTATAGAGCTGCTATCACTTCCTAATTTAGCTGCTCAAGGTTCAAGAGAGTGGCAAAAGCCACGAACCTCGGCTTGATTTCTGCTTGTTCTGCTGTAATAGTACGGAGAGCACAGTCTACCCCACATAGTACTGCACCTTTTTATAAGGAAAACAATGAGTCCTCCTAATCGTTATATGGGAAATGTGACTATTGCACAAATTCAAGCCGTTTTAATAGTATTTTCTTATCAGAAGTCAAACATTTTAAGATTATAAGGATATTAGTACAATATGTTTTGTATATATTATTATTAGGACGTATATTGTTCTCTCGCCTGCTTTAGGGTTCGTACATGTTCGGGAGTCCACGCCATAGGCCAACTCATTCCAAGGCTAAAGTATCGTGGTGGGAAGATTAACCTTTCTGGCTTTATTTTCTGAAAAAGACGTGCCCGTATCCTTCACTCCCTGTTATCAGGGATGTAATATTCCATGGCTAGGCACCTGCGAGTGATATCTACCTTGAGATAGTTTATCATTAATTCCATTCCTCTTTCGTGAGATCTAATTTTCATATCTTTCTTACTTTATTAGGTTATTTACAAAATTGTGTAACCGTTAGTACTATAGGTCATGGTCATGGTCCAACATGACCAAGTCAGTGCTGCTGTTCTTTTTATAATCCTAGAGGTAAAGTTCCTTTCATGATATGGTTAACAGGTTCATGAAATAGTATCAATCTGGTTTGCTTAATTCATGGCATAACCGAAAAGCTCATGACGAAATAAAACCACCCCATCATGTCATTGCTTTCGTTACAGTAGAGGCATTGAACAATACATGCAGTATGATTTATCAAACCACATTTAGTATTTTGTTATGCGTCATCAGTAAATAATCAACTTACTGCTTGCTTAGGTTTATAATTATGTCTTTCATTGTTACCCATCATATCCAGCCTATTTCTTAAACACTTTTTTAAAATTCAAATAAAGTTTCAGAGGGCCGTTTTTAATATACAACAGTTCACCTATTCGTTCATAACTGTTTCATGAATTCAGTTTTGCCACGCAAAAATGTCCAGGTGTCTGTCCTACTTTTATTCCTGCAAAAAAGTTGTAAAACTTTTTATAGTTCGCGTTTATCATATTGTGAAAAAAAAGAAAGATATTTACTTTACTGTCTAATGTCTACAGTCACTGTGGCACTCGCTCTCGGAGTTGGTTATATTTGGTAAAATAATCAAGGTAAACAATATAGAAAAGCATTTTAAATTACCGATTGGCCAGTAACACTATCTAATTGTTTATACAGACAAAAGCCTAAACCTATTCATTAGATTCCCAAAGACAATTGTAATGGTGGTGAGTTATGTAAATTCATACATATGTATGAAGTATGCGGATTAATTCATTTATTAACAACACGTTTCTAGAATATGACCTGAAATATCGCATACAGTACGCGAAAATGTTATATAATACCTTCAATCTTTCTTGCATTTCGGGTTGGTCATTGTAAGTCGGTATATTCCATACATAGTCAACTAACTACCCTTGTTTGATTTATTGGCATGTACCTCGGTCTTTCGACCACACCACGCAATAAAGCAGACCAGGCCGATGTCAACTAACTACCCATATTAAATTAAGTATTTTTAAAAATTTAACCAATTATATTTTCGTAAAAAATAATTTCAATTTTGCTCCAAGTTTTTGGCCACTCTGTGTTTTTAAAATGTCTCATAAAAAAGTACCATTTCAATAATTTCACAAAAAGAACTCTACCTTCCTTCAAAATTAAAGGCTTTGTTTTTCTGCATTTGTTTTAAATTTATTTAATTATAAACATATCGTTTAGCAACTTTTATTTCAAATTTTAAAAGCATATGATGGAATTATATCAATTAAGGAGCGTAATTTAAAATGAATTGCTCAAATACATTAGTACTATTTAAAGAGAATAGAATTATAATTTGAGTTGTTCATTTCATTGGTAATTTATTTAAATTGCTTAATTGTAAATGATTGATGTTTTATCTTTTCCAGGTATATTTTAACTTTTCATCATTCCATATTGTTATCAGTAATTGGTAAATAATTGAATAGTTATTTCTAAAGATGAGTCCACACTATTCCACATAAGACAATTGCCATGCCAAACCTTTGTGAACATAAAAGTTACAATCAATTTGCTAAGAAATAGTCTATTCTACACCAGCTATTAAGGTGATTTGTTGTATACCAAACGTGTTATAACCTATAATAACCTTATATACCAACATATATGAATGTTTGCTTGGATGGCATTTGGATCAAAACAAATACGTTAAAACTCTGCCAGAATTTTAATTAATTTTGATATAAAATAATAAAGTAATGTAAAAGTAAATTTACAACTTTAACACGAAAAATTTATTGAGAAATATTCTGCCATTTCTGAAATTTGATTGCTACTTTCACTAAAACTTACTTATGCAAACACTTTTATTTCTAGAATTAAACATGTTAATAAGTTTATAGCGAAATAGGTTCAAACTTATTGAAACCTAAAAATAACACCATTTGAAATATCTCTTAATGTTGAATGTTAACGTAAGAATAGCACCATTTCGAATATATCTGAATATTGAAGGTGTAGAGCAGTGCTTCTCAAACGGTGCGCCCTGGAAGGTAGCCAGGTGCGCCCTAAGATAATGGAAGATTAAGTTTATGTAACAGATTTATATTTTAGTTTTTGCATCATTTTAATTTATTTGAGAAAACACCAAATATGTGGTTTTCAAGTCTGAGTCAAGTCTCGGTCACTTCATATTTTGAACTGGAAGGTTAATTTCTTTCATCTTTAAGCATCAATGGATAATACTTCATCTGTGCCTTTACTCGGGGATTTCAATCATTTTTACTAGCCCTCCCTCACTCTCTCTCTCTCTTTCTTTCTTTTTCTTAAAAAAAAACTATACATTTTAATTTCCAATGATTTTCCTGTTATCAAATCTCAGGACTAAATTTTCTATATTAAAATCAGTGATTCGCCCCAAAGTTTTGGTGTGGTTTCATAGGTGCGCCCTGAAGTAAAAAAGTTTAAGAAACACTGGTGTAGAGTGAGAATTGCAGCAGTTGCCACGGTCTGGTTAGATGCCTGACAGGCCAATAGAAACATGATAGTCGATAATGCCATGCGATAACAATGTTTAATTCCAGGCATTATCACCAGTTTTACGAGTACTGATTGTTGCTATTATTCACAGACGGTCACCCAGGGTGACTTGCTGAAATAGTTTTGCTCCTGACATCAGAGCTAAAATTGGTTAAAATGATATTCATAGCAGCCAAGAATTTAATGTACAGCACAATATCCAAGAAGGATTTAATATGGAATTGCCCATTGACAAGTATAATCTGAATGGGCTTTATTAGATAAAAAAATATGAATTCTTATACAAGTTAGTAAAATTATTAATGAGATTAAAAAATGTATTTCCTTGAAGTTCGAGAAGGTTTATAAGTTTTTTAGAAGAGCTACTTTTACTTAAGAATGTCTCACAACCATCATTTTGTATGTACAATGTCAAAATGTAGTTTTCAAAACAATTTTAGTAATTTTTCTAATCTGCAGTCTGAATACAACTGAAGTGGTGATAAATTCCGACGTGATAACCTATGTTATTTCTGATCAGGTTTCTTTGAAGAAGATCCATCCCCAAGAAATTTTAGCTGGGTACCTCTCCCCAAAAATAATCACTCATCAAAAGTCAACGGCCAAGTTTACATGGTGTTTTTTTTCTTAAATACATCACTAATCGAGAAAAACCAACGGTCAAATATAGATTGTTGTTTGATTTCCTACATGACCTTACATGAGCCTATGACAAAGTATGACTTGTGTTGCCTATATAACCTTGCAATTGGGACACACCAACAGCTAAGTTAACTTTGTGTTTTCCTTTCTGAACGGTTTCGTTGTGTTTTGCTGGCTAAATGGTCTTAATATCATAGTCAATCGGTACAAACAAGCAGTAAAGTCTACATTGCGTTTCTTCAAATAACCCATTCATTTGGCATCAGTCTATCGTCACATTGCTTTTGGCTTGCCAATTGCCATAAAGTGGACATAGTGTTAATGCATCTAAAAATGCTAGCGACATTTCTTTTAAAACTACATCAAAGTGTATAAGATCATTACTGCGGATCATTAAAACAGTATACTTTCCCCTTGTGAAGAACACTACTCTAAGATTCTATGTTAAGTATATTTGAATACAAAAAGGAAACCGATGTTGAACAGTTGATAGACTTTCAGTCGAGGCAGATCCTCCATGAAGTAAGAAAAACGAACAGGTTTTTAAATGTTTGTTAAAAGATCCTAGTGAAGGCATCTTGATGACGGTTGAAAACGAGAGGCTTCAGAATAGCTGGACAGTTCTGTCAAGGTGTCAAACACTTTACCAAGGCAAGCATTGTTCCTTGGGAGATAGTTGAATAGCAAAGACTTGAAATCGAAAGGTTCGAAAGATTCATAGTCACTACAAGACTCAAGCTTTTTTTTTTTAAAATACGAAGATTCATCTTCAGGCTTACAGGCCTGCAATTCTAAAATTACCAGATTGTCTTGTAGCAATTCATTTTAATGATAATTTATAATTTTTTCCATTATACCATAAAACTTATCTCCCAAAAACTCTATAATTGTAATCAAAATATATTTGAGCAATCTCTTATCTTTTTTTTTTTTGATCTTAAATAACTCTAGAATGCCTGAAACTAATCAAAGTCATACATAAAATATGTTAACAATTAATACTTGTTCTTATAAACATTACATTTTAATTAATAACTACACACAAGAAATGTATATATATATAATATATAATGAGTAACAACTTAAGGAATTGAATTCCCCAAAATATTTATCATTGTCCTGAAAACATTTAGAAAAATGCTGATTCAGTTTCACATTTCTAAAAGTAATAATTAGCTATTACTGTTATCAAATTTAAAATGCCTTGTATTGCTAATAAAATTTATTGATATTAACAATGGAGAAACAAACAATAGATATATACAATGAATGGTAATTTATTAAACTTATTTTTTTTTTTGTTAGATTTATATGTTCATGACCATTTCTGTAGTTCAAGAACAATTTATAAAAATATTGTATTACATTACAAATATTTGGCATGTGTACCAAGAGATGTTACAGTAAATATAAGCACATGACTCAACAAACAATGAAACCAATACTTGAAACTAAGAAGGAAACATGTTGATATTTGAGGTAGCTCTTTAACATAGAGCAAGAGTATCTTTTCAAGAACTTTTGTTTACAGACCTTGTAATGAACCTTGTATGGTGACAGCTCTGGACTAATAGTACCGTCTTTACAGTTAGTTTGAAGAATCGAGTTTCCACTCTATGGAAATGACCAATTGAAAATTTCCCTAGCTATGTTCAATATAAGGGTTCCCACTAAACTGCCGAACTGAAGAAACATTGTGTATAGTTAGCACTTGGAAAGGTGACACCACGTGCCGCTGGCTCCCTCGGTAATATGACACAGCCATGATAAATGGATGACAAATCAAAAATGGATAGCAATATAAAGTTTTTGAGTTTGGACTTGGGATTAACATAATCCGGTTGTGGAATCACTGTTTAACATGTCTAAAACTTATGGGTGTCAATTTACAAATTAGTCCCAATTACTACCCACCAGTGAAGGTGTAAGTCTGATAACAATCAAAACAATATCAATACACTTAATCTACTTTTAAAAAGTTGACTTAGTGATAACAGGGTTTGCTTTCTATTTGTGACAGTATTCTGCACGCTTACCTCTCTTTTTTTTCACCTCATGCTTTTTGAATTAGTTTCTTTTTAACATTATGAGCTACCTCAAAAACCAAGAACCTTGAACTTTTGAAAACTGTTAACAAATAATGAAATTTAGCAAACGTCTTATATATTTATTCGATTGAAGATCTCCAAAGTAAAAAAAACTTGATAAACTATGAAAAAAAGAAAAAAGGAAATTGCTACAAAATCCGGTCATATTTTTTTTTCTGTTATTACAGAAATAACCACAATATGAAATTCTAGGGCTGAAATAAGATCTTTCAACCAGTAACAGTCCTTATCATCAAAGAGATGGATTCTATTTGATCCTCCATTTCTGTTCTATCCCCAAATAGATGGATTCTCTTTAACCCGGGAACTGCTGACAATCACTATCTTACACATTGAGAGCAGTGTACATCTTCAGGATACCTAAGCTGTTTTGGTCATCGACTAGGTCATTTATCAACCTTTACTGGAACTTAAAATCACACCGGACGATACAAATAGAAAGCGTGGTAGCTAAATGACAAGAAGCTCTCAATACTCTAACTTCCAAAGTAAAAAATAAATAGAACTATGACTATCTGTGTTATCTTAATATCGCCAGGATTGGTTGCATGCCACCAAAACTGTACAAGGTCAATCGATGTTTATACATGAATGGATATCGAAGGACTTCAGAATAAACATATAAAATTGAAACAACATCATATACTATCAAAAGAAACTCTGATATTTTGGTAATCACAGACCAAGAGATACATTGTTCACTGACAAGGAACGTTACTGTTGAAAGATTTTAGATGTCCTACTAGGATCTCAACTTGTGTTTATATATAGACTTATGAGATATCTATCAGGGCCATGGTAAACAGAACATACGAAATTTGTAATTATTGAAGAACAAATTGAATTAAATATAATAATGCATTTTATAATATCTCAATGGTTCAAAATAATTCATCTTGTACAATTAATATTAGGGTATATTAAATAGTATTTTCATCAATCTGCCTTCTACCTTTGGAATTCTTGATTTAAACCCTAATACCAAACATTCCTCTGAACAATATACATTTGACAATAACAATTATTTAATAACCAAATTACCTAATTTTAATTTATAAGAAAACATTGTGCATTATTTCACATAAAGAAGATTGAATTAATCATGTCAAAGTATTGAAGAAGAGGCAATTACGTATCATTCCAATTCAAGTGGACTCAGGTTAAACAAGTTTTAGCCGGCATTTTCATCAGTTTTCCTGTTATTTTGTCCAGCCAGTAATAACTTTAAAATTGATATTTACACTTGTTTAATTAAATCGATTCTGCTCAAATTTTGTCCCCCTTGTTTACTACAGATTGCTTTACTAAAGAAAGTCGATTGTTGACTGAAAACCCCCCAGAACCTACATTGCTCCTACCTGAAATATATATGTAAAACTAATACATAGAACAAAACAAACCAGTTACTAAGGTCAATATTTCAAAGAGCAGTTTGTTGTCAGGGGAAGATACGATGAAGCAGGAGATGCTTGGTCAGACTGGGAGGTCGAGACCCAGAGAGGTACTCGGCCATAAAGCCCTCAACGAGGGGCTGTCATCGCGGATCTAACTCGTTAAACCTCATGAATAAGTTAAATGTAAGTTAAGTAGAATAAATTAAAGTAAGAACATAATTAGAAGTACGAGTAGAAAACATTAACAAAATAAAAATATTAATTTCAAAAAAATTGTTATGAAGTTCTAGCAAAGTAAAAAAATACAAATAAAAGGAAATACATACACTTACAATCTCTAATTTTCAGTTTCAACTGTCTTCAGGAGAAAAAAGGGAGGACGTATGGTTAGAAACCAGCACGTCGTTGTACATGGGTTTGGTCACCTCACTCACTTTGCTCCCCTGAAGACGGTTCACACTAAACATTCCAGATTGTAAACGTGTATTTTACCATTTATTAGAGTTATTTTTACTAACTCTGTACAGGTATGGAACAAAATATTACAATAAATATTTATTAATATTTGATAAAATAAAAATCAACGTATCACCACAGTAAGGAATTCAGAAAGATCTTTCGAACAAGTAACAAGTCGAATTCAAAGGGGTAACAAGAGACAGTTACTTGGTTGAAAGATCTCAGTTTCCCTTTCCTGATTTTTTATCGTTGTTTAGACATTGATATATATATATATAACAGTTCAAAATTGAAGATAGGTAGCACTCAAAGTAAAGAAACACACTTACAAACTCAAATTTTCGGGCAATCCGTCTTCAGGAGAAAAGAGAAAGGGAGACCAAGCACGTTGTAGACGCAATGGCTAGTAACCGTCTACTACGTGTTTGGTCTCCCTTTCTCTTTTCTCCTAAAGACGGATTGCCCGAAAATTGGAGTTTGTAAGTGTGTTTCTTTACTTTGTGTACTACCTATTTTCAATTTTGATCTGTTATTGTGTCCAGTTTTGATCGTCTTTCCGTTTATCAAGTGAATATATATATATATATATATATATATAATAATAATACGATTCAAAACATGAAAAGGGCGGTGCAACCGGACTTATTAAGAACTAAAATAACACAGACATGAGAGCGAACAAAGCTCTAGGTACGTTCAAAAACTGATTTGCATTTGATACACCTCCACCATAAACAAAGCAATTTGTTTATTTGGTCTTTCTTCTCAAGATAGCGCCAAAATCATAAAAAAACCATGAGTATTTTTTTTTTTTATAAACCTAAGTTTTAACTTTAAAAGTATCAAGTAAAATATTTTGTTTCTGACACTGAGTTCAGTGGCTCAATATTTAACTGAATAGGTAAAACATATACAGTATTTAGTCATTTTCATCAAAAATAAAGCAGAATCATTTCAAATGTTAAAGTGTTAATATATTGACAATTACATTTTATGCCTCTCCTCCTAAGTTTTATTTCTTCAACTGATGTTATAGTGCTAGATTGAAACAGAAATTATATTAATAACTACAATACTTTATTTAAAAGATGGACTTAAAATTAATTCTTTTATTATATGTCTGATATGCAATAGTTTTCCACAAAACATTAATATAATTATAAAATATTAGAGTAAAAACAAAATGAAAACACTATTTGTACAGGGATTGATTTTTACACAAATAATAAGCGAATATAATACAAGCAATTGACAACTTTTTTTACAATTGAAAAATACATTTTTATACATGTTAGGTAACACCTTTAGGATCACAAAATTGAGAAGGATAAACGTTTTGCTTTTTTTTGTTTTTTGTTATTTTTTGGTTTTGTTTTGACTGACTCTATAACCTAAATGAGTCGTCATTATCAATTCAACATAATGTGTGTATTAATTGTTTATTTTAATATGGATCCCCATTTCTTTAATTCTCTTTCGTTACATACCTTCATGAGTTATCGCGGATGAACTGCCTTCGATTCTGGTTGTAAATGATGACTTAATGATCTTGAAGGAAATTTTATGATCTCCCAGAAAAAAATTGATACTGAAATATATAATGACACATTTAATTAAAGTGTTTTAAAAAAAAACATAGATAGTAAAACAATCATCTATTACATTAATGATAAACAGAATGATAGAAAAATGCCCTATACAAGTGATAATGGAAGATTTGTTGAAAGAGGACTTTCAGAGGCATAACAGAATTATTCATGGGATCATGTGATACTCGTATCAGGCGATTGCAACCAAAGCCTCTGGGAGGTGAAAAGTAAAAGAAGAGACCATAAAACATAACCAACTTCTAAAAAAATACATATACATTTGTCATTTATTTATTGAATTTATAAGCAAATATAAATGAATAATTCAAATTTAAAAACATTAACGATAATCAGTAATTAATGAGCGTGATAGTGGAAAAGGAATATGATACTTCTAATCTGAAATTCATTTTTGTTAATAGATCACAGATCAGTCCGATACCGGGCTTATCAACTCTAACCTTATTGTTAAGTCTCTTGTCTCTACAGATTAATTTATTTATTATATCATGCAATATAATGTCATAATAAAGAATAGAACTTCCTCTTCTTTCTTTGGTAAGATATCCAATATTATCAATAAGAAAAAGGAAATAGGTACTCGTGAGTTTTCAATCATTTCTTATGTAATTTCATATATTTCTGATTATTCTGTTAAGGAAATCATATTTTTTTTTACCAAATAATCAAAAACTCATATATTTTAAATCAATTTGAAAAAGAAATGAAGACTAAGTTTAAACAAATGAAATTTTTGCTTTAAATTACTACAGTATAGTGCACAATGAACCTGTAATGAAAGCAGTTCAGTGGCAAATTAATATGTTTTCTTGTTTAAAATAAAATGTAATTTCTTCTTTTATCGGTATACAAAAACACCTTTAAAACTGTTGCCACATAAGTGATGTCCAAAACTTGCTGGCACATTGCATCAAAAAAATTTACATAAACACATTTTGATACTAGATAAAATTTGATTTTATCAAAATCAAATAAGCTCTAGTTAAAATTTGATTCTACTATTTGAATATTTTCATTTTCCATTTTTGTTATAATCGCTTATTTTTTAAGACATGATGAATTATATTAAAATTATAGTCAACTTAAGACCTATACAAGTACATTGAAGTGATACTCAAAGAATTATTTCTCAAATACATAAACATAATCACCAGCAACAACATAAAAACCTTAATATAGCAGTATATTACATAGAGCCTCCTACAAATACGAACATAAAATCCCCTTAGAGGAGAATCCGGGTCGAACAGAATTTATGCTCCGAAGTCATTTATACTTTGCAGAAACGAGATAGTAATACTCAAAACAATGGCATTTCAGTTACGCTATTAAAAAACAATTGTAAAATATATGTATATTTATTTTTTCCGGAATGTCAAAATTATACTATTACTATTTTTCTTTTTATCTATATCTGATTTTAAATGTATTATTTAATTATTTGACAAATTTATCTGTATGAAGTTGTAACTTGTCGGATTCTCTGGTATATTAAGGAGCCAAGACTAGGTTGACTCGGCCGCTAGGAATGATGAACATTACATTGAGTAACACAATTCTGAGCAAATATGCAAAAGCCTTTTCACTAACAGATTATAGAAATTGGGGGGGAGGGAAATTTGAAAGCAGCAGTGTAATCAAATTTCAACAACTTAGATATAAATATGAAACAATCATGTTTTTTCCTTAAGTATAATTTCAATCATGGTTTGTTATTCCATTATTGATCAATACCTTTAAGAACATTTTATCTCCTTTTATCAAACAAATTTTTTTCATGGACTGCTTTGGAAGTATATTTAAGGTGTTTAACACAAAGGGTCAAGAAAACAAAATTTCTAACTCAAATTTCCTCCTGAAGACGGATTTTCTGAAAATTTCAGTTATTAAGTGTTTCTTGTTTACTATGTATGTTACAATATTCTTTGAATTTGAACTTTTGTTTGTCCATTTTGGATTGACTATCCGATTTCAAAGTGTTTTTAAGAAGTCTGTAAGCATAGACAATATGTCTCTGGTTTTTCAGAGTGACCTTAAGTCTCTTTTCAATTTTTAAAGATTATTACAGAGGCAGTTGACAGAATATGTTGATATATCTTGTTCCAAGTATTCAGTGACTATTAAAGTTTTCAATCATACTGTATTTGTGAATCTGAGTGAAAATATTTTGTTTAATAAAACCATTACAAATGGCAAGCAGTCAGGCAAATCATAATATACTTCTCAGTTACTGAAACAAAACGTATACTAAAAACCCGATGGTTTAAACTATTTTATATTAAGCCTGAAGGGTATCCCTTTAATTACTGCTGGCCACATTGGCTCCAAGTTAATCGGCAGTGAAAAGTTTGAGTAACTGCTCGAGTTTCGGAATTTCTGTTAGTTGACCTTTGTCATCCTTTGTGCCAAGGTAATCTGTTTGACAGTTTACCAGGAGCTCGAGGGTTGTCCCCAGTACACAGTGATTGAAATGCTAACAATCTTCTCATCCTAACAAAGTCCCCAAATCCCGTCAATCTTCACCGACTTACACACCCACTCCTACTCTTCCTTCAACGACTCCTCGGCCAATTCGTCAAACCACATGGAAAATCGGATCAATCTACAAAACAAAATTTGTCAATTTTCCTTCCGCGCTGCGTTCTTGCGGGAGAATGGAGGATATTTTTGTGCTTTAACTACTTATGGTGCGATTAAGTCAACTGTTTGCCTCTTTATAGATATAAATGTCTTACATCGTATCATGTGTAGTTTCCCTCTCAAAGGCATTCCCCAAAATCAACTTCTATCCGTTGTCATACTCTGTCCATCATTCTAGTCACCCATAATCATATTAAATAATCATAAAATATCAACTCTTCACGTTGTAATAATGGCTGATTAATAAATGCTCCTTTTTAATAAATGACTTAAGTTGTTAGAGACTTTCTGCCCACTCGTATAATTAAACTTTGGCTCCAGTTTTGCCATATTGCCCCAACATTTATTTGTAAGAATTACCTCCTATGTTAGGTCCTATGTTTGTAATTCATGTTTGAGGTGTCTTATATTAATGATGTCACTGCTATGAAATGCCACTGTTTGAACTGCCTAGTCGAATTCTTGAGTATATTTATAGGTTGCGCCTGGCTGAACACATGTTATTCGTGCTACGTACATCAATTACAATTGCACAAATGTACTGATCACAAAACAAAGGAAAGTGGTGTAGTTAAAATACTCCAATGTAAAGCTTCATTATGAAAAACTATTAAAGCTTTACAGAGTTGAGTGTTTTAGCTACACTAAAGCGATACGTGCAAGTGATTGGTCTTTTGGCTTTTGAGTTTGTAATTATCAAGGGCCTCATTGGGATCCTAAACTGAGGACACACTGTGCTCAAAAAGGGAGGACAGAGGGTTCTGGTGGCTGCATCGATAGCGGTGCATGTAAAACATTTCCTTCAAATTGATCAAAGTACTAAATGTAGAGATGCCGACCTTTACAGACAGTCTGCGTAATGCCTATCGCCGGCTACATAATTCCCTGATTGGAGGAAAGGGTGTAACAAGCGGAATTTTACATAATACCAGTACAATAAAGTACAGCGCGTCTGCCTAATTTTTATCAGCTTCTCCTAGGGTTCTAGAAGCAGATGCCCATAACAATATATCTACTACAACTGCAGAAACCAGACTACTCTGAAATATATGCTTCATTTGTATAGGCATAATCATGTCATACGCACATTTTTTTTTAACAATTCAATGCATGGAATCAATCTTGCACTTGGTTTAGATATGTTCTTACTGGCTGAACTCTGTGGATAAGCTACTAATAAACGAAATAGTTACCTTTCATTACGTATAAAGGAAAATTTTTTAAATCTGTTTACATAATAAACAATATAAAAATGTTGATAGGAAAATGAATAGAGTAAAATATTTAAAAACAAATTATTTTAGAAAAATCTTGATTACGAACACGTATTCGATAAGAAATTTCATCCTTAGAACTTTTGCTCAAACATAACTAAGACCTCGATATATCAAAGGAACTGTAAACTAGCGTTCGTCATTTGTTTATCTCTTCATATTCAGCTTTGATTGATATGAAGAAGATACCCGAATAAATTCGGGTATCCTACTCGGAATACTTAATCAATTTTCGTAACATTAAGGTTTGATGGTGTCTCATTCATTTGCACTTTTTTTTATCAGGGAAATTATAAAATGTAAGTGAATTTATCATAATTAATACAAATTATTCAATAATAAAGAAATGACTAAACAAGAAAACCAGTCGTTTTTTTTTTTTTAGAAGAAGTGAGTCTTGCCAATTTCCTTGAAAGCGTTTGCAGGGAAATACTTGTGGTACAGCCATTCTGTACAGTTAATCACACTGACAAGATTTTGGCGACCTGATAATTGAATACTGGTTGAAAATATTGTAAGTCAATAATTTTAATCTCTGAACAAGTGTATTCGGTTTGCATTGGAGGTACTTCGTTTCATTTGTTTATACATTTCTTTCAGTTGTAACGGATAACAGTAAAAGGAAACCTGCTTTATGTTTTCTCCGAATTCTGTACTACCAACATTCGTAGCACTTTTTTCCTAGAAGACGTGCAACATATATTCAAAATCGAAATAAATTAACTACGACAATTTGTGAAATGACAAATATAGCTTCAAGTTTGATCAAAATTCAAAGATAACTTTTTACTAAATGTTTCATAACGTTTCAGTATGATAGAGTCTGGTGTAGGATTTTGGTATTGCGGCGAATGCATTCTGACTGTCCAGCATAGAACACCACGGAATCAACTAAAGCTGCGATGCTTTGGCATAACTAGTTGCACACATGAATGAATCTAAAAAATATTTTTAAGAATTGTTCAAAAATTTCCTTCAGATTGTGTGTGGTACAAGATTTGTCTGTTGCGACAAAGGAATTCTCACTCTGTGTACAGAATATTATATAGTCATTGAAAACGGCCGAATTGTTTCTTGAATCTATTTTATATATTATAAAGAAAAGGAAAATAGCAATAAATACCTATATTCTAGAAGGAACAAATATCTGTTTAAGTAATATATGTAATTTAATAAGGTAGGGAATGCGATATTGTATGCTTCTATAATAGTGGGCATCTCTACAAATAGGTATTTGAAAGGAATATTACAAATAAAAGCACATAAAGCGATGAACATGCCCCGCGGTATACACTGACCTTTGTGTTTTCAGTTAAGGGACTTTGAAGTGACGGGGGGGGGGGGGGGTTTGAACAGCAGAAGAGTTAGTGAAGACGTGCTGACGACAAAAGGGTAGAGCAAAGAGATACTATGAAGCAAGTGGGACAGACAGAGATGAGGGTTGTGTTTTGCCTCTTACGTTAGAAGCAGGGAATGAGGGCCTTCCATTGGCCTGTGAAGAGTGCCTTACCATGCCAGAGCCCAGCTGGTGGAGCAGCCCCGAGCCGGGGGCACTGGAGAGGCAGGCCGAGGGGCGTCGCGACCTGATGCTGGACATGCTCGAGCTCAGAAGGAAGGGAACACTGCTACTCGTATTGGGCATACTGCCGCCCTGCAAAACCAATGTCCCAGAAATTCACGCTCCCAACACTCACCCCTCCCTCCACACCACCCTGCCTTCCATCTCATTCACCCTTTTAGACACTTAACTTTAAATAGAGATATTTCATCTAGAAAACATCAGATGTAAATAAATGAACACTAGATCAAGCATTTATTTTCTATTGATTATTTACTCAATAAAAGTATATAATTAAAGTTATTCCATCATAATCTTGATTAAATGCATTAGTTATAAAATCATTAATTATATATGCGTATATAATTGATACCTGAATTATATACATACATATCCAATGGTCTCTAAAAGGGTGACTTTTAAAATGAGTTTAAAAATTTTGCTAATTGTAAAACTAAGAAATTTACTTCTTAAGGAGACTGTTATGTGACAAAAGAGACAATCATTGACTTTGTGATAAACAGTTACCACTTATGTTTTTGAATAAATTACTATTAGAGCGATTATCCATCATAGCAGACACATTGGTCTCCTCGTCCACTCGAATCACACCCACCTTCATGAGTGTACTGCCTATTAGGCCTCCAGTCAGACAAGTGGGTATTCAAGAGCAAGATCATTGCGTTCTTGAATTAGTTTCGTCAGACAACCCTATATCTGTTAGCATCACTGTACACATTCATTCATAATTGTAATACAATTATTTCCATTATCTTGAGTTGTCTTCAACACTTACGACACGCCGTACTACTGCAAACAATTTAAATTTACACAAACAATGAGTTTTGTGTAAATTTAAAAGTCCCCTGCCGTGCAAAGAAAATACCATTTCTAGCATCTATTATTGGAATTATTCCTTTTACTGAAAGTACTGTTGAAACTAAAGCAGTGGAAGTGGACTCTTTTGATGATGATATTTTATCATCATCAATAGAGTCCACTTCCACTGCTTTATGCTAACTGTAGAGTATGTGTAAGCCACAAAGTGAAAGACAAAGAAAGTGAAGTAAACTAAAAAATGTTTCAAGATGTGCAATTTGAGTAAATACTGAAGGAAAATCGTCATAGAAAATCTAGAATTGTTAAACTCATTAAATGGTGATGATTTACAACAAACAACAGCCTGTTAATGATGGTGAATATTCTATGAGATATGAGAAAGTCAGAGTTTGCATCGTGATAATGTTGGAAGACATGTGGCGAGTTCGGTCAAGAATGCATTGGAACTACTTGAATGGTCTCATTGATTCGCAACATTCAGCATCTCAACAATTATCTTTAGGAGCGTTTTTGTTAAAAAAAAAAAAAATAGAGAAGTAGCAAAATGTTGAACTTAAATATGGAATAACTAATTTAAAACATCAAATAAAAACAAATTCATTTTTTTACATCAGAAGCATTAGTGAGAAAAGAGAAACAAGTTCCTGGCGTATTCTTTATCAAACAAATGCTACTTCTCCATTTCTCTCTCAAATAAATTCCTTCTTTATATTTGTCTATCTTTTATGTAATATCAGTATCAAAGTAATAGGAGACCTTTCAAAATTATATTTTTTAAAAAAAATTAATGATTATTAAAAAACAATTATGTACCAAAATCCTATATATACATTGAACTATACATACACTCACACACACACACACAATATATATATATATATATATATATATATACTTTTTCGTTGGAAATACGATACGAAATGGACAAATATAGTTGAATGTAGAAAAAGAAACATAGAGAAATCAATAGCACCCTTCTCTTACCTCTCATGAAGACGGTTCAAACCAAAGATTAGAGACTGTAAGTGTGTGCTTTTGATTTCTCTATGTTTCTTTTTCTACATTGAACTATAGATATATATATATATGATCAAACCACAATAAGAAAATGGGAAAACAAGACTAAGATCTTTCAACCGTAACAAGCGGTCTTCGTCAGACTCAAAAACCCAACTGTTACGGTTGAAAGATCTTAGTCTTGTTTTCCCATTTTCTTATTGTGGTTCGATCATTGATTGTTATTTCACGTGTATATGTGAAATCTTTTTATATGTATATATACACTTGATAAACGGAAAGACGATCCAAACTGGACACAATAACAGTTCAAAATTGAAGATAGGTAGCACATAAAGTAAAGAAACACACTTACAAACTCAAATTTTCAGATGATCCGTCTTCAGGAGAAAAGAGAATGGGCAACCAAGCACGCCGGAAACACAATGGCAGGAAACCCTGTTTGTGTTTTCAACGGTAGAAGCTGATTTATGTCCAGTTTGGATCGTTTTTTCGAATTTTGAGTGAAATATATATATATTAAGATTTCACATAAACACGTGAAATAACAATCAATGATCAAACCACAATAAGAAATGAGTTGAAACACAACCGATACGGTTGAAAGATCTTAGTCTTGTTTCCCATTTCCTATTGTGGTTTGATCATATATATATATATATATATATATATATATATATATATATATATATATATATGAAAAATCGTTAAAAATGTTCAAATTGACATGTAAATATACATCATGGTAGACAATACAGAGTTACAGATTTTATGACACATTACTTTATTAGTATTAATTTGTTCGAACTCAGATGTTCTGGATGCTTGCTGCTGAGCTAAACTTTAACACACAGCATTCAATCAATAAAAATTATATTCGGAATGAATAAATAAAACTGAATGTTTAATTTCGATGAAGTTCATTTTAGTGTTGGGTGCTTTTAACCAACATTATAAATGCATATATATATATTTATGTAAAGTACTCCTCTAAAACAGTGCAACTTTGGTAACAAGTTTGCTATCCCGCCTCAAAGCTAACAATAACATAAGTTTTAAATGAAGGCATCCTACTGAGATAGGCCGCCTACATAACTCAGAGAGGCGCATAGAAACCTATTCTTTTTCTCTCAGGAGCATCAAAACGCCTATTATAGTTGAAATCTCGATTTGAAATTTTGCCCCCAACACAACTCTTTCATAGCTCTATAATTTACACAGGAGATAAATGAAAAGAACAAAAGTGGACATGCATTCAGATAATTATTAATAATGAGAGCTAATAATAATGAACGGTCGGGTGGACAACTCCAACAGGTACACCTAACCAGGAAGTAGGTAGTAACATATCAAAATATCACACGGAGAGCACTAAATAGGCCCAGTAGGTTTCCACGGTGGGCGTGATTGGAAGCCAAACTGGAGACAAATGCACTGGATATGTTTGTTAATCACTCTAATAATATAATAATCAATTCATCAAAAACAAAATTTCATAAAATATTAAAGCAATGGATCTTTTAAGAAATTTAAATTACCTTAAACCAAAGGTAAAGACACAAAATTACAACAGCTAAAAATAATAATATAATTAATTTTAAAAAAAAAGTATATTTCAATTTCAATTTAAAATAATATATGTGTTAATAAAGAAATTGTCAAAATAATATAATGGCCATTTAAAAAAAATTGTAAAAAATATTGCAATTCTCATTGAAATTATTTCAATACATATTTTTGTGATGAGACGATTACTTAAAATTTCGAATCGGACACCAAGGTTTTTTTTAAAAGTATCACAGTCGGATCATTGCGCTTGGACAAACCTCCAATATCCTGTGTTATGTTTCTATAAAGAGAACTCAAATAATTCACCGAAATTACCCTGCTGTAATTAGTTTTTTCGTGGATGAATAATTAGCAACTGTATTGGAATAAGAAGATTAGAGAAGTATTGGAAAGTATCTGTCAAAATGTTGAGAGAACTATTGTGGATTTTGTCGGAATTTCATGGAAGGTTCTAAATCTTAGCTGAATTGGAGGTTTGAAGATCTATTGAGAAAGATAAATAGCAGATGTATCAAAGTTGAATGATTCTAAAAGTATGAGAATGACATCAGTATGAGGGGTTGAAGGTGACATGGAGAATCGTATGGGGATAAGTTAAGAGAAGTTAAAGGTGATATGGTGATGAAGGTGGAGAGCTTTGGGTAGCATTGAAAAACGAATTCGACACGGAAGTTCGGATAAATAACTTTTAAGAAAGTAATCTAATTCTAATGTAGTGCAATCTGTTATTATGTGGTATTTACTCATTGTAGGGTAAAAATCTAATGAAATGGTCTCCACATATAAAACTTTTAATGATATAAACAACGCGTTTCGAACACGTAGTGTTCTTCTTCAGGCATTAACTAAAAAATACAATGACACCAGAGAGTTATCTATAGTATAAAGTAAATAAGTACAAAAATTAATATAAAATAAAATAAGGCAGAAAGTACGAACCTAAGGGTGAGTGCCTCTGAATAAGACTGACTGGAAATGGAATGGACATGGGTGGGGGTATAGGGTACATCTGTTTCTTATTAGAGCAGGTACAGTTTTCTCTTAAAGTTAGGCTGAGCCTTTACATTTTCTTTTAGACTAAGTGTAGGAAACATATTGAAAAAATAATACACAGATCTATAACGAAATATAAATCAAATATATGTATAAGGAGAAAGTAGAATTTTTTTTTTATTATTATTATTTTTATATAAATAAATTAAGAAACGTTTTTATATAATTTATTTATATAAAAATAATAATAATAAAAAAAAAAGTTCTACTTTCTCCTTATACATATATTTGATTTATATTTCGTTATAGATCTGTGTGTTATTTTTTCAATATGTTTCCTACACTTAGTCTAAAAGAAAATGTAAAGGCTCAGCCTAACTTTAAGAGAAAACTGTACCTGCTCTAATAAGAAACAGATGTACCCTATACCCCCACCCATGTCCATTCCATTTCCAGTCAGTCTTATTCAGAGGCACTCACCCTTAGGTTCGTACTTTCTGCCTTATTTTATTTTATATTAATTTTTGTACTTATTTACTTTGTACTATAGATAACTCTCTGGTGTCATTGTATTTTTTAGTTAATGCCTCAAGAAGAACACTACGTGCTCGAAACGCGTTGTTTATATCATTAAAAGTTTTATATGTGGAGACCATTTAATTAGATTTTTACCCTACAAAAAGTATTGTGAATCGCATGGAAACATGTCAAAGTAATACTGCAGTCATAGCAGTCTCGGTAGGCACAGGATTAGGTAAGCTGAATACCACGAACGGTAAACTGATTTAGCCACTGCAATCGTCTCATCACTAGTAAATCAATACTACATTAAACAACCCAGTCATTCAACAAACTAACAACTTTGAACATTTTTATAATGTTTTTGACTGGTATGATGTAATTTATCAGATTCAATAAATTTACTATATATTTATAAGTTAAAGATTAATATTATGATACAACATACCAATTTATTTTGATAAAATTTGTAAAAGTTTCAAATTGTTTTGTTGAAACTAGCAAAACAGTTTGATATAATCAATTTGTTGATGCACTTACATTTTCCTCTCATTTTGATATTGAAGCGCAAGAAGCTTTTTAAGAGACAAACATATAAGACAAACCAAAAATAATAATTTTAAATAACTACCATTGATCACAATGAATAATTATAAAAATAAAAAATAAAAAAATCTTGTAATTATTGTTAAGCAGTCAGAATATATTTAACAATAATTATCTAGACTTAATAATTTAATTTTTTATATTAATACAAAACATAATGTTACAAAATGTAATTTATGGTAAATTTGTATAAATATATGAATACATGTGTATAAAGAAGAAGGCAGTTAGGTTAATCAGGAAAGCCTCACGATATGACGAAGTAAAGGCGGAATGATCAATGACACCTGGGGGACTTAGGTCTCGTGTGAGAAGTAGGGGAGAATCAACAACTCTAACGAGATGTAAGACTGATAGCTTCACAGTGGAACAATGAGCATCTTTGATCATGATGGCCAGAACTACATTGTGTGACCAAAGACCGCTAGCACAGGGAGTGGGGAGACGTTTGACAAATGACTATACTTACTAGTGGCTTTAGGGGTAGAGAAACACTCAAACAGTGCAAAGGTTAAAATTACACTTTATAAACTTTATTGAACATTTTGAGATGAAGACGGTCAATACTGAATTTACTGAACTAAGAATGTTAGATGTAGGAGTTGAGAGATTTTTCATGACCACAATGCTCAAGGTCATACAAGGTAAACTAAGACTGGCGGCTTTAGGAATGCAGGGATCTGTAGATATCAAGCCAGTCAACATTACACTTGAAACTGTTCGCTTTCAAGAACCGAACTTGACCTTTTCAGATCAAGATGTTTAAAATTATATTACGTCACAAGTTTGAACAATAGCTTTAGTTGGAGATCATGATGATGAAAACACACTTGGTCAAATGGGGTTCGGTAGTCAAAATTACAGTTAAAGCAAAAGTCTGAGATGAAGTACCTTTCCTGTGGCAAAAGGTCACGTTGAAATTTTTTTAAAAAGTTTTCAATACAACAAAAGTGTCGAATAAAATTTGTTTTGACTTGGAAAACTGCTCGATGCCAAATAAATTTTGATTCTATTCAATTCAACGGTTGATACCTTCCACAATTTTATACATATATTTATATATATACATAAATGTACTTACATTTTGTAACATGTTTATTTCTTGACATGACTGTCATAGGAAACCATCATCCCTCGTACATCTTCTCTTCAAGTACAGTTAAGGTCAAGTCCATCTTGAAGAGCATCCTTCAGTTTACAAGTAGTTTCTTAAGACGGGTTGCTTCTAAATCAGGCCGTGCGAGTGGGGGATATACGTAATTTGATGGTTTCCTATTCAAGTAATAATTATAGAAAAAAAAAAAACTAAAATGAGGGCAAATAAATATAGTACTTAAGCATGTGAATCCTGTAATGGCGTAGCTTATTATGAAAGCCAGATGCTGAAGATGACTACATGAGACTCAAGCATTCTGAAAGACTAGCAGAATTAACATTCTTATCCTTGTGCTGCCCATTTGCACAAATACAACCCTATAGATTTCCTGGTTGGAACAAGAGGCCAGTATAGAACATTTAACAAAGCTTGAGCAATGGATGATAGAAGAGTTGTTTTGTTTTTAAAGAAAGCATCTCGGAAGAAGCTCCTAGTAGAAAACTAGAAGATTTCACTGGGTATATGCTTCACATTCCCACATCCTTGCCAGGCAACAATATTACCAATTATTCTGGCAGTATTCTATTCAGTTCAATTTTTTTTCCAGTAATGTTAATTTGGGAATTGTTGCGGTTGTTTCTCTCTTTATATATAAGAGTATCAAATGATAATTCAACTTTAAAACAATTATTCAACAAAAACTATTACATAAAATAATCGATAATTAATTTTACATCAAATTATCTCTGTGATTGATTCGATCATCAGAAGCTCTAAATGCTGCTAAACTGTAGTTAATTTATAGGTATAAGGGTTCTTTAATGTGTACTTGGCATCGTACAGGTACCGAATGCTTTCTACCGTGAGCTTTGGTTGCTCATTCAAAGAGAATATGACGTGCTGTTTCCTCTACAGAGATTCTTCCAAATGACCTCAGTTCTATGTAAATGATTTTTCTTCAAAGTTATAGTCCCGTTAAATATCCACAGATCCACACATCTGATTTTTTTAGTTAAATTTAATAAGTTATTAATGTTTATCATAGAATGTTTCCAGATCATTAGACTTGTATGTTTTTGGTTAGTGGTTAAATTATAGTGTTTTTTGGTAATCTGTTTTAGAATCCAGTCGTTAATACAACTCTTAGCAGTGCTATCAGACACGCAGGTAAAGGAATCAGGGTCCATAGCCAAACCTGCCCTCTTTGCTAGGCAGTCCGCCATCACACTACCTTCTAATCCAAGTAACCTGGTACCCATCCAAGAATAATCCTACTATGAGTCCGCATTGTCTCTAGAAGTAACACGAGTGGTTAGCAATAATTCTTCTTTCTATTAAAATAGAAATTCCATGTTTGATCTTTAATCGTGATGGCATGTGTAAAATTGATAATGTTACGTACTTCAGAGAGGACGTAATGCTGTCATTCGGTTGTCAAATACTAGTAAACATCTCTGCTATCCTAATACACTTGGTATTCATATGAAAGCGGTAGTTTGGCTTCGCGCTAAAATACATGAGCTACACTTTCCATATATATAAGAGCATTTAAAAGGCAAAACTCCATATTTGGTCACCACAGGGAACAAATTTTCTAAAAAAGAAATTCATAGTTAGTAGACGTTTAGCGTTCCATCTGGGTAACCTTGCATGGTCATATTGTATTTAAATACAATAAACGACGGCAGTTCGCATGTCACGCATTAGTGACATAGAATTAGGAAACATCGTGCCCAGGCTAACGCATTCCATCCACCAACCCCTCTTCTGCACCATAATGTCACCTACTAATTAAATAAATCCCCTAATTAAATAAAAACATGAGTAAAAACAAATTTAAGATCTAGAATGGATTATAATATTAAAACTTGATACTCTTGAGGCAAAAAACTCTCAAGGAATTAAACTTTTCGTTAAATTTATTTTTTTTCTTAAACTAAGATTCATCCCCTTTATAGCAGATAAGTAAATAATTAATTTTGCAATTCGTTATAGCAAAGTTATATTCGGCTTTGAAATTAAAGATAAATAATAAAGTACCAACAGGAATATTAATATTATTGTAAAATGAAACTGATAAACATTTTTAATTGAAATCATAATTAATTCAAGTTGTAATCATTTCTTATAAAGTATTTACTTCATTAAGGAATAGTAAAATCCTTATAAAAGTCTACTGTCATATTTTCCTCCAGCCTTAGTTGGTTTTGGAACTCGTCCATTGTCTATAGAAGGCTGTAGTTATTCATTATTTATAGGAGGACAGCTATACTGTACAAATTCAGAAAATATTTGCATCTTTCCAGACTTGAGATAGTTTTTATAATAATATTAATAACAATCTCAATGGGTTTCATTTAAAAAAATAAGTCTCTACTTTTAAATAATTATAAAAAATAGCGTGCGTTTCGTACACATAGAGATTCAGGTTAACTAAACTTTTGTGATAAAGTAATGGCGGCTGAATCCTTTCCTATGTCATTTAGTTCAACATTTGATGCTACATGAAGGATAAAGGGACTGAGAGACTTTTTTATTACAAATCTTTGTGAGATGCGTTTTTTTTATTTTTACTACTGAATTCGTAGTTGTTTAAAATCAATATAGCGTTTTTTAAAACGAAGTTAATAATAAATGTCTGAAGAGGCTTTTTAAGTTTGAAGTCTAATCCTCTTGCAGTTATTTCATTTGTTGAATTAATACATAACACTTCACTCTCATCACAACTGGAAATAAATTAATTATTGATTCGTGTTTGCTATTTTAAACAATTTAATTTCGAGTTTTTAAATTAACGAGAGTTCATTAACAGAATTGAAAAGCACTTGCTGAAATGTTACTGACAGGCTATATGTCAGATAAAGCCAAAGTTATACAGTTTAACATGGATCAGATGTTAGTACTGAAGATTGCAGTTTCGAATCTTGATCATGACCTTATTTTTATTGGACGGATTCAAAAGCTTGTCCATTTGTCCCATGGAGATGACGTAAAGCTGCCGGTGCCTGTGCACACGTACATACTATAATAAACTAGAGTAAGGCAAAGTTTTAGAACTTCCTTTCGTAGAATCAATGCAGAATGTAGTTTGATATGACTAACTATAGGCTTCAAATAATAAATGAGCCATATCATGTCTCCAGCAACATTAATGCGCAAAGCCTGTTGGCGTGATCATTGCAACAAATCTTTCTCCTTTTTTTTAAAATATTGCAAACATTTAGCAAATTATGTCACCTTTGCACCTAAAAAAACGCAATATATTTTTATTTAAACTTTGATTATCATATAAAACTCAAGGTGTATTTAGTTTAACAATATAATTACCATAATGGAAAAAAAATTGAAATACAAAAATATGATACAAACTTATGTGAAGCATAAATATATATATATATATATCTATATGGATATGAAGAGAATTTGAAAAGAAGGTCTAAAATAGCAAAGCGGTACTCACAATCATGCTCCGAGCAAGCTGGACAAAAAGATAATACCATCAGATGCCAGCATATCATCTACTGCTAGAGTCAGCATCACCTCATTGTTTTCATAAAGAAGAAACAGGAGTTTTGACTAATGCTTAAGATTCTACTGCTAAGCTTATTCACATCTTTTAAAAGCATTGGAAGATGAAGAAGTGGACATTCATGTTTTATATTTTCAAGATAGTATGAAAACTCAGCCAGAAACTTAAACATCTTAAAAAGTCTTCAATTGATTTAGTTAAATAAATTTAATTTTACACTTAAAGATTAAAGGTATATCTTATTAAAAGTAAGTATTTAGAAATATTTATGAGTGTAACAGTACATATATATAACAAAAAGTGCCTGTTAAGTATGTGATCTACGCAGAAGTGCTGGTTACGTATGTGATTTACGCAGAGATACTACTTAAGTATGTAATCTAAGTAAGTTTTTACTTAAGTAAGCGGTGTACGAGTTAGTATCAGCTAAAGTTCAGATCTATGCTTAAGTTTCTAATTAAATGTGTTCTAATACGCGTAAATTTCTATATAAATATGTTAACAAAGCCCGTAATTTTTGGTCAAATATATGAATTTCTTTTTCAAATGTGATTTACAGTTGGTTTTTCATAAAATACATTTGGTAAAAACTGATACTGTTTTATTTCCGGTCGATTACAATAAGAAAATGAATACAATAAATTAACTGTAGTCCCATCAATTTGAAGTTAACATGTAAAATTAAAAAATATCTATTTAATTTTGGTTACGTAAAAGCTTAGAAAAATCCCAATTCCAAAAAAGGAAATTAAAAATTATACTGATTCCTTTATTTTATCTTAGAGGATCATAAGATCGAAAAATCTAAATATATTTCTTTCACCTTAATGGGATATTCGAACAGAGTGCATTCGAAAGTTCCCATTCTGATAGTTTGCAAAATTCAAGTTCTTATATCTTAATAATTGTTACTTTTTTTTTTAAAGAAATAATCTTTTAATTTAAGTTGGCTTAGAAATTTAGACCTGACACCTAAACCTGACATTTTTTGATGACCTGACATACAGTCGTCATCAAAGAAACCCAGAGGTTTTTCAAAACTAAAACGTATAATTCAAATCATAAAAAAATTGTTAAATTAAATCAACTGTCTACACAAATAAATATAATAAATTTTCATCCCCATTGAAAAAAGTCGTTTTGAAAAATTGAAAATAACTTTTTTTTTAATTTGCAAATATTACAGTTGAAAATCCGTTGAACAGAATTACAGACATAAAACATAAAAACAATTACGACCCTAAAAACTCGTTTTGTTATAAAATTTTTAATTCTTTGTTAGTTTTTTATTATTTTAATTTTTTTCTATTTTTACCCACTGAAAATGCCGCCTCTTGGCACGTTCCACTCGGAGGAACCTCCCCTCCATCCACCCCTCCCTCCTTGCTACGCCACTGCGTTCATACAAGTTGAATATACCGTCAACTTCCATTGCGATGAATTATGAGTGGTTAAACACGTTTTTTTGTCTACAAGGTTTGGAGATAGTAGTTTTAATAACTGAATAAACATGCTTACAATATTAAATGAACGGTTTTTTTTTATTGAATGACCGTTGTTGATGTCTGCCTCGCAGTATCTTATCGTTGTGACCTGCTTTCACGACACTCTGTCATGTCATCTCTCACTGATCTATAACTGTGCAAGGTGATCTAAGTACCAGTGGCTTAAAGCCATAGTTCTGGCCTCTTACACCTCAGAGAGGTCTAAGATTGACAGACTTAGCCAATCTAGGAAGACCATGAGACACAGTGAAACTCCTCTCAAAACTGTACATTATTTCACAATTTCACCTATTTCCCAAAAGTGAAAAAAATAGAAAACTACATTTTTACATCTAATAAATAAAAAAAAAGTTTTGTCTGTACATTGCTTACAACTGACTCATTTCAAGTTACCTTTATATTTTATACATTAGAAAAACCAAAACCACCCTTAGAAAAATTTTGTTGGTTCGGAAATGTTGTGACAAGCAAACTCAGCCACCGTAAGTCATAGCAAGCAAAAACTTTGCCTATAGATTCGTGTATGTCTAACAACATATAAGATTTTATAGCTAAAAATATACGGGTGTTTTTAAGTTCCTGATAATGTAGCAATTAGATATTGGTAGTTGATTTTAATTCAGTTTGTGTTTATCATAATTGCTTGCTTTAAAAAAGTGTGTCTCACACTCGAGACGGAGGATCTTAAAGTATCCCCAGTATGTCAAAATGTACGCGACCATGTGTAATCGTAGTTTTCCTAATGTGTAAATGTGTTTTGAATTATATCAAAGGTAGAATATAAGTTAAAAATTATTATTCAAATCAATATTTCTGATAATAGTAAATAATATTTTTGTAAATTTCAATTTGATTACTCAAACTGTGTATGCAATTTATTTCAAAAAGGCAAATGTAAAAAATGTGATATTCGCATGTGGTTTTGTTTCTATATTAAAAGGCGGTCATTTAGCTTTATGAGAACTAACTCTCCATCAAACAAATGGGGGCTTCGTGCAAATATCAAATCCCAGTATTAAAGGCAGGCGAGTAAAGCACTATTTGCAAATTTTGATATCCCACAATACTATACAGTTCTTCTTACAACAACGTGGTCATTAGCTATAGAATTTGTTTTGATCCTCAACTTTGAAATTATAGATTTTTGTATAAACAATGCTTTATTACGAAAAAATACGTTTCGTCGCATAATGTTCATCTTCAGGTATTCTCGCTCTGTCATCTCACTATAAGCATATTTACCTGAAGAAGAATAGTAAGTGTTAGAAACACATTATATCTGTAAGAAAACGTTGTTTATATCAAACAAGATCAAAATTTTAAAGCATTATTTTGATCCATCAAATGGTGTGCTTGTGTTAAATGAACAACTTATACACTTTATATATATATATATATATATATATATATACCATGATAAACGATAAACGTCGTCCCTCCGTCAATTCACTTCTTCTCCTGAGGATGACCGCCATTACGGTCGAAATATTGAAAAGTGAGTCTTCGTTATGTTTCAGTCTATGTGTCACTGTTTATTTTAAGTATATATATATATACTTAATTATAATTATTATATAATATAATAAATAATATAGTTTATTAATATTGTATAACACCTAATTATTTATATTTACAGGCTATATAAAACTGAGTATAAGCTTAGAAGGAAGTCTGTATAGTCACTAGACGTCAATTGCATGTAGTAGAAATTGCGGAACATGCTGTTATAAATAAATACCCTCATGTCAGAGATACTACCCGTGGGAAAAACACACACAGAAACAAACAGACACACACACACGTACGCAAACGCTTGCACGCACGCACACAACACACACGCACACACACACACACACACATACGCACAGAAAATATCATAATGGAAATAAATATTCCTGGTGGTTCAAGCACCATAATCCATAAACAATTCTTCATGCAGTGTTTCATGATTACATCATTTATAATACGCTAAACCGAATACTTTTCTAACTCTTTAGATCAATCAAAAGTAATGTGCATGAAATATCGATTAGATATTGAGTTTAATAATTATGACTTGCAGAGTGATTAATGCAGTGTTGATCGGTATTGGCCACCCTGGGACACATCTACCTCAAGTGGGTCCCACAAATGTTTCATAACTACAACATTCAACTGTTAGGCATGGCAAAAAAACCTGACAATTCATTTATTTCATTTTGATTATATTTTACACTATTACAAAAATCTAAAATGAATTAAAAACAATTATTTCTCCTCAAAAAGAATTGGAATATAATAAAATATTTTGTCTGACTTGGGAATATTGAAAAGGTTGAGAAACATCGGGGATACATTCGCGCAGTCAGTTTGCCTATGATGTGTAGTTATCGAAATGAGAATCGTTCTTTATGAGGTTGTTAATAACAATCTCATAATACCTTAATAAGTTTTGAACATCTTCTTAATGCTTAGCTGCTTGTAGTGAGTAGATGGAAACTGTAGTCCGGAGTTTTATGTATATATGAAGCAAATATACATTAACACACATATATACATCTATTTGTGTGCTAATGATTATCATTTTATCTCTCTACTACAAGCAAATAAAACTGAAAAAACAACAATACTTTCAAAGACGTGAATGAAATAGCTTGTATATATACGAAAACTTCTTTTACGCAGAAACGTTTTCCTAATTTACAAGTAGTTTCAATGATTCAGATAGTTTTTAAGATTGGTGTTTGAAACAAAAATTCTTGATTTATCATTATTTTAATTAATTCAGCAAACATAATTTCGTTATTTGTTATCAAAAGATAATAATTAAATTGTAAATATTATTGATTTTATTTTCTTTAGAGATAATTTATATGGTATGGTTGTTGGTTTGACATACTTTCTAACAGGTATTTTTCAACATTACACATTAAGGGTGTTGGACTGATCTGATATTGACTACATTTAAAATCTACTAAAGTGGATACAGGGTCATTCCAAAGGGCAGAGGACAGCCAGGTTTTCGACTCAACGACAAAGTGACAAGTCAACAATGTGCAATTTAAAAATCCTTTTAGAACTTACAGGAAGGGATATATTTAATGATAAAAATATTCATAAATACATTTATTTTCATAAATGTTTCACAGTGTAATCTGTCCTGCTGGACCGATTTATGTTAATTATATATATATTTAACATAAAGAAATTAAAAGAAAGACGAACAGAACGAAAGAACAGACGAAACTCACTATTACATTTGGACACCCGTTAAGTAGATGAAGTGCTCAGCTTGAGTAGCACTGTCCGTTCTTCCTATTTGTAAAGTGTTAAATATATATACAAAATATATTGGCACAAAGAACACACAGAAATGAAACAGAAACTCACTACTATACTTCGATGTCCTCGTCATCAAGAAGATAGAAACGAGTCGCTCCGTAGGCAGACAACGATTGGCCGGTGGCCTTGAAGGAGCACAGAACAGTGTAGCCAACTTACGGAGAGAGAGGAGGCAAGGGTAGATAAAGAGATAAAAGAAAAATAAATTATAACGAATGAAAACAAAAACTATTAGCACAGGTGAGCCTGCGTATGAATAATCACAGGTCCGTCAGAGTCAGAAAAACCCAACTGTCGAAGACCGTTATTTCAAAAAACTCTGATGAAGACAGTTTGTTACGGTTGATCTTGGTCTTTGTTTCCCATTTCATATTTTAGTTTGATGATTTATTGTTATGATCACAGGTCATAACAATAACATTCAGGATTTACTATGAATAATCACAGGTCGTCCGTTGGTAAACGCAGTGACATTCCCGTTATACTCATGCCAGTTCTCACGGACTCAGTTTTAATGACTGTTTCCGTGTACAGGTTTTGAGACAGATAACTGATAACAATTCCAAAGTCACTCTGAGGGCTTTAGAAGAAGCTTTTATTAGTCTTCTGGGGGAGTAGATCTGCTCCTGGGCTAAACCTAAATCGTTGATTATTCCTTTTATTTATTTTAGTCTCTTAGTGTACCTTTTGTTTACTTACTTATTTTTATTTTTGTTTGGGTTTTTCCACCTGTGCTAATAGTTTTTGTTTTCATTCGTTACAATTTATTTTTCTTTTATCTCCTGCGGAGTGACTCGTTTCTACCTTCCTGACGAGGAGGACATCCAAATATAGTAGTGAGTTTCTGTTTCAATATCTATGTGTTCTTTGTGTCAACATAGTTTATTCAGTTTGTGAAATCGTTTCATTTAATTGGTATATATACATATATATATGTATATGTATATATATTTTATTTGTAGTATACATTATGTATACATTAGTCTAGTCGAAATTAGGTTTTGTCCGGTTAACATTGTTGTTCCTTTAAATAATGTAAATTTCATTTTCTTAGTTAAAAAATTCTTACTTCTGAAAAAGGTTTTAAATAAAACCGAAACGTTGGCAATGAGAGTTTAATTTTTTATCCTGGAAAATTGACCGAACCCCGATTAGAGAACACACCTATTCTATCAAACGGTCGATATATTATTAAATCTGTTATATATATATATATACGATCAAACCACAATATGAAATGGGAAACAAAGACTAAGATCTTTCAACCGTAACAATCGGTCTTCGTCAGAGTCAGAAAAACCCAACTGTCGAAGACCGTTATTTCAAAAAACTCTGATGAAGACCGTTTGTTACGGTTGATCTTGGTCTTTGTTTCCCATTTCATATTTTAGTTTGATCATTTATTGTTATTTTACGTTTTTATGTAAAATCATGTATACATATATATATATATATTTCACTTAACTAAACGAAACACGATCCAAACTGGACACAATACGAGTTCAAAATACGAGTTGAATTTTGAACTCATATATATATATATATATATATATATATATATATATATACTTTTTCGTTGGAAATACGATCCGAAACGGGCAAATATAGTTCAATGTAGAAAAAGAAACATAGATAAATTAAAAACACACACTTACATTCTCTAATTTTTGGTTTGAACCGTCTTCAGGAGAGATAAGAGATGGAAACCAGTGCCATCTCTTATCTCTCCTAAAGACAGTTCAAACCAAAAATTAGAGACTGTAAGTGTGTGTTTTTAATTTATCTATGTTTCTTTTTCTACACTGAACTATATATATATATATATATATATATATATATATATATATATATATATATATATACCAAACTCAAAAAGGTAACGCATAGGAAATATTACAAAAACTCATTTTGATATTTTAAATTGATATTTCATAAATTGTTTTCATGAGAAGAGGAGATGTGACTCTCTTGAAGAACAAAGCTACTATTGTTGAAAATCGGTTGAGTTTTAAATTTATTTTAAATTGATTGTCGTTAAGTTCTAAAATACACCCTGCTTGATGTATATATATAAATATATATATACGGGTTCCGCAATAGCAATGATTAATACATATAGCTTTGACCTACTCGAAGTAGTAAAAGCCCAATTCATTCCAATTCATGTCCATTTATTCTCTCTGGATTTAATAAAGTCGGAACAAATGAATTAACCGACTTTTCTATCAGTTGGTATAAAAGTCTGAAGGAATTATTGTAGAAAACTTCAAAATAAAACGACTGTAGTAAGGAATATCGACCTTACCACTGCCACATTGATCATGGGATGGACATGAGTGAAATTATTACTCTTTTAAGAATAAATCTCAATATTTTTCCAAACTGCATTCAGCTGTTGACAATGGCATTTACAAGTGGCGTTTGGTGCAGTTACTGTTGACTGATGTGCAAGTCGTATTCTACTATTAGTGATGTAGCATACATAAACGACTTTGAAGGATTAATAACAATTTATAAGGAATATAGATCTGAATATCAGTCAGAAACATCAATATTCTACCATAATCACACTAGTAATAAAGAAAACTAATAATCATTATAAACATAAACGGTATGTGTTGAATATATTCTTTCCATTTTTATAATAATCGAATAAGAAAACAATTAGGTGGTATATTATTTCTTAATTTTAAGGGGTATGAAATTATCTCACAGGTATTTTTTTCTTCTCAGAGTAATTTTATACCTTGTCCATATTACAGAGGAGTTTGACTGCTTCCTGTTGGTATAATGTGTATAAATTGTATATATAGACTATTTATGGATTGAGAGATATGGAAGAGAAGCGTACAGAATATGCAATAGAGAGGTAAACATGAATCAAGCTTTGGAAGGCACTAGGAAACACGGGGTACAGGATATGGCTTTGTAGAAAGTACAAAAATTAGTTTAGAAACCAGTCACACATACCATGGAAATAAAAGAAATTCATTCACATAAACAGATTTCACGTAAAAAGAAAAAGAAAACAATATTTTAGAAACCTGTATTGGTTTCTACGCTACACCAACAGGTTACTCTTATTCTTCTCTGCAATATGGACAAGGCTTTAAACCATGTTGCCTGGATGGAGACTTACAGGGCCACATAGTACAGCTTTCTCTAAGACTACTTGGCTGTTACTTAATAACAACACAGGAATATACTTTTTCGTAATCAGAATTATTTGCAAACACACATGCATTTTTTTATTAATTATCTTGAATATATATATATATTTCATAGTAAACACATGAAATAAAAATTAACGTCTAAACAATATAAAAGAAATGTATAAATGGGGCTAATATGTTTCAACATAAACAATTCTTCCTCCTCAGCGGCACATTCGACGAAGACCAGTTGTTCTGGTTGAAACGTCTTAGTCTGATTTCTTGTTGTAGTTTAGACGTTGATTTTTATTTCATACGGTTATTGTGAAACCCTGTTATAATGTAAAGCTCTAAATTGAATCAGTATTCCAGGTTAAAATAAAAACAATTGATTTTTTTCAAATGGAAGTAAGAAATTTAAAAATAAAGCTATAAACAGGATATATTACAGAAACTATAAATTAAGATATGAATAAACGATCAATCAAACATCCATTAATCTTGGAAAACATCATAATTAATAGTGTGATCAATCGCTAGGCCTCATACTAATTTATAGTTTCTCTAATGTAGAATTAAAAAGTATTCATTTTCAACTTTCACGCTTCTGCTTTAAACAAAATTGAAACGTTGGCAGTCTTTGAGTTGAACCTGAAATCTGACATGACCTTTAGTCAATTTACTCCTATTACACTAGATCGTACTTCAATGTAAAGGGCTGTAATTTATTTACACTGTTTTTATATGTAAGAATATATAAATAAATATATATTTATTCATATGAATGATATATCTTTAAAAGGCTTAGAACTTTTTTTCTTTTTAATTTTGGCGTGAATTGTTTGGAATATATGTATATATGTTTTATATAAATTATATGAGAATGCTTTTTATGTAACTCTTGTTTTGTTTTTGCACATTAGAAGAGAAAGGTGATGACAGTAAGCAGGATAGTATACTAGCGAGAAGTTGAGCAAAAGGAAATGCATTACGTTATTTGTTTTTGTTTTATTTTTTAAATTTTTGAAAGTGAGTGCAACAGACGACAGATCAAAATGAATGAGGATAGAATGGCATGTGACGGTTAATTAGACTTACATACGTGCTGGGTACTGATAGAGTGGAGCCCTCACGTGAACTGAAGTGGAAGCCCTGTATGTGGACAAGATGAGTTGTCAAAGTGTCAAACAAGTTATATTTTCCTTTTTTTTTTTGAATGTCATTTGAATTTCAAAAAACTGCCAAGAATAGTCACAATCACCATAAAAAAAAATGTTTAATTCAATAAACAAGTATTAATAACTTTGTAGTTATTTTTTTTGGTAAATTTAAAAATTAGTGGACGAAAATCAGTAAATCAGATATGCTTTCGATCATTGTCCTAAATATCAATACACTAAGTGTTACAAAGAATGTTAAAATTTAAAATCTGAATTGTTATTACATTGGTTTTTTTTGAAGTGTGCTTCAAAAAAAAAACTAGAAAAAGTAGAGTACAAACTTTAGAAATATTAGTACAAATAAAAAGTATAAAAAAAGGGAGAAGGAACAAACTATTGTTTGTTTCAATCATAATTGTTTAAATTTTCTTATATGTCTAAATCACAAAAACAAAATTTTGTCCCACTGAATAAATTTTGAAGCTGCATCCATTCTAATAATTTGCGAGGAAACATATTTTTTCTGTAATTCAGGGATAAATTAAGCTCTTGAAAGATGTTAGATTTGATAAATATTGGATATTATTAGGTAAGTTAAGTCACTATTGTTTATAAACCCCGTTAATTCGTATATTAATAGTGCTATAGGCTTCGGCCGCCATCCATCTTCAACTACTGAGCTAAGTAGCATAAGTTATTCCTTGATAAAACTTTCCAGCGACTGGTGTCTGGTACAAGAACTCCGTCACTTACTAATTCTGCATTATAAAATATAATAAAACGTAGGTGCATACTACCCATAACGACATGTATAGGACTGAATTTTAAACAATTTTTTAGAATTTTTTTCAAAACTTCTGTCACACTTTGGTAGCACAAGAGTGGCTTTAGCTGTTCCCTTACGGTCCTCGATGTTCGGCTGGTGTTCGCTGGTGGAAGGTCCCACTCCATTGCACTGGTTCGGGAGCTGGGTCTCGAACCCCTCTTTTCTTCTTCTAACTTGCGCCTATCATTTTTAAAACTTTTCCCCACCCCTCAGTAAGATCCGGCAACTCACTTGCCTTTCAGACTCAAGTTTTATTTCAACGATGCTGGATGTAGCTGGTTCAAGCAGATTAGAGCTTGAGTATATCTTCTTACTCGATATCTTTTCTTGTAATCTCTCACTCCTTCCCTTACTTACCTATTCTTTCCTGTATCTCAACTCCCTATAAACTGTTATTTTTGTTTTTAGCCCTTTTGATTTTTCATTTGCAATTCCTGATGATCTCTTTCATCAAGTAACTATCAGTCTCATAGAGATTATAAGACTTTGTAGCTTTTTATTGATGTCGGTTGCGGAAGCCCGCCTCCGCGAGGTCCACCCTGGGCACTTGACGAGGACTATCTAGTTTTTCTCACTCATAAGGAGGCGGTTGGTTTCTCGTGACATGGTGAAAGGGTTCTACGTTAAAAAATATCAACCCATTCTGCTTTACCGAAAAGAATGAAATTCGGCCAATGAGTGGCCGAAAAGATCAGGTACATGATTAAACAAAAACAGCCTTCGTTTTCTCTCCGAGGGACAAAACGCAATCAGATTTATTCAGCTCACGCGTGAATAAGTCAAGGGCCAGAGAGGTTATTGAACCCCGAATCTACGAGCCCAAAAGTGAGCACATTGCTAGTGTGCTACCCAGGCCCCCTAATGTCATGGATTTCAGTTACAGTGGAAGTATACAATATACTCGTATAACAACTGAAGAGCACAGCACACAACGCAGGAGTTTAATGGTTTTAAACAATAGTGATGCAACTATCTAACCTCTGTCGTAATAAAAATATATATTTATCAAATATAGATACATGACCTAATTGCAGATAGAAAATTATGTTTTTTCACGGAAATCAATATGGATTAAACTTTTTTTTAACTACGGTATATATCAAGCTTATTTGAATAATTAACAAGTCAATCCGTACAACAAAAGGCACTAGTTAGTTTTATAATATAAAAATAAAATAATGCAAACGGCAACTTAATGAAAACTAAGATTACACACCAGACGACAGTGGTGATGTATCGATAATTGAAGAGCAATCGAAATTCGATAATAAACTGTTCACCCACTAAAGTTCAAATTAACCATTTTACGTTATTAAGGTAGTGACATTCCAGTTTTTTGTTCATAGTTTCCATCACAAGTATATTTTGAATAGAAATATATATTTCATACAATTAAATCTCAAGCAGCTAAAGATCAATTAACTATCATGATAGGGTTTTGTAATGTTCATATCAACTGAAGTTTGTAGTAAATTATAAAGTACAAACTGAAAACAAAACATGAAAAAGAAACACATGGATAATGATATGGGATGAAGTCATTGTTACTAAACAACAAACTAAACTATGGAATCTTACATTGTACTCAAGGCACATATATAGGGTTTCTTTGTTACATGCTCAGAAAACAGTCAAACAACAGGTTGACTTCTAAATTATTAGCTATCATATTCAACAAGTTAAACAAAAATGTGATAAGGATATTGGTTGATAGTTTTAAATATTCAAACTGGAAGCAAAATATTTCTTAAAAGACATACCTGACTCAAAATTATGAAGTTTATAAAATATTAAACCAGTAGTATTTCAACAATAACAAAAAAAAAATATAAACGGGATCTTTAAATCATCTGTATGTCATTAATTATTAACAATTTTAAAGAATGACGAACAAGTTATTAACCATTCACATTAGCAGGTATAATTGTATAGCTTCTGGAGTAGTACAGGCGCAAAAATCTCGAAAAACCTTTTTCATGCGTTGTTTCTAAAATTTATTTTTATTTAGAGTATTAAATAATTAAAAAAACCCATATTAATCATATTTTTGAAATATTTTTAAAAGTTTTTCGAATACGCTAAACTCCAGAAACAACACTATTTTACTACCTTCATTTAACAAATAATAATTAAAACGTTATGTCAAAAAAAGCTTTTAAATAAATTTTTTCATTTTGTTTATAATATTAATTAGTAAATTACCAATAAATTACTTCGCGTTTTTATATTTTCTTAATAATGTTTAATATGCATGTACTATTTTTAACTCTTATTACCTATGTACTTTGGAAAATTAATTTTTAGCTGTAGTTCAATAAAAAACCTACCGAATATGTTTGATCAAAAAAGTAACTATGAGAAGGCTGTATATATGCAACTATTCTAGCCCCTGGAGGCACCCGTGAGGTACTGGCCACAGTGGGAGAAGGTGACAGAGACTGGGTAATATATGTTTATTAACAGGCTAATATACATATCAACGTATAAACCACAGTAAGAAAGCAGACAAATTATTAAGATTATTCACCCAAAACCCAGTGGATCAGTATCAGGTAGAAGAAGTTTTGGTTGAAAGGTCTTAGTAATTTTTTTGATTCTTACTGTGGTTTAGACGATTTTTATTTCATGTGTCTATTCTGAAATCTTGTTCCTTGTAAACGAAACAAATTTACCGCACATATATATATATATATAAATTATATATGCTAAAAATGGCACCCAAATTCTCTTTCTTATTGATTTAAAATGAAATCTAAATAAATTCATCATTTTATTTAATTAAATAAACCTAAATTAAATTTCGATAAATAAATGTTTCTTGTGTTTTGAAAGTTGATTTGTTACAACACACTGTACAATCCAGTTTGAATTCGATACTATATTTTACTTTTATTAGAATAGCAACATTTTATCTATAATCTCTGATCATTCGAGATAATTTAAAATGTAATCATTCGTTGCTTTATACTCGATGAAAAGTTATTTTAGTAGGTGTCACCTTTAATAAATTTCTTGATCAATGCGTCATTTGATATTTTCAAAAAGAGGTGTTTGTTTGACTCGCGGAATGCATGATTGGGTAAAAATAACAAATGCCTCCTAGGGCTAAAATATAAATAACATATACACAAGCTGAGAGGCGTTCAGAGATATATAACAAAAAAAAAAAAACGAAAAAAGGCAATTGTAATGAAAGATAAAATGAAGTATTTAAATTAAACATATCGATAAAAAAAGCAGAAAAACGATCACAAATATTTGTTTTCAATTAAATAATTGTACAATGGCTAATTAGAAAAATAAAAAGAATCAATCAGGTTACATAAGCATTTAATGAAAACCTTTGTGTTCGTATTATTTTTTCAAATCACTTTCTGCGGTGATTTAATCAGCCTGACTGACAGTATTAAGATAGCTGATATTAAACCATATGGATTACTTAAAAGAAACAATCATTAATTAGATTGCGTAATGACATATTTACTTGTGGAACTTTTATTTTTTATTAAATCTTCGAAATTTTTTTTACAGGCACATTATCTTAATTGAATAGTGTTTGTAAAAAGTGCTAGGCTCATGTATTTTTGAAAAGCACGTAGAGAAAGGTTTTATGTCACGTTAAGTCAGTAGCTAGTTATTCAAATTGAATTTTTTCAAGTTGAAACTTAAAGTTGGTTTTTAATATTAATGAAATCCATGCATGAACTCTATATTACACCGCTATAAATCTACTGTAAAGACCACATAGGTCTTTCTGTCAGAACCATTAACAATGAACTAAAATCACTTGTGTTTTCTTCTTCCATGTGTTGTTTTCGGTAATGTATTAACATATTAATATTTACTTGATTATTTGTTAATTTGATTCTAAATTGCCTGATGTAGTTATTTTTGTTAGTGTTCAGTACTCAATACTAACAAAGCAAATAATACATGTGATTCTATTTTTAAAAAAATATTAGTAAAGTTTGTAACAATGAAATAAAGAACTATAAAATTAGAATTTATTTGTAACTTTAATGCAAGTGGTTTTACGAAAGTAATAATTCAAAACAAATTTAAAAGATAACCAGTTAAGTATTACTATTTATTATTGATAGAAGTGTAATTAACATTTACTTTTTTTTTCAAATTTTGAGTTTATTGTTGTATTAAAAAACTTACATAAGAAAATGAAAAGTTTGATAAGATTGAATGAATCAATAGAAAAGTGATACTTACTGCAGGAGGGGATAAATTAATAGTGGAACCGCGTCTTTCTTGAGGACCAATTGAAGAGTGTCTCCTGATTGGTAAGCCACCACCAGAGCCGGGAGTTCCTCCAGGGCTTGAGGCACACGATGGAGCAACACGGATCTTAGGTGTCATCAGAGTGTTGTCGGAGAGACGTCTGTTGGGAAAGGCGTTTTGGACTCTGAGGAAATTAGAGTCCGGAGAGGATGGAGACCCTCCCAGCCACCAGCCCCCTGGGTCGTGGGTAACCATGCGAACAAAGAATTTATTACCTTGAGGACATAAGGTCGTGACGGTCAATGATTTAAATGAGGAAACCTACATAATCACTACAAATCTGAAATATAATACGGAATCCAGGCTCGAATTGACAGCCATAATATTCTAAAGTGTACAGATTTGGAAATGTGCTATTTAGAATACATTACGACCAGGCGGATGCTTTCACATTAAGGTATTAATGCATTACCACACACTGTAGTCATACACACACCTGGTAGATTCTACGTCACAAGTATTACACACTCAAGTAGGTTTGGTTTTAAGATTTGCTTAAGTTTGGTATACATACAATTAAAATACCGCGACAGTCTGATAGAACAATCACAAAATATAATCAGAACGCAGCTTGCTTTTTAGGTTCAAATCATACTCTCAAATGATTAGGTTTTGGTTGTTATCTACTACCGATAGAAACATGTTTTACAGGCCTATAAAAAACAGAGGAAAACAAAAATTACAAGCCAATTAGAAATCTATGCATAAGCAAATATAGATTATTACAAGGTGTGGAATGACAATGGTAAAAATAATGTAAGGATCTGCTACAATATATAGTTAAAATCTAGACAGTGATTTCTATCTGTGTTAATATGGACAGACTGCATTAATCTTAGACTTGATAATTGTGGTTATGTTAATACTCGTATAAGTATACACATGTTGGTACATAATTTTCACTTACCTCTGTTTTGCAGGCCTGTGAATTGATTCAAGATGTAGAAGAAGAAGAAATTACCGACTGGCAAAAACCGTGCATTAATTTAGCTATAAATAAATTAGCAACGAAAGGGGCTATTATTGCTCCATAGCAGATACCCTTGGTTTGAAGTAATGACAGACATCAAACTGAAAGGCATTCTGCTAAACTAAGAACCAAAGTTAGGGACATTAAGGGCTAAACTACGGACATTAGCCTGCTAGTAAAACAGAAATGAGGGGGAACAGCTCTTCGATGAAGACAGCATCTTGGAGCATCCAAGCCCTCTCAATGACACATGGAGGTATGAAGAGAAAAACACCACGCTAACCATGTATTTCTACCTTCATCCATGTTAATACTTTCTGTACTTGCCATAATTGTCTCTTTATATTGGATCAGCTTTGTAAGAATTGTCATAGAATGGGAGGTTTATAGAATGAAATAGGAAGAGACAACAAACAGAAGAGGTATAAGAAGAACTGAGTATAGGTTTTAGAAAATATGGAAAAGAGTATGCATGTAAAACACAACGAAAGCCTTACAAGGGAACGCGTAGAAACTAGTCGGGACCTAGTCATCCAAGCGATCACTTCTTCTCCTGATGACTGTTTCACAATATTGAAACAAATTGTATCTCTCTCTTCTATTTGCTTTCTAGCTAATACGTCCGTACATGAAGAGTTATAAATCAAAAGAGTCTATACCAATAACTAACCAGGTTAAGTTGTTATTGCGGCCAAAAGACTGCTTAGCGAGTTACTTACGTGGGCATTATTACCGTCTACGTTATAATACACGCCACATGGCTGGTGAAATCAATCTATGGTCGATGGATATGTGATCTATCGATTAATCAAAATATTGTAAAATGTCTGATTTGATTTTTAAACACCTAGCTCTGATGTTAGTTGGACCGTTTTGAGTATCTCGGCCGTCGACACCCTTCTGAAAAGCTCCAAATTCATAACGGTACAATTAATTAAGTTGTTCTGTTTTATACAAAGGCTGTCCATTTCCTAAAAACAAAATTTTTGGTAGATAACCTGCAAACCATTTTAATATTCATGTCTTCAAATAATTGTGAATTTTTAGATTTGAGTGCCCTTTGATTTTTTAGTTATCAAATACATATATTCTTCTATGAAGAAGTATATTATTTTGTGACAACAAGAATTTTAGAAATAACAGCTATAAGAGACTGTCCAGGGTTGGTCAAAGCACAAACAAACTTCAGTTAGGCCAGCGCTCCGCTGTATTTGTGTACCATCATCAATGCTGTACAACAAACAAAACATACATCTAAAGATAGTTACAAAACGAAGAAGAAATATTCTACAGCCTTGATGATGCTACACAAATATAGCAAAACCTTGGGCTAGGTGATGTGAGTTTGTGTTTTAGCGATACCTCGAAAACCTCTGGTTCTTGCTATTATTTAGTATATATATATATATATATTAAACGATTATTCTAATTATCAAAATTTCAAAAAATGATTCAATCTGTGATAATTATTGTGTGTGATTCTTTGTTTTTGTTGTTTCAGTTCTACTACTCTCTCTATCCCTCGCTCTCTCTCACGTACACACACACACACACACACACACACACACACACACACACACACACACACACACACAGACACACACACACATGAAGAAGATTCTTAATAGCATTAAAACGTTAGATTAAGAGTTAAATTTGATGTTAGAAAAACTAACCGCTTCCTGATTTACTAATTCTTTTCTATATTATTATACTACCTTTTAAGATATATTAAGTTATTTGAAAATATATATATATTTAGGAAGCAAAAATAATGTTTAATTGGTTTGGATAAAGAAGTGTAGAGACAAAGTGCACCTGTAGAGTTCTTCCTGGCCATGTCTTCAGCAGAGGACGTCTTCCTCTGCTCTATTCGGAGGTTGGGGATGTTGAAGGGTGGCACGTGCATGTTGTCTGAGGAGTAGAGATGCCGGAGTGGCCTGTGTCGCTCTGGACTGGGCAAAGACATGTTGTCCAACTTGAGTTTGTTTCTTTGGTTTCTGCAAACAGGCGGAAGGATTCAATTAATGATGATTAGTGAGTCCCTGTTGCATTGACCAGTGTTCTTCAAAGTGTTCACTGGGCTTGTTCGCGGTTAGAAGGACGAGCACAGCTTGTCACGGTCACTACTTTGTCACGGCTACCACTCACCTTGTCACTACCTTGTCACGGCTACCACTCACACGTCTACTACCTTGTCACGAGTACCATTCACACGGCTACTACCTTGTCACTGCTACCACTCACACAACAATCCCTACAAACAGCTAAAAGGTCAATGTTCATAAAAACCCTGTAACATTCTATCGTATTACGAGCAATTGGTTTTTGTATCACAAATACTATAAATTACTATTTCTGATGATCAAGTAAAAAAGAAAGTGCAAACGGATTTTAAATGAAAATAATTTAACCACCAAAAGGAAAATAATGAATTAGTTACTATAAAATGGTATAAAGCTAAGCTGGAAGGTAAGAAGTGTCAGAAAAGAGATATCTTGTAATGAAACAACGGGAAAATACGAGCGATATTAACGTTTCACGTAAGACAAAAAATTCAAATAAGAAAGAAAGATTTTCTTAAAAAAAATTGAACTTTACTCCAACTTACATTTATTTTACAATTTATTTATGGATGGAAATATATATTAGCGAGAATATACCTTTAATTAATCTAAACAAAAATATTAAGCAGTGAATGTAACAATATGAAACATAAATCGATCAGTTTTATTGTTATACTCGTATGTTCTACATGACTTAATCACTTAGTTACCTCTCAACATGACTGCTGTTTCGATTAGCACTGCGAGTTACTGACATCCATTCCAGGCGTTCAACGAGGTCTCACTCTACTTTAGCTTTCCCCATGTTGCTAAAAGACTGATTTCACGAATATATTAACAGTTCTTTTTACTACGATTTCTGTTTATGAGAACTGTAAAGTCTTTCTTGTAGAGGCATGACAGCACTCCGGTCACGGCTAAGCAAACAATGTCAAGCACATACCTGTAGAGCGTGGGGCTATTGTTTTCCCTTTTCCAATGGCTGATTATAAAGGTATTGTTGTGCAAACCTTGACAAACAAAATTGCTTTTAATGAATTCAGCTTTGTGGATAACATGTCTAAATTTTATTGGGTTGCTAACAGTAAAGTGTTAACAATGTATGGGATGGTTTGATAAAAAGGAAAGGTTATATGAATGGAGGTCAGTTTCCTTTTCTACAATACATGCCCATTACTGCCACAGCAATGAACTAAATTACTGATCCAGCCTGAACCTTACACTATACCTGTGTGAGTCAGAACTGTGCATCTACCCTCTATACTCGAGGAAACATTAACTGCTTTGGTAGCAGTGGACTGGCTGAGGTAGCCATGTCACCACTGTGGCTGCCTTATCACTGACAGTGACAACTGTCACGTCTTTGTAATTGACATGCTTACAGTTGTCCGTACAAGTTTAATACTGCCTTTTTTTACTATTGTAACGTTTTCATTAAAACTGCCCACGCTGTCGTATTTATAGTTGGTATTCTTTATTTTTGCCACTGTCCCTGTTAACAATTCTCACTGTTATTTGTTAGGTTTTCATTGCTTACAATGTGTGCAATTTTAACTTTCGTTGTTATCATTCTCACTGTCATCTTTTGTAAAAGTCACTTTTTACAATTGTCAATGTTACTTTTTATAACATTACTGTTTTCATTGTTAATATGACAAGTCTCTGTTTATAGTTGCCAGTCAAACCAGTTGTGTCATTTTTTACAGTCTTGTTGTTGCGACTCTATATCATTGTCAGTGTCACTAGTTATAACGATCAATTTTTAAGTTTGACTATTAATTTTAGAAATTGGTGTTGTTTACAATTGTCAGTGTTATTACTTATAATTGTCACTGCTTACAACTATCACTTTAGGATTGTCAATGCCTTTAGCTATAATGCTACTGTTTATGGTTGTCACCGTTTTTTAATTCAATGCACAAGTTTTTCGTCAGTCAGGAAATAATGTTGAAAACACTAATCCCTAACAGATATGTAAGTATTTGTTTTGTGGTTTGTTTAATTTCCGCTTCACCAAACAAATCAACATAAAAAAGTCCAGTTTTTCCTTCAAAATTTAAGTCAATAAAAAGGCCTTGGTTTGCTTAATTAGCCTCTAGAGATTCGGTTAGATGTATTCATTGCACTTCAAGTTTGCAAATGCATCGTCATCGAGTCGACTTTTCCCGATAACGAGGTTGATTCGGCCTTTCCACTTCTCAAACAAATCACTCTACCGACATTTTATATTAAAGCGAAAGCCGCTTGTTAAAATAATCAAAACATTGCCTCTTATGTATTTAGTCAAGCAAATTTACTTTGTGTTTTATTTATGTCATTATTAGTTTTACACAAAAATTATACTAATATTTTAAGTTAACGACGACAGCAATGTTGAAGGTAGTAGTTGTTACTAGTCACTGAAGTTAATCAATATTGGGCAAGGTTATCATTTGGATGGGTGACCCTTCGAGCAGCAAGGCTTTCCGTGTTTTATGGCTAATAGGTACTGAATCATAAATGAGCCACACGTTCACCCCTTTGATATTACTTAAGAGCATGGCGCCAGTAAGAAGAAGTCTCACAGAAAAAAAATTATTTTACACAATTCTAATAAATTTTAAGATAATATATAATTAAACTCAAATGTTACAGTGACTGCAGTATACTTAAAAGAATTGTTTAAATTAAAAACTAATTAACATAAAAAACATTTAAGTGCATGAGGTTTTATGAAAGTGTAACTGAAAAACTAACTATTTAAAGGAAATTCATTTTCTTTGAATGAAAATTTTTTCTTTTATTATTATAAGGCAAACGGTTCGGTAGACATAAAAAAAAGTTACGGATTTCTTTCCAATTAATACTAATATCAATTAAATAACAGACAATTTTCAAATAAATACAATCAGTAGTTCAGAAAAAAATGTAATATAAAATCACATAACGGCAATAAATTGAAGTACACATGAGGCAATATTAGTCACAAATTTTCTCCGATCATAACGAAAGGAAAGTGGCAATATATAATACATGACAAAAACTCTGCTTCGCTTAATGACAGTGCATATGATTATATTACAGGTATAAGACAAAATCTAATAGGCAAATAGAAAGAAATAGAATTCGGTGAGGGAAGCAGTTACATAGGCGTATAGGGAAAATACAGTGAATCCGATACAGTAAAGGCAGTCATGAGCAAAATCGTCATACAGCTCGATGGTATCAGAAAGGCTGTTATGAAAAATAAGAAATACTCAGGAGAAGAAAGAGACAACAAAGCTGCCATGAGTTATTCAAAAAGCCGTCATCGGGAGGGAATGAAGGAGAAAGTCCGTAGTCGTTCAACGTGTGCACTTACTGACTATTTGATTCATATGCAAGCACCACAGAGATTAGTTTAAACGACATTATAGGCGACACCGTCATACCTCGTGTGACACAAGAGTAGGAGTAGTTCGAAAGAGAAAGTACCCACTGCTCTGATTGAAGACAGGCAAGGCAACTCCCATCATAGAGGTATGACGTTGTCATCTATAATGTGCTTTATTATTTTTCAGTATTTGTAAAATAATTTTCAAGAAGTATACATACTTATATACTTTGACGGATATGTTTCAAACAATTAGAGATCATACGTGGTATTTGAAAATATTATTAGAAAAATTATGGAATATGAAAAAATATATTTTTTTGCACAATGTTAATTATGTGCCTCTGTATACATCACACTAGATGTCTGTCCTTCAGGTGTATGGAAGAATAGAGAGTTGGAACCTGACTCTTAAGCAAGGAACATACAGTTGACCATGTGAGAAACACTTGGTTTCACTCACTTCAATGCCTGCTGTAGACAGAGTTAGGCCTTGCGACTTATTTACCGTCATTGCAAAACAGATGTTGAGGGAAAATTCAACCGTTTGAATTGAAAGGGACAGTTGCTAGGTATCAATAGTATGCGTGGTATGATTCCCCAGTACCACACCCAGTCATGATATCAGCCTCCATGACGTATCTGTGCAAAGCGCGAATTCGAAGTCGTGTCCCGTTGCACATTTAAGAGGTACTCAAGTTTCGCATGATTGGTGCCCCTACTTTATGTTTTCACTCATGAGCAGGCAGTCCAGGAGCAGTCACGAAGTGAAGAAATTCATTTCGAAAATGAACTACTTCCTCATCACTAATCACTCTGTTTACTGACTTGTAAGTTCTTTTCTCAGCTTGATATAATGCAAAAACTGGTTTATTGTTTTTTTCTGCCTTCTCATTTGTAGGGGTGAGAATTGGTTGTTCATAAAGTCAGTTATTCTGAATAGATGACAGATCTTGAACTTTCGGAAACACCTCGTCAATTACATCTTACTAGGAGCTTAAATTCAAATGAAATTGAAATTAACTCACAATTCCTACTTGCTATACCTGTATATTTTCAAAATAATCATGTCTGCGAAGTTAGCCTAACACAGCTTAAAAGTCTATAACTTCGCTTCTATGTTGAATTCCAATGCATTTAAAGTTAGATTTTAAAGTAGGCACACCTTACTTAAAAATTTACTGTCAAAGTTTCAGCTCACTATGTCTTATGGTGGCTGAGTTTACTTGTGACAAACCGAAATTTTCTAAGGGTGGTTCGGTTTCTCTAATATGAAACGTAAAGATAACTTGAAATGAGTCAGTTCTAAGCAATGTACAGACAAAATTTATCTCTTATTTATATAAATAAATATATAGTTTTATAATAGCCGCTTCTTTTAAAAGTAGAAGTAATTTTAAAATTCTGAAAATAATTAGGTGTGCGTTATCAAAAAAGAAACAACTTTAAACGTAGTTAACTGTTAATGTACAAAAATTTATAATGCTACTTTATAACCACTACACCCGTACATTATAAATAAATTAACTTCAATATTTTAACGTAACGATTAAGCAGTTTCAAGAGGAATTAATTTAAAACTTCTGCGTCAAGAATTCCTGTAGTGACTGAGAATATCAAAATATAACCTGAGCAGCAAGTTATATCATATCTAGTTAAATTGAAAATTAAGAGGAAAAACTTTTCCAATCGGCATGAAACTTTCCAGTAATGTGGTCCAGGTCGATGGAAAGCTAATTAGAAAATCAGAAGGAAAATGGTTTAGTCACTCCACCTTCTATATAAGACACATGGCACATGACACTAAGTGGCAACAATTAATAATTCTATTTTCTTTGTCAGTAAATTGCGTTATGGTTAAGGTGAGAGAGACAAAAATAAATCAAATGTTCAGTATTTTAATTGAATTCTGACGTTTTATTTGGTGAACATGTATTGAAATACGTTAATAGTAAACCGTTGCCTTTCCTATAGATACTGTACGATGTCAATATGGTCATTATATTAGAATTACAACTTTCCGTCTGCATCCATGTCTCAACACTCATTAAAACCAGCGACATTTCCATTTCAAGTCATAATTACTGATTACTACTAATTAATCGACAATTGATTCATTATAAAGTCGTCTTAATATAATTTTTAATTTAAGATGTAGGATAATTACATTTATTATTCTTCAAAGAATGTTTTCAATTTTGAATTTGTTTTTCATTTTTAAATTATTTATAAATAATTTAAATCATTTATAAAATTATTATACTAGAAATTTTATGGTATGTTAGTGTTTTTTTCTTAAAAAAATCACCTTTGTTTCCCTTTTTCAAAAATTGTTTTTACTCTGAGCGAGTATTATTTTTTCTGCATGCTTTACTATATTATAAGGTTATTGTGAATGCATATTGAGAAAAAATATGTTAGTAATTAGCCAGTTTTGTATGCTTAAATCAAATTCAATGTTGGTTTTTCAGTATAATTTAAACTTTTATAGCTGCAAGCTTGAAAAAAATAGATATGAACTATTAGACTAGAATAGTGAAAAAACTGGATATTTGTGAAGAACATAAAAGGAAAGAATCCATTCTTCAGACTTTAATATTACCCAAAGATAATATGATTTACAAACACAAAAAAAATTATATGTGATATTAAGTTTTGTTCAAGGGTGCAACATATAGATTGATTAGAGCATTTTGTGAGATAAATCCATCATAACATGGAAAAGATCCAACTGTAATTGAAATTTCATGAATTTTGTTTCATAAATTATTAATTTTTTCTTAATGTTTCGGCAAAATTTCATGGTTTTTTAATAAGCCGTGTAACGGCACAAAAACATTTTCTAATAACAGAAAATGCACTTTAACGCCCCTTAGATTAATGCAATAATGAGGAAAATTAGCTCAGCACATCCTCTTTACGATGTTCAAGTCTTAGGTATAGTTTCATTTTGATCCCTTAAACTAGAGCTCTCTAAAATATGGTCCGCCAAACAAACCCCTGTAAGGAGGCCTTGAAAACAATAATTATCATACGATAGGAATCACTGAATTATTCAAAGCTGGGGCTGCTGATTGGTGGCGCTTAGTCCGAGTCTGTTTCCCTCACTCGCGATAGTGTGAGGCACAGATACTGATTTCAGTGATATTTTGAAGTCAAAACGACAAATCATTCTTCACACTAATTTGATTTCATAAAACTAAAGGCAGGAATCTGTGTAGCTTACCCCAATTTTTTCCAACAAAATATGTTTTAATTTTTCCACTTTTATACTATAATATTTGACGAAATTAAGTTACTGGCACTGATTTTTTTTTTATTTATTTCTTCTGTTCGCATAAATGTGGGAAGTATATAATGTGGCCCTTACATTGAAAAGTTTGGAGACCTCTGCGTTAAGCGGTATGGCTTGTATCGCTCTCACAAGCTTTCAGATTGAATTATAAGTCAAATGTTATATTTTATTGAAAAAAAAAATATTTCCCATTGTTTTAAAAATCTTACGATATTTTTCGTTTATTGCTTTTGTAGACTCCAAGATAATATCAAAATTTCAAGACTCTGGAAGGGAATGAAATACGAACGAGAGATGTTGAAAGAGGGATAAAGAGGGAGGGTGGTAAGTTGAAAGGAAAGTAAGGAGGAGGGAGTAAGGATGTGGCAGACAGGGATACAGACAGGAGAATTGTATGTACAAATATAAATTATTCTATACAGAAATTCCTTTCACCCTACATAGTTACTCCATGTTGACTGGACATTCGACTCACTCAATGTCTCTAACGAAACAGACATTCATTTGTAATCAATATTTCATACAATTTATTCAATTCAAAGCATCAAATAAAAAACTCTAACAAACAAACGAATAATATTTAACACAATAATTCATTATCTTTGAGATATTAAAGCAATTTTGAAATAAAAAAACTCATATAGGCTCTGGTATTTCTTGCTACTTATTATCACTTGTCTTGCGAGACATTTCTTCGAAAATATCTTTCGCTTCCTTAAAGTGGAAGTCATGCTACACTCCTCCAGAAAATAATTTCAACACCAAATTTTAAAAGTATGAAGAATTCGCCTATAAGGAATCACCAATTTGATTCATGAACCAAAGATATCAGGAATCTTTATCCAGATAGGTTGGTTATAAGTGAAATGACCTGCATTTGTTCTGAAGAAGCTAAGAAAACATCAATTTAGTTTTAAATCAAAGTGCTCATAAATTTCAATTTGCTGCCAAAATATAACAGTAAAAAATATAGACTTCTTATCTAATTTGGGATTGCTCAGTATTTAAAAGATTTTGTAGTTGTTTCTCAGAAAAAACTTCTGTGGTTCATGAAAAATCGTTCTGGTTCATTTCAACCATCCGGATACACGTAAAAAACTACGAATTACGCAAAAATTCTGGGAAAGTGAGTAATATTAATGAGAAGCAATGAAATTCCGCTCTCTCTGGGATGCCTGCCTTGTTTGATAGCGCCCCGACTCTGTTTTAATTGCTTCAATTACTTCTTTTTTACTGTAATAGATATTCTTTGAAGCAAACTCATTTTTCTCAACAAAGTTTATATCTTTCCATTAATCAAATCTAACCTGCTCACTACTTTTATTCTTCACTAAAAAAAAAATTAATATAACAACTCTTTAAACAATTATTAAACGTTTTATTATTTAAAATTTTGATTTCAAAGTTTTATAAGAGTTCAGCTAATTAACAAAAAAATAATAAAAATTGGTGTTTTCTTTTGCTGTGCTGTCTAACAATTAGTGTTTATTATTCATTCGACAGGTAGTAACTCGACAAAAATGAAGATTTTTAATTTTTAGTGCGACGTTCAAGAAAAGTGTTACCTTTTTTTACCTCTCAGTGCATTTCATATTCTGTATGTCCTTCCATTTCATTTCTCAGTCTCTCTCTGTCTCTGTCTTTATCTTCTCTTTATATTATTTTCTTCTCTTCCATTATTTCTATTCATATTCATCTTACTCTTTCAATTTCTTTCTCTCCCTCCATTTATCTCATCTGTTTTCCCAGTATCACACACCCTTGCTTCCTTCCCTTTTTTCTCTATTTCTTTCCCTCTCACCCCCTCTCATATAATCTCCACTTCCTCCTTTCTCTAGTCCCACACTCTCTCTGTCATACACCATGCCATATTCCCCTTCTCCCACCATTCTTTTTCCATATATCTCCCTCTTCTTCTATCACCATTACACTCAACTTCATTCCTTTTCTCTCTTTTACTCATTCTTGCCTTTTCTCTCTCTCAACCTCTCATTATGGTTCTCTATCCATCACTGTTTCACTACCTTTCTCTCACCTTCCGCCGCCATTTCCTGTTAACCATACTCTTTCTCTTTCTCTGCTCCTCTCTCTCTTTCCTTTTTTTCTGATTCTCTCTTTGTCCCTCTTTTCTCTTTCTTCTTTTTCTCATCTATTCGTGAATACATATAACTCATTTCCCAACTGGCACTCGAAATCTTTACTTATTCTCCATTGGCGTTCTCAAGTGTTCTTATCTACCTTTTCTTTTCTTCAATTAGTTTAGTACCCAGTTATCTCCACTCAATAATCCTTTTACATCCTAACAAATGTGCAAAAAAATCCTGGTCTTCCTTACACACCTTTGAAATGGTCGTCATAAGCATTAAAATTAGAATCACAAATAACAGTCAAAACTATTGGCATCAACTGAGGAAATCCACAAACTCACAGTCCTACTATACCTACTACCTACTTTAGAAAGTATGAGGTCTCTGCAGTAAGTGCTAGGCCAGTAGACTGATCAAAGTCTGCACCATGCGCCTCAGCTTCACAATCAATTGTAACATGAAGTGTAACATGAAATGGAATATTTTATTAATAAAATAATCCTAATGTATTACATATAATTTATATTTAATAATAAAGTAATCTAATTAAATGATGTGAATAGATACGTAATTTTTTGAAACTATACCTTAAAATAAAATTATTTCAATTGATCATCTTTTTTGTCAATTCTTATTCTACTTTTAAAAAGAAATTTACTCGTGATGGATTACTGTTACTGAAGGTTTAGGTTTTAATAAGATGAGAGTAAGAAGTGACTGCAGGTGGACTTAATAGTTGTTTTTAGTGCTACTTTGCCTCTTCCAATACTCCAAACTCATGGAATATTTATCATTCTATACCCTTGTAACAGCAATTACAAATAATTAATTTCAAGAGTTATTACTAAAGTAGTACTAATATTCGTATCAAGTACGATACAGTATCTTTTAATGGGGCAATATTACTTAAAAATACTGGGGACTATTTCTACTCCAAGGCATATATAAATACTAGTTTATTAACCTCTGTTACGTTTAATAATACACTTGCTGTCAGTTGATCAATAGAGAAGGCAATTGTAAATGTTCAATTACAATTGCCTTGCACCTGTACATTGATTGTACGAAACACAAGTAAAATATCTGGGTATCATATTAGACTTCAGATTGACATTCAGACAACATCTCCGAAACAAATCTAAGCTGGGGATATTCCTAATGTGCAATCTTTATTTCATACTCAAATCAAGAAATACTCCACAGGGAGTGAAGGACCGTGTCTATAGGACGGTCATTCGTTCTATTATGACATGCGGATGCTCAGTCTGGTTTAGAGCGGTGCCCACGAACAAGAACTAAGAACTGGATCCAAATAGTTCAGAATAAATGTGCCCGCCTTATAGCCAGGGCTCCATGATACGCTAGAAATGTTGATATTCAACATGATTTGAGTTTGGAATCTATTTATTCCTACATTACTCGACTTGCCAGTAGTAAAGACAAAAAACTGCCCACCCATCCAAATCTCCTTCTTCGGGAACTAAATCCAACTCCCAACCTTTCCTAATCCCACGAGTCTTAAACCTTCCTACTTAAGCTAAAAATGACGACCAGATGACTTCAAAAGTATACAGTAACTCAGATAATTCAAAGCCGGAAGACCATACGACCACGAAGACGACACCATTCCCTGACAGACTGATATTCCCATTTTTGATAAAGATTACTGACCCAACAAAAACAGCAGGATGAGAATCCAGGAGTAGTGGGACTCTGCTCCGAATCTTTTATTTAAGACATGCATTGTTGTGCATTGTAATATTCAAGCATTTAATTTGTAGCGGCAACACTGGCGGATGCCAGTGAGGAACCAGGTGTTGCTGCCATGTTACAATTTGAATTTGGTTCTTGTCTGCGTTCGTACTCTTCACCACGAATAGCATGATTTGAGGGCTTACCACATAGATCTGGTCAGATCATGACTCGTAGTATGCGTGCATTGATCCATCAGTAATGTTTATTAAATTGTATGCGTGGACTTATGTAACACTGTGATATTAAATACATCTATTATAAATATTGTAACGTATCATATGAAATATTTATAAGAGCCCCACAAATTCATTAATAGATATGGATCAGTGAAATTTGTTATATATTCACTCGAGTCTTGTTTAGTGTGTGCAGTATTATTTCATTAATGAACTGATCGCTAATGATAGTCAATTGCAATTCTGGACAGAATTGCACTAATTATATTTAATTTGTGATATAATTTATCATATTTGGAGGGAATAATTGATAACAAGTAAAACCACAAATCAAAATAATTGCATACCGTGGATTATGCACTGGCATAGAAAGAGAAAGACCACAGGTAGTTTGGCACCGAAAAGCATGGTAAAACTGCAAAAGCACTTACGGTGAGAGTCTCCACTTTATGCAAAATTTCATTTTACTTCAAACTTCCTAATTGCGTAACAATTTGTGTATATTAATCCTGGAGTTCAAGTACACAGAAGATTCTTGAAGCACTCCAACAGAGCCCAAAACATTGATTATTTAGCTAATCTGCCAAGTATTTACAGTTGTGTTAATACATTCAATAGTTGTGCAGTTAGGCACTATGTGGTATTCATTCATTAAAGGAAAATATAAATCTTGTTAATGTGAAAAGCTCTTGTATAATTTCAAATAACTTCACATGCATTATTAGAATAAATAAAGCTTTAAACCACTGCGGCCAACCTGCAAAGGGTCGACCCACAAACAAAATACTTTTGACAAGATGAGGGTTAGTTAGTGTATTTGCTTGAAACGACAGACCCAGAACGGCTGATAACGGAATGATAATCTTATTCATCAGCTGGAGTAAACCTACTAGTTAGCTCATGTTATCATTTTCCCTGTTTAGTCATATTTGTTTGAACTGTTATATAATTTGGCAGAGAGCTGTACATGTGATGTAATCCCTTGTTTAGTACTCGTAGAAGTATTCTGTTTGAGTAGGCATTTAGTGTAATGGTGGAATAGGACTTGCCTGTCGATCTGATCAAGCATGTCCTGCAGGACCTCCAGCAGACAGGTGAACTGCTCCAGGTTGAGCGACGGGTTGACTGTCTGCGGCAGCAGGGAGGGCATCACTCGCGTCGCCATCACGTTCACCGACAGCCCGTACTTCTTGTCTGTCAGCATCAGCCTGTAGATTCCTGTCACAACCATTCCCATACCTTTACTTGTACTGTCCTACTGTTAGTTGGTGCTATAGGTCAATCTGCTCATACTTTCTCACATATAATAGATGCAAGTCAATCTGTCATTAAAGAGTAATACGATACTTGCTCATTACAATTATTGACATTATCAATAATTAAAATTGAATAATTCATCAACTAACTTAATTATTAACTAATTGCCAAATTAATTTTTTATTTAATAATACCTGTTCAACATGTCATGATTTTCGTCATGTCATACCTTGGAACAGTTTAGAAACATCAAAGCCCTTGGAGACACTTGTTTGCGGGTTGTCACCAAAGAAGTTGTCGACTCAGTGAGTAAGATTTTTCTTGATTTCTTTTTTTACTTTAAATGACATAAATATCATAATATAAACCTAAGTAATTGGACTGTAGGTTAAATTCCCTAGTAGGTGTAATAATCCTTGGGTAATATTCCACTGTGGAAACTTGATTGGCCTACGGTATGTGATGAAGTAAAAAAGCTGTTTTGAATAATTTTGTGACAAGAGAAATTTATAACAGGACAATCATAATCAATTGAAGTGATAATGAGATACTAGATCAATAAGATTGGGTTTGTCCCTTATATAGATGTTTGATCAGCTAAGGTACTATTGATTAAGTTACCAAAGTTGTTCTGTTTTTACCATTTCATCAAAAGAATATTTATTTGCTTATATAGTATTGATACTTAATGACCAGGCTGCGTGCTGTTGGGTACTGACTGACGACTCTGATGATGAGGTCGGGGTCCTGGAGGCGGACATCCCAGAGCAAGGGCAGCACCTCGTCTATGATCTGGCTCCTCTCCAGCCGGTCTAGAGTCCTCTCAATGCAACACAACACGTTCAGCACAATCTTCAACTCAGAGCTGTTCTTCTCGTAAACGACTTTCAGCTTGGGCAGCACCATCTTTCTTATGGCTGTTTCATCCAAGTATTCCGAGACGTTTGTCACCGCTACTAACGCAGCACTCTGTTAACAAGATTTCATTTGACGTTATCAAGCGATATATACAATAACGTGAACACACGATATACGATTAGACACACTAATGTAATTAACATCTATTCTTGTCTGAAGGTTCTGTTTTTGCCTCAAAACGGCTGATATTGTTACATATATCATAAATATGAAATGTAGCATATATACGTTCTATAGTTAAAAAACAAAGCTTTGATTGAGAAAGGTATATTATAATATACAGTTTTCGACAACTTCTAGCAGCACATTTTTTAACCGAAAGGCAGACACGCTAACCAAGTGGAGCATCTATGGACAGCGCATCAAACATGAAACCAACCAAGCTCATACTAAGTACTGCGAATTAAATCAAGAGGTACAAAACAAAGCAAAACAAATTCTCACTAAAATCTCTTTTCCAAAAATAATAATATACTTTAATAGTTGTAATAAAACACTTCATAACAATGCAACAAAATTGAGTAGAAATTTGCTGCATACAAATATTCTGGAAATAATCATGGTTTTATGATATTTTGTTTGTTTGTTTATAATAATTATAAACTATTTATAATACTAATTATAATTATTATTATTTATAATTACAATTATAATTTATTCCTCTAGAAATAGCTTTTGACTCTAATGGTAGCTTGTGTATTATTATATAGATCTACTTCAATAAACATGAATGGCACAAACGTGAGTGATAGAGAGTCTGAATGAGACACTGGCCATGGTTCCTGCCATGGTTCGGTTGTAACTAACTAGGTGGCAAACAACAAATGAGCCACACTTATACTGCAGCATTAAAGAGGAGTGCCTGCAGGTAAGGGCTTAGAAAACAAAAACTTTTTCTTTTAAATCTCTTGCCACTTAAATGTTTTAGATCTCTTTGTAGTTTATTATTTCAAAGCGGAACATAACTGTTTCGGAGTTCTTAAATTATTATGAAACTTTCTTTTAATGTTCTAGATATTTTACTGTTTTAAATGTCTTGGTACTTAACTTTCCTTTGGTTTTTATATACTCTTGACCCTATAAAAGCATATAATCTTGACACCTCACTGTTAAACAGTCCTTCACTATTTTTGCTTGTGAGTTTTTGTTCGCTACTGTTTCCGAGTATTAGAGTTCTTAAATCTTTACGCCTTACTTTTTGAAGTTTACTGTTGTAATTTACTGCTTGTAAGCCCATATTAGTTTATAACTTAGAGTATGCTGGGAATTAGTTGCTTTTAATAATTGTTTATGGGAAGAAATGTACTGAATGCTGATTTCATTAAACCAAGAAATTAATTGTATTGAAATGGAAATAAGAAAAATTGTTATGGTCCAAAGATTTCATTGTGAGGCAAATAGAGTATTACACTGTGTTGGGTATGAATTCATTTTAGGGACTTTAGGATTGGGGTGGTCATAAATCACGGGAGAGGAAGTGAACTCCCCCAGTGGAGGGGGGGGGGGTAATTAAGAAATAAAAAGAACAGTCTTCTAATGAGATGAATAAATGAGTTTCGGCTGAATGGAATAAAACTCAGTAAAACAAAAACTAAAATGAATAGAAACAAAGGTGGAACCAGCAGAAAAGAAGGATTATGTAGATCAGCTAATGAATAACCATCTAACTTATAAAAACTTAAAGTAAAACTGTAGCCAGGGTACATTTATTGTGGTCAATTCCATTTGTGGTAACAAAAGAGACATCCGTTTTGAGTACACATTAGGAAAGTCGTTACACTGGTAGAGAAGCTCAGATGTGTATGGTTACTTCTTGCTGATCTTCAGTACTCAATGATTCAAGAACAAACATTTGCCATAACTTATTTTTTTTTTATGTGAAAAATAAACAATCCTGTCCACTTATTTTCCCTCTGATCAAAAGTAAAGTTGTCACTTTAAGGTCATTTTTTAACCTTATTCAAATATACTGAAGGAAAAGTTTAAAGTTAAAAGATGCCCAATTACTCTGGTAAATTAGATCACCAATTAAAAAATTCGGTGGAGATTGAATTGAGAAATGAGCAGAAAATAGATGGTCAAAGTGAGGGTAACATATTTTTATTGACATTTAAATATGCTAAAGACAGATGAAGGCAGCTTATAGGTAACATAAATTCACTTATATATTTAGCCACCCGTGCGATATTGAGTCACGCAGATGGCTAAAGCTGAGGAGTGAAATAAATTATATTTAATATTTATCTTAAATAACAAATGGGTTTTATAATTATGATGCCTGGGTACAATTAAGAGACTGTATTATATACAACTTTTTAACCGACGATTAAAGATGATAATAATCATGTTCTGACGACGATGGTAAATCAACATGGTCACTGGGTACATTAGAATAAGCTCATGTCAGAATGGGACTCTGTGATACATGAATGATACGCGAGAAGGTATTAACGTCTTCTCGTTGTGAGGTGGAACCACCAAAACGTACCTGTAGCGTTGTAGAGGACGTAGGTCCCTCACTCATGCCCGGTGCGACCCAAATATGAAGCTTCTCTCTTCATCATGGCTGAACGAGTAACGTTTGCCCCTTGCTTATGTGGAAACATACTGTGTAACGTTTCTAAAGCGTTACTGTTTATGCAGGAGTAGAACCTAGACATAAAATGACTCAGAAAAGTAGAACCCTTATATGTGCCTGCCCAAATTTGATACATGGCGTCCTTACAGCGTTGTTAAGAAATGTGGATCCTTCACTGATGTTGGATTAGAACCCAATTGTTTAACATCTTACAGATTGGCTGAGAAATCGCCCACCTTTGTCAATCCGGCTAATACAAAAGAACATTCTGAAGCCATCGGTTAAATGCAAACTCTTTCAAATTTGATGTGTCACCGGAATGATTAACATATGATTAGTATCAAAGAAAAAAGAACTATGTCTTTCCTGTATTTATGAGAACATTTACCCAAGTCTGTTCTAGTCGTTTGTCGCTAGCGTCTTGAAAGCTGTGGTTCTAGAATCGACATCGTTAAACTCGGGTTTAACATGAGTAAGGGAAAAGCCATTACATTGAGATAGCAGTATATTGCAGACCATATACTTCTACCTTGAAGTAAATATATTTCTTGAACGACCCTAACTCACTTGAGAAAACACATAGATAAACACATGGAGAATACAAAGGGTTAACCAAGAATAGTGAAAAGGAGTCAATAGACGTCTGAGCATGAGCTGGTTATTTGCTGTATATTTATTTTCATTCCGATAATAACTTCAAATCTAATAAAATATAATATATTTTATATCTTCAAATATAATAAAAGCAGTTTAAATAGTCAAGAATAACAGTGTTTTTAAATATTAAAGCTCTTATTCATTTTGGGGCTATTTTTAGTAGGAAGTTATTTTTAATTGATTCGTAAGATTTAATATTTCATGGACAGTTTAATATTCTCTTTGAGAGTGGAATTTATCAAAGAAAAGAATTTTAATGTAAACTCCTTTCTTTCAAAATCCTCCTTCCTTAGATAAACAAATTACAAAATGTAGCATGAATCGCAATGTTTGTGATGCTTAAACGAATTAACATCACAAATTACTAAATTGTACTGAAGATAGTGTTGAAAAATAAATGTTTACGGATAGTGATTAACATATCATATAGAGAACGTCAATGGACAATGAATAATAATATTATATGAACTACCATCTCCGTAGAATGCATAACAGAATTTGTTTAAAAATAGCAAAATTATATTGAGAACGATCACTTAACTATAAATAGTAATATTGTTTGGTGAATCATCTAAAAATAAATGAATGAAGAATAACGTAATTATAAGGACAAAGGCCCATTAATTATGAATAACCACAAGATTATTAAAAGAATCCGTTTAGAATGTCTTTGACAAGGAATAGTGAATACCAGACTGTGCTATTCCTAGGCATATTGATCCCATATTGTTTCATCAGATGATACAATCAGACTCTAGTGGACTTGAACATTAATGAAAACTTCAACACATACTTTTCCTACACAATATATCTTTAGATCCACTTTTAGTAATATCTTTAGAAAGACATATTATTGACCACCTCCAAGCTATTCCTGCAATATATTGATAATTGCATAATGAGATTAACATATCTTTTAAGTTAAATAGTTCTTATTGTTTTAATGAGGAAATCAAGTGTTTCTCAAAATGTTCATACAAGCCTAATGGTATTTACAAGTTCTATTTCTTTCCACCTCCTAGCTCATTGTAACCCGATCTTCCTTCAATTAACAGATAGTCAGTTACTGGAAATATAATCCACTCTCTCCCAATCACTTGTTCCTTCTTATCGCAAACTCGAAGCCTTATTTGTCAGAACGTTAAATTCCTTAGCCAGTCATTGTCACCTTTCACTCGAGAAGCTGTTATTTAGGTTTTATACTAGTTAGGCCTTTTTTTTTTTATTGAATAAAAATGTTTTTTATTTGTATTTTAGATTTACTTGAAGATGCCACCAGTTCCAGTAAAACTGCTTCTTCCAATAAAGCTTGTTTACATGGAAACATTCTTCAATTGCAAATAAGTTGGTACCTGTTCTTTCAAATCTTCATCTTGTGAAAAGTCTCAAAAAAGTGCCCCTCATCTTACGAACTTGTTCATCATATGAAAGGCCAAATTGTCAAAGTACGCTCCTTTCCACAGCACTGAAACGTAAATATACCTCTAAAATATAGTTTTTTTTTTCTTAAAACTTCCAAAATCTCGGAATTTTTTTTTAACACGGGTAGGTTGTTTTATCTTGTTTGAGAGTGACTCTTACTACTTGTTATTGCATTGGCCAACCCCTCTCCCCGAGCATTCCCTCGGACAATGAGGAACTTACCTCAGACAGTAGCAGTTAAAACAAGTGAAAAATGAAATGAAACAAAATATAAAATAAAAAAGAAAAAAAATTATAAACGTTTGAAGTTAAAAAAATATGAATAAGAGTTCTAAAAAGTAAAAAAATATGAATAAGAGTTCTAAAAAGTTAAAAAAAAATTTCTATTAGCTTCTTAATTTTTATTAAAGTAAGTTATGTGGATTTGTTCGTACAATACATGCGATCACGTTTTGCTGTTAGGAAACATTTGTCTCCCCCGCCACCATACCCTCCCGTTCACCCACCCAGCCGCTCGCATCCAAAGGTAAATGACTTCACCTATTATTACGTATCATTATAATTATTATTTAAATTTATAATTCATCTTTATGCTTATTAAAATTATAATATAGATTACAATTATTATATTGGTTAATTACATATATTGATTATTTTAATTCATCTAGCTTATTTTGGGGTTGTTATTACTTGAAAGGCAATAGACTATTTACATGTGATTAGCGAACCATCTAACGAAAGCGTTTCCGAAACGAATACCTCATAGGGACAGACTCAACAGTTAATGAATTGATGACTGTTTTCTCCATCAAGATAATGCATGTATATGTTATGCTAAAGTCGTTTGTGAATTCTTGAGTTAAAAGCATCCCTGGTAAGCAGCAAGTATTAAGCTAGAAAAATCTGTTATAGTAGATAGGAGTCAGTTGGTCGAATAGTTTTAGGAAAACCATAGGAGTACTTACGGTATAATAAGCATATTAGCTTTGCTCATGTTTATATTATACAAAACATTATAGAACAAGACTGGAGACCTTAATGTACGTGTTTAAAGTGAATAGTGTTAGTAAACGTTAAATGTTTGTAAAATACCTCTGTTGATGACTTTAAGAAATCTATTTATAATATACATTAATATAAAAATACATGTACGGATAATACATGATTAATACAGAATAGTATATATAGGATATTATACTATTTTGATGCAACAGGGAAAAACTCTGCCATTAAGGATAGAGCTGCTGACAAAGAAAAAGGACGCAAGTCTGGTAGTTTTATGCTCAGCATTTTACATCTCAGTTCACAAATTCTCAGATCCCCTGGCAGCTATAAACAATACAGTATCAAGTCGAAGAAAATGGTTCAAGTTATTCCTATTACTGGAGATTTATGTGGAGGTTTAAGAATGTATTCTTGTTTCCTTCCACTGTTAGGTGGCTATATTATGCATCCTAAACCTTAATAAGATTGCAATGGAATTACTTGATGTATTAGCTTTCTAATAAAATAATTGTTTTTAAAAATATAGCAAATTTTTCTGTTTTATATATAAATAGAATAGTAAAATAATTCTAGCGTAGCGCAATCAATTATTATGTGGTATTTACTCATTGTAGGGTAAAAAGCTAATGAAATAGTCTCCACATATAACAATTTAATCGTATAAACAACGCGTTTTGAACACTTAGTTAATGTTAATGTTAATGCCTGAAGAAGAACACTACGTGTTCGAAGCGCGTTGTGTATACGATTAAATTTTTATAAGTGGAGACTATTTCATTAGCTTTTTACCCTTCAATTAGTAAAATAATTATCTTCTACAGTATTATGTTTTATGAAAAAACAACTACACGTTTAGAGCACTTAGTGTTCTTTTTCAGGTTACATAAAAAATGTAATTGTATTGTAAATAATTATGTTTTAAATGAATACAGTGAAGACAGTGATACAAACAATGCAAACAACGTTACATAGTCATTGATAGGAAAGGTGAGAGGTGGACAGAACATGCAAGGGATGAGGAGGGAATATGGGCCTGGAAAGCAGGCAGGCTCATAGTCCCTAAATAGCTGCAGCTTAACTTAATATTGCCATTGTAAATAACCAGTCTAGTTGTGTATGTTGTGATTATTATTACAAATAATCTATTTTTAGTCACGCAAAAGACAGATGGATGAACTGTTGGTCTAAATCAGTGTTTCCCAAACTTTTTCGAGTGACCGCCCCCTTGGGTCCATAAACCTATAACTCAACACCCTTGAATAATAATCAGATTCCTGGACTAAATAACCAAATGAGTTACATTTTAATAATTAAATTAAAATAATTACTAATCGAATATTTATTTAGAATCCCATAATGGATTGTTTCATAGCATATTTATGCAAAATAATTAATACACAATAAAAGAAACTTAGGTGAGAATATACTTTTAACATAAAAATGAATTATCAAAACAAATAATTTTAAGAAACTGTTTCCTAGAAGTTTACATGTCGTGTTTTCACATAAATTTACAAATTATATTGCATGAACAATTTCAATTTATGGAAATAGAATCCCCGCTCTTTTTTGCATTACCGCCCCTCCGATATCAAATCACCGCCCAAAGGGGGGCGGTACCGCCCACTTTGGGAAACACTGGTCTAAATAATTGACCTGAATTCCCATATCCAATTCGCAATGGAATGTCAAACAGATAAATCAATAAACTTAAAATAAATGGTTCTAATTTGAAGATTTACCACTTGTAGTGAAATTGTTTGAGGGAATTATTTCGGCTTTCCAGCACTATAGTGGGAAGTTGTTGACCTGTTAGATTATCCTCTGATTTCATCAGTTAATATTTGTACGAATTTACTCACCATGCTAATTGTTTGTGTTCGTAACAAGACTCTTAATAATGATTATGTGAATTCAATGTTTTCATCATGACTAATAGTGTTTTGACAGGACTTATCTCAAAATAAGCAAAAACTTTAGAAAAATACGGGGGAGGCGACTTATGTATAAGAGGGAGGCGACATTTTAATTACTTCCTGACTTTAAATTTTTCAGAAGGACAATGTAAAGTAATTTATATAGATGAAGATGGAATTTTAAGATTAACGCAAGTATGAATTCGATGAAGACACTGATAAATAACTACAAAGAAACAGTGAGTATCTATCGTTTTATTCGAGGCAAGTATTACTTGAGGACACTCGAAAAAAAACTATAATAGCCCAGTCTGAATACTTTATAGTTGTTAATAAAAATAGTCATTTGTGATTACTACAGCTACTCCTTATAACATCCGAAAGCAACATTAAAAGTTATTCGCATTTTGGGTGAAATTTGCAAAAATTCATAAATATAAAAATCTGGAGTTGCCTACACTCAACTTTACTATAAGTTAACATAATATCAAAATTTATGGGTATATAGTATATAATGTCCCATTTAGAAATAATATAAATGTCTAAATGGGAAATGTTTATTAATTGGTCTTTCATTCCTGGATGTAGTACAGAATGAATGGAATGAAGCAGAGCATATCACTGGTATAACCACAACTTTAATAAAACTTTTGTAAAGTCAAAGTGAAGATTTCGTGTTACAAAATAATACCCTACAGGAGAACTACAGCGAGGGCTACAGTCAATTACACACGTTTACAGATTTTGGAGAATTTGATTTCTTAGATGGCGTCACAGAAAACAAATTTTAAAATAAAACTTGTAAGTATTAGAATTTGTAATCAACTATGTGTTTTACAATTTATTTTTTAAAACATTTGTTCCTAAAATATTTTAATGCGAATGCTTTGCTATACATGTCTTCTATGTTTTACAGTTTATAACATTTACAGATATCTACTAACCATAATGTGTGAAAAGTCATCTCTGTAGACTCGTCAATACGTGATTAACCATGTCTATTTTGTTAGTTACTAGTAAGCAGAAAGAGAGTACGACTCTTTAAACTAATGAAAAATGATCCTGACAATCTAAATTGTTATGAAAAAACATGTGCTGACGTCATTGCGTAACGCACGCGTGTGTAGTATAAATATATATATATATATATATATAGTTCAACACAGACAAAGAAACATAGAGAAATCAAAAGAACACACTTACAGTCTCCAATTTTCGGTTTGAACCGTCTTCAGGAGAGATAAGAGAGGGAAACCAAGCGCACTGGTTCAGAGACGGTTGGAGACCAACAGTGTTGCCGCATGCGCGCCCGGTCACAGAAAATAAGGTAGACAGGAATCAATTTAAAATTACATTAAATTAGTGGAATATGAAAAAAATAAATAAATAACAGACAAAATGTAAAAAATTGAGGGATGAACAGAGAAATTGATACATAAATAAAAGTACGGACTAAGCTAGTGTGTTCTTTTGATTTCTCTATGTTTCTTTGCCTGTGTCGAACTGTGTTTGTCCGTTTTGGATCGTGTTTCCAACGAAAAAGTATATATATATATATATTTATTTATTTTATGAACAACTATCTATACCATTCGAGGAGGTGTTTGATAACAAACAGACAAATGCTGAAACTCTACAATGTTAGATCAATATGAAACCCCTGTTTTCTCTTTGATGCAAGTTGATTCTAAACGGACCTCTGCGCAGATCTGATTCTAATCTACGCCAATGATTCGTAAAGTGCGTTCTGTGAAGGTCTGGGGTCCCTAGAGTTATCCGAGTCACTGTTTCAATATAAAATTACCTTCTGTTCGTGGAGATCTGTGATTTGCAGTCGATCTACCTATAAGTGAGCAAAATACCCATCACACTAGACGGCTGACAGATGTTAAACACCATCGGAGGGCTCATGTCCCAGAAACACGTAGCGCCTAGTATAGTCGTGCAGTTAACAACTAGCTTTTTTATTCGCAAGAATGTTTGTAATCGTAATCTGAATAGTTGTATATTCATAATATAGTTTCGGTAAAGCTATTGCCTACGATAATGAATGTTACTCAATTCTGTCACAACATTGTGCGCTAAGGACTAAGCATATGAGAAATTTCCTTCGAATACAAAAGGTCAAACTAGTAGTAGGTGTCGAAGACCTGACAGAAAGGGTCATCCATTTAAATTCATTAAATCCATTTAATTTTTCTGACAACCAAACTAAGCGTTAAAGGAACCGAAACTGTTTCTGTGATAGGCAAGCAACATTACCGACAGAGCCAGCGCGTGAAACAGTGTAATCTGTTCAGTGCTTCTACACGTTAGACTCAAACTTATAAACCACTCATTCACCCTAAAACTAGAAAGCTTATGACAGCCGTAAAACAGAAATACACAAATTTAAATGCGTTCTTATTACACAATAGAATTTTTTCGTGATTACTACATTACTTATAGTAAAGTAAAAAGAACTGTGGAGAGAAGACAATTAGTTATAAATGTGTTTGAAACGAAGTAGAAACAAAAGACAGAGTAAGGTGATGCTTTTACGGAAATTGATCTGTCTGCTGAGACACGGCTAAGGCAGACACTAAATAATATTAATCAAGCTAAATTCTCTCAAGTTTAAAACAATTGTTTGTCCCTCATAATTGCCCACATCTCAAGAACCTCGTTATCTTAGTATCCTTAGCATTAAGCAATGCTTATTAGTACGCTTAAACAATAATAGCTGCAACTTTGCTATCATTATTCATTTCATGAGTTTCAACTTTCTGACTTTGATCATAAAAATAAATCTTGTCTCTTCGTTCACTGAAGACAGAAGTATAAAGATAATAAGTTGTATTTCAATTTTAAAAATGTTCACCCTTCAAGGTTTCCATGATCTATTTTGGATACATTTTAGTTGCTATTTAGATGTGTGTATGTGTCAGTGTCATATATATATATATATATATATATATATATATATATATATATATATCCACTTAAAATTTGAAAAAAACGATCCAAACTGGACGCAAATCAGTTCACAAACGAAGAAAAGCAACACACAGAGAAAGAGACACACTCACAAGCTCAAATTTTCGGATGATCCGTCTTCAGGAGAAAAGAGAGAATGGGCGACCAAGCACGCCGGAAACACAACGGCAGGAAACCGTCCCGGCACCCAACCCTGATTTGCATTTAGTTTAGATCGTTTTTTTTTGAATTTTGAGTGAAATATATATATATATATATATATATATATATATATATAACAGTTCAAAATTGAAGACAGGAAGCATACAAAGTAAAGAGACAGGAGAAAAGAGAGAGGGTTACCAAGCACGAAATATAGATGTGAGTTATTCCTGTGTCTATCTGTGTGCTATCTTTTTTAATTGGTTATTATTTAAAAGTCCGTTGGACCGTTTCTTTTAATTATATATATATATATATATATATATATATATATATATGATATTAAAAGCCACAATGAAGAATAAAAAAAAAACAGAAAATGTATCCTCTGAGGTCTTTTAAATTTATGTCATCAGAGTGAGAGGGAGAGATTGAAAAAAAAGAGGTTGCAGCTTTGTTATAAAAACAAAATATTTGAAGGCAATGTAAACAGGTTTTAAAATATACAAAGTTTTAAAATAACAAGTAAAAAATAATAATGATAAAGAAAAATTATTAACAAACAAAACATAAAAGAAAAAAAACCCTAAGCCTCAGGAGGAGAATCACCAGTTTGATTAGGGTTCATATTAATAGGTTTCAAATTATCAAGAAGTCCAATTTTTTTAACTATTTCCACAACTAAAACATTATCTAATTTAAAGAGTGCTGGGCTGCTGTTGATTAAGGTTTCAAAACATATTTAATCAAGGCACTTTCCACTAAGTTCCTTTCGTGGTCTGAATATAGATTTATTGAATAATTCTTGTTCTTGATATGCTGAAACAATGCACCCGACACTTCTTGCTTCTAACAGCATATTTATGCTGTTTCACCCGAGTAAGCATGTTTTTGCCTGTTTGTCTAGCTATTATCTAGTATTGTCTGAGCTACAATCCCCACAAGAAATCTTATATTAACATCCTCCTTTCCCTTTGTTATGATTACTGACTAGTCTGTTAACCTCTTAGGCTGTAACCACTTTTGCTTTTCAATCTCCAGTTGCATACATTTGAAAGGCTTCAGAGCTTATATTTTCTGTTTTTTTTTTATTTTTCGTTGTGGCTTTTACTTTCATTGGTTTCCATCACGTTTTTATTGTGATTATTTAATATGCATATATAAGAAGACAAAGGAATAACTCGCTTCTATTTTTCGGCGATCGTCGTCATCAGGAGTCGAAGAGTCCCGCAGGAAGGCAGGGCGTCGACTGAACACGATCAGCAGCAGCACGACCATTAGTCAGTACCCCCACTACAATCACCAAGCGAGAAGGGAGAGGAAGGAAATGAAAAGCGAAATTAAGAAGTAAAAAACGAATAACATATAATATTTATTCTAATGAAATATATATACTATTATACAATAATATATATTATTATATTTGAATAATTATTATATTTTATTCGTTTTTTAAATCTTAATTTCACTATTCATTTCCTTCCCCTCCGTTCTCGCTTGGTGCTTGGGGGTACTGACTAATGGTCGTGCGTGCTGCTGCTGATCGTGTTCAGTCGCCACCCTGTCTCCTGCGAACTGTTCGCCTCCTGATGACGACGATTGTCCAAATATAGAAGTGAGTTACTCCTTTGTCTACCTGTGTGCTACCTTCATTTTAATTCGTTTTTATTTAAAAGTCTGCTGGACCGTTTCATTTAATTGCTATATATATATATATATATATATATATATATATATATAACAAAATTTCACAATAAACACTTGAAATAACAATCAATGATCAAACTTCAATAAGAAATGGGAAAAAAGACTAAGATCTTTCAACCGTAACAAGCGGTCTTCGTCAGAGTCAAAAACCCAACTGAAACACTAGATGCAGTAGCATCATGGTGAGGGGTTGAGAGGAGTGGGAGGGATGAGCAGTATTTTAAAAGGGTGTAAAGTGCAGGAAAGGAAAATAGTTCATGGAGAGATGCTTGGAAAAAAAAAGTGCAGTAAGAAAAAGTAAAAAACTATCCACTAGCTGTCAACCCTTTTTTTACTGTACTCCTTTGTTTCCCCAAACAACCCTCCCAGAACTATTGTCATTTCCTGCATTCTACACCCTTTTAAAATACCACTCTTCCCTCCCACTCTTTTGAACCCCTCACCATGATGTTTCTGCATCTAGTTTTTCAGTTCGGTTTATGATGACTCTGACGAAGACTGCTTGTTCCGATTGAAAGATCTTAGTTTTTTTTTCCATTTTTTATTGTGAGTTGATCATTGATTAAATATATATAGTTCAATGTACATAAAGAAACATAAAGAAATTAAAAACACACACATACAGTCTCTAATTTTCGACTTCAGAAGAGATTAGAGATGGAAACCAAGCGCACTGGTACAGAGACGGTGGAGACCAACAATGTTGCCGCATGTGCCCCCGGTCACAGGGAATAAGGTAGACAGGAATCAATTTATAATTAAATTAAATAGGAAATACGAAAAAATAATAAATAAAAGATTAAAAAAAATGAGAGATAACAGAGGAATTGGTACATAAGCAAAAGTACGGACTAAGCTATGATAAAATAAACCTGCGAATACAAATAATAATATTCAATAAATAAAGTACGTAATTAAATAATAAAAAAGAAATAATAAAATAATAAAATGAAGAAATTAAATAATAAAAGATAAAAAACGGTATTTGATAATACAAAATGAAATGAAAATACATTTCTTTGTCTATATATATATTATATATATATATATATATATATATATATATTATTTAAATCAATATAAATAATATAAATCATGATATTATTTTCGTAATTTTGTAAAAATTATGTATTAATGGAAATGTCATTAAAATTTGTAGGAATTATTATTATTACTGATTTATCATTATATTTAGGATGCAGAATATAAATAGAAATGTATATTAAGCATTTTGATTTTTTGCTTAATTAATGAACTACTTGCTGATTTAAATTTTTGAATAATGATAATAATCAATTAAAATGAGATTTACGAAATAAAATGCAATGATTTTGGACACCACTATATTGGATAAACAGATAGAACTTTTGGATAGAAACATTCAAGATATTTTTTAATTTTCTATGACGGAAGTATCATAAATATTTTTTTTGTCTATTTCTGGGAATTGCTAGTACGGTTGATAACACCATTTCAAGTTTGTCAGGCAAAATCAATACAACACGATGAGTAAGTAAGGGGATTCAAATGCAAGACTTTTGAAGCGTACGGCGTAAATATTAGTACAACGAAACCAAACACCTAATAATATATATTAGTAGAAGAGGAAAGCATCATATCTTGTATATCCTTGTGATCACTAGAGCAATTTCAAGCAGAAGTTAGATATTAATGCAATAACAAGCTTCTGATGTTTGTCCCAATAAAGCAGGATTAAATCACTAACCACCAAATGAGTTTTTGACTGGACCACAATCTCTCTCACACTAACTAGAACATTAATGACCACACACTAGTTATGACTTAGACATCTTAAAATAAATCTACCACAGACATCATCCAAGTCAAAAAAGTCGAAACAAGGGATCTCACGTTTACAGAACAAACATTCACTTACACTTTCACTTGCAGTTTTAACAAAAACTACTTCAGCGCTTTGGTAAAACTAAGCAAGCAAAGTAACAAAAAGATAAATTGAAGTATAATAAAATATTAAGATGATTTTTTACAAACTAGATACTTAAGCAAATAAGATACTAATATACAAAGTAAGTAAACTGTAACGTATATTAAGAAATTATGACACAAATGAGTTGTAATAGCCATTGGTATGCCCCAAAGAAGACTTCGTATCTATCACACATTTTAGAACCTTGCTGATTACATTTACTCGATAGCTGATAACATAAAATAAGTAAAATTTGAATTAATTTGTTCTATGAAGTGAAAATGAGATTTTGCTTAAAAAAAATAGAAGTTACCATAGAATCAATTTCAGTCGACCATGTGCTCTTCTCTGTTCCAAACTTCTACATGATATACTATTTTAAACTTCACAAACTGATTTCATCAGCTCAAGCTATGAATCTAGAGCTCAAAAGCGAGTGTTAAACTTGAGAAAGGAGATAAGACACACATCAGAACATACGTGAGATTTGACAATGGTGACTAGACCATGGGCAGTAACCGGTCAAAAGAGGAAGGTCGCCTTCCACTTTCCCAGAAGTGAATTACTTCTGTTGAAGTGAATACCAATGGCAGATATATTGCTAAATCAATGCAACAATAACGCAGTCAACAAAGCCCTTGATTAAATTATGGTGAGTTATCATTTTCATTCCCATATCAGTTAGCAGCCCCGTAATTTGACCAAATACGTTAACAATGTAATTGGGACAATTCTTTATACAAGTCAAAATTAATTATTATTTTTTACTGTTCCTTAAACAGATTTACTATAAATAAATAACTAATATTGAACTGAAAAATGCTAATACGATTAAAGTAAATAAATTTGGCTATTGCATTTATGTTGAGCCAGGTATTTGTCTTTTATAGTGTTATATAATTCAAAAGTATGGAACTTTCAACATTCTATACTCATAAAAAGACACAGCACAAAACAAAAAAACGAGGGGACAACAATTAGTGCTTTTTATTGTAATAGCCCTTAGCTCAGGGCAATCTTACTCCAAAGTAATGTTCAACATTTTTATTCAAAATACAATGTTTGCAACAAATTTTAATTACAGTTGATTTTTAGAGTGCTTGCAAAAACACCCCTAAATTTATCAAAGTCTAAACTGCAGTAAAAAATTCAGAAATAGGATTAAGATGTTCCTACGAAATAACTGGTCCGTGTCAGATTGGCATTTCATTGGACTGCCTTGCTTTCAAATGTAGAAACGCGGCGCGGTTGAAACATCCTAAGTCCTATTACTGAATTTCTTACAGTGATTTAGACTTTCATTTCTACTTCACGTATTTATTGTGAAATCATGTTACCCATCTATCTCTTAGCTCATCCATCGAAAAATATCAAAATGAACTAAGGGAACCTCAAAACGTAAAAATCTGTCAAAACGTAAACATCTGTCAAAACGTAAAAATCTGTCAAAACGTAAAATCGATTTCCATTATCACTACGCATAACTGTACTTGACAGAAGAGTTGCCGAGCTTAGTTTATATAATTTTCATAGATTTGCTTGCCAGTGAGAGTTTTTAGTTGCTGTCTGCTGACACATTGACAGACTTGATGTAAACGTGAAGGTCTTTGTGGAGGCAGACGTGCACGACCTTTATCAAAGAAAGTATAACGCCTGACTACCTAATTCATCTGACTACCTAAGTAGTCCACGTTGCTTGTGTCAATAAGAATATGTCTTGATTCCAGTCATACACGAAACTATTTCATCATTTCGGAAACTTGGCAATTTTTCTGTTTGAATTTCCGCAATCAGTTTATCTTGAATATACCAGCTTCTGTTAGATGAATTAAATTAATCAACTTTGGCATAGACGTCACACTACATATGTATGCTGGAGAGGTCATTGCATCGACCAAACTTCCGGGTGAGTGATAGAAAAAAGAGGGTAATTGTTTCAGTTATTAGATATCACATGTGTTGTATTTTAGAAAATCGATAGAAAGTTTTATTGTTAAGTTCTCAACATTCTTGTATTGCAATTATTCTTTGAAAGAATTTTAAGATGTTTTCTAAATGGAAATTTTATTGAAAAAATTTTCATTAGGTACTTTGTTTTGTTTGCATTAAAAAAGCAAATTGGTTGATGTTATCATTATTTCTCGCTCATTTGGTTATTCCCACCAGCCGTCACACTTGAGATTAGATTGCGCTGTTGCTGCCTCTTAACCCAGATGGATTTGACACTCTGCTCAAATGAAAACAACGCCAGAGGCGCTTAGCTGTATCGCTCCTGTGCATTTCCTACACAGACCTCTTTCCATCTATCTAAACAGGTATAATTTTCTGTAACAATATTAAGATACAAATTGGCTCTAATAACTACATTCTATTATACATTTTCTTTATGAAAAAACGAGACCGCTATTTTTTATTAGATGCTACTGTCAATGTAACATTGATCGATGCTTGAAATAAACAACCTTCAATTAAGAATGAACAACTGTTATGTTTAGGCTCTATATCAGGCAAAAACTGAAAGAGGAGAACCAGACGCAGAATATAATAGGACATTGCTTCAAAGGACTTACTACGTGTGTGACAGCTGTAAGAGAAACGCATGAGACGCTGACAAGTTACGTGAACAGCATTCACCTGGCTCCTCAGTGGTGCTGAGTGAAGAAAGCTCATTTCAACATCTTCACAGAATCATCCGAAGATTAAAGAACACGTTAACACAAAGGAGTTTGATGATATGCTTAGCGTTTCCACACTTAGTTCTCTTCCTCCGGTTACATTTGATTCGAGGAAGGGATCACTGCTTGGTTCTCACTGTGCCTCTCCCATTGTCACATCCCTGTCATCTTTCCAGATACATAGGTTAGGTTAGGTTAGGTTGCAGTGGCATCCCACAAGGAAACACACTTAGGCCGAGCATTGGCCCTTTGTGATACGACACAATGAAGTTGATTCTACAGTGGGAGTCCTAAATTTTGCCTAACTCAAGTGTATTTAGAGTAGGGATCTTTAACGAGTACCTGACATCGCACAGGCTCGGGACCGACAGTTTAACGTCCTTCTCCGAGGGACGACGTGCTCAGATTTATTCACCTCCCGCGTGAATAAATTGGGGGCCTGGTGGAGATCGAATCCCGGACCTATCAGTTCAGAGGCGAGCACGTAACCACTGAGCTAGCCTGATCCCCTCCCAGACACATAACATTAGAAAGAAAACTAACTGTTCAAAACGTCTTCTTTTTTTCATAAAACTTAAATATTTTTTAAATTTCTCATTATTAAAGAACATTAATATTTCATTTTAATAAGGAATATAATTAATTCATTAATACAATAAATTATTCATAATGAATACTAGACTACCCGTGACCCGTTAAGTCATCCAACACCTTCCTTTTTACTGCAATCAAGTTCACATAAATGCAGATAAACTCTGAATTAATTCATTTCTAAAGAGGATAATGAACATATTTTTAAGACAGTTCTCTTTATTTACATTTTTTTGTAGAATATGAATTTTGTAAAAAAAAAAAAAAAAAAACTTTAATGCTTTCTTGCTGTTGACCCTACTGAGAGCAACGTGTAGTTGGCTCCTTGAGACTTATGAATAGTCAATAGTAAATGCTGACTGAATTGGAAATTGAACCCTTAAAACAGGAGTGTTGTTCTCTTCAGATAAAACGATTTTCAATTTTCGAATTAAAACTATTTCCCCTTGACACCGTGGCTGCTCCTATACAAAACAAGTTGTATGACAGATATTGTTCCTGGAAATTATTGAATCAACCTATGATTAATTTCACTGTGTATCTCGTTAAATGGAACTTTCTGTGAACAATATTTGTGGGTTGGCGAATGAAGAGTAAATGTATTCAAATCACTAATCAACAATATGTGCACGGATAATCATGTCTTCGGGGAGTAATAATCTCTTTATTTTCATTCCTTTCAACTCTGTCTTCACCAATATTTATAAGAAATTCAGAGTATTTGTCATTTTCTTCTTGAACTCTCATATTACTAGTTAAATGGAATTTAGTAAATTGGCACCAAAAATAAGACTGATTAAAGCATTATAGATATCAGCATCAGTTCCTCTCTTAACAACTGGAAGAAGTTGTCAATTCCTGAGATGCTACAGCCAATGCAATTAATCCTGAACTCCTTAATTTAGAAAGAATTAGTTTTATTAAGAACTTTTCTGTACCTTCCGATGCATCGGGAACCCTACTCTATCATTTTTATTGAAATAAATATATCAAAAGAATGAAATACAAGCGTAAAATAAAATAAAGGCAGGTTTTTTGATTACGAACATAATTTTGCGCTGTTAATATTTTACTTATATTAATATGATAATTTCTAAAACTTGTGTTAACTATAATAAATATCATTTGTTGATATATGCACACCAGACGTTATTTCATATCCTCTTCGATTATTCATTAAATTTTCTCTTTCGAAATTCATTATAATTAAATCATTATAACTTAGGTCGAAAAACATTTATTTAACCTTTCGACGTCATTTATACAGGTTTTAGAAGCTTACTTCGCTGAAGCCCGCGGTGGCTCAGTCGGTAACGCGGGCTGGCCTCACACTTTCATTGATCTCCTTATTAAGTTATAGCCCACCCCTCCTTCACACACATCAACCATACAGTTATATAAATAATCATAATATTCCAACTTATTTTCAAAAAATACCACTGCACCTGTTTTATAATTTCTGTATTGCAGTGAACCTGTGCTAACTGTCAAGCTTGTTAGAATTAAACTATCAAATAAAAACAAATATAATTCATACTAATAGATAAAATGTTATCTTTGATAACTCGTTAGCTAGTTAATTAGTTAAAGTTTTTAATTGCTGTAATAGAATGAAATGTATGCATATGAAACATCAGCTCTGAAAAGCAATATAAACTTGATCACCAACATTACCTGCATCACTGGTACTTTACTTACCTGTATCAAAACATAAACAAATGGCAAACGCCTGTTTTACACCTTTTGAGAATTATTATGAGAGCTCGTAAGACATTATAGGGAAAAGCGTTTCAAGTAAAAGTAGCAGAAAATAACATTTGTAATTGACTAGGTATTTAAAGATTATATCTGAAGTCAATTCTTATCAAAATATTACAACCTGTATTTTGCTATCGTTTCTTTTATGTTTTGTCGTTAGAGATTTAAAAGTAGATGATACTTAAAATATCATCCAGATCAAGTTTCAAGACGCAATCATAACTACTAAATTTGTTTATGCGTCGCCTATGCACAGGGAGTACGGTCATTCAACAATAGTGCAATTAAAATAGGAATTGTTATAAACATCGCGCGTAAGACGGTGTTATGTATCGTGCGCGTGTAATAAACAAGTGAATATTTTAGCGTGAATATTGTTTGAAGCGGCCTACTTCATTATCTGTAGTTTCAGAATATACACGTTTATGGTAGGTCTATATCTAAACTCTAGGAGAAGTTTAAATAACTCCAGATGCTGCTAAAATAGTCAAGTTTTTTTCAGAAAAAAAAGGGAAAGAAATCTTTTTGTCTATATTCTAGTTCAAAATGTATTATTAGAGTAATAACTACTAAGACTGACAAATATGGCGTTAACTATTATAATTTTACAGTTACAATTACAAGTTGAATACATTCTCTATTGATGAAACCTTTTAATGCTGCTTAAGTGGAGCCTTGTTAGAAAGAGCTGGTAGTAAAGTTCCTCGTCCTAACCTTATATTTAACAAAGGAGTAGATTTCTTTGTTTCTGTCCAACGGCTTAATCAACTCACATAAACTTTAGTGATTATTACTTATAATTAGCTGCTTTTTATTTAATATAGTACTAACTTCATCAAAGTCTTTAGAAGAGAGTTTATTCATTTACCAGCCAGCTAATTGAACTTTTCATTTTGAAGGTATTTCCACGCGGGCTATACCGAATATATATTAAAACCTCAAACACAGCAATTTTAATCAAAACCTTATGAACAGATTTTAACATTGAAATGGCAAAACTTTTTTTTTTCTTTTTAATATAAAGTAGCCTTAACGGATGCGATACGGGTGAAAAGCAGGCTGTTGCGTTTCAGACCTAGAAACAACTGAGCATGAAATTTGAGGATTATAACTCACTTGCTTTTTGAAATGTCTTACTCACTATCTCCCTCTCTCTCTCTCTCTCTCTCTCTCTCTCTCTCTCTCTCTCTCACACACACACACACACACACACACACACACACACACACACACACACACACACACAACACACACACACACACACACACACATATATATATATATAATATATATATAGGTGTATGATTAAACCACAATAAGAATGGGAAAACAAGACTAAGATCTTTCAACCGTAACAAGCGGTCTTCGTCAGAGTCAAAAACCCAACTGAGTTCAGTTGGGTTTTTGACTCTGACGAAGACCGCTTGTTACGGTTGAAAGATCTTAGTCTTGTTTTCCCATTCTTATTGTGGTTTAATCATTGATTGTTGTTTCACGTGTTTATGTGAAATCTTTATATATATATATATATATATATATATATATATCATGATTTGTTTTCTTGACCCAATATTTATATGATGTAATTTTCTTGAGGTTTGAGGTCCAATGATTAAAACTAGTCCATTTGCCGACGTTTCGACAACATAAACAGATTTCCAAGGTAATCAAATAGTGATCTCTATACTTATGCAATAATTCTAAAGCAATAGAATAATTATAACAATATCCTTATGTTAATGTATAAAAAAATTAATCCATAGTCGTAATAACTGTTTTATCAAAAAATTCCTCTTTGTTACCGAACATATTAAAATGTAATAAATTACCAAATAGTAGTAATAGTAGTGCTAATTGTAAAACAATCATGTTGTAGCCCTGATGATGACATAAATATATGTCGAAACGTCGGCAAATGGACTAGTTTTAATCATTGGACCTCAAACCTCAAGAAAATTACATTATATATATATATATATATATAAAGATTTCACATAAACACGTGAAATAACAATCAATGATCGAACGACAATAATAAATGGGAAAACAAGACTTCTTAGTCTTGTTTTCTCATTTCTTATTGTAGTTTGATCATATATATATATATATATATATATATATATATATATTATATATATATATATGGATTAATTTACCACAATGAAACTGATTTAGAAACAATGCTCTAAGGCTTTTCGTCAACACATCGTCAGAGAGCAAGTGAACTAAAAAATAATAAATATTGTTAACCTGGTTGATTGAAGTTTCTAGAATTGTTGGTAACCCTGAATGCATTTAATGATGAAGAAATCTTCGTCTGTTTAATTATTCCGCTAATCAAAACTTCATCCAATTTATAGAGTCCTAGGCTACTGTTCATTAATTTCTCATAAAAGTTCTTTATGAGCGCACTTTCCACAATATTTCTTCTTCTTTCCGAAGAAACAAATATTAATTCATTTGCTTCATTCCAGTTGATCACATGATTATTGTTTCTTATGTGCATGAACAATGCACTCTTTTCGTCTTCTCTTCTGTTCGAATATTTGTGTTGTTTTATCATTGTAAGAAGACCTTTGCTTGTCTGTCCAATGTAAGACATTTCGCAGTCAGTAGATGTTGTCCAGTCCGTACATATATTTATATATATATATATCCCCTTCTCTCTCACTTCATCCTCTCTTCTAGTCTACTCCTGATTACGAACAACAGTTCGAAATATTGAATTCTGCAAGTGTTTTTTTTATTATTTTTTCTGTGTCGTGCTTTGTGTAATTTAAAGTTATATATATATATATATATATATATACAGACAGAAACATACACAACAAACACACACACACACATTTGTACACCAGAAAAAGCTCGTACACATACATGTTTGCATGCAGTGCACAAAAAGATTTTTTCTGAAGACTTGTTAATTGGATTCAGGAGGACCTCTAAACGTTACTTTCGTAAAATAGAGTAAAATATTTAATTATAAATTTGTAATGAAAGGATCATTATTAATAAATTAACAATGTTGGTGCTAAAAGTACTTTGACGTTCGGGCAATGTTCGGAACAGTCCACATTATCAATAGTATTCACACTGAGAAGGCGCAATAAACTTTGTTTACTTTAAATGAATAATTTTATTGATTTAATTCAATTAAATAATTTAATTTGATACATTAATTAAACTATAAGTTATGGTTTAAATAAATTAATTATTTAGAAGCTGTCAATATTTATTAGAAATAACATAAATAGAAGTGTAAAGGTAAAATCTTATAGGAATCAGAAAATAAGCACTAAAATTCGCAAATATAAAAATTGATAAAAAGGAATACGTTATCGGCAGGGACATACTTAAAACACATTGATTTTTTACTTTAAAATGGAAATCTGGATATCATCAAGCGTCTACTAAGATTTGAATTTTAATGTCAAACCAAGGCTGAGAAAACACTGGCTTGACTTTATTATTCCGACTCACTAGTGGGAGGAAAATAATCCTCACTGTATCTCAGAAAATTTAAATTTGCGAAGCAGTTTGTATACATTTATTGTTATCTTCAGTATTGTTATCTCTAAAAATCAACCAAATAATCAGACAGTAGTTCTGTTCTTCAAGAACTGGTCAAAGAAAAAGCGTCAAATGACCCTACAATCTCGTCATTTAATTATGATTGATGTAATAAAGGGAAGGTTGCATTTCACATTTCAATCTTGTTTTTCTTACGGTCAGCGACCATGTTAAAGCACCGGTCCTCGTTAGGTTACCAAAGTTAAGGCTTAATGTCGGCACTTGGTTTGTGTGACATCAAGCAACGTGGGGCCATCCTTGACCTGGCTTGCCTGCATGGGTTTAAATAGCTGGTGAATCACACGCTTAGCTCCTTGCATAGACTGAAAGGCGTTATGCTTCTCACCAATGCCAGTTGCAGAAAACACCATTTAATTTGTAATGATTCCTCTAAAAGCAATTCGACAGGCAGAGGTTGCTGCCTCGTTGTGACTTCCGAAGCACGAGTACTGGCAACTTGTGTACATTCATGCACCATGTCGCTTACTAGTTACTCGAAATTCTAGGATCAGGTTAACTCAGTGGTTACGTGCGTGCTCGCCTCTGAACTGATGGGACCGGGGTTCGATCCCCACCTGGCCCTCGATTTATCATGCGGGAGGTGAATAAATCTGAGCACGTCGTCCCTCGGAGAAGGACGTTAAACTGTCGGTCCCGAGCCTGTACGATGTCAGGTACTCGTTAAAGATTCCTACTCTACATATACTTGAGTTAGGCAAAATTTAAGACTCCCAGTGTAGAATCAATCTTCATTGTGTGGTATCACAAAGGGCCAATGCTCGGCCTAAGTGTGTTCCCTTGTGGGACTTCTCCTGCAACCTAACCTAACCTAACCTACTCAAAATTATAGAAAAATAACCTCAAAAAGTAGTTTTATTCAAAAAGCAATCCTCTTGTATAAGTAGTTTTTCAGTTTTATATATGAGGAGACAAAAACGAGAAAACCCATTTCAATCCTTTTTGCCTTCTCAAATACAACAGTTAACCTGAAAAGAAAACACATCATGTTCAAAACTAGTAGGTTTAATAAAAATACTTTACGTAGAAACTGAGAAAAAGATCTTATTATAACTAAAAAAGTGTTCAGCTTGCATTTAGAAGAATATTGTACTTCTGGGATGTGGAACACAGCAGCAAAAACGGGTCGGAGAGGGGTGTGAAGACAGAATAGGAGTTATTGATTGATAAAGACCTCATTTTCCAACTATTACTAGCGTGTAAAAAAGATATATATGTTATGTCGAAGGTTTCACACGTCTCTAAGGTTTAAGTTTAGTTCTGACATTCTGTTTCATTATGATTGAACTTTAATTATTTTTTTAATGAAAGGTTATTTTATAAAGGGCATATAGGTGGCGGTGCACAAATTATCTTTTTGCGATCTGACAGAAAACTAATGAGGAAACCATTGTAGTCATTATGGTTACACTGTATCATATTACATCTGTAATATTATTTAGTTTTATATAAAAACGTATAAATTCCCAGTCATTTAATCCTAAATCAATACAACTGATATAGAATATAACTTTAGCTCGACTTTGTTAATACTGGTGTTTTAATCACTGGCAGACGTTTGCCTACCCTTTCAGCCATTGTCAGGGTCTGTAAAAATCATCTGTTTGATACTGAAACACACACCACTCAAAGTTTGCATTATTTGCAGATAAATAACCGTCAGTTCACTATCAATTGATCTGCAAGTATGATTAAATACTATGTTCTATGTTTGAGCTCCTTGAGCAGGGCAAAGGTTTTTCACGGAACTCTGACAAGACAATTACTAAAATAAATATGAAAAAACGTTAATTTCAAATTTTAACTTTAAGTTATAATTTTGACGTTACAAAAGGATCAATAATCAAATGTCTGCAGCCACTTAATTTTTCCATATAAAGCATTTTTTTCGCTTTAAGAAAGGGCTTCCGGAGCCTCTTAGCCTCACTCCCGGAGCCCCAACGCTCTGAGGAGTCTTTGGGAAACCCTGCAATAAAGAACGCATGGATATTTGTCTAATTTAAGTTTAGAAGAAAAATTTATATAAATTAGGTTCAACATTAATACCTTGAAGATATTACATTTAATATTATTTAAAGTCCTTAAACTATAGTTTTTTATTGAGTTTAAGTTCTGTGTTTAACTAATATAACAAAAGAAAAAGAACGAAAGAATGTAGAAAATATTTTAAAAACCATGGATATTTTATCAGCATGGCTTGAAACTATAGAATATCTAAATTACTAATGAATTAAACTTAAGAAACAAGAAACAAGAGAGTGAGAGGGGGACGTAAAAAGTGAGGGTTTACAAGAAGGAAGCAATGGGAGTGCGTTGCGTAGATCGGGCAGGACAATCAATATAAGGCGGAAAGAAAGCTGAGAGCAGTACAACAATTATTGGGAAAAAAACAAGAAAATGAAGGTTTAATGACATGAAAAACAACAAGTGATTTGGAGAGTGAGAAATTCAAATTCGACGATCAGATCAAGAATATTATTAATAGATATAGAAGAAAAAAAAATGAATGACTTGAGGCCTTCGTCTGACAAGTGTATAATAGATGAATTCGTCAATTTTGGAAGAAAGAGGGCAGTTTAGTAATATAAAAACAACGAGAAGAGATTGAATAGGAATGAGACTGCGGAAATATATTTGGCAATGCAGGATGAGAATGCTGTATTTGTGGACCAACCGATTTTCAAAAATTCTTGATATATTGGAAATTATCTGAAGATGTTGGTTAAATTTATAATGGTCATTAATGACCCCTATGATTATCTGGAATACGTAATCAAGATTGTGTGTCTGAAGCTAACAGCGTTAACAAGGTAAAAACTTTTTTAGTGAATTCTTGAGTCAGTGTGGTTGAAGGTTACTATTGTACAGGAGATATATTTTGTATTCCGTATAAAATCAAATTTACGTGATTTGTACGTTTAAAGTCTTCTTAAATTACTGAATTAGAATTACTAAATTACTGAGTAGAATGACTGAATTTATCGCTACTTTTTAGACTACCACCTACAATCAACTTTTTTAAATCTTTAATTTTTAACTTTTCGGTTTTTTTTCAGGTAAGTTGTTTATTCTTCGTTAGTCGTTTTTTATTAATTAATAATTGATTGAGCTTATAATTAACTATTAATAAAAGATATCATTATCGCTAACCTTGGCAAGGCGAAGCTATTAAAAGACAAGAAATAATAATAGTTACGCGCATCGTCCGCGCGATGACACCCCCTTAGTTTTAACTCCACTGCATGAACCCCAATGACTTCAATCATCACCATTCATTGAGTCAAAAATAAAAAGTATATGTTAGTTAAGGTTCCAGTTGTTTCACATGCATACATTTTAAAGTAAAATACTGAAAAATTCAAATTTTACTGATATGTAAGAGAATGAACCCACCAATAGCCACTTGGATACCAGTTAGTAGACGGCAGCACTAACACACGTTACGCTGTGCTCAACCATGCAGTATGAACCAGATGACACCACTGTTATATTGATATTGACTCCTCATAGAGCAAGGCCATTCTATGGGCTTCTTGTGTCTCACAATCCGAGGCCATTCTAAAAGCTCCTAGTATCCTACAATCACAGGCTGATCTTTTAAATAATGATAAAAGAAGAGCTTGTAAGCTCTTCATCACTGCACAAGACTAAATTGGAAAATGACATTATAATTTACGATATTACGTATTCTACACTATCATTTACCGTTCCATGCTATTTTTGTTTCTTTCTTATTTACTGACATTTTATCTCTAAATAACATTGATCTAGGCTGAGTGAATTTTTGTTTACAGTTTACACGAAAAATGTTTATCAATGATAATAAAATACATTTGTCTATTTGTGTACTCCGAGTGTAGCTGAGGTCCCTTCAGTGTTGAATAAATTACGTGTCAACAACAGATGGTCAAACCATCACAATAAACAAAACACGATCAACACATGCCAGTCAAACCAATCACTAGCAATGATTGTAACTTGCAGGCAGCGATGTGAAATAATGTCATTTTATTATTACCTTCTCATTACATCAACTGTATGCAAATATTTAAATCAGGCGAAACTATTAATTTTAATAGATTCTTTTTTTAATAATAGGGTTCTTTTTATATTAACATGCCTAAAATAAAGAGAAATATATTAAAATGTGACTGAGAAGGAAAAATGTAAAAGCGTAGCAATGAGATAACTGAATAAAAATATTCAAAATGCAGCAGATGCGTAATAGAAACAGCTGTACATTATCTCAAGAAACTCAACTCAACACTACCACAGATTTGTTCAACAGCGTGACAGACAAAAATGAGAAATACAGCCATTATGGCTAAATCACCAACATAATGAAGATGTGGGGTTTTGTTCGTGTCAAGAGGTTGATTTACTGCAACACTGTGGTGGTGAAATGAGCAAAGGTGTGGCAAAACTCTGCTGTAATGCACATGATCATTGGAAACGCCTTCAAGAATTGACATTTGTTTTAATAGTATCTGAGCCTCTACCTCAATGGGACCACAGCTTGCCAGTGATCCTCGACCTACCTCATATTACTATAAAATACATTGCAGTGTGACCTCTTTACGTCCAGTGACTGCAGAACCACGAAAGTTTCCCTTGCTGGCCTAGAGCGCGCCATATAATAACTACCAATAAGGACTGTGCAACTGAAATTAAGGTAAACATTACTGATTGAATTTTATTAAAACAAACTCTGTTTTCAAAAGAAAAGTATTCTTCACTAAAAACAGCAAGGAAGAAGGGAAGAAATCAATATGGCAATAAGATACTGAGGCGGTGTTGGAGCCCGATTTTTGACGGCCGATATTAACTCTGCATTACGGTGCCCTCCCAGTGTTCATTCCCTTCAAGCCTACCATCCCTTGTTATTCTATAACTAGTAATGCCTTTTAAGTTGATCCATTAGGAAACAAAAAATGAAATATTTTCTGTTATATTAGAAAATCTTTATTACTTCTCTTTTAGATTGTCACGCTTTATTAAGAAAGGGTAATAAGAAATATTAATATACTACCACCACGGTCGACTGAACAAGCAATTCTTTACCAAAATCATGTACTAAAAGTCAAATAACAGAGCATTATTACAGACTCAGCGTTTACAAAAGGAAGGCTGGTAAACCTTTTCCATTGACCCTCTCTATGAAATGTAAAAGATTCGAAGTATTGGATTAAGAGATGCACGTCCTGAGGTCACCTCAGTCCAATACAAAAATTGTTATAAATTGGTTTTTCTATGTGCATGTGTAAGCAGGGTATCTCAAAAACAAAAAGAACTATAATCACCAAATTCCATATATAAGTTTCAATCACCCATGAGACAGAACAACCATTCTTTATAACGATGTGAGTTGACGGCTTTAACGGCGTGATTATTTATAGTTATTTATGAGTAGAGTTGCCATAAAGCCATAGTACCGATATAAGTGCAATGTTATGACGAGCTGACATAAGGACAGGTGACAGAAATAGGCAGAGCAAACGAACCTCAGGGACTCCCGCTACTGGGTACATAAGTATTAAATACCTCGCGTTACAGTGGCAGTTAATTGAAATTAAAGAAAAAAACATAATTCATAGAGCCATACTTGTCCTAAAAGAAAGAGCCAAAGAGACCAAGAAAAAGAAAAACTCTGGAGGGGTCTACATAAATTTTAGAGAATTTGAACACATCGAAAATAATGACACCACTTTAATCGACTGTTTTATTTCAATGAGTGAACTTGTCAATTATAAAGAAATGTAATTTATTTAGGAATTTTAGTTATTTAATCATGGGCTAGTCGACTTCCAGGCTGCATTGACTTGTCCATGTGTCAAGCACGCACAATGTGCTCGGCCCTGATGGTGCAGTTTAGAGCAGCAAAGAAGCAACTGCATACCAGAGGAGTACTTCTGCTTAATATCAGCGTCACTATAAGTATGGAGTCAGTGAGTCATGTCATTAGCCTGCCACATGTTAGAGAGGTGTTTGCTTCAGTGGAAAGAGTCGGCTATGGCCTTTGGGGAAATGGAGGAGTCACAATGGCTTTTAAATGAGATAGATGCTCTCCTGACCAGGGTAACTGCCCCATTGGGAAAATCAACATCCAGGTTATAAGACTATAAAATAGTACTGTAGTGAAACATACAAACTGTTTTAATATTAATAACAGGAGTTTGTGGAGGAAAGCTTTCAAAGCACCGCTCAAAGGTGCGTGTCAGCCGATCTGACATAAACAGACAACTGAAAATGCTTTTCACTCGAGAAACACCTCTCCCAAAAGTTTTTCAACTCCCTTACACAAGGTGTAGACGAAGCATTAGATCGGCCTCGTTACGCCACCATACCTGTAAACTCTCATATTACAGACAGATGCCTCAAGTGATAAATTCATATAGTCGAAGCTCAGTTAACGATCTCGTTATGCGCCTAATAGTGTAAACAGAAATACAAACACCCCTACCTTTCAAGAATTAATTGGTTCGTTTGTAAACATGTAAATAATGCTTCACAGAAATAATATTATAATCATAGTAACGTTTCTCTAAGAAGAGAAATATTCAATGCAAATTCATTGGACAAAAGTATTATATTTTTTACTTTACTATAAGTAAAGTATAGTGATCGTGAAAAAATTCGATCTCGAGATTTTGACGGAATTACATGTTTTGAGGTACCAGAAGTCGTTTTATGACGTTTTTACGATGATGTCTGTGTGTGTGTGTGGGTGGGTGGGTGGGTGGGTGGGTGCGTGTGTTAGCATTGCTTGTTACCACGCTACGGTCCAGAATCTTTGATGGAACAAGTTGATATTTTACACAAAAATGGGCCCCATTTAGACGAAGATCCCTATTGTTTGCGAAGAATTATGCATGATGGGAAAGTTACTTTTTTTGCCAAAAACAGTTTTTTTTAAAACATTTATTTCTCCTAAACTGATAACTCAAGAGTTTTGAAATTTTGACATTATCTTTGAAGTTACAAATGAAACAAAGGAAAAATATATTCAGAATTTTAAGACAACAGGAAATATTTTTTTTTCAATAAAATGTAAAAATTTTGACTTATAATTCAATCTCAAACCTTGTGAGAGCAATACAAGCCATACTGTTTGACGGACAAGAATGAAACTATGCCTACAAATAGAACATTATATGGCAAATGAGTTGAGATATTTTTTTTGAAATTACTTTCAAAACGCTAAAGGGGCGTTACAGTACGATTTGTGTTTTCAGAAAATGATTTTTTGACGCTAAACGGCTCGTTAAAAAATAATGAAAATTTTACCAAAAATGGAACAAAAATTTATCAATTCACAAAAAAAAATTCATGAAGTTTCAATTACGGGAAAGTGCAATAACGATATAAAAACTGTTTGTTTATTCTAGACTAAGAGATCACCTGCTATACTTGTCGAATTTTTTGTATTTTTTTACATTGTTTACATTGACTTAGAAATTTTTTGAGCGAATCCACTGAGATAAAATTGATGTTTCTAATGGAAAAATGAAAATATATTATTGACTTATAAGAGATGTAAGAGGAATAATATTGTGCAGGTAAATGATAACACTCATTAAAAAAAAATTGGTATATATGTTATTTGACAAAGGGGAAGGAAAATGATCTTATTAAATACTAAGAAGCCATAAAATTCCGAGTATAATAATTCTGTTAAAAACCAAAAATGTAAAAGATAATTCAAAATTGAAATCTTTCGTTTAGAGATTAATAACTGTAATTATCGTACATCTTTAATTAACAAATCACCTTAAAACAACATTTTCTTCGCTGTTTAAGAAGTTTGTCAGAGAAAAAAAGAGTATTTTACTGTTTCAAATTTGAAAATTTTACATTAATATTCAATGTAGAAGGATGTCAAGTAAACGATGTAAGAAATCCACTGGCTGTTTGAACGAAAGCCATTCTCTTGTAGGAGAATAAATCGTTTCAAGAAATGTTCACTTTGGTTTTTCAAAAATGTTATTACTGCTGTAGTTATACTAATGAAATTATTTGCAAATAATAAATTATTTGTGATGTACAAAAATAAGCTTATACGTACATTGATATGTCCTTCAATCACTATCTGTACTACCTCAGGAATGACAGGCTAATAATTATATCCCGTTTAGATGTTTACGTTATGCTTAAATGAGATGTTATGTTTTATATACTCAAGAAATTTGACATTAAGTTACTTATAGTAAAGTAGAGTGTAGGCCACTCCAGATTTTCATTTATTAGGAAAAAAATCCATAAAAATCATTCTTAAACATTTTGTATGTTAGTCACAAGCTTGTTCTCAATAAATACAAACCCAATTTTTTTTCTTGTTTCAATCATAGGTTTAAACTTATTTTTAAAGTTAATATGTCGATGAATAGATATTGAATTAAGAGATAGAGATAGTGATAGATAGATAGACAGTTAGAGAGAGTTTTGTGGTTTCTTCTGACCGTTTTTTTTTTGCGAATTTAATTGATTCATCTCAAAACTTTACGATAGTAACTGAATAAATAGTAAATAAAATATGTGAATATGTTTTGCTTTATTAAAAGTTTGTAAATATATACATATTCAAATGTACTGAAATTAGAATATAGGTCTTAATTAGCGGTTCCTCAGCAGAGGCCTCCTACTCTGGTGAGTAGCTGAATACCTGTCCCGCTATTCAGGAAGGCCGGTAAATCGTATCAAAGAGTGAATTAGTCTGAATGTGTGGTATTTGCGGAATTATGGTTGTTTAGAAGAAGGGTTTGCAAAAGATCAACGATACTTCTAGCAAAGCTGAGAGAGGTCCCAATATAAGTAAGCTCTTATATACTTGGGGAAGGTTAAAAAGCCTAGAAGTCTGGGTAGAAGGGTAGGTAGATTTCATGCACAGAACTATATCCAAGACAAAATCTTAGTACCACCTTTTTCATTATAGATGTCTTAAATTTTAAAATAAATTTACAATGCCTGCATATTACAATGCACTTACAGAAAACAAAAATAACTCAGAATACATTTACAAACATCCCGAATCATTCATGATCTAATAATTTACCTTATAATGGAATTGAGATGCAGTTTCTGAATACTTGAGAGAAGGAGATAAAGATGGAGATATAGATTAATAGATAGATAGAGTGAGTGAGTGAGAGAGAAAGACGTATAAAGAGGGAGACGTAGGTATAATTGATGTGCAAATTTTGCACTTAGAAATTAAAACACCAGTATATACGGCTTTTACCAAGATAAATTAATAAAGATCAAATTTTTAAACAATAAAAAAACGAAAACAATTTGAAAACAAGGAATAATTAGAATTAAGAGAAGGGAACAATGGTTTCCTTGTAAAGAAGGCGGTCAAGTGTAGACTCCCTGGGAGAGCGCTCGTCTTAAGTACTCACCATTGGAGGTTCAAATCTCGGGTATAACACAAGATTTTCGATGAATGAAGTGGCTAGTCCACATCATCCCTTGTCCACGAGTAAACTGTCGGATATACGCTTGACGTTACGCAACGTCAGATACGCGTACCTTCTCTGATAAACCTGACTGAAGTAAAATTTATGACGCCCGATGCAGAATCAACCCAAATAAAGATAATTAAAGTAGGTGCTAAAGAGATACGAATGAGACACACTTCGTTCTAGAACAGATCTGAAGGCAAAAGAACCTATAAATGTAGACGAAGGAGTTAAACAAAAAAAAATTATGAAATTATTTGTTAACAAAAACTAATCCAAACCTTATTTTAGCAAGAAGACTAAATAAATAAACCCATACTGTTTCATATTAGTTTTGTTTTTTTTTTCCAAAGGGACTAAAAAATTTTGCACTAAGAAACTGCATCTGAGGATACTGGTTAGGAAATGAGTCAATTTTGATGCAATATTCATAAAATATCTCTAATTAAATTCAAAAAATTTTTTTGATTTTATAATAGCAATAGTGTTTTCCTGTTTTAAATGAAAGTAACGTTATATTGTTTTACACTGTTCTGCACTAAAAGTAATGTTTTTTACTATTTTACTATGAATACTTGAAGCTCAATAAATGCTGCTCAAGTAGTCAGTACAGTAGTCAGTCATTGTGCGGAAAAGAACTCTAGACATTTGGGACAATATTTGATTACGTAAAAGGAATACTATTGTACATTTATATTAACACGGATACTACGATTTTATGTTTTAAAATAAGAAAAAAGTCCGTTAAGTATTAAAATAAATTATTTATTACTAGTAAATTTCGTATCAAAATTAGGAGAATAAGCAATTATTAATATTAATGAGAGGTAAACAACCACTAAGTCTATCCATACAAAAAAGGATTTAATCACATTTTGAATTGTGCGATGAAATGCTTTTTTTGTTTTCCTCTCTGATCATGAGTAAATATCACACAATAACTGCTTGTTTAGCTCGTGAGTATTAATAATAAGTTGAACGAGTGATCAATAATCAACTGAAATAGACTACTTTTAAATCTTTTAAACTGTTCACATTCTTTAGAACAAAATTAAAACAATATTGTATAATTATATAATATTTTGAGTTAATGAACCATAAAGTGATTTCAGATTCTCTTAATACCACTTAGGAACTTGATTAATCAAAATTTTTTTTAAATGCAATTAATCTTACTTATTGGTGGTCATTACATGCTCTGATGATTAGATTTTCATTATAACTAGCAAAGTAGAAATTGCTGTGTTCAAAGGTATTAATTAATAACATTTATAATCTTGTGGTTGATAACGTTTACTTATAAGAAATACAAATGTCAGCCACTCTAGAGTTTATTTTAAGACCACGAATTATTTTATTTGAAACGAGTAATGTTAAGGAATTATGAAATAAGAGCAGAAACAAATCAACGCTTTAGTAATGGTATTGAAATAAAACAGCCGCATTCTTACAAAAACAAAGAAATAAAAATATGACAGGAAAATTTATACATAAAAGAAAAATAATAAATACAAGGATAGAAGGTATATTTTCATAATAATGTTGAATGGAATTTGCTTCTTTCTTATTCTACTGTGTTGTAGATGTGACATTTTGTTGATTATACACCAATATTTGGCTACTCTATTCAGTGCGATGAATATAAATGAAAAGTCTCTTATTATAGTAAAGATTGTAAATGAGACAAATTGATTGGATATGCATGACTTTAGTCAATAAACATTATATACCATCCATAGTGTTCATGCACTGACTTGGTGCGACTATGAATACCTCCAAAGGCTACACAAGGATTCTTATGTAAAGCAGCTCTGGAGATGATTTAAAGACTGTCAGACACACTGGAAGAAATAATAGTTGTATTACAAGGCAGTCAAACAGTACGAAGCACGTTTTGATGAACTCACCTGGACTTGGATGGTGGAGCTCTCGAAAGCCTGGTATAGCATCGGCAACACCTCTGTCCTGATTTCCTGTCGGGGAGTCTTTTCGAGAATGATGTGAAGGTTCTCTAGTAGAGTGACCATGGCTTGGATGGATTTTGGTGTTGAGAAAACATTTCTGGGAACAGGAGAAAAACAGTGAAATTAATTGACATGCCAAAGAACTAAGAGAGGCTAATTATTAAGCGAAGTAACAAGTATGCAGCCATTGCAGAGTTACATGAAGATACAGCTTACAAGTTCAGTCACTTAATGAGTAAGTACTTCAGTTTAGAAAGAGTCATGTAAATGATAGGATTATATGTTAAAATGAACATGAATCAGAGGTATTGATCCAGTTCAGTGGTTAAATACAATGGGAATTATTAGTCTGATACATGTATCCGATACATGCTGAAACATATATTACGATAGCTGAAATTGGCTATACGTATAGAAAAAATGAAATTCTAGTACCATAGTAATGACGCCAACTAAAAAGAGTGACTGAAAAGGGATAATTAAAGAGGATAGCGAGAGTATCTCAAGCTTGAGAGATTGCCAACAGACCTGGCGAAGAGCACAAGGTAAAAGTGGGAGTGTTCAAATGGTGAAGCTGAAGGGTGTGCGAAGCGGGAGTAACAGTCTGAAATGTATATCCACTATTGGGAAAACTCCGGATGTGAAGTAAATAATGATAATTACCCCAACTAATGACAATCATATATTTCAACTAAATCTTTCTTTGAATTAACATAACAATCAATAAAAAGGTATTGTTTTATTTACTAATGTATATATATATATATATTGTAAACAGGAAAACAATCCATAAGGACAACAAACGTTTCAAGATGAATCACAAACACAGAACTAAGGAACAAACTCACTTACTGTCTCTAATTTTAGGTTCAACCCGTCATCAGGAGAGTTAAGATAGGGACACAACCGTCATCAGGAGAGATAGATAAGGACACAACCGTCATCAGGAGAGTTAAGATAGGGACATAACCGTCATCAGGAGAGTTGAGATAGGGACACTTCTCCAACCGTCGCTTCACAAGTGCGCTTGGTGTCCCTATCTCAACCTGAATACTGAATACTGAAAACCATATTCAAATAACAAGAAATTGATATTAATGAAGGTAGAAAGCGTATTTTACGTAAAAAAAGGCTCAGACAGTTTGTGAACATAGTGGAAAACAATCAAAAGTAAAATGGGATTGAAACGTAGTCTTTGTCTTGTGGCGCTCACCAATGTAACCATTTGGATATTTTTGTCTATAAAAACCTGTTAAATCCTGAATTTTGTTAGTGTGGATGGGCCTAGAGTAGATCTGGACACTGTATCGATTCAGTTGACACTTTCGAAATGATGAAATGGAAAAAAAAATCAGGTAGCAAGTATTTTTAACTGCTTATTTCAACTATATTTAATAAGGTGTAAAAATGATTTGAAACGTTCCAAGTGTTGCAATCTAGTTGAGAAGTGAATTGAGATGGTCATCATTCAAACAAAAGCTGCAAATTAGACATTAATCCTGTGTTTGAACTGAGCTTAAGTGAACAGGGAGCTTTCGGAGTATCATTATCACGGTATTTGCTGGTAAGCCTTCGTGGAAACTAAAGCAGATTACGCCACCCGGAGCTGTACCTATTAGAAATTGTTTTATTTATAGTCCAAAAATAGGGTCAAAACTCTCTCCCTCTATCTAATCACCATTCCTCTTTCGCTCAGTCTCTCGCTCCCCCTCTCTTAACAACTCTTACTCTCCCTCATTCTGTATCTATTAATTTTTCTAAAACTTTTTATCTATCCCTACTCTATTATCTCCCTCACTTTATCTTTTTTTAGTACATCATCACACTCTCCCTCTTTATAACTTTATTTATCTCATTCTCTGTCTCCATATATATATATATATATATATATATATATATATATATATATATAAAGATTTCACAATAAACACGTGAAATAACAATCAGTGATCAAACCACAATGTGAAATGGGAAAACAAGACTAAGATCTTACAACCGTAACAAGCGGTCTTCGTCAGACGGCTCACCAGATGTTTTCTGCATCTAATGTTTCAGTTGGGTTTTTGACTCTGACGAAGACCTCTTATTACGGTTGAAAGATCTTAGTTTTGTTTTCCCATTTCATATTGTGGTTTGATCATTGATATATATATATCAATATATATAATATGGGTTTCCTGCCGTTGTATTTCCGGCGTGCTTGGTCGCTCATTCTCTTTTCTCGTGAAGACGGATCATCTAAAAATTTGATTTTGTAAGTGTGTCTCTTTCTCTGTGTGTTGCTTTTCTTCGTTTTTGAGCTGATTTGCGTCCAGTTTGGATCATTTTTTCAAATTTTCAGTGATATATATTTATATAATATTCATTGTCAGTGCATCTCCGATCTAGCTCTCTTCTTCTTCCTCTCTCTATCCCTCACAACAATATGTAATTTATGTCATTAGTACATACAGGATTTCCTTTTATTTTTTCACATTGATATCAACGATAACGTTATATTACATAAAGAAGATATTATTACAATTTAGATAGTACTGAACGATGTCAAAAGCTTTATAAACAGCTTCATCACTTAGAGAAATGAACACTTCAGTCGATTGAATAAAACATAAAAAGCATTGTTCATAATGGTTTTGAACAAAAAAGAAATGCCCAAAAATAATATCAATTAAACAAATTGCGAAGTTAGTTTAGGTAACACAATAAAAAATGTAAAAATACTTTTGATATTTAGCGGTTGTATATTGAGTCAGACAGTAACAATAAAACTAAATGCACAACTTTAATTTTATGGATTTTCTTTAGTGATTATTTAGTTAAAAAAGTATTTATTGTTGAGCATGACTCAGTATGCTAGCAGGCTACCGTGCCCTAGAGACAGCTCAGTTGTGTTTTAATCCGACCAGTTCAGATGATTCCACCGTTAAAACAAATGCGTTCCACGATAACTAAAAGCCCAACCAAGCTGACGTAACTAGTTTCAAACTATTTACTGCAGTGTACATCACAGCATCATAAAATATAAAACTAAAGCCATGTAGTAAGTCAAAGTGCATTTCGTAATGACACTAGTTAGCATTCTTCAAGTGATGTTTCATTTATTCAATAACACATGAAATGTGAAGAAAATTTGAATGAAATAGAGGGAACAAAAGAGACAGTGATGGAACAACAATCTGTTTTTGTTTTGAGAGCATACCTTTAGCTGTGCTCAGAGTGATTCATTGGTTATTCAGGCAACCCATTACAGATATGTTGTGAGCAAGCCACAATCCTACATCGCAAGATAACACTTCATTATCTTTGTCACATAGATGCCCATGAGATCATCCTTTTTATCACTTACAACACATTTTCTAAGCTTTCACTGATTAATCTTAACAAACATGTTCGAATTGAAATTTCATTGTAATTGACAAAATAAATAGAATAATTAAATTTATTATTTTTCGTTTTTTCTCATCGTGCGTTTACTTACTTACACTTAAATTGAGTGTAGAATACTCTAGATTTGTATTTACTTCATAGTCTTTCGTGTGCAACTGTAATGATTTCTTGCACTTCATGAGAGTTTCTTATTAATTAATAACAGCTTACACGTTTTGAGATGCTAGTTTCAGAAGTAACTGCTATAGATTTTACTATAACACCATGCATAACCAATTGCGCAGAAATACACAATATGACCTTTAAACACTACGACCACATCAACGACTCTCTCACATGATATAGTGATGGAGTAGAAAACAATACCTCCCCACAAATACTAGCACAATAATTGAGTAGTACTGCATATCTAGTCTGTAACTGGTAATTACGACCTGCACGGAGATATTTATTAGTCGTTGGAGATGCTAGACAACTTGTTTGAAATTTGATATCCAAGCCACAATGGCTGCGAGTATTCTATGTCCAAGAAATCCGTTGAGTGCTGTCCTTGTAGCAACAATTGCCTTAATATAATCTAAACTACTGAATATAAACTTCGACTGGTCCACACTAACACCAAGAATATAAGCAAAAAATATAGTTGAGCAAAGGATGAGGATCTCACAGAATTGACTTGCTAAGTAAATAGACATAGCCTTATGCTGGGCTGAATGGAAGGTCCGTTTTCACGGGCACTCGATTGTTAAATAATGCGGAGGTCAAAGAATTGAATAGCTCAAAGAAGGCTGAAAACCCTCTACCACTCCCTTTTGAGCCCTTGACTACCTCGTTATTATTTTACAAAACTCTATCTCGTTGCAGAGGCAAAAGGACCATGTCAGCCTAAGGGGTTATGCACAACAAGCCCTCAGGGAGGCACTTTCTCTTTTTTGTTTCCGAAAAACATCGATTCATTAATATTTTATTCAATAATAACTCATGGTTATAACGATTTTGCTTAAAATGCGGATAAATACAGCTAACTAATTCTTCAGGTTACTTTACCCAAGCCTTGCGCTTCTTGATGATTCTCTTTCGATCTTCTTCAGGGATCGCCTCCTTACGAGTCACATCGTCGATGACGTGCCTTTCCACATACGTGTAACATTTACTTGTTTCCATTTCAATTATTTCACATATTAATTGTCTACCTCCATTGACACACTAACCCATATCTTATCTACAGCTGACATAACCAATTAAATGAAACCATAATTTGATGTAACATTAATTTATTAATTATATTAAATATATGAAATTAGCAATTCAAATAAAACAGTAATCTTTATGTTTAAATTGTATTCTAAACTTTTAATATAACCATTACTTTTATCACTTAAAATGCCTACTATTTCTAAAATCACTGTTTTGGCCAAACGGTAACTTTAAAAACTTTCTCCTTCTAAAGTGCCATGTCTAGGTTGAAATTTTAGAATTAATCTTAAGCTGACAGCAGCATTAACTGAAAAAAATCAAGAATTTTTATAAAACCGGACCTGTTAATTTTGACATAAAAAAAAGGACAAACTAAATTTGTCAAAGGTAGGCAGAAACATTGGAGTATCATTGATGAATGACTCTACTGGAAAACCCTTGTAACAGATACATTTCCAAAGTTATTTGTGAGAGATATTACAAAGAAATGATCAGTTGATGATACAAGGGAATGCAAGAGATTCATTGACAGAACATAAGGTCTTATCCTAAAATCTGCATTATCATATCTTCAAAATTATTATTACTGCTGTAATAAAATCAATTGTATCAAACGCACTGGTTGTAAAATTAAAGAAGTACTATAATAAGCCTTGCATTTGTAGGTGCACGAATAACAGGAGGCTCTATCACCTGTCCTACCTCCAGAATGAAAAAGTAATTAACATCCTCTCTTCCTCTTTAGATACTTTTATCAACAAGTTGACAATTTGCAGTTTACTGAGTGGTATGAAATCGATATACTTAAATGACATATAAGATACTGGGGGACAGGTTAGCTCAATGGTTAACGGACTCGCCTCAGAACTAGTAGATCCGGGGTTCAACACCCACCTGGCTTCCAGGTTCGATTCACTTGGGAGATGAATAAATCTGAGCACGTCGTCCCTCAGAGAGGACGTTAAGCCGTCGCCCCCGAGCCTGTGCGATGTAAGGTACTCGTTAAAGATGCCTACTCTAAATTCACTTTAGTTAGGGAAAATTTAGGAATCCCAATGTACAATCAATCTTCGTTATGTGTTATCACAAAGGGCCCAATGTTCGGCATATGTGTGTTCCCTTGTGGGTCAGCCACTACTGCCTAAAGGCTTGCCTACTACTACTATATAAAATATTCAAAAATTTAATAGAACGAAATATCAATGTTTTGCCCTATACATTGTGAGGTGCAATGTTCACTATAGAATATTTAGCTGCAGATCACTTCTGTAAGCTGCATTTAAGGTCATATGGAGTATGGAGACTATCTCTGCAAGAAGCGAAAATCTTTTAACACATTCTACATGAATGCCAGGTAATATCCTTTAGAGGTTAAATATACCTAAATAACAATACGTAAAACTTATAGAAGTGAAAGATTATCACCCAAGGACAATTATAAAGTTCAATAAAGAACTTAAAATCTAATGCTAATTTTTAAAACAACAAGGGGAAACACAATAGGACAGATGTATGCGATGAGCCTGAGGACCTCATTTTAATAATAATAATGTGTTAGACTATTACAGGCAAGTAATTTCAAGTTTGTTATAGACTTTAAAATATATTTAGCCTCATTAACAAAGGAAGTCATTAAATTGAGTACCTACCAATCTGACTTTTCATCTACACGATAGCCTCATAAAAATAAAACCAAAACAAAATTTCTTGTCAATGAGTTTTACCCTCTCTTTTTCTTTACTAATCACCATCGTTCAATTGTCAATCGGCGTTTAACGTTCTTTGTTAAGTACTGGAAGTTATTGAATCAATACTGTAATTTTATGTGCCCACTAATTTTACAACAAAAAAAAAAAGAAAATAAATAAACATTTTTTACTTAATTCAATATTGAAAAGGTAAATGAAAAAAAAAAGGCCTTTTCACTGAAAAATATCTAGAAAATTGGTTGGTTGTAAAAATTTTGTTTTTTAGACATAGATTCAAATGAGATTAAGTAATAGAGATGCCAAAGGAAATGATATTGAGACAGGGAATTGACAAGAAAAACAAAAGAGAAAAAAGAAATGAAAGCTGTGACAGAGACTCAATTATCAATGTTAATTGATGTTTGTGAAATCATTAAAAAAGTGAGATAATAACGCCGATTTCTTAACGGTCTTGTCATTCATTGCGATTTCTTTGATAGACCATTTCTGTTAAACAACTTATCGGAATTAAACAGTCAACTTAATGAGTTATTATTTAATCCACTTTGAAGTGAAAAAGAGTTAATGAAAAGAGTTTTTTTTGTATAATTTGTTTCATTAATGCAGAATAAATTATATATTTAGTCTCACTATCAATAAAAAATTGATTTTTGATTAAAAGATGTCTTTTAAAAATTACAACGATATTCATTCTTTTGAAGTCTAGAGGTAATATTTGAAGAGGTTCCACACTAATAAAATTAGGTGACTTTATAGTTATAACACACACAACTATATATATAGTAGCAGTTTGATTCTCAACGCGAGTACTTCGCACTTCTTCCCGATGACGACGAATATCATTAGTAAGTTCTTTAGTGTCTTTCTCTGTTCTTTCCTATGTGTTAAGGTTTATATATATATAAACGGAATTCTATATGTTAATATATATATATATATTTTATTCACTTGATAAACGGAAAGATGATCCAAACTGGACACAATAACAGTTCAAAGTTGAAGTTAGGTAACACACAAAGTAAAGAAACACACTTACAAACTCAAATTTTCGTGCAATCCGTCTTCAGGAGAAAAGAGAAAGAGGGACCAAGCATGTTGTAAACGCAACGACTAGTAATGGGTTACTAGCCGATGCGTCTACAACGTGCTTGGTCTCCTTCTCTTTTCTCCTGAAGACGGATTGCACGAAAATTTGTGTTTGTACGTGTGTTTTTTTACTTTGTGTGCCATCTATCTTCAATTTTGAACTGTTATATATATATATATATATATATATATATATATATATTATTTAGAGTCGTATTTACTCATTTTGAGAAGAATACTAATAAAATCTCCACAGACAAATGAAAATTAATGAAACAACAAGCCATACGAAAAAATAAAAAGCAAAAAAAAGATGCTCTGGGTCCTTTCAAACAAAGTCATCAAAGAGCGACTACAAATTAAATACAAAAAAGGTTGCAAGGTCACAAAGAAGCATAAGGGAATATTATGACCACAGACAATAAAAATATAGAAAGTTTCAGAAGACTAATAAAAAAAAGAAAAAATATAAGAAAAAAAAAAGAAGATAATCTACACAATTATAAAATCAAGAAAACGTTAGGTTATATAAGAAGAATGACCATTTTGATTAGAGTTTATATTTTTCAGTTGCACATTACGATGAGGTCAAATTTCCCCAACAATACACTGAATTAAAAATTTATTTAACTTTAAGTAGCCTGGGCTTCTGTTGAAAAAGGTTTTAAAATTATTTTTGAACAAAGACACTTTCAACTGTGTTCCTTTTAATAACAGAAGGTAATAAAATCAGTTCCTTGGCATCATCCTATTTGACTACATGATTCATGTTCTTGATGTACTGCAAGAAAGCACTCGACTCATCTTTACTTCTAACAGCAAATATATGCTTTATCAAAGGAGTAACAAATTTTTTCCTGTATGCGCGATATATGTTGAAACGCAATCCCCACAAGTTGTGCATACAACTTGTTTACAAGTTTGTTTAATAAATTATTTAAACAAATTGTCTGATCAAATTACAAACACATTGATTTTTTACAAACAAAGATGGAATATGTTCCATAATCTACTTAACATGAATCTACTAATTAATAGTTAGATCATAACTAATAGCTATGGTATATTAAAGGAATGACAAATTTCATTAGTAGCGAAGACTGAACTTGATTTCTCAAATATTGTTTAATTTTATTTAAAAAATTATTAATGAATTATCGCAGATATCTTAACTCTGAAGATATTTTGAAAATCCGATCAATTTCTTTTTGAAGGAATTCTTCGCAACACAGGTTATTTGCTCTTAGAAGTTATGTGAATAACACAACACATTTGAACACTTTGTGTCTTCCTATGGTTGAATATAAAATTAAAAAGACTGTTGTTAATTCAAAAGAATTCTTTTCTGTGTAGTTTTTTTAATTTTGTTTCCATCAATAGTACTCTTCAGTGGTTGTTTGCGTAACTTGAGAGGATGCTGCTTACCTGAACGAAGGCAGAATTATATTTTCGTATTCTTCAATGGTGCAGTCTTGAATGATATATATGATTGGCTGAAGTACCGCAGCCAGGACTTCTTGAGTTTTCATTTCCTGCTGAAGACTAGGCCACACATGTTGGAACCAAAGTTTCTGAAAAATTATATAAACTAATTAGTAATAATGACTTCACTAAACGAATATTTTAATCAAATAGTTATTTATGAAAAATAAACAATACCAGTACATAAGTAAGAAGAGTTGTAATGATATTTAAAAGGAAAGTGCTTCCGATGGTTTAGACTGAGTGTAGTCAAGCAGGTAATTCAAAATCAACCACGAGGACATTGGAGATCAAGCGAGAAACCACAGAGATAAATGGCGAAGCTATCAGGGATCGACTGTGTGACATTTAGAGGTTAATCCTCGGACTAATAATGGTCAAACACCAGAACATTAAAGTAAATCTATAGGTCAGATGTAAGTTGGAATAAATCTATAGGTCATAAATCAATTACGCGGCATTAGTGATCGACCTGCTTTGACACTAAAGGTCAATCTTTAGGCCATCGTAGGTCAACTATGAATACATTAAATACCGATATTCAGATGATGGAAGATCCATCATGACGAGATCGGAGGTCAATAGTGAGGCCACAGAGATAAAGAACGAGACTATTGGAGCTCAATGAGGGACTATCAGAAGTAGGCTGCGAGTTCATGGCAGGTCAAAGGCAAAACTATTAGTGATGGATCACAAAGATATAAAAAGTCAATCTTTATATTATTTCTGGTCATCCTTGAAGTCATAGAGATCAAAGGCGAGTCTTAAAAATTCAACCGCGAGGGCAATAGTGGTCAACCAAGAAGACATTGAAGGTCAATGTCTAGCCCATCGGAGGTCAATCACAAGCCCATTAGAAGTCTACTATGAATCCATTGAAGGTCGATGTTTAGATGATCGTAGATGGATCACGATGACATTGTAAGTTAATCGTGAGGCCACAGAGATCAAACTCTAAGGCAGGGGTTCTTAACCTTCGAATGATTCCAGACCCCCAATGGATTGTCCAATATGGTATCATACCCCCTTCACTTGACTGTTGAAATAATTATTACTAAACCTATTATTTGTCCGTATGTCTTCCAAATATGTCAGTACCTGGAATATATGGAATATATATAAGTCAGTACCTGTACTTTAGATATGGATTGCGAGGAATAGAACATGAAAAAATCATAAGCATTGATCATTTTTTTACATTTCTAGTGAAAACAAAATTAAAGTTACAGTCCATTTTTATTACACAAAAGAAGAAAGAGAACATAAATGTAATTTTTTTTTACAAAATTGACAACATAAAACATACTTTTACTAGCCTAATGAGATATTTGCTGTTGTTTTTCTGCAATCAAAACATCGAGTCGTGGTACAGTTGCTGACAAAGCAACTCGCTTGTCACCTGACACATCAAGTCTATTTCTCCACTTTGATTTCCTATTTAATAATGCAGAGAATCCTATTTCACAGAGATGGCTACAACACCCACAGCCTGTCCTGTCAGTGTTGCCACTCTACAGATTAATTCTTAGGTCTGCAGATTTTTACGTTCATTTGAGATTGTCTGATTTTAACTACTTACAAGCATAACGACAGTGAACAAGAACATAGCATAACTAAAAAAAAAAATAACCTGTGAACAATAATAGGTACAAAATAGAAGAAAATAACGAGAGATACTAAAAAAATACCTGATTACGAGAGATCGAGTCCCATACCCCCAAGGGGTATGAATACTCCCGGTTAAGAACCCCTGCTCTAAGGTATCATAGCTGAACCGGGAGTGCGATAATGGTCGACTACGAATACATTCAAGGTCAGTCTCTAGATCATCCAGCAGGCAAGAGGCCATCAAAGTATGACTATCAGAAAGTTGAAGTTCACTCGCAAAGTTTATTCGTTCTTCTGAATCAATTTAAAAATTAAATTACCGCAAGTAAGCAGTGGTAACTTTATTTTCCAAATAAAAGTAATGGTTTTTAGTTTTTCATTGTTTATTTATTTAGTAAAAATTTCCATCTATTTATTCAAATACAACTTTAGTAGAATACCTTTCTTATTATTCTTCTCCAGAAATTTAAAATTCAAGACCTTCTATAAGAAACTATTATGTATAGGTACCATATATTTAACTATAGTTAGTTATATAGCTATAATTAATTTGTGTCTGATTGGAGCGTAAATAATTTTTGTGTTTCTTCAAATATATATGATTACAAAAACATAATTTTCTAAGTATACATATTGATCACTTTAACTCCCTGTCAAGAGCTATTGATTAACAGAAAGTATCGTTGATTACGTGTTCAAGATTTCTTTGTCAATGGATCTGGGTCTAACACTATAAAAGCTATAAGCCATAAAAGATATAAAAAATTAGTCATGAATACTCAGGTTAAAGTATTTTTGAAAAAAATGATTTTACACAAAAAATTGAAATCAACAGATGACAAATGTCGTTCTTTAAACCCTTTTTTAAAAGACTTTTGCTGTGATGACATTGAAGGTATCAAAATACCGAGAAGAAAAAATGTAAAATTCATTCAGCTATCAGTGATGTAAGTGATCATACTGATAAAGTACCGTAAAGTAAAGTACCATATTTTTTTTCAGTTTAAGTTCTCATAATGTTTCATTCATCTGCACTTCATTATATTTGTACAATTAAGAACTACAAGTTAATTATGGTAAATATTTGCACAACGCTCAAGGGCTTACATCTTTAGTGTGATTCTAGAATCAAAAAGTACGGTTAATTTGTTATTTTACATCCATTTTAGCTATATCCTGACCACATTAACCGATTTATAACAATTATTACATATTTTTCTTTTCTAAATTCAGTCGTGAAATCATAAACATAAACAGTTCTTTAACAATTAATATGAAATATATTTGCGTTTAATTGATGTATTAACTGTAAAAAATTCGAGTTCATTTAAAATTAATGTTACACACTCTTCAATGTAGGTATCACAAAACACGGATACCATTATTTTAACAAAAAAAAAAAACAGTCAATTTTATTATTACATTTCAGGTGAAGTAGGAACGGTCTCCGCTTGAGTATACAATTTAATTGAGTGTACAATAGTGACCCAGTTTAGAATTTCCTAAATTAACTTTACCACGTTCGTAACGACGGGTCCATGATATCAGAGTCACATGAGGCTAAGCTACATGTACAGCTGCTAGAATTACGTATCTTAGCCAACGTGAGTGTACACCACTCTATATTATAACTACTTCTGTGATACTAACATTAATATCTTAAATAAATTAGAACATGTTCATGACAAATTTACTGATTCATATCTATTTACAAAGCTTGCAGTTAAACAATATGGCTATAAATATATCTCTGAAAGCTTACACCAAGGGAAATTGGTTAATTAAAACTATGAATTTTAATTGACTTGCAAAGCAGACTGGTAACAGGGATGAATTGTTTAATTTAAACAATTAAAAAAGATAATATCAAATGATTAAGCCAGAAAGGAAAAAAAAACGCCTATCAACAACTTCATTGAAGCCCTTTGTTTGATAGGGTAGGGCGCTCAATTACCTTGAAATTGATAATAAGTGAATTGAACAGTGAGCATTTAAAATAAATTAAATCAATTAACTCCAACCGTTTGGATCTCAATTGAAATATAATTGCCACATCAGTATAGGAACAAATTTTACTTCCAGTACGTTTTTCTTTTTTATGTTCTACATGCATATGCAGTAATGAAAGTCTTGCATTTGGTCAAAACTCTAAATAGAGTTTTCAACAGATATGAACGTTTTGAGACACCTGAGTCCAGTCATTTCACGAATTAATCCGCTTATATGGTGTGTGTGTGTGTGTGTGTGTGTGTGTGTGTGTGTGTGTGAGTGTGGGCGTGCATGTTTGTGTGGGTGTGTGAGTGTATGTCGGATATCTCAAAAACCAAAACGGTATAATCACGAAAATTGATATTTAAGTTACTGTTATCCTTGAAACAGAACAGCCCTACCGATAACAATGTTCTACTTCCTCACAAGCTGTTTTGTTCCTTCCTTAACAGCATGACTAAAAAAAAAAAAGGAAATGAAAAACTTTTTTTTACAATCTGATAGAGATGTATGTACACGACTTTGACTTTAAATCGCTGCAACTCTGACTTCTCAGGGCCATTTAGTATGTTTAGGGTGCAATCAGAGTATATATTTTTTTTCAAGGTCAAAAAACCATTTAAGGTCAAAAGTTCAGAATGCTGTTCTGGACTAGGAATAAATGAAGTTTAAAGGGGCCGCTATTAACTTAATACGGATATTAAACAACAAACAGTATAATATAGATTATGAGTATTCAAAACTGATTAATCTACCACGGCGTCTATTTTCTTGTAGATATCCTGACGTAGCCGAGCTCCACATGGGAAAGAGGAAATGCTGTCAAACATAACAATGCCGTATGTTTGAAGCATCGAATTCATTTTCGTGCGATTTATAATTTATATAGAGATAACTATTAGTACTGGATAAATTAATTATTTATTACTCTAATTAATCACATCTAGTAAAGATGTCTGTAAAAAAATATTTTTTGAATGATTTTTTATTCATCTCTAAACAAACGTCTATATTAATTATGCGGGATCAGAAGTCGAGAGGGGTCCCACCGGCTCGGCAGATGGCTGCTTTTTTGGTTCTCGGAGGGTCGTTTGATCAGGAGGGTCCATCCCAGTACGAGGTCTGTTTGTTAAACCAGGGATTTAACATATTTCGATAGTTCAATTAGTCCAGCTTATCGTTGGAATGGCCTTCCATAACCCTTACTGGTGCAAATGAAGATTTTCAGGATGCAAGGGAGAACAATGTACAGACATTTTTCGAATTTATGTAATATTCTGAACGGGCGTTATTTCTACTAAAAGAATATCTTGCTAAAAGAATTAGCAATTTTATCTACTAAAAGAATTAGAAAATAAAATTTGGAAAAATTAAAGTTCTTACTATTTCTTGTAGTTCTTCGTCCAAATGCTGTTCCCCTTTAAAAACTGAAATATTTAACTGGCACTGAGTCTTAGGTGCTCTAAGCACCATCGAATTTCCAGGAGACACCAAGAAACGTTGAACAACTGGAATTTTCGAGCTCCCGCACTGTAAACCATTGATCTGCCGGTACACAACCCAAACAAGACTCTGTATATAAAGTACAATATACACAGGGACACAAAAATAAATTAAAAAACTTGTAGTCTTAAATTTTTGTTACAAACTTCATCAGGATAGAAGTCTGTATCACCAGTTTAGCAACGGTTGAAGACTGTGTAACGAATGTAGAGTCGAAATGTCTATGTTTGTAGTATTGTTGTCTATTTCCGGTCATTTTCTCATCTTTAACATTCTCATATATATTAAAATATTTATAATGTATATAGTTAAATTTAATTATTATTTATTATTGAAATATTAGAATTATTTTTTGTTAGAATTATTATTTTTATCATGTCTCCTCTTCCTCTGTAAGTTAGCTACATAGATACAGCTCTATTGAACGATATGACTTCATCGCCACTCACTTTTTTATCACTCTACTCGATGATGACTTAGTAGAAATATATTTCGGAGAAATATAGTAGTAGTACGTCATCCTTTTTATGTGTGCTCTTTCTGTATATACGAGGAGTGTAAATAAAGTAGTGAGACTGGTTTTTTTTAAATTTTCTATTCAATATATAATTAAAAGTGATATTGTCACTTCAAAATAGTTCCTTCGGAAGCCACACAGCGCTGGAGACGGTCCTTCCAATCATTGTAGCATTGCTGGAACTCGAGATTCTGGAATGCCTTCAGCTGGTCGGTTACAGCAGTTTGTATGTTTTGTAGTGTCCCGAATGAGTTCCTATGAGGTATTTTTCAATCTCGGGAAGAGGAAAAGTCACAAGGATCAATCTGGTGAATAAGGAGGCTGAGGAGCAACAGGAATGTTTTTACTGGCCAAAAACTCGTTTATTGAGATGGCAGTGTGACAGGGCGCGTTGTCGTGATGCAACACCCACTTGTCTTTGATGTTTGGCCGCACACGAAGGACTCTTTTTCGAAGTCAAGCGTCAAGCTGACTGTCAAGCGTCGATCTGAACGCACAAGGTTCCGTACTCTGTTGACATTTTCATCGGTGTTTGCACTTGAAGGCCTTCCGCTTCGTGGTTCATCTTCAATCGACTCTCTTCCTTTGAAATTCCTTAAACCACCGAAAAACTGTGCCCTTGATAAAACACGTTCTCCATAGGCCTCCTGAAGTTTTTCAAAAGTTTCGGTTGCATTATGTCCAAGTCTGAAGTCAAATTTGATTGCACACCGTGCTCAACTTTGAGGTCACTCATTTAAAACGTGAAGAAAAAACCATTTCACGAAAACCAACGCTACCGGACAAACTAAATGACTGTGGCGAGTTCAGATTCATACTGGAGGGCATCACACGTGCACCTGATACTCAAGGCACGCGTCTCCAGCGTTGCCAGATCGAAAGCGACGTTGCAGTCTCACTACTTTATTTACACACTCGTATATTATATATATATTATATATATATATATTTCCTGATGCGAGGACATCGAAATGTAGCAGAATGAGTTTCTGTTTCATTTCTGAGTGTTCTTTGTGTCAATACAGTTTATATATATCAACTTTATCTTCAAAGTATCAACAGTGAAGTAGAAACAAAATAAAAGTTTTTTCAGGACTCGGTGAGTTCTACAGGTTAAAATTAAACTCCCAAGGTTTCGGTTTTTATTTAAAACCTTTTTCATAGTTCTATAGGTAATAAATTTATCTCTGATACAATCAATATCATGATTTTCATTATTAAATGCAAGAATAAGGCGCTACCTTTTTCCTGTCTACTTATGTTGTATTGGTGTTGTTTTACACATGTCTTTAAAGATTTACCAATTTGACCAATATAAATTTTATGGAAATTTTTGCAAGAGGCTTTATAAACACCACCGGACTAAAGTTTCCTAGGAAATTTTTTTTTATTACATTACCTACGTAATTACAAAACTATATTAAAATTCAGTTTACTCGGAAGCTTGGTTAGAGGGTCCAATGACTCATGATACGGTAAAACTATAAAATTTCACAATGAACTTTATTTTGTTGAAATATTGGAGAAGGTTTTTTATTTAGCACTCTTTAAAGCTAAGTTGTTATAAGAGGAGAGGTATTTTGATGATAGAGCAATAGATCTAATGTTGTTATTCTCATCATCAAGAAATACAGGGGAGCACACTCTTAACACCGTTTCTCTTTTCTCCTGAAGACGGATTGCTCGAAAATTTGAAATCTGTGTGTTACTCTTCTTCGATTTTGAACTTCCATTGTGTCCAGTTTGGAATATATAATGTATAGTTTGTATTAATTTTATTAAGTATATATATATATATATATATATATATCTACCTTCACAAAGGAAACAAGATATAAAAAAATCACTACTATGTTTCGACTGTTCCATTTTCACGAAGCTAGATGTGAGCTGCCTATGTGACAAATGTTAACTAAGTTACATTCAAAGAGTACTTGTCAATGTGGGAGGGGAGAGAAGAAAAAAGTTAAATAATGAAAATACACAAACAAATATTTTTTAAAAAAAAACTTAACACCTTAATTAATAAAACACAAACTGAATAATTGAAAAATAAATAAATAAACATATTTGTTTAAAATGGTTAAATAAATATTGATAAAGTATACTTAACTACTGAGGCTAAGCCCAGCAGTAGATCTATCTTTCAATAAGTGCTTCTTCTGAAGCCCTCAATGTGACAGCATTGGTATGAGGAGTGGGCCTAAGTCGTTGAAAGTGAGTCCGTGAGAACTGACACGAATGGCAACAGGAAGACCACTGTGCTTTAGAACAGAAGACCTCTGCTACTCAAACGCAAACTTAGGTAGGTGGAAGCCAAACGGTTTTATTCTTGATCTTCAGCGAGTCAAGGAAGTGGTCAGAATTTCTAATAAAAGCACAAAACGATTTCGATAAATCCCGTTAAGTGGAAAAGATATTACTAAACGTTTACGTTTATAGATCGACGTAATTCTGTATAAAACAGTAAAAACTGAAAAACATGTTAATATTACGAGTAAACAAGAAGCAGTTTTAACAGGGTGTGGGTGTTCATGCCATCTATGACACTTCAGTATTGTGTACCATTACATCAAACAAACTGGCAATCGTGTTGTAAAAGAGTCCATGTTATATTTTTACAAACTTAAACTACAATCGAAGGGGAACCAGCATTATAATGTGTTATGTAAATCAACTGACTCTTGGGATGTAGGGAAGGACGTCTTTCAATGTGTTTCTGTAGAAGTGAGACTTCTGAGAGGGGTCCTTCATTTTGATCACGTCCAAGAATTGCAATGCTTGCACAGCCGGATCACTGAAAATTACAAACAGTTTAAACCTTAGATAAGCAATATGTGTACTACATAGTACACAAAGTTCTGTGTGTGCGTGTGTGTGTGTGTATGTGTGTGGAAGAACCTCTATATTGTATATAAAGTTGGTGAGTTTGTTTGTTTGTTCACTCATTTTCCGTGGAGATAGAGACTTAAATTATAATATATATTATTTATTACCTGAATAATGTTAAATAAAAAAAATTGTAACTATATTCCCAACATTGGAGACAGGGTAGCAAGTATCTTGCGTGCTCATCGATAACAATAGTGTAAATGTATTATATATATATATATATATATATATAATATATAATATATATATATTATACAATACTTGTAAAATTTTTTGTTCTTTTTAATTTAATATTTGAGTAATATAAACACTGGTAATAAACTAAAGGCATGGAACCAGAGTAGCTCACTGACTTGCATGCTCGCCAATGACACTAGTGCAAATGTATTATAAATAAATGTAACAAATAAACTACTACATTAGAGGTTAAAAATGAATAATTTTACAAACAAACTTGAACAGAAATGTTCAAGAACAAAATCCGAAAGTTCTAAGATAATAATAAAAAGACATATTCCTTTCATTAATGTTATTTTATGCTAGGAAAAAAAATTGAATATTTCAATTTAAAAGTTTTGTTTGTTTTAAATATATTTCATTGTGTATATAACTTAAATTGATGTTTTATTTATTTTATGATAAAATAAATCATTTTTTTTTACTTTTAAATGATTTTTATTTTGCTAAATATACTTACTGTTCATACATCTTGAATCAAATTAAAAATACCATATCAAAAGCTTGGGCCATATAAGAATCTGTTTCCGTGCGTTGATAACAAGAAACAACAATTAAAATTATCCCTGACAGTCATGTTCCGTAAATTGTTATAATTTCTTCCTTATAACATGTACCTATTGTTATAATTTCATAAGAATGCGCGCACTAAGAATATGTATCTGAATGTCTGTATTTTTCCTCAAAAAAGGGGGAGTCTATTTCTAATCACGCGTATCACACTAGGTATGACATGTAGAAAACTATATTATGCGTATGAAATATAAGAAAAATTTTAGTAGCAAGTATTACACATTTAAAAGTAAATATAGAAGTACAACACAAAAATTCATATAAATAACAGTAACATAAAAATTTATACCTTAACTATTTACATTCACTACCATATTATGTATCTAGGAAAGTTTAATTTCACTCAAAAGGCTTCCAATGTGAGTAAGGAACTATTTTTAGATATTCTTAGATTAAATGGTTGGTTCCATGTCTGGTCAGTCACTTTGTCCTATGTGCAATTTGGATTCGAATAATGTGAAATCTCTTTAAGTAATACCCAGTTCATACGTGTCTTGTCAGTTCTTGAATCAATCCGTAGTCTATTTGTAAGTTGTGTAGCTTCTTCCTTGTCTTTATAGTCGGAAAGTATTTCCTTTAGTGCTCCATTCCTCTTCCACTTTGATCCACTCAGTGTCTATATTCCTCCTCTATATTGAGGAGGAATGATTATTTCTTAGGAATAGTGAATGTCTCTGTAGGTTATTGTTTCAATGGACATTTTGCTGTCAGTTTTAATTAGTGCTTTAATTGGTCCTGCCCCAGTAGATATTCTATTAACCTATATCATTGCCTATAAGATCGCAAATAGTTTTGCTTAGTTCTTGCTTCAGCAAGAGCCCAATCGGAATTTCATACTTTCGACTCTTTGTAAGCTTTCCACAATACAAAAACACAGCCAATTTTCTGATATTTTGCTACTATCCATATAAACTTTATACCACTTATCAGCCTTCCTTTAAGGAGACAAACGTGCAGAAATTCTGCCAAGATGCAGAATTCTGTCAACCAAAATACTTTCTCATATTCCTTCGCACCATTTGATCATAATTTCTTAAGATGATACAAGCAACTAAGCTCTTTTAGCTTCAGTAAAATTGGGGTGTATTTACAAGAATTATACCTGCCTCGAACAGTATCGTTCAAAAACCTTTTTATTTAAAGGGCTCATTAGAAGAGTCGAGATGGTTAGATCCATGTGACTACTGCCTTTACTGTTGTGGAAGTTTATCATCCCATCATCTCTATTGTGCGCTGTCAAGGAGATTCCAAAAACAAATTGTTTTTATCATACCAACGATAAACCCCAATGGGCTCTTGGGTTGGTATTAGAGCATAGTATAGTATTTTTTCCATATTTTGTCAAAATTATATTTTAAATGATATATATTTAACATGAGGTCTTTGTTACTGTCTATATAAGCGTATATCTTGATATAACCATTGTCACTACTACTATTATATTCAATCAACGCCACAAAAAAGTATAGTATTCAAAGATGGATCAGTAATAACTGTTGGTAACCTTTTCCTGCCTGTCTTTTCTGATATATTCTATACGTCCAAGGGAATCCTGTAACGTTATCTATTATGCAATACAGTTACTGTAAGAATAATATCTTGTATTGTTCTCTGGATAGCAGTATTATTACTTTGTCTTGATTGCATCAAGTTTTTTTGTAGGCAGTTAATTTCCATTGCATTGCACATAAGTAGAAATGTTGGACCTTCTGATGTTTACATTTGACTTTTGGATGAATTTCCGATGACATTTCTTAGGAACTAGAAGTTCAAAAAGGAGATAAATACAGTACTTTTAGGATAAATAGATATTTATAACAATATGTGTCGGTCAGTGAAACCTTTCACACTTCCACACTTGTGTTTCTTCTAATCCTCACCTGAATATTAGAGCATAGAGCAAAAATGATCTGGAATGGTGAGTGTTAGTTTATGTATGAGTCGTTGTTGTAAATTTAATTAGATAAATATAACTAATCTTTAGGTATAAGTTGGAAGCAATGTCAGATATTGTCTTACGAGACAGTTACCTGAAGTACTTGATGAGGGACAGAAGCTGAGCATTCGGTCTATTTCTGGGGTCTTTATTGAGGAGTCTAACTGTGGCCTCTTGCAGAGGGAGAGGTATTTTCGGCAAAACGTTGTTCAGTTGGTCGTCTAACTGAAAATTAGAATAATACCAATATTATTAATTATAATAAAAAAGAAATATAACAGTGCATTTGTTCGTCCAAGTGCAAAGAACAAAAACTTTTAACCGTTTACATTTATTTTTTTTTATGAAGTCTAAGGAAAAATGCTTGCACTACAGGTCAATTGCAGTACTGCTTTGGTTTTAATATAGAGAAGCCTGTATTGATATTCCATGCATATCAGTCTGTGGTCCACATCCTGGCATGAAGCAGACCAGTGTATTTTATTTGCATGGTACATTTTTGCAATATTATGACTTTCCTATCTTATGAAGTACTGCTATTTCATTAAAGTGTTTGATTCCTAGGCATCCATAAATCAATATCAAATAATTTTGATGTATTATTTTTGAAAATCGTAAACTTGTTTCCCTTGTCTTACTGAGGACAAAAAAATGAAACATTCCAAATTATTAAATGAATAAACAATATTTTGCAATATATGTTGAGTTAAGAAATAAACTAGGGAACAGGAATTAAACATTTCATTTAAAGTGAATCTAAATTTACTTTTGAAACAAAAATCCAAATCAAGGTATAGGAAAGGTGTTTAAAGATTCACCGGTGTAGCGAAGTTGTACAAACGTTGAGTAAGCAGAGGCTCTTACTTGGCAGTAGCCTTCTAATTTTGAAGAAAACAATCAAAGTGTTTTACTTCAAGTCGTCTGTTTAGATTGAATCCACTTCTCCTATAGGGACAAATCGGCTTTACTTCAAACTGTCTTCCATAAAGTAGAATAGATTGTCTTCTTTTGTTTGAAATATTAACAAATATCGTTTCTTAAATTCCTATCCCCTGAGTTCTCTGTTTTATGTAATATTGAACTAAGCTTCACGATGTTTTTCTCAAAACTCTTTCAACAATACTCCATACAATTTCTTTTCATTTTTCTATTTATGTAATCTTGAATTGAAAAAATAATTGTACTGGGGCAAATTCAATATGATTTGAACAAATATGTAAGAACCTAATTAATAATACGAAATTATTCTATAATATTCCATTTATCCTGAAATGCCTAATTAAAAACCTAAACCTCAAAATGTCTGAGTAAGCATAAGGCATCTCAGTTTACATATAATATTCTAGTAATAACCGAGAATTACAAAATTCTAAAATTTTGTAGTTAACAAAAAAAATAACTTAGTGATCAGGAAGTGTTTTTGGATTCTAAAACATTTCATTTCAATCTGAAATGACATAATACACCATTTGAATTGAATGGACAGTTGCTAGGCATCCATGTTATGCGTAGTATAAACACTGACTTCCCAGTACCTCACCAAGTCATGATATCAGGCTCTATGACGTATCTTCGCAAAGCACGAATTCAGAGTAGTGAACTGTTGCACATTTTTGGGACACTCAAGATTCTTACAGCATAGGCACCCCTACTTTAAGTTTAAAGTCATGAACAGGCAGTCCAGGAACAATTACGGAATCAAGAAATTCAACTGGATAATAACTGTTTCCTCATCACTAATCACTCTGTTTACTGACTTGCAAGTTCTTTCCTTAGCTTAATATAGTAAAAGAACTTGTTTATTGATTTTTCCTGTCTGCTCATTTGTAGGGGTGAGAATTTCTCATTCACAAAGCACGTTAATCTGAATAAATGACAGATCTTGAACTTCGGGAAACAACTTGTCAATTATCTCTTGCTGGGAGCTTAAATACAAATAGAATTGAAATCAACTAACAATACCTACTTGCTATACTTGTATATTTTCAAAATAAATATGTCTGTGGATTTAGCCAAAGACAGCTTAAAAGTCTATAACTTCTCTTCTACGTTGAATTTTCAATACATTTAATTCTTAGATTTTAAGATAGACATACATAAACTCACTTTCAAAGTTTCAGCTTGCTATGCGTTATGGTGGCTGAGTTTACTTGTGACAAAATTTTGCGGACAAACCGATAGAGAGAAATATTTCTATGGGTTAATTGGGTTTCTCTAATATATGAAACGCAAAACCTTTTTGCCTCTAACCACTCTTCGGAGTGGATGTACCTAGTACTGGCGTTCCCGTCGCAGAGGTGGTAATTGGCATGCTGTACAGCCAAGCCAACAGTACAGGGCAGGCCGCCCCAAGTGCGGTCAAGTAGCCTAGTCCCTGACGTTGTCAGAGGGAATTCTTAACGTGCTTCGGCACAGCTTGGACACCCGTTGGGCGGTACGGGGTGGTAACCTCTCTTCTGAGGAGAGTTTAAAAGGTTTTCTTAAAGAGTGTTAAAGTGGTAGCCTTGTGCAGCACCATCTTGGTGGTGGGTCTTCCAAAGCGACACTCATCCGTCCAAGAGCCCGCAGTGGAGACATCCAGTCTCTTCCCATAGGCTGGATGTCTTAAACTCCACGAGGTTCTATGAACCAGGGCAACATTAGTGCCACACCCGGGGCCGTGCAGTTCATTCCATAACTGCACTGGCATTTACATGTATTTTTACCGGGGCCAACAAGGGCCACTGACCCTACCTGCGCTGAGCGGGTTCAGTAGGACCTCGGTCCGGAGTTTGATCCGAAACTCTTAAAATAAGTCGGTACTACGGGTGGAGGGAAGCCCCTGGAGTGAGGTTTTCTCTCTCCAGCCCCCATTGAGGTTGGACTCGTAGTGGCTGTGGTTCTCACCCAGGTTGGGTAGACCTTCGGGTCGCTGCGTGAGGAGCAGTATCTTCTCGGGCAGCTCCCCTTTACCAGTAGGTACGGACCACCATCTCAGCTAAGTGGGCTGTAATACTGGTAGTTGCTTCTGTTGGCTCTAAAGGAACTCGGGATGGGTGTGAATGGTAACCCTCCCTTTTCACGCACATTAATTTTGATCAAGCGAGCGAGACAAGCTCTCGACTCCTCAGCCATCTCCTCACTCAAGGTGGCATTTAGCCAACAAGGGGTATTTTATCCCTTCTTTAACATCGTAAATCCAGAGCACCCAAAACGGGGCCCAGAGGAGTTCAAGTAGCAACCCCTGATCCCGGGGTAACGGGTACTTCCCTCTTCGGAGGGGGTCGACCGAATCCTTAAGGATCCTGTGGTAGACCTAAAACTGTAGACCCTTGTGGGGGGTCGGCCATTCAACGCAAAACCTTTTATTTATGTAGATATTTATCTGAAGGGAGATTAGTAAAAGTTACACGCTTGTCAAAGTAAATGACAGTAATGTCAAAAACGTTGTGCTTATTTGAAGAAAAGTCATTTACTCGGAGAATGCTTGCCAGGATCACGATGTTACCCGTATGTATATACGGAAGGTGTGGCAGGCTACTGGTCACATCGGGTGGCAGCCAGAGCGACCTAGCATCCCATCTTACCTACACCAGTGTCGACAGTGATAGCAACAAACAAAACAAAAAGCCAGACAGTGCCATGAAGTCAGCGTACTGTAATTATTAATCATAAGAGAAGTCTCAACAAAACAGAATTTATTTAGAAAAGAACGCGTTTTGAACACATAGTGTTCTTAATCAGATAAATCTCATATAATGGAAAGGTGAGAAGAACTCTAGTGTTCATACGCTTTGTTTTATTAAAACAAATTCAATAAAAGAATGAGTAAATACTACATAGTAACTGAGTGCACAAAAAAGGATTGTTATAAAATCGCTTTTTATATTAATTATTATTTTATATTAATTATAAAATTGAATGAGAGATTATTTCTTGTTCCCAATATTTATTACGTATTGGATTGATTTCATGTTATTGTAGTTAGGTTATAAAAATAATATTATTAAATAAGGGCACGTTTTACTCAGCATATAGAGAACGGCAATCAGTCGCATGCCATGCAGACAGTGGACACACAAGAAGGAATACAACACTAGATGAGACTATGTGACTTGATGTCTATACTAGCATTACTGCCCCGCTAGTGGCACAGTTCAGTGCCAATGCTTTCAAGATTTCTTGAAGAGAACACCTTGACTGAACACTGAAGACTTGCCATCAAACTTTGACTCGTTCAGCCTACTACTTTAAACAACCAAAGTTACATAAAACTTACTTCCTTCTCAACTTAATACTTAATTACCTGACAAGCTTATCAACTTATTTTAATTATTTCCTTTCTTTGACAAACCACTTCAAAGTAAGTTGCTTCGATCTAATTTACTTCGTAATGAGTGACCTCAGCATGCTAAATTGTTTAAAATAAATGTGTGTAGTAAGTGTTATGTTTTATAAGAATATAATTTTTAATTATATACATAGATGCAATGATGTCAAAATCGTAGTAATCTTACCTGTCTAATATTAATCCGGCTGCATATTTTACGTTTTATTTTAATCTTAATAGTTATAATATATACACTTCTTGCTCCTACATCTCTAGTGATAGTGTCTACCCGCTAAACTGTACCCATGTGAGACATTTGCTTTGTGGAATGTATTGGAGTAACAACTGTGTTAATGTATTCATTAATAATCATAGATCACCGGACAATCGGGATAGTACGAGGGATGTTTTTAAAGTTGTGGGAATCATGCTGTAAGTACGTAACGCAGAACTTACAGGCAATGTCATTGGTACCAGACAAGTCTTGACATGTTAATGTAACTATCTAGTGCAATATTGTTCAGTCTGATTTAAGTGTTCGACTGATATAGCTGTTTATTCATAGTATTGTTTTTGTAGCCATAGAAGACGCAGCAGAAATCTCAAAAAGCAATAATTTTCTTTTTGTGGAAAAGAGGTGAGAAAACAACGGAAATTATTCAGCATCTGAAAGGAATATTTGGTGAGTCTGCAAAACCCAATAGTTTATTGGTGGGTTGATTATTTTGAAACAGGTAGAAAATCACTAGAAGACTATCCACACAGTCGGCGCCCAAGCAAGTCGGTATATGTAAGAAACATTACTGCCATTGAAGACCTACTGAAAGAGGACAGGTGAAAGACTATTCGTAAAGTTAGTGTGAGCCTAGGGATAGGTAAACGACAAGTTCATGATACCTTGCCTAACTGTTTAAGCGTTAGCAAGGTTTCAGCGCGCTGGGTGCCAAACTTGTTGGGACAAGAACAGAAAGAAAATAGGTCTGATAGTTGCCGTCAACTTCAAATGCTGTTAGTCCGTTACGGTGATAAATTTTGGCAACGAATAATTACCACCGACAAAACGTGGATACCTTATTCCAGTACTGAAACCAAAAGTCAACCCAAAGAATGGCGTAGGCCTGAAGAAAGGCCTCCACTTAAGGCTCAGGTAGTTCCATGTTGGAAAGGTAATGCTTAGTGTATTCTAGGATTACGAAAGGATTATTTTAACGGATTATGTAACAAAATGTACTACAATTAACGTAGAATATTATTTTACTTTATTATTCGGACCACTGCTACAGGCAGTTATCAAAAATCGACCTGGGAAAAGCATAAGTGTCTGCTATTGCAACAGGATTATGCAGGACCATACATCACAAGACGAACGAAGTATGTGTTGAACGATTTACGATGGGAATTGCTTCCAAACCCACCTTATTCATCTGATCTTGCATCCAGTAATTATCATCTGTTCTCAGATTAAAAAAAACCCTTACAAGGTGTTCGATTTGAAAGTTTAACTGTCGTAAAACGTGCCATAATTGGTGGACTGAGGAATCACTGAAAACGTTTTTTGAGAACAGCTTAAACGAATTATTTTAACGCCGAGATAAATGTATTCAGTTAAATAGGGATTATGTTGAATAACTACATCGTAATATTGACGAAAATTAACAAAAGCATAGAAGTTATAGCTAAATTCCTTGAACTTTGGAAACATCCTATGGACATTGCACATTGCTAGCCATACCAATTCCGACTGCCTTAGTCTTAAAAATGTTTTAGTGTTCCTTTCAATTACTCAAAAAAGTCCCTGGATTCAATCTATATGTCATTTTAAGCACTTCTGGAAAATTTCATATATGAATTCCAAAAGCTTGTTTACATCGTGGTATCAATCTGAACTGTTAGATTGTTTTTTCAGCTTTTTAAATTATTGTTTATACATTTATTTCTATTCATTTGTTAATTAGACCATTAGATGGATAAAAAAATTGAAAGTGAGCTATAATGAGAAAGAAAACAACACAGAGAAACAACAACAAAACTAACAATACTATTTATACCTCGTCGTAATCAGGAGAAGCAGAGTTCTACTCACTTGGCTATCAGCAAATAACTACGAGTGCATATAATTATGTGATTTGTAGGGATTGCCAACTCATAAAAATAAAAAGAAACGAAGAGACAAAAAATAATAATAAAGAATTATAAAATAAAGTAAGAAAGCAATAAAAATAAATAAAAAATAAAGTAAAATAATCAAAACAACAAAAAGGAAAACACGTGGCAGGTGCGAGAGTACCAACCCTCTGTATGCACTGGAAGACTTTGTGCACACAGCAAGTAAAGTACTAAGAGAATAAATACCTACTCGATCTGGGAAATAGGTTTACTCTGGTCTCGTATACTATTAGCACTGATCCCTGGACACACACAGGATAAAGACTAACTCTTTGTGATACCACTCAGTCTATTCAGACAATATAGTATCCAACCCCAGATCTACCACAGCATTCACGTAAGCCACTGGTCTACTTGCCACCCTAATATTAGTCTAACGTGTTTACGAAATCACAAAAAAGAAAAATACCGAGTATTTTACACTCAGCATTACTAGAAATAAATGTAGATTAAACTCTCTGAAAAATCATTATCAAACTCAGAGATACAAAATTTAATAACTTCATTTTTTTAATGTACTCGTATCAAAATTTATTTTATCAGATGTAAAAAAATGTGAATAGTTGTTCTGGATCAATATGAGGTGTTACTGCAGATTACAAGCGTCATGCTTTTCATTGTTAGTGTAATAAAACTCTTCCATTATGTAAATCCAGGAGGGGCAGGTTAACTCTGGTTAACGTACTCGCCTCTAAACTGGTAGGTCCGGGGTTACCTACCCACCTAGCTCTCAATTTATTCACTTCGAACAAGGTTTTCTTTAATGTTTTATATTCGGCTTAACGTAAAATGTGTCAAGTTGATATTTATTTAAACTTAGATGTTTTAGCTCATACTTGAGCTGTTTTATTCTCGTTATTACAGCTTGGATTCATGTTAACTGGGCTAATGTATTGAGAGCTGGATGTGGGGAAGTGTTACAGTTGAAAGCATTGTGGTCGTCCTTTGTATTATAAGGACAAAACCAAGGGATTTCAATTTGCCTTTCTTCAATATGGAAAGCAAAACTCTAAGCCCTTAATCACTCTCAAGATGGTTGGTTTATTTGTCTCCAACTAATGAAGACGGAAGAGATGCGCCTCAGGGATTAACAGTCATTTATCAAAAAGAAGCTCCAGCCTTTGCAAAGTTCTCATTGAGCGTCAATTCCTTTTCACTGTCTTCAAGTTTAACATACACATGATTGATGTAGACTGGGGCCTGCACACACATCCTTTTACTTTCACTATTTTACCAAATGAGACAAGTCTGACGCTTGTACAAGCTTGTGCCTTACTTATATTAAGTTAGAATATAGTTATTTAACCAGTAACTGACAGCGGATAGAAAAGAATCGATGACTTAAGATTTCTCAATTGGAGTCATATACAAGATTTTCTACCGGCCACATCACACATTTAGGGTCGTTTCCAAAGATTTTAGGTCAGCAAAGAACCAATTGTTTTCTTCCAAAGAACCACTTGTCAACAGACCTTATTAACCAAATGGCAGCATCAACAAATGTTTAATCAATTCGCAAAAATAACAAAAACAATATTTTTACCTCAAAAATATTTATTATTATTTTACTCAAATCACGAATACTACGAATACGAACTAGTTATTTCCAAACTATGGCTATGACATATTTTTAATATTAAATATGGTGTCTTCAGTACCAACATACACTATCATTAGTACTGAGAAAAGACACGATGAGGTTATCAGTCTCCCACATTTAACTGTGATTCCAATACAGAATCTTTAGCACTAACATTGACTTTCTACGGATGAAAACAAGATTTTTAATCTTTGAATAGAATCTATAGTCATATACATGATTTGATATTCTCCAATTTACTATTAAAGGCGACTTCAGTTAATTTTATATTTAACTCTAAGAAAGGAGTACTCCTGAGATGCAGTTATTAAATTAAATAATTTTAAGAATCTCATTATCCGGTAATTAATTTATTACTTGGAAAAATTGGTTTTCATTTCAGACCTTGATGCGAGCATTATATTTAAATAAATAATACACTTCCTCTCATTCCATCACTATGTTCTATTATATTTTCTATGTTATTAATATGGCAAACCGTCATCCCTCGTACGATGATGTTGGAGTCGTTGGAGCGCTTTCGGACGTTGTCCATCTTCAATCGCAACTAACTAACTCAGTTAGTCGCAATTGAAGATTGACAACGTCCGAAAGCGCTCCAACGACTCCAACATCATCGTACAAGGGATGACGGTTTGCCATATTAATAATATAAATCATAATAACCTCAGTGGTAAGTTAGGTAGTTGCGATTGAAGATGGACAACGTCGGAAAGCGCTCCAACGACTCCAAGATCATCGTACGGGGTATGATGGTTTGCCATATTAATAATATAAATCATACTAACCTCAGTGGTAATAATAATATGCACGTATTTATTATATTTTCACTCACTGTTTCCCTCTGTGTTTTGTCTTTTCTTACCTCTCAAAAATTTATCTTTACCTTTTCTCCTCATTTCATATTTCTATCTGCCTCATCCTTAGTTTAGTTTAGCTACTACCTATCTCCTCTGTATCTTTAGTTAAGCTACTACGTTTTAATTGGTAATTACCAGCTTTTACCTATAATTACTGTTGGTATAATCTGTAAAAACCAGTAACAGATTACCAACTCCTGACACCCCGTTCGTATGGAGCCTCGGTAACTTATACCTGAAATCTAGTAAATTCGAAGATAAACACAATTACTGGAATTGCAGGAGATAACATAGTTAATAGAGTAATTTAGGTTGTTGATGGGAGAGGTGAAATGACAGGGTGAAAGGTTAATAATAGACAGCTTAGTCAGTCCACACTAGATGGTGTCGAAACTAGCACCCTCAAACTGATGGACTTTACTGCTTTGTGCAATATATATATATACCAAATTAAATATCTTAAATAGAAAAAAAATGAGTCATTTTAATATTTCATAGCAATGATATTATTTTCATGTATTAATATTTTTACCATATTTACCTTTATACATCTCTGAAATTTTTGTTACTTCTTTGTGTATCTCTGTATTTATTTAAATTATTTAATACATAAATATGGTCTCAAATAAAGTTTGTTTCATTGTCTCCTGATAATATCAGTTATTGTAAATAACTGATAATTATCAGTAGATATCTGTTAATATCAGTAGATATTAATGTAGATAATATTATTATCGTAAATAATAATATCAGTGAAATGTATTTGATTGTGAATATCAACATTACGACACATTTTCACCTTTTCAAGAAACCTGCCTATAATCAGGAGAAAATTAGTCAAAGGACAGTAAAGCCAGTAAGGAATAATAATGTTAAAGTTATGTAAAAAGCAAACAAAACAAACAGTACAAACAGATACATAATGTTTATATATACATACATTTATGTATACGTATGTATATAAATATATATATACATATATTTATATTTACATATTTATATATATGGCTTACAATTTTTAAGAGTACAATTTACAACCAATAAATGGAAGAAGGTAATAAGAACGTTGGAAAAGCTGTCCAAGAAATGCGCAATAAAGGAAATAGGTAAGAAATTTAATTTTGTATGCTTTAATGAAGTTCTGCTCCCTAAATATACAAATATATATATAACCACTTTAACACATAGAAAAGAACACAGAAAGACACTACAGAACTCACTTTGATATTTCGACATCCGTCGTCATCGGGAAGAAGTGCGAAGTACTCGCGTTGAGAAGCAAACTGCTACAGTAACAGTTTGTAAACATGCTACTAGTAGCAGTTTGCTTCTCAACGCGAGTACTTCGCACTTCTTCCCGATGACGACGGATGTCGAAATATCGAAGTGAGTTCTGTAGTGTCTTTCTGTGTTCTTTTCTATGTGTTAAAGTGTTTATTGTCCACACGGACCTTTCATTTTATTCGAAGCAAATATATATATATATATATATATAATTTTGAAATTGTCCCCCAATTAAAGGAAAGCTGTTAGAAATCTAGAGAACATTGTCATTGAAAAGAATCCGCAGGACAAATTCAGAAGGAAATAATCAAATCACAAACAGAAAAGAAAAGAAGAATCTCTTTTTACAATACTTTGATAACCATGGTGATTAAAATATTAAGAGTAAATTTCTGTATCGTTTCTTTTGGCATTTTGTTTCGTTTCTTACGTTCTGTTGGCATTTATTTTGTTGGATTGTGTGTAATTAAAACCCTTAATGCCACTTTCCATTAGATCTTTTGACATAAATTTAATTACAAAACTGGCTTAAAGTTTTTGAATCATGAATGTTAAAGTTTTAAAGTATGCATGCAGCACTTCTTCCTATTCAATATATAAAAATTATACATAAATCTAAACCTTGTTTCTTAAATAATAGATATGATATAATTCAAATTATTTAAATTAATTTAATTGAACCCAGCAGAGGCGGTAATTTTGAAAAATATTCAACTATCTCAACTCATCTTCCACATAAAGTTCTATTTTTAGGTATAGTTTAATTTTGACAATGTATGGCTTGTATCACTCTCACAAGCTTTCAGATTGAATTATATCAAAATTTTTACATTTTATTGAAAAAAAATATTTCCCGTTGTTTTAAAAATCTGGATATATTTTAAAGTTTATTGCATTTGTAATCTCAAAGATAATGCCAAAATTTCAAATCTTTAGAATTAGTAGTTTAGAAGAAAAAAATGTAGTCTAAAAACAGGTTTTTGGCAAAAAAAAGTGACTGTCCCGTCAGGCAATTACTCCCAAATACCAGGGCTCATCTACATTACGAGGCCCTTTTTTGTGTAAAATATCAACCTGATCCATTAAAGATTCTGGACCATTAACAAACTTTGGATACATACTCACCCACCCACTCACACACACAGACATCATCGAAAAAACTTCATAAAACGACTTCTGGGACCTTCAAAACATGTAATTCCGTCAAAATCTCGAGATTGAATTTTTTCACGATCACTATACTTTACTTAAAGTAAAAATTGTTTTTTATATAATACATTATCATACGTTTACTTCTCTTGAGTGTGAAAGTACTGTATTCCGATTAAAATTTCTATGTAGATTTTCGATAGAAATACACATCTTGAAGTCTCCTAAATCCTAAAATAGAATCCACCAATAATAATGAGTAAGTGTGTGCGAGTGTAAGAGCAAATAAGCGCGTAGTATGCCTCAAATTTTATATGTAGGTTTCAGTTAGGCGTGAGATGCAAGTTCAGTAAAATACGGCAAATTTTTTGGTGGTACTTTGTCTAGAAAAATAATCTTAAAAAAAATAGTGGAGTACAAATTGTATTTTCTACAACTCAGATTTGAAATATTTTTCTCGGTGATTTCAATAAAATAATATACTGAATGGTGATATAAAATTATCACCTTACATTTCTTCACATGTTATTCACCAGTTAGATGTGCTTACGAAAAAAAGTATTTCTATTTTTCTTTTCACTTTAATAACTAATAATGATTCTTGCCTTTAAACTTATTTCCTTGTGAGAAATTATGAAGAAAATTTAAAAAGGAAATGGGGATGCATGACATATTAGACATCTTTAGAATATGGCATGTGGGTCTCTGTCGATAGCAAAAATGACGAGAAACTTAAAGAGAACGTATATTTTTTGTGTCCTTTTTAATAAAAAAAACACAATCAGCCTTCATGCCGTTTAAAAACAAATTAAAAATGACAAATGTTCATTTTATCGGAGTCGAAGGGGAGGTTGTTGAATGTTGGTTTGAAAACGCAATATTGTAGTTGGTTAAGTTTAGTTGAATAACATTTGACTTGTAGCGCAACTGCAAATAGATTGGAGGAGGCAGTTTTATTGAGTATTGGGAATTGGATTGAAAAGAGGCCGTTTGGAGGGCGATCGAAGGGTGTGCGGGAAATGGGTTGGATTGTGCTGGCAGAGGTGAGGGCAGACTGTTATGAACGGGATAGCGGAAGAGATGAAACGCACTCAAATAGCCGCATTGCGGCTTTACGCCAAATGCATGAAAAAGCATCGACAAGTCGAAAAGGCTCCACCTTAGGTAGACTACACACCGCCTTTTCATACAAAACATCAAAAGTCTGAAGATTTTGTTTCATTATCTGCATAATGTTTCACTGTTTGAGCAAATAAAATTTAATATTTTTGCTGTTCCGGAGAATTTTCTTTGTATTATTTAATAGCATTGAAACACAAATAGCAAATGAACAATACTTACAGCCTACTTAGAACTCTAACGAGTAAAGAAGTACTCCCTAAAAGCGGTATGTTACAGTAATTTCTTCTGTATGTACAGAGCAGGCGACAGTTTTCAATCATACCTACTAACTTATGTTCATTACCATGTCACAAGGTGCGGGTTAAAGTCTCTAGTAACTCTGATTGACTACCAGGCAACTAACCAGGAATTAACTGTTGCCAACACAGTGGTTCTTGAAGAATCTACCCCTTGGTTATAGAACCACCACGAGTCCAGTATAAGCTCTAGAGAATGCCTGAAAGCCTAGAAACTGACATATATGGGCTTTCTTGGGTTCCTATTCAAGTCTTTGTAGGTACTTGATGTTACTATGAAGTAAGTGTTGATAAGCCCGTCGAACGCAACCAACAGAAGTCGCATAATCGTAGCATTCTTGACTGACAGTGACTTCTTGAACAGACCTGTCAGTGGTCTAGACAGGGGTGGCCAAACTCGCATAAGAAAGACAGCACTCATAAACAAAAGCACCCCCGTGGGTCACAATTATTTTATTAGAATGTGCTGCACACAATTTGTATTTTCAATTAGACTTTTTTTAATTAGTCATAAATATTGTTGATGTTTTTTAAAATTTACTGACTTTTTAATGGTTAAGTTAAGTTTAACTAAGTTGATTTGGAAAATGAAAATTAATTCTACGTTCTTACATGCGATGTAAAATAACACTAACACTAACACACACACACACACACACACACACACACACACACACACACACACACACACACACACACACAACACAGACCCTGAAACAATTTTTTTTTAGATTCTGCAACTTAAAGCGTCAAAGATATGTTACTTATATACTTATTAAGTGATCATTGCCTAAAAACAGGGGTTTTCTTTAGGATTGTGTCATGCAAAGGAGTAAATTTTAAAAATATCATCAAAATAACGATTGACCTCACAGTATTGAGTTAACTGGAAAAGAAGAATGAAATTCTCAATTTTTTTTTTTAATCTAATTTAACTGTAGTTCGATGTAAACATTATTTCCAATACTGAAACTTCAAACAAAATTAGTTTGATGCATGACCAGTTCATTAAGACAGCTTTACTTTACTATTAAACAGCTTTTAAAAACTATTAAAATGAATTACATACCCATTCTGTTCCCACCTTCTCATAACTTTAGCGTGAAGCTGTTTAGTATGAAGGCAATAACTATTGTTATATATAAAATAAGTATAAGATAGGTATGAGACAATACATAAAAAAGTAAATATTACAAATAAATAAAAGTAAAATAGAGGAATGAACAAAGGATGTAATACTTAAAAAATAAATGACTAAGCTTTAATAAATATTACATAAAATGATATATAAATGAAACTAAAGAAAAAATTAAATGTAAAAACAATGAAACACATAGACACACACACACCCACACACTCACACACACACACACCCACACACTCACACACACACACACACACACACACACACACAAACACACCACACACACACACACACACACACACACACACACACACACACACTAACACACACAAATAAGCATACATACACACAGAGAGTAAGTGAAAGAAAGAAAGAGAGTGAGAGAGAGAGAGAGAGTGAGAGGGAGAGTATGTTCAAAAGAATTCTTGACCCAATACGATTTTTTATCATCATGATAAAACATGATAAAACATCGGTCTTTAACATGATAAAACCTTCATTACAATGCAAATTTCGTTTCAAATTAACAATTGAAAATAGATAAATACATAACATAACAAATAACATTTTTTTAGTCAGGATAACACACATTCATAAATATGTTGTAAATAAAGATGATTTAATGGAAAGAAATTTAATAAATTAATTAAGTTGCTCAGTAAATTGTTTGAGTTTTTAACTTGGTAAAGATATTATTTAAGGTTCATATGTATAAAACATAAGGGTCGAATATGAATTATTCAATCGGCAGTAATATTCCAGCAGGTTTAATATCGTTATAACAATCTGTTTCTTTTTAATAAAATCCCCAATCGCTCACACACAGTTACGTATTTATTTTCACCAATTTATCATATTAAGCTTTAATATTTTTTAATATTTGAAAATACAAATATTCAAATGAATAAATGTTATCTATGCTCTACAATATTTAAATGATAAAATGCAGATGGATATGTTAGACGAAATTTAATATAAATATAAACAATTTTTGAAAACGAACAAATGAGCAGTTTCATTTCAGTCTATTCTCTCAGACATTTAGTGTGTTTGGCTTGACGTGTCAAGACTATTGTTATAGCACGGGATACAGCTGCACTTTCCACACTCCCCATTAGTATAGGGCACTCTTCTAGAATATGCTTCACTGTTATTTATGTAGTCATTGTTACAACGTCGTTTAATCCCCAAGTCGGTTGGAATCGTGTAGGTGATTCTCAAACAGTATTACGTCTAGGAGGTGGATTCCTGGTGTAGCAGAACGCGTAAGAACCCTAAGAAACTGTGCGGTACTGTTCGCCTGTCACACTCTGCACTAGCAGCTTTATTTGCCACCTCACTGCCGTCTTTCCTGCATGTCCGGTTAATTCCGATAACCGGTTAATTTCCAATCAATGCACCAGTTAATTCCTCGCAATTAGTTTTTTCATTACACCTTCTTCTAACCCATTATTGCAGAATTGCAAGTATAAGTAAAGCAAATGGTTCGGTAGCGTATTCACTCGACCGCACTGGCAAAGCCCTATGTCATGTTCTTTTAGTGCACAGGGCACGCTCATCCCCTTACAGATCATATTGTCTGTGGCTACATTTATTTCTTAGGGTCTTTTAAGGTGTTCTCAAAGAGTACAAATATCTTACTCTAGTTTAATTCAAACCATCAAGGAGAATATAAGTGAAATATGAGATGCCAGTAAACAGATATAAATATAAAAAGTTGAAGCTCAGACGAGTATAGCTGAAATGAACTGTCTGATCCGAAAGCTAAAGCAGTCCTTAAAACACATCATCTTAAAATGCAGCTTATCAAATCACCAGTGGGATAAACTTCAGTTTACACTCTGTGCAAAGTTTGGTCTCCAGTTCATTCTGAATTATTACAAAGGAAACTGACAAATATGTCCACCAGTTTGTAAAGAATGCTTCATTGTAACTTTGTTTATGTATATCGATTATTACTATTATTCAATAATATTAATAAACTTAAATATCCTAAATATATGAAATTATACATAGCATATTCCAATTGTGACATTGTTATACAGATATGTTTGTTTTAAAAGATATTTAACACTAGTGTGGAACATGAAAAAATAAATATATAAAGACATTAACATTTTTTTATCTTGACACAAATATTCTATACTATTCACCAAAACTCTTTTGAGTTTTACTTTTAAATTACTCTTTTTTTCGATATACATTATTTTTCTGCATCGAAGTTTAGTCTAGAGTCAAACAATTCTTTTCTAAAACACCTTTGGCGAACGTTTCATTAATATTTCTAGACCTCTTCAGAGCTACATCAATACAGAATTAATTACCATAACATGAAAAGAACATAAGCTACATTATTTATATTAATATACATTCATAAGTTTGCTGAAAGACTTCAAATTAAATTAAATTCTTTTAATTAGAATTGAATCTAGTTTAATGCCGTTTTTCTATTCAATAAAACTAAACTGTGTAATAGTTCTTTCAGTAAACCAAAAATACATAGTATTAATATATATTCATATAAATGATGTAACTTATGTTTTTTTCATGTTATGGTAATTATAGCTGTATTGATGAAGCTTTGAAGATGTCTAGAAATATAGATGAAACGTTGGCCTGACTTGCTTTTTTGAGAATTGTTCACGCCAAACCAAACCACAGATAAAGTAAATAATGTATAAAAATAAATAAATATATGTAAAAATGTGTGACAAGGCGCTAATATACACATGGTTTAATTACTGCAGAAGCTCACCGTGTGAATTCACCACCAACAATGCTTAGGTATTTCACCAGAAATATATCATTGCAAGAGGCAACGCACCACTGAAATAACAAGTGTTAACTTCCAACCGACTTGATTATATTAAAAGTTAGTGTTTTTTCAAATACACTAAAATGTGAGAAGAAAGATTTAATTTAATTGATTAAAAGAAAATTGCTCCTGTGAGTTAGTAAAATGATAATACACGTGTCAATTAAAATTATTCATATTTGAAAATAATTAATTGTAACAAATGACACAACCATTTGCATAATGTAAAATAAAATTAACTCTGAAAATAGAAATTGAAGTGGAATAATTATTTTTAATATTTGCAGTTGATTTATCATAAATATTTTAAAGATCTTTTTTTCACATTGAAACGAAACTCATAATTTTTTCAATTTCAATTGATGTTTAACGAATAATCAAGCGATTTTCATATTTGACCATATTTAGACTCTAAACATACTTAAAAACTACATTAACTACAATTTAAAATAAATAAATCCAATGTTATACTTAATATGAAAACTTAAAAACCATTTGACAGGATAAATGTAGCTTCCTTACTGCTCACAGTACATCAGCATACTCGTACATTAAGAAAGAAAGTCCTTTTTTTTATGACATATGGGGAATCTGATTTGTTTATTTAAAACAGTTCTTTTACTTATGCAGGTTCCAACTCGGAAATGTCTACATGGATATTGATATATATATATATATATATATATATATATAACAGATTCAATAATATATCGACCGTTAGATAGAATAGGTGTGTTCTCTAATCGGGGTTCGGTCAATTTTCCAGGATAAAAAATCAAACTCTCGTTGCCAACGATTAAGTAATATTTATTCTGGAGTGTTGTGCTGAGTTTTAGTGAAATTTGATTTATTTAGTTCCCTTGAGTGAACAGTGTTGAGGTTATTTGTAATGCTATCTTATTAGTCTAGTCGAAGGTTTTGTCCGGTTAACATTGTTGTTCCTTTAAATAATGTAAATTTCATTTTCTTAGTTAAAAAATTCTTACTTCTGTAAGTAATATTGTTTTATGTATCTCTGAAATATTTCTACTTGTAATATTCATACATTTTCCTATTGTGTATATGTTTGATGTTGATATGTGATTTATTATTATCCTTTGTTTGTAGGCGTATGAAAAAGGTTTTAAATAAAACCGAAACGTTGGCAACGAGAGTTTGATTTTTTATTCTGGAAAATTGACCGAACCCCGATTAGAGAACACACACACACACACACACATATATATATATATATATATATAAATCATTAAAAACTTCGAAAGAAATAACATTTTTTGTTTTTACTTTACTGGAAATAAAAAAATTATGATGAAAAAATTAAAGTTTGAAATTTTGAGAGATTTACACGTTTTGAGGTTCTTTGAGTACATTTTTGAACTTTTTTTTTTGGATAATTCTGCTGTCTGATGAGGGTCGTGCTTCCATGACTGTATCCGAGAAAGTATAATATAACCGTAAGGGGGGAATGAGTAATACATACGATTACTCCACGGAGTCTCCATCAGTCTTTCCAAAAAGAAAAGTTTAAATTTACCCAAAAGATGCCTCGGTCGTCATCTCCTGAGGCGCTAGATTGTCATTCAGACGGTCGGTCCATACAAATGAATATTTATGACTCTTGAACCTAATTTTAAACATAGTGCTATGAATATGCATATTAACACAGTCTCAGGTCGAGGGTTATACTTATGCATACAAATAATAATGATAATTACCTCATGAACTGAAACGACCATTTATGTAAGATTCACTCCATTATGGAATAGAGTTGCTTACACTGACTTCACTGAAAGCACACTCCCTACCCCTTCATCTCATACGAAATTCTTGTCAGTTTGCTCTAAGGTGTGTTTCCACCACCTTCCTCCTCAACTATTTCCTTACCCTATTTTATCTAAAATCGTTTATACGTACAATTTTCCAACAATTTTATTTGCTTTTTACTCTTTTAAAAACCATTCATAACATTTGATTTCCCAACTACTTTCATGTCATTTTTCCTTTTAAAATCAAATTTGGTTTCTTAATCATTTTCCCTGTTATTTATTATTTAAAAGCCTTTAATTTTATTTGCTCACCAAACTATTTTCCTTTTTTTTTACTTTTTGAAAACCATTTATCCCATTTGGTTTCCTAACTATTATTCTTGCTATTTAATCATTTAAAAACGTTTCATCTTATTCTCTCTCAGAAATGTTTTCCTTGTCATTTACTCTTTTGGAAACTATTTACCCTATACTCTTTTTCAATTCTATTTGAGTTTTCACGTATTCCTTTAATATACAAAAATCATAACTTAAAAAAATACACTTCCAAAAAAACTTGAAGGAAATATCAAAATAAATATAGTGTTATACCATTTCCAGCTGTTTGCTGTAGGAAGAACTGCTATGGTTTGCTTGTATGAGAGGATGACCACTGTTGAATATGGAGCATATGACCATCCCGAGGGAGAACATGTCGCTGAGGATGCTGAACGAGGATTGAGTCTGGATCTCTGGTGCTGTAACAAAAAACCATCTGCAATCAGCGAGTAGCAGCTACTCTGTAGAATAGATTCATTCTATGTATACTGAGGCGATACTGATAGCGCAGTTAGGACTTACAGCACAGACAACAAGTAATGGAAAACATTTCATACACCCCCACGTAATAGAGAATTAAGACACTTTATTACTAATGACGGAACATATCACAGTCTTCCTCATTTTTCTCTTTCTTTTCCATTCTTTGTTCTCAGTTTTCTTCTCTATCACTCACTATTCTTGTCTTCCTTTGGAGGTATTGAAAGCAATAGGGGGAAACTTAATATTATTTTGACTTAAGTTAACCTTTCTTGAAAATTTCAAAATAAAATAACAAAAATATATCGTTTTACTTTTCTTGTTTCCCCCACAGCTCAACTGGCTTCTGAAGTCGCAAACTGTTAACATCGAGGACTGCATTCTTCAAACTGGTTGCAAAAAAAACTTGCGAGGTGAAATGGTACGTGTTCGTAATACTAGACTGACAATATATTTTATATAATTCTGACTATAAAAATATAATTTTATATACTTTATATACAATTTCTTTTGTAGGATACATGCATTTCATTATTTATTTATTTTTATTTTTTATATCTAAGCTGGAGAATCAGTGATGTTCTAAGGTTTTTTTATGTCTCTATTTTGGAAAAGTTGATGCCTGTGGCTAATTAGAAATACCTGTAAAAATAATGAATCGATGAAAAGAAATCAAGTCTCTTAATATCTGGAAAGAGAAGAAGAGCATAATAAGTTATGCTAGGGAATTTTTAGAATTTAGTAACATTTCTCTTCAGCAAGTATCATTGTTGTGCAAACAAACATGAAACAAACAAGGACGTCAGGGTTGAAGTATCATACAGATGACAATGACAATGACTTTTGATTTCAAACAAATAGTCAAACAATGATAGTCAAACAAAGCATGGGCATCACGTTATAAATCAAGGAGTCCATTTGACCACCATGGTCAATTATTTGTGATAGAAAGTATCTGTCAAATTCTTCCGAAAGAAGACTCAGCAGATTATGCGGTGTTTTGTTGTATTTCTTTTCTATGTTCCATGTGCCCACCATCGTTAGCAATGCAAAGGATAATGCGATTTTGTAGTTCTCGGATAACATTTGCCAACTGATTAACAGTAAAGCCTTTAATCAGTTGGCAGACAGAAGGTTGTTTTAGATTTAGACCTGTTTTCCATACACAAGTGTTTTTATATCTCTTAAAAAGCAAATCTAATGGGGTCTTCCGATCCTTCTGTTAGTACATTCCTCTTTTTACAAAAATCAAATTGCTAAAAAGTTCCATGTAAATTGAGTCAAATAGTCACTGATTTTTAAATGGATGAGTGGTGAGCAGTGTCATTGAATTGATTAAAGAACAGAATAATGCATGTTGTGAGTTATTTAAATACAAGTGGACATGGGTGGTCAAAATATATCTGCCTTTAACAGACAAAGCCCATATGCTCTAACATGTTATCTAATGCCAACCTGTGTCACACATCTGGGTTGATATTGCTTACAATGCAAATATTAGACTTCTACATATCGGAAAAGTAATTTACAAGAGCATCAAACAGTTGATTACAAAGTTCGTTTGATTAGAATAAACAATATTATTGTTACTCTAATTCCTACAAATATTGTTAGGAAGAATTGTATAATAATTTTACTTAAAACTTTATAACATTTTTTACAAAGAACGAGTTTTTTCAAAGTACACAAGGACTTTGTAGGAACCCGGTAATTTTGAGCAATCTAAAAGCACAGTAGAAATACTTTATTTTATTAAAGACCATTTCATTTTTTGGTATTAGTTATGGGGTTGAAAGCCTAAGTCGCACAGCTTACAAAGCCATTAAATGTGTAGAAGACAAGGCTCTGCCCTAAGCCGTCGCTGATTGTTTTCCTAACCTCCCATCCAATACCTCGACTCTGCAATTCATTGCTTCCAAAGCACCAAAGCCGAGCTGCCTCTCCAGCTTCTCCTTTGCATTGCCTACTACAAAGGGACAAATTAACATCACCCCTAAATTCCAGTGGCTTTCAGTTCCCCTAATCATTACAGGCTTGCTAAAATTAAGCCATCATCTACACAAATCACCTGTTGAATGGAATCATTCCATCTTGTGAACTAATTCAATGTTCTAACTACAATAATATAACTCAAATCTCACAGGTATTCTTTATAACATGATAGGTATTTTGGGGTAATTGAAAATTCTAAGACAATAAAAAAAAATTATAATAATTATAAATAATATTGTACAGTTAGACCATAGGAATAGTGTGCTCTATAAAGTGGTGTGATTGCCTTTAGTCCTGGCGATGCCTTATGAATGTTGATCATAACCGTAACATTGTATGCAGACAATCGTGTACACTCGACTTGGAGAAAACATGCAAATACTGGTCAAGATCACGCGCATTATCAGATACTCCTTTAATAGTCGTACTTTCTAATAAACTTGAGTGAAGTCAAATTTAGCCATAAGCAATATGACTCATCACAATTTAAGAGGATGCAAAATAACAAATGAGCCACTCTTTCCATCCTTGTAACAGCGTTGAAAGTGAAGGCATGTAAGTGCCGGCGTTGGACATGTTACAGCCAGTTATCTGTAGTAGTGTTTACAGATGGCTTGTAGTAGTAGGCTGACACCTACAATAGAGTAAAAGACTAGGCTATAGAAACTGATTCCAGTCGATCAAAAGTGCCATCTGAAAGTATATAGTATTAATGTAATGAAATTTCATTACTTATTTTAAATGTAATGAAAATTGATTTCATAGTTTAAACGAATCTTTAAAATAGTGGTCGGTGATAACACACAGCAATGGTACAGCGCTGTATTTACACTATTATACTGGATAAACTGATACAACTCTAGATACTCTCAAAACCAGCTGCAGTGAATACTGAATGCATGAAAGAATCTCCAAATCAACAAGGCGAAGATGTTTCATTTTATTAATACCTATAAAATTATCAGAACCTTTTCTAAAGTGTATATTTATAAACATTCATAAATAATATTTTCTTACTACTTTTAATGGCGTACTGGACATGTCTCACATCTTCTTCATATTCAAAAGCAACTTTTATTTTTACTTCAAGTACTCCTCTTGAATATTAACAAAACCAGAAATACGTTGCACATTCGAAGGGATGGTATATTTATAATTATCTAGCAGCCCGTTTCTTCCATCTTGACACGAGTAAATACAAAAAAATATTAAGTTGGCATTTTTCAAAGAAATTGTTAAAAAAAATTGGAATACGTGTTTAGTCATTTCTGTATATAGTATTCGCAGTATAGTATTAGAATTAATCTGTTATAAAACATTAAATGTAATATGTACTAATGTATAAAAGGCTATCTATAAATTTAAAGTTATATACCAGAATACATTTTCTCTTTTACAAATAATCAATATACATTTTATAATTAATCATTTATTAATATCATTTATTTACACAAGTGTAAATAAATGAAGCATTATCAAATCTTAAACTATCTTCGTAAGAAAACCTGCTGACTGACAGGTGACTAATGAAATGTAAGCGTATGGCAAGCGCCAATTTAAGTCAAGGCGTCTTTGACTAGACACCTAAGAGGAGTTTGACAAACAAACAAACAGGGTCTGCAAGTTGACTGTATTAAGCACTTGACACCAACTTCACTGACAATCCTTCTTTAACTCTGCACTTTACATTCCCTGCTGCTCATTTAACAAACACCATTCAGTGTTTGTTGTTTATTTTTCAACCCCAAGGATATGGATTTTATCACATTATTCAATACTAATTGGTTCTTAATCTTTATGAAATGCAATCACCTATAAATATAAGAACGATTAGTAATAATTTTTATGTAATCTAGATATATATTGATGGGATAAAATTGAAATAGCAAAATTGTTATTTAATGCATTCATTTATGAAGTAATATCTAGTGGGGGTACACTAGAGGGTATGTATATTATTTAATTAAGAAACCCAGTGGTGTTGCCACACGACTTTCACTTCATTACCAACTATTGTTCCTTATTATCTACCTCATTAATTTGATCAATTTAATGTCGTTATTATTTACTTTATTATAAACACAGTTGTCAGTTAACTATCTTAACTTGCAGGCTGAACTGTAGAATCTAAACCAGGTTTGGTGAAGGTAACACTCAGTTTCTTGGTCGAGTTTTTCCATGGAAAGTATCTTAATACTTCTTGAAAGAGAATTTTTATTTATTCAAATCTATTGATATATTATGTAATTGAATTCTGTTGACAAAATGTTCGAGTTGTTAATTATATTAAAGTTGACTGTTATTGAATGACTTAAACAATAATAAAAGGCATTCCTCTTTAGATCTCGAGTAGGGATAGGGACTTTGTGCCAACAGACTGTCAGGTTCTAATTAGTAGACATGAGGTAGTCATGAAGGAAGCAGGCACGTACGTACAGTCCAAGCACGTGCTCTCGGCCTTACTTCTAGTAACAAGTCCATGTTTAACTTCAATTGACAACAAAGCCTTATCTTATTATTATTATAAATATATTCCTTGAGCTCTCAATTTCCTTTTAGTATTACTGCTTATATAAGAAACTACATGCAGTCAAATTAATGGAGAAATAAATTAGTTTTAATAACTAATATTAGTCCTAATAAATTAGACATCTAATGTAAATTGGTGATGTATTTCAGTATTTATTTAACATTCTAGAGCTCATTCTTAGTATCGAATTTAAAATTTCATTTCTGAAGGAAGTATTACCTCAAGTCAGTTCAATTGACTAGTCCTCCTTACCTGAACATCGAATCATAACGAATCATATCAGAACTCTCCAACAGATATCAACTGACTCCCTGATCATACCTTAAAACACTATAGCACCTCACCACCATATGACTCCTGACGACCAGATCACAACTAGCAACCCAATCACAACTGTCTCCCTGATCATACCTTAAAACACTATAGCACCTCACCACCATATGACTCCTGACGACCAGATCACAACTAGCAACCCAATCACAACTGTCTCCCTGATCATACCTTAAAACACTATAGCACCTCACCACCATATGACTCCTGACGACCAGATCACAACTAGCAACCCAATCACAACTGTCTCCCTGATCATACCTTAAAACACTATAGCACCTCACCACCATATGACTCCTGACGACCAGATCACAACTACTATAACAGCCCAATCACAACTGTCTACAGATCATGTCCGATTACCTTACAACCCATTAATACATAAATATCAAGTAATCATACCTGAACAACTAATGAAACATGAAAAACAATCATCACCAAATACAAGGTCGCATCTTACCACTAAATAACAACTGACAAGCATATACCATCAACCCACCAGATCACAACTAACTACCAGGTCAGAACTAAGCAACACATCACAACTAACTACCAGGTCAGAACTAAGCAACACATATCAACTAAGTACAAGCTCATAACTAAGCAAGACATCACAACTAACTACCAGGTCATAACTAAGCAACAAATCACAACTAAGTACCAGGTCAGAACTAAGCAACACATCACAACTAACTACCAGGTCATAACTAAGCAACACATCACAACTAACTACCAGGTCATAACTAAGCAACACATCACAACTAACTACCAGCTCATAACTAAGCAACACATCACAACTAAATACCAGCTCATAACTAAGCAACACATCACAACAAACTACCAGGTCATAAATTAGCAACACATCACAACTAACTACCATGTCATAACTAAGCAACCCGTCACAACTAACTACTAGGTCATAACTAAGCAACACTTCACAACTAACTACCAGCACAATCACAATTACTATACTACATCTAACTATCAAAATAGAATGCCCATTGTACACACTGATCAGTAAATACAATTTATATAAACGATTATAAGTGTTGAGTATCACAAATATAAACTTTTATTCCATTTAGGTTTGATGAGTCTTTTTTCAAATAAGGATAACTGTTTGAAATATATAGGATGTTACTTGTTTGATGCAAGGAATAAGAAATGTTAGTTATGTATGTATATTACACAACAACTTTGCTTATAATATCTCGAAAGAAACTTATTCGATACTGCTACGTATGGCAAACAATTGTAATTTTAGCTATTGTATACACTTACCATCTTAACCATTCAAGTACGTAATGTATTTAAATCACGTTATCAAGAAAATGTAGAGAGAAAACATTTCGTGATCTGCAATAATATGATCACTTGTGTCTCTATACCAAAATACCCACTCTCTGGCTATAACACTTCAAATGTCAATAGATAGACAGCTGCACATCCGTTTATTTATTTTCCATTCCATTCTATACATATTACTCCATATTCCTTTAAGTGTGGGTATGTGAGCTCTCCTCCTCACTGCCTTAGTGTGTATGTGCGTGAGTGTGTACAGTTTGTATGCGCATGTGTGATTGTGATATGTGCGACAATATGACTCCTGAGTCTCATTCCCTCCTAATTTCTTTTAAAGTGAATACCTGCTTTTGTATGGTCATTTTTCGTTTAATTTTATTGTACCATTGTCATTAAATGATGTTGACTAAACACTATAAAAGTTACAGTGGTGACGTTAGGGAAATCACAGTAAAATCTTCATAAATTTTAGCTGTTAATATACGATTTTCTTCGTTAATCTCGCATTGGAGCCACTATATCTGTCATAATGAACTTATCTTCCACTTGTCTTTACTCAAAAATATCGTCATACGATTCATTTTAATTGAAGTGTATATGTGCATATATGTGTGGCAACCTGAAATAAGCTGATTATGTCCTTGAGGATACTGGCCATTCGTAAGCCGGCAACAGTAATCCTGTTAATAGTCAACGCCAAAACGAATATTCATATATATATATATATATATATATATATATATATATATATATATATATTCACTTGATAAACAGAAAGACGAACCAAACTGGACACAATAACAGTTCAAAACTGAAGATAGGTAGCAAACAAATTAAAGAAATACACTTACAAACTCAAATTTTCGGGCATTCTGTCTTCAGGAGAAAAGAGAAAGGGATAGCTATCTTCAATTTTGAACTGTTATATATATATATTTATATGAAGTTTAAATCACCACGGAAAAAGGAAAAAATAAAAACAAATGCTTTAAGGCCTTTCACTATATGTCGTCAGAGAGTAAGTAAAGTATGATGACATAAAGGTCTCAGAGTATTTGTTACTATTTTTTTTCCTTTTTCCATGTTGGTTTAAACTTCATATGACGACAAATGTCGAAATATCGTTGTGAGTTTTGTTTGTGTGTATTTTTATCTGTTTTCTCTTTCTTTAATGAAATATATATATTTTAGCAAAAAATAAATGATCCACGAGAACGAAACATTTAATAACACGTAATACTCATGATGATAACAGATAAAGCTCTCTTTTATATAGTCACTTTTGTCACCATATATATATATTTCATAGTATTATCGATGAAAATATGATCCGAAATGGACAAATACAGTAATTTACAATGTACATAGAGGAACATAGAGACATTAAAAACACACACTTACCGTCTCTAATTTTTGGTTGAACCGTCTTCAGGAGAGATAAGGTTGGAGACCCAACCGTCTCTGTACCAGTGCGCTTGGTTTCCCTCTCTTATCTCTCCTGAAGACGGTTCAACCAAAAATTAGAGACTGTAAATGTGTTTTTAATTTCTCTACGTTTCTTTATGTACATTGAACTATATATATTATATATATATATTTAGTGGGAACCTAAAACTCCTAACAACCTTTCATTTAAGTAAGATCCCTAATATGAAGATAATGCTTACCATTGCATTTCTTGAAATTAAATTGGACGAATATTTGAGATCTAAATAAATGACATTTACTTGAAAGACAAGAGATGAGATTCGTAATGAGATAGCTGCAGTATGTTAAAAATCCTTTAACTATACGCTTCAGTTGAGCAGAATCGGTTTACTTCTATCAATCTGAATTTGCTGACACCCAAGACTTGTCAATTGCTCTGAGCTGCTGTTTCAGCAGCCTCGCCTCAAACTTTCTCCAGTCAGTTTCTACATTCGCATTATCTCCCTTTCCTTAGTATGCTTCAGTTTCGGCTTTTCATACTTGCAATGTTTTACCATAATATCGCTATAGAGTTTCAGTTTCTTATTACATACTCAAAAACAATTACACAAGTATAACAAAGTTTTTTAACCCTTACTTCTCGCAAATATTTAAACCATCTACACAAACTACAGGTTTTACTCCTTTATAATCACAAACTTTCCAAACCCTAATAAACTTCAGATTAACACTTTCACCCCCAAAAACTTTTACATCATCGTACTAAAGTTTTAGTTTACATTTCTATAATTACAATAATTTCATACCATCACTATATTTCACTTTCACTCTTACTCGTTCACACTCTTGAACTCAACACTAAGTTCGATGGTTTTGAAATGTTTTAATAAAATTTTCTAAACATACAATCAGCAAATTATTATCTCGCGGACTATACGTGCATACACACGTAATGAATTAAGTTGTGTTTCAATAATTTAGATTTCTATTCCATAGTATTTTTTGTATGACCTTAACTGCATTAAATAAGTTTTTCTTTGCTATAAACTTAACTATTAGAAGAAACTGGATTAGAAGTAACATAGGAATGTTAGATGACGTGCTCATGACGATATTCATACGACGGGATGGGTCAAAAACAGAGAAGCGAGTGTCAAACATTCAACCTGCACGCCCTACGGATAGTTAAATCCGACCCTCACTTTGACATAAAATATTCTAAAACTGATATTCAATACACTTTTACCAGTAAGTAATGAACTATTGCAACATTGAGGTTTAGAACCAGCGAACTCAATCGTCAGCCGTATACAAGGTGTAATCTAATTTCTATTCTTACAGTTCTCCACTTTAGTTTTCAGTAGTATAGTGTATCACATAAGGTTGTGATTATTTTAACAGATGTTTAAATATATTTCATTTTTTTTTAATCATAGATAATCCTTTCTTCAAGTCAAATATTCTTTCTGCTTCAAACCCCTCTATATTTTGTGTTTTAATAGAGTCACTGAGTAGCTATGTTGATGTCTGAATGTGTACGGCAAGTATTCAATTGTACAATAGCTATACTTCCTAATAAATAATAACATTTTTACTGAATGATTTTAACAAGAAAGAAACGGTTTTTTAAGGTAGAAGAAATGCTACCTTAAGCGGTCTTTTTTTCGCAGTAAAAAGTAGAAAGTTTCAAATTATCATTAATTGTAAGCTATTTGACTGTTTTACTGATACTTCCAACTTGTTAAAATCTAATTGATCTTCTGCGACCCCTCCACTAAAATCATTTCTTAATGAAGTATCTGTAGGTGGATAATCTGCACACTGACATCACAAGGCTGGTGCTGGGCTTTTTTTTTTAAATGTTTATTCCTTTTTTTCGCTTTTTCCTACTTTCCTCTCATTTATCATCCCTCTTTTTTTCATCTCTAATCTTTTGGAGGTTTGAGCATCAACATTTATTGTTATCAAGGTTTCTGCTAGGCAAACAAGTTTCATTTATGTAGAAACGTTGAAGTTGACCTCTACAAGGTGCACCTTGGAGTTATAGCGGATAGTTTAACAGTTTTCTCTTTCTGAGGATATGTGATAATTCTAAATAGATATATTACAAAGTTTTTCAAAAAAATCGGGTGCATTCTTTATTTATGGTATAACCAAATGATCTTGGATGCAATAAAATTAAAACAAGTTTTATATCCTCAAAAGTCAACTAGCACAAGATTTTTTCAATATTCAAATAAATCCATTTGTTAAGTGCAGCCCTAATAGTTACTTGACTACTTCGATCTCAAAGATACATACAGTTCAATCTTAGAGTAACATTTTATTTATTGTACTAAATTTTTATCTCATCTACTATGCCTCGTTGTGTCACTGGTGACGGATAAGTTCCAATCGTTGGGCCTATCCAGTTAATGTGGGTTCAACAAACTTACTACTTTTACAATTAAACCCAGGTGCCTTTGGATCTGGGATTTGCTTGAATGAACATAAAATAATTTTGATGCAATGGGGACAGTAAATGCCTCATGATTTGCTGCAAGTTCTCGTACTGGTGTGGCTATGCTTCCATCCTGGGTGGACTGTGGACAAGCAGACAAACACAGTTCTATTCTTTGTCAGTAAACTATTTTCACGTCGTGGAATCCTTTAATTTCTACAAGGGGAATATTTGATCCTACGATGTGGCAAAAGCACTCCACTTTAAATATTCGTCCTGGATTGCTTTATTCCATGGCTTAGTTGCATAGCCCAGGAGTGTGGTCATACATCAAAACAAGTTCAGCGTCGCATTAAGTATTAACTGAGAAAAACTCAACTTTCTTGAATGTAACCTAGAAAGTAAAAATGGGTGGCCTGAGTACCACAATTCCTACCAATATTTCTTGAGTGTAATGATTTTTCTAGAACACTAGTCTCAGGTTCTTTTGAGCTTTTGATCCTCATTTTTGAAGTAACAAGTATTAAGAACTAAACATCGTTCGCAACTGCACTAAAATAATCAAAAAAGCAGAAAAATTACAAACTCTACGTAACAACATTATATTCTTTTTAATCCCACAGAATTTGAAATTATTGATTTATCCGCGTTAGTGATTGCAGACACAATAGTTAGCAGTTGTTTTAAAGCGGTTAAACGTTTAAATAGTCCCTTGTCTGCATAATCATTCGATATTTGTTTGAATAAACCGAGAGAGGACTAAACACTCGTGTTTGAATGAAGCCCTACTGATTATTTTCTCTGAAATATCAGCCTTTTTGAACATAATTAATGTCAACTCAGCCACTGGAATTGATAAAGCCAGTATTAATGTAAATAATACATTTGACTAAATGAAGTTTAATTGTTATAATAACAAATTAATTACTAGCGTGAATTATTAGCTCTTGAATCAATTCGGCGTAACAGAAAAGGGTGCTTTAATTCATGCACATGTTGTGGAATCAAGAAGGGGTAGTCGGCATTTGACGTAATAATTTAAATTAAACATATTATTTATGATATATACGTTCAAGTTCAGATATAGGATTAGATATAAATGGTAGTTTCAAATAAAACGCAAAAATGAAGCCAATCTTTTTCATCTAAATCAATAAAAGGTTTGGACGAGAATTTTAAAACTATTATGCACACAATATAACTGTAATTGGATTTCTCTCCCACAGCCTCCCCTCCCTTGGGGAATCGACCTGTTATCACTCAGCGGATAATCCCCGCAATTGAATCACCATTTATTTAAAAAGTGAATAACAAATAAATTCAAATAACCAGATTATCTTCATAAGAATATATCTATAACTAGGTGCTCTAGCACTATATCATAGATATATTGATAAATATCTATGGATATCTACATTATCTATCTATACTTATCAATAACACTAACTTTTAATTAGATATAATGTTCAAAATTATGATTCAAGGATATAAAAAGATGTTTTATAAAAAAGCTAACTTCATTAAAATATGTACTTTTCGATACTAACATGTCAAATTTCACTGAAATAATTCCGATTGAGAAATTAATGTATAAAATAAACAGAAAACACAAAATACGTGAAATGTAAATCAGTTTACTTGGTTTTATGCACTGTATAGAGTGTATAAAATATTGTATGAAATGATCTATGTTTTCCTTTTAGCATATAAGAATCCATAAGAATATATTTCTTGAAATATAGCAGAAATGCAAGGGGCTACTAGTTAAGTAGTTAACTTCCTTTTTGTAGTTAAAAAAAAGAAATGAATAAACATAAGTTATTTTAATTCTAATCTAGAATATATTTTTTAATCCATTGTTGTAGTTTAATGTAATCCACATGGTAAATCTTGTCGATACACTTGTTCTTTGATTTGATCGTTAGAACAGAGTTATTCTTGCTTCCAACTGATAATGAATTAACCGATAAAGTGTTATTACTTGTAACCATGCGTCTGAAATAGATAAGGGTAGGGTTAAATACTGTATTAGATACATTTTACATTTGAACCTAAAGAATGAAATGAATAGTAGTGCCTTTTCAGATATATTCCGTCAGTTAGTTATACGTGCTGAATACATAGGTCAAGTTGAGCAGGATTAGGTGATGTTATCACCGGCATGGGTAACTGCTATTAAAATAGTTTGTCCATGGTAATGTATGGTCGGTCATAAAAGTATTTCTACCCCTTGACTAGACACAAAAGGCGCTTACTTGAATAGGTGTTGATATAATAGAGAGACCTTTGAGAAAGTCGCATAGGTATGATGGACTACACACCGGACTTAAACACACAGATATATCAATGAATCGCTAATAATTTCAAAAAAAAAAAACAAGGAGAAGAATCCAAACGTACTTATCAAACGGTACACCTTAAAGTGAGTGGGCTGTAGGTTTTCGTCAAGTCTACCAATGGCCAACGAGCATACCAGGCACTATAGTGTACGACTTAATCAAAGGCGAACTATTCAACTATTTTGCTACTATACGGACAGTTAAGTTTTTTTAAATATTGTAATAGTCTGAAATTAGTATTGTAATCATAACTAAACATTTTTGGCCAGTCATATAATCAGTATTGTTGGTCGATTCGTCTCACAGATTAACACTTATACAATGTTTCATGCTTCTTCTAGTTGGATGCAAGCAAGTGTTGAGAAGAAGTGATTAGAATCTAAGAGATGTTATGATGTGATTAAAGCCAAAGGAGTAGGCTTGGAGGGAGAGTGTTTGTAAAGGCACTCCTACTTTGGAGTAGGAGGGAGAGTTTTTGATCTCAGATGAAACAAAAGGTATAAGAGAGAGCGGGTAGTATTTGCAGAGCTTTCCAAGCTACTTAGACAATTTAAGGGTCTCCTTAATGTCATATCTGAGGGTTATTGTCTTTCCCTGTAGAGGGGAATGAAGTTATTAGACTTGTTCTTTCTTTTTTTTTTTTTTGACGTATCTTTTTATATACCATGGCTGTTAGTCAATTTGAGTAGGGCCTTAGGAGCATTGGACGACGAGGAATAGATTGGTGACGGTGTATCTTCAATACAATATAAGAGTATCCACTACGTCTAGCGTAGTAAATTTTCATAACCTTATTCATAATGCTACTCAAGATATCTCTTAGTACTGATACAGGAAATGAAAACAAACGAAAATTGACAAACGACCATACAGCAAGGAGTAAGTCCCTTGAGAGAGTATGCTTTACTGTTATGTACCCATAGACATACACATACGCAAACACACACGCGCACACATACGCACACATACACACCATAGTAGAGATAAAGTAAAAAAAAAGAGTTCTTTACTACATGATAAGGATGGCTCTATACCTATAACTACTTGCAAGCAAATTATATAAGTTATAGTCATTTTGTCCATTTCACTAATGACTATTATTTATAACTTTATTCAGTTATAATAAAAACTTAATTTTCAAATAAGATTCCATCATATTGTGCAATATCATATAATATCTCATTAGTCTTAAATATATATAACATTCTTCGGTTCATAGGTGATTCAGTTGAGTTTATAAAGTTTACTCATTTCAAACAAATCAAGCATTTCAAACTAAGTTGCTTTAACTAATGTTAAAACTGAATTTATACTAAATTGTTTCCACAGTTCACTAATTTACTATTTATTATTAATTCTAGTAATCATGCAAACTATAAAACAAAGTCCTTGAACATCTTAAGCTGATTAACAGTCGTTAATTATAGAAAACTTTATTGAACTCAAAAAATAAACTACGTAATTATAACAAATACCATAACGAATTCCTTAATGTACTGGGTACATGAATTGCTGCCCAGCAATATCGATAAACTCATGTAGTAATTATTCAGTAGAGAAGTGGCTATTATTTATTTTAACTAACTGTAGTTGGTGAACATCTTAGTGTTAAATAAATTTAATGGTCTATAAAAACTATTCAGAGAAAATAAAACATATTAATTTGCTAAACAAACATTTAACTATACCGAGTTTATGGCTAACTTTAGATCAGTTCGAAGGACCTCCTTAACTTTAATATTGACTAAGGGACTAATCAGCGTAACTGTAAGTTAGTTGCATGTTGGCTTAAGAACCCAATGCTTTGCTCTAAATAGTAACCTTCGTAAACATGGTTTTATTTTTACTAAAACTTCTTCGCATTTGTAAAAGACTGAGAAGAGAACACTAAACATACAGTTAAGAAGGAAATGCCATGATTTATTATAATATTTTGACAGTTTTTAAACAGCAGGAAAATGTCATAATCAAAAGTAAGACTTTCAAAGAGCAGTCAAGGAAGATAGTAACATTAAGGGGAAGTTTATACAGAATAATTCATTTCTTCATAACCAGGCTTATTTAAGAGATATGCTTGCAAAGTATTTGCGATTTGAGGTAGAACAAAATATATAGAAATGGAGAGTGAATATGATTTTTACAGTCCCTGAAGGTTCTTTTAACATGTTAGGTCTTATAAAAATCATCTAGGAGGGTTTTGTATTCTCCCTTATTCGTAGTAATTCAGTAGTTTGATTAGGTCCCTTCCTGATGTATAATCATAAGAGAGAGTTTTCTAAAGCTACAGCGTTTTAGTAGACAACAGAGTCGGGATATGATTTCCTAATGACAGTACTAGAGCAGGCTCAGTAGCAAGCAGGGTAAAGTTTTTTTACACTTGTCACAAACTGGTTGTATCTTTATGTGAACAGAAGTAGTAACAGTTCCCAGCATGCAGCCTCTCGACACTTTTATCTAGCCGTTGGTACCTGAATATCTGAGTTGTTACAAGTCTTCTTTCAGACTCATTGATAGTTGTATGGTCCGACAACTGGTTACCGAGGTATTTCAAGCTGAACCGTTAATTTCAAAAACAGCGTCTCCTGGGAAGCATAATTGTTTGAAAACTATCTTGCTCATACCTTAAGTCTTTTGGTCAGTAGTTCATATTCGAATTTGGCCAATTTGTATCAATCAGCACTTGTCTGAGGATGATTTCAAAGGCATCGGCTCTAGAAGAGATCTGAAAGATGAAATTCAATCGTCACGACTCTGAGGCTTCGGGTTGTCACTATATGTTATTAAAGGATTTAGATTGTCAATCTGAAGCGATCTTTATGGCCTTCAGCACCATTCATACTTCGTTCTATCTGCAATTTAAAGATTACCGTAACAGTGCATGAATCTTGATACCTCAAGCATGTGCTCATTTAGCCTAATGGTTAGTGTAACCCTCAATCATTGGGTACAAATAGTTCACCCTTATCGTGTTTGTTCTTAACAGCCGTCGTGACAAACTATAACAGTTGGACCAATTCAATTCAGTTGGGCTGCCAACAACCGGTCTGAAGCACATGCCTCAATCTAAAATATTATATATACTCGGTTAAAGCTTTCCAAATGTTTAAAAAGTTAAAATTAATTTTGAAATACACCGATAGGATATTTGTTAATGCCAAGTTTATTTAATTTTCTAGTTATGGTCGAATAACTGGGAGCAGCGTTGAGAGATTTATATTCTATCTGCAACCTTTAAAACTGACGACCCATTGTTCTTCCCACTCCGCTCAGTGTAAATAATGCAAACAATTCAATATTGACTTAAGTGAATCATTGTGGTAGTTCTGTTTGTTCCCTTTTTCAAATCATCATTAACAGTTTTCTATACATAACTCGTAACATTTTACATCATTATAACATCTACAGATTTTAGATTAAATAGCATTCATTTTTTGCAGATTTATGACCTCAAGAAGACCCTTTCTATTGAACAACAAAAGTTATTCAACACACCTAAGTTCTTCCGTTGACAATGTCTAGCTTTTCCATAGTTCCATACAGTTTATATTAACATTTTCTTTAAGCAATAATTATTCAGAAAGACAAAATATTTTTGCTATTTGTCCACCTAAGTCGTACTTAACGTCGCTTACATTGTCAAGCTAAATACGGCTCTTAAAAATATTTTTTGCAAGCAACACCACGGACATGTATATTAGTTTCTACTATATCATTGAAATTAACCAACGCTAGTAGAGGGCAGGGATGTGTGAAATTCTCCATAATAGATATAGAATCATCTATAAGCATCAATTCTGTCTCTTGACCAAGCATAACAGGCGTGAGATCTATAATTTGACAGTTAACAATTTTAATTGTTAAACAATTGTTAAAGAATTTTAATATTATTCAGGAAAACAAAACATTTTCAGCCACGCAACATTAGCAAATTCACCAGGGTTCAATAGAATTAGTTTCAACCTTTTCAGTTGCACGACCTGAGTTTGAGGATTTCATGTTGTCCAGCATGGCCAGTAATTAAGTGAATTGGTATCATATCTCTTATTGTAGGTTCAACATGTCACCAAGGCACAACAGAATCGGATGCAAACTTTTCTAAAAAACATCATTCACACTAATATTTTTCAAACAAATGAACAGATAAACTTCGACTTGTAACATACTATCAGAGCAAAAAGACTCAGTAAGAAATCAGAAAAATGACTACTCCTAACATCTCTCAACCAAAACAAGTGGTCTTCGTCAGAGTCAACTGATGCTGACACAGTTTCAGCTGGACTCTGACAAAGACCACTTATTTTGGTTGAAAGATGTTAGGAGTTGTCATTTTTCTGATTTCGTACTGTGATTTAGACGTCGATTATATACGGTATAACTCAATTATAAAAAGGTTCTGTCCCTTATAAGAAGTGTCAAGTTCTCTATGAAGAAGTATCGAAATATCTATGTTCCTCAGCAAAAGTTTTCTTTGATAAAGCTAAAGATTTAGAAGTAACTGTAATAGAAATAGACATTCTCTTGTGTATGAGAATAGAGAAGATCTCTTATCCTTTGCATTTGTAGTCATTTTGGGGTTCAATGTTGGAATATAAATGATTTGCTGTTTTTTATAAATATTAGTTAAAGAAATTTATAAAAATAATATATCGAGCAGCCTTTTTCTTCCTTATAACTGTTATAGGCCACAAGAAAAACTGCTGTTCTAAGAAGTTGACGAAGCTGTAGATAAAGGCATGTACACAGCTGCACATCTGTTGCATTAATGATGTTGAACTCAGACAGCTCATTAAAGCAGGTCTTGTATGGAATTATTTGGAACGTTCTAGATAGCTGATGAAATAATATCAAATAACAACACCGGGGGTTATTATTTGTGATAGCTAAGACATTTGGTATGTAAAAGTTTTTTTTTAAAAAATGTTCTTTTTACAAGATATGGAATTTTCTATTCATCTAGTACATCAAACGGTAATACATTTTTTTTGTAATTTAAATGTTCTAGAAACTTCGTGATTATACTGAAGTTACCGCTAAATAGTTATGGCGTGATTCATTTATTTTGTTATAATGTTTACTAAGTTTTGTATAGTAATTTATGCAATCCAATGCTTCGTTTAAGTTCTTTATTTAGACATTATTTTAAAATGTTCAACCAGAGAATGTATGTTTTATTATATTCTAAACCCCTTAATTTAGATAATATGAATTGATTGTGTTGTTTCTGAGATTCTGCACGATATTGGACATGCAATTAAAAAAAAAACTGCATAATTGATTAATCGATATTTGTAATGGTTTTCAATTCATAAATTAGCAAATAAGTGTTGCCATATTTTTTTGAAATCACGTCTCTTTTTGAAACTATTGATTTTTATTGATGGTGAGGTTATGCTCTTTCAAACCATTTAAGTATCTTGGTTGTATAGTATGCTCGGCCTATAAATAGCCCAACCGGACATCATGAGTGACAAAATATCACTTGGATATTTTAGTTATAACATTATCACATATAACTACTGCAAGGGTACTAACATTCAAAGTGATGTAGTTTTTTCATGGTCAAAGGGAGTGAAATCAGAAAAGCACCACAGTTTTGTGCTTAGAGTCAAAAAATATGTAAAGCCTACAGTATCAGTATTAACATAACACAATATCCTACAAGGTGAAAAATGCAATAATATAGTGTACAGGAAACAGTAATCCAACTTTTCACGGTTAATAAACAAATATCTTTGTATAAATTTTGATAAGAATATAAAAGAAATGTGGGAGCGTAATTGTAGTGCGTAAATAAATAAAGTATTGGATTGTTTAGTGAAAGTGTGCGTAAAGCAGAGTGTTAATGTGTCAAGGGTCTGATGAAATGAATTGAAGCAGAGAATTGAGGGTGAGGGGTGAATTGGTGTGTGTGGCCGAGTGGGCCTGCGAGGCATACGCGCCAACAAACAACTCTGCCACAACCCAAATTACCTCACCCTCTCGTCCACAGAGGAGCCCACTTTCCCAACCCTTCTACCGCTTTTCCAAACAAAACAGTTTCTTTTCTTTTCATCTTTTGTTATTACCAAAACATGCTATTTTCAATTAGTTGATTACGATATTTACAGGTCTTCTATGGGCAAAATCAAATAAACAATTTTAAATTAGAGCAACAAAAAACCCAGCAATGAAAAATAAATTGCTTCTATAATAAAGTAAACACCTACAATCTTTACTGATGCAGTTCTGGGACTAGATTACCCATTTTGCAAGATACGTTTAGGAACCAAATGTACATGGTGGAAGGAGGAAATATTCTTCATGGATACCCTAAGCAACTGCGTTCCAAATGAAGAGGGAGGATGGAGGGGTACTCATCTTTGACACCCTAAGCAAGTATGTTTAGGGTATCAATCGAAGGTGGTGGAAGAGGGAGTATTCATCATTCATACCCTAAGAAATCGCGTTTTCTAATGACTAATAGAGTCTAGTAGAAATTGACTGAAGAGAAGGTAACAGTAGTTACATTCGTTTTACACTTGATGACGGACGTCGAACAGAACCAGTAGGGCAACACGGACTACTTACGTTAGGGTTACATTACAGATTACCTAAGACTTTGGGTGGTATATTGTTCTATTGTCTTTTTCTGATAACCAGCCCTTGATATAATGAATACTAGTAATTAATGTCACTGTGAAAGAAATTAGTTATTACTGCCTTTATCATTATTATTTTATTTGTACATTACATTATTTAGTATTCATTATTAATAGCTTTTATCATATATAGTATTTCTATACATGATAACGTTTTCAACTTTATGAAATTTAGAAGAAGTTTTACCATTCTTTTTATTTCATTTTTTTCACTGAACACTAGATTTCCATATCAATATTATTGAAGAGTAATTAATTTTTCATTTCTTACGAGTTATATCACCCATGAAGCTGAAGGTTAGAGCCATTAAGGGTGGGTTACCCATTTGAATGGGTGCTGTGAGGATGTAGAGACCGTTTTGAAGGCAGCTTCAATTCTTCAGTTCCGATTGATTAGTTATCAGATTTCCCAACATTTTGTGTTGTATGATTGATTTCAGCTACATTTATATAATATGAATGCAACACTGATTGTTCACAGGAATATATAAAGTGAAAAATCTGAATAACAATATAAAACGACTCTTAAAGTACCTTTAGTAGAACTATAAAATATAGATGCATGTGAACTACGAGTACTTCAGTCCTTCTCTACTGTAAACGTATACACTTCTCTTGAAGATTGCTTAATGATGGAATTGTTTAAAGTGAAATGTTAGTATCTATGTTTTATTTTGTTTTGGTATGCCTAAATGTCTACATAGCACAAAAAACTCGCTTGACTTTATTTACAGAGAAACTAAGATCAGGGTGCCAATATATCTGACATTCTTTTCGAGGTGACTCTCAAATAACACAATCTGGCTCGCAGTGCGAATGCTCGCCTTACGGTTATGAACAAGAAAAGGTTCTGTGACCCAAACATGGTTATGTTTTTAATATTATTTTAAATTCTAAGGAATAATGGGAGTTTATAGTTGATGGCGTGCAGAGTTTTCTATGAATTAATTTGTGATAACAAGACTGACTTGATAGGGTGACCAAGGCAGTGGGGAGGATTAATACGTGGCGTGCAGGTTATCTGATGACACGGTCTTGTTCATTCTACTCTGTATAATTGGCTGCAGAGGCTGGCAGCAAAGGTGATACCTCCTACCACAGTTACACTGTAGTGTAACCCGACATCCCTGCAAGCTCGCCTCACAGAGTCCACAGACACGCTTGTCCTTCTTCCAAATCACTTTTTTCATGGTCTCAATTTATTAATCCTATTATGATAGAAACATCCAAGCTCCTATTTATAAATTATGTCTCTTCTCTCACCCTTAAAAAGTATAAAAAGAGTCAAAAAGAGAAACAAACGTGTATAATTGCTTACGATAACAATAAAAACGGCAGAAAATCATCATAATACTGGTAATTACGGCCAAAGCAGCACACAAACAGCTTCGCTAACAAAGCTTGTTTTCATGAAGACTTTGTAGTTTCAAAGAATGCACAAATAGTACCAGGAATCAATCTGCAAAGCGAAGAGAAACTTCTTAAAGTTAAAAGCACACCCTGACACCAACAGAAAACCATTTAAAAAACTCAGTTTTCAATTTCCAACCTCCTTAGCACCAGCCTTAAGCATTCCAATCTGACTTTACCACAGAGATGAAAACAGTTTTAAACTATTCCCATTTTTAATTAGGAAGCATATAACTATATATATATATATATATGAAAACAAACAAAGAGACCAACACTTACTATTATCGATCATTCGTCTATCACGCCGTCTTCAGGAAACGTAGGAAAAGGAAAAGGAACACAGGAGCCTTTGATTAAGTAGTTAATAAATATTTGTTATTCAAATATATTGAAATAAATTTTGCAATATAAATATTTTGCAATTCAATGTAGAAAAACATTGATTTTCAAAGTTCGATTTAAACTTGTACAACTTCGAGGGGAATCGAAGGAAGGTAAATCCTAATCGAAGGAAGTAAATCCTAATCCTTCCTTCGATTCCCCTCTCCACCATAGTTCCTACCCGGTTCAGGTCAATTCCTCCTGTACCTCGAGCAACTGTGTTTACCGACTGGATTGCACTCAGTGTGACTCGTTTTACGTTGGCTTAACTTCTAATAAGTTGAGCCTTCGTATGAATGGTCATAGGGTTTCAGTCGGTCAACGCAGTAACTATCCTGTAGCCATCCATGCGAACTCGCATGGACTCAGTTTCAATGACTGTTTCAGGGTTCAGATCCTGAAACAGATCCCCGAATCCAACAATAAAGTTACCCTAAGAGCTTCAGAGGAGGCATACATATGCTTACTTGATGCTCGCTCTTCCCCCGGACTCAACCTCAACCGATAATTTATTTATGATTTATTTATTTATTTATTATTTTTTATTTATTTATTTATTATTTTTTATTTATTTATTTATTATTTTTTATTTTACTTTTTATTTATTATTTTTATTAATTTTAATTTGATTTATCTACTTTTTTATAACTTTTTTATAATTTTTTATAGTTATAATTTTTACTCGTTCCTTTTACGTCTTAATTTGGCTCTTCATTTCCTTCCCTCCCTTCCCCCGCTTGGTGGTAAGTGGTGGGGTACTGGTTGCGGTTTCCGAGTTCAGTACCGCCCTGTCTTCCTGCGGGACTCTTCGCTCTTCGCTCTTCGCACCTCCTGATGACGACGATTGTCGAAATATCGATGTGAGTTATGTCTGTGTCTTTCTGTGTGTTTCCTTCGTTTTTTATTTTATTATATATATATATATATATATAAGTGTAATTAGGTAGCAGACCTTCATTCTTGTGTGAACCCCAGAGACAGATTGAAAATCAATATATATTATAGTGGTTTTAATACTACCAATTTAATCATCAGAAACAATTCTCAAATGAAACCATTAGTCCAGCGGAGCTATGTGGTGTAACAGTATAATTGCATGATAGGGAGCTGCGAATCCCTCAAATCCACATACATTGGTTCAACTACTACAACTTTGTCCCGACGTCTTACTATGCACATGGCAGCAGGTGGTCCTAAAGACCATCCACTCAATACCCACAAAGTCAAACTCACACGAGAGATGTTAGTAAACTACACAGAGGTGTTATACTATGAAAAAGAAAGAAACAAGCTAATGATATTGGAAGCCCTAAACATTTTAGAACGAAGACCTAACATTAATCATCAAATTGCAAGCTTCGGGTTAAAGCTATATACGGGACCGGAACTGCAGAGAGAGCAGTTTGATTTGCAGAGCGATACCCTAGGAACATTACAATGAAAGCACAATATTGACAGTGTAAAACCCAGTGCAACCTGCAAATTTATGTTTAATATGTAGTTTTATCTTTTGAATGGGTAATTTGAAGCTGTTTGTACTAAGTAGGATATGTGTTTCCAACCGTCTCTGAACCAGTGCGCTTGGTTTCACTCTCTTATCTCTCCTGAAGACGATTCAAACCAAAAATTAGAGACTAAGTGTGTGTTTTTAATTTCTCTATGTTTCTTTTTCTACATTGAACTACATTTTATATATATAAACATAACACAGGAAAAAAATAATATATATTAACGCCTGATGGAAGAAATTGGTTCAGAATATCTTGTTAACTTTATTGAACCATGTCTTAAGAAAGATCTGCTTCTGATCTATACTAAGATATAGAGAACAAGACATTACAGTAAAAACGTGAAATGAAAACAATCGTCTAAAATACAACAACAACTTCAAATTTAGGACTAAAATCTTTCTTGTAAAATACCAATAGCTTTATTCTATATCTGAATAATTTTACATCCGGAATCATTAATTCTCTTTACTTATGCAACGTAAATTTTCTTTTCACTCTTTTTTCTTTTGAATATGATTATTTGTAAACTAATAAAATAATTAAGTTTTCATTTAATATATATTTGATTTTTCAAAATAATAAGGTAGGTTACATCTAATCAGATATATATATATATATGGTATACTTTTTTGATGAAAATACGATCCGAAATGGACATATACAGTTCAATGTACATAAAAAAACATAGAGAAATTAAAAACACACACTTACAGTCTCTAATTTTGTTGGTATCCACCGTCTCTGTACCAGTGCGCTTGGTTTCCCTCTCTTATCTCTCCTGAAGACGGTTAAACCAAAAATTAGAGACTGTAAGTCTGTGTTTTTAATTTCTCTGTGTTTGTTTATGTACATTGAACTGTATATAAAACACTATTTTTCTTTTTTATCGAGGTTTGGTCTAGCTTCAATAATTCAACACCTTTAAGCCGACGTTTCGTCTATATTTGTACGAGTGGTGTTTCAACAGCATGGAAAAATTCCCCTTTCTAAATATTTGTATTCAAGAAGGACTGATGTTAGAATAAACAACACAGTACACTCATGCCTCGGTTTAACTGACTAAAAGGGGTAAACACCCGGTTATCTGAAGTTTCCGATACTACTGTATTTCAAGTTTTTAATCAACTTTTTGATCAAGTTTTTGTGACACTGTTAAATTGATTCTAGAAAAATTTTTTTGTCAGCTTTTCTGCAAGGTTTGTAGGTGCCCTGGGTAAAAAAAAATATATTTAATAGTACACAAATAACTCACAAAATCAGACCAAAAATGTTGAAAAGTACGGACCAAACAGCTACACGAGTTCCGCCACAGCCGTAAACAAAGCTACAAATTTCCTCAAAATAGTTAGTTTGAAATAAACAATATATATATATATATATGTAAAATTCATTTATTTTTAAAAACGTGTTTCAGATATTTCTGAGCAAGGTCGAATTTTGGCTGAAAACTCAGACATTATGAATAAATTATAGTAAAAAGATTGGTAAAGAAATGAAAATGTATTTGCTTTGAACATAAAATTCAAGTTTAATAACTGCACTTTCAAGATTTTTGTAATTTTTCTTTTACTTTGTCAAAGTTTGTTAATATTTACCTTTATTTCAAGCTGAAATAAAATAAACTTCATTACTCTGAATAATGAAAAAGTTTGAATTAACTCATTTCTGGTTTTTTATATACGTTATTCTGATATGTCTTTGTTTTGAAGTATCCACTCGAGTCGTTATTAAGTACATTAAAATATCACGCTTTTTTATTGCCACTATGAACAGACTAATTTTGGGCTATATTGGTGTGAGAAAACTGGGTTAAATATTGATTTGAAGGTTTAATCGGGCAGACAGTAAAGGAAGTTAATAAAAGGCGTTTAAAAAACGTTTAATAATACGTAGCAACTGAAACCAAAGAGCTAAACCATCATAAACTTCAAAATCTTTTAATAGGAATTATTTTAATTCGTTTTATGTAAATATAAAATAAACGGTACTGGATATCAATTTAATGTATTTACTCGATTTTTATTCACTTTTGGACAAATAAACATAATTTTGGGAACTCTAAAATTTATGAAAATTTCGAGTATACGTTAAGGCCCCATTTTTATAGTAATAAGAGACTACTTCTATAAAGCGTTGAATTAAACAATTAATTGATTTAATTCATGAACAAATACATTCATTACTTATAGTTTGAATTCGTTTTGAATGTCAATTTAGAAAGACTCTAGGCCTCTATTTTGATGGATTACCAGCGATTTTAAAGGCGACATATTCAGGGTCCGATTAAGCTTTTCAGATGTCCTCAAAATTTCGAATGATTCATTGTTCGCATAGGCAGATTCTTTGATGATCAGTTGCAGATGACAGCCCTCCACTGCTGACTTGTCTGCACTCCCTCAGGGAGGGTCAGTAATGGTATTGGTCCAGGCAGTCACTTTCAGTTCATCATCCTTTTATTGTTGCGGTTACCAGCCCTTCATTATGATAAAAGCAGTCATTTTAGAGAGTATATAAAAGCCATCAAACCCTAGAGAGGATGTGGCAAGGTGATTTTAGAAATAAACTTCGTGCAAACAGCCGTGTAGTAAATTCTCAGATTGACTCAAGCTTAAGATCTCTTTCAATGTTCTCATTTGTCGTACTCCAGGGTGACAGCCATATGACGAGTACACTTATTTTGGATTATTTGAATAACATTCCTGTTAGTTTCTTGCTTGAAAACTCCCTTAGTACTTACGACTTTGGCATTCCATATTAAAAACAATCCAAATATAAGGATAAACAACCGAGAACATGGAAATTAAACAAAACCAACAATGATAAATAAACATTTTTTATTGTTATGCACTGTTGGTTACATTTGAAAAGTTTCCTCCTCATATTTTTAACTAAAAGATCTTTGATCAGATTCTGATAATTGATTTTGGGTAACACATCAGATTGTATGCTCAAAAGAAATAAAGACATCCAGCCGGAAACAATTTGATCTCGAGATTTACATGTTATGAGGCCCCCAAAGTCCTTTTTAAATGTTTTTTTCAATGATCTCTGCATTATTGGGTGGGTTTGCATCCAAAAGTTTGTGAATACACTGCACTTCACACCATTTGATAGATTTAACTCATATTACACATAGTAATGCGCCTTAGTAATATAGAATAGATGAGATCCATTGTTTGAAGGTAATTACATGATGGAAAAATTTTTTCCTTGTCCAAATTAGTTTTTAAACTTTTTTTCTCCTAAATGCTAATTCTAGAATCTTGAAATTTTCGCATTACAATAGAAGAGAAAGAAGCAATAAGTGTAAAAATCCTCATTTTTTTAAAACAATTAAAAAGGATTTTTTTTAACCAAATGTACAATTTTTGACTTATGATGGAATCTGAAAGCTTTTAAAGAAGATACAAGTCATACCGTCTTATGGAACAAAATGAAATTATACCTAAAAATACAAAATTATTTATACCATTTTGTCAAAACTATAAAGACAGAAATGGATGTTATAGTATATTTTATCATTTTAGAAAATGTTTTTTTAGCATTAAAAGGTTGACTGTAGAAAAATGAAATTTTGCTAAGGAAGTAAACATAAAAGGAGCACTTTATAAAAAATATTATGTGAAATTTTTATTACTACGAAGAACAATAAAGCTATAAGAATTATTAATTCATTCGGGACTAATGCACCATCTGCTTTACTTCTCGAATTTTTTTACATCTCTATAATATTGTTTACGTTGACTTAAACAATTTTTAAGATTAAAATAAAATATTATTTATATATTTAATACCTAAATTTAAATGTTAAATCTATTAATACGATATGTTAGAAGAATAAAGTTCTTGAATGTAAAAAATTAAAGCCAATCAAACAAACATTTCTATGCTTTCCATATTATAATAAAATTGCCTAACAAATGTCATCATCAAACGTTATGTTGCACCCTGGAGCAAACTTAATTTTTAACATAGGCTTTGCAGTGCTTGTGAACCTTTTTTTAAGGTAATATAGAAGTATGACAAATCCACTCTTTCGTTCTTTATTATAAAAGGGACCCTAATTTTGACTTAATAATAGAAAATGTAGAAGCCAACATCCTGAATGCATGTTTTGCAAATATCACGTTGCAAAAAAAAGCTAATAGAATCCTTACTACTGATCATGGAACAATAATTACATAATACTTCCAGAGTTTAATCTAAAATTGTCCATTTTTGTTTTTTTTTCTTTTTAAAGTATTAATAATTAAGAGAAGTAATTAAATGCACTCTTATGTTTGGAGATCATCATAGTTAATTTTCTCATTGAAAAGGGTTTATTAAATTCATGAATAAAACTTCATGGCGTCAAGAGTATCCAACGAGCCTATGAATCACTGTTGTAGAAAAAAAAATTATTTTTAATTGTTAGTACTATTTCAAAGATGTTTTAATTTGCATGCTGAAGATTTCTGTATTTGAGTTATTGTTCTTTCACATAAAAGAAATTGCTTACTTTAATGAGGAATACGACACTATAGCACAACTTATAAAGGCTAATTATTTTAACGAAACCGACGATCATTTTCAAAAGTACCTCATTAAGATCGTTAACTTGTATCTCTTTGAAATTTAATCTTGCTTTTTTTCGATGGGGGTTTTTAAAAATTTTATCTCCACACAAAAGAGCTTTTGTCAAACTAACAATGCATTTCGAGTTTTTAGTGCTGTTCTTCAGGTTTACATCTAAACAACATGCATATCTATGAGCTTTAAGAACATAGGAATGAATTATTTGAAAATTCATTCAACAATATATGAATGTTGAATTGCACTATTGAAGTTTTTAACAAGGGAAATAGTATGAAAATTGACTTAAATACCTGAGCCTTAAGAAAATATGTTCATATAATGTTTTGTGTAGAGACGTAATTTTTTAAATTTTTCATCTTTAGTAAATACTAACTATAACAGATTGCAAAGGTTCATGTATACGCCACAGTCCATAATCCTTTCATGAATAAAATTCATATTTTACAGAAAAATGGTCTCATAGTGTAGATGAACCCAATTGTTTGAGAGCAATTATGCATGATAGGAAAATCACATTTTTAGGAAAATCACACCCTTAGCACAACCGATAAGAGATCAAAAAGCTTCGAAAGTTTAACGGGATGAATACATCCCGTATCTGTGTTTGAGCGCTAATATCATTAATTACGCATTGGCGAGATCTTCGAGAATGACTCTTAAATTGTGTCTACATCTAAACCTGTAAAAGCCTAAGTGAGCAAATATATAATACGCATACTGAATGCTAAATATTCATATTAAACTATTTTATATACAATTGACTTTAGAGTAAACTGAAAGCACTTAAATGATTAAAACTTTGTTTTCTATAACCTTCTTTTGTAAAATCTTTTCGTTTTGATGCCATCTAAGATAACGGAGATTTAGAAAAAAAGCACAAGATTAAATTGGACATTTGCCATTTGTTTAGATTTTGACATTCACCTCCAGATCTTGCAGGTAATCTTACACATCATTTTATATTATTTTTGTTGCTTGAATGTATTCATTTAATGTATTCATTTGTATAACTTCTTTTCATTAGTGAAATTGAAAACGTGAAAGTATGTTTCATTTTACTAATGAAACTACTGAGGACTAACTGTAATTACAAGAATCATTAGAAATTATTCGATTTAAATTAATGTGAATATCACAAGTTCATATATAACGTTTTATCTAGTAGAATAAATAATATTAATGTTTATTTCTTTGGTTAATTCTAAAATATACCGATTGACCTGAAATTTAATACAGATACTCTATAATAATGAAATTACAACCGCTGTAGCAGTACCCACTGTCAAAAAAGACTGTCAAGTTAATTATTCTTATTACCATTATCATCAGCGTAAAAAACATCAGATTTTTTTAATTATGATTCAGGTATATCAAATAAGTCTGCAGAAATACAGGGTGTTCACAAGGTTTCTTTACAATTTCAAAGATATATTTCAAAAGCAGTTTGTGAGAAATCTTAACTAGTGTTGTATTTATTTTAATAAGTGTTTATTAAAGTTTTTTTTTTGTATAGAAATGTTGTGTTTCAGAGACTCTGCCAATGAAAGAAAACTGACTTACTGAATCCCTTTAAAATAGCTGCTCTTTAGGAAAAAGCGCAAAGTGTTTCGTGGTTCACTGAAACAAAGTCGGATGTACAGACCCAACGAAACCACACAACTAAGTATGGAAATGCTGGGACGCATTTCTCCAACAAACTCTTGTTTCTTCAACAAACTCTTCGTTTTGGCTTGTCATTTAGTTCAAGAGCCGGTAACAGTTGCACTTCTTAAGCGTACAAGCGTAAGTTCTTGTGGATGACTCTGTGCACTATTGAACGTGGTATTTCCAACTCTCTGGCAGCAGTGCGAATGGTCCTCACTTTATCCAATACTGTCCCTGTCTCCATAAATTTCTTTAGCCATGCATGAATGGAAGGATGGGAAGGTGGATCTCTTTCATACCTGGTTCCATAGTTTCGTTGAGTATCATAATCGGACTTTGTTTTAATGAACCACGATACACATTGCGCTTTTTCTTGAGTACTAGCCATTTTATAGGAGTTCATGAATCAGTTTTCTTCTTGATCATGAATCAGAGTATCTGAAACACAAAATTTTTATGCGAAAAAAATTTCAATACACACTTATTAAAATAAAACAAATCCGGGTTAAGATATCTCCTAAAACTGTATTTGTAATAAATTTTTCAAATTGTAAAGAAACTTTGTGGGCACCCTATATAAGTAAAATGTTCAGTCCTTTTTAGTACTAATAGTGTATTATGCTATGATTTAATGAACTAATACTTCAGTCTTTCCTTATCCTGTAAAAAACTAAATTTCAGTTATTATAGTTTTGTTGAAAGCAAAATACTTAAACTAACCTTGTTTTGATAAGTCGGTTTACCATTTTTTTGATAAAAGTATGATACATTACTTAAACATAATGCGCACAAAGTGTCATACTTCATAATAATCTTATGAATTCAAAGTGTTATATTTTTACTATTACAATTTAATAGTAATAAACTGAATGCAAACTTATCACTAAAAAAAAACATCAAAAGATACCATTCAAGAAACATTTTACTTTTATTTTTAGTATGTTTTAACTAGCATGATTCAGTAATTATGAGAGCCTTTTTTTTAGATTCTCATAATTCTATTTTATACTTTATAGGAACACATATGAATTTTGGGTACATGTAAAAATATGTTATGTATTTTTAAATAATTCTTAAGTATAAACCGTTTATCAATATATTTTATTTGTATACGGGAATAGGCGATTAATAAACTCTCTGTTTTAGAGGTTACTGAAATGAAAAAACAAAACAATAAAACTGTTATTGCAATTGACACTTTGTTGCACATGTCATGGGTGAAGTGTGAGAGGACAGCGAGTTAAGAAAGGGATGAACAGGTAGTGGGAGCAAGAGAGAAAATGGGAAGGAAAGATGGCGGCAAGCTTAGAGTTCATATCAACCATTTAACCAGAAAACTAAAATTATCATTTATTAAAAAAATGTATATTTAATAATTATCTAGTTTTCATTTTATTAACTAGATAATTATCTTACATTTTTTACTTCTATTTCAAGAAGGGAAAAAAAAATTATCATCACACAGCAATGAGTTGAAGACGTCCTAATTTAAAGATCTATACACTAAATAAATAATTTTTAGACGCCTTTTGGAGAAAACTACAAATCATAATTGATAGAAGCGAATCCCTAATTAGTAAGTAGTTAAAAAAGTAGCATAAAATACGTAGAGGAGATAAACTGGTTCATTACAATTGCTTAGTAAAATTATATAAAACAACTGGACTAAGAAACATTTAATTATGTGTAGCCAATTTCATTGTAATCAATTTTATTTAAATATTGCAAAGAAATTATTTGATATTACCTTCAAAAGTTCTAACTTTTTAACTAAACATTTTCATGAACATTGTACTAACAGAGAATTTCTCTGTTTGATATTGATGTTTCAAAAGAAGTAAAATAAGAAGAAATACTTCAATTTAACTTTTAATACAGGTATTGAGTATAAAATATTGTATAGAACGCATGAGAAAGTATATATAAAGAAAATGATGAAAAATGATTTCATAGGACATGATCTATGAGAAAATAGGTATACCTTAGACAGTTGAGAAGTAATATTGTTCTGTTCTGTCTGGCGAAGCACAAATACGACTGACATGTCAAGACCTGTATGCAACTAAAGGGTCCAAAGTCCGCCTTCATTCATTCTACAGGCCAAGCCATCCCCACTATATCCTAACAATTACGTCTTACTTTATTATAAGAGTAAATAAATGTCACCTAGTATTTCAAGCAGCAATTATATAAAACAATTATACAATCTGCTTCTTCTGCTGTTTTATTCTAAATCATATGATATCTATCAGTTTTTTTTCTTGCACTGGTCAGTGCACTAAAGCAAGACGAAAGAAGTTTAGCAAAAAGATTAGTGAAGTATTTGCTTGCAAGAAACTTTTAAGTTTATATATACTTATAGTCCCATTGATAAAAATAAATTTCATATTTTTACAACCATAACAAATTATATATAATTTCAAAATATGAAGCTTTTTTCAGATTACATCAAGAAATGATTTAATTTATTTCATCTATTTATAATCGGTTTAAATACAATATATAAACTTTACAATAAGTAAAATTTAGCAATCAAGATGAATTTGATTAGAAGATTTTAATGTATGTACTATTTTGCAGCCACCTGAATGCATTTCGTATTTTTTTTTTCATATCTGAGTGTACACCGGTGAGAATATTTTTAAAAATTTTAAGACCATGGTACAAAAAATTGTGAAATTTAGTATATATTAGTTATGGCTTTGTTAAGAACTGTAAAGGTTTTCAGCAAAATTAAATAATAGTAGTGGTACTCCATTCTACAACATGCGAAAACAGTTTCTCACCATTCTAACAATTATAAAGAAAAATTCAGTCTATTATCACATAAACACTACGACAAAAATGTATATTTTGTTTTAATTTTCTGCTGGGCCATCAAATTATATGAAGGATGCTGTGAAAATGCACTCGTACATCTGTCGTTCTCGGCATTCATGAATCTGAACTCAACATTTTGTCTCCTTTATTATACAAATTTGTTCAATGCCATTCAACTATTTTGTTGCATTTATAATGAGAACTTTTTCTTCATTTTTGAAAAGGTGCAGTGGTTTATTTGAAAAATATAGTGTTTATGGAAACAAAATACTAACGGATTTTGTAGATTCACGAAATAATGAAAACATATATTAATCATCACAGACACAAATGTCTATGTCGCCTATGTGTGTGTGTGTGTGTGTGTGTGTGTGTGTGTGTGTGTGTGGTGTGTGTGTGTACGTGCGTATGTGCATGTCTCTGTATGTGCGTGCTTTTTTTTTAAACATGTACCACTTTATTGTATTACATGCAAGTGATACCTTCTTGTCATACGTTCGTTACAACCATATAACTTAAAACTATAATTTGGCTATATACAATGTTGACAATGAAGAAGTATTAACAATTAAACTATTTACAGTTGTTATGTAACGATATAACATGATAGCTTTAGTACTTCAATTTACAAAAATTATGCGTTATGTTATATACAAGTCCTATAAATTTACATTAATATAGATACAATGAATTATACAGTATACTAATGATAGCTTAAGAAATTAATTTTAGGAATCTAAAATTTAGACACTGCGTGTGTTTGTGTCTGTCTGTGTGTGTGTGTGTGTGTGTGTGTGTGTGTGTGTGTGTGTGTGTGTGTGTGTGTGTGTGTGTTGTGTGTGTGTGTGTTGTGTGTGTGTGTGTGTGTGTGTGTGTGTGTGTGTGTGTGTGTGTGTGTGTGTGTGTGTGTGTGTGCATGTGTGCATGTGTGGGTGTGCATGTGTGGGTGTTTATCCAGACGTTTTTCAAGACGCTGAGGATTACACCATTTGATGATCATTATACCCAGTGCAGGTGAGTTGATGGTTTTCAGGCAATATTGTTTTAAAGGCAGTTTTCCACTTTATTGCCTCGTATTCGATTTTAGAGACCATTATTTTCTTCGAACTACTAATTTTACAGAGTTTAAATGTTACAGATTTTATTAAATGTACATTACCCTTCAGCTTTCAGAATGTTTTATAAAATAGAATTCAGGTTAAAATGTAGAAATTGTATCTTTTACTGAATTTCATATATTGTTCCTACAATAATGGTCTAACGTTCCGCTAATAATAAATTTAAACACTATAATAGCCCTTCATAAAAGGATGAGCTTTATGGTATCCTGATAAAATTGTTCCGAAGAAAAAGATCGTTATAATGCATTTTGTGAATTTATTTTTTTTTTGCCACAGCAAACACAATTGAATAACAAAACGTTGCATGTGTCATCTACAGTTAGCTTACCATAACACTTAGCATTTATAGCACTTAGATTTATCGGAAGACTCGCTATTATCCTAAAACTATATAGATACGTTTCATCGCAGAAAGTTCATACCAGATAATAAGTTCATACCAAATGACCCAGAGTACTCATAGTAAAGTCATACACAGAGGGTTGTATTTTATAAAAGGGAATCTAAAAAAGTTGTAATTTAGTTATAGTAAAGTTGAGTATCACACTTCAGGTTTTTTTATTCAAATAATATCATAAAAACTACACATTCATTCTGATAAAATGATCGTTTTGTGTTTAAATTATATTTTGAGACATTTTAAGACATAGACGCATATTCTAAGTGTCACACTCGGACTCCATAAATTTCAAAACATTGACTCTTAAATGTGGATCTGAGTCAAGTTTTTGAAGCTACCACTCTGTTATGTAATAGTGATTTCGTCACTACTTAGTAAATATCAAAATAATAATTACAAAAATTATATTATTAAAAAAGATAGATTTTCTATTGCCCAAAACACTTGAAACTTCATTAATCTTGTACTTAGATAAAAAAAATTAAAAAAACTCTTTGTTTGCTTTGACATTTTTGACCTAAAATGTTTGAATACTACATAGCAAAGGGAACGAATCAAAGATAACACAAGGAACATATTTAAATACATATATTGTTTGAATAGTATCGGTATCAGATGAGAAGGAATAAATAATGTATATTCCTGTTATTAATAAATATTGACTGGAGGATGCTAGTAGGAAAGAAATACGACTTGAAAAGAAATATAAACTGAGGGAGCTCGGGACCCAGAGTGGTTTCATTTATTCAAAAGGCTGAGAGCAGCCTGTCGGATTTGACATTTATTATTGAATGAAACTGACGAGGCATTGCTATTATTCAAACAGTAATAGCCTTCATACATTAGGACTTTAAATAAAAATTATAATGAAAGTATCACAAAGATAGACACAAATAACTTATAACTCAATTCTATATTTGGACAATTGTCGTCATTAGAAGGCAAGAGGTAGTTCCACCCGCTAAGAGGTAGGGTGGAAAGTAGAGTCCATCCTCACGACCGTTACACATTCAGTGATACGACCACTACCACCAAGCGGGAAGAGAGGGGGAAGGAAACAAATAAGAAGTAATAAACGAATGACAAAATTAAAAAAACTGAAAGTAAAAATTAATTATTTTCACACATAATAATAAAAAACGAAACAAAAATTATTACAACTTCAATATTCATCCATTAATTGTATAATCAATCAATTAAAAACAAAACAATATAGTAATTATAATTATAATTTTTTGACAGAAATAAAAATAAAACAAACTGTATGTGTTAAGATGTATGTGCCTCCTCAGAAGCTCTTAACTCCAGTACTTGTATGAGGGATCTGTTAGAGAATTTCAACACTGAAACATTCATTAAACTGAGACCACAGGAGTTAGCCTGGACAGCTGCGGGAAGGTTTTACGTTGATTAATTGATGCTCTATGACAAGTCATATGAAGGTCCAATGTAGAAAAAGCAAGATTAGTCAGAATAAGAAAAAAATTCTCAACAATGAAAAGTATATTGGTATCCGATTTAAATCTGGGTCGGTGGAGATGTCAGCAATTAAACCTAGGTTTTCGATAAATGAAGATAGATGACACCGTTCAGAAAATTTATCTTTGATGTTATAACAAATATTGTAATGATGGATGAACAAGGATCTGGATATACGATTTATAGAGAAGAATGATAGTAATAAGTAATGATTATAATGGAGGCACTGTGGACCACATCTTAAACCTGTGGTAGATTTGATATCTAAAGAAGTTGAAAAGCGTAAATTGTTAAAACTGAGATCAACCTTTAGAAAAGGAATGTTTGTCGGAAACCATGCAAGTGAAGGTGCAGAAACATTAAAACTTGTGAAGGAAATGTTCTAAGTGTGTTGTTACGAGGGACCAAATTATAAGATATCATTAATATAGCAATGATAACGTAGTGGAAGAAGTTTACAGCTGGCCGAAAAATCTTGCTCTAATCAGGCTATAGAAAGGTTACCAAAGGAAGAACCCATAACAGTTTATCCATATACAAAACTAATTTGTGCCCATGGCATTGTCTCTGGCTTCAAAGTAATAATGACCGGTAAACTGAAAAACATTATGCTTTAGCATGAATTTAGCCAATGAGACAAGAAAGTCGATGTAGGGAATAAGACAGCTGATCTTCTCTTCGTATTCCTCTTAATCATAACTTATAATTCTACAACTAAATTTCTTCTTTCTTTCCTTCTCCCTTCTTTACAATCAAATAAAATTATTGCACGAACTAAAAAATCTAAATTTACAGGAAAAAATACCTAAAAGAGATCACTAAATCTCAGTAATATATTTCGACTCTCCTGTCACCAGGTTGAAATATATTAGTCGCTCCGACAAGCGAGGACTAAAGTGAAGTTTCACAAATAAGCACTCAATCAGTGTAGCCAACTTACTAAGGAAGAGGTAACATACTCGTAAATGAACAAAATAGATAATAAAAATATAAATGAATAAATAGAAGAAACCATTTTAAAAATAAATAACATATTAGAAACTAATAACATAGAACTATAAATTAAAACAAATAAGTAAAAATTGTTTTTTCTTTTCGACATTTTTCGACATTTATGTTTAAAAGTTCCGCTCTAGCTGGGTTAAGGTGTGAGCTCAGAATGTTGTGTGTTCCATTATCTGTTCAATTGGGATGGATGGGAAGGGGATGGTGGCAGTTTCTCCTTGAAGATATTCATTTCATCTTTTGCCTGGTCGTGAAATCAATCAGACTCAATGCATTATCCGTGAGACTTTGGTATATTGCCTAAACGTCATAAACGGTACATTCCTTCAAGAAGAACGTTTAATGTGTGTTGTACTTTGGCAATAATTCGAATTGGTATTCCGAGTATATGCGTGTGTCTAAATAAGATCACCAAGGTGTCCTCAAATTACAAAATGGATGGTGGTCATTCAACATGTATCAACATCAATAACATTTTCCATCTTGTTTACTATCTGATAACGGCCATTGATTTGCCTATCACGGTGAGAGCTGTTTAAGTTATCAATTATAATACTGCTCTCTTGCCAATTGTTTAATATTTCTTCATGGTTGGTATTTCTCTGCAGTGAATTATACAAATTCACTATGATTTAGTGTTACCGGCTCTTCCATATCCCTGCAAAACACAGCTTTTGATTTGTCATTTCCCTGCATTTCACCAACAACTTTGTACTTTGCTGCAGGCTGCGATCAATTCCAATGAGATTTCCAGAAGCTACTCTTCTTGCTTGGGAGGGGCAGTTTTTTACTTTTTTACTTTTCCTATCTACACACGAGGGAAAACAGGAAAAGAAATAATACTGGATAAGATATAATACAGAAACCAATATTCAAACAAACATACAATGGATGAAAGAGTACTAAAGAATATTATAAAAAACAATGTAAGATACAAAAATGGCAACAATAGAGTTTCTTATTATAAAACCCCTACAATCAGCAGCCTTTTTATGACTAATAATAACCTCTGAAGGGACTCTCCATTGAAAGAAACTAATCTTGTGTATGAGTACCAATATAATTATGGGGACTGTGAAACCCACAAACACCCATATAGTGGAGTGTCTACGACTTCTCTTTCTAGGAGACTCACTATGCACCTGATATCTGGAGGCAGCCTCTAGAAAGCACACAGAACAAGTCCATCATGCTAAGCCAAAAAGGGAAGTAACTAAAATGATAAAAAAGAACGAGACCAACATAGACTTAAATTAACAGAAGCCATACTTATACAGAAAAAGAAGCGATATATTGATATACAATTAGAGAATAGTGGGAAAGATTTAAAACTGTTTAGATCAACTGCAGCCTGTTAGGACCTGTGCAGGTGGTGGCTAGAACACCCTGTCACTCAACCCTCACCAATCAGAAAAAAAACAAGTTTAATTTCCCTAACCCTCTCAAAACATTTCACTCTTCTTATATAAATGAACTGTCTGTTTCAAAATTCATTTTTGCTTTGATAATGGCTGAAGACAGCAGAAACATGTACTTGGAAAGTTAATTAATTCTGTGGATGTAATAACTAGATCATTATTTAGAAAACTAGAGAAACTTATAAACAAGCATGTTTCAGCCAAATATTGTATTATTCTTAACAATATATATATATCATTTATACAACGATATACTTCTTAGTTATTTTCGAGGCCAGTGACTCATAAAATCATAATACTGTGATGGTGCACGCACGAGCCCAAGTGTGCTTGGTGTGTTCATGTATGTACATGTGTAAGTATGTATGTGTTGGGGTGATTGTGGTGATATATATATATATATATATATATTACATTTTAATAAATAAGATATATATCACAACGTTAGTTGGTTAGAAGTAAAGTTTAAAGAGTTAAGAATGTCTGAAGTACTTTGTGGATGTTAAAATCCTTAAAACTGGTTTTGAGGGCTTTAGGTTTTATAAACCACTTTAAAGACTCAATAACAAGCAGCTATATTAGTAAGAAAGAATTAGTAACTCTTTTCTTTATAGAAAAAAACAAAAGTAATTGTTTTGGCAAAAACAAAAAGCAAGCCAATTTCAACATCAAAGAGCACATAGCCCTTATTTGTCGTAATTGCAGTGAGTGGCATATTCAGGTTTTCTTTTCTTGTTTAATGCTTTCTCTTTCCACTCTATCTCCTAGTTACTGGGTCTTAAGAAAAAAAAATTGGACTGCTTTACCTTTCTATTCTGAACGTTGATAATGACAATTTAGGGTTTATTAAAGACCTTCAAGCATTACAGCCAAGGTCATTACATAATCAATAGCTAAATTACGTAATCAGTCGAAAATAGAAAGGCTTTTGAAATGTATTTATACCGCTTTAGTAACTTACAGTGTCAACATAAGCAATTGAATAATAATTCAAAAAAGTTAAATTCATTGAAGTAAGACGAGGACAGTATGACAAGAAAAATACATAATGATAATCAAGGAAAAGGTAGCAAGACAATGCAAAAGAACTGAAGAATATAAAAGAAAGTAAATTAAAGAAAATAAAAGAGAGGGTACCTAAAGTATACTCGTGTGGATATCTGCAAGCTTAAAAGCTAGTCTCTGCCTATCAGTGCGTCGGTTCAAACTACTGCAATGTCTTAATCAAAAGGGCCTCATTTTCTTGCAAATTATTCTGGCCAATGATAATATAAGCAATTTTAAAACTTTAGACAATGTGTAATTGAAAAAAATTGTTAATATAGAAAAAGTCGCATTTGAAGTGCATCCATCGACATTAGGAAGTGAAGTGAGATGCCATGAACGCAAGACAAGAGTCTCAGTTTGTTACAAAAATGTTTCTATACTTTACCAGTTATAAGTTATGCTATTCCTTATCAAAACAAAAAAAATACATAATTCATTGCTATAAATTTTTTTTTATTTTTAGGATTAGTTTCTTGAAGTTTTCTGCTATAAGAATAGTATGTTTATCATGAAGATTCTTTCTTCTTCATTTAATTTTTTTTTCATTAGTAAACTTGAAAGAGAAGGTAGCATTCTAAATGTTTGTTGAGGTGGTTTAACATTGTTTGAATTATTTTTCAATTGAAATTATTAAGAAGTCGTCGACAGTGTGACAGAGTAAAATTGAGACTCCAATTTCAGCTTGACTTTTGTAGTATTCGACCTTAGTGCAGTCTGTAGTTTATTCTATTTCATTTCAGTTTAGTACCCATAGCCTTTTTTGTAGTCTTTTAACTTTATAGTCTTGGACCTTAGTGCAGTCTGAAGTCTATTCTATTTCATTTGAGTTTAGTACCCATAGCTTTTTTTGTAGTCTTGGACCTTAGTGAAGTCTGAAGTCCATTCTATTTCATTTGAGTTTAGTTCCCATAACCTTGGTTGAGAGTGTTGTCTAAAATTCCTACTTCAGGCACCCCATTGCGTTAAGTACTATTATAGAAATATGTATAAAAAAAAATAATTAAAAAACGGAAGTGATATTGTATAGTTTTCTGTTAACTAAGCTATAATTTCTGTTATGGTAAATAATTATGGTAAAGAATTCACCTTTAATCCTTTATTTATAAAGCGAAACTGAAAACAAGAAGAAGCCCAGTAAAGAAGTTTGTTTCTTCTTCATTTTACATTTTTTCCTTATTTTTTTTTAAGCAGCTGTCGGTAGCAAGACATCACATCAAAGAAACTTTTTTGTTAAAGTTTCTCTTTTACTCTCCATCTTAAGACAAGTTCGTTAATTTCAAGATATCGAGGAATCCCATCACAGTGTATATTGAAGCAGCATTAAACAGAGTAACAATAAACACTGTCTAACTGTAAACATCTTTCAGGGACGTTGACAAATGACTAATTATAGAACATGTAAATATTATAAAATATAAATCAAATATTTTGTTCCTCCGTCTATTTCAATAAAAGGTAATAAATTAGTATAAATTATCACAAACTTTCAATATGTCTATTCAAGTCACATTTTCATAAAATTTAATTTTTTCAACATTTTTATCTCTCCAAAACTCTCGGATGGTTTGAAACAAGTAATTGTAGTTGTGATCGACAGTAGTAGTATAGGAAATAAATATATCAGTTTAATAAACGTAACTTATTGTTTCTTATGATTATATAACTTAATTTAAGTGTAATACAAATGTTATTTAATGAAAATATACTTTACAAGTTATACTAACACGTCAGAATTAAACTTCAGATTTTACATGTACGAGGTGTATAAATAAAGTAGTGAGACTGGCAACGTCGCTTTCGATCTGGCAACGCTAGAGACGCGTGGCCTTGAGTAGCGTCAGGTGCACGTGTGATGCGCCTCCAGTATGAATCTGAACTCGCCACAGTCATTTGTCCGTAGCGTTGGTTTTCGTGAAATGGTTTTTTCTTGAGCGTTTTAAAAATGAGTGACCTCAAAGTTGAGCAGCGGTGTGCAATCAAATTTTGCTTCAGACTTGGACATAATGCAACCGAAACTTTTGAAAAACTTCAGGAGGCCTATGGAGAACGTGTTTTATCAAGGGCACAGGTTTTTCGGTGGTTTAAGGAATTTTCAGAAGGAAGAGAGTCGATTGAAGATGAACCACGAAGCGGAAGGCCTTCAAGTGCAAACACCGATGAAAATGTCAACAGAGTACGGAACCTTGTGCGTTCAGATCGACGCTTGACAGTCAGAATGATCGGGGAACAGAAAAAATCGGGGAACATCAAAGACAAGTGGGTGTTGCATCACGACAACGCGCCCTGTCACACTGCCATCACAATAAACGAGTTTTTGGCCAGTAAAAACATTCCTGTTGCTCCTCAGCCTCCTTATTCACCAGACTTGAGTCCTTGTGACTTTTTCCTCTTCCCGAGATTGAAAAATCACCTCAAGGGAACTCATTTCGGGACACTACAAAACATACAAACTGCTGTAACCGACCAGATGAAGGCCATTCCAGAATCCGAGTTCCAGCAATGCTACAATGATTGGAAGGACCGTCTCCAGCGCTGTGTGGCTTTCGAAGGGAACTATTTTGAAGGTGACAATATCACATTGTAATTATATTTGAATAGAAAATTTAAAAAAAAAATCAGTCTCACTACTTTATTTACACACCTCGTATATGTGCATGACCAAACTGCAATATGAAATGAAAAAAAAAGACTTAGATCTTTCAACCGTAACAAGCGGTTTTCGTCAGAGTCAAAAACCCAACTGCTCGCAGTTGGGACTGCTTGTTATGGTTGAAAGATGTTAGCCTTTTTTTTCCATTTCATATTGAGGTTTGATCATTGATTGTAATTTCACGTATTTATGTGAAATTTTGAATGTATATATATTTATAAACGTTGAAAAAACAATAAGAAATCAAAAAAATGAGTCTTCAAAATTGTCGAGTATTTTCTTAAAAATCAACTGCGAAAAAGTTAGTTATTGAGATGTATTGTAAAAGTGGAATAAACTGCAAGCAGGGACTAATCATTGAGGAGAAGTATATTGAACTGGAAAACAAATAAGCGAAGAATGCGGAGAGCAGACAAGGAAAAGCACCGAGCAGACCTGCTGTAGAGCTGACAAAATGTGACAGTGGGAAGGCAATTGTTTTCTTAGCTCACCTTTTCTTCCAATAAACAACAAAGTGATTGTCGCGATCAATAAGGAATAATCATTTCCCTAGGCTTGACGTTTTCTCAACAGTCGCAACATTTCTCTTTTAACCTGGGCAAAGTTTTTAACTGAAAACTTTTCTCTTAAGGGAATCGACAGATTGACACGATGTTAAACAACTTAGCCCATCCAAATAGGAGACTCATGCTCAACTTTTTTCCAACAGTTATTTAAAAATTTATTTCTTTGATATATATCGATTCCTCAGTTAAGTTCCTTTCTCTATAATGTAATACAATAAACCTAAATTCTAAGAATTAAAATTATATCTATTCTTCTTTCGGCTATAATTTCATTGAAAACATTATTTAGCATCATTTGTTTCTTATAACTAAAGCATAGTAATCATATAAAAATACTTAATGCATGGTTTTGATTAATTTTCACTGTTTCAGGTCTTCTGAATATATTTATCTGAAAATGAGTAAAGTTTAAATATATTAAAAAAAATTAAAAAATCAATTTTAAACGTAAAAAGCTTTATTTAAGATTTTTCTAAAGTTCGAGATCTTTAAAAATCTGTTCTACCTTTAACCTTCACTAAAAGATTTTGAACATCTATAACTAGTCATATATGGTTTTGCCAATGTAAAGTCAAGAAATATTAACTTGTTAAATATGATTTACCTATTAGTTGGGTCAACTTTCATTAGTGTTATTTATATTTCGATATTTCTCTTTCTGCATTTCTATCTCTTTATATATTGATTATACTTGCACGCAACGTTTCTTAGTCGACAGTATCTATGTAAATAAAAGAAAGGTTTTGTCTGTAAATTGCTTAGAACTGACTCATTTTAAGCTGTCTTTACGTTTCATACATTAGAGAAACCGAATCCACGCTTAGAAACATTTCTGTCTCTCAGTTGGTTTGTCAGTTAGTCCGCAAAATTTTGTCAGTAATAAACTCACCTACCATAAGACACAAGGTGGTGAAACATTGAAAGTAGATTTTTGTATGTTTAACTTAAAATTTAAACTTTAAGTAGATTGGAAATTCAACGTAGAAGCGAAGTTATGGACTTTTAAGCTGTCTTTGGCTAGTTATACACACATGTTTATTTTGAAAATATACAGGTATAGCAAATAGGTATTATTAGTTGATTTCAACTCCATTTGCACTTAAGCTCCCAATAAAAGATAATTAAAAAGGAGTTTCCCAAAGTTCAAGATCTGTCATCTATTCATAATAACTGGCTTTGTGAACGAGCAATTATTACCCCTACAAATAAGCAGGCAGGAAGAATCGGTAAACAGTTCTTGCACTTTATCAAGCTGACGAATGAACTTACAAGTCAGTTTTGAGAATGATTAGTGATGAGGAAGCTGTTAATTATCCAAATGAATTTCTTGACTCCAAGACTGCTCCTAGACTGCTTATGAGTAAAAACTTAAAGGAGGAGCACCAATCATGCTGCGATTTAATAGTAGTAACAAATTTCATGTTATGAAACTTCAGTGCCTCAAAAATGTGCAACGGGATACGACTCTGAGTTTGTGCTGTGCTGAGATATGCCATGGAGGCGGAAATAATGACTGTGTGTGATACTGGGGAGTCTGTTTGTATACCACTAATACCATTGATTCCAAAGCAACAGTCCCCTCGGTGTCTGTTTCGCAATGATAGTAAGTCGCAAGGGAAAGCTTTATCTACCACAGGAATTGAAGTGAATGAGACATAGTTTTTCTCACATGGTCAACTGTAGTTTGCTTGCTCAAGAGTCAGAGGTTTCAGCTCTTTTTTCTTCCAACCTGAAGGACAGACAGCTAATGATGTGTGTGCAGAGGCATTTACTTAACACTGTACTAGTAATGATATTTTCTACTATACTATAATTTTTAATGGGAATACCATGTATCATATCAAAATTTTTGAACAAGTACCTGTCAAAGACGGGTACGTTTGTTAGTTAGCAATATTTTAGTGCAGGTGAGGAGAAATAGAAATGGAAATTCCCCGGGGTTATTTTGTTTCCATACGGCCCTGACTAACAGCTTTTTGTTAATAAGTGATAAACATGTACACAAATGGTTCATGAAAACATACCATAATATATGACACCTAGCAAAGCCAACCACTTTCACTATGAACACCACTGGTATCAACGTAAGGAAAACAAAACTGCAATCATACACGGGTGTGTTACTATTTATCATCGCAAACGACAAATATGATATATACAAAGACTGGCGTACACATGTAATGAGCAGTTCTATACCACAGAGCTGCTATTGCTGATGTTCATCAGTTAGTGTGGGGCCAGTATGTAAACACAGTTGTATTAGCTGTGAGTTATTCACGGCACGCACGTCGTCGTTTAGTTTTGTGGGTGCTGGTGTTTTACAATCATGCAAAAAACAGTCATTCTAAAGAGCGTATAGGACAATCGAATCTATTCCTAGAACAACACTAACCATCAAAACACCAGAACCAAAATTCTTGATATTGCAGCAGGGGAATGATGGAAACATTGAAAAATTGTTTCAAGAATCCCTCACTGAACTCTGCGACAGATTATCTCAAGGATAAGATGAATGAAGGTCTAAACTATTGTCATTGCGGTTACACCAACATGAGATCACTATGGCTTATTTCATGAAGTTGATGCACTGGAACGCTACGATAGCGAAATGAGCTAATGATATTTATTTTGATATATTTTCTACAAGAATAACTTAAAAATGGGAGATTTAATGCATACTGCTTCAAATGTAAACTAGTGTGATCAGTATTACCTATGCCCTCTGTAGTATACATTTTACTGGCCTACACTAATGTTCTGAAGTATTTTCTGAAGTTGGCCTACGATGCTCCATATTTTAAGCGTAACACTGAAGAATTATAACTTTTCCATTAGTTTGTTAACGCAATAGACTAGTTCTGTATGACATGTAGCATATTTGTTAAAAACAGAAGAGATGAGTATTACAATAGAAATGAAACAACTCCTAACGATTACTTAGACGTTGGAGCGTAACAACCGACTATCCCATGTCCTCGTGCTCATGCATGCTGTAGAGTTGGGATAAAAAATGGTGCACAATAGTTCTTGGTATGATCTAGCTATTTCACATGGTGAATGATATGCGAAGAAACAAATTCACTTACAGCTAATATTTGAGGAGGAAGTCCAAATACTTTTCTGCTTGTAAAAAAACATGTTGGATGTTTTAATAAGAAATAATTAGATAAAAATCCCTTTCTAAACGTTTCATTAATCAAATAATATAAAACTAGATCTTTTTAAACTAAAAGAAAAGTAATAATCTCTAAAAGGGAAGAGAAATAAAATTTTATTTGGTGACTTTTAGGATTGCAATTAGGGGATGAGAGTTAGCGGAAAAAGATTGCGGTCTATTGTTTAGGCATTATAAAAAGAAATGATTACAAGAATAAAGGACAAAGGGCCAGTGGGAAGCAGTTTGGAGAAGGAGAGGGAGACATGTGGGCGCCGAAGAGAGCCAAGGAGAGCCAGCCAGGAGGGCAGGGCACAGCTGGTATTGATCGACACCTGTTGCCTGCAACCCAAGCGCCCCTTGTTAACGGCTCTAACCCCATTCACTGGCCCTGTCCACCAACATCCAACTCTTTCCTCATTATTTTCACAACGTCATTGCTCAGTCAAATCAATGTTTCAAGTCTCTATTCTTTTTATACCATTCTGAAAATCTCGAGTGGTCGGTCCAATTGATTCAACAGAAATAAATTAAATGTTATTTTTAGACTTGGAAGATAAAATTTCTGTCTGTTTTGTAACTGATTCCCATATTACCTTCACCATATTTAACTGTGTTATTGTAACAGTTAGGTCGTTCGTCAACGTCATAAGACTTCCTTAGCTAGTTCTACTAGACCTGGCCACTCACCATCATTTTCATAAATTAAATTTAACTCCGTAGCTACTTTGCTATTGTCAATCACAAACTACTTTCCTCAGCAAGCTTGGACTTACATAATTATTTGTTGCTTCGATTAGATTAAGATTGTCCATACCAGAATTCCGCGATTATACCATGCCACCAGCATTATTGATTATATATTTACATGTTTTGAGTGATCAAACCAAATTTCCATGATGATATCAGTATGTATGTAACAACCATGAAACAACGCTTTAGGTTAAAGTTTGACAGGACATTAGGAAATCTGTATGTATAAAATGTAGCATTTGTATAAGGCATTCCGAAATAACTTTATTAATCTTAATAAATTATGATTGTTAATTCAGGACACTGGGTAGATTTTAGAGAAGTCAAAGTGATTAAAAGTCAAGAAGTTACTCGTGATATTATTGTAGAAATCCGTGCTACCTCCTGAACCGCTATGGACGTCCGGTCTGATTGGTTCTCCAATTTTATGTATCTCAATTTGCGATTTTAGTTCGGGACATTTGGATTAATATAATTAAATTTGTAGGACTTACACGGATTTATTATATTATAACCTTTTTTTATTACATTTCTAATTTTTTAGTTGGATCATTTTTAATTATCAAAATTATTTTTGTCTATAAATTTTTCCATTTTTTTACATTATCTAATTTAGAAATTATTATCACTGTTATATTTTTATCTGCCCAGTTGTTATTATGTTACCCAGTATTAAATTATAGAAATGCCTGTTTATAAATCTCAAGAGAAATAGCAAAAATAATGAGGATAAGTTTAGGTTGTCAAATTTCCTACATTCAAAAATTTGTATAAAACTAAAAGATATAAATACAGACGAAAAAACAAAACTAATATCATTCGATTTAGAAAACTTATATACTTCAATACCTGTTGCAGAAATTATAAAAATAATACGTAAATAACCAAAGAAGATAACCGAAAAAAATATAAATGAACTAACAAAATTAAAAATATTGTTCTTAACCATAATTATTTTAAATTGAATCATAAATTATATTCGAGAAAAGATAGATTAGGAATCAGCAATCCATTATCAGAAATTGTTTTTGATATTTTCTTACCAGAACTAGAAAAGCATTATGTTAATAATTTAAAAGTGAAATTGGATGTTATACACTAGTATATATGAGGCAACTTCTTCTTAATCGTAAATAACGTAAATTTTAATAAAATACGTGATATTAATTACTTCCTCACTTCATTAAATAATAATATTAAATGTAATGGGAGAATTAGAAGTAAAAAGTAAATGTAGTTAATGACAGAAAAAGATACAAAATAAAAAAATTAAAGTATTATATATATATATATTATGAGGTATATATAAGCAATAATTGGATATCATTAAAGGGACAAACATTAAAGAAATTCACATATAGGAAACACATATGGAAGGAAGACAGAGACTGTCGACGACATTTCGAGATTGGTTGAAATGTCGCTCATGATAAGAAGGGCACTTGGAATGGAAATCAAGATGCTTGGACAGGTCAGAAGTACTGACTTACTTTCTGAGAGAACAGTTCTCTTCTCCATGACAGTAAATATCAAATTCAATGTGTTTGTGCTTTCTGACGGTAATTTTATTTCATTTAATTCGATTATCTATTTTGATTATGACTTAAATAATATATATATATATACTATATATAAAGTGGTATTAGGAAAACGATCCAAAAACGAAAAAAAACGTTTCAGGGTATACTATGGGTAAACAGTAAACAGAAAAACATACTTACAGTCTCTAATTTTTGGATTAACCGTCATCAGGAGAGACGAGATCGGGACGCCAAGCACACTTGCAAAGCGACGGTTGAGGACTGACAGTATTGTCATATGCGTGTCCCATTCAATGGAAGTAGGTTAGGTTGCAGTGGCCGTCCCACAAGGGAACATACATAGGCCGAGCATTAGCCCTTTGTGATACCACACAATGAAGATTGATTCTACAGTGGGAGTATTAAATTTTGCCTAACTCAAGTGTATTTAGAGTAGGGATCTTTGACGAGTACCTGACTAGCTCGGGACCGACGGTTTAGCGTCATTCTCTGAGAGACGACGTGCTTATTTATTCAACTCCCGCGTGGATAAATCGAGGGCCAGGTGGGGATCGACAATGGAAGTAAGAAAAATAAACTAAGAATAAGTGAGAAATAATAATAAACAATATGGCGCTGTATGTCCGGTCCAGAGTCTGTATGGCTTAAAAGTGCAATGGTGTATGGCACAATACTTTCTGTATTGATGTAGCTCTGAGGATGTCTACAAATATAGACGAAACTTTGGCTTAAAGGTGTTTCAGTGTCTGACACTGGATCAAAACTCGATAAGGAAAGAAAAATATGCACATGTTTGTGTACTCATGTGTGTGGGTGTGTCTGTATGGAGATCTCAGATGAAAGGGAATAAAAGGTGAACAAAATGTAAAGATGTATTCTTATATAAAATTTTCCAAGACAGATATTTTAAGTTGCTTTGATTCTTACTCATCTTTAAAACTTAATACATATCTGACCAAACAATTTTTTTCTATAAAAAGTTTCATTGATGAATCTAATGGAAGTGGTCATGAATATCGTAATTCCCTTCCTAAGAATGCCAGTAATAGTGAATGGTCGAGAATGATCAAATGCTTCCCTAAGAGTGAGCGTGGGTGGAGCCAGCATCATGCAAATGTCGATTTAAACCGTACCCATGACGTACATACTACATTATTTAAAAACATTTCTACAAAATCAGCAGACGTGGTCAACTCGTATCTAAAGTTTTATGTTTGCGAGGAAGGTCACAAACCATATTTGTAACCGAATTTAATTTTTAATTGAAATAGCATATATATAATACAAAATCTTGTGAATCAAACAATTTACAAGGAACGCTTACAAGGAAGATGGAATCAATGTTTAAATTTAATAACATACTACGTTATTTACGCCAAGGACTCACAAAGACACCTTACCATTGCGCCCGACTTGACTTTCAACAGTATAAAAACAGTCACTTTCATAAATCTGTGTACAACCCAAAATCGGTTTTTATACTTTCTTTTGAGTTAAAAGTATAAATTTTCCTAGCCAATATTTATTAACGTATTTTTTTTTTAAAAAAAGCTATTTAATTATAAATTAAATACGATTTATTTCAAGATAAATTAAAAATTTCTTGAGACGTTTATATTATGGTATAAATCTGTAATAACAGAAATATTTTAACTTAAAACCGTTTACAAGAGCATAATTAAGTTGAAAACGGAACAACCTAAATACGACTTATACCACTTACAGATTGGTATATTAAAAGTTATATTTTTAACATAACAACTTAAATCTCAATGAAGATCTTTGCTCTGATAAAGTTGAGTGTGGTAGATTTCAGGGCTTGAGATGTAGAAAGAGCCTGGCAATGTGGCTAGCCCATTACTAAAACGGCTGTCAAATAACAAATGACCGCACGTCCCGACAAAGTAATCCCTTGAACAGCACTGAAGGTGAAAGAAAGGGAAAATGTGGCAGTGCAAATAAATATGACTTTTATTTTAGAAATCTAGTAGTTATGTAATGGGATAGCTAGTCGAACTAGTGAACACATGTAAGGTTTTGATGAACTTAAACCATTTCAAACACTTCGTCGTCAGCTTCAGGTTAAATCAGACTATCGGGAGGGAGAGAGATGGAAGACTGGCAGGTAGGCACTGAAGGAGTGTAAGACTGATGGAAAAGGATGGTAAGGATGACTTGTTTCTTTAACTTTCTCCCCCATTACAGTGACTAATCTGTAAGCCAATAGGAGAGTAAATATGCTCTTACACACACTGAGTCATCTAATTTGAAAATAGTTTCAATATTTACAACGATCGATAGATGTTTTCTTATACCAAAGAGACTGTACTTTAACAAGCTGTCACAGCTGGATACAATAGATTTTATTTTGCGTTTTATTTTTTTCATTAACTAGTCCAAGATGAATGTTTACTCATGAGAGAATCGGTGTATGCCAGTGGACGTGTGTCAATTTGAAATATGAATCATTTGAAATGTAGGAAATTAAACGTTCAGTGACGCCAGCAGTGTCGAACAAATCAACCACTCGCAATCTGCTAGTTGATTAGAACTGTGCAGGCACCTGCGTTTACATACGCTCTTTCATGTAGCGCTTTTTAATAGAGGCAAAACAAACATTACACTCTATTTATTTTAGAATTATATTTAAAATACTACACAGAAAAGTACATTACACTTCATTATGTTAAACTTAAAACATAATTAATTAAAATGAGCACCTACATACTAGTTTTAATCTCTGCTTGTTGGATTTTGAAAGTCTCTTCTGTCAATAATATTCTTTGTTTAGGTATGCTCAGTCCTTTATTCTGCTAGATAACTATACATGTACCAATGACGCTCCTTTCTATATCTACAGTTTCATTACTTTTAATTTTCGTCAAGTTCGTATCTTTTTTGTTTTATGGTACAAACTTATTTGAATAAAGGACTGGTAAATCTAAAAATATTTAGCAGACTCCTTATAATGGACAAGTTCAGAAACTGAATGAGCGAGAGAGAAACAATTTAGAAAGAATGATGTTTATATATTTTAATACGGGATCTAAAAACTTCTGTCGTGTTAAAAAGATTAAGTATATAAAAATGGATATTTTTTAACAAGTAGTACCGTAGGATTTATATATTTTGGGTCATGTTTTAGTATACAATAAAGAAGCTAACTATGAATGACAGTTATGCTGAAGATGAGGAATTTTGAAAACAACGTATTTTTAAGTTATTAATTGAGTGGACCACGATATGCTGACGACACTCTGGGGGAATGCTATTATTACACGAAATTAAATTATAAATAGGAAAATACGGCCAAAAACGGCAGAAGAGAAACATTTAGATCAGGTGTTGTGTGCAAACATAATAAGATTTTAGTTTTAAGTTTCTTGTCTTCTAATGTAGATATAGTTTTCTTTTTGTTGCACTAAGCAGATAATGTGTGCATTTTATGTGTTTGCTTTATTAATAATCTACAGTATTAATGCGGATCACAGGCACAAACCAAATTGAACATCCTCAACAATATATAAGAGTTAAATGTATACAGATTGCATAGAGGCTTACTGAGTTTTCTATAACTCTCCATTAATAAAATAATGAGCATTATTAGTAGACATTAGTACACCACGTGTGTACTTAAAGGATGAGTTGAAGATTCAAACCTATCTACTTAGCAAAGTCTCTCCTCAAAGTACAGTCCATGCTCAGTCTTTAACCGACATTTTTGTTTTGTAAAGAAATTGAGTTTTTTTTTTTCTAAGTTGCCAGAGAGAAAAGAAGAAGATTGATTTAGAATCGAAGTGAGTCTGGTTATAATTGCCAGGTTTGCTGTATAGATCCTCTGTGCAGGCTTACACAGCGCCGTGCCAAGATGAATCATTTCAAGTAGTAATCGGCTTAAACCGGCTTTAGAAAGGCTTTTCTAACTTCAACAGGAATGTAGTTTCTATTTTTAGAAATTTTCTCATAATAATTTGAATGCTTCATTCAATATTCAATGTGGTTAGAGGGGTTATATTTAATTCAAAGGACATCAATTCAATGTAAAAACTCGTTCATTCACTTAAGCTTGACTCAAACAGTGTGAAAGAAACATATTTTAGACTTCAAAGTTGACATTTATTATTCTTGCTGTGAAATGGTCGTAAATTAGGTCACATAGATCATAAAGACATATGATAATGTCAAACGATAGAGTATTAATTTGCACTTACTCTTTGCCGTATAACACATTTAGTGCAATGGAGGCATAGTGTACAAACCACCACAAGTAATGTAAAACTAAGACTTGATAATGACTGTTTTAACTTTTATCGTTTAATTTCATAGACTTATAACGGGAGTATAATTGTACAAAACACAAAAAGTTCTGTTTACCTAGAAAACTGAAGCTTTTTACTCTTTACGTTGTCATATGATGATTAGTAAGAAGTTGTATTTATGAAACTCGTTGCATACATTAAAATCTCAGTTATAATGGACAAAATGGAGTCAGGCTAGCTCAGTGGTCACGTGCTCGCCTCTGAACTGATAGGACCGGGGTTCGATCCCCACCTGACCCTCGATTTATTCATGCGGGAGGTGAATAAATCTGAGTATGTCGTACCTCGGAGAAGGACGTTAAACTGTCGGTCCCGAGCCTGTACGTTGTCAGGTACTCGTTAAAGATCCCTACTCTAAATACACTTGAGTTAGGCAAAATTTAGGACTCCCACTGTAGAATCAACTTCATTGTGTGGTATCACAAAGGGCCAAAGCTCGGCCTAAGTGTGTTCCCTTGTGGGACTGCCACTGCAACCTAACCTAACCTAATGGACAAAATAGAATATACATTGAAGCGCACCCTAAGTGATACCAATTCAGCATTAGAAAAAATAACCAGCAAGTGCCTTATGCCAACATACTCGTACTAGCTAATTCCATCATCTCATGAACATGGCAAAGAAATGGTTTACCAAACTGAATTGATAAATGTAACATTATAGATTCAGCATTAATTCAATATAATTTTGATTCACATTAGTAGATGATACTATTATATGTTGCATACAGAAGTAGGAGTTGTTCGAGGATTTAGACACACTCCATCTTTAAGTAGAACAGATTAGTTACTGTATCATCAGCTTAAATCGTTCAGCACAACTGGTGATTATAATATTATATCATATTATTTTATCAAAAAATCATGTCATATTCTTGAAATAATACTCTTTAATTTCTAGGCATCATAGGTAAAGACCCAATTTGTTTTGAAGCTATATAGAAACTATAACTGAAGATAGATGACATTCGAAACCGGTCAATCAAATTCTACTCCTGTATATGAGGTATCATGTAAAATTTGAAATATCCCTTCTCGATGTACGTAAAACCTAATCTGCTCTTTAAGTTCCTCTACAAGAAGTTCAAATTTTCCCTCTCTCCAATAGTTATCATGTGATAAACGATTTTTATCATAAACGATGATAATCCTCGGGGTTTTTTTTCTACTTTGGTTTTAGATGTTTTAGTCTTTTCTATTAACTGAAAGTATTGTGGTTTTATGATAATCATCTGTATTCCGACCTTTTGATAAGCACAATTCATCAGCCGTTTGTCGAAATGAGACTTCATATCACTTACATCAGTGGCAACGGTACCTGCATTTTATTCTTTAGAAAAATAACTAACACTTAATAAAGAAGGAACTAAAAACAATCAAACGATCATGGAGCCGTTAAAGTGTAAGATAGATAAGCGGCAAGCCGAGAATGATTACTGATTAAATCATTAATTGTGCAATCCGTAAATGTGCGGTATTTACTCATTCTGAGGTAAAATGGATAAACAAACAAAAGTCTCCACACAAATGAAATGTTATTCAACAACAACAACACGTTTCGAACACTTTGTGTTCATCATCAAGAAGACACCAACGATGTGGTGCTGAAGGGTTGTTTTCACTGGATCAACCCTTCAGCACCTCATGCTTGGTGTCTTTCTGATGATGAACACAGAGTGTTCGAAACGCGTTGTTCTTTTGAATAAAACTTCATTCGTGTGGAGACTTTTGTTTTGATCATCCATTGTACCTCAGAATGAGTGCTAATTGGATAGCGAGAATCACACCAGACTTACCTTGCCAAATTTCTGTCAATTTATAATGTGACCAGAGAAATTGTAGCATTATTAATATTGACCGGGCAGAGTAAGAATTTATCCTAGATTGTCTTGCCTTGTTACTGTATATCTGTATCTGTAAATATACAGATACAGTATTAATACTGTATTAATACCTCTGTTACTGTGATTAATAATTTTAAATATATTCACAATCAAGAGTAACACATTGGTTTGTTACTCGAAGATATTAGACGAATGAGACACAGATTTAATTACACTCAGGTTATTAACTTGTGATCAGTCTAACTAATCTGAGGATTTAATAGCTGAATTAATTTGGGCGAATATCAACAGAATCCCCTTTATAAGGTTGGGAAGCATAATTCAATCAGGCTCACAACAAACTAATGGTCTAACTTAATTGAAATAGTTTTACTATTTGCAAATCCAATCCATATTAAATTTTTCTCAAAGATAGGTAATATTAACATGAGAAACATTTTATTTTTGACTCTCTCACTAAAAATACAACAAAGATGTAGAGCTTTGCTCATGGATATCATGTTGGTTCTGGCTTCTTAAAAGGTCGTTTCCAAGCGTCCACTTCAACAAAGAGGATATTGATTCGTACTGGTGAGATCAGTGTTGTGAAGATGGACTGAAGGTAATTGCTGCAAGCGTAGCTGTGTTGTGGCACAGTTGCAGGACATAAAGAACCAGTTTGTAGAGTTTCTGAGTGACTGTTTCCACCAAACGCCTTGCATACTTGAAATGAGCGTGCCCTGGTACCCGTAATATGCAGACCACTAAAATATTTTCCGATGGATGTTAGTTGGTTCTGTCTTCTTAGAAAAATCGTGTAATTCATCTTTTCCATAAATCGTGTATTGTTCTGCGCAAATCTAAAGGAGATGGGCTTAGAGCTAAAAGCTGACACGGCCTTACCGTAAAAAATCAGTTGGTAGAGGGCTTCAGATCACATGCCTCAAGTATATTACTTTACACTGAGGTATTAAAAATGCGTGCAACCGAGTACTGCTAGCACACAACCGTCAAAGAATTGAACAATAGATATCAAGTTGATTTTTTCATCAAGTTTCAATACGTTAATTTCTAGAAATTGGGCATTGGTCCGTACTAGTGACATCAATGTCGTGCAGGGAAGCCTGAGAGTAATTCTGGTCATTGATGAACCAGAATTTCGCCATACCCACAGAACGTACAAAATCAGCTGCTAGAGGCTTTTTGATTGAGTGTGTCTACCAAAATCCTTTGTTGATTTAAAACATGTGATTCCCAGAGACGCTTTTTCATTGAAGCGTTTATTGAAGTATGTCGATTATGCCAGTAAATCCATTGAAGTGCTCTATGAACTTTTGGCTAGAACGTGGAGCCCTCCTTGGAAAAGTAATCTCAACGTTATTTTCAGTGGCTTAACATTCCTTTTGCCTGCTGTTATTATTGGAAAAATATTTTTTGGTGTTTATTGGCTGTAAATGGATCTTCAGAAGCCTCACAGTCATCGCAGATAAGGCTTGTAATGTCTGTTTTGTCACCCTGATGCTTTACTGGTCCCCAAATGCTTACAGAGTCTGTTATAATTGTTTAGGGTGGTTTTAGAGGAATTGAATTTAGCTATTTAGGAGTTAGAAGTTAGGTTGGAACATAGTATTGTGAGGAAAGCAATTCTGTTTTGTCAATTGAAGTTGAGAACATATAAAAAGTTCATACACACATTGTTGATCCCTGCATGGGGACTTCCCATATTTGTGGTCGATTATAACTGAATATTGTTTTAATAGATTGGCCTTGAAATTTAGTAAACTTCGGAGTATGTAGTCCACTACTTCAGTATGTATATCGGCGTTGTTATTTTCTGGCCATGTTAGCTCAATGCAGCCTACTGGTAGGTACATGATCTCAGAATGCAGGAAGCAATTGTCTATAGTCTAGAAATGTCAAAACCAACCACATTCTGTTAAGGCTACAGCATGCTTCACTCAACCGTCCACCAAAGTCTCTCTTTACTTTGCATCCAGTTATAAGTGCAATGGTGCGAATTTAAAGAAACCTCAAAATTGAGAGGTGAACTTCTTACACAAACAGAGAACTGTATCAAGGACCAGTCCTTGTACTGATATTGTTGCCACTTTCAGGTGGCATTCAATATATTGAATAAGAAAAACTATAAACTTTTAGATTACATTAGGACTATGTTAACAGTAGATCACCTTAGGTGAAAACACGTGTCGACTACCGACAAGTGTCCTCTATGCAACAATGGAACACGATGTGAAAAGTGACAGAAATGCGATTCGCAAACCATATATAGCAAGAAAAATTTTTAGGACCATTATCTGACAGGTAAGTAAACACCATTTTCAATATTGTAAATGCTCTATATACATCTAACAGGGCATTCATTTTTTCTATTGAGACATTAAGGTTAGTGGGCTTGGAATGTACTTCTTCCTCCACTAGTGAGTGAGCACACTACCACTCCTTCACCTACCTCTTTCTGTCTTTCTTCCACCAGTTGTTTCTCATAAGTTGATGATGAACGATATTGAAAGCTCATTTCTGAGCTTTTATTGATGTATAAATAACATTAAATTTATTTATTAATTCATAAACAATTAAAAATTGTTTATTTAAGTTATGAATTTTATCTATCTTGGTATCGTTTGTTTGCTTGTTTTCTTATTTGTGTATTTACATCAGATATGTTTTAGAGATCTTTTGTTCGATAATAATAAATTATATTTACAAGAGATAATATCTATTTTTCCTTGGTAATCAGAAATATTGGAAATGTGAAATAGCGGGTTACGAAAACGTGAACACACTATGTTAAGACAGACAACAAAGATACACTCTATCCTCCTCTTCCAAACGCTGGACGCTTATCCTACTTACCTGCTTAACTAGTGTTTGAATAAGAAAAATTATAAACTTTTAGATTACATTAGGACTATGTTAACAGTACTAAACCTTCGACTGAACTGAAATATAGGCCTTTGAGAGAGATTTCAGTAATTGAAATTGTCCAATAAGACAATAAACACTGTTTAAATAGAGTTCTATAAATAGATTTTGGAACAATGGATTTACTTCTATTCCAAGATAATATGCACACTAGATGTTTTCATGGTATGATGGAAAAAAAATATTTTGAGAGCTAGCAGCGCACTGTGAGAAGTTTAGTCGTAAATATCTGTTTGGAGACTTGTTTCTGGGCCCCAGGGCACCATACACCTCCCCCACACTGTCGCTGAGCTTGTCATGAGCGGCTGCCTACATATCAAATCAATACCAATTTTTGCTCCCTAATAACCAATTTGGCCATTTTATCAAACCTTTGCTTGAATAACCACTAGCGAGTCCTAAGCAAACTCAGTCCCAAGCATCATGTAAATAACAACTGTTTATTTTGTCATGATAATGTTCGCCAACAAATACATCTGTCCTTGCTTATTTTAGTATGGCCTCATTTACCTTTGCGCATTCATAGAGATACATTGTTAAATATTAGATAAAACTTCAATTGACAAGTTTCGACAATAGTCTGTCTAGAGACACAAATAGACAAATGTAGTTTCATGAAAATTATCACGAAATTATTGCAGTGAAATCAAATCTATTTATTTACTTTTAATAGCATACTGGTTCTACATTAATAAAACTAAAATTTCTTATGCAAAACCAGTTAAAGTTATGACAACCCAATTACATAAATCAAATGCACAGTTATGTAAACGTCAATTCAGGTTTTAAGTGCTAGAAAATAAAACGAGAAAATTACTTAAGAAACTTGATTATATAATTATACATATAATATATATGAAAGATTAATAATCAACAATAACTCTTGATATAATATATGAAATTAAACACCACAATAAAACAAATAATATTACATATAATGCTCTAAGGCCTTTCGTCAAAACATCATCAGAGAGCTAAATGAACCAAACAACAAGTATATTAGCAAGTTAACCTGGTTGATGAGTAATATTATTTGTTTTATTGTGGTGTTTAATTTTTTATAATATATATATATATATATTATATATCATATTTTCTTATCTCAACCACATATATTCAACTCATTTTTCTTTTTTATTCAAGTTTAGTCTAGCATCAAATAGTAAAACACCTTTAACTCATCGTTTTGTCTTTATTTGTAGACTTATTCATGGCTAATCTTCTGTATTGGTGCAGCCCTGAAGATGCCTACAAATGTAGACAAAATGTTAGCTTAAAAGTGTTTTACTGTTTGACAATGTACCAAACATTGATAAAAAAGAAAAATAATGTTATATATATATATAAATATATATTGTTGTAATGTAACAGTAACCAGCCTTGATTTATAGCCCTGAGGATGTCTTAAAATAAGGACGAAACGTTGACAAAAATGTTTATTCCATATATTTACCCTGACCAAACTCTGAGAAGAAGAAAAAGTGTTTGTTATATATATAAGTTTATTCTCTATTTCTTTTCATGATGCGATTGGAACCAAAAATTTGAAGTTGCAATTGACAGCAGTGTTATTTAATCACTAATCATGTATAATATTTTTTTTTGTCAAGGATTAGTGTAGCATCAAACACTTCTCAAAGAAAAACCTTGAAGCTAACGTTAATGTCTATATATTTGTAGACATCTTGAGGGGTACATCAATATAGCCTCTTAGGTAAATTTTAGGAACACTCCGTATCAAAATTTTATACTCAAAAAATTTAAAAAAAACATATGAAAACTAAACTGGAAACTACAAAAATGTTTCAATTTCTAATTAATAAACTATATATTTTACATAGGTTAACAGTATCCATTTTTTATTGTATGTATTTTTTTGGTTTTCTGAATGTGAATCATTTCTTTCATGAGCTTTTACTTTTGCGCCGTCACATAGATTAAAGTTATGCCTATTGTTAATGGAGAGATAGGTAAAGTACAATTTTTTTTTATTATTTAATATGACACTTATGCCAACCTATCTTATAAATATTGCTTTTTGAACCATATAAGCTGCATTGCAATTGTCATAGCGAGTTGAATATATAACATTGCTGCAGAGAAACTTATTAATGGGTGATGCGGTTTCGAAGAGATACATGAATTTAAACCTTAAAAGATTCATAATAAATTTCTCTGTAGCAATGTTATATATTCAATTTCATTTGGCAATAATTATTATAATTTTTAAAATGTAATAAAGAATTAATTTTTGATATATTTAAAAATCTTCATTCCTGTCTTATATGTACGAATGTGGTTTTATTAAAACATGTTTTAATTCAATTTTCTGTGCTGGTAAACCCTATTTGTTTTATTTGAATAAAAATGGAAAAATTGAAAAACATTTTGTATGGTGTTATAATAATGATACATTAATACATTGCTATTCTTTTATACTGAAGTACTTTGTTTTAAACAAATGAAAGATACCGGTCTATTTTATATACAGAGACACTTTCAAGTCCAATATTTTAAAACCAAGTGACTGAAGCAGGTGTTGGTGAGTGCGGAAGTTTCCTAGGAGCTTGCGTTAACATCACATACACTTAGTAAAAGGTCTTACACGACATATAGTGCTAGTATATTTCATATTCAGCTTCAAGCATTTCTTTCTTTACTCAAACTTACAGGTTAGACATACATATATACTTGATATAGTTTCTCGATCCAAAGTACTGAATTGTTCTAAAATAGTAATAATTAACTACTAGCTGACGTTTCATCGAAAATTGTAGTGTTTATACTTCCTGCCTGTTTTGATCTCGTAATACATTTACTTTACAGTGCGAGTGATAATGGTCAAGTGTTTCGAAATTATCTTTTAAATTCTAACGTATTGCCTCTGAACACTTATGAACACAGTTTCAGTGAACAGTCATTATAACACATAAGTATTGCTTGAATTCTCAATTCTTAATAACTTTGGAACTGTGTTAAGAACTTAGAAGTTTCCTACGAGATCTTCAAAAACAAAACCCATTTATCTCTATTATTGGCTGCATTTTTTATGGTCAGGTGTTGGTGTTGCGTGGCACTGGTTGACAGCTAGAAGAGAAATTTTAGCAGTATCTATATGAACACGAACCAGAACAGAATGGATTTATAGTTTACTTTCTCTAAAATTCTGAGTACTAGTGGTCAAATAATTTGTCAGTCTACTCTGATTACATCTAATTCAAGATGTAATGAATATTTTAATAATAAAGGCAAGATAAGTGAATTATACTTCAGTTCTAAGAAATCTCTCATTCAGTAAAAGACTATTGTTCAAATATAAACGATATCTTTGAGTGTGCAAAACAACAAGTGTAATACTAAATCTTGTTCAAGTTTGTTCAAACACTGATTATTTTACACTTGGGTCAAAACAACGATAGCAGTGTTGGCGTTATCAGCATGCCTGCCCTCTGGACAATCATATCAGCAACTTAGGTACTTCAGCTTTGGTTTATTCTGATTCTATGAAATTTTTTGCATATATCTCTTAAAGAGGATATGACTTTTCACGAAATCGTATCACTGATCAAGTCTTAAAAGAATCCTTCACTTTATGATTACGGCAGACTTTAAGACTCCTGTTGTATAAAGGTGTTCAATTTCATTTGTAGTTGATACCCAGGAACATGAAATAAAGTTATATTGTGTCACGTAACGATTGTGAAGGCAATTAGCTGAATGCACACAAAACACCAGCATCACGCCAGTCTGCTGGGTAGATAAGATTGCAAGGACTGGTCATTAGCGCGATAACATCTTATCAGTCGTCTAAAGTACACCCCTTTGGTAATACATGAAACCATGCAGTTAATGGGTTCTGCCTTACTCTCTATATATACTTCATTCACTGAATGTGCAGCACAAACAATGTGTTCAATAAAATCCTAAAAATAAGCCCTCCACAGATCAAAGAGAAATTACAAACCACTGAAAACGAAATTAACAGTTTTATTGTTACAACTAACTGAGGTGGTCGCTGCTTCCAACGTCGAAAATCGTAAAAAGGAATTAATATTAATAGACCAAAGCTTAGCTGTGGATGCACAGTTGTATGCATGCATTCACATTGCTAAATAGAGTGAACTGTGAATGAGTAAAACGATATCAGGACAAAATTGTATTGAAACATGTTTGGTAAAAACTGCTGCGGCGCTAATAAGCTAATGACAAAATTTAAGCAAATGTTAGAGGCCAGTATTACAATTTTTTTAAGATTTTGTTGCCTTGGATAAAACATTTTACAAATGAAAGTCGTAATATACTAGGTATTTTGTAATATTATTTATTTTATATATTAGGTCTTTAAGTTTTTCATAAAAACTTAAAGAAAAAAAGGCTGTTAAGCAACAAAGTCAGTTCCAAAAACTTTAGTTAACAAAATAAAAAATCTGGAGTGGCCTACACTCTACTTTACTATAAGTAACTCAATGTCAAATTTCTTGAGTATATAAAACATAACGTATCATTTAAGCATAACATAAATATCTAAATGGGATATAATTATTAGCATTGCATTCGTGAGGTAGTACAGATAGTGATTGAAGGACATATCAATTTATAAGCTTATTTTTGTACATCACAAATAATTTATTATTTGCAAATAATTTCATTAGTATAACTACAGCAGTAATAACATTTTTGAAAAACCAAAGTGAACATTTCTTGATACGAAATATTATCCTACAAGAGAACATGGCTATTGTTCAAATAGCCAGTAGATTTCTTACATCGTTTACTTGACATCCTTCTACATTGAATATTAATGTAAAATTTTCAAATTTGAAACAGTAAAATACTCTTTTTTTCTCTGAAAAACTTCTTAAACAGCGAAGAAAATGTTGTTTTAAGGTGATTTGTTAATTAAAGATGTACGATAATTACAGTTATTAATCTCTGTTTTAAGGTGATTTGTTAATTAAAGATGTACGATAATTACAGTTATTAATCTCTAAACGAAAGATTTATATTTTGAATTATCTTTTACTTTTTTGGTTTTTAACAGAATTATTATACTGGGAATTTTATGGCTTCTTAGTATTTAATAAGATCATTTTCCTTCCCCTTTGTCAAATAACATATATACGAATTTTTTTTTAATGAGTGTTATCATTTACCTGCACAATATTATTCCTCTTACATCTCTTATAAGTCAATAATATATTTTCATTTTTCCATTAGAAACATCAATTTTATCTCAGTGGATTCGCTCAAAAAATTTCTAAGTCAATGTAAACAATGTAAAAAAATACAAAAAATTCGACAAGTATAGCAGGTGATCTCTTAGTCTAGGATAAACAAAGAGTTTTTATATCGTTATTGCTCTTTCCCGTAATTGAAACTTCATGATTTTTTTTTTATGAATTACTAATTTTTTGTTCCATTTTTGGTCAAATTTTCATTATTTTTTAACGAGCCGTTTAGCGTCAAAAAAATATTTTCTGAAAACACAAATCGTACTGTAACGCCCCTTTAGCGAATGTAATTTTAGAAAAAAATATTTCAACTCATTCTCCATATAATGTTCTATTTGTAGGCATAGTTTCATTCTTGTCCGTCAAACAGTATGGCTTGTATCGCTCTCACAAGGTTTGAGATTGAATTATAAGTCAAAATTTTTACATTTTAGTGAAAAAAAAATTTCCTGTTGTTTTAAAATTCTGAATATATTTTTCGTTTGTTGCATTTGAAACCTCAAAGATAATGTCAAAATTTCAAAACTCTGGGGTTATCAGTTTAGGAGAAATAAATGTTTTAAAAAAATTGGTTTTTGGCAAAAAAAGTGACTTTCCCATCATGCATAATTCTTCGCAAACAATAGGGATCTTCGTCTTTATGGGGCCCATTTTTGTGTAAAATATCAACTTGATCCATCAAAGATTCTGGACCGTAGCGTGGTAACAAGCAATGCTAACACACTCACCCACCCACCCACGCACCCACACACACACAGACATCATCGTAAAAACGTCATAAAACGACTTCTGGTACCTCAAAACATGTAATTCCGTCAAAATCTCGAGATCGAATTTTTTCACGATCACTATACTTTACTTATAGTAAAGTAAAAAACAGTTTAAGTCTTAAACGAAATATTTTATGCTCCTCCTTAGATATTTAAATACTGCTGATGACAGACCTTCAAATGCAATAAGTCAGAACGAACATATATAGTTGTTTCAATTGATGAACTATAAAATGGATTACAAAGCTGAACGTAAGAATAATTAGTGTAAGTGTAGCAACAAGCAGAACTGGAATTGTGACAGTAGAGGCTGCCCTCAAGGAGATGTGCTACCTCCCCTATTATTAGTTTGATAGCCTCCTGGATACTTAAAAATAATTAAGAATTTTGGAGTTAAGGATTTAGGATAGACATTTAAATAGTTAAGGAAGGATATGGAGAATACATATTCTTAGAAAAGAAGTGCTTAATGGTACTGCCCTTGAGAAGTGCCCCAAATTGTTGAAATATGGGTTAAGAAGAATGATCTGGATAAATATCCAGCTAAGACAGTTGTTATTTGTCTTCCAAGAAGAATGAAAGTAAGTCTCAAAGACTTATTTATCGAAAACACTCCCTGATATGTGCTAAAAATACCTTCGAATCTTTTTATTCGAAATACTAAACGGGAAAAGATAGGTGACAGTTTTATTCCCTACGACCCTCAGTATAATAAAAACTATAATTTTTTCCTATATCAATGATTTTAAAATTGATTATATAGCCTCATTAAAATAAATTACATAATTGAATTGGTTTTCGATAATTTCGATAATTCTTTACCAAATTGTTTAATACCACACCTACACGATAACTACATTATAATAAAACCAAACTCAATTGATTCTCAACGAGTTTGGTATTGTTTTTACTGATAAAAAAGTTGAGTTTAGGCCACTCCAACTTCTTTTAATATTAATACTATGATTTACTAATTATAATAAGAATTCTATGTTTTGTTTGTATAAAACGATTTACCGAAGCTTGGAAGGCACGTGCCCATTGAATGTCTACAATTTCATAATGTAATAGAGCATTAGCATTCATTTGAATTGAATCATTGAGCAAATAAAACGATTAATAAAAAATGTAGAAAGAAAGTAGTATTGTACACTGAAATGTATTGTTAATCAATGAATTGTATCAAAGGGGTGCGTCTGGTGCATATGAGTGAGTAAACAGAGTTCAGGTATTTCTTTTTGCTTAGTATTTCAGAAAAATAGTAAGACATAATAAAAATAAAAGTAAATACAACGATTTTTCAGTCGGTTACATTGTTCAGTTTAAATTATGGTAATTAATTTTACCTTTGAATATTATCTATTTTAAATGAGCAATCATTTATTGTTAATCAATTTTTGAAAAAAAAGTTTACTGCTAATTACTCATATCGAACCCTATGATATTAATAAATATAAAGTAAACGAATTCGACGCGTGGTACTGGCTGAATATAACAATTACTCATATCGAACCCTATGATATCAATAAATATAAAGTAAACGAATTCGACGAGTGGTACTGGTTGAGTATAACAATTACTCATATCGAACTTTACGATATCAATAAATATAAAGTAAACGAATTCGACGCGTGGTACTGGTTGAGTATAACAATTACTCATATCGAACCCTATGATATTAATACATATAAAGTAAACGAATTCGACGCGTGGTACTGGTTGAGTATAACAGTTACTCATATCGAACCCTATGATATTAATACATATAAAGTAAACGAATTCGACGCGTGATACTGGTTGAGTATAACAATTACTCATATCGAACCCTATGATATCAATAAATATAAAGTAAACGAATTCGACGCGTGGTACTGGTTGAGTATAACAATTACTCATATCGAACCCTATGATATTAATACATATAAAGTAAACGAATTCGACGCGTGGTACTGGTTGAGTATAACAATTACTCATATCGAACCCTATGATATCAATAAATATAAAGTAAACGAATTCGACGCGTGGTACTGGTTGAGTATAACAGTTACTCATATCGAACCCTATGATATCAATAAATATAAAGTATACGAATTCGACGCGTGGTACTGGCTGAATATAACAATTACTCATATCGTACCCTATGATATCAATAAACATAAAGTAAACGAATTCGACGAGTGGTACTGGTTGAGTATAACAGTTACTCATATCGAACCCTATGATATCAATAATATAAAGTAACGAATTCGACGCGTGGTACTGGGCTGAATATAACAATTACTCATATCGTACCCTATGATATCAATAAACATAAAGTAAACGAATTCGACGAGTGGTACTGGTTGAGTATAACAGTTACTCATATCGAACCCTATGATATCAATAAATATAAAGTAAACGAATTCGACGCGTGGTACTGGTTGAGTATAACAATTACTCACATCGAACTTTACGATATCAATAAACATAAAGTAGACGAATTCGACGCGTGGTACTGGCTGAATATAACAATTACTCATATCGAACCCTATGATATCAATAAATATAAAGTAAACAAATTCGACGCGTGGTACTGGTTGAGTATAACAATTACTCATATCGAACCCTATGATATTAATACATATAAAGTAAACAAATTCGACGCGTGGTACTGGTTGAGTATAACAATTACTCATATCGAACTTTACGATATCAATAAACATAAAGTAAACGAATTCGACGCGTGGTACTGGTTGAGTATAACAATTACTCATATCGAACTTTACGATATCAATAAACATAAAGTAAACGAATTCGACGCGTGGTACTGGCTGAATATAACAACTACTCATATCGAACCCTATGATATTAATAAATATAAAGTAAACAAATTCGACGCGTGGTACTGGTTGAGTGTAACAATTACTCATATCAAACCCTATGATATCAATAAACATAAAGTAAACGAATTCGACGCGTGGTACTGGTTGAGTATAACAATTACTCGTTTTGTGTTATGGTCATTTGAATAATAAGTATAATTATATTTATATTACTCTTGGAATAATAAAAATATATTTTTACTACTAACTTAATAACAATACTAAATAAATAATATTAACTACAAGCAATGAGACCCGTTCTACAAAATTAACTTTTTGTCTGAAAATATTTATTTCTACTTGTCAAATATTACTACTTGTATAGTGATTTTGGACACACACATACACACACACACACACACACACACACACACATTCACATTTAGTTATCATTCTAAAAATATCATAAATGGACCTTAAACCGTGTAAATATGTCATTGCAAAATCGATTTTCCCATGATCACTGCGTTTTAAATGCACTCAATTAAAAAAGACGTACATGCTTTAAACTTGATATATTAGTCTGCTTACTTTTGAAGTATCTTTAATATGTATGCTATTATATTGAATGAGAGCCAAATTTAAAGAATAATAAAGGTATGTAGGTGTGTCCCTACATAGACACATCTTTCTACATAGAAAACAATTACATAGAAAGTTTTATAAAAAAAAAAGATTAACAATTTTATTGAATTATTATTGGTTTATATTAAAATAATTCATTCGTTCTGTTGTCATTTTTTTTCGGAACGTAAACCTGCAAAGGGAGGCATTAGTGTGCACGGCTTTAGAAATGTCACTGATAATATGTTCAGCACTACTATTTCTCAGAATGCAATGAATATGAATGAATGAATATATCACTTATTGAGGGCTTTACCTATTGTATACATTATCCGGGGAGGGACTGTGGCACTAGGTCAAGCCAGCAAGCTCTTTCCTATTCAGCACGTTATTTGAAATCTACAAACTGATAATTTAACTGTCCGCTGCACAAACCGATTAACTCCACAAAAAAAAGGAGGGGAAACTGTTGAAAAAATCTAAGTCATTCTTCAAAATACCTTTTATAATATAAATTTAAATAAATTTACTTTATGATTAAACACCTGCTACTGAATTTGAAATTATTGCAAAGATTTATATTAAAGTATGGAATCTAAATTGCTTTAGAAACGAATTATTTATTATTCAAAAGCGACAAAAATGTTGTTATTTAATAGTGTTGACTTTCATCATTCGGAAAATTTATTAGGAATATCAAAGGTTATGCCTGAGCTGGGCGCTTTGATATCTGAATTTAATGTGTTTCATACGATGGTAGTGGTAGTTAAGTAAGGAATTGAGTAGTATTCATTTTTCTTAATGAAACTAATAAAAAGCGATAAATAAAGGAGCTAGTGGCACGTCTGGAATATATCAGGGAAAGAAGATAGCGTCAACTACGTTGTCCGAGTTTATTGTATCCCCTTAACTGATAAGCAAATGGAAAATCTAAACTATCGAAAACACCAGTGGATATTTGAAATTTGGGGCCGTTAGGAATTTGTTAATTCAGTGTTTTTTGTTCAAGTCAATGAAGAAATGTCTAACTGGCTCAACTTCTACAAATATTATCCTACAATTATTAATTACTTTTTTCCTCCAGTATTGTCTATATTATGGATACGTAATTTTAGTACTGTTCAGAAATTCCAACGGATTCGCACTACCTGCTCTTTCCAATACATTAGCTCTAGGTATATAAGTACTTTTCTTTACAAATACATATATTCGTTTAATTTAGGTTGCCATGTTCCTAATGTTATAGTGACCCCTATAGTATAATATCCTTAGTGCTTTGTCTCCTTGGCGTTTCACATCTCTTTGCACATGGTAACGACATCCTAAATGTTATAAATAAATTCTTATTTCCTTCACAGCTATTGTCAGTGAGGAGAATAAATGCAAAGAGTTTAAATATAATTTCTTTGTAAAAATGGTTATTATAAGAGTAAAAGAAATTAGACTTTTCATCAATTTGAGGTAAGTGCGTCACGAGAGTATTTCATCATCTCGGATCAGATATTTGTTAACAATCTCTTAAGAGCTCAAATGGTTGTCAATGGTTTAAAAATAATACACGAAAACATCAATATTGTTTTACATTTTATATATACTCCATACTCATTTATATTTAATGAATCTTCTATATTGTTTTCTATTTTACACAACAACAATTTTACATTTATATCCTCTTTGTCAACATACTCTTATGTCGCCTTCATATTAAACAGTCTTTCATTTTTGATCAATGTATGGTTTTTTTATTTCCCACACATCTGTTACATTGCTTTACATCAAATTTATCTCCAGTATTGTTTCTCATCACACTTTCATTCTACACTGCATATATTTCCTTCCTCAGTACTCTTTTATAGTTTTTCTTCTTCAATATTTTTCCATTCATCGACCGTCTTTGGTGCAGTGTTCTTGTTAACTTTCTTTGTTGCATTCCTTCAGTGCTCAACTCAATGTTATTGTTCACTTTGGTATTTTCTAATATTGCGCTAAAAGATCTCTTACTTTCACAATTGTTTCAAGAGCTCCAATTTTTACAATCTTAATACAATTGTAAATGTAATCATTGATTGTTTCCAAAGTTATTGAAGCAAAAATATTTTATAATATTAAAAAATGTTCATCAGTTCTAATGAAAGATGTTACAAGTGTATTTTAATTAATGGATCCTCACTATCAACTCTAATCTAAAGAACGGTCAAAGGGTAGTAAATATTGTTTAGGTGTAGCAGAGGAATGCGTTATATAGTGTAAGATGAATGCATTAGCTCTTTCATTTTTTACTCAGGAGCTATTCAGACTTGTATGCCACAAGTAGGGCTCTTGAAGAATAAAGAATGGCCAAATGTCCATTGTTTGCCTCGTGCTCTACCTCCGGACAGCCAACAGCACACAAAGCGCACCATCTTCAAAAATTAATCTTGCCCAGGACCAGCCGAAATGAAACGGAATTATTAACATGAAAGGAGTAGAATATTCAAGCACCCGCAACTGTTCAATTGTTAGCTCTCCCATCGATTGAATCTCAACATTTTAAATCGAAACCATTGTGCCCAATAAACCTTCCATAGCGTTCAAAGAGCATTACCCACGATATAAGAGTATATTAGCGTAAGGTAGAGGCTGTTACTGTTTCTTTAATTGTGGTCACCTGAGGTCTATCATTTAAACCTTAGGTAAATAACATCTATAATAATGGAGCAATATAATTGAATTAAAAACGTACATTACATTTTTTAATATATATTTATATATATAACTTAGACAGCAGAATTTTTAATATGTATGATCTATTAAAAACTACAAAGTATCTTAGCCGTTAAGTTTCTTCTTTCATTTCACATTCTCATAGCACATTGATAGATTAATGACCATCCCCCATACCTTACTAGGCATTATTGTAGTGCCCCATTTTGTCAACATATTGTTGAAATCGTCTTAAAGGGGTATCTATTAAGAAGGACCCCCACAACGCCAAGACGTCGTCTGTATAGATTTCCTCTAGTGTTTATATCTTTTTTTTTATCCATAATCTACTTGGAAAGTTCTATAAGTGTGGGTCTTAACTCCAAAGGGCTCTTCACTGAGATAGAAGTGAACGATACTTTGAAACCATTTCTATTTCTCAGTCACTTTCTCTCCATCGCTACTAAATTTATCTATCTCTGGGTATAGACACATCATTAATGTGCTCTGTAACTTCTCCACCTCTCTAGCTATCTCCCAAATAGTATCCACACGCTTTACACACCGTTACTTCACGTTACATTAGTAACCATTGAACATGACTTTTTCATGAGAACACCAATTGTTAGTTTTAATCGGTCTTAACGATAACAAGTCTAGGCATTACCAGGATTGGTTCTTCTGTACAATCACTAACAATCAGAGATACAAACATTGGAAATTATCTTTTTTTTTTATTACTTTTTCAAACGTAGGTCCACCAATTTCTTTTTTTATTTGTGTTTTGAAGTGGTCTGGTTTCCTGCTGGTAAGGTAAAAAGTTAAGTACCAGGCAACTTGTTTTTTCTGGATACCCGATTTGAGTACGCTGACCTGATACTGATGCATGATGTAAGTCTTAATGCGCGACGTAGATTCGTGCGGTCCCGCCAGCGCGTGGTCACCTCGGGCAGTTTGGAGTAATCTAAAGTGGCTAAAGGGCAGCACGTTAAACAAGTCGACCTGATTTGATTTTTGGTGGTTATATGGCCGAAAGGCTTAGGAACACATATAAAGTCAAAACAGATCTGATTTGGTCTGAGAGACAACTTGTTTGGCTTTAGCACTCAAGATTCCATGTCCGAATATCGGCTATGACCTTTTATGCGGTTATCTGAAATCATCCACGCCATTCCTCAGAGAGAATGTAAAGCAATCTGTCTCGAGTCTGTACAATGTAGATATATGAATAGTGAAGTAAAGTTTAGAAAACGTAGTAATGTCCATTACTATAATGGATCCTAAATAAGAAATAGGCCCACTTTCATCCCCTAGTCCGGCAGTAAATCCAGGAGTCTATAATTACGGCTGATAGAAACATTCTGTTTGTGTTTCCTTTGTAAAAACGTTTAAACCCAATTGTTCTAACTCCACAATGTTTCACAACTGACAGGCTATGTAACGTGATTGATGTGGGAGATTCACTTGAGATGTTTCCTTTCTATAACAGATCTCTCAGTAATATTTCAAACTGATTAATTTGTATCAACTCCATATAAATCAATAGACGTCTTGCTGATGAACTCCACTCACTTCCTCCATTTCATTGAAAATTAATTATTTCAAATACTAGGCGCAAATACGATTAAATTACAGAATTCATTAGAATACAAGGTGGATTACTCTTCTGACTCAATACATGACGTGTTTTTTTTTTTTTGAAGTGTGGCAGTTTATTTTTGATTTTAATAAAATTTAAAGCCTTTAGTTTTTAAACATCCAATTTAATTGCAATCTATTGGAGCGAAATAATTTTCTACATTCTACCTACCTAAGTCTACCGACTTCTACTTTTCTACCCTCAACACGTCCTCTCTATAGATGTACTCTGTATTAGAAATGATAGAGTTTGTCTGCATTTATGTGAACTTGATTGTAATAAAAAGGAAGGTGTTGGATGACCCAGCGGGTCACGGGTACTTTACTGTTTATTACAAACCTTCCCACTTCTCTCTCTAACCCTCTCCCCTTTGTACCCCCGCCATCAATCCCTTTTGACAATCCCTTTCCTTTCTTCCATTCCATCACTCTCTCTCTTTCTCTCTATTCGTTTAAAATAATCTGGATTACTGTAAACTTATTTGAGCATTATGAAAGGATAGGATTATTCTTATCAAAAGAGTTATTATTAATATAAAGTTAGATTTTAATTTCCCCCCTGAGGAGTATCTCTCTTTACGCCCTTTACAAGATTATTTGATTTTTCAATCTGTCAGCCCTGACTGAATATGCTTTGCTATTTCGCACAGACTGTTTGAATACTTGTCTCATTACATTTGCTTCCACTGTAATTCAATATTGGCAATATCCAAACTGCTCTCTGTTAATTAATATCCTGTGATGGCAGAACGGTGTCTGCTTACTGTGTTGTTAGACTTTGTTGGTTTAAACATCCCATTCTATAGAACTTCAATTCTGAATTAAGCCTTCACTGCATGCATCTATTACTGAACAAACCAGTGTATTGCAACATTAGCTAAGCATGCCTTATTGTTTGTTTAAAAGCAACACTAAGACATTAGCATAATACTGGCCAGTGTAGGTTTAAATTTAAAGTAATTTATCGATTAATATAGGTCATGGTGATTTTAATGGTATTTTAATATTAATTCTACCTCAAAATTGAGCGATTTAAGAATGAATGAAGAAGGCCTTTAATAATGTAATTGTTGACTGTATAACTGCTGTTATTAACAGAAATGATTCTAACGGAGTGCCAAGAAATCAATACTGGGAAGATTGGCAGAGTTGAATAGTTATTCTGTTGATTCAGTAACTCGACTCTTTATGTATGGAGTAATATTCGTGACATTTTCTGATAACAATGAAGCTTTGATACCTCTTATAATGACCTTATCGAGAACCTTTAGAACATTTCTTCATTTTTGTTAATGAACATTTCATCGAGTCTGTTAATTGAAAGTGCACTTTGGCATCATCCTTCACTTCTCAAATGGCATATAAATAAAAATAAATAACACTCTTAATTTAATCAATCTTAATATGTTATTAACAAAAAGTTATTTTCAAATGAGTTTTCAGTTTATATGAAAAATATTCATCCCACCTTTAACTTGAATGGTTGAAAATATATATTTCCTCGTCTTAAGAAATATCTAAAATAAATTCAAAATACTCTTCTTGAGAATCACAAAAGAAGAATTCATATAAACAAATTTTCTTTAGAGAACAATCTAAAATATAAATAAAAAATTAAATCAATTATCTTATGTCATTACAGAAACTAAGTGCATTTAGGAATAACATTATTTAATTAGAGTGACAATGCTTATAAGTAGATTTTACGGTAATAAATAGTTAGTACCTTAAATAGTTAATATATAATAATAATTAGTATTCATAATAAATACTGTTAGTAAATCTATGTAAAGACATTAATACCTAGACGATATGTGATCATTTAGACGACAGTATTTTATATCGCGAATCCTACAAGATACCTGAAAATATGGAATTGTTTTGTGGTATAGGCACTTTAAAACATAGTAGTTACCAATCTGTACAGATATACAACACAAGGGGACTAATGATGATGCGTGGAGATGGGCTTATACTCGTAGTTTATTTTATAAGATACCCAAAACTTTTTTTTTGATCACCTGTGATAAGTTGTCCATACCACCCAGAGTGATTATTACTGTGTAGGTAGTTGTAAAGACTTACCGATGTAGTCCAGGTCAGGCTGAGCCATCTTGGGAAGTCTAGAGGTCCAGGGTTGACAGGAAACTGGCTCAAGACCGTCGATTTCGTTGACTCTTTCTGTCAACAGACAATTTATTAACAATTAACTTCATCAACAAATCAATGCACCAGAATACAGCAATAATGAATGTTGTAACAGATTAACAGCGACAGTTTTATAGTTGCGAGCCAGAAAATGTAACCGATTTGTCACTCCGGCCAAGTCAATGACCTGTCTAACTGGCAAAGCACATTTTATACAAAGTATATTTGGTGTTTGTAATAACATCAGTACGTGTGTTCAGAAGGAGACAGAGGCTGTCTCAATGCCTATGGTTATTGATCTCATGTATGCTATGATCTCATGTTGCTGGTTGGGAATTCCAACCAGGCAATCCAATGGGTTTAGATATCAGCTTACAAAATTATGAACATTATTTGAAAGACACTGAGTGGCTGCATTAAACTTCGTGCACTTAGATCTTCTTCTTTCTGTTCCATTCTACTCTATTAATTTTCAAACATAAGCATCTGTCCTAAAGCTTATGTGCAGAAATTAAAACTGTGACTCCTGTGATAGCACGTCACACAATATGGACACATAGCCAACTTAAATTCTGATGTTATATACATAGACACTGCTAAAGCAATGATTTTGAAGGGTGACTATTATTTAACAAAAAATAACTTAGACTACGAATATCTACAAAAAAAAAAACTGTTGTCAAGCAAAATGGATAAGCACGTTATTATATCAAAAATTTTGTAAACGATAAATTATATGTTTTAGTTTAAAAAGATAATACGTATGTGAAGTTCTTTGGAATGTCTTACTATCTCTACAATTCAGTCTATACAGACAAAACGATTAGATCTGTATATGAAACATAATTTTCAAATAATGCCACACCTGACTTGCTTAATAAAGCATTGCAAATTGTTTGAAACAAATTTGATCCACCAACTTTGTGTGTTTTGTGTATATGTAGTTATATATATATAGCTTCTCGACCACTGATTTATCAAGTCACAGAAGGGGTTCTTCAGGATTTTGGTCATAAAGAAAATTCAACTCCTGATTATACGCCGACGTTTCGCCAAAATTTTTTTGGCCTTTTCAAGGCTAAAAAACAATTTATTAACAACATAAGTAAAGCAAGACAAATACACAAGTGTTTTATCGTCTTAATAATTAATAATAAGTAATTAGGTTTAAAAACAAATGTTTGTTTTTATATAATTTTAGGTATTTTATTATCCTTTTGTGGTTTTCTTGTTACTGAATTTTTCTTTGTTTTTTTTTTTGTTTTCTGTTGGTTGGTATTCTATGTATATATTTGTCTTGCTCTACCTATGTCGTTAATAAATTGTTTTTTAGCCTTGAAAATGCAAAACAACTTTTGGCGAAACGTCGGGGTATAATCAGGAGTCGAATTTTCTTTATGACCAAAATCCTCAAGAACCACTTCTGAGATTCTGTTATATGTAAATGTATTATGTAAATAATAATTTAATAATTTAATTTACATAATGTAGTTAAAAATGAATGATTAATTTTTACAGAATAATCTGCTTTATGTAATATTATAAATAATATCGTATTATTATTAATTGTTATGTACAAATTTTAGTGAATTCAAATGCTTTTTAATTGTGTAATTGTTTTAAATTATACATTCTTGAAAAAGGTAATTGAACTTATTTTAAATCCAGTCCCTTTAACAAGGGTCAATATCAGAATTAAAGTTAGGATAATAGGTATTGACGTTATATTGGAAGGGAAGGGCCGGCCCTAGCTTAATTCATATTAGATAATTTCGTTAACTTTTTAATGACAGCCAAGGAAATTGATTAGGAAGGTTATTTTGGTTGGAATCGAATTAAGTACTGTCATACTAGTATGGAAGTTAGCAAGCAGAAAGTTGTGAAGTGATTCGATTAAAGCTTTCGCCCCAAATGCAAGTGGAGGCCACTTTCGTTCGATTCAATTTGTGAAAATGTTCAAAACAGCTTATAAGTTCCATTTATTTAAGTTTACTTAAACTAATGAAGAATTGCGATTAGCGGTCGTTGAGGCTTTGTTAAAATATTATCAACAGCCATTCATTGCAGGCATTATTTTTAATACAATACTCTTTTAAGTGAAGTCCCATTTGTTTTGGTTAGCTACTGTAACAAAGTACAGAAGTAAATCCTCATTTATTCTTTGCAAAGTTCTGACATTTTCTTATAACCCCGTTCTTCACTTTGACAAGGAGCTCCAAAACTGTTTTATTTATTAATAATAAACTAAATGGTTTATAATTAACAAATATTTATCATATAAAATAACAATATCAAAACCTGACAAAACGAAAGCCATGTTCTACTTGTTTGTAGTTTTTACTTCAACTACAACACTGTTCTATTTAAAAGAACTAACAAATTGGCATTCACACATGATTTTGGGTTACAGAAACGGCAATGGTGTTGTCACCAGGTCCTACTCCTGGCACAGTTACTAAAGTTATTCATTACGAGAAAAGCAGCTCAGTAACTTTACTCTTCATCCAAAAAACTGAAGCAAATCATCCGGTTTTATTCACGTTTTCACATTCAAGCAGTACAGGTGTAGTTCACAATACAAACTGCCCAATGCAAATTTACAGACAAATTCATTCAATTAAAACGGTGTCATTCATGAGTTATAGCTACAATGAAATCCTCAAATTCGCTCCGTAAGAACACAAGGATTGATATTATAATATTTTACATAATTCAACTTAATTTATACTGATTTTAAATTATATAGCAGATTAGCTTCCATGATAAATGGAGGGTACGCGTAATTTCTCAAGGCAAAGAGATGGTGTTTTTTTAACATAAAAAAAAAGAATTATAAAGATTGGATACGTAAGAGAGAAAACAAAAATAGATAAATCATTAGTTGTGCAATCCGTAATTGTGTAGTATGCACTCATTCTGAGGTAAAATCGATAAACAAACAAAAGTCTCCACACAAATGAAGTTTTATTCAACAGCAACAACGCGTTTCGAACACTTTGTGTTCATCATCAGGAAGACACTATAATACAAATTATATCCAATCAGTTACAAAATTAGAGTGAAATAATGAAGTTCAATTAAGAGAATTCAAGACATGTCTTGAAATTTAGCTCATACAATAATAAAATGAGTTAGCTATATTTAAAACAAGTTTAGTGATCTAAAGTCAGTAATAACAAACATAGTTTCATTAAACTTATCTTTTTACTTAAGTGAACAATATCTACCTTGGCAGAGTAATAATCTCTACAAGGGGGACTTAAGAGAGAAAGAAATATATAAATAACTAGAGGTACAGAGAGAGTCGGTGAGAGTATAGAATTGAAGTATACATAAACTGTTCATTAGTATATATAGTTTATGCAAGTAGCAGATATCGACATCTAGAAGCGAATGAACTCTCTCAGAGGACCATCTCATTGTGGGGTATATATTTAGACAGCGTAGTAATAAGAGTGTTCTTTTTTTCACATGAAAGAACATTTATAAACACAAATGTTTGTACATATATAATTATGGAAATCCGAAGCACACTTTTTTTCAATAAATTGAATGTATGAAGTTTAATTGAAAATTTTAAATTTTTTAAAACCAAAATCAATATGCAAAGGTTCTGCAGTACTATTTTAAGATATAAGTTATTTTATCGCTATTAGTATAACATTATACCCAATATGACATAAACGATTTTTTTCTATAACTGAAATGTGAATATTTACGAAATGGGTGTGTCCAGGAAAGTGAACATTTCTATTACTGTCAGGCTAAGTGGGGGAGTACTTACCCAGAACACGGTGGTTCAAGTAGAATTCTCTAACAGGCAAAGGTGACATATTTACATTGAACAACCACTTCAAAGGCGTTCAAAACCACACACACCTCTAATAGCAGTATTTCTTCTTCATCCGTATGCTTTTACTCTTATCTAGTCTCTATGCTGGCATTATGATTCTAGTTGAAGTAAATATCACTAGAAAATACTTGATAATAATATGGACATATATCAAAATCATCTTACTTATTCTCTATCTAAGTCTTTCTTACTCTCTCTCACTCTCTTGCACTCACTCACTATATGTTTTCTATATTTCACATTCCCCTGACCCTATTTCTCCTTTGTTTGCCCCACTTTCCTCTCACTCTTCCAAACTTTTTCTTCTTTCTATTCTGTAAATAATAAATGTTCGATAACTTCATTTTCTTACTGTAAATCAATGTCACCATTGATAAATAACATAATAACTCCCCCCCCCTCCCTCACAGATATGTCAAACTCACAGAATTACCATTATTTTTAATAGTTTTCATCCAACTCATGGGAAAAAGGTTGTCTCTAAATCTTTGCCCACAAGACTTTGTAAAATTTATAGTTGTATTAAAGTCATTATACTCCAAATTAACCAATTAAAACTGAAATTTTCTGATTAACATAGTAAGTTGCCATCGAGCATCAACAGGTAAAATGCTCTTGTACTAACAGGGACGGTAGTGACACTACAGGGAATTGCACCTACTCTGTTCTTTACTTAAATTGCTGTACTTCTTGTAAATGCTTTATTAGTTTGAACTGCACCCAAAATTTCTCAAAGTTAGCTTCTATTCGTAGGAAATTTCATGGACTCAGATAATACATAAAAAGACTCGTGATTTTATTTCTAAATGTCCTTTTTCATTCAGACGAAGAACATATTTCTACTCTCTGAAGTAGGTCTTACCCTGTCTACCAAACTTTTTAATTATTCGTAATTATTTTTTCTTAATTGCTATTTATTTTAACAATATTTAAATTTTTTATGTGCTAGTGTCTCATTTATTTGGTTTTTCCTTTATTTTTATCTTTGATTATATAATTTGTTTATTTTACTCATTTTGTACTTTACTGCCTTTCTAATTTTGTATTCTATCATTTATATTTTATTATATATTATTTATATTCTTATTTAGGGGAGCCAGGCTAGCTCAGTGGTTACGTGCTCACCTCTGAACTGATAGGACCGGGGTTCAATCCTCACCTGGCCCTCGATTTATTCACGCGGGAGGTGAATAAATCTGAGCACGTCGTCCCTCGGAGAAGGACGTTAAACCGTCGGTCCCGAGCCTGTACGATGTCAGGTACTCGTTAAAGACCTCTACTCTAAATACATTTGAGTTAGGCAAAATTTAGGACTCCCACTGTAGAATCAATCTTCATTGTGCGGTATCACAAAGGGCCAATGCTTGGCCGACGTGTGTTCCCTTGTGGGACTGCCACTGCAACCTAACCTAACCTAACCATATTCTTATTTATTCCCTTGTTTCCTATTTCCTCATGAGGACAAACAACATTCAATAAACAGTAAGATATTCAGAAATGGGTCTAAGGCCTTTTGTCAACAAATACTAGTATTCGTCAGTGTCACAGAATTCATGCGTAATAGAATGTGACCAGTCATTTTGGTAAGTGGCCTTAGTCCTACTTGTACACTAATGGGTTCAGATAATGACTGTATGTTTTGCATGTGAGTAGTGGATGGATGAACTAGAGGGAAGAGCAGGTGGTATCATTTGTAAGTTTCATATTGGCTCTAAGGTCGGTAGTTCATTGTTTTATATCTCTTAATCACCGCGATAGGTCATTTTATGTTGTTTTCGTGCTTCATACCTATTATCTTTCTTGGCTAATGTTAGCCATAAGTAAAATCTCTTTAAGCGATCAATACCAGAGTAATTAGAAAATTAGTGTCTATTTTTAACCTATTAATGGTTATCTACATTTTTTTTAATATTAAAAGATAATATGCCTGTTCACTTAAAGTTATAATCCTTGCCATAAGTATAAAATGTTTAAATTAATCAATTTTTATTATAATGATTAAAAAAGTTAATTTGTTTTTGAACTATAAGAGAAAGCCATTGAAAACCAAAGTTTTAGAGAATGCTTAAATTCAGGTGCCAACCCTGCAGTAGAACCAGGAGAAAAGGAGATTTTGCATTATACTACATGTCTGTGTATATGGTCGAGGGTTTAGAATTATTCGTTTTATACTAGTACTGAGCATATTGCTTATGAGCACAGAGCTTGTTCTATGCCCTTTCATTCGAATTACGAAGTCGAAATATCTAACATTCCATTAGTTGCCTCTCAATCACTTTTGGTAAAATGTCGTATATTATTACCACCACAGAGGTTAGTATACTTTACATTAAGAGGTCAGTTAACTGTCTTACTTCCTTTGCTAGATCTTGAGTCATTAGAGCTAGATTTTGAACATTATCCACCTTCAAGAAGGACTGATGGACAATAAATAGCAAATACGTAGCTTTGTACGTCAAGTAAATCAACATAAGTGTGTAAATCAACGATACCTCAATTTTATTTTATATTATTGTTACTAATTTTTTTCTTCAGTTATGCATCTATGTTTCCTCATTTTATTCTATTAATATTTTTTACGTAATTATAAAGTCCACCTATTTCTGTTTCCTTTTTCTTTAAATAGAATAGAATTTCAATAAAATAAAATTTCCGTTTGATGGCTTATCTGTTAATTTATAGAAAATTGTTATTTATATATTCATAGTTACTTATGAATGATTGGACTAAACGTTTAGTTCTACTTAGTTAGATAGTTTGCATAGTCTAAGGAGTTTTTAAGAGTTAAGAGGAGCATAGATTTCAGTGTCTAAGGAGTTTTTGAGAGTTAAGAGGAGCATAGATTTCACTGTCTAAGGAGTTTTTAAGACTTAAGAAGAGCATAGATTTCAGTGTCTAAGGAGTTTTTAAAATCATTATTAATTATTTTAAAATAAAATCTGTTGCATTACTAGTTTTAAACCTATCTCCAAGTTGTAAGTTCTATTGATTCGCAATTTATGAATTTGTTGGCTAACCTGTTTTGGCTAACCTATCTCCATAAATTGCAAGTTGTATTGATTTGCAATTTATGAATTTTTTGGCTAACATGTTATAGGCACAAACTTACTATTTGTATATATTTTCAGAAGAGTACTTTATTCAATATCCTGCACGATACTTCGTTATTAATGGCTATTGTTTTTATAATGTTTACTTCTTCTTTAAATCCATTGGCCCCAAAAGTTATTCTTACTAGCCGATCAATCATGTAATTAAAGGCTGCTATTTTTGTTGTTGTGATGGATGAATTGGCAAGTCACTGATACATTTGCGATCAGTTCTGGTCAGTTTCACAAATAATTTGAACTTGAGCTCATTTTTAAATCTTCTGTTGTTGAATATATGAAATTCAGGCTGCTGTTTACTTCGTAGATAACTTTTCTATTATTAAAAGAATTAATATTGCTATTTATGTACTTCATTAGCTCACTGTTAGCTTCTTTTACCATCAAGAAAGAGTTATCAGTCTGAGAATGTCTACAAGAAAATATCTGATATGTTTGTAGAAAGCTAGATGTGCAGTTCTAAATCCATCTTTATCTAAAATATTAATCATTAATCATTAAATTTAAATAATAATTTTCAATAATTATTAACCATCAGACGACATTTTAATAAAATCATTAATAAACTTGAAAAAAAAAACAATACTGGACAAACTTTATATGATGACAGAAAAATCTGGAGTGGCCTACACTCTACTTTACTATAAGTAACTTAATGTCAAATTTCTTGAGTATATAAAACATAACGTCTCATTTAAGCATAACGTAAACATCTAAATGGGATATAATTATTAGCCTATCATTCCTGAGGTAGTACAGATAGTGATTGAAGGACATATCATTTTATAAGCTTATTTTTGTACATCACAAATAATTTATTATTTGCAAATAATTTCATTAGTATAACTACAGCAGTAATAACATTTTTGAAAAACCAAAGTGAACATTTCTTGAAACGATTTATTCTCCTACGAATGGCTTTCGTTCAAACAGCCAGTAGATTTCTTACATCGTTTACTTGACATCCTTGTACATTGAATATTAAAGTAAAATTTTTAAATTTAAAACAGGAAAAAACCCTTTTTTTCTCTGAAAAACATCTTTAACTGCGAAGAAAATGTTTTTTTAAGGTGATTTGTTAATTAAAGAGGTACGATAATTACATTTATTAATCCCTAAACGAAAGATTCAGATTATGAATTATCATTTACATTTTTGGTCTTTTATAGAATTATCATACTGGGAATTTTAATCTTAAAAATAATAATAATAATAAGCTTCTTAGTATTTAATAAGATCATTTTCCTTCCCCTTTGTCAAATAACATATACACGAATTTTTTCTGAGTGAGTGTTATCATTTTCCTGCACAATATTATTCCTCTTACATCTCATATAATTCAATAAACAATTTAAACTGTTCCTTTATAATATCAATTTTATCTCAGTAGATTCGCTCAAAAAATTTCTAAGTCAATGTAAACAATGTAAAAAAATACAAAAAATTCGACAAGTATAGCAGGTGATCTCTTAGTCTAGGGTAAACAAAGAGTTTTTATATCGTTATTGCTCTTTCCCGTAATTGAAACTTCATGATTTTTTTTTTATGAATTGCTAATTTTTTGTTCCATTTTTGGTCAAATTTTCATCATTTTTTAATGAGCCGTTTAGCGTCAAAAAAACATTTTCTGAAAACAGAAATCGTACTGTAACGCCCCATTAGCGAATGTAATTTTGAAAAAAAATATCTCAACTCATTCTACACATAATGTTCTATTTATAGGCATAGTTTCATTCTTGTCCGTCAAACAGTATGGCTTGTATCGCTCTCACAAGGTTTGAGATTGAATTATAAGTCAAAATTTGTACATTTTATTGAAAAAAAATATTTCCTGTTGTTTTAAAATTCTGTATATATTTTTAGTTTGTTCCATTTGTAACCTCAAAGATAAGGTCAAAATTTCAAAACTCTAGGGTTATCAGTTCAGGAGAAATAAATGTTTTAAAAAAAATGGTTTTTGGCAAAAAAAGTGACTTTCCCATCATGCATAATTCTTCCCAAACAATAGGGATCTTCGTCTAAATGGGGCCCATTTTTGTGTAAAATATCAACTTGATCCATCAAAGATTCTGGACCGTAGCGTGGTAACAAGCAATGCTAACACACTCACCCACCCACCCACGCACCCACCCACCCACCCACCCACCCACACACACACACAGACATCATCGTAAAAACGTCATAAAACGACTTCTGGGACCTCAAAACATGTAATTCCGTCAAAATCTCGAGATCGAATTTTTTCACGATCACTATACTTTACTTATAGTAAAGTAAAAAAAAATTAAAAAAGTTAAATTAGAAAACGATAAATTAATAAAAGTACAATATTAATATTAAATAAAACTTTGTTAACTCAGCTGTTAATGAAAATTACTTCAGCCACTGTGGCAATAGCAATATGCCTGTAGTTTGGGATAACTAAAGGCTACTGCAAGGCAACAAGTGGAAGGTTCAACTGGTTTGACTTGGTGATGCGAAAGAAAGCTTGGGGCTTACGAAATCGAATCAGCCCAGGGATTGTGTTTACCTACAGCACCATGGAGGTAAATGACCCTAATACCACTGCTGCAGTACTGACGCGAGAAAATGAGCAAATATTGGCAACACTGGCTACTTCGATTAAACTAAAAATAACCACATCAGCAAGGCAAGTTACCACGCCTTAGCATTTTCTAATAATAAACTTCAAAATGTGTTTTCAGGGTCAACAGATTAAAACAATCTCATTTATTTAATAAAACAACGCACTTGGCCTGCTCTATATTTGCATTTAAAAAAGTATATAAGAAATATAAATTCTATTAATCTTTCAATCAGTGATTTCATTAAAGGTTATGATTAAGACAAGTAAGTATAAAACGACTTTTCTTTAACGCACAGTTTGTACTAAGATCATTTCTGACAGTTTGAATCAAATCTTAAAATCAATATTTGGCACGTTTTCTCGGAACCAACTTATCCCAGAGTGACAGAAATGTTAATGTAGGCATAGATACAGACAACTTCAAATGTAAAACACTCACTAATACAAAGCCGCAGAGGAGAGTAAGGACTGACAGTTCGTCAAATTTTGTATTTTTTCACGAATCTACTTCTTTTTTTAGTTGGTTTTAGAGAAACTTTCAATTTCTAAAAATTAACATAATGCTTGTATTTAATGAATGGTCAAATTATAAAGTCATTCAGTGCGACCATTAGTACCCGTGGTTTACATAGTGTACTATAGTACTCTAGGATACCAACTACTCTATTTTTCCCATTGCACAATATAAAAGCTAAATATAACCGTAAAATTACTAAAAATTATACGAATAGAACTGATAATAGCGAAGTTATTACTGATAAGCCGTAAATATAAGTTTATCAGTGGATTCGAAAAAAGATCTAAAGAAGAAGTCTAGAAATCAATCTAGAAATGAATTTACTTTACAATATTCAATTTCTTTACAACAATAACTTTATCAAATGTTCTCATAATTATATCTTATAACATTATTGAGCTATTTTTTAATTATTTTAGAAACATTTTTGTTCCTGAATTCTGAGTATTTCAATTTAAACTATTTGTAGTTATAAGGAAAAAAATATTTTTGTCCTGACCTTTGAATATCGGCAATGAAATCGTTTGCAGTACCAAACAAAATAAATGAGAGAATATAGAAATTTTAGGGTGATCAAAATGAATAAGCAGCTAGTTTCCATGGTATACAGTATATGACTACTAAGGGATCTTATGAATCCCAGGTTAGTATACGTCACAATTACAGTATATGCAGTATTCTGTAATGTACAGAATGTGTACAGCTTTTGCTTGTACATAGTACCTGTAAAGTCAATATATCATATAATAATGTATTCAGTTTCAGGATGATATGGTATTATTAATACCAAGATTGGGAAAAAGAGTGATTAATGAATGAAACGTCACAAAAGTGTATGGAAGACTTTACTTCACCTCATATTGCCGATAAATCAGAAGAAGTGTTGAAGAAGACCTTTGGTGGGTGTGTTGTCATTCTCAAACTGATGTTGCATAAGCTTACAACCCTGACCTCAAACCTCCAATGTTTTGTCAACCTTAAAGGCGGGTATGTATCAAAAGAGACCCAAAACTATGATGGTATTTGAAAAAGTCTTCAGAGAGAGACCAATAATCATTCAGACTTAATAACAAAGACTACTTCGTTATAACTTACAAAGACGAGAGTGAGCATATGCCTTAATATAGGAATAAACACTCCGCTGTGGTTGAGAAAGTAAGTGAAAGTATCCACATTTCAATGTTTAACAAAAACAAGCGTTTGTGATATCTATAATGCAATTAAAACAGTAATGCGTCTAAAATTAAATGAATTAAAATACTCTGGAATAAACATACTCATCATCCTATCCACAAACTCCTCTTTCCACCCTGTGCCCCTAAGTTAAGGACATTCCACCCGGAATGATTCATAGTCTCCCTACTCTGGACTTACTCGTATCTAGTACAAACTGGTAAAAAAAATACACATGGTAGAGCACAGTAACTGGTGTTCAACTAAATTATTTATAAAGTTAGTGAGAGGAAAAAGAATAATTTTACATTCAGTTATTTGTTTCTGACAGACAGTTTTTATCCTTCCTATAACCAACATATAAACCTTACTTTAAATTCCTCTTATTATTTAACCGTCCAACATATATTGCAAAAATGTATTTCATTTTTATGTTATTTTTATAAATAGTGACCTATATTAACTCCTAAAAATATCCGACAAAGCCCTTTCACTTAGTGGACTGTATGTATTCTCTTCTTAAAATTGCATCAGAGATAACATCAATATGACAGATCATTCAAAAAAACTATCACTTCGGATATTAAGAGTTAGTCAAACAACTAAATTCACTAGTTACAACTAGCCTGCCATTTAGATTGCAGAAGATTTAGTCCAAGCAATCACCAGCGCAATCTTAATAGAAACATTATACATCACGATAGCAATGTTATTGAAGAATCAAACACAGAATCTTCTGAAACTAGTCACTATCACTTAAAAAAAAAATTTCTATCCACGAGTGAGTGGTTGAAAAGCTAATCAACTGCCAATCAACAAATCGACTAATAGCTATTAAAAAAAATAGCAAACAACGTTCTAAAATTCACTTATAAATTACTGTTGACCATGAAAAATAAGTTAATTGAAAATTCATTATGATTGGCTTCCTATTAGATCAGTTGACTACACACAGAAACCCATTTAGTTTAAATCTGTTTTTATTTAAACCATTCTTTATAAATTATAAACTATGACTACAAGATAGACTATTAAAATTACAGTGTAGAGAGAAAATTGATTAGAACATGATTTTGAAAGAAAAAGAAAATATGTGGTAATGAAAGATATGAACATAGATGCATGAGAGTGCTGCAGGAAAGCAGTCGCAGAGTGTGAGGGAAAACTGATAATGAGTACTCCACAACTTACCTCAAGAGACAAAGATAACAGCATCTAAAGAATGAAGACCTCGGCCTTCTTACTTGTCTCGAGTAGCGGAGCTCCATCTCAGCTAAATAAGTGAACAATCTAAATGTTTCCAAGTGAAAACCGACAAACCGGGCAAAAGGAAGGTAGCGTTACCATAACTATATAAACAGCGTGTAATATAAACTTTACTGCCTAATATACAGGATCTTTTAAATATTATAAAGAGCATAGATGTTTTAAAATAGTACCAATTGGCGTTTGACTGCATAAGTGGGAGGTCCTAAAAAAATGTATGGCAAATATAACTCAGAACTCTATTTCAAACCCAACAATGGTAAACTACAAAAAAGTGAAATAGCACGCGTCAAATTTCAGCTAATCGTATAGAAATGTATGAAAAGAGAGCACTAACTAATGACTGAATGACCTATCATTGCACAAATACAAATGCCAGAGATATGAAATTTGACAACAGGATTTCTTTAGTGACCTACATGAAAAGGAATCGTAGAAAAATCTTCAAAAACATTTTTCCCAATTTAGTTATAATAAATAAAACTAAAAACTATTCTTTACAAATATTCTTTAAAATGGAAGATTTAAAAGATAGTTTGGAAAGACACTGTTAAGTATTTGGATCCTCTACAACATTAACGGCAACATTTTTCTTTGAACATCATCTAAGTTCTAAGAAACGTTTCCATGTGAAACAAATCTGACTGAATTAAACAAACTATGTCACATGGAAACCATTTTTGAAACATGTTTCAAGTAACGCAAATGGTTAAAAAAATAATTCTAGAGGGAATTTGAAAGAGTTGTGAATATTCATGAAAAAAAAAAATATAAAGTTAAACATTAACATTTATTTAAATTTGACGGACTCTTCTCAATAATTTAGTTATATTTAGAAATACTGAAAATTTCCCAGTCAATCCAAATATTTGTTGCATAACAACTAAAAAATTTGAAAACTTTATAATTAGTATTTTATGGGAAAAAGCAATTGTACTAAAAACACATAATGGATAGTAAGTTAAACTTTTCATGAGACATATTCTATAAAAATTGTTCATCCCCTATTTATTGACTGGCAGACCCCTACAAGGTCTACAGGTTAAGGACCACCACAGGATCCTTGAGGATTCGATCGTCACCCTCCGAGGAGGGAAGTTTCCCGTGACCCCGGGATCACGGGTTGCAATGATAGTTGTTTGGCCCCTCTGGGCTCACTGTGGTATCATGGGAAATGTTAAAGGGATTGAAATCCCTTGTTGGCTAAACGCCACCTAGACGCTCAGATATATGTCAGAGTAGATCCATAGGTCTCTCTTTCGTTAGAAAGTAATGCTCGTAGGGTATCTATTCCTACTCACTTGAGTATTCCATCAAAGCCAAGTCATCTATATAGCAACTACCAGTGTTCCAGCCTACTAAGGTGAGATCGTAGAGGTTGGGGTCTAGCTCCCCGGGATGCTAAGCAGGCATTTATCCGAGAAGATACTGCTCCTCACGCAGCGACCACAAGGGTCTACCCAACGTGGGTAAGAACCAACAGCCACTACGAGTCCGACCTCAAGGGCGGGCTGGAGAGAAAACTCTCCATGGACCCCCGCCGCCCGTAGTACCGACTTATTTTAAGTCACTCAATGGGGTGACACTTATACCCCCCACCCCCCACGGCCAATACACACATACATATAAGTGGACATCCTTAAACAAATTACAATAACGGACTCACAGGACCTTCAAACGCGGAATCCCATAAAAACCTTGAAATAGAAAGTTTTCAAGATTACTATATGTTATTCTTCTATAAGCAAAGTAATACTAAAATTCATAAAGCATTCAACTATGATTCTATTACTTTCCTTTGGTGACTAGTTCTATACCAACGAGTTTACAATATGTATTCTTCTGATAAAGTCAATTGTAAATCACTATAGATTTTTTAGTTTACAATAAGTACAGTACAACAATTATGAAAAAAATATTAACTTAAATCATTAGTTGTGCAATCCGTAATTGTGTGGTATTTACTCATTCTGAGGTAAAATTGATAAACAAACAAAAGTCTCCATACAAATGATTTGTGTGGAGACTTTTGTTTGTTTATCAATTTTACCTCAGAATGGATTAACTTAAATTTTCATTAATTTATATGTTTGAGGTCCTCAGACTCCACTTTTGAAGTTTTCTGTCTGGGTTTCTGTTTCTGTGTGTGAGTGAGTGAGTGTGTATGTGTGTGTTTGAATGTGTGTTTCTCTCTCTCTCTCTGTGTGTGTGTGTGTGTGTGTTTATGTTTGTGTGAGAGAGTGTGTGTGTGTTTATGTTTGTGAGAGTGTGTGTGTGCGTGTGTGTGTGTTTGAATGTGTATGTTGTGGGTGGGGGATTTTGAAAAGTTTGTCTACACCCTTAGTCACACCAATTGCTAAACATAGATTGGGGGCAATTTTGTCTCTAGCAAAATTTACTTCACGTGTATTGCACATTACGTGATTTTAAATCTTCTTATACACTAACTCTATAAAGTAGAGTTTTCCCAGTTATGAAGAAGAATCATGATTTTTTTTTTAATAACACTAAATGTCAGTTTTGCATAAATATAAAAATGTTTGTTTAAGATTCAATAATCTGGAAGCTTGTGAATACGATACTCGTCACACAGATCGACACAAACACAACTCCTTATGTAAGAATGAGCTGTATGATTTCATGGCACTTATACAAACTTTTTAAACTCAAAAACATTTTATGGTACTAAGCTAGAAACACTGGATTAAATCTTTCCAAGTGGCGTCCACCAAACTTCGTTGCTTTGAAAAAATTGAAACTTATTAGTCCTAAATAATATAATCTTAAATAAATGAAATTGTACTTTGTATAAAGGCATTATAACCAGCATCCACAAGACAAGGTTATTAAAACAAATATTTGTATTACTTATTAATAATTTTTATTAATTAGTTAGTTTTATATTATCAAATATAAAACTTGACTTGTTTTTTCATTTTTTTTAATACACAAATTGGTAATAGATGGTGTTATTATTATTTTGGACGGGCTCATATTTGGGGATGAGGATGTAATTTTAACTGCAATTTTAAGTCAACATATTTGCGTATCAAAGTTTTCCGTAGAAAATATGATCGATAGGAATGTTGTCATTAAAAGGAAGGATCGCATTCAGTTCTTACAATTTTGACAGAATTATAATTACCGGTATTTATCACCAGAAAATATTTCAATTCCTCAAAATATTTTAAGATACTCTAATAATGGGTAGCTGGGCTCCAGAACCGAAAATTCTTTCAAGAGGGGGAATGATTCATTAAATGAATTTTTATCATAGCTCACTTACTTGATGATTGAAGCAAAGTAACCTTTCCTTAATAAAACTTTAATAAAGTACCAACCAATCCATTTAGTAATAACTGTTGATACGTCATCTACGTATCCATACTGAAAAAATTTCAAACAGTGGACTAATGGAAACACAATTGCAATTCAATATTACTTTTTATACACCATGAATTAAAACTTTTATGCAGATTCAATCGCTGTATAATTACGGTAGAAGACAACACCATTACAATTTTTTTATAAATTTTCTGTATTGCGGGTGTGACATTGGCAAAACCGTGAGATTAGTTTTCCTGTTTCTGACAATGTAAAAATAAAAACACATGGCAAGAATCGGTTTTATTCTGTGTTTGGACTTGATACGATTTTAAAAGAAATACTTCACAATGAAATAAAATATGTTTGTTTTAAACGAACATTATAGATTTTATATAAGGGGGTGAAAGTGTGACTCATTTGCTATGAGCATGCCACACCACCAAGTTGATTTTACATCGGTAGTCCTCCGGTAGTTCTTTAGAATAACAAATATTTGGTACTGATCAAACTTGGTACTCACTACATTAAGGTCGGTCTTCTGGGTGACAGCAGCAGTAGTGAAACAAAGAGAGGTAGTAGAGGTGTTCCGATAAGGGGCAGAAAATGAATTTTTATTCTTGCTGCACACGCTTACACTTAAAAATTTATTAAATCCCAAATTTTATCCAACAGACAGTGGAAGGGAAGAGAAAGGACGGACATTATATGACAAGTTCAGTGCTTAAAAAGAGAGTTACGCCACTGCAGGATCAAAACTAAGATCTGAACATCCAATGTTTAGTACTTCACCTAGCTAACATCTGACCTCACGAAATCAGAATGTTTGGTCTGAATTGGATACAATGTGGAAGACGAACTTGTTTTAACATTAAGGTGATTAAGTAAAGATAGGGAATCTTACGAAAGATAACTCATCCTAAAGTTCACTTGTAAACTTTACCACACTCTATAAAAGTATGGTACTGCTTACCATAGAAAAAATGTTTTCATAGCATTTGGAAATAGGCTGGTAAAGTTCCTTTTATGCCACATAAACTCTTCAAGATATACAGAGAGTATCAGCCATCAAGTATTATTATACTCAGCTGATGTTTGTTCCGTTAGCAACATATAATGATTAGCTTACAGTATTATCAGCAAAAACAAGATCTCTTAATAAGCCCTCTATTGGTCGGAATCAATACCTGTCATAGGGAAAAACAATTTTGTTTTTAAATGCCTGCTTTCTCTGCTTCTACGATGCCACATATTCTTGGGATTAACAGGTTGGTTTATTCAAAAATTTAAATATTTATAAAGAACTAGATGATCTACCCGGCGTTTCCTGGCCGGTAAATTAAGCCCCGTCGTTTTTGTTGTGGGAGGTAGATCGAAAAAAGGACTCTCATCAAAATCAAAATACCGCAGTTAGTTCCCTCAAAAAAAAGTTTTATAAAATCCACATGTTTCTTTGTATTTAAATGTCTTCAGTTTTATTTCTATAGAAGACAGTCAGACAAACTTTGTATTTTATAATGGTATACAGATGTGTGTGTACAACCCGTACAACGCCTTCCTTTGATTAAAAACAACTTCTATTAATAATGCCATATTTTTTTCTGATTTACCATATTTGAATTGTTCAGGAAATTCTTTGCACAGATTTTAAGAAAGCATGAAACATGTCAAATACCATAACCTTGGAAATATTGATTACCTACCTTCCAGCATTTCTTAACAGAACTACCAAATCATTTTAAAAATATCCTTCCAATTAGAAAAATTAATAAGAATTACGATTACATTTATATTTCCTGCGGTGTATATTTTGTCATTTTCACACGAACTTAAGTAAATACTAAAGATAAGCAATTCTAAAATGCACGTTATAAAGCGAATCCATTCTAAAATTTACCTTGTAAATAGAAGCCATGATTTTCTTGTAGGAATGGCTCATTACAATATTAGTCTTAATCATTTCACCCATATTAAAAGCAATCAAATAGTACCATTGTTATCAATTAGTTCAACTTAATTAAAGCAAATCGAATCGAAAGTGTTTTTTACTCGGTCTATTATGTTTGGTTGTGATTTGCATATGGGAATATAACATAGACTATTTTCTACTCTAGAGATTTGTTTTACATCACACTTTTTAAGTCTAGTTGGCTCAGATTGGAGGACAACTTAGTCACATACTATGTACTCTGCACATATCACTCTGCACTATGTACTATGCACTCTGATCATAAAGAACCATTTACTATCATGCAATGATTGATAAATAATTATTTTCAGGAATAATAGTTATTTTCCTGAACATTAAAAGATACAGACTAATTCTGTTTCTAAAATATAAATATACGGTGTAATATATAAATTATCATTCCATTACATTGCTCAATATTTAAATAGGAGTAGCGTTGAAAAGTGTAAGTAAATGCCATTTTTTCTACTCAAAATCTATTTTATTGTGTTTAAGTTTTTTCTGCGGCCACCGCCAGTTTATAGAAAGAAGGTCTTCCCATAAATATCAGCAATAACAACGCACTGTTCAAACTTACGGATGCATTTGGCTACTGGGTGAGTATAAGCTAGAGGCGGGAAAACTACGGTCCGCAAGCCACATACGACCGCTAGTTCTTCTAGACTAATAACCCATAGATGCAAGCTAAATTTGTTGGGGTATTTTTTCTGTTTTTTGCCTTTTTTTGAATAAACGTAGAACTCAGTATACATTACACTGACTTTATCGTGTTTTTGTATAACAAAAGTAGCACCTTACTTGTGAAAAATGTAAACAAATAACGAATTTAAACTGCCGAAAAGGTTTTATAGCTATTCATTTTGAGCTCACTGAAAGTTAATTTTGCAAAGTAAAATACCAAATTTTTCATTATGATAAAGAGGAGAGTTTTCAGAATAATAAAAATGTTGTTTGACCGAACAAAAATGCTGAATCCTTTTTACGATGGAAAATAACAATACTTAAAGAAAATTTCAAAACTGCAAAACCAGGATCAATAATTCTATCCAATGAATGGAAAGAATTTTTGGCACAGAACTCTTTTTTGAACGTCTAAATGTGAATTATTCAAAGATACCAAAACTCCCGTTCATAATATCACCATGAAATAATAAATATGAAGTGAAATAAAATGCACTCAATGATTTCAAAATGATTAAAAACAAATGTTTTGTAACGAGTCATATATATTTCAAAGAAATTGATTTTCCAAGGAATTTAAAATTAAATTACTCTATTTTTTATTTCTTTCATTTATTCAGAAAGAGGATGGAATATAGAAAATAGAGATCGTGCCTGTGGGTTGTGATCTGTTTTTTACTCTGGACCACCTGACAAATTTTTGCAGCCGATGTGGCTCGCGATCCAAAAAGTTTGCCCACTGCTGGTATAAGCGTTCTGTGCGTCACGTAAAAGGTCTCGTTTTGTTCCATTTCTACCCAGAGACATAAATTGCCTTATACTCGTAATACCACTATTGGAGCACTTAATGCTCGCCGCTGGTATAAGCGTTCTGTGCGTCATGTAAAAGATCTCGTTTTGTTCCATTTCTACCCAGAGACATACATTGTCTTATAATACCACTATTCGGACCACTTAATGCCCACCGCTGGTATAAGCGTTCTGTGCGTCACGTAAAAGATCTCGTTTTGTTCCATTTCTACCCAGAGACATACATTGTCTTATAATACCACTATTCGGACCACTTAATGCCCACCGCTGGTATAAGCGTTCTGTGCGTCACGTAAAAGATCTCGTTTTGTTCCATTTCTACCCAGAGACATAAATTGCCTTATAATACCACTATTCGGACCACTTAATGCTCACCGCTGGTATAAGCGTTCTGTGCGTCACGTAAAAGATCTCGTTTTGCTCCATTTCTACCCAGAGACATTGCATTATGCATTGCCTTATAATACCACTATTGGACCACTTAATGCCACTCACCGTATCATGCTGATTAACGGTCTGATCGTAATTCTTTGAATATTTTAATTCTCTAAATAAAACTTGGTAGTAGTAGAATAAATGTTACTATCTTTCAAACATTCCTCCTTATAGAAATCAAGTTATTTGTCTTCGATTTTCCCAAGAAAAAAGCCATTAATTCAAATTTACTGCATGGATGGTAACCATGTAATTAATCAATAATACATATTTGTTTTTATTTAAATAATAAAATAGAAAGATTATTCTGTAAAATTGGTTTCAAATATGTTGAATAATTGAATGTTAATATTTTCCCTTTAATACCACAAGAATCTAGATATGTAAGATGAATTACAATGCAGTAGTTACAATAGAATTATACATATGATTCAAATTAAGACAGAATAGGATGTTAATATGAAATTAGATATAAGAAAATATCTCTATTTATACACTATATGAAATAGATAATGCTGATTAGGAGCCAGGCAAGATGATGAACACTAACGTATTAAGGTATCATGGTCTTATATGTCAAGATTATGAGACTCTGGTAACATAAATTCGATAACACGAATTAATGGAATATTTATTTGAAATGAATATCAGGTTAGTAATAACGCAGAGTAATGTATGACTCAATAAATTGAAACACCTACACTAGACTGAAACGTGAAACTGACAATAACGTAAATATAGAAAGGTAGGCTATCAGCCTCCTGCTTCTGACGTCAATTATGTAATTAGTTTCGAATCAAATTGCACTTTACCTCAGTGGAATTATAAATAATTAAGCCAAGCATTACTTGGAATGAAGGGTTAAAGGTAGTAGCAGTACTTACTAATGCATAAAAATGCAAAAAAATTATATCAGAAAAAAAAGAAAGATTTAAATCTATGACAATAGCAAGCCGATAATTTTCAAACCCTGAGATAATGATAATGTTGAATTAAATGGTTCTAATTATATTTGGTTATGGGCAGAACTTGGATGGGTGTCACTGGTGAGCGCCAAGGGCTTCTCCTATGTTCATAAAAGTGTGTCGAATCATAAATGAACCAAAATTTTACCCCCTGATAATCACAGACGCCTTCAAAGTGTTGGTAAAGAGAAAACAACTTATGATTCAATTTTATTGTCGCCACAAAACTTTACACAGTTTAGAGTCTAAATAGAGCTTCTCAAACTTTTCCATATTGCGTCCCACTTGAGGTAAACATGTTTTGAGTCATCACTTTTACTGGGAAAAACAAAATTTATTTGGAAACTTTTCCCTTAGCTGTGTCAAAGTGAGTAGCAAGATGTGCAAACAGGAGGGCGATTCTTAAACCATTACTTATTTTCTCTGATTTCTGAAAGAACTGGAATTCAGAATGACAGTTCTGCTAGAAGGCTTGTGATTGTGGACTCTACCCGCAGCAAATCAGTGTTTCTTCATATTACATCACCTCTGTCAAAATCGTATCAATCTGAGATAGTGATTTCAACTTAGCGGGAAGCGACAATTTCAATGTCGCGTAGTTGTGTATGTCACACATTGAGTAGCGTTCTTTCATTAAATAAACACTCAAAATTACTACTTTTTTTCGTGTCATGACATTTTGAGTCTTTCAAATATTCTTGCTCCTTCACTTGGCTGTAAATCAAAATCACCATTTACTTTACAAAGAGACGTACTCTCTGGTGGAGCAATTATTACCAATTACAAATAAGTTTTTTGACTTAGTATTGGTATTTCTATCATTCAAAATTAAATAAATATTTTTTTCATAAAATAAATTTTAGTTATTTTCAAAAATCTACCCTAAACTAATCAGCATGCTAAACTATACCTTCTAGTTTATAGTGAATGTCTTTACACTCAGAACTACCAGCTCATGTAAAGTCGCTTTATTTTTAACTATTCTGTTTTTCATTCAATCCAGCTTATTTACATAGTTCATCAGCCCTTTAATAACAATTACTCATATTTCTTGAGTTTTGACGTAGTCATTATTAGAAATGTTGTAACAATTTTTTTAAAAAAATAAAGGAACATTCGATTTTGCACTAATTTTGAACTTACTATTGTGCATAGTGTCATGTATGTATTTAAGTTTATTTATTTTTGAAAAAAAAAATTGTTGATTGCTTTAAGAAGACCAGTCCTTTGTTGAAAGCATTAGTTATAATAAATTGAATTAATTATAATAAATGTCCCAAAAAAGTTATCAAAATTTGCTTGATTTGAGTAAATGATATATTTCTTCAAAAAACTCACGTGAATTTCGTGAAAATTTGTTTTCAAAACTTTATGGATGCAATTTGAGTAAACATGTATTCATTGTAAATATACGAATATATCATGAATGTGCTGCCTTTTTCACCTTAGTCATGAGAGCAAAAATATGGCTTTGATTTCCTTTTCGTCACAAGAACTTCACATTTACATATATTTATTTTCTTACATCCGAACATCGAATGACCTTTAGTGTTAAAAGTGTTAATATAATTATTAATAATAATTATAATAATATTTATAATTTTATATTTATAAAAGCCCACGTGTGAGTAGCCTGTTTATTAAGAATAACAACCAGGACAAGGGTTCAACTTTAAAGGAAAGAAATCTGGTGTACGAGTATACATGTACTAATGGGGACTGTGAAACCCAAAAACACTCGTACATTGGTATGACTACCACATCCCTATCAAGAAGGCTCACCATGCACCTAATGGCCGGAGCCCCCAAAAAACACACGCAGGACAAACATAATGTTAAATTAACAAGAGAGATGCTGGTTGCAAATACCAAAATAATAAAAAATGAGAGTAACCACCATAGACTGAAAATTTTAGAGGCTCTATTAATTCAAAAATTCAAGCCACTCCTTAATATTCAGGTGGAAAATAGTAGCCGTATTTTGAAGCTATTAGTTCGCATCAAGGGCGGCCAGAAACCCTTGCAGGTAGCGACGCATGCCGGGAGGCCACTCACCCCACAGATTAACGCCCAACTATACTTAAACTTTATGGAAAAAACCCCCCTTCTACCTTCTCTGTGTATATATTAAACCAGGTTTTCACATTAGATCTTATTCACGTCCTGATGATGAATGTTGATCATTCGAAACATGTCGACCATAGAGATGTACTTTATTGTGTAGACGAAATAACGAGAGTGTTATTTAGAAAAATTGAGAAACTTGTTAAGAAACAGGTATCAGCTAAATTTGGTGTCATTTTCAATAGTGTAGGTATCAAGGAAGGACTGCTACCAAAATTTACGAATATATATATATATATATATATATATATATATATGAATAATAATCAAAATAACACTTGATATAATAGATGGATTAATTTACCACAATGAAAACAATTTTTTAAAACAATGCTCTAAGGCCTTTCTTCTCTCCGAAGATGTGTTAACGAAAGGCCTTAGAGCATTGTTTTAAAAAATTGTTTTCATTGTGGTAAATTAATCCATATATATATATATGTGTGTGTGTGTGTGTGTGCGTGTGTATGTATGTATGTGGTGTGTGTGCGTGTGTGTGTGTGTGTGTGTGTGAGCGTTTGAGAGACAGTAGACTGAAAGGACCCATGTAATATGTTAACTTGAATATAAACATTAATATATTCAAGTTATAACGTCTGTTTGTATTATTCTCTGTTATCAAATTCTTTTAGAGATAACTCTTCTATGACCAAATATATTCTGGAACTAAATGAACCAGGATACTTTTAAAATTGTCGCATAGTACATAATTGTTCATAATAACGTCACTCTCACGGTTTTACCACTTTATGGGGTACTTCAAGAGTGTCAACTACTAATGAAAAATATAGCTATCATTAATTACGTATAGATGAGCTTGCTCTACATGAACGACACAACCTGTTTAATATGTTTCAAACACAAATAACTTCAGAGGAAAACTGAAACACATTGTTGAGAACAAATATAATAAATAAAGATAAATGTATACAACTTTGTCTAGACGTCATCTGAGCATTGAAAGTCATAGGAAACTATAAAAGATTAATTCTGGTGTTTGCTCTTCCTTGTAATTTTAGCTATTCATATACCAATATTTAGGTATTTTTTCCAAATTGTTTATAAATATTTTTTATTTTCACATCTCATAATGTTTCATACTTTTGCATTTAATTCAATTTGCAGAAACAAGAAACTGCAAATTAAGTATTATTAACTGTTCAAAATTATCCTTTCCAAAATCCATTGATATGGCCTAAATTCATAGATAACTTTTCATCTATATTATGAACAGTATTCTTTATTTCATAGTTTAATTCTAATATTGCTGATCTACTTAAAATAAGCCAAAATACTCTATAATACAGAAAGAACTGACTAGTTCTGTCACTATTTCAAACAAAAAACCGGGATGTCAGGGTGGTAAGTGTTGTGAGATAAAGACAAGAGAGTTTGAGCAAGACGATGAAACTGTCTTAGGTCTGATAGTTCACGTTTCCGCCTTGCAGATAACAAGATGTAACAAAGGTGTGTCTAAAACAATGATTTTTTTTTCGTAAAACTTCATTTGTGTGCAGACTTCTTCTTTTATTTTTCTCATTTTCAATAAAAATAGCACATAGTAACTAATGCAGAATTACTGGGAAGAAAAATAAATAGATGAAAGTAGAAGAGGCATAACAGAACAGAGGCATTTACGTATTTCCATCTGAGAGCCGGGAAACAAGTCGATAAATGCGAAGTAAACCACACATTACACGAATGGTGTATGTATTAGAGAATGGGGGTTTTAGGAGGATCGGCTCTCCTTGTTGTGCTAAGGGGCGCCATTTTGTGCAAACTCTAGAACTTCGTACTTAAATATAGTTTAGAATGTTAGGTTGAGACTGTCCTGTATGTTTAAACCACAACAGTTTTAGCCAAAGAGACTGAAGTGTGGATTCACCTTATATATTTGACGCATCAGTAATTATATAAAGGCTTTCTAATATATCAGGGGATCATCTGCAGTCAATCGATGATTACTGATAAAATATTTTCTCTCCATTGAGTAAAAATATTTCCCTGACATCAATCTGAAAATTATAAGATAATATAATTTCTTATTTAATATAATTATATAGTTTTAGGAGTTTTCAATATTTTTCGCATGTGTATACATATTTTCAGATACTTTGCAATGTTTCATTTCGTGTACGTGTATATATTTATTAATAAACTAGACTACCCCTGACCCTTTCTGTCACTCAGAAATTATAGCAATAGGTATTGAAATACGAATAAATTCACTGAACATGATTGACAGGGATAATTTTAATTGGTGTTTCTTGTTATTGAAACACGGAAACAAATTCCTATATGGCCCAAGCTTTTGATATAGTATTCTTATCAAATGATTCAAGATATACATTCACAGTAAGTATATTAGCAAAATAAAAATCATTTAAAAGTAAAAAAAATATTTTATTTGATGACATAAATGAATAAAAGATCAATTCCAGTTATATACACAATCAAATATATTTAAAACAAACAAAACTTCTAAATTGAAATATCCAATTTATTTACCCAACGTAAAATAAAATTAATAAAAGGAATGTGACTTTATAATAAGTATTTATATTACCTTAGAACATTCGTATTTTATCCAACAGTTTTGTTCAATTTTGTTTCTAAATTATTCATTTTTAACCTCTAATGTAATAGTTTATTATATATTATAGGCTATTCGGACTCCCTAATGAGAAATATTATTAAATAATATTGTAGAAAATCGAGGCGAGTATACAAGCCACTGGGCTACCCTGACCCTCTAATACGAGTTGTTATTATGAACTACAAGAACGTTGTTATTTTACGTACAACTACAAGAAAGCCCATCACAACCAAAGTAAAGATTATAATAATTTCAGGTCTCTATCTCCACGGAAAATGGATGGACAAACAAACAAACTCAGGAACTTTATATATTTGTTCACTTATGTCAATAAGGAGTAGTCAGAATATACAGGATTACAAGTGGAAATTAGTTTATTGATTTGTGCATTGATTATACCATTTGAAGAGTTATAGGGTAATTATTAATGCATAAATTAAGTTATTTTACTAAATATGATACCAAACTAAATACTAAATATTAATTAACATTAATTAAACGGAGACATGACAAGCTGTATTACATTGGAAGCAATAAAACAAGCAGACATGATAAATAACAAAGGCTGATATGATAAGAAAGGGAGTTATGAATAAACAAGAAGCAATTTGCAGGGGATTGTATTTATCTGCAAGCGTCTCACATTAATCTAACTATAGAATGGTTCATTAACTTGGCTCTTATTAAAGTAAGACAGGACGCAATCTAATGTAAAGTAATTGCTGTATATTTAACTCCCCTAATCATAACAATAATAACAGTGTGAGGAGCAGAATGAAAGGATTTATAAACACACAGTTTAAAAATGAAGTGTTACTTATATAACAAGACCCATCACAGCGGAAAGGGATAGCTAATCATCAAGTACAGAGAAGATTATACTTGTATGGAGAGAGAGAAAGCGAGAGAGAGACAAAGAAACTTTGAATATAAACTGAATATAACGTTTACAGGAATGTGAGCTAAAGACAGAGGAACAGAAAGAAAAGAAAATCATATATATAATAAAGTGAGATAGAGTGAAAGTTAGTAAGAGACCATAATAGAGTAATCGAGAAGTGGAGGAATAGAAGAAATAATAATTCTATAAGACAGATTAGGATTGTTATGGGAAAATGAGGGAGAAACAATGGAATGGAAGGTAAGAGAAGAGGGGAAGTGAGGAAGAGAAAAAGATGACCATATGAGGGTAGACGGAGGCAGAAGAAATTGAAACTAATTTCCTATTCTTTTTGACTGAGTACTACAAGGAAGAAAACGTTTGTAGCACTCGACTTTACCACAAGCAACGCGACACTGGATTCAAAGGTAATCGATGCATTATTTAGTAGTTATAATGTGACTGTTGCCATTGTGATAAACATTAAAGAACATGTAATGATATTTAAATAATATCTAGAATTTGCGACTGGAGGGATTTTCTCCAGTAAAGGGATTTGTTTCATCCAAAGCACAAATTTACAGGTTTAACACTATTTGTACCATAAAAGTGAATGAAGTGTTGTTCATTCATGAACAACTAAATACGCATATCGGACATCCAGGGTTTCCTTATGGGTATAGCCGTCAGACCATTAGAGGAATCATAACAGTTTAAGGCTAAAGAAATTGATAATACGGTCATTCTCACTTTCAAAACAACGATGACGGCCGATATTTTAGTCAATTCTGATTAATAGTTACGACATACAGACTCAATTCACAATGTAGCAGTATTTCCTTCAACTATGCTTTTCTACAAATGTTAATCTATATCTTAATAAACAGTTACAATTACATCTCTAGTAATTTTATATTTATTAAACTGTAAAATTTATAATAACATTACAAATATAAAGAAATGATATTCTATTTAGGTATGTACGGTGTATTCATCTGCGTACGATTGTGTGTGTGTGTGTGTGTGTGTGTGTGTGTGTGTGTGTGTGTTGTGTGTGTGTATGTGTTTGTGTAAATGTATACACCTTTCATTGTTTATTATATACGTCATACACTGAGCTCTTTTTGCCATCGGGCAATTGGAATAACCTATTTTACCTATCTCCTGTGTGAGTATGACTTCCTAATTACAAATATGTTGAGAAGAAATTCAAACATATCCATAATTTCTACTACTTCACAATTAGTAAAATAAATATCATGAAATAAATTATGAATGTATTGACATCAACTACAGTTCTGTTTATTAATATATTATCAATGCAAATTTTTATGAATGGCTGATATCTTATAAAATAATCTATGAAAAAAGAACATCAGTGTAGGAGTTGACTTTCGTTGTAGTATTAAAGGGATTATATGGTAACCAGTGGAAAGGAGGGTGAAATTGAACAGAGTAGCAAAAAGTTACAGACCACAAGACAATGTTATTATTTAGAAAATTGAAGGCTGCATATTAAAAGATGCGAATTCCAATATTGAGTCCAGAATTCTTGTGGTATTCAGGAATTAGCTTGAAAAAGGCCGGGAACAGTATGCCGGATACTAAATAAAGTCCATCTACTTGGATACTGCATGAAATTCATAAATTCAAACTTCATTAAAATTGATGTTATTTAATATAAACCAACTGTACGTAAGGTGTTCATTAATAAAAATAATTTCATGATTTGAAAAAATGTACGTGTTCTAACATCTCTTAAATATTTTTTAATGATATCTTTATAATGTGGGAGGGTGGGTTCTTCAGAATCCAAACTTTAGTGATCACTCTATACACTATACCATTTAACCTATTTTAAGCAATTTTGTCAACAATATAGCTCATGATGTGGAAACAAACGCTATTGCTTTGCAAGCTGTTGCCCTAGTGTACTTTGTCATTAATTTACAGACACGTATTATTTTCTCCTCTTTCCTCTTTATTCGGACCATTATCGTTATAATGTTACCTGTTATCTTTTCGTATTTAAAAGTATTCATCAGTATTTGACAGCAATATACCTTTTAAGCGTTAAACGTTTGCTCAAAACAAACATACTTTTAACCATATGCTTTATTGGCAGTATGTAATGGAGGTATTGAAATATACCATAATAATAAAGTTAATTGGAATATTATTATAATTATTGCAAAGGAATTGTTAGAAACAATGATGTCACAATGAAAAATCGTGTATATTTTTCTAAAGCTTCACTCTGAAAGATGGACAAGGTCTATTATGGAAGAAACTTCTCCAAGTTAGACATTGAACTCTTCTCTACATAAATTGATTCTTCTTTCTTTTTGATAATGGCTTTAGTTGTAGTAAAATTGAGTATACAATTCAAATTCATTAATTAGTATAATATTTATGCCATGAATACACACTAATTAGTATTCATATTGTGTCATTTTCAAACAAATTCCCGAGAGTTAATTTTTTGTACTAAGTGGCACCTTAAAAGTTACTGATCACTGGATTTTATGAGAAATGATCAATTGAAAGAAAGCCGCATGACGCCTAGAATGGCTGCTAAAGAGGTTTGGCGGTTATTTGACAAGCAGTAAGTCGGTTTGAAATGCAATGACAGAGGAGGCGTGATAGAGTTGAAAGTTAACTCACTCTACAGTGATTAACGTCTGGCTGTATAGGACGTCACCTCGTTAAGGTAACTGAGTTAGTCTTACTCCTCCACTCGCTGCAGCTACCCAGTCAAAATACTCGCGAGTCTGTGAAAACACCGGGGGAACGCCTTGCAGCTGCTGTGTGAACTGCCAGAGTGTCCTCGCAATGCACTCGGCCTTTGTCTTTACAACGGCCACTGCCAGCTAGCAAAGTCATCTGTCAACAAGGTCCTCTAAGAGGACGTGTAAGAACAAGGATATGTATGATAGTATGCAAGGCATCTCTTTATATTAATTTCTAACGTAATAATACGCTTCTTCGTTACAAAGTTGCAATGTTCTGTATGATGGTACAAAAGACATCACTTTAATCCGTTAGATAGTATTACATTACATCTTTAAGGGTAGGTAAGGTGCTATAAAAGCAGCATCTCTGGAAGGCTTTTGAACTGGTAAATAGATCAGATTTTAACAAAGTATAATATACAATTGATATCTATTAATACTTAATACGTATTGAAGGCTTTGTAAGATGGCATATGTGCGATATGTTTTCCATATATCAATATTCAAGATGACTGTTTAAAGGACGTGTATATTAAAGTTTTTATAAGGTGGTATACAGTGACGTCTTTACTGAGTTATGTAAGCTGGTATATTGGATAGATTTTAGAAAGATATTGATGAGATGGTACACATCTCATGTCCTCACACACTTCTGTTACACGATACACACGACAGTTCTTTCCAGGCATTTGTAAATTTCTTTACCGATCAAATGTTTACAAGGCTATTTCAGATGGTGTACTGGTCACATCTGAACAAATCCTTGTTCTATATAGCATATAGGTACTATCGTTGCAAGGGTTGTTCAATGTATTACAGCTCTCTTTAATAGACGATGAAGTTTGGACGGAGGTTTGCAGGTGATGTATTTATACCTTTGCGCAGGTGGTAAGCTTCTATTCTTACGCTTATAATCGATGCTATGTAAAAGTCACCGGCCCAGACCCTCAAAATTGAATTACTTTCACTGCGCGAGTCACCCTTTCACTGCAATCTCGCAATTTCTATTTTTAGAGGTAAAATAGCACATTAAAGCAAACTTTTTATTCATTCAACCTCTAATAATAATTTTCTCTGCACGTGTTACCTTGAAAAGAATGAAACTGGAATATAATTTTAGCATCTCAAGACTTTTCAGCAATTATTTAGTGATTTTAAATATAACTATTTATAAATATAAAACAGATAATTATGAAGTGTTAAGCAGATTGTTGGATATAACTCACTTTTTTTAAAATAACATAAGGATTTAGATGTGAATTATAATAAAAGATAGTGTATACCGTTACAAAAATATGTATCAGTAAATTATGTAAAGAAAGTTTAATCAAGGTGGTTGAGTGAAAGATTTGGATATTAACAAATCTGTTTCAACTTATCCATTATGGCTATAAAAGTTTTGTTTGACAAAGTATTATACATATAGTCCAGTCCGATTGGAATATAATTTCAAGTCATCCAGAGTTGCCTTTATTCAGTAGTTTTGGATGTTTGATCATTCTATTGATGAAAATAATGTTTTATATAATTCTTTCAAAACTGCTTTCAGTCAAAAAAAAACACGAAATGTATCTGGATAATAAAAAAAAGCACACACTCAGACTGAATAAATCAGAAAATGAGTTTGTGGTATAGAACTTTGTAAATGACAATGGTTACGAAATATATGCACACACAGTTCTATCTATTTAGTAATGGCGTGAATAACTTATAAAGACAAAAACATTGTGTATCGTTTACACATAATAAACTAAGATGACAGTGAAAAAATTTAAATGTTACAACAACTAAAACTTAATTGTATCGTTTTACTTTATAATAAGGAACTTTTACAAAGTAAGATGTTTCATTTTTCTTTAGCACTTACTAACAATCTTGTACAACTAATAATAATATAGATTTAAAATGCTTGATAATTCTGATAACAGGATGATTATACTTTTATCATACAACGTTGCACTAGCAATTTCAAATTTCTAATTAAGAAGGTTGAATATTTTAGAAAACATTAACATACGAAATGTGATAACTAAGTATTTAAAACAGATAAGTATCGAATTCGGTATTTTTGTATCTTCAAGTACTAGAATTTCACTTTTAAAAGTAAGTTTCATATTAAAATAAGTTATTTTTCTTTATTATTTAAATGGTTTAATAATTTTTCTGGAATGCAATAAAAGTAAATCACATTTCTTTACATGTTTCGGGATCATATTAAAGAATTTGAACATAACTGCCTCATAATCATAATCTTGTAAATAGCACACAGTTGGCGACTGTTTTCAGATGTTTCCTGCTTTTTTTTTATTTCAATGATCAATCATGGTTTGTGTGTTAATATAAGACAAGACATTCTTTGGATTTCTGATTCTTTATTGCTTACCATATTGATCATTGATTCTGTTGAATCAATCGAAGAAAATTAAATTTTCTCTTTTCTTCATCCTGCTATTCACGAATAGTTACAATCCTTTTTTCACACACTTTCATCAGTGAATTCATATACTCTTCTGATTCCTGTTTTTTTTATAGTTTTTATTTTCTCACATTTCCCATATCCAGTTATGAAAAAGACATTAAAACATATTATAAGAAATTAAGGGCCAGACTAGCTCAACAGTTAACATACTCGCCTTTGAACTGATAGGACCGGCGTTCGATCCCCAGCTGGCCCTCGATTTATTCATGCGGCAGGTGAATAAATCTGAGCACTTTGCATTCATCCCTCGGAGAAGGACGTTAAACCGTCGGTCCCGAGCCTGTACGATGTCAGGTACTCGTTAAAGATCCCTACCCTAAACACACTTGATTAGGCAAAATTTAGGACTCCCATAGTAGAATCAATCTTCATTGTGTGGTATTACAAAGGGCCAATGCTCAGTCTACGTGTGTTCCCTTGTGGGACTGCCACTGCAACCAAACCTAACCAATTATAAGAAATTTATCAGCTCTAATGATTTACAACAAAATTAAACATATTTAAAACAAATCAAAACAAACTTACTATACACGATTTAATTCACACGTTGATAAGTGACATAAAAACTTACGGTAATTTGAAAAAGAGCACCTACAGTCAGTGATTTGTGAATGGGCCAACGTTAACTATTGTGTCAAGTTTTGACTTCAAATTCAAAAGAGGTGTCACAACTGCCCACAAATGTCTTTGGAGAGCAAGTAGAGATTTATGTCAGCTAATACTGTTTTCCTCAAAAGAATTTTACCTATTATAAAATCACTTCTAAATTTGATTTAAATACCAAGACGAAAATACTCACTTAGCATTCTCACAAGAATTCTATATTAATACGTTAAATTAACCAAAATAAATTGCAGCATCAACTCTATTTAGTATTAGCTGCACTGATTGGTACATTAATGATTTTTTTAGGGAAATTACTTTTAATCAATTAATTAAATGTTAATTAATTATTAAATTAAATATTAATTAATTTAAACATTAATTCATTAAAATTTTAATTTCTGTTTCATTTTTTTTATGAAATTATGAAATCGACGATGAATAATTTCATTAAGATGTAATTTAAATACATTATTTTTAATAATAATAGCAATGATAAATATAGTAAACATTTGAGAGAAGAAGTAATCCAAATATTACACTTGTTGGCATGGAAATAAATTTATGATACTGAAAGAATTAGAAATAATAATTAATTTAAATTTAGAAAATAAAATATAATTTTTCTCTTTTTTCTATAATTTTGAACAATTTTTTTTATAAGAAATATACATATTTAGAATTTTACTAAAATAAAATGTTTGTTTTTAAATGTAAATTTACTTTTGTTGCTCAGTAGAAGTTATCAAATTTATAAAAATCCTATTATCTCACAATGTTGTATTTACACAGAAGATAGGTGAGATAAAAACAAGCAATCAATTCGCTCTCTGTTGTGCATTGTGTTTTTTATAGATACCAAAACAAGTAAAAACATTCGCAAGTCCAGCTGTTGGCAAAGTTTTTTTGTGCGAGTTAATTTTTGAAACAAAAATTGTATAATCTTGTTTCTTGCTTCATATAAATATGAATTTTTTTATAATCTCATTAGATTAATAATCTCATAAATATAATTAAACATCTGGAAACCGTTGTATAATTCTATTAGAAGAAAAGGTATGCAAATCAAATAACAATAACAGAGATTGAGCAAGAATGGATCGCTTTCTTATTAACATAAGAAATATGTGCTAAGATAAAATCGTCATCTGACCACTCTGCGTCATCTTTTACATTGAAAAAGTGCTTAAAAAATTGTGAATGAGTGATTGTGTATGGCAGAAGTAAGTCAGCGAATGACAAAGGTTTCTTTTTCTCGAATTTCGTGGCTCGATCTCGTCGATCAAGTACCTAAAGCCAGGTGCCTAAGCACGTCTTAGAAGATGAATCATTGTATCACTTCAAATAACGTTACTTTGTGACAGTTGCGCTTTCCGGAGAAAGAAAGTAACTATTATGAAGTCACTAAAGTCGTGTATCCTTTCATTTTCATCTTTACTAAATTGAATGGTATTTTTTCATCTAAAAATAAAACTAGTTTTAACAAGTGCTACTATGGGGACGTAGTTTTCTCTTATGATTTACCTACTCGTATATATTAGTTGGCAATACTCAGGTTGCTGTGCACTAAAACGTGGTGGGGTTTGCATAGGTTTTCCAAAGACTAAGAACGGCTTATTCAAGATTGGAAATATTCAAGGGGCTCTCGCAATGCAAAGTATACTCTCTGATTTCAAAGTGCCTGTCTCAACATCCCCACTGCGCTGCCGGATTATATTGTCATGTTATGCTGCTTCATTAGGGATAGTATTGTGATAATAACAACCTTTTCAGACTTCATTGGTCAACAGTTAGTAGCTTATAAAACCCAGGTCAAATACCTAGGTATCATAATTGACAGCCTGCTCACTTTTAAACAAGATTTAAAAAATAGATACAAATTGGGTCTGGCTCTAATGTCAATTTGTACCCTATCCTGAAGTCAAAACTAACATTAATTTTTTTCCGAGTTTGTTGTACTTTATTTATTAAATTGAAACTGATTCATTAAAATCTTATTTTCAAATCATGCAAACCTGGAAAAATCTTGAATTATATGTTTTCTAATATTCATTCTACATTACTTACAGTAAAGTACAATAAATACAATTTTATAAAGTTCACTAATGAAACAATTGCGAATATATGTATTCAAATATATATAACTGTCAAATCCATTTATAACAATATATACAAGATTAAAAAAATAGATACAAATTGGGTCTGGCTCTAATGTCAATTTGTACCCTATCCTGAAGTCAAAACTAACATTAATTTTTTTCCGAGTTTGTTGTACTTTATTTATTAAATTGAAACTGATTCATTAAAATCTTATTTTCAAATCATGCAAACCTGGAAAAATCTTGAATTATATGTTTTCTAATATTCATTCTACATTACTTACAGTAAAGTACAATAAATACAATTTTATAAAGTTCACTAATGAAACAATTGCGAATATATGTATTCAAATATATATAACTGTCAAATCCATTTATAACAATATATATAATTTTAGATAAATTTACAATAGATTCTGTTTTCAAAGAATGTAATTTATTTGCTATTGAATTTGATTGAACTAAGTGCAGGTCATTTGAATTTAACGATCGATCGACGTTTATTCAGAGAAGGCTTGGCCTAAACGCTAATGCTCCAGCCATTGAGCAGCACATTATTACCTCACATATTTTCTACGGCCATTCAATCAGTGATATTTACTATGATTTTATTCAGTAAAATCTTTCAGGACATGTAGGAAATCAATATGATATAATTTTTCCTTTCAATAGAGCGCTTGCTCATTATTGACTTATCAAGCTCTGATAACTTGAGTTATCAAGTCCTGAGCTACTTTGTTTCAATTTGACGTAGAGCTCCAAATCGTTATCAATAAGACTGCTAGACCAAACTCGTAAAGATACTGAAGTAATTTGAAATAGCATAAACTGCACTGATAATCAGGTTGATATATATTGTAAAAGACTACACTAAGTGGAGCACTCAATTTCAACACCACCGCACAGGACGCAGGATGTCTACATTGGTAACCAGGACCGAACTTAGTTCCCTAACTTAGTGCATTTCACCAACTTTACTGTATAAACGTAAACAAACAGCTGAATGCCAAGAATTGATGCATAAAATTATCTATCTAGAATCAAAACTTCTAGGCATCTTTGAATATTTTTTCACTAATTTTATTATTTATTTTAAGATTTATCTTTTCTATTCTCTTTATTCATCTTTATTGATTTTATTTCTATCTTTTCCCTTGTTTTCCAATCATTTATTCACTCATCGCTTAGCAGTAGCACTCTTTGACCTGGTAGATTTTCTGCTTGTCAGTCATTACCTTTCAGTAAGGAGGTCACTCTTGGTAAGATTTAAAATAAACATGCCAGTTTATCAGTTCTCTCTAAGTAATTTGCTTATATCCACTTGAACCGTTTATTTGTTTATATATATATATGTATAATTTATATATAATATATGTACAATATATACATAATATATATATTAACCTATGTTTTGAATTACCTGACGAGTGGCTAACTTAACACTAATGATGATAAGAGATATCGAAATACTCTGATCAATGTATTGCAATTCAGCTGTGTATTTTCTATTTCAGAATGTTTATTATATATATATATATATAAATAACTTTAATTACACAAAGCACGACACAGAAAAAAGAATAAAAAGAACACTTACAGAATTCAATATTTCGAACTGTTGTTCGTCATCAGGAGTAGACTAGAAGAGAGAACGAAGTGAGAGAGATCTCCCCACGTCGAAGAACGGAGCGCGAATGAAGCAATAAAGAGTCAACCGATGAGAGCAGCACTAGCGTAAAAAAAGGAGCTAGGCACTAAACGTTGGAGAACGGAAAAAGCAAAAACAATAGATAAAATTATAAAATTAAAAATTATAAAAAAGAAAATAATAATAAAAAAAAATTAAAAATTATATAAATATAAATATATAAGTTAAAAATAAAAGGAATAACATATAAAAGTTAACGCTTTTGATTTAAACCGGGATCTGATCGGGCCCCCAATAACCATATGTGGGCCTCCTCAGACGCTCTTAATGTCAAACTACGGTCATCAGTGGTCACTAGCTTAATTATTTGAACGGTAAAGCGGTCATTAAAAGAAAGGTTATGACTGTTAGCATGGATAGCTACAGGAAGCTGTTTGCGCTGACCGACCGAAGCTCTATGGCCGTTCAATAGAAAGAAACATAACGAAAACTCACTCTTCAATATCTCGATCGTTATGGCGGTCGTCCTCAAGAGAAGAAGTGAATTGACGAACAGTTAACTAAAAAACTCTCTGGGTGAGAGCTAAATCAGTGCTGAATCCAAGGAGAAAAATAAATAAAGAACCAAGGAATCGTGATCAAAGAAAAAATTAAAGAAGAATAAAGGTGAAGAAAACAAAAATTAAAGGAAATATATAAAAAATTATATCAAAATGTCTATATATGATAAAAAAATGTAAGATTATAAAATAATAAAAAAATAAAAAAATATTGTTACAAACAAAATAATCAAATAAATAAAAATGAACAAAAAAATAAATAAACTAACCGTTTAAATTCAAGCCATCTAAGAGGCGTTCTCTTAGGAGCCAAATGTGGGCTTCCTCAGAAGCTTTTAGAGTAATATATCTGTTCCTCGTTATATATATATATATATATGTATGTATGTATGTATGTATATATAATGAACATAACCATTAAAAAATGAATTATTAATAACCTTTTTTTTATTCGTTTTGAATTGTAAGGTCGAATATGTTTCATGTAAATTTGATTTAATTGATATCAATAAATAATTGATAATGTAACAAAAGAATAACAATATTTGAAATAATAAGGTTGCAATGTACCTGTGAACTCGAGTCCACCTAACTTCCAGGTGCCCTTCTTCGTGACGAGAATACTGCTGGGACAGATATTGCGATGCGCTATGTGACCATTGCCGTGAAGAAAAGAGATGCCATCTACTATCTGGAAAGGAAATATCCAGGGATTAGTTTATGTACAAGACTAGACTATCAATCTTTGGTTCAACAGGACTTAAACAACGTTTAAGTCATGAGAAAGGCAAACAAATTTGTAGGACTGGAACAAGAAAAACAAAAGATTAGATCTTGTGGTTTAGACTTCATTGACTGCATCACGTGTTTAATTGTGATTTTTCTGCATACACACTCACACGCACGAACACACACACACACACACACACACACACACACACATATATATATATATATATATATATATATATATATAATAATAAATGAATGAAAACAAACCACAAGGAAAAAAAAGAAAACAGATGGAAAAAAAAAAATAAAATGCTCTGAGGCCTTTCAATTTATGTCATCAGAGAGCAAATCAGAGGTAAGAACTAGAAAGTAACATAACAGTATGTACAAGGATATTGGTAACTAAACTGCTGGGAAAACAAGAGTCGAAAAGGCATAATAAGAGAAAAACAAAAATTACCCATACAATTTATACATATGCAAAATGAACAATAAGAAAATTAATTAAAATAAAAATATAAAAATATAAATAGAATAAGAAACAATGTTATATATAATCCTAACTTAAACAATATATGTGAAATATAAACAAATAGATACAAATTAAAAATGAATCAAAAAATAAACAATATTTTATTATTATACAATAACAAGAATACATGTAAAGTAATGTCAAATAAAATTATGTTCTATTATTAGAATCCACAATCTGGTCAGAGTTCATGTTCAACGTTGCAAGTACATTTTGAAGGTCACCCACAGGACACAATTTGCTCTAACTTACCTTAATTAAAATTTCATCCAATTAAAAAGCCCATGACTTATATTTATTAGTTTATCAAATTATACTTAATTAGGGCACTTTCTACTAAGTTCCTTTCCACATCAGATGAGAGAAATATCAATTCTTTGGAATCTTCCCATTTTATTGAATGATTTTTTGAATTAATATGTAGGAACAAGGCACTTGATTCTTCTTGCCGCCTAATAGTGTATTTATGTTGCTTCACTCTAGTAAGCAAACTTTTTTCCGTTTGTCCAACATATGAAAAATCAAATCTCTCAATGGAATCCTATAAACACAACTTCTTTTCTTTTCTTTACAATTATTTACAAGTCTGTTTTAATAATTTCCCACCACTACTGAAAACAACTGAAATATCAATTTTTTTCAAAAATACCGGGATGTCTCTTAGAGTTTGACTAAAGGGAACAACCAGAAGGTTTCTATTTGTAAAGGGTTCTTTCTCATTTCTTGTTCTTAAGGATTCTTTAGTTTCTTTCAAAACTTTGTTTATTAGGGATCTTGGGTATCTTAATGATGAGGCAATTTGATAGATGTTAAATCTTCTTTTTTTTTCTTCTTTTTTTTCCTTGTGGTTTGTTTTCATTGATTGCATCACGTGTTTATTGTGATTTATCTGCATATATATATATATATAAAATAAAACTTGCTATCTGGTTGATTGAAGTATCTAGAATATAATGTTTCAATTATAGAAACATGAAACACATTCAGAGTTATCAAAACTTCTAGAAACTTCAATCAACCACTTTTACAAGTATTTATTATTTTTTAGTTTACAAAGCTCTCTGACGACGAAAGGCCTCAGAGCCTTTATCGTTATCTTTAGTGGTGAATCACATGAATATTTACAACACGAGTTTTTGTGACAATTTTATTATATATATTATATATATATATATATATATATATATATATTATTAAAGAGTATGCCGATCTTCATTTTCGTTCGTTTTTTATTTAATTTCTCCAGTTTTCTAAACTTGGTTTTTAACTCTTCAGGTAAACTAAACACTAACTCTCCGAAAGATTTATTCTTGAGTTCCATAGTAGTAATCGAATAATACACTCTAAACATAATTAAAAACAAACAAACTATACATTAAATTATTCCAACGTTTCGTTCACTTTGACCATCTTCAGGGATTTACAATATGACGATTAAACAACTTAACTTAAGGAAAAACACTAACAATAATTATTACAAACAAATGGAACTATGGAACTCACGAATAAATCTGTCGGAGAGTTAGTGTTTAGTTTACCTGAAGAGTTAAAAACCAAGTTTAGAAAACTGGAGAAATTAAATAAAAAACGAACGAAAATGAAGATCGGCATACTCTTTAATAAAACATGTCTAAATGTAGGTCTGCTCCCCAAATATATATATATATATATATATATATATATATATATATATATAATATATATTATTACCACTTAAAATAAACCGTGACACATAGACTGAAACATAACAAAGACTCACTTTTCGACCGCCATTACGGTCGAAATATTGAAAAATGAATCTTTGTTATGTTTCAATCTATGTGTCACAGTTTATTTTAAGTGTTTTCTGTCCTGCCGGACCTTTTTTCGTTTATCATGATATATATATATATATATATATATATACATATTATAATAAATGTTTAGAGATGAAGTATTAATAATAATATAATTTGTGTTATTATAATACAAATGGAGATCGAAATTGTTTAGTATATTTTGAATAGATTTTTACAAATATCAATTAAATATTATTATATAAAAGTTATAAAAATATGTTGAAAAACAAATAGATTATAAATTTTAAATGGAACTCAATTGTTTCTATTTTAAAAATAAGGAATGAAAGAGTAATTGGAATCTCTCAAAATGGCGTCGTTGAACAATGACACGGCACCTCTCCCTGGGTGGAAAATTGCGATAACATCGTAGGAGTATATTCACATAATCACCCATTTTATCTAACAAAATAAGGGTTTGAATATATACAAAAAATACTTTTCAGTATATTTATCAATAATCATTTGTTTTGATAATATGAAATAGAAGTAAAAATAACAATTTAAAAAGAGAAGAACAACTAATTTCTAATCGATCATATTGAAGAACGTATAATTTATATGTTATCAGAAGTCACATTTCAGATTTTGTGACACATCTAATGCTTACATCAATGATTCTTTAAATAGATTCTTCTCATCTATTCTATAGTTACTGCATCAATTCATCCATATATTATTACTGATTCAATGAATTCAAAAGCCGTATCACGAACTCTTTCTATATTTAAGGAGCAGGCGGAGTGATTCTTCGAAGTCTTAAATGTTTTGATTGTGTTAACTAAAATCATTAAATCTGGTTCTGGTAAAATTTTATTATAAAAAATAATACATTTTTGTAATAAAATTCTTTGATTCAAAATTTGAGTTTTTTCTCCACATTGCGTTTACCAGTTTATCGTATTTGCAAAAGTTCATTACACTGAAGTTAGTAGTTTACGAGAAAAGAATGTCGTCTAAAATTTTTCATTAGTATTGTGAGTTAGTGAATTAGTATTATGAATTATGTATTGTGCAATAGAATCCAAAAACAGTAGGGTACATCTATACTATTGGGCTAAAAATTAAGCTTAAAAAAAATTATTAAAAGGATTGCTAAATTACTAAACTAAAGCAATGTTAAGATAGGTTTCAAAACTAACATATCAATAAAACAAATAATAGGCAAAAAAATTGTTTTAAAAAACTAAAAAATATGAAAAAATTATAGTATATAAACTGAAATGTTAAAATCGTAAAAATGTAAATTTAAGGCAAACGCGAAGAACAGTAAAGAACGATGTAAAGAACATCTGAAAGATTACTTAAATAATTCAAACAAGTAAAACTGTGCAATTATGCAAGTAAAATATACATGTACAATACAGTATCAACAGTTCGTGTATTTAATACATCAGGGCAGGAAAGGCAAAGATGAAATATAATTGAGAAACTTGAAATTTATAAACATAGAAAACCAAACATTTGTTACATGAAAAATGACGTAAAAGATAGAATCACGTAAAAGATATATTATTTAAACCATAATAAAACTAAAAAGACGAATAGAAAGACTTGAAATTGACGTTTAGATTATAAAAGAATAAAGTCACATGATAAGTAAAAATGAAATTATTAATTATAGGAAAGTTTGCATAGATTTTTTTTGATTAGGTTTTATGCCCAGTACCCTTGGATTTTAATGGGTCTTGAAGATGTACAGCGAACAGAACCGATCGGGCCTATACAACAATTTAGAAGATATGGCTGATTTGTGTAAAATATAATTTATATTATTGTTATATTTCTTATTCTTATAAAGTTTTATACCTTAAGCTTGTAAAAAAAAAAGACTTTCAAAAATTGCTTTAAAAGTTTGATTTGCACTTGGAAAACTCACTAATTCCTGATTAATATGTTTACCTGAATTCTAAATATGATAGGAATGTATATACGTATATATAAACAAGGTTTTTACAGCAAACGCGTGATAAAAATCAACATCTAAACCATATTAAGAAACATTGAAATGTGAGTAAGATTTTTTAGCAAACACAAATAGCCTTGGGTAGTTCAAGATTGTGACTTTGACGAATAGTAGTTGTTTTAGCTGAAATAACAGCGATTCATTTCTGAATTTCTTACTACAGTTTAGATATCAATGCCCAGACACACAGATAAATATTCATGCATATATGTATGTCTGTCCTTGTTTGTCTTTTAAGCCAATGGAACTCTTTTATATTTCACAATATATTATCCTCTATATTTGGTTATTTGTTAAGTATTGTTGATGGTTTTCCCTGATTGATTTCTCTTGTTTTGTTTTTCACCATTACAAATTATTCAATCTTAGTTTGATATATATATATAATCAAAGGACTGAAATATTGGATTTCCTCTAAAGGGAAGGTCCTCTAACAGGCGAGACAGATTAGTTCGATTAAACAGGATGAAATATCGCTCTTTATGATTTAATCCAGAGAGACAGATATTAGAGAACTAAGTTTATAAAAAGCTTATAAAAAGGGGTAGTTTGATTAGCTGTTTCTTTTTCATTAACTTTCAGCAGAATTATTTATTACGCTATCGCAGAAATGCTAAAAATTCTTTACTTAAGTAATAGAAGTTGATACCTAATTTGATTATTTGCTAACTGCTAAATATATTATCAATGTATACTATTAGTAAAACATTAATACTATATTATAAAAACGATCATTAGAAAGGAGATCATTTGATTTATTTATAAATGTGCCTTATCCAAAGGAATAAAAGCACTTTAAAGGAAGAAACCGTTTTTAAAAATCTTAGTAGATATTTAAAAAAAATCTTTAAATTACTGTTTTGAAGAATATTTATTTGTGTTAAATGAAAAAATTATAATATTTATACACTGATCATTTGGGAATTTATATATCAGAACTATTCGTGAATTATTTATTATTAAAGTAATAAAGTTTCATTGATTTCGCTGGATTGGTTTGGAGAATAACTATCTCTAATCAGGAATGAAGGAGCCAATCTGAATAATTCTAAAGATGGTCCTATCCTTAAACCCATTGCGCATAAGACTATATATCCAAAAATTTACGATTGACTAGGTATTTTCTCTGAATTGATCAATGTCAGAGGAATTCGATCCTGACATCTTTGCTAATTTAGTTTTTGACGGATTTTGACAACGAGCCAACGGATATTTCCACCCACTGTTGGGTACGTTGTAATTATCAGTTTTATGTTAGATAACCAATAACTATGGTTAATTTGTGTTCTATTGTGAGTGTGGGGTCAGTAAGTGTCAGTTGTACTTTGTTTCGTTGTTTGGTCTAATAGATATAAATCAATGGATTCATGGGAACAGTAGTCAGGCTAGAGTAGTCTGTATCATCTTTAAGCAAGTTCTATGACAACCTGGTTATGAAATTACTTGAGATAAGCTTTGTCCAAGGGAGATAGAATAAGATGGGGTTTTAGTGTCTTCATTGGTCACCATTTGAGTGGTGAATTGCTCAATTGATTTCAACGTGTATACGTACACTTATTTTCAAATATTTTGATACTTTCAATTTAGTTACTTTCGCAATTTGTAACAAAGTTTAGTATCCATGATTCATAGTGGCTATTAATTACAACTTCATGAATGTAAATCTTTACTACCTGTGTGGTATCCTTTGAACTCAGAATGGAGTACACATTTGACATTGGAGCTGGTCTAGGTTATACCTTTTCCAGTCGTGGAGTTTCATGTCGAGCCAGCTGCCGATTATTGATTCTAGATGGTCATGCTCAGAAAGAAACCATTTCACTTGTTTGTTCACAAAAGAAATGCATTTCATGAAAACATAACGAACATGTTTATTATGATGCATCTAGTGAAATGTTTCATGTAATGTTTGATAAGCTATTTAAGATGAAAGTTTCTCAAAAAATTTGTTGCTATTTATAAAAACCCAATATCATTCTTTTGTTTGTGTTTGTCTTCCAGTTCAACTGGTGTTGAAGCACATTCTTGTTTACGACACAACTGGTTTCGTCTGGATGCGCATTTAAATAGAGATGTGCTAGAAAATCATTTGCCGTTTTTTTAATCTAAAGAAATTCTAAGTTCCTTCATTTGTTTTCGCTTGTCATCTTGTTCGTCTGATTTTGCAGAGCTTCTATCATCAAGGTCTTTTCTGATTATAACTTTTATCAATTTTTGTACATTAATGTATTCAGACATTTGTTTGTAAATGTGTAAGACATTCATTTCGTTACGTTTGTCTTACAGTTCAGCCGGTTTCAGTAGACGTCCAACTTTCTAGAATCTAATAAAGAGCAATTATATAAGGTGGAACAAAATTGCATAGAAATGTTTAGTCTAGAAGATAAATGGTTGAGGTTGATTACAGAAGTAATAATGTAGACAACATCTCCTGTCATGTTAACGACCGTGATATGTAGCAATAGTGCAGCACATCTTATTGATTTTCTGAATGAATTATTAACAACTTGAGATCTTCTTCGAGCATCCATAAGTCATAGTGGCTTCAATTATAGCCTCATCAACGAGGATCTTCACTACCTGCGGAGTAACCTTTGACAAGTACCCTTGGCTCATGTAACAGACTAACCTACTACTTGAAAACATGTACTTTCTTTTCTCTGATTTTCCCTTCTCAGAAGCCCAGTAATACAGTAATAGAAAAACACAACAACTACCAATAACAACGTATGGAGTTAGGAAAATGTTTGTTGGCTACTATTGGACTGCAAATACCCCTTGATAAATGTAATATAATGTTCTACCGACAATATTCTCAAACATTGCCTGCCTAGAACTTAGAACTTAAAAAGTTCTATTTCTGAAAGACAGTCTCTCAATATGACTCTTTGTCTAGACTGCATTCCCCTTCAAATTTATTTCCACTTCCCATCTGCAAAATTATTTACCATAGTTAAATCTTTAAATCAACTGAAAAGAATAGTAAATGAAAAATTAATATAAAATATAAGGTTTTTTTATCCACTACAACAAAAATTGCAAAACAAAACATCTAATTTAATATATTTAGATAGTAGTTTGCCTCTGCGAAAGGAATTATGCAATGGATATTAGTTTGAAAAATAGAAAAAACTAGAATGCTAATATTCTGTTCAAACAGAATTGCCACGTGGTGTAGGAAAAAATAAAGGCTGAAATATCTGAAAATAAAACCAGTTATTTAGAATTTTTTCGTGTCAGGGAATATTAATTAATGATATCTGAGGAGGATGAGACGTCCTTTGAGTGATTGTAATTTGATTCAGGCGGTTCATTATGACCCTTGCAAATCATTAACTGGATAAAATACAAGCTATCCTTTTCAAACGATAAATGAATAGTTATTTTCAAAAAAATCAGTGGAGAACCACAATTATGCTTTTTTTTTAATTTTAAATTAATTTTTTATTATTATTTTACTTTTCACTCTAGTTTTTATACTTTGTTTACATATATAAACTATATATGCCTTATAATGTTTTAACCGAAATGGAAACGTCTCTTCTGGCACTTTCAGTGGAGCCGTATAACTGACATTATTCTACATAGAGAGGCCTATGGTCTTATTGTCAATTAAAAGAAGAAACACCCGAAGAAATTGATTCATGCAGCTATCTTTAGAAGTTTAAGTGTTTAAATATGAGCTGAATCAATGTATCAATTCATAAAGTCTTTATTGTCATTCGCTAATTACATATTATTATTTTTTTTATTCAACACTAGAGCTCAATATTGTGGTTACTTTGATTAAGCTTCGCTTCATTTTGTTTTCATATTTGGTTTTATTATTTTTTTTATAATCTAATTTATTATTTTTTTCCTTTTTCTCTCTTTGCTCTGTTTCGAAATAATGATTAGTTTAATAGACTATCTTCTCCCAATTTTTACCAAGATTGAAATATTGACCACAGTTACATCAGTTCTATTTTTTTAAATAAATTTCATGTAATTTTTGAAAAAAGTTGATATTTATGATGATTTCAACCAGTTGCTTGGAGGAGACTTACGATTAGTAGGGTTCTACCCAATAGAATATTTGTAAGTCAAGTTGTATTGGATGTTTCACAGATTTCTTTAAATTAAGAATATTGAAATCAACACTAAAAAGGGAAAAGAATTATAACCGAACCTGGAAGTAAGTTCAAAACAATTGAAAGTACATGCTTTTTTGCCAATATTCAATTTAAAGAGAGACTGTTCGACTTGATGTACCTTAGCAGAAAGACAGCTGTTCTACAGGGTAAGGACAGCCTTTTCAAGAGAGTGGGCTTCAATTCAACTTAAATTCCAAATACTCTACTGGTGACTGTCTGCCGTCGTTTATTTATACTGACGTAGATGAATATTTTCCATTGTAACTCGATATTATTTTGTCAGTTTAAATGCAAGGAATTGACGTTTTGCCTGTTGCGAGTGTTACACTGGTAGGTTAAGACACTGAAAGAGACGGCTTTCAGAAGTACATTTTACAGGAAGCTGTCATGCCGTCATGTTGCTTATGCATGGCTGACACGGCACGCCTGCTATTGCATGGCTTTGCATCTCAGATAACCCACGCCTTCAAACCACGGCTCATCATCGATCATGTCTACCGCCAACAACCCTTTACAATCAAAACAGTCCACTCTGAAAACAAGTTTTTAAAAACAACACAACTTAATCAATTAAATATCAAAAACTTAGAAAAACGTTCCAATTATCTAATATTTCATTACAATTATATAATATTAAAATTAATCAAGTAGTATATAGTACAGATAACAACAGAAAAACTGAAATCAGTAAAACACAGTAACGCACTTATACATGCAATACATGTACGTACACCTGTATATTTACTTGTGATTGTATTACATTTTTACAGTTATCAAGAAAAGATGTCAGTTGTTTCTTAAAGATTATTGTTCGCAACCTTGTGAATATCTGAAGTCTGTTAAAGAGTGAAGAATAACACCAGTAGAATTATGCATAACTGTCACAATTTTTATAGCTGACTGAGATTTTTTTAAATCGATAGAATTCTGTGTTTTGTAAGTATGTGTTATAATTTCCAATTTTTTTTAATAAAATCAAATACTTGGATAACACCACATTTTTATATAAATTTAATAGAGTTAACCAAATCGAGAAAAAGTTCAAAATAATCATGTTACGCTAAATTAAAAACTGTTGCATTCTTTCTCCAAAATGATTGTAAGTGAACTACTTCAAAAAACGTGTTGTGTGCGGACATAACGACTGGTGTGGACAGCAGATACTTGGACAGCTATGCTCTCAGGCTTCCTGCCAATATCCAATGTTTTTCAAGCGTTCCCTTTAAAAGGCTTCCCTAAGCTGATTGAGGTTTTTAGTAGAATTATATGTAAGTACTTATCAGGATTCAAAAAGACCGATGTTTTATCAATATGGATATTGACAACGAATTGTCCCACCCTTTCTTGTATCAGCTGCATCAAAATTGGTAGACAGTGAAAAGTTCGTTATGAGAGCTCTTCACTAGCTGGGTGATAATTAATAAGGGAGAAAATTACCATTTTACTAATATAGATGGTAATCTAGAAGAAATAAACGCTTTCAAAACTATCCTAGGTTAATGTTATTTAATATTGTTAGTTTGTTGTGAGAGGTTCTCAGTAAGTGGATAATAAGTTATCGGAGACACGAGTACCAGTTTTATTTGTGATTAGATTTATTTAAATTAAAACGTAGTTTTAATATTAAAAAATACATAAATAAATATAACTCTTACATTAAGTTAATAGTAAGAAATAACGATTAAAACAAATGTTGCTGCTATGCTCAGTTGAGGCTATTTATTCTTTCATTATAATAGTGGCGAGTTCATTTTACGGTTCCCTGGTGAAGCAGAAAATTGTTGAACTACCCGAGTGAACTATGAATTACTTTGAACACAAAGGATGCTACACTTACAAAGGCACCACTGTACCGTGGTATTAGTAATTTATATGGAGTATAATAATGAAAGAATAGAATAATTTGCTTTGCTTAAAAATAAAGGAAACTATTGGAAGGGCCACATATCAAAAGAGTCACATATAGATAGAAGTCACATATCAAAGATACTTTTATAAGAAAGGCTTAATATTCTTAGATAGTCTTCACTGTCATCAAACATTTACAGTTCTGGGCTCCCAAACGCACTTTACAAATAATTAAATGAAAAAAACAAAATGACAAATTGTCATTATTATTATCATTGTTTTTAAAATATATCTTCAATGAGAGGGAAAAATTGTAACTAGTAAAATAAAAGTTTAAATGTAATATAATTACATAAATTCACTGTTGGTATTAATGAGTTTTAGTAAGGTGTTTATATATATATATATATACCATGATAAACGAAAAACGGTCCGGCAGGACATATAACACTTAAAATAAACAGTGACACATAGACTGAAACATAACAAAGACTCATTTTTCAATATTTCGACCGTAATGGCGGTCGAAATATTGAAAAGTGAGTCTTTGTTATGTTTCAGTGTATGTGTCACTGTTTATTTCAAGTATATATATATATATATATATATATACGTTTCAAAGTAAACTATAGGTACACAGTAAATAGAAAAACAGACTTACAGTCTCTAATCTACGGTTTAAACGTCATCAGGACAGGACACCAACAGTTGGAGAAGCTACGGTTGGAGACCAACAGTGTTGTCATACGCGTGCCCGGGGTTCAAGAGAAGTAAGGAAAATAAGCTAAGAAAGTGACGAACTAAAGAATAAAATAATTACAATGGTCTGTGAAAACAAAAATTAAGTGAATGAGGAAATATAAAAATAGATTATATGTTAAAATTATAAACTCTGGTATTGCTGCTAGATTTGACTGATGTTTCAATTAATATTTAAAGCTAATAAATTATTTTTTTTTTCAATGTTATGCAAATCTGAACTTTATTTATGAACATCTGTTGTCTAATCTTGGTGGATTTTCCTTGAACTAAGTGACATATATTTTACTTTACCAAAGGAATATCGACCAACTGTTTCACAAATTGCTAAGCCATTCAGGTTTAAATGAAACTGTCATATTCAACGTTTTAATTTCTTATTTAAAACCTTTTCATAGTTCTTCTCTTTTAACAATTTTTACTTAGAACAAAAACAAATTTTCGCCTTAATCTGAAAAACTGATCAAATTCCAAATTATTTTACTTCTATATATAAATGAGTTTTACATAATACATAGAAATGATGAGAATAATCAATTAAATTATTTATGATGTTATATATGAATAAATGGTGTCACTGCTTCTTGAAGAGTAGAAGTAACTAAGTTGTAAGATGATGTGTTTGTTTAAAAGATGGGAAGTTTAACAATAGATTGGTTTGGGAAGACGCAGGTGTTGAGAAGGATGGTGATATGACGTGAAAACAGTCAGGCAGTGAGCTAAGGAGTTTAATGTTGCACGCCCTTCAGAGGCTCTTACCTGTTCTAAAAGGCAATCAATCTCCTATCTGTGTCTTTCCGGTTTCAATTTTATGCTAAATTACCTTTATTTAGTGGTCATTAAATTCTTTACAACCCTTTGGTAAGCTTTCAAAAAAAGTATGTTTGTATATTACAAATAAATAAATCTACAGTAGACATCACAAAACCCTAGTATGAATTTCAATATCTCCCATAATCAGGACAGGGCTAAACTACTTTGAAGACAAGTCAAGGCTGGATCTTCTTTTTCAGAACACATTGAAAGAAACGAATCTGGTGTACGAGTACAAATGTAATTATAGGGACTGCGAAACCCAGAAGCACTCATACATTGGAGTAACTACACCTACAATTTCTAGGAGATTCACTATGAACCTGATATCTGGAGCCCCTAGAAAGCACACAGAGCAAACCCATCATTCTAAGTTAACAAGGGAAGCACTTGTTGAAGGGACAAACATAATAAAAAAAGAAAGAGATCAGCATAGACTTGGAATAACAGAAGCCATATATTAATAAACAATTAGAAATTAGTTCTAAAGTTCTCAAATTGTTTAAATCAACCTCAAGTCAATTAGGGCCTCTCCCAGGTAGCTGCAACAACACCCTAGGTCACTCACCCTCACCGATTAGAAAAACAAATTTAATTCCCCACCACCCCCCCACCCCAGAAACACATTCCACCTTTCTTATATAAAGCTTTAAACTTCAAAATGCATTCATTTCTTGATAATGGCTGAAGACAGCAGAAACATGTATTCATTTAGCATGTCGATTGGTAACTTACTATATTCCGTGAATATAGTAAGTAACAAGATTGTTATTCCAGAAACTCGAGAAACTTATGAAAAAGCAAGTTTCAGCTAAATATGGTCTAATTTTTAACAATATATATAAATATATATATATATAAAGTATATTGAAGCTGTATATAAAACAATAAAAATAATAAATAAAAAAATAGGTATAACAAAAGGAAAATATAATAAAGACTAAATAACGACTGAGGTTGAGACCAGGGATCTACTCCCGAAGAGACAAATATGTGCCTCTGCAGTTATTAATATCATATTAGAGTTAAATTATGGAGTCTGCTTAATAGTTTCTACTCGAAAACAGTCTATAGAACTGAATCAAAGAGAATTAGAATGAATGGGAAAGGGGGAAGTCACTATACTGACTAATGGAAGACCTTTGATAGTTCATGCCCATGCTCAGCTTTGTGGAAATGAAATCCACATAGAAATCTCCACATTGGGTCCACTTCACACAATAAACACAGATACAGAATTTAAGATCTTATGAAGAACAGGATATATGTGATTGTTAAGGAAGAAATGCCAGGAGAGATAAACAGGATTGACGTTAGGGCGTTAAACAACCATAATATATACATAGAACCATACCACCAGTTAGATTGGGGGACTTGGGAAAAGAAATTGCTAAACAAATAAACTTGAGGTTAGCAATTTTATGTTAAGAGATGGAGGGTTTCTCCATGAGATATAAGAACTCCACGACAAAGGAAGAAAGTATCCGGAAAACTCTTCAATAATTAGCACCAGAAAAAACGGTGTGATTTAAAAAGTGTAATCTCTGATAGGACCAAAACTAGGATTTTCTTCAATAGATAGTTTACGATTATAAACAAGTAGGGGGAAAACCATGATCAGATAATTTTTCTATGATTCATAACATTGTTACAAATTTAATACAAATGTATGAACTGGGATAGTCTTCTATTGCAGTCTTTTATCTATACTCATCATGCAATAGTTTTCTTATGAAACTGAATTCATCTCTTAGATTTTTGGGGATGAATTGAAATGTTTTGTTCTATGCATACCTGATCATATACTATTAGACGTTTCAAAAATATCTAAAACTGATTCAAGTACTGTCATTCATCAAAATTTTAATTTTTTTTTCAGGATGACTATACTTTACTGTTGTTTTCTTGAAGATGAACAGCGTCCAATGCTAGGATCTGGTAACACGACATGCAAGGTAAGATTGCTATCAACAGCTATGATTTATTCTCAGTGGTAAGGTGCTAACAATGCCACTTATTTTCTTGTAGTAAGTGCTTTACTCCCATATGGGTGGTATGTACTTCAAATGGAAGTGAGCTGAAAGGCAAATGCAAACGCATCGCAATACATGTATCCAATGATTTGAAAAACTTAATTACCTCAATGCATCAAGTTACTCACTCGTTAAAATATGCACTGAAAGTTTTGATGTGTAATCTAGAACAGGAGACCTACAATGCGAGTAGTGGTGCATTCCACAGTGGAGTGAGTGAGAGCGCCCTTTGGGCAAAATGATAGCTTTGAGCGTCAGAGCATCGTCAATGCTTGTTTTAACTTGGACAGTTGACACTACTCGCAGCCTGTAGGCCGTATCACTATCGTTCTTTTCTCCAAATGAGACACACACAAAGCTCTTTTTTTTCCTTTAAGGTTTTTCAATGACATGTTGAAATAAAACTCTTCCATATCTGTCACTGACAGATATTCGGATAGTAATATTCACACATATAGATATAAATCAGTAATGAAAACGTTACTGTAGATATTTAGAGAAATTAGATAAAATGTTTTAAACATTCCATTCGTGACATTGGATTTATGAAATCACGTTTTTCATTGATTACTTAAACAAGTTTACTTTTGCTATAAAACTGTCCTTCTAACGCACACGACTGTTTTAAATAATTGAAAGAAAACATGTTCCTTGAAAGATAATAAAAGCCAGCCTTTACCTCAATAGTTGCACAACTTGGCAAAGTCCCTTTATTTGGTACATCGCTACAGTATATATGGTCACACATATTACAGATAAACCTTCTTACACCCAATAAATAGTGAATAACAAAAAATTTTGTTGAAGCTGGTTAAACCTTATAGTTTAACAGGTTAATAACCTAGTTAAACTATGTCCATATGCTCAAATAAAATTAATACAATCATATTAAATAAATATAAAATTAACTAATAAAACATAATAGACGAAAACAAAAAATATCTTGCACGAAATTGCAAAAAAATCTGTTGTAAGATACGACACAACCCGCTTTACCTAGTTATAAACTATGAGTGACATTCAATAACTAGAGAGACAAAGCGATGCTGAAAAGATCTGTGTATTTTTACAAAAAAAAAAAATTTACTATGTATTAATGTGATTTCCACACGAATTAATACACTTGTCCCAACGATGTACTATTATTTTATACCCGAATCAAACAAGTTGTTTCCCGTACTTTCTTTCTATGTTTTTTCTTTTGAAAGGTTACTTTCCCTTTTACACAATTTTTAACAAACAGTTGCCCACAGTGCATCCCTGCTATGCCAACTCTATGTCCAATAGTGCAAAACTCCTTGTATAAACTCTTTCATTGCAACAAAATTTGTGTTTTTAAGTATTGAATCCCCTCGTAGCCACCTACCCCGAAGTGTACGTGTGAAGAAATAATAGAGAGTTAATTTGATAGTTTTTTTTTTCTGTTGAAGATATTGTTATACCTCTTTCAGTTCTTTTTGTGTGGATTATCTACTCTTAGATTTTTGATCATGAGAATTTCAAAGATTTAACTATCAAAATAATGACAAATATTTCGATAGGTAAAATTATACTATATGCTTAAATTATAATTATAAAATTATAATTATAATTTTCAATAGGTAAAAGGTTATCTGTCGATTTATGGGTATTTTTGTAACATAAGTAAAATATACTACTACTTAACTTCACTGATTAATTTCACCAGTGGAAAGAAGTTAAAACCAGTAAACACCATTAGATTAGATTTTAATACGAAAAAAAGAATACGTGGTAAGATATTTGCACATTACCAGGTCAATAACAAAATTTGCTCGGCAACGCCAATTTTACACTTTTACAGTTTTTAAGACTTTGACGGCTTATATAAAGTTACAGAAAAAATGTACAAATAACAGGTACAATCTTAACGAGTCTTTTCTGTAACTGTCTATGATCTTTTCATTAAGTATTGTTTAGATAAATCAACATATTAAGTAGATGTTTCTAATTTACAATCAACTCCCATTTAAGACTCAAAAACTCTAATTGAATAAATTCTATTAAATAAACTTGGTAAAACTTCAAAAATAATCCTTCATTAAGTCTTTTAAGTTTTACTGTTGTATGCCTAATTTGTTAGGTATTATTTTTTTTTTATTTAAAAAAAAAATGAAATGGAATAGGCAGAAAAAACATTAAATTAAAACATGATCTGGTGTATTTATTTGAACGTAATCGTTAATTAATTATCCTTATAAAGTTACCACTCATGAATAATATTCAAATGAGAAGTAAATCATACTTAACTGTGTGAAGTGGCTATTGAAGGAAACACATATTTATAAAAGTAAACTTTTAAATTATTAAAAGATTTAAGGGCTGTTTAATATAATGGCCTTCTGACTCTAGAGTCCAGAAGCTTAATCTTTTAGTCGACTTTAAGGCCAGTGCCATCTAAATAATTACATTTACAGGTTTTTATAAAATACAAGTTTTTAAACTTACCTTGGTTTTTTACGGGAAGGTAATAATAATTATACTAGTAATAAATAAATTTGACAAATTTATTTTCTGTAAACTACTGCCATAAGGATTTCATTACTTCTCCATTATTGAGTATCGGGGTTAAATTTCCAAGAAAATTGAAATTTTAGAGAATTAAACCATGAAAAACAATATAATTCATACTAATAGATACTAATTAATCTATGAATTTATGTTTACATATTTGATTTTAGAATGGAATGATTTTTAAATATTGTTGTATAAATACACATACAGTTTTCATTTGACTAATAGACTGAAGTTCAATGGAATAAAATATTACTGGGTTTTAAAGCGAACAAGAACAAATATAAAATTCTTGGTAAAAAGAACTACATTACTGCTAAATCAATGTTAGTATGTAACATGACTTTCAGATTTTTGATATGAAAAGGGCTTAGAATATGTCAAAGCGGAACATTACGAATGAGTGTTTATATGAATTAAATATACTACATGTCCTCTACAGTCATCTGCTTTGAAAATATTTTAATATTAATATTTCTATCCAGTTGTTATCTCTTTGATCGCTTATAATATTTACAGATTTAAACGTCAACACGATGCCAAAATTCAACAAAGCTTTTTAATATCTTATCAATTTTGTGTATATTTGTTGCTTACAAACAATTAGGGTTATTATTAATAATAATTAACTTCAAAACTTTATAGTTAGCAATGCTGATATGCTTGTTTTGTCATTTCTTTATTTCTACAGTATTTAAGCTAAATGTACAGAAAATCGAAATTCATTGAAATTATATTATAAATTAAAACGAATATAATTCATACAAACAAATAAAAAACTGTCAATGAATTTATGGTTATATGCATGAATTTAAATATATACATATTTATATACTATGCATGAATGTGTAACAGTTAATCCAGTAATATGTCTTTTACAGTATTTCAGCTAAATTTGTAACAAACAGAAATTCGTAAAAGTTATATTATCAACTAGACTATCCATGACCGGTTGGGTCATTACCTTCCTTTTTAATACAGTCATGTTCACATAAATGCAGATAAACTCTAAATTAATTCATTTCTAATAAAGAGGATAATGAACATATTTTTAAAACAGTTCTCTTTATTTAAATTTTTTGTACAATTTGAATTTTCCAAAAAAAAAAACTGTAATGTTTTCTTTTTGTTTCACCTACTGAGAGCAACATGTAATTGGCCATGTTGAAATACTGGTTTACCTAAATGAACTAATATTTTCTGTAGAGTCTCTCCTTGACACTTATGAATAGTCATGGGCAAATGGAAAAATTGAATAGGAAATAGAATCAATAAACAAGGAATGTTCGTCCCTTCAGATAAACATTTTTCAATTTTGGAATTAAAACTATTTCTCATTGAAACCGTGATGCAATAATTTTAAAAACAGTGACATTATCATAGAGCTCCTCAGTTATTGAGCTCCATTCTTGTTTCATTACATAAGCGCGGTGAATCTATCTTTCTCATACATACATATGACAGGAGCTTCTTTTTGAGTTCTAGCTTATTTTTGCGCAATCCAGACAACTCTAGTGAGTCAAGAAATTCTTGAGGATAATGTGTGGGTTCTGTTCCTACATAAACCGAGTTATATGACTATTCCTGTAAATTATTCATTGAACCTATAATTTCACTGAGTGTATCATTAATTTTCTGTGAACAATATACCTGAGTTGGTGAATGGAGAGTAAAATTATTCAATACACTGGTCAACATTATGTGCACGGATAATCATGTCTTCGAACAGTGTAATCTAATTATTTTCATTCTTTTCAAGTTCTGTCTCCACCAATACTTATCAGAAATTTAAAGTATTACTTATATCATTTGTTGATATATTAAATAACTATTTCATATTCTATAATTAAATTTACACGTCCTAAATTGTGATAACTAAATCGATATAATCTATATCGAAAAAGTTCAAAATCACTTTGTAATCATAATATAGTTAAAGTTTCATCTTTAGTTGCTATCCTAACATCACGTCATTTATATCAGGTTTTAGAAGCTAATTGTTGGAAGGTCACTTTGGTGTAGAGTGTAGCACGCTGAACCTCAGATGTAAAGGTCATGGGCCTCAATTCCCAAAAACTAATATATATTTTATTCAGTTTAAAGCGTGAGCAAAACGACGAATATAATTCATACTAATAAGTAAAAGGCAATCATCTGCATGAATTTAAAGAGATGCATATTTATGTACTATGTATGAATGTGTAATAGTCAATCCAGTAAATATCTCTATAAGGCGATGCGCTTATAGTTAAAAAACAAAACAACAATAGAAATCTCCTCTGTAATACACCTGCATCACTCTCAGGTCAGGCCAAAAAGTAAACAAATTACTAGCGCTAATTTTACACCTTTTGGTTTTAAGATTTCCAGGGCTTACGGGTGTCATAAGAAAAAATAACTGGAATAAAAAATTAAGAAAAGAAAACTTGTGATGAAATAAAAGTTTTCAAATAGTTATTTCTTTCTAAAACTTTCAATCTGAATTTGCAATCCATTTTTTTTATATTTTATCGCTTACAACTTCAACGGATGTAGACAGAGGTATGGATCTAAATAGTCAGTTAGATGGAGTTTATTACGACATAATAACTGATACCAATATGGTTCATTAGCAGCGTTCTCACTGAGAGCATAGCCAGTTAAACTTATCAAATATAGTGGTAAAATTACATAATATTATACAAAATCGTACTTATGATGCCATTAAAAAACACGTAACTATGTGTGATTAGTAAATGAACCATACATTTATGACCTATTTATCTCCACCATGAAAAAATAAAATAAGAATCGGTTATACTTTCAGATTTACTGTATATAAGTAAAACTCATAAAAATCAGTTTGATTAACAAATTTATTTAAATGTAGCGAGCACTATTTAGAATATAGTTATAGATTATTCTATAACTATATAGTTATGACTACCGTTTGACTACGGTTTGACCGTAGTCAAACATACGGTCCGCGGGCCGGATCCGACCCACCTGGGGGTTTGGTACGGTCCCAGGGATAAATCTGTACTATTGTAAAAAAAAAGAATGAGGTTACTCTAATTTACTTTAAAACCTCTGGTTGTGATATTGTCCGCTAGGGCCCGAAATATTAGCACGCTCACTCAGATAACATGAAAGAATCACTGTGGTGGAGCTAACACAAGGAGGTGATAGAATTGAACGTCTCTTCAGCATCTGTTGGCGCATTATCCACTTTTCTGTTGTCTTCGCACCTTTGCCAGCAAAAATATTTCAGTCAAAAAAGAGAAATGTGGAAACTTGGAGTGCAAGATAACTGCAGATATTCTTATAAGATCACGGAAATGAATGGGAAAGCCGTGTGCCAGCAGTAAATTTGGTGCTTTTTTTGAAACTCACCGTGGTGTAAAATACAATAGATAGCACGGAGAACTGAGATAACAGAAGATAAATGAAATGGTGGTGCATCTAGGGAAACAATGCAATCTGTTTTCACCGGGAGTCAACAAGCCAGTGATGCCAGTAATGAAAGTCAACTACGTAATGCGAGTCAAATAGCATTAGGTTTGCCACTATTAGCTTGACAAGAAATACAGTGTCAGACAGGATCTCGTAAATATCGACAGATTTGGACCACACACTGAAACGCAAAGTGAAGTCATTTTTGGCACTTTCTGTTGCGATGGATGAGAGTATTGGTATGCAGTTATCAAATTGCTTTCCAGATGTTGAAAAACATTATGCAACAATATATTACTATTGTTGCATAGTACGTCATGACTGTATACTGTACGTTGTGATCAGGTTTGTGCATAACGTACTTACAGAAATTTTAAACTGAAAAAAAGTGTTATTAAAATTGCACAAACATTGTTAAGTTATTAGGTGTTCATAATGTATTTACATAAAGGAAAATTCATTTAATAAAAATAATAATTGACTTAATTCTTCTCTGCACTAATTATTAGTATTAGTGACTTGCTGTTATTTTTATGTAATTTTGGATTGACTTGCCGGTCCAGCCTGCTTCAGATCAGATTAATCTGTATTCGGGCCACAGACCAAAATGAGTTTGACACCCCTGCCCTAGAGGTAGCACGAAGAGGGCAACGGTGTTGGGTATGTCAGTAGCAATTACTTCACCATTTCACAAATAGAAGCTCCCTTCCTCACCTCATCTTATCCTTCAATCACCTCATATTCTCCATATATTATTACTACTGCAGGCCTTAGCTAAATTACGTTTGAATTGCCATCATTGAAAGAATTTATAAATACATAAAACAATAATTATTTTCCCTTTTTTTGTATAGACGACATCAACTAAGAATATTATTATTAATAATTTTAATAGTAAATAAACAATTATCTCTCCATTATAGGAAAAGAACATCTCAAAAAGATCTTTCAATAGTTCTTGATACTTAATTGCACATATTATAAATAATTATTTCAAATTTTTTTATTTGTTTAGAACAAATTTTGATTAAAATTATTGAAGTATTATGTATTAAAGTAAACCATCGAAAGCACTAAATAAACACATGAACTCAAATGTAGGCTATAACTGTCATCAGAAGGTTGTACAATTGAAATAACAATTTATTAGAAGGGTGAAGGCCACACCATTAACTGACAGCGCAAATTTAAAAAAAAGAAATTTTTTTTGTTTAATTGAGCAAGGAAACACGCCATTATATAAATTAAATAACAAAATGTGTAAAAGAAGAATAAAAAATACACAGTAAACTCAGCATTAAACAATTAACTTAAAAATGATAAAATTAATGTAATTATAAATTACCCCAAATTACTTATTATATAAAACCGACCCTTGGAAGTCTGTTTATGGGAAATAACCATCAAATAACAGCTTTCCAGCGAAGGAAACAAACTTAGTGCATGAGTGCAAGAATTGTCAGAGGGACTTAACTGGTACATTGGGATGACTACGACTTCACTTTCAAGGATACTTATCATACAACTAATACTCGTAGCTGGAACACCAAAATAAAACAAAAACCATTGGGAACATTTTAATAACTAAGAAGAGAAATGCTAAAAGCCGCAAAAGATAATTAGAAAGCAACAGATAATCATAGATTAAAAATTACAGAAAAAAAAATTGAAGCCAAATAGGAATATTCAAGAAGAAAAAATAATACAATTATTTGTATATAATCAAAATAAAATATATCTTTTGAGTTAATAACTGTAATCATTTAGACCTTAAAAACTACTAAAGTAAATAAAATTTAGAAATGTATATTTATTTCGTGTTAAATATTGTAACACGAAATTAACCACATTGTTATTGTGCAAGATTAAAAATTTGAAGAAGGAAGAGTTATAAGTGCGGTTATAACTGTAAACATGTATTCAACAAAATCTACTAAACAATTACAAATAAAAAGAGAACAATATAATAGTGACAGCAATAGTTCCTTATAAATAAAGACACACAAAGAAGAAAAGATTAAAACTATCTGTCCAAAATTTCTGGTTTCAACCATCGTCAGGAGAATAAATATAGAGAAACAAAGTGTACCAATACAGAGACGGTCGGGGGGTTCTAATTGGCATTGGATCGGTATTCATGTTTTTCTCTATTTATTCCCATGAGGATAGATGAATTGAAAATTTGTGACTGTGTTTGTCCTTTCTTATTCGTGAATCCTTAGCCATATTGAACAAAATATATTAACTCTGGCTAATATGGTGAACGAAAATGTAAAAATGATTGATACTGTTATTCGACATTTCCTATGTCATTTAATGTAATCATTAATCACAATTTTTTTTCTATTTGGACTGTGGGAGTCCTCTATATACTTCCACTACCCTTCTACAATCAGAATTGTTAAAATTATTGTTAGAGTCCATTCTAAACAATGGGGATTTTGTAAAGTACATTTTCTTTTGTTCAAAAAAAAAAAAAAGAAGAAAAAAGTAGAAGAGAAATCCCAATGAATATTCAAGACTGCGTGCCCCAATTTAAAATGTATTGTCTTTTCATCGGAATATAAGACCTAAATAGAACTGGGGTAAAGCATAAATCAAACATGCAACAGTGGTATCAAGATATTAAAAAAAACTGTTGAGACCTATTGTTCTTTGATTTTCTTTATTTACATTTTCTGTAGTTACTTAAAATAACCAAGGGGCAAGGTCAGAAATGTGAAAATCTTAACCTATACGAATAGCTTTTTGTTTTGATATTGTATGGTGAGCGTTAGGCTGATTTAAGTTGTTTATGTTGCTACAAATAACAAGATCTTTATAGCCAAATACCAGTATACCTGTGTTGTAAAGCAAACGTTCCGAACATTTAACCAATACAAGCAATGTACAACATTGTACAAATAGTGGCATTTATATAAATATTGACTTTAAAATGGTATCTAAGAAGACATCTGAGTGATAAATTGTTGTTTTCACAAGATAGTATAACACATTATACAGCTCACCTACACAATAAGGGTTATATTTATGTATAACTTTTATGCATAACTCTTATGTATAACTTTTATGCATAACTCTTATGTATAACTTTTATGCATAACTCTTATGTATAACTTTTATGTATAACTCCCTCTCTCATGAAACACCACACGTACCCACACACATACATACAAATATATACAGACATCATCAAATAAACTTTAAAAATAGAATTTTAATTTTAGAATGGATGCCAAAAGCCTGTAAATCCTTAAAAATCTTGAAATCATTTTCTTTTCTTTAATATAAGTAAAGTTCAGTAATTATGAAAGAAATCGTTCTCCAGGTTTTGACGAATTTAGAAGGTTTAAGGTCGCTGAAGTTCTTTTTTGATGTTTTTTTCGATAATGTCTGTTTACTGGACGGTTGTGGGTCAAAAAGTTTTTGGAAGCGATACGGGCTATATATATTGTTTGATTCATCAAATTCATATTTTAAATACAAATAGGAAATATAATGCAGATGTGTCCTATTGTTTTTTGGGCAACATTGCACAGTAAAAAAATTACTTCTTAGTCAAAATATATAAACAGTCATTTTGTTCCCTTAAATTACTAGCTCCATGAGTGTTGAAACTATGGAATTGTTATGGAAGTGACAATGGCATTAACAAAAAAAAAAACACCAGAATTTTTTAATTACCTGGAAGGTCAGTTTTTAAAAAATGCAAAATTTTTTACTTATGATTGACTTGAAAAATTAGTAAACACGATAAAGATCACACCATCAATGAAATTGTTCTCAAAATCAGCATATTAAGAGTATGAACTGAATATCTTTTTAAGGAAACTTCTTGGACGGAAAGGGGCGTCATTTTACATTTTATGATTTCATTTGTTTTTAACGCTAAATAACTAAGCAAAAAAAATCAAAACTTTAACAAAAAATTTTCAAAAAATTAGTAACGTAAACAAGTAATTTTAAAAAAATTACTAAAATGCTTAGTTATAATAAAGCAATAAAAGTAATAATGGATTACTTTCTGTACAACTCGGATTTGCTTTCATCGACTTAGAATTTTTTAACAAAACTAGTCAACAATAATCCACTTTTTATGGTTCAACAGAAGATATTTTAAACAGTTAATATGATATTTAATGACAATATAATTCATAAAACTATAACATAACCTAACAAGAATAAACATTTTTATTGTCGCCAGTGTGAAGAATGCTTGTCTAGTAATTATGCTGCAATGAATCTACCTTTCAAAATAAGATGTTTTAGGAACTCCATTGTTTTGGTGAGAACCAACAGCAATTAAGAGTCCAACCTCAGTTGGCGGGATTGAGAGAGATGTTTCATGGGCCCCCACCGCCCGTAGTACCGACTTATTCTAAGAGTTTCGGATCAAACTCCGGACCAATGGTCCTACTGAACCTGCCCAGCTACAGATAAGGTCAGTGACTCTTTTTGCCCCGGTTCAAAGAACATATGGATATAAAGCCAATACAGCTATTGGTAGAGCTGCATGGCCCCACTAGGGCCGTTAGTAAGACAGATTTAGACCCTAAGTTTAATAATAGTCAAAACATATCAAAATGATTAATTATTTAAAAATTTTTATAACTGACATAAATTTAATATTGCCACATGCAAACAAATGATAGATTATTGATTTTACGCATATAGCTAATATCAAGTACTATACTATAGCCACATCAAAATAAAATCAAAACTCAATCGACTGTCAACGATTCTGGTATTGTGAAGGCCACTTCAGATTTTCTCACTACTGCTATTCACGTTTTACCCATAGTAAAGAAAAAAAATAAGAAATAACTACTGAATAATGGTTTGAGAATTATAATGGTATGACTGTTAAGTCAGTGAGTTCCTAGTTGATTTATCAACAATATCTAAGCAGGAAATTAAATAATTCATACCAGAAACACTAATGATCTAATGATTAACTCTGTTTGTAGGGCTCATTTTTGTGGTTAGATATATATTGTGATTATAAAACCGATATTAGTCACTTGAATATATCTGGATTGTTTTAGTTTTCTGATGTAGAAAAAAGCAGACATAGATTCATGTGCCATGGATTGGAAAATAAAGAAAATATTTTAAAACATTTTTAAATAAAGAAAATACTACAGAGAGAGTAGTGGCAAAATAATCTGCCTCCCAATACACTCTCTCCTGTTTTAGAAATACACTTTCTCTCAAAAAGGCTTAATACAACAAAGAGAAAGAGTATTTCCACAAAAGGGCAAAGTAATTTACTGTTTTGTAATTGTTTTTCATGTCAAATTTAAGCTTAGTGAAGCTGTTAATGAGTTGAGAAATAGAAGACCATCCATTTGTATTTAGCGCGCTCTACCGAGAATACAAACGTTTCTGATTAAAGAAAATATCTAGCAGTCTGCACTCAACATCGGTAAGTGAAGCCATAATCACACCCAGGTATTATCAATATTAACAATTTAACGGATTTATTACAAAAGTAAATAATTTAGAGATCAGTGCAAAGCATTACACAGTATTGTAAATAACATTCTGTCGAAGATATTTTGTTTTCACTATGTATGTAGTTCTATGTCTGCTTAGTCTTCATTTCTAATTGGTTTTATTCAGTTAGATGATATTTAACATGTTAATTCTCCTGTCTGTGTCAACGATTTACCACGTTCTACAGATGGAACGTGTGCCAACATTGACGTAACTGTGATGATATAATATTATTTACTTTTACTGCTGTATGCTTACATTAGGCTATCATCTATCAGTGAATCGACGTCTTTTGGAAGATATTTATGAAGATGTTTTATTAAAATAACACATATATATATATTGCTATTCTATCTTTAAAAGTTATATATTCAACAAGTATAGACAATGCGCCACCAAAGAAAAAACTACTGGTAAACTGAATTCCGAGTATATTAAGAAAAACAAACCATTTCATTCAAAAATCTGAAGTATAGTAATAAGACTACCGATTCATAGCCTAATTAATCGTGGAAAAGAGCTTCAAATAACTCTTGGCTTTTTTCATTAAACTGCAAGTAGATGGTGAAATCTATAGAACAACTACTAGTAGACTTGATCTATTGGTGTAAAACTTAAATTACCAGTTAATTATCTAAAGCATGAAAATTTCAACTTGTGAGGTGTAATTGATTCATCATTGCAAATTGTTCAAGTTAGTTATCCAAGCAAATACGAGTACATTAGCTAGTATCCCTTTAAAAGACGCATTAGATTTGGAAAGTACGTCAACATAGAATTCATTTTCTTCTATGTTTAACTTTCAAATCATTTACTTTGGCAAATTTAGTTAACCTAAAATGCTGCAGTTAAATTAGTGGCATAAACATTCGAAATGAACTTGGAAGTATAACACTACTTGGTCACAGCCAGTTCAGTAGTTATGATGTCACTTCTCGCCCTGGTTTGCCATTTGCTCGAAAGCATGAAAGAGCTGCACTTTCTGTGGCTCAATTACAAGTTCTTAAGAGTAACTCCGAATAACTCACGTCCCCCTCAGGTCATCAATTCACAAACTGTTCAAGTCTATTTCACTGAATCGGGATTGCCAATTTAACTCATAATACTGGTCTCTGCTTTCTCATGAAGAGCAGTCATGCGTTGGTTGTCTTTAACGTAATATGTTTAATTGTTAGAGTGAAGCACCACTGTATAACCCATTGCACCAGGTTTTTGAGGAACTAAAGTCTTATTACTTTAGTCCACTACATTCAATTTTATAATGGATGCCCTGTTTAACTTAAAATATTCTATGTTAGAGAAATCAAGAGAAAATAAAAAAACTTAAGTTTCTCAAATAAGAAACATTTTATTTTGCATTATATATTTCAGTGATTTACGTGGCCACCAGATACAACTGCAGAAACACTAAATTAAATGGCATTTACTATACGTGCATTTGATTAAACAAGTCGTCAATAGTTATTGATACTTCTGTTGATGATGGCCACAGTGATTTCTCAACTGTATAGCTGAAATAGTTATTAAAGGAATACGCCACACAACAGTAGTAACTCTGTGACATTGCGGCCAGAACTATCCCACAACCTTTCTCTGTGGTTTCATAAAGCCTACATGATATATGAAGTCCATGTAAATGTGCAAATGTAAATAGTTTTGAAAATTAAATTCAAAGCAATTATTGAACAGTATTAAACCATGGAACTGAAATATAATTTAAATATATTGCTATGTTGTCCAATTGGTTATACGAAATGATGGATTGCGGTAAAATATTCTGTACCTGGTAAAACTTCCTAATCTAATTGTTGCTCTCCCTCCCTTCTGAGAAAGAGAAGAGATAGACAGACAGAGCAAAAGAGATGAAGTCAGACTCGAATGCACACATATACCATATCATTCACTAACTCTTTCACACACATTAAACATCTTATTCACAAACTCTCTCATACACATACACACAGTTTATAAACCAAGTACAAATTAATAAATCTGGTCAGATTGGTCAATTATTCAATATTGCCACTCGCCACAGTTCATGAGGTTAGAGCTGCTAAAGACCTTAAATATTTTAGAATGGAATGTGGAAAACCACTTCCAGATGGTCTTGGTTTTCACCAAATCACTAATCTAAATAAACTTGTTTATCATAAAATAATGAACTTCCAATGAGATCCATTGATGAGCATTTACCGAATCAAAATTCATCAACTCTTGTTCGTCTACTACTATATGTCAAATAAAATCGTTTTATATGCAATATTGTTTATATATGATACAAACACTGTGTTCTTTTTCGAGCAAGAAGAACCTGGTTCATAAATAATGAATGCGGTCAATAATTTGAACAAATATTTCTATGCTGGTTTGTTTCTTACCTTTTCTTGATGATAACGTAGGTACTGTAAATGCTCAAATTATGCATTGTCCTTCCATTGAATACATAAGCGTTTATGCAAATGTGTGAGCTTTAATTTATAGTAAACTCCGTCGTGGTAACAACATTTAATAGAAAAGTAAACTTCATGATAAATAGCAAAACATAAACTTATAAATAACAGCATGTTTTTTACAGAAAAAAATTTTTTTTTGGCAATAATATGATGTATAATAGAAGAGGCAGCTCTAGGACAATTACAAAGCTTGTTCACTATTAAAGTCCTGTTCATAGATTTTTCAGTGAAACCGTAAACTTTTATAATCTGACTTCGACTCATTTGCTACTAGTTAAACTCAGTTTAACTCAGTTTAATACTTTAATAAGTATTTAATTTAAATTAAATACTTGATATATATAAACATAGCTGTTGATGAAGACGGAGCGAGATGATGAGGGTGGAATTCGATTGCATTCTGACCGATAAGCCATGACAGGGATTCCGAAGCACTCAATCAGCTGTAGCGATTGCCAATTAAATTAACCCAGTTTGCCAGCAAGCCTCCGTTAATACGAAATGACTTCAAATTACCAGAGGTAACTTGGAATCGATTCCAAATCACTCCTTTAGGTAACATTATGTCAACTGCGAAGGAAACATGTAAATCAACATGGAATCATTTTAAATCCCTAAGGGGTAACGGAATCAATTTAAAATATCAGAAATACTTTGTAATTAATTAGATAAACTATTCAGTACCAACTTTTGGAATCATTTTCAAAATACTCAATGAGTAATACAGAAAATAAATTAAGAACCAATTGTAGTGCTTAAAATCTTTCTGAAATCAATCTATAGGTACATTTAATTTACAATGGAGAATAAATTGAAATGATTGACACCGGTTAACTTGGAATTCGTTTCAAGTTATCTACAGTTATAATGACCAACGACCAACGACCAACGATTCTTTCCGCGCACTGTTGTGCACGTTGTATTAGCAGTTCCAAGTCACGGACCTACTACTGCTGAATTATTCTCCTGCTGTGGTTGTGGGGTCAGTAAGTAAATGTCTGTACTTTTTTTTTTGTGGTTCGTCCGTTTACGTCATTTCGTGGTCGTTTGGTCTCATTGTGTCGTGTCTTGTCAGTCTTTTTCAAGGGTTTGGCCTTCTATTTTAATAACAGCTTCTATTGTGGATGTGTTTGGGGAATTATTTGGGATAGGCTTTGGATAAAGGGGTTTGGATGGGTTGGAATTTTCGTATCCTCATTAGTCACCAGTCTACTCGTGAATTGGTCAATTGTTTCTAACCTGAGGTCTCTTTGAATATCCACATTTCTGGCATACCAAGGTGCCCCAGCCATAAGACGTGCGCATTTATTCTGAACTATCTGTACAAGTGTTTTATTAGTTCTTGCAGCTTGTAACCAGGTCGAGCATCCATAAGTCATGCTAGCCCTGGTTACCACCTTATAAATGAGGTCCTTTACTACCTGTGGACAGTTATAATGGCATCAATTTCAATCTACCCCATGAGATGGCAAGGAATCAATCACATTACTTCTTATGTCGATAGGCAATGTCATCAATTACATATTATTTTTTTCAAGCAACAAAGGATCAGTTTTTTAAATGACAAAAACAATTGATACGTTATAATAAATTCAACATTTCATCTTCTAGCTAAAAAAAATAAACCTAATAAATTTATTTGAATATGAGTTACCGAATGAATGTTTCATATTTATTAATTTCACAAAAATAAATGATATGATAAAATAATCAAGTTATAATAGTACAATTAAAATAAAACCAGGCGAAGTGGATAACAAAAAGCTCACGTGACTCCTCTAATTAATTTCACTTATTAGTTCATGCGATTTTGGACTAATTTGACGACTGTCAAATGCAAACCTAACTGTTATAAATGATATATTCCCGTTTATACCCATCAGTTATGTAGCCTATGGTTATTGACAATATTTTACATGAGTTAAATATTATTTCTGCTGATAGTTTGCATTAAATTATAAACAGAAATAAATATATTGTCAAGAAATTTCATGCTATGTTTACTTATAATAAAGCTCATTGTTGTTTATCCATATTATTATTGTATCAATAATCAATAAGTTATACTAAAGAAAGTAGTTTTTATGAGTACTTTATAAATACATAGTTTAGAATAAGAAATAATTAATATGAAACCAGCATTGCACTACTGCTGTCGGAAATTTAACACTCCACATGAAATCGTTTCTGTGAGTCACAGGAAGACTGTCAAGTCACGTTGGTTCTAAACTATCATTTCTAATTTTAATATAATTAATTTTGAGAAACTCTAAACTAGTGTTAAATATTACACAAGCTGCAATCATGATTCACGTACCATCCCAAGGATTTACTAATTATGCATCTACATTTTCAGATTCAAATATATTTCTCACAGAGTCAAGGACTTTGCAAGTTTGTCGTTTCCTCATTTGTGATCTACGGGTGTTTGGGCTGTTCAAAAGTTGAGGTTGCAAAGAAAAGGATCTTAGTGAGGGGCAGTGTGATAACACCACTCCTCTCCTGCCCTGACCGATTGAGCGTCGTCTGAGGTGAATAAGCAATGTAATTCTTTCTATACATATCAGCCAATATACTGTAAACGACTAACTTACTTACATTGGCACAATAATTCATCCAACTATCTGACATAAATATGCAAATTACAACGTGCACTATACACTAAAATAAAAAAAAAATAGTTCCCACACAAATAAGTTTTATGAAAAAAAATTCACCCTTTCGTAAACACTTGATATACTTACTCAAGTTACATTGGTTTATTTGGACTCAAGTGACGGACTTGAAGAAGAAAGCTAAGAGTTCGAAACGCGATGATTTTTTTTTCATTAAACATATTTCGTGATGACTACTTTTAACAACTTGTAGTATAGTGTACTGGAATATTTATTAGTCATTAGCTCCAAAGGGAGAAGTGGAAAAGATCATTTAATTTTCTTGAATAGAAAAAAAAAAAGGTCAGAGTGATGTTATAACTTGAAATCCAATTGATTTAACCTTGGCCCTAAACTAGATATAAGTATCTGTCGGCATTTCTGAAGTGAAGCTCCCTAATTAACTAATGAATGAACATTGCATAAAGCGAAGGGCGTCAGTTAGACGCTGGCTGAAAACATGAGTGAAGTCTCATGGTTGACACGTTGCTCTGACAGACATGCTTTATTCATCGATCCTCCTTTCTCAAAGATACGACATTCCACTTAAGCTGACGTGGCAGGTCACCCTTGCCACTCCTAGTCCCCCTTACTCGTTCTAGTTTTGTCTACAATGATGTCTCAGCGTTTCATCGACTCCCAGTAACTCATGTCAAAATCACTGGTAGGTTATTACTCTGCATTTTTATTTGAATAACCATATACAAACACATTATTTTGAAACAAACACTAAAAAAAATACGTTAAAGATAAACATAATTTCTTAATGAATAACTCAATAACAAATGTATTCATACATTCTTATATATTAATCAGTCATGTAGCAATTCTCTCTATTTTCGAGATAGAACAATCTATTTTCAATCCTCTACAATCAAAATAGTAGTCTGCAATCTCTACTAATCAATGTGGTCCTCTCCACATGTCCACAAATCAGTGTATTAATGTAATTTCTTTATCATATAAAAAAATAGTTCATATGCATAAAATATTTTGTATTTTTGTTTGTACTTTACAATCAAGTAATGTCAGTACATAAGGAACCCTAAATCATTATATTCTATCACAGAAGGTTTGATTTTTGTTGTGTTTGCAACAATTTTAGAGAAGTAACCACCCAGCCATGCATGTACATATAACAGCAGAAAACATGGATTCAAGTTTTCCTTTAACTTATTACGTTTAAGTCCTTTAAAAGTATAATTGAATGGTATCGTGTTAAATAAATGTTACTTTATTTATTCTAAAGTAAATGTTGTACTGACAGTCCCATTAAGAAAATCAAGTTGCTAATTGTTCGGATCCAAAAAATAAGCAAAAAGCAAACTAAGATAGTATAAAAAAAAGAGAAATGAAAAATAGAAAAATATAAACATAATAATCTTTATAAATAAAATAATGATTTTGTCTGTACATTGCTTAGAACTGACTCATTTCAAGTTTTCTTTACGTTTCATACATTGGAGAAACCGAATCCACCCTTAGAAAAATTTCTGTCGGTTTGTCGGTTTGTCCGCAAAACTTTGTCACAGGTAAACTCAGCTACCATAAGACATATAAAGCTGAAACTTTTACAGTAGATTTGTGTAGGTCTAACTTAAAATATAGGCTATGAATTGATTGGAAATTCAACGTAGAAGTGAAGTAATGGACGTTTAACGCAAAAATGTTTGTCACAAGTAAACTCAGCCACCATAAGACATAGCGAGCTGAAACATTGACACTGGATTTGTGTGTGCCTAACTTAAAATATGGGCTCTATATAGATTATTAATTCAGTACAGAAGCGAAGTTATGGGGCTTTTAGCTGTATTTTCCTAACTTTACAGACAAGTTTGTTTTGAAAATACACAGGTGTGGCATGTAGGTATTGTTAGTTGATTTTAATTTCAATTGAGCACATGAATATATTGCGTATTTGACATCATTGAAATGGTGTTTCAAAGAGTTAAGGATGTACTATCTATTGAGAATAAATGTTTTGTAAACGAGCAATTCTCAGCCCTTAATATGAACAGGCATGAGAAATCAACAAACAAGTTCTTACGCTATATGAAGCCGAGGAAAGAACTTACAAGTCAGTAAAGAGATTGGATTAGTGATGAAGAAGCAGTTCATTATCTAATTGAATTTTTTGACTCTGAATTTATTTCTCCTGGACTGCCTGCTCATGAGTAAAAACTTAAAGTAGGATCACCAATGATGCTGCAATTTATAGCAGTAACAAATTTCATGTTACGAAACATGAGTGACCCAAAAACTGTGCAACGGGACACGACTCTGAGTTCGTGCTCTACACAGATATGCCATAGAGGCGGACATAATGACTGGATGTGGTATTGGGGAGTCTTCCGAACCACTGTCTGTTTCCATTCAAATGATTGCAAGGTCCCCTCAGAGTCTATTTCGCAATGACGTTAACTAAGTCGCAAAGGGAGACTTTATCTAACGCAGGAATTCAAGTTAGCGAAACCAAGTTTTTCTCACATGGTCAACTGTAGTTCACTTGCTCAATAGTCAGAGGTTTCAACTGACTGTTCTTCCATGAACCTGAAGGACAGACAGCTAATGTAGTGTATACAGAGGCATTTGTTTAACACTGTACTAATAATGGTGTTTTCTACTATTCTATAATTTCTAATTATAGTATTAGTATAATACTATAATTGATATGTTGGAATACCAAGTATAATAGAATTTTTGATTCCGTCAAAGACGGGTACATTTGCTAGTATAATATATGATAAAACCGCAATATGAAATGGGAAAACAAGACTAAGATCTTTCAACCGTAACAAGCGGTCTTCGTCAGAGTGAAAAACCCAACAGAAACACTAGATGCAGAAAACGTCTGGTGAGGGGTTGAGAAGAGTGGGAGGGAAGAGTGATATTTTAAAAGGGTGAAAACGAAGGAAAGGACTAATGTCCAGAAAGGGATGTTTGGAGAAACAAAGGAGTACAGTAAGAAAGAGTAAAAAACTATCCGCTAGCTGTCAACCCTCTTAACTATTGCCCTCGTAACGAAAGTATCAAGTTTGAAAAGACCGTTACTAATGTTTATAATATTTGATCTATTAAATTTAATTAGAGACGATTGAATGATATTTCTTAACAACATCGATTTTTTTTAGGTAATAAATTTAGCTCCTGTCTAATCAATATGGTCATTTTTATTGTTTATATGCAAGAATAAACAATAGTTTATATGCAATATAAACAGCACTTATATATTGCACAGTAAACAGCAATGCACTTAACAGTTTATACGTAGTATATTAGCACAGGTGAAAAAACCTAAACTAAAATAAAAATAAGTACGTAAACTAAAGACAGACTAAGAGACTAAAAGAAATAAAAGGAATAATCAACAATTAAGGTTAAGCCCAGGAGCAGATCTACCTCCCAGAAGACTAATAAAACCTTCTTCTTATGTATATATATATATACATTCGTGTAAATAGGCAGCAAATCTTCCTTCATCCAAATATAATTGCAGTCTTCTATATAAACAAACTTTTAAGAACGTGTTATTTTCTTCTAAACACGTTTTTAGAAGTCAAATTCTATGTGAAGAAGCGGAAATTTGTATATATTGAACTTAAAGTTTCTCTTCCCTACTCTGCTTTTTCTAACCACTGAATGTTGATTCAGTTGTCTCAACGACCAATGAATTCTTTGTTATTACTACTAAAATATTCATTTTACAATAATCATCGACAGTGATCATGGAAAAACTTAATTTAAAGACATTGGTGGGTTTACAGCTTTTTAAGTTCTCAGAATCCATTACTCAAATTTCATGATGATTGGTCTATACAGGACTTCACATGTTCAAAACACGCTGGAGGTAAAGTCATTCTTTTAGATCTTCATTAATATTGACAGATATATAACTCTTGGTTGCACAAAATTCAGATATTTCACAACATTATATCATGGGAAAAGTACCTTGCATATTACATCAACAAAATGGCTTCTAATTTTCTCGCTCAACTATTGAATATAAATTATAACAGTGCAAATACTAACAGTCATACCTCGTCTATCGCAGGTGAAGTATGACGTTTAATAATGATATCTTATTTACTAACCTCTGTGGCACTAACAATATTAGTGTAAATACTGTTAATATGCTGTTATGAAAACAGTATTTATACTGTTATAAGTATTCGGGATAATAATTCTATCAATTTCGAATTATTTAGAAATACTAAACACAACTATCAAGCTATATTTGTGGTCAAATTTGTTCAGTTTAATTTTTAATAATTTTACTAATTTTACCAATATGAAAAAAAATCGTATATGTTTATAAAACAAAAATATAGTTTTCAAAAAATATTATTCTTAAGGATATTTAATTAATATTGATAATAATATTAATTACTTTTTTTCTCGAAAAAGTCAAATTTGAGAAAAAACCAACTTCCTCACTGGAAGTTGGCATCCATTTCAGTCATTACCGAAATGTAATGTGACAAACATTACCGAATGTACCGGTTCAAATGTGGCAAACCACATTACCAACATAGTAAAAACTATTCTTGCAGAATTCATAGGTATAACAGTAAATATAGACTATTTATTTGTTTGAACCAATAGTTGATGGTACTAGACATGACAAGATAAATGAAACAAACAAACCAATTAAAAAGCGTTATACTTAAAAGAAAAAACTAAATAATAAGAATAACGAAAAAATAAATAAATAAGAAACATAAACAAATATACAGAATAGAAAATAGACAAGTATATGTAATTGTATAAATTGTAAAAAAAAACACAAAGAAAGAAGAGTTAGTAAAAAAAGGCACGAACTGCGCAAAATTACTAAATATAAGAAACGGTCCACAAGGACTATAAAACTTTAACTTACACAAAGAACGACACAGAAAAAAGAATAAAAAGAACACTTACAGAATTCAATATTTCGAACTGTTGTTCGTCTTCTCTTCTAGTCTACTCCTGATGACGAACAACAGTTCGAAATATTGAATTCTGTAAGTGTTCTTTTTATTCTTTTTTCTGTGGCGTGCTTTGTGTAATTTAAAGTTTTATAGTCCTTGTGGACCGTTTCTTATATTTAGTAACAGTAAATATATATAGAGAACCTCTTATCTGCTATTATGAATTATATTTCAAGGTTCAAAATTCGACACTTTCATTTTAATGAATTCACATTCCCTGAAGTTAGCTTAGATATGATAAAGCTATGATAAAGAAATGAAAAAAAGTCAGAGTCACATGCAAGTATTTTCGGTGACAACTTGGAACTAATGAATGTATCTAATTCATAATTATTGTTAAATAACAATAAAACAAAAAATCAATTGTTCTCAAGAAGTTTGATATTATGTGTACTTATCGTAAAAGTTGAGTGTAGGCCACCGTGCATTTCTTTTTTATAACTTTGTTAATATTATAATATAGTTGATTTAATAAACATGCTTTTTATACTTTAAAAATGTGTTGTGTGCTGTCACTTGTAATTAAAATAATGTGATAGATAAATATATTCAGAGCCATCTAGAGAATTAAAATGAGAACCCCTTATGCTGTCGGCTCTTATCAAAATGCACAAGTCCCCTCTTTAATTAAAGCAAAACATTAAATTAAAATCTAATTTAGTACTTTGTCAAAGTGTTTCTGAAACGCAGCTTGCTATGGTCACTTGAAACTCATCAGTTATAAGACATTAAACACCGTCTTTTCAAAGGCAACTCTCAAAATATACATATAATCTAATATTTAAAAAAAAATTGTTCTTCTTTAAAATCAATTTGTATTCCATCATAGTCATGACTTCTTTAGCTCAATCAAATTATTGTTTTGAAAAACTCGACAAGAATAAAGGCAACTTATAAAAATGAAATTTGTAAAGTTTTAAAGATTTAGAAATTGAATTAGAATGTCCAATGCTTCTACTGAAGGCTTATTATCATCCAATAAGACGAAAGGAGAGAAAAGTAAGAGATAGTGTTTTAAGGAAAGTTTACCTTTGGAGACTCTCTTGAAGTTTATTTGCGAATCGATATAACATTAATCTGCCTTCTAATATCGAGTTACAACAAACTCAATCACTTTAGGTTTAGTGAATGTTTATTAACTTTCATGAGTAGGGATTTTTAATGAGTTTCTGGCAAGGTAGGCCTCAGGACAAAGGACTTCAAGGGATATGTGCAACTTACTTTTCATACCCATACATATGTTGAGTTTACAATCTTTTCAACAGACATGAGCATAAGATTTTACATTTCTTAAAGAACAACTATACATATTTTTTTATACAAAAAATAACAAATAACTAGTTCAGGCCTGTCTTCTTTCACTATAAGACAGAGGCGTACGAGAAGGGCTTCTCTCATACCAATATACAGCCTCTTAGTTTTCGATCAAATAGAAAAAAAAATTGACATAAAGTGATAAGATTATATGCTAATAATATATCCAATAAACTCTATGGCAATATTAACCAAATAATGAACATCCTGAGGCTGGTTATAACTGTTTCTTATTGAGACTAGAATCAGTTAAAGAAATATATATTTGCATCGGAGCTGGGATTAGCATTTGAGCTACAACACTGGTGATTAAGGAATTTAAAGGCCAATTATCTTGTGATTTATACAGTCATAACTAAGCAGTCCTCAGCAGGTGGTGTCCATTACTTATTCCAACTGTTTTCAAACTTTATAGCCTCCAAACGCATTTTTTACAACTTATAAATCTTTACAGCCAAATCTGATATAATCTAAAAAATCTTAAACCAATAGATTTAAAGAAATGTGGGTTAACTCGCTTTTAATTGCATGGTTAATAAACACGAGACAGTTTTGAATTGCTGTTCAAAAAACACGGACTATAGTTTCTTTTTTAAGCATACCACAAATAATATTATTGATTTTTTTTACTCCCTACGACAGTTGCGTGCAAAGTGCTAAATAATAGTGCCATAAATTCTATCATGGCATGTTCAATATTGAAACATATATTTCACTGCAGAGAAAACTCTTGTTGAGTAATAAAAAAAAAATACACTCAGTTGTTTCCTTTCTAAAGCTTGTATGATTGAATTGTTGGGAAAAAAGAGTTTTTAATTAAAACTAAAAATTAGAAAAGAAGTAATACATTATTATTATTTTACTATGATTGAAATACAATATGTCTTTAAGAAGTTAGATTAATACTTGATATAAATGTTTAAAAACTTAAAATAATAAGAATTTTTTTAAAAAAGAATGTGTATATATGATTTGTTTATATTACTTGGAGGAGCCTCCCAACAACAGATTGGTCAACAATGGTCAGAAATCTCAAAAGTGCTCATACACGAGACCATTATCAATCTGTTAGTGATTAGTACAGATTGACGTGCTCGCAATTCATAATGAGGGCAGCCTTATGCTGTTATGTTTCTTACACAAATTAAGCAGCACAAATAGTCTATCAGGAGAGGAAATGAAAGAAACTCCTTATTCAAACTGTCAAGAACAGCAATAATTCAATATTTCGGTGTTCTTCCAACAAATCTTACAGTTTACTGACGATATGTTTTCATATATGCAATACATAAGTAAACCAAATAAGAAACCAATTGTCACTAAAACCCAAAAACATTTTCCAATAAAATTACAAAAATTAACTACATTTTAATATAAAACTATTTAAAATCTGAACACACCTGAACATATAGAATTAAAATTCTCCTTTAATAAACTTCTATAATTGAAAAAACTTTAAAAACTTAATTGGAATATTTCCGGCGTTGTTTTTTTATTGTTTATCCCGTAGTTTATCTATAGTAATTAAACTTCAAAATGACAAGTGTGATTTTCTCTGAGTGTCTGAAATGCAAAAACAGTTGTTTAGTCGAATATTATAAACATTAGTAACGGTTTGTTCAAACTTGACTCAGTCCTAACAAAGGCAATATTCTCATCTAAGAGGGTTGACAGCTAGCAGATATTAGTTTTACTTTTTCCTGCTGGACTCCTTTGTCTACCCAAACATCCCTTACTGGACTATTGTCCTTCCTGCACTTTTCACCCTTTTAAAATACCTTTCTTCCCTCCTACTCTTCTTGGCCCCCACACCATGATGTTCCTGCATCTTGGGTTTCAGTTGGATTTTTGACTCTGCCGACGACTACTTGTTACGGTTGAAAGATCTTAGTCTCTTTTCTCACCATTTCTTGTTGTGGTTTGAACATTGATTGTTGTTTCAAGTGTTTATTGTAAAATAATAAACATAATAATAAACTTGATTATATACAATCTTGTTGTATATAAGTGTATATGTATGTGTGAGTGAGTGTGTTTGTGCAGGTGTTTGTGTAATAAAAGTAACCTGAGACACTAATACACGGCATTGCTTACTTATATTGCCTTACAATAATTATTGTAAAAGGTAATTACAAATAAACTGTCTTTCTTTAGAAAAAGTTAATGTAGTTTCAATATAAAAAATTTCATTTGTGCACTCACTTAAGACAATTTTGTTTTGTATACCCGATTTTCTATTGGTACGATAAAGTATAATGAAGTATATGGATAATTTTAATCACGACAGACATTTTTTTTATGAAGTTGTATACAGAGTTGGAAACTAGCAACAACGCAAGTCTCAACATCAGTGGAAATTATGGAAAACAAAACTGTAGAAATGGCTTTCCACAGCAAAACAAATTGGATTGAAAATAAATACATATGATCTTCGATCAAATAGAAATCTTATATGACTTATGTTTGTCATTAATTAAAAAATACAATCTGAAATTCAACTTTTTTGGTTTCAGCTTGTGGGTTTGTTAGTATACGGTTTAAGTGAAGAGCTACTTAAAAAGCTGGCTCATTAAATACCAAGTTGCCAAGTTCTTGAAGTGAAGTTTAGAAGGCTACTCCTTGCGGTTCTGAGAACATTGCGGCTTATTAATTATCCATTCAGATTGTTCATCTATGTTTAGCTTGCGATAACTTTCCATCAAAGATTCATGAAAAGCAGATTCCTTTACTGATGATTACATAAATTAATGTCTTCATAATTTTCAATATTAGGGGTGCTAAAGTTGCAGTCTAATCCGTGTATCCTTAGACCTTTTAATCTTTTAAAGCATTTTTAAAGGATTTTTTTAATAAATATAAATAAATTAAATCATAAATAATTAGAATCGAGTTATCATATTAACTACTCCATACCAGGTTAGCTCAGTGGTTAAGGTACTTGCCTCTGGGCTGGTAGTCCAGGGTTCGATCCCCACCTGGCCCTCGATTTATTCACGCGGGAGGCGAATAAATCTGAGTACGTCGTCCCTTGGAGAAAACGTTAAGCTGTCGGTCCCGAGCTTGTACGATGTCAGGTACTCGTTAAAGATCCCTACTCGAAACGCATCTGAGTTTGGCAAAATTTAAGACTCCCAATGAAGAATCCGTAGAATCATCAAATAAAAAAAAATACTACTCCATTGCTTTCAAATACTATCCAAAAACGTGGCTTTTACCAACCTTTCTTTATATGTTAATTAATAATAAGAATTAAATTTAAAAGAAAAAATGTTAGAGCTTGTACTTAAACACATTTATTAAAGTTAACACTGGAGTCGGCGTGAATAGGGGTTGGCAGTGGGCACCACATCCACTGTGTGAGGATCTATTATTCAAACAAAAGCTTAACTTGGTCGTTGCAAAAACCTACGTAATGGTTGCTCACACATGGTACAAACGAAACGGAAGAAAATTTCACTAGAGCCACACCATTGGGCACTATTAATTGATAACTTAGTTAAAATAACGAGGCAAAAGTATAGCTGAGTAAACGATGGAGCAAGTAAGACAACCACGCCGTTTACATCATTGCGTAACTGTACACCTCACATTGGTCGAAGAAGACTTAACACATCTATGAGGAAATAAGTTTCTAACTTTGGAAGGTCATTAATAAGAGATGCGGGTTAGTTTATTAAAAACTGATCAATTCAAAGCGGAATAGAGAAAGGTAGGTTAAAGTCCTTTTATTAGTTTACCCAATCCATGGGCTCCGTGACGATATTCAGTCATATGGGATACTACTGTACTATTATCTCTTCATGTTTGCAGATATGTAAACGAACAAGGCGTGTATCCAGATTGTTCAAAATAAGTGTGCCCGCCTTATAGCCAGGGTTCCTTGGTACACCCGTAATGTTGATATTCACCATGACTTGAAAATGGAATCCATAGATAGTTACATCAATCGACTTACTACTAATGAAGACAACAAACTATCTACTCATCCAAACCTCCTGGTACAAACTCTAAATCCTGCCACCAACCTTCCTCAACCTCACTGAAAAATTACTTCATCCACTGACTATCTGACTACTTTTCCAACTGATGACTAAAAACTTTGAAAACCATGACCTCAACAAGACCACATGACCGCGAATACGACATCTTTACTGCACAGACGAACTTATATCTGACATGAATTACTGACATTACAAGTTATAGTAGAACAGTAAGCAAGCAGTAGAAGGCCTCTGGTCTGGAACTGCTAGTTACGACGTGCACTATAGTGCGCGGATATATTCGTTGGTCGTTGGTCGTAGATATGTAAAATCTTGACCTAGGACACTGCGGTTACCAATCATATTAGAGAAATAACCTCATTCTATAAATTTCTGTTTTAAGTTATTTATTTTAATTTTGAGGTTAGTTGAAGTATTAAGAAGTTGATGTATATGAATGAAAGTGAATAGTGGTATAGATTTATGTTTCATATGTGACAACCTTTGTTGTGAATGTATTGTTGTAAGCGGGTAGATTTAACGTAGACTGAGTGGTAAGTATTCCTGCGAAGTATTCCGCAGGTTGATTACAATATTAAAAAAGGTTTCAGTGTTAAGGCATGTATTATGGTTGAAAGTAACAGAAAATTAAAAGATTTTAAAAGAATAAATAAAGGTTTGACACTGATTTATGGTAACAAATGTAAAAGTTGTCAATGAAACTAATAGAAAAGTGAAAGAAGTGAACAAATATTTTGGAAACTTTTTAGTGATGAACAAGTTAGCAAACATGCTCGTCTCCTTTACTGTAACTCTGTAAGATCTGTAAGATTAATGCACTATTAAAGTAAAAGAAGTTATGTTTCAAAACAATCGGCAAAAAGAAAAAACAATGGGAATTATTGGGAATAGTATTATATGTGGAGAAGGGTTTAAAGAAATTTATAACTGTGCAATCAGTTATAAATTTTCTGAAATGAATTTCTTTTACCGTTTTATAATTATGGACAGATGTGTACATAGCTCAGTATTACCCAATGACAATGGTCTACATAAACATCATGACCATATCTGACATTAAGTTTTTTCCAAGAGTGCACACGAAGTTTGATTAAAACACTTTGTAGGACAGCCAACCATCATACTTTGGAAAGCATCCACAAATTTATGTATGAATGGTGTTGTTTTATTATATTTAAGAATTTATTCTCCCTACAAATCATATTAACTCATTACAAAATATCAACCTTTTTTTAATGACCCTCTACATAACAAGTTTATTTCACTCGATTAATTTAAAACCAAGTCAATGTACACAAAGCTGAACAGTACAGCAGGTAATCTATTATTTGTGATAAATTTTCAGTTTTGATAGCTACATTGACTTGACATTAATCTGAAATTTGTGATATTTTTTTTATAAATTGCCCATTGGATGTTTAAGTTTTGGGAAAATTTCAATATGCTCTAATTAGGTGTGATATTAAAAAAAAATATTTTCTGAAACTATAAAATGTAACACAGCGGTCCTTTTGATTAACTCTATTCTATTAACTCACTCTCATATAATGTTCAGCTTTTATGTCTGAAGTTTTATTCATTTATTTCTTCTTTGATTTTCCTGATAGTACTGCAATTTCAAGTCTCTAGAATTAGTAGTTTGGGTGAAAAAAATATTGTCTAAAAACATATTTGGTAAAAAAAGTGGCTTTTTCATGATAACATTCATTGTGAACATTACCTCCAAACGATAAGGCTTATCGACACTATATGAATGACCCATCTTTGTGTACAATATGAACTGGAGGAAGCGGTTTGGGCTGCAGCGTGCCAACAAACTTTGGATACAAACTAAGTGTGGATAGCCTGTGAAAAGTTAAAACTGTTTTGAAAACTCATTTGGAAACAATTACCAAAGCATACGTAAGCCCCTTCATTTTCTGAAGTTTAATAAAACTTCATAATAACAATGCCCTAATACGATGATGCCATACAGTATACATGTATGCATGTAAAATAAAGTGGTGAATTATTCCTTTCCTAAGAATAAAAAATGAATTTTATATAAAGGGAGTAAAGTTCTAGGTTACCATCATGCTATCTCCCTCGCAGTGAATTCACCCATTTTGTCAAACCCTGGTCTGAAGCCAGATTAACTAGGGCTATTTCAACAAGAATGAATCTACTAGATGTATGAGTGGGAGGTGAAACAGGCTATCAGGTAGGGAGCACACAATGGAACAGGTGACAACTGACACGCACTTATCTATGTCACTGGACTCAACTCTCGCTATTCTTCGAATGCTATCCCATCATTGATTTCTGACATTAAAACCTATACCCAAACAACGGTCAACTTTTCACATTTTCTTTTCTACTTTATTTCCGCTTAAGGGCAATAAACCTTGTAAAAGAGTTTCTTCACTTATCAAACCATGAACGACAATAAGGTTCATGACTTGTTTAGATATATGGGAGCCAATAGAACTGTAGCCCCAGGAGCACATAGAAGCCCCAAGATGCACATAAATGGGGGAAAGAGAGAAACGTATATTCTGTAGAGTTTCTATCCACCAAATTGTGTGCATCAAGGCTGAAATGTCAAAGTAAGTGTCATAAAACCCGCTTTGTGGGTCCCTTCTGCTAGGTAAGCCTCTAAGAGCTCCAAAAAACACTTAAAAATACTAGTATTTTATAACCACCTTTACGCAAGATATCATACATCGATAATTAATTATCATAAAAAAATTGGTTTTTGTGTTTCTTTATTAAAATGTCCACAATTATAGTCTTTAAACCTTTAATGATGTTTGAGAAGAGGAAGTGAGTTTCTTTTGTTATTTGTTTACCACATATCCTCTTATTACGTTGGGAGTAATATCAAATGAGATTACCTTATCTCTTACAGGCTACGGTATGTAACCCTTCTTCAAGGGAAGGTAAGCACAGAATTTATCAAGTCTCAAATAAAAAACTCGCTTCAAGATCAAGATTTGCATCCTAAGTACTCAATCTTAACGGTAAACGTGCTACCACTGGACAAGGGGTTCTTAACAGGGGCAGAATTCATCACCAGGGAAATGCGAATTGTTATTGGATAAATTGGGGTATTATTCATAGAATATGCTCTATCTAACCTACCAAGGTTTGATGAATTAAAATTTTACCGTATTAGAGAGCGCTGGAAAATTAATCCAGCTGAACTTTTCTTAACCTTAATGTTATGAGTTGGACTTAGTTCAAAATCTATTTTAAAAAATCAGGTGAAAATATTTCTCATACTTGACGATACGAGTTTCAAGAACTAATTCTAAATTAAGAGATATTTTTGACAAAAAATCAGACTCAACATTTCGTTCTCTGATATGGGATTCCTATCCAGAAGTGGCAGATACTCGCATTGCTTTTACTTGTGTCTACATATCAGTGTGAGGAAGGTTTTTCCACTTTGTGGTAAATTAAAACATTAACGTAGTAGATTAGATGTAAAACATGGCGTTCGTCGTACGCTTTCCAGCATTCCTGCTCGTGTTGTGAATCAATCAAGAGAAGAAAACACATTTTGATAACCCATCAACTACAATACTCTAAATAAAATTAATAAACATTTTATAATACCCAGTTTTCCTACTGAACTTTTTGTTTCTGCATTATATATTCAGTTTGACATATGAAGTAGTTAATTAATATTATTGGCGAGGGGGTTGAAAGGGGTGCATCGGCCAAGACCCGGGCGTCCAAGTGACCATAGCTCATTTAGTATACATAGGGTTGGCACTGCTAAACTTGCTGCATGATCAATCACTTTAAGTCTCTTGCTGTTAACAAGTGTCAGGTACAAAGAGCCCAGATGCTTCAGCACTTGCGTCACACATGCAGTCAGAGACTTGCCTCTCGAGTCGGCTTTAATTATGCTCTTTTTCCATACTAAAGCTGGCTAACTGCGAATATTCCTTTTCAAGACTTGTAACTATGAGTGAACCTTCAGTACGACGATCTAAGAATACTCTGTTGTATTGCAAACAACCTCTCAAAAGCTTCTCTAGCTTTGATTTAAAATCCTTTTGCCTATTCAATCTCAGTCAGTAAACAAACATCGCAAGACTGATTCCAACGGAAATCATGTATAAACATACTGCCAAATACACTGAAGCACATACTGCAGAGAAGTTGGCAGGTAAAAATGAATTCGAATATAAAGCAACGAACTGGAATGTAATGTACGTTGTTTCGTACATGTGGACATTCTTTTGATGCATATTTGGTGTACAAGAATAAGTAAATGGAAATCGAAACAGCTTTCACTTAAAAATTATAGTACTTGTTAATTACAGTAATAATAGTAATTATAGTAATTTGTTATTGATTTTGAACAGACATTTCTTATCTAGTTTGAAGTGTTTAACTGCAGGATTTTCTTTCATTACATAAGACAACCCTGACGAGTTCTAATGAAATTCTTATTTACTGGCACTTTCTAGAGTCAATATTCAAGCATAAAGCTTCTCTTTCTATTTAAGTGTTTTTTAATTAATTTTTAAATTTGAATTCATGAGGTAAAGTGCTAGGACGGATCGTATAATTGATCCAAGACAAACTGCAAGACTTAATGCTCTGTCTGAGCTTAATATAAGAAAACATCCCATCAAACTGATTAATACTTGGTAGTTTTTTTCTTAAAATTGCGCTATTCTTCTGACTTAGTTTAACATACTTATTAAAGTAGAAGATCTTATCCATCATTTCAATGTAATTCATTCATTTTAGTATTTTTTCTCTTACCCATCTCTCAATTATTTACTAATTTCGACTTTACCACTTATTTCCCACGAACAAATTTTTTTACACAAAAGTAATATACTTTCCCTTAAACCTAATAGTTATTATTACTGTTTTTTTCATTTTAGCATACAAATATATATATATTACTCCATTATAAAGTAAGACATTTCTGTCGTTTTTTATCCAAAATGCACATTTGAACGGAGGTTCCATTTATACACATTTATTTTGTTACATCTTCAAGTGTGCATATTTTCCGGGTTTCATCTGAAAGTACGTACTTTTATTCTGTTACGTCTTTAAGAATGAGTATTTTCACAATTTTTCCTCAAAGTACGTAGAAGCAACTATCTTACTTGTCAAAGTACGTATATTTTCCCAGTTTCTTCTCCAAATACGCACAGTTTATAAGCTTCTTTAGCAGTAGCCCCAAACTGTAGTCTTTATGGAAAATAAAACTTAACTAGAAAATTTAAGCTACTGAATCTCGCAATAAGTATGTTAGCCACAGGCTTATTTTACAAGCAATGGTAAGCTATTACTATAAATATAAGCATGATTCATAGTTATAATTTGGTGTAATTTTTGAAAGTTTAATTTTAAAATGCTTATCATGACCGCAGATTTTAATAGAAAATGTTGTAACACGGGCTTTCAGATAAGACAGAAGTTGTCGGTTCAGAGTATGTCTTAATAGTTTGTGTCAACTACCAGTACAAGAACTTAAACCCAATAATCTTATGTAAACCAAACTTGTAGACTCCAGACGTAGAATTAACAGTAATGAGTATGACTCTTGAATACGAAGTGTACTAATGAACAACCAATCGACACTCTGCTCTTAGAACACACAGAACGCAAAAGAAAGTCGTTCTGCCCAATGGAAACAAACACTTATTAGAAACTCAGTAAAGAATAATTATATAGATTACGCTGCATCAAGAAAAGAAGGTTAAAATTAGATTTATAACTAAACACAATTAACAAAGATTACCATGAATTATCACTTCAGAGTGATACATTCAAAAAAATAGTTCAAGAGGGTATTAGAGATAAGGGAATAAACCATTCTAATAATCTTACCATAAAAATATCTGTTGAAAGTATACTTTAATAAATAAAAAAACTATAATGTATCAGAAGCCAATCGATCAAACAAGGAACAACATTTATATTGGAAATCAAAAGGGATTTATTGCTATCGCATAAAGTTAATCCATTTTATAACAGTTTTGAGACGTAGAAATATTTTAGTGAAGGAAACAGCTGCAGTCTTCTTGATATTGCTACAATAGGGTAATATTTTATATCGCAGTACATTATCATTTCTTCTAATAAGGCCTTACATAAACACATCGGTCCATATTATATACCTCGTTCATGAGAATGGTTTCTTATTCACTTTTTCATCAAAGCCTAACTGACCTATATCAGTTAGACTTTTACAAAGACCACTTGTTTTTCTTGCAGGATCTTAGTCATTTTTCTGATCTTCTTACTTTGGTTAAGTTCATCTATAAAGTTCATTGAGTAATTAAAGCCATGTTATTTACTTGTGATTATCTATTGTGACGTCACGAATTCGTGTTGCATTAGTACATGTGACTCTTTCTACTTAAATGTTTTTGCAATTACAGTAATCTCTCAGTAGTTCGCAGGTTCAGTGTTTCGCGGGGTCCTCAAATATTCAATTAAAAATTAAAAAATATATATAAAATATTCAACTGTAATTGCAGTAAAAAATAAAAAAAATACAACTCATAATGGAGAAATACAGAAGTTAGTATTAGAGAAGAAACTATACAGGATTCTTCTTGTAAGATCGAGAAAGATATCAAACAACCAGTGACTTACTGGGTCAAAATATATTCTACAGTATTAAATTAAAGTAATTTTATTAAATTACTTTAATAAAACTTATTAAAGAATATTCAATAAAGGCTAAAAATTAACGAATGAGAAGAACTAGAGCTCTTCGTGAAGCTGTGCAGACATTCATCTTCATTTATCGCACTGCACAGGCCTTTTCATCATAAATTAAAATAAAGGATAGTTATGAATTTTTTTATTTTATTTACTTGCATTATTATTTACTGTACAATACATTAAGGGTATAATTCTCTCTTTCTCTTTCTCTCTTATAGTCGGTAAAGATGTAATTTTTTTTATTACTTATTTCTTATTTTTTTCTTGTTGTTTTTCATTTTTATTTACAACACAGTACAGTATTAAGTCAGGTCAGGATTCTCTCTCAGTTGGAAAGGTCTATGCTTGAGATTTAAAGGCTTTTATAAAAGCGCGTCCATTATTCGCGGATTTTCGCTCTTTGCGGCTGTCTTTGGTCCTCATTATCCGCGAAAAGTGAGGGATTACTGTAATTCTTAAAGTTGAAGTGTTAAGACGAGTCGTGCAGTTATCTAAGACAAAGTACAGGACTTAATGATTTGAGCGGGCTTAATATAAGAACAGAACCCATCAAACTGATTAACACTTGGTAGGTTTTTCTTAAGATCGCACTTCTCTTCTTCTTAATCTAACAAACTTATTAATATAAAAGATCTTGTCCATCATTCCAATGTATGACATTTATTTTAGCATTTCTTTTCGTTACTTCTCAATTTATCTGTAATATTGTAAATAGAGTTTCTTATTTACAACAAACACTTTACTTTAACAAAAATACAATATGTGCCCTTAAATGTGATGGATTTCGTTGTGATAAGACTAAAACTAGTGCGACAACATTTGCTGATTTCCCTGTCTTCATCTCAGTTGAATGCAAACCCAGTGCTTCCAACAAGCATGTACATTTTCCCTTTGAATGCCAAAGTATGCGTATTTCTATGCGTTGTCTTTATGTATGTATATATTTCCCGCTTCTACCTCCAAATATATACTTTCTCATGTTGTATTACATACGTTAATAATAATAGCTAAACTTGTAGTATTTATTCAATAATTGTTCAAGATAAATACTGAGATAAATTACTATTTTACATTTATCTAAAGAATTCATCGTACCGTAGTATGGTAGCGCTTATGCCATAGCCGAGAATCTTCTAAATAACCGTACTTTCAAGTTTCCGTACTTTTTCTTCTTCCGAATAGCATAAATTATCATCCGGGTATTGGTAATTACAATGAGGACAGAGTGAGATCAAGAAGCCTAGGCTACTCCAATTTTATTGCCTTAAGTAAACTATACCTTTATTATGCAGAAACAATATTATTATTATTAGGTATTTTAATGTATAATAAGCATAAAATAACTCTATCCACCAGTATTTCATGATTGTGATTTAAAGCATGATGAGACTCACTATCTTCCCTTCTCATATGCCTTCACTAGTCCAATTTCGTTGAAATCTTTTCAAGTCAGCCATTACAGTATTCAGACGGTCTAATTCTACTAAACTGTGTTGAGGTTAGGCTATACATCCTATGGTACGTCTTGGCCTGCCGTCAACAGGCTAAGTTTTCTTTTGTTCATTATAAAGTTTATTATGTATTAATAATAGTTTATATTTAAATTGAATGTGTAGTATGCTAAAGTAAATGAAATTCTGACAGTCAGTTGGTAATAAAGTAAGAAAGTAGAGAGATGCAGAATCAAACTGATTTCCTGTATAGACTCGGTGATGCAAACATTTTCAGCTGGATGTAGCAAACTTTCAAAAACTCTAAATTAACTTTTGCACCATTAAGTCGCATATACAAATAATTATAATGCTGATACTTGTAGCAATAGGGCACGAGTAAAAACAATTCTCTTTGATAGTAGTTTTAAGCATTTGAATCCAATTTAACAATCAAATGAACCAAAAATAATGTATGAATTAAAAAGAAAACAGAAAAACAATGCACATGTGAAATTTAACCATCACAATTATTTTATTCCTTATGCTTAATGTGCCATTACTACAGATAGCAATTTAATTAATATAGGCTGATTTTTAATAAACGATAAAGTAATTAGTTATTCCTCAATTCCAAATTCGCAGTTATGGTAAGCAATTATAATAATTATTCATCAATAGTAAATATGATGGATATAAGCGCATATAAATACTTGGATGTGTGCGGCATGCTAGTGATGGAGGAATGCAAGGTATAAGAAGGCTGCTTACCTGGAGGATGCCGTACTTGAGCTCGAGCTCCAGGAAGTGGTACTGCTTGGCGTGGGCGGGCGGGCGCGGCTGCGGGGAGGCGCCGGTCGCAGGCGGCCCCAGCCCCGACTCCTGCCAGGCGAGGATGTTGGCTAAGCTCGCGACCACTGGCTCGCAGGCGAAGGCCAGGGTTTCTCCGCTTTCCTCCACCGAGTGCACCACCTGCACAATCAGGAGCAACGAATACTGTAATGAGATGTCTCTCAACTGGCAACCAGCACGATGGTTCATTAAAGTATTCGAGAAATTATCTTCACATCTCTTTAATATACTTAATTATAGTAGGTAAAAAACGAAACTGAACAAATGTCTTTTTTTTTGGTGTTAACAACTATGGTAGAGCTACTAGCACAACTGTTATAATATGCTATTTTTTATATAATTTCATGTTGAACCAATTAATGGTGTGATAATCCTCCACAAAACCTTTCAGATTCAATCATGAATCGCAATTTTTTTAATTAAAAAAAAGAATTACTGTTGCTTTAAAAATCTGAGGATAATGTATTTGCTTTTGTCACATCCATTATAATTCCAAAATTCTTTGAGTCTAAATTTAGTAGTAAAAGAAAAAAAAATGTTATACATATTTTAGCCAAAAAAGTAACTTTTCCATCGTGCGATACTACCCCAAACAATAGGATACGTCTACTCTATATGGCCATCTTTGTGTGAAATATTAATTAGATCCATCAAATGGTCTGGACTGCAGCGTGTCCAACACACTAAACAACCACCCATAACACACACACAGGCATCATCGAAAAAACGTAAAAATAGAACTTTGGGGCACTCAAAATATGTAAATCCGTCAAAGCCTCGTGATCATTTTTTTTATTATCACTATACTTAACTTATAGTAAAGTAAAAAGATAATAAGATAAAAAAAATAGTTAATAAAGATATTAAGCTTTAATTAATTGAATAACATTGTTAACTACAAAAATCACACAAATCACCATAAATAGAAAGCTATATTTATTATATGTATTCAAATATATTAATAAAATTAAAACATGATTAAATAAATCTGAATTGATTGGTAATATAAACTGGTTTGCACAGTTAATTATATTTCACTTTATAACTTAAGTAAATAGTAACAAACTATTGATATTTTCATGTTAGGATAATGTTAGGAAATATTGTTGTTAATAGTTTAATAAATTGAAAGAAAATCTAGAGTATCTTACGCTCAACTTTACTCTAAGTAAACATATTATCTAACTTGTCGACAATCAATTTAGTTTGGTTTAATTTTAATGCAGTATTGTTTATAGTGATACAAACTCTGTGATAAATCATTATCAAACTCAGAAATAATCAATCATCTTCATTTGTTTTAATATGACTATAACTGTTTTATTAGTTATAACGAAATTAGAATTATTATTTTACAACAATCTGGCATGTTATTATTATTATTATCAAACTGAGTTCTTGGGTTTTAGTGTTTTTGTTTTAATATGATTCTCTTTGTCGTTTTGAAACTCAACTTTAGATTTTAAGCTCTTCAATTAACTTTATAATAGTCCTTGGAAAAGTATCTCACACTTTTATTTGTTTTAGTTGTGATTTACCGAAAATCGTTTAACTGTAAAATATTCTCTCATAAAATGTTTATCTTCATCTGCAAAGGCATTGTTTCTAGAATACGCTTAATAAAATACTTAATGGGAAGCATTTTGGTCTAGAATATTGTGGTTATTTTTTCTAAAGCTTTCCATAAGTTGTAAGTTTGTTGATGGAGGTGATTAGTTGTGGGTGATCAAATGGATACACTAAATAATGTGGAATATATAACAGTACATTGTCCTCTTAACTACCACATATGCAAGCTGAAAATAATACCAGATGAAGAATTCAGACTCGTCCTGAAGAGGTGAGAACCTTTTAATACATGTGAAATTAAGAGTTTAATAATTTATGGTAAACAACAACATAAATGAAGTGATTAAACAAATAATATACATGTTTGATAATAACCTAAACAGAGACTAAGTAATATTATGTCTACATGATACCTAAACAAAAATAAAAACCAAATAAATTGATTATCAACGAGTTTGATATTATCTTCACTTATAGTAAAGAAATATATTAATGTTTAACAGGAAGATTTTAAAAGTAACATGAAAAAACAAGTAATTGCAGGTGAAAATTGTCAGTTAGTTTGCAATAATTGAAAACTAATGAATTTTGCAACACTTCCATAATGATAAATTCATAGTTTTTTCCAACGCTTCACTTACAGGTTTTCTCCTTTGCTCTTTTAGTGTAAAGTGGTGCTGATTTGTTTTTTGGCACCTACTTCAGATTGGGAAAGCCACATTATCTGGTTCAATCTATATCAAATGTCCTAAAAATTACCTTACTAAAGATTATGAAATAAAGGGTGTTTAACATTATAGGTATAGGCTTGGGACTGACAACTTCATGTCATCTCTGAAAAAATTATTTTCTATATATCACTTGAAAAAATTCAGGGCTCTGGTCAAAAAGTCGACCTGCAATCTTCAGTAGTATGAGTTTTGTATGCTTGCTATAGGACGACCCTGATCTGACAAAGGTAAGCATTCAACAGTAATCAGAAAAGCGGTAAAATAATAATAGCACCTGGTTTAAATAATAATAATAAGTACCTTTTCTATGACATAGTATAGTCCCAAAGAATACGATCCATTTTTACACTAAGGAATGTATAGCTGTCAAAATTCACAAAAAGCTATCAGGCTGCAATATCTAAATTTTGTCATTACACATCCATATATACTAAAAATATAAAACATGGATTCTAAAAAGTATATTTCTTCAGGATTCTTACAGTTTATTTATAGTGAAGAAAAAAAAAACGGTTGCATAATAACAAGTGAAATAAGAATATTTAGTGACTTGCCCTTCAAATCACCTCAATGATATCTTTATTAATTAAAAATAACATGCAGGTGATAAAAAAAATTCTGAGTAACTTGCAATTGCAGTTGTATATATCGAAAAAAAGGTTGAAATGAATTCATTTCATAAACTTGTTACCCTTTTTAGTTCTAAATTTTCATTTTAATTAATTGAATATTTGATGATTTGTGCTATGTTAATGAATATTTAAACTACATTGGTGTATCGAAATAAAGGAATATATTTCATTATGTTTCTCTCATTCGCACCACTGTTTCAAGAAGCATTAATATTTTATGACTGACCGTCACTGGCCCCACCAGCATTATCATATCGTCGAGTCAATATTGACTGGGGCTGATGAAAAATACACACTTCTCTATGGAAGCTGCTGCGGCGACGACTGTATTTAGCTTGCTCATATTGACTATGACGTCCACTGAATCTAGAAAGCTTGAAAATAAAGAAACCGGCTAGCCCCTTCAGACGTAGACTAAGTACTCTCTGAAATATAGTCTATGTCTATATCATTTACTGTAGGGAATATCTATTCACATTCACACACAGCCTATATTTATATTTCACATCCTATACGCACACACATTTAGTCTGTACTCATGCCTATATGTAGAAGCAATGTAAATATTGGTTTGTAATAGCATAAAAGCATATTCACAGATAGTTTACTTTTATGCCTTTTAAAACAGTCAACATGTAATACAAGGAGATATAAATTACATTTGTACCTTTATAAATGGTCTACAATACATTTACAGAAATTCTATAAACCCTTTTACTATACCAGCATACTTATATTTTCAGACATGCTCTATAACCATTCTTTTTTATAGCCCACATAGATAATAGTTCAACTGCAGGATATAGCGACATGTTGATATAGTCCTCATACATACCTATTCACGCAAAATCTATTATCATATGGTGTTATAGTCTACACACATATTATCATTTATAAGGTATAACTACAAGTTTTATTATTACCCACAGAATACATTAATACTGTAACCATCCATATGATTTGTTATTTCTATTTTAATTAATTTTTACTTTACTTTAAGTAAGTTATAGTGATGTTGAACAAATTTAATCAGGAGATTTGAACGGAATTACATATTTTGAGATTCCTAAAACCCCCAAAATTCTACAATCTTTGATCGATTAAATGAGTCTTTAACAAAAAAATAAACCTCACTCTGTAAATAAACCCTATTAGGCAAAATGAAAGGAATTATCATGATGAAAAAGTCACTACTTTTAACAATTCTGAGGTGTAAAAAATGAACTCTAATCAAATATATAATTTCTATGCTTTCTATATGATGATGCATTTGTCTAACAAAATGCTCTAATCAATCTATATATTACACCCTTGAACAAAACTTAATATCGGATAGAGATTTTCTTGTGTTTAAGAATCTGCTTGAATTTTGTAGAATAGGGTACAAGGTGTAAAATGGGGGCTTGACATAAATCCGGCATATTGACGGTTTGTGTATCGATATATTGGAATCACGTCCTAATCGACAAGTGTATTACTTTAAGGAATTATGTTTCATTCGTCTAAACATCTTTCCATTAGTGAAATGAAAAACTATAATTATTAGAAATTATTCTATTTAAATTAATTCAAATACAAGAAGTTCATAGATAACGATTTATCTATTAGTATAAATTATATTCATTTTTTATTTCTTTGTTAATTCTAAAATATTCCGATTCACCTGAAATTTAGTACAGATACTCTACAATACAGAAATCACAACCGGTATAACAGTCTCGTAAAAGGTAATGATTGTAAATTAATAATCTGTATCTATTTAATGTATATATTTCATTTTTATAAGGGAACAGATGGATAATAAACTTTCTGATTTAGAGGTCACTGAAATCATGAAAAAGAAATCAAAAAAACTATTAGAATTGACACATTGTTACATAGGTCAGGGGTGAAGTGTGAGAGAACAGCGAGATATAGGGTGTGAGAGTGATCAGGAGAAGAAAGAGAGAGCACTACATGAGTAAAGAGAAAGAGAGTGTATGGCAAGGTGAAGAGGGAGTGAGAGAGCAAGAGAGGAGTTGGGAATCCAAGATGGAGTCAGGCTTAGTCAGGTTTTATATCAAACATTCAACTAGAAAATTAAAACCAAGAGAATTAGAGTTATTAAGAGAATTAGAGAATTAATTTTTTTTTTTAAAAAAATGTCATTGTGTATAATTATCTATCATTTATTTGAATAATTAGATAATTATTTTACATTTTTTTTTATATCCATTTCAAGAATTTGTTCATCATTTAACAACAACGAGTTGAAGATCTTCTAATTTAAAAATCTACACTCTACATAAATAAATTTCAGACGCCTTTTGTGAATTGTACAAATCAAAATTGATAGAAGTGAACCTATTAGAAGAAAATTAATTATGTGTAGCAATTTCATTGTAATCAGTTTTGTTTAAATGCAAAGAAACTATTTTAGATTAGTTTTATAAATTCTAACTTTTAAACTATAAGTTTACATGAACTAACACATTGTTTAATAATAGATAGATCAAAGACGTAAAATAACATCCATTTAACTTTTAACGTTGGCATTTGTATAAAATATTGTGCACAATCCATGTGAAAATATATATAAAGAAAATGATAAAACGCGATATCATAGGCCATTATCTATGAACAAATAGGATCACCTTAGCATGATGAGACGTAATTTTGTTCTGCTCTGTCTTGGGAAGCTCCAATGAGACTGACGTGTCAAGACATGAATTCAACTATAGGGTCCAAAAGTCGGTTACATTCATTCCAATGAGAAAACTACCCCCACTACCTCTCAACAACTGCTTCTTAATTTAATATGAGAGCAAACAAATATCTCATAGTATTTCAAGCAAAAATTTTATAAAACAATCAAATGATTTTTTATTTAAAACAAATGATATTTATAAGTTTTTTTTTCTTGAACTGATGCCAATTCAGTAAACTAAAGTAAGAAATTAAGTAGGTAAAGTGAAGTAAAAAGTTTAACGCAATTATTTACTTCTTTATATTTTAAGTTTATAAAATTAATTAATTAAATTAAATTTTATAGTTTAACAACCATAACAAATTAAAAATAATTTAATGTCAAAATACAAAAACCCTTTCATATTACTTCCATAAATGATTTAATTTATTTCGTGTATTAATAATCGGTTTAGAATACTATATATTAACTTTACTATAAGTAAAATATACTAGTCAAGATGAATTAGATTTGAATATTTGTACGTATTTACACTTTTGTAGTCCCCTGAGTGCATTTTCCCATTTTTTTGATGTCTGAGTGCATGCGGGCGGGAATGTATTTTAAGTTTGTGACCATGCTAAGGGTAATGTCAGACATAATATTATGAAATTTGGCAAATATAAATAGACTGTATAGCTTTTAGGCAGAACCAAATAATGGTATCGGTAGTCTACTGTACAATATGTCAATGTACAATGTACATTATTTGTACATTATTATATATAATATATTACATTATTATAAAATTATTTATAGGGTTTCCACTCTTCTCACAAATTTAAAACGAAAAATTCAGTGGATAATATCACATAAACTACATTATAAAAGTTAATATTTTTAGTGTTGAATAATTTGGTCCGATCTACAGTGTACTTTATTTTAAGAGAACCTAATATCAAAAGAAATGTCTGGTCAATCAAAGGAATCGTAAACAACTTTTTTGACGATTCAATAGACATGACAATTTCATTAAGTGTCGACTAACTAAGAACACTCATGAACTTAAATATTGCAGTGTAATATTACACTAATAATGACAACTATTAAGGTATATCTCCAATAGCATTATCATTTTTTCCTAGGCAAGTATCTTCAAAAGCGACTACAGCAGTATCAATAGATTAAATAATATTTAATATTTATTGAAAAATTTTAGTTTTAGTTTTGAGGATTTGTTAACATGTGAGTGCCATGTTTAAAAAAAAATCAGAATCAGTTACAACAATTTTTTTTTTAAAAATAGAACATTCTTTAATTATTAAATGAGTCACACTAGACTGCCACATGTAAGTGAAGAGATTTTTTGTAATATGCTTTTGAATCTATTAAATTAGCAATAATACAACGTCCAAAGAACAATAAGATGTGAGAAAAAAGACAAAGATCTCTCAACAGGAACAAGCGGTTTTCGTTCTTAGTTTTTTTTTGTCTTTTCTTATTGTGGTTTGGTTGATTGTTGTTTCACATGTTAATTGCAAAAACTTGTTAGTAGTAATACATTAGATGTATTAATCAAGAACTACATAATGAATTACAAAACTCAAGTGCAAGAATAAATAACGTAAATGTTAGACTTAACACAGCTGAAACTGTAACTACTAAAGTGTTATGGAGTAGGATGACCTAATTCTACTAATATTACTCTATTAGAATAATAATGGTATTCTAAATAACCAGTATTACTTCAAGAAGTAGACAAAATCAATAATTTCAAGTTTCATAATATTGAAATCTACACTCCACTCCACTCCAGATTTGTGTTAATATTCTGGATTCATTTATTCAGATGTTTTTTACTTTACTATAAGTAAAGTATAGTGATCGTAAAAAAATTCGATCTTGAGGATTTTGACGGAATTATATGTTTTGAGGTCCCAAAAGTCATTTTATGAAGTTTTTTTGATGATGTCTGTGTGTTTGTGGGTGGGTGATTGTGTTAGCATTGTTTGTTACCACGCTACGGTCCAGAATCTTTGATGGATCAAGTTGATATTTTAAACGAAAATGGGCCCCATAGTGTAGATGATCCCTATTGTTTGGGAAGAATTATGCATGACGGGAAAGTCACTTTTTTTTTAAAGTGGTACAGTGGTTTTGGAGACTCATAAAATAGTTAATACAGATTTGCACTACTGTTTGACTTGGTCAAAGTCATAATTAATAAACTTTGCAGAAACAAAACTTGCACTCCAAATCATCTTGCACCCTGACAACTCTCCACCACAATGCACCATCCTGCAGTGGATCCTGCAGTATCTAGCACCACGTGATTTTTTTCTTCTCCCAAAAGTCATAAGAATAGTGAGTTGGTTGGACAGCGCTTTACAAACCACGAAACTGCCGTAGAGGTGTGAGTGCCAATGCTGAATGGCAAATGTTTAAAATTATTTAGGCAAAACAACAAGTGCAGGTAGTTCAAAAATGATTATTCTGAGGTAAAATGAATAAACAAACAAAAGTCTCCACACAAATGATGTGTCTTCTCAAAATTTGATATACACTTTTTTTGATCACACAAAAAGTTTCCTTATTTGTGTGGAGACTTTCGTTTGTTTATCCATTTTACCTCAGAATGAGTAAATACCACACAATTACGGATTGAACAACTAATGATTTAAAACTGATTATATTGAACATTCATGATGTCATAATATACTGTTACAATATAATGATTAAAATCATTATTGATAATTATTTATATCAATGTATTTATATAAGTATTGCTATAAACTAAGTCATATAAAGAAATAGTTTATATGAATAAATTTTGACAGTCTACATATTCCCTTGTAGTCTATTTCTGTATAAAATATGACTGACTCACCTTCCTCCTCCCTGTCGGGCAATTTGCCTCCTAATGACGATATTGTTAAAATGAATGTATGTCTGTCTCTATCCTCAGTTACTTTCGTCATAATTTTTATCTGAATTTCTATAGACTGTTTCATTTGATTTTATATAATATATATATTCAAAAACTTAATGATAATTTTATATTTGAATATATTATACTTCACTATAAATAAGTATTTGATCCCGAAAAAATTCGATCTCGATATTTTGAGGGATTTACATGTCTTGAGGTCCCCAAAGTGGTTTTATGACGTTTTGTCGATGATGTCTGTGTGTTCGTGTGGATGAATGGGTGAGTGTGTATCCAGAAGATTGTCTACACAACACACAGCTTTGATAGTTCAAATTTGCATGAGAATTTGTTAATTTCCTTTAAATATGATACATACTTTTAACCATCTTTTAATTCAACGCACTTTTGGTGACTGATTACATATTCTTTGTAGTATAAATGGATTTAATGAGTAAAACTATAGGTGATTTAATACACTTGGTGCTGACGAATGGAAGACAGAGATAAGAAAACTGGAAAATAACTGGAAAAATAGTAAGTAGAGAAATAAGTAAATAATTTAATTATTTATATATATATATCCTTGTAGGGCAAAAAGTTAATGAAATGGTCACATATAAAAATTTAATGCTATAAACAACGCGTATCGAACACGTAGTGTTCTTCCTCAGGCATTAACTAAAAAATACAATGACACCAGAGAGTTATCTATAGTATACAGTAAATATAGTACAAAATAAAAATAAAATAAGGAAGAGAATACGAACTTAAGGGTGAGTGTCGGTGGTACAACTGACTGGAAATAGGATGGACGTGGGTGAGGGTATGGGGTACATCTGTTTCATATTAGAAGGCAGGTACATTTCATTGTTATTTTTTGTTTCTAAAGGTTAGGCTCAGACTTTAAATTTGCTCTAGGACTAAGTGTAGGAAACGTAATGAAAATATAACATAGAGAACTATAACGAAATATAAACAAATATACGAATACAGAGAAAATAGAACTTTTTTTTTTAAATATATAAATTAAGACAAGTTGTACACTTGGGGATTTGTTCATTGAGGTAAGTAGAAGAATTTCTACTTGCAAATTGACACACTAATTTGTTACTATAGATAACTCTCTGGTGTCATTGTATTTTTTAGTTAATGCCTGAGGAAGAACACTACGTATTCAAAACGCGTTGTATATACCATTACAAAATTTTATATGTGAAGGCCATTTCATTAACTTTTTACCCTACAATGAGTAAATACCACATAATAAGTGATTGCACAACGTTAGATATAATATATGTGTGTTTTGTTGAACGACCTTTGTACTGTGGCATGAATCAATTTCATAGTCGATCTTTCAAGTTTTCTCACCTTTGATTTAAATCTTTCTGGTACTAAATACACTACTTCTCCAAATGATTTGGATTTAAATCAAAGGTGAGAAAACTTGAAAGATCGACTATGAAATTGATTCATGCCACAGTACAAAGGTCGTTCAACAAAACATGCATAAAAGAAGGATTGCTCCCTAAATTTACATATATATATATATATATATATATATATATATGTATAAACATTATTAAATTTCTTCCCAACTTCTCTATGTATTATTTTTCGATACAGTTTTTCAAGATTTCGGATCTCACATTTCCATTTACTTGGTAGTAAGTACAACAGTTCACTAAAAGATTTGTTCGTACAATCCATTTAATGATGAAAAAATTACAAATAATTTTATTTATGGTGAAACTGTTTTAAACTTTTGGTGAACTGTTGTACTTAGTACCAAGTAAATGAAAATGTGAGATCCGAAATCTTGAAAAACTGTATCGAAAAATAATACATAGAGAAGTTGGGAAGAAATTTAATAATGTTTGTATAAACGAAGTCTGCTACCTAGTTACACTAATATATATATATATATATATATAACAGCGTCAAATAATGATAATGCTGCTGTGCAAGTTTCCAAACAATAATGCCCAACCCTCGCCACCTCACTGTCCATTGAAAGAAATACTGAATGAATACAGCACGGAGGAAACTAAATGTTATAGATCATTAAGCATATATAGAGCTGTATTAATATAATACAATGTTCCTACATAATGAAGAAACTTCCAGAAAACTAAAGTAAGTTTCAAATAACCTTCAAGCAAACAGATAAAAGCCTATTTGTTGCTTATCTTGTAAAGTAAACCTTTATTGTCTGCTATAGAGAGAAGGTCGTAACTTTCGGCCAGACACAAAAACCGAGTTTTATACCAAAATGAACTGAGTCTATAAACCAATAAATGTTCGCACCGAGCAATTTTATAATCAAAAAAGAAACGAAGAAGGCTATTCTTTCACCTGATAGAAACTAACAGGATGCTTCAAATAATATCCAACTATTTGATTACAATATATTGTAAAAGTTGAAAATCCTATATAAGTGTAATACGAGTATAAGTGTCCTATTAAAAAAAAATTGTATAACCTCATGTAATTTACAAAAATATTTAAATAAATGTACGATATTAAATAATAGAATAATTTTAAATATTTTAAAATAACAATAACATTTATATAAATTATATTTAAATAAAGGATAATTGTATTAAAATATAATTATGACTTATTGATTCATTTCATTTGTTCTGTACTTAATTTTATAGATTTTAGTTAATAGTTAATTTTTTTTATCTTTTTCGTTTCCCTGAGTGTATTGGCAGCACTGCAACTACAGCAAAGGGATTTTTTAGTGCAGTTTCCATCCTCAAACCTATTATATCTTCTTTCTTGATGGCAGCTAGTCACCGAAATATCGAGATGAATTGTGTCACTTCTTTTGGCATGTTTCATTCAGTGTAATTTCATGTACTCCCAAGAACTGTTTCTTTTTTAATATATTAATATATAACTAAACATATTACTTAAAGACACAAAAGCAACACTCACAGTTCTCTATCATTTCGTCTTGACATCATCTTCAAGAGAAAAGAGGAAAAACATAAAAGTAAAAACCTGAAAGTGATTGACCCGCAGACAGGTTGATGCGAGACTCCAATATATTAAGCAAAAATGGAACATTCCAGTGGAAAAATCTGTCAAATCAGACAGAATGAACGCATAGAGAGGACTAACTTAACTCACATCTATATTCAACTCTTGTCGTCCATCAGGCAAAGGCTAACGTAGGGAAGGCCTGCTTGATCAACAGTGGCCATGCAAGCGAGGAAGGAAAAAAGAATAAAAAGGAAAGGATGGATAAAAGTGAATAGAAGACGGACGAAGCAAGAAAAAAATTGAGAATGCATGTATTGAATATTAAAATATAATAAATGAAATATAAAAAAAATCAATTAATTATAAATATAATTGAAAAGAAGCAAACAAAACCTGTCTCCTCACTAACTCACGATAGATGTGGTCCAACGTAATAATGACATCAAGAAAAGAAATAAGTCAGCTTGAAACATTGTGGGTGAAAGTGATTTAGGAGCAGACATTTTGGAACGATTGTAAAAACATGTTTAACTTATGACAACTATACAGTGACGGAACAAAAGAGGGGCAGGGAGAGGCAGCTAACCCTGGGCGCATCGTCATGGAGGCGCAAGATGCTCTCTGAAAAATGGAAAAATAAATAAATATCTAAAATAACCACTTCCATTCGTGCTACTAAAAAGGTCAAAGGTGTAAACGTAACAACGTTTTGAGGATATTTATGGATTTGTATTGAGACTTGTTGAACAAGCCTTGCTCATTACTCCCTGTTAATTAGGAGTCCTGCTGTGTATGTTTTCTATTTATTTTTATCTAGGGTAAATATTTTTAATTAATGTTTTTAAAAAAAATTATAATTATTTTTTTACAAAAATTTTTTTCTTAACTCTTATGGCACAACATAATTATTTCAAATTTTCATTTCAAAAGTATTTTCTAGTTTTAAATTCCATATAACAAAGATTTTCCTTTATTTCAACTGAAAGTTTTCTAAATGAAGCGACAGGGAGAACAGGAAAAAGAATTCAGTGCGGAGGGACGGAAGCATAGAAAAAATTGCCGAAAGATCTTTGGAAATCCAGCCAAGTTGTGACTGAATTTCTAAGAGTGTTACGTTCAGATGTAGATACTGACAATGGAATAGTTTCCCCATTTGTTCTCCCTATTAACAAAACAGACATAGCATCGGAGCTGGTAGAGCTAAAAACTTAGGGGTGCCTCTGGTGTTTTGGGGGTGTCAGGTTGAGGTTTTGCCCATCCCTGGGCCAAAACCTAGGCACACCTGTTTTGATCATAGTGTATCAAGGGCCTCTCTTAACCAAACCAGGCCGACGCTTAACGTGCTGCCCTTCTGTCACTCGACAGTTCAAAGAACCCTGGAGCATCCGAGGTGCACCTCACGGCGGCGGGCTTGCACGATACTACGTCACGCATCAGTACCACTACATCATGCATCCTTATCAAGTCATCAGTCTCACGAACGTCATAAAACAGGTTAAACTTGATAACTCTACAGACAGAGACATGTGGCAGTACATAATGCCTGAACCGATATAGACAAATTTAAGACAAAGACATATAAATTATACACGCAAAAACGAGACAAACATATAATACTTATGTACATGGAACTTAAATCTACCCTTAACCCTAAGTTACCAGAAGGTACTAGGCTATTCACCTAGGCACACCACTGCTACCAAGGACTAAATGAAAGTTACGTCAATGTAGCGGGTATACACGAGAGAACAGAATTGACGACTGCCAGAAAGAACCTCTCATTTGATGATATAACGGACAAAGATGACCTTGAGGCTACAAGGCATTATGATTAAGGACAAAATTTGTTAGTAAAACAAAAAAAAAGTTTTATAAGGGGTATGTGAACAGATTTTGAAGTCAGGAATATATGTCAGAGCATCCAAAACGATAAGAAGAGAATAGATAAGGACATATTTTGAAGAAGTGAATGGAAGGTGTGCTTACAGAAGAAACGTTGACTGCAAACAATAGACTGTAAGTAGTCGTCAAGAAAGGAATGCTAGCAATAGCTAGACACACTTGATCTTGCAGAAGGAGAAGTGCCATGCACGTCACAGATGTATGAATATTTGAAAGTATGTAAAAACAGGGCAGCGAAATGGGATGGATTAGTCAAAGCGCAAATGAAAACGACACAATCATGCTAATGATTGATGACAGGACAGAAAGTGGTATGTGAGAGAATGGCACTGCAGGGTTTCACAGAATATATAGAGACCAGTGTAGATTAGACACAACGATACCAAAAAAGTACCAGAAATAGCTAAAGAAGAGGAAAACTAAATATGAATAAAATAAAATAATTAGTATATGCATGATAAACATTAAATAACCAAAATAACATATAAATAATTAAATAGTAAATTTAAAACGAATTAAGAAAATTAGAAAACAAAATAAGAATAAAAAATCTAGAGTGGTCTACACCCAATTTTACTACAACTAAATTAATAAAAATCCTAATTCTGATAGTTTTTATTTTAAAGTTGCTATAGTGTAGACTTAATTTCATTGTATAAAAACATAACCTAAATATAAATATTGAAGTAGACAACAGTGATAAAATATTAAAATTATTTGGATCCACTGAAGCTCGAAGTGTGAAACTTTTCGGTTAATGATTGAAACTGCTTAAGATTTAGAGAAAAAAACAAGAAAAAAAACACAGTGAAAGTAAAAGACTAAGGAAAATGAATTACAAAACAAAATTGGAAGAGATTTGTAGGGAAATAGTACTTTGTTATAAATGTTTAGTTATTATCATCGAAGCGAAAATTTGAATAGGTTTGAATGATATAGAGAGAGAATCGCTGGCAGATATTCGTTTCTTTGGAGTGGACAGGCTGCACTGTGTAACAGGAGGCTATCTTTTGTCTATGACATTGCTTTGTTTATTATCTACTGGTATAAATAGCAATAATTGTATAACTGTTATAAATTTTGTATAATTGTATATTATTCAAAAACAACGTAGAAGCATTAAAGGCATTGAATAGCGAATGGCCCTAAGTCGTCAATGCTAATTTACATAGGCAGAAGGTTGAACCTTCATTGAACTACTTGACAAGTCTTTGACGTAAACAATGCAGAATTTATGCAAATCATGCCAACTTTCTGAACCACTTCAAAACACCCTACCTTCCACTTAGTGAATCCACTTCTTGCACTGAATCTATTTTCAATGTAAACACAATGAATAGTTTAACAAAATTGTGTTTGTAAACAACTAACTTTAATTTCACAGGTCTTTGTTACGTATAGCAGAAAGTAACACGCTTACTCGAATAAAGATTCTTTCGAGTTTACAAGAGAAATATAATTATCAACAATTTCTTAAAATATGATAGAATTAATTTACTGTGGCCAAATAGTTTTACGTTGCATTGGCTATTTTTAGCAAAAATGTGTTCCAGGAAACTATGGTTTCCAGAATGTTCGAGTATTTATTTAAGATTAAAAAAAAGGTTCTGAATTTTCATTTTAAATAAGTTTAAATTGTTGTAATCGTTATACATTGATGGTTACCAATTACTAACTATAAATTGTAAATCAAAGATCAAACTACAATATGAAATGGGAAAACAAGACTTAGATCTTTCAACCGTAACAACCTGTCTTCGTCAGAGTCAAACACCCAACTGACGAAGACAGCTTGTTACAGTTGAAATATCTTATTCTTATTTTCCCATTTCATATTGTGGTTTGATCATTGATTGTTATTTCATGTGTTTATGTGAAATCTTTTTATAAATTAAAAATAAGTATTTCAAAGCTTAACTGGTATTAAAGTTTAATCAAATCAAAAAATTACAGATACAACCATGAAATAATTGTGTTAACATTGCATTTAAACAAGTAAGATGAAATTTTACAAGAAAATTAGAAAACAATAACAACATGGCAATATTTTGGAAACAGTACAGAATATTTGGGGCAAGTTTTTCTAGTATTTGGATATCGTCCACTGATAGAAGCATTAGGCGACACCTAGGTTAATATTTTAATAAAATTTAAATACATTTTAATAAATATTTAACATTTTAATATGCTGACACATCATATTCACCTTGTAACCAAATTAAAAATTAAACAACTGAAATTATCTCCTTAAATAATTTCACCATTAACTATATATGATTTTCCATTGAAAATGTAAATTTCAGAGTAAGTTTTGATGTTAGTATATCTTATTGTACAGCCTTTTTATACAAGAGGTGAAAACGTGGCCCGTCATTCATTGAGAATCTATTCCCTGAGTGAGCCGCATTACCAGGGAGCACCATCGACATGTGACACCCATCCATACACTAACCTTACCCAAGGACTCTTAACTTCTTTCATCTAACAGAACTGGTGTATTCATCATCGTTCGCAAAATCATCGTTCATCAAATTGATTGAGCAACTAAAAAAATTTAATTATATCAATTATTATTAATAAAATAACTGCTGACTTTACCAACTAAACAAAGCATAACTGATTTAAATGTTATCTCTGGTTGACAAAAAAATTAAAGTAAATCCGACAAGAACAAAGTTACCAACAGGTATAAAACCACTAAAGGTCCATGCTAATTTTAAACTACTTCAACAACTAAAATACTTATGCTATAAAGCCTGATTGTAACATGTATACATGATTGTTTGTTTTCAGACTTCTAGGGATTCAAAGATTGATCTCCATTACTCAATAGTCTTAAATTGATTGCACCAGTCTAGTTGTAAATATATGTTTCAATCCTGCGAGTGCCTTAATTAATAACATCATAGCAAGGTTTTTCATTTTTTTGTATTTTAGGCAGTACTTTTGATAGTATTCTCTGAATGTAACTCTCTCTAGGTGCAGTAACTGACCCGTACAAGGGAGCACACATAGGCCTTTGTGATACCACACAATGAAGATTGATTATTCTACATTCTGAGAATAATATCCTTAATTTTGCCTGACTCAAGTATATTTAAGGTAGGGATCTAACATCCCTACATCCCGAGTACCTGACATCATTCAGTCTCAGGACCGACGGATGAACGTCCTCTCCAAGGGACGACGTGCTCAGATTTATTCATCTCCTACGTCAATAAATCAAGGACCAGAGTGGGTGTCAAAGCCCGGACCCGCCAGTTCAGAGGCGAGCAAGTTAACCACTGAGCTAACCAGGCCTCCTTCTCTGAATATAAGCCGGTAATATATGAAATTTCATTTGTGACATTTATTCTGTGAAATCATCTAAGTCCTCAAACAATTAAAAACCTATTAAAATATTCTTAAAAACCTATTATTTACACTATGACACTCAACTCTCAGTCGTGCATTGCACTAATAAGATAGAGCAATGTATCTTAATTGTCATTTTATTAACAATGAACCCGATTTTGATTTACATGTCAATCCATAAGGTAAAATAAAAACTGAAAGATTATTAATACTGATTTTTAAACATTAATCTTTTCTGAGTTCATGCATATAACAGTAAATTCATAGAAAACCTTTTACCAATGTCATTTAATACTTTTTATTTAACATTGAACCATAAACAACCCTGATGCATTTGAAATTTAGTTTAGATATTCTACAATGCTGAAATTACTAAACAGTTATACCAACATTTATAACAAAAACAATATCGTAAAATTAATTATTATTATTATTAGTTTTTGTTCATCCATGAAAAGCCAAGGTGGACTGCTAATAAATTTAATAAAGAAATAGGATTTATGCATCATTTGAATTCACAGATTGAAGATTCAAAGTTATATATCGTTATTATGATCAATAATAAACATAAATAAAACACTGAGTTATAATAATAAGCAAAAAGCATTCAACAATATTAATATGTATACAAGTTTAGTACTAAAACAAGATCACAAAAAGCAAGTTATTTTGAAAATGACTACTTTCGTTGAGCGTGTTTTATAAGGGGCTGCCATTAAAAACACGTAGTGTCATTCACTTTTCATCTATTTCAAGGAGTTATTTTAAAATCATAGACTTGAAAAGTAACACATTGACTGACACAGTTATTAGTACATTTCTATGACTATTTAGCTAAAAGAAGTCACAAATCGTGTTAGTTATTCACGAGTACTGCAAGCATTTATTGAAAAGAACATAAGAAATAGATAGTGTAAATAATGTTGTGTAAGTTTGGTCTAGTATAATTAGAAATAGTAAAAGGTAAACCTGATGAAAAGTAATGTTTAGATTTGATGTAAATTATAGAGTGTTTTAATTTATTTCAATAATGCTTATTCGTTAATGTTATTGTGAATTAAGTTAGTTTATGTTTTTCCTTGAAAATTGTCTGTGTAGTCCAAAACGTCGGATGCTTTGTAAATATCAAAAATAAATCAATTGATGAACTGGTTTACATGTTACTAATGAAATGGAAAACCCATACAAGACAACTAGAAAAGGTATTTAGGAGACATACAAGGTTAGAAATAAGCAAGACATTTAACAAAAAGTGTTTTAAAGAAGGTCTGCTCCCAAAGTATAATACATATATATATATAAATGAACAAACCACAATATAAAATGGGAAAAATGACTATGTTTGAACCGAAACCAGCGGTTTTCAACAGAGTCAAAAACCCAATGACGAAGACCGCTTATTACGGTTGAAGGATCTTAGTATTTTCCCCATTTCATATTTTGGTTTGGTCATTGATTGTTATTTCACGCGTTTATGACAAATTTTGTTATATATATATATATATAACAGCTCAAAAATGAAGATAGATAGCACTCAAAGTAAAGAAATACCCTTACAAACTCAAATTTTCCGTCTTCAGGAGAATAGAGAAAGGGAGACAAAGCACGTTGTAGACGCAACGGCTAGTAACCATTGTAACGGCTAGTTACTAGCCGTTGCGTCTACAACGTGCTTGGTCTCACTTTCTCTTTTCTCCTGAAGACGGATTGCCCAAAAATTTGAGTTTGTAAGTGTGTTTCTTTACTTTGTGTGCTACCTATTTTCAATTTTGAACTGTTATGGTGACCAGTTTGGATCGTCTTTCCGTTTATTAAGTGTATAGGGTTGACAGCTAGTTGATAGTTTTTTTACTCTTTCTTACTGTACTCCTTTTTTTCTCCAAACATCCCTTTGGACAGTAGTCACCCTTTTAAAATACCACTCTTCTCAACCCCTCACCAGATGTTTTCTGCATCTAGTGTTTCAGTTGGGTTTTTGACTCTGACGAAGACCGCTTGTTACGGTTGAAAGATCTTAGTCTTGTTTTCCCATTTCATATTTGGTTTGACCATTGTATATGTATATATGTGATCAAACCACAATATGAAATAGAAAAAAAGATTAAGATCTATCAACCAGAACACGCGGCCTTCGTCAGAGTCAAAAACTTAACTCAGTTAGCTATTTTCATTACTAATTAAGTAGTTAATAATTAATTCAGTTATAAATTTTCTAACCATTATTTTTATATAATTAATTACTCCTTTTCTCGTTGAGATGTATGTTAAAAAGTTAAAGTTAAAGTTTGTTTGAAGTTTAATGAATTTAGCATGTTATTTTGTCAAAACTTCCGACATACTAGGGCCGATGTGAAGTCCATTTAAATATGAGAACCTTGATATTCAGAAAGCTTGAAAATCAGTTTCATAGAGGTTATTTAGAATGAACCCATCAAGAACTCACACAGAGACAAACTCCATATTAGTGTATGTCATTTTATTATACGAGTTTATTTAATAATATTAATCTTAGAAAAATTTTCATTTTTCATTTTGCAAACTTAACTACTTTATGAACTTCGAGATAATTGTTATAAAGTATATTTTTGATATTTATGTGTGTCAGTAAATTTGTAAATCATTACAAACCACATGAATTAAAATTAAACTTATATTTTATACTAAATAATTTATCAATTATGCAACTAATTAAATTATAGAAAAAGAAAAGTTTGAAAAATATGTTTTTTAGTATATAATAAATATATACAAATCATTAATAATATGCTTACATATTAGAGGTGTAATAAATTAGAAATTACCAATTTTTGTCATCTAATGTAATTATTTTAAAGTTTGAGGCCCACTTTTGGCCGACTTTTTAAAACTGGATCCATAAATGAAAGTTTGTTTTCAAAAGAAATATAAATCCCAGAAATGCTGATATTTGTCTCTTTTGATTAATGATTTCGCCATCCTGTGGGTTTGCTTGAATTGCCTTCATTTAATTTTTCATTTTCTTCATTTTATCATATTTTAAATGGGATTTTATTATTCTTTCAGAAAAAAAAATTGAATTAATTTGTCCACATAACTTTTCTTTATAGAATTTAGACTAAAATATTTGTTTAAATTGGTTTTTTTTAATTAAAGGGAATTCATTGAAGTAGCTTCAGTTTCAAATATATTCCGCAAAATGAGCTCACATCTAATTCAAAAAAGTAATTTCAAGTGTGTAATTGTTCATTTTGTATATAAATTATTATTTCTATTTCCTTTGCAATTTCTGTTTCAGGAGATTCCTCTGTAACTCTACAATAAATATAGAAGATTTCTTCTATATTTAAACAAGTCTACAAAAATGTGATATATTCTCGTAGTACGTACTGATCTCCGCATTAACTTATGCGACACTTATGATGCTGGTGTTCTAATAATCAGGCTGAACTTCAAGCTATAGAAACAGGCCTACTCTGGTTGTTACCAGAGGTAAGGACCTGAATGACAGAAAAGCAGTAATCTTAAGAACAGATAGTTGGACGCACTAGCACAAATAAGGCATCACAAAAATCATAACTCTACTGTTGAGAACATTAGAAGCGATTTTTCTAGATGTTAAAAGCTACACTAATGGAAAATGTAATTCTTATGGGTAAAAGCACATGATGGGCACAAAGGAAATGAAACAGTGAATGAATTAGCAAAAAAAGCAGCGACAGACTGCAATGACAGCAGTGGTACACATTAAAGTATCATTGACATATATTAAAAGAAAGAAAAAATGGAACAGGATGTGCCTCAATGAAACCGAAGGGGAGGTTACAAAACAACACTTCAGTAATATATATGATCAAACCACAATAAGAAATGGGAAAACAAGACTAAGATCTTTCAACCGTAACAAGCGGTCTTCGTCAGAGTCAAAAACCCAACTGAACACTAGATGCAGAAAACATCTGGTGAGGAGTTGAGAAGAGTGGGAGGGAAGAGTGGTATTTTAAAAGGGTGAAAGCACAGGAAAGGACTAATGTCCAGAAAGGGATGTTAGGGGAAACAAAGGAGTACAGTAAGCTAAGAAAAGTAAAAAACTATCCGCTAGCTGTCAACCCTCTTTGAAGAGGCTATTGCCCTCGTGACGAAAGTATCAAGTTTGAAGAGACTGTTACTAATGTTTATAATATTAGATCTATTAAATTTAATTAGAGACGATTCAATAATATTTCTTAACAACATTGATTTTTCATAGGTAATAAATTTAGCTCCTGTCCAATCAATATGATGATTTTCATTTTTTATATGCAAGAATAAGGCACTACTGTTTTCCTGTCTACTTACGTTATATTGGTGTTGTTTTACACGTGTTTTTAATGATTTACCAGTTTGACCAATATAAATTTTATGGCAATTTTTGCACGGAATTTTATAAATAGCATCGGACTCCAATTCGCTTGGAGAGTTTTTTATTAACATATTACCCACATTATTACGATTAGAAAACACTATATTAAAATCAAGTTGTTTGGCTAATCTTGGAAGAGGGTCCAATGATTCGTGGTATGGCAAAACTATAGAATTTGATAATAAAAGGGGCTCTTTTGAAGTATTAGAGAAAGTTTTTTTAGCACCCTTCAAAGCTAAATCGATATAAGAAGAGGGGTATTTTAATGAAAGGGCAATTGACCTAATGTTATTAATCTCTTCATTAAGAAATTCAGGAGAGGAAACTCTTAAAGCTCTCAAAAACATATTTCTAAAAACAGAAATTTTAACATTTTTTGGATGCGATGAATAAAAATGAACGTATGCAAGTACATTCGTAGGTTTTCTATATACACTAAAGCGTAACTCATTAGGTAACCTATGGATCAGGACATCTAAGAAGGGCAAATTACCACTTATTTCTTCTTCCATTGTGAATTTGATTGTCGGCACTAATGAATTCAATTTTGTTAGCAAATCAACTTTATTTAAAGATTTGGGACAAATGCAAAGAATATCGTCAACATATCTATACCATTTAATAGATCTAATTAAATTTAATAGATCTAATATTATAAACATTAGTAACGGTCTCTTCAAACTTGATACTTTCGTCACGAGGGCAATAGCCTCTTCAAAGAGGGTTGACAGCTAGCGGATAGTTTTTTACTTTTTCTTACTGTACTCCTTTGTTTCCCCAAACATCCCTTTCTGGACATTAGTCCTTTCCTGTGCTTTCACCCTTTTAAAATACCACTCTTCCCTCCCACTCTTCTCAACTCCTCACCAGATGTTTTCTGCATCTAGTGTTCAGTTGGGTTTTTGACTCTGACGAAGACCGCTTGTTACGGTTGAAAGATCTTAGTCTTGTTTTCCCATTTCTTATTGTTGTTTGATCATTGATTGTTGTTTCACGTGTTTATGTGAAATCTTTATATATATATATATATATATATATAACAGTTCAAAATTGAAGATAGGTAGCACACAAAGTAAAGGAACACATTTACAGACTCAAATTTTCGGGCAATCCGTCTTCAGGAGAAAAGAGAAAGGGTAACTAGCTGTTGCGTCTACAACGTGCTTGGTCTTCCCTTCTCTTTTCTCCTGAACACGGATCGCCCAAAAATTTCAGTCTGTAATGTGTTTCTTTACTTTCTATGCTACCTATCTTCAATTTTAAACTGTTATTGTGTCCAGTTTGGATCGTCTTTCCGTTTATCAAGTGAATATATATATATATATATAAATAAAATTAAACTGAATCATACATACAAGACTACCATGGTACGAACACTTCCTATTTGTACCGATTAAGACATATTGAGTTGCCCTATTGTGTATGAAAGGACAGCACACCTTTCAGTACATCGTATTTAACTGCTCAAATTTAGATAATCAAAGACAACTACTCATAACAAATGTTATCCAGCAAGGTGGAACGTGACCGGAAAAGAAAAGAAAACCTAATCACCAAGCAAAAAATCTACAGCAAAAAATGCTGTAGTTGTATCAATAACCTTCCCAATGATGAATTTTAACTTAAATTAAATTACAGAAATACTCTAAGTTATAAATCTAAGTAAATTATATGACCTATAAAAAATTATAAATATACAAGTACATCATGTATAAAATGGTTCTTATAATGTAATTATTATAAGCAATAAATTATATGTAATAATAATAAACTTCTAATAATAATTATAATAAACTTATAAGTTATAAGTAATTATATATAACTTGTGACGTAGTTAAAATATGTGTATAGTAAGAGTAAGCTTGCAGTCAGAATGGAAACATGTTTTTAAAAAAGAAAATAAACTTCCTCATGGTAGAGTTACTACCCGTGAAGAAATGACAACAAAACAATACGAGTGATGCTCATAATAATTGCATATTCCTACGGATAACGCATGGGAGCCAATCTCCTTTCTACAGCCACATTATGTTCTTTTTTATTAAGTTACAGTTTTAATAAACTTATAATTAAAAATTGAAAAATCAGTAATTAAATGAACTCAAATTTTCTTGAAATGTATCTATAATCGTTCATATCTGAAGGTAAGATTATTTGTTATGAATTCAAAAAGTATTCATATATATAAATATAGTGTTATAAGGACAAATACAAATGTTTACAGTTTGAATCCCTACTGTCAGACTGTGGGATTATGATTAAGTGCAGTACCTGCAAGATCTTGGGGTGTCTGAAGCGCTCCAGCTGCTTGACGCTACTGCGAAGAAGTTCAGTTACAGTCTCCTTGCGCTTCGGCTTGTGTAACTTCTCGGCGCACTTCTTTTCAAACACGAAGATAGAAACCTCCTGAAACGAACAAAATTGTTAGTAATAAATAGGTAATCGAAATTATATCTACCACTATTACACACATCTGTATGCCTGAATTCATCAAAATATGGTACTTTACTAAAAGTAAACTTTAGTAAAAATGAAAAAAAATTACTTCAATATTGATAAATTTGAGCCTGTTTTGAAGCCTTTTTAGCTCAAATTTAAAGTTTTACTTGTATGTTTTGTATTTTTTTAATAAATAAAACTAAAATTTATCGGGAGTCGGTCAGTTCTTCAGGTTCAAATTAAACTCTCATTGCTAACGTTTTAGTTTTTATTTAAAACCTTTTTCATAGGCAGAAGTATACATTTTGAAACAGAAAAACTAAGAAAAAACAGAAACAGTTGTTGTTAAAATCCACAGACTCTTTTTCTTTGTAAAATAATTTGTAATGTAATACTTAGTTTTTCTGTTTCAAAATGTAACTTCTGCCTATGAAAAAGTTTTAAATAAAAACCAAAACGTTGGCAATGAGAATTTAATTTGAACCTGAAGAACTGACCGAGTCCCGATAAATTTTAGTTTTGTTTCTATTCCACGGTCGATACTTTTATCATTGTATATATATATATGATCAAACCACAATAAGAAATGGGAAAACAAGACTAAGATCTTTCAACCGTAACAAGCGGTCTTCGTCAGAGTCAAAAACCCAACTAAAACCCTGTTTAATTGGGTTTTTGACTCTGACGAAGACCTCTTGTTACGGTTGAAAGATCTTAATTTTGTTTTACCATTTTTTATTGTGGTTTGATCATTTATTGTTATTTCACGTGTTTATGTGAAATCTTTTATATATATATTACCAGTAGTATAGTATATATAAAGGAGTCGTTATCATCCTTTGGAGCGGTTCAAATCTATTCCTGACGACGAGGACATAGAAATATAGTAGTGAGTTCAGTGATTCCTTTTCTGTGTGTTCTTTTGAAAATTCTAGTTCATATATATATATATATATATATATAATTATATATTAGTGTAGATTGGCAGAAAATCTTCTTGGAGGCATATTTTGTTGAAATGTATGCAGCTTCAGGATTAACGACTTTCAAACTAATCTGTTCCAGTCTCCTGAACATCTATTAAAGTGTTTCAAAAAAGTGTCTCAATGTCCTTTGGACAACTTATTTGGGAATTACCACCTTATATTCGTAAGACTGTCAAGAGACTGGAACAGCTTAGTTTAAAAGTCATTAATGCCGAAGCTGCGGTACATTTCAACAATATTATATATATAGAACAAACCATTTAATTGATAACTTTTGCTTCTTAAAAAACACACGATACATATCATTATTTTAATTAGTTTAACACGAGCTAACTTTTGAAGTTGGTCATTATAAAGTATACTGATTATGGAAAAAATATAGGTTAAAAGTTTGAAGGACTTAAACCTTCTGGTTTGCTGAACCCAAACTTTTATTCCGGTTTACTGGTATGGCTGGGTAGGTGTTCATCAAGATTTTTGCAAACACTTGTAAATCTCTATCTTTGATAAAGTGCTGTCCTGAGTAACGATCAAACAAAGAAAAGTTAAAGGTTTAGTATATTTAAGCCACCCTGCTGGTGGTTTTGGCATACATAAATATTGTATTATTGTAATGTCAAAATACTGCAAAATAAAAATTTAATGAATTTTCAATGTTGGATGAAGTAATATTACACTAAATAGGACAGTTATTACGTTTCATCTGTATTTCCTTGTCAGATTGAGCTATCAGAATTATTACATTTTCGCTAATTAGCAATATGGAGATAGCCGCATCAAAATGAATCATATGATCAAACCTATTGTTTTCAGCTTTGATATGCTTCGGCATTCGGACTAATGATGTGTTTACGTGATACCCTCATTAAAATAACTCACGTAATTAAAATGAATGCTATCAAGTTGATAATAAGTTTACATTTTTCAATCTTAGTTTTAAATAAAGTTTATTGAACAAAGTCATGGAAAATAAAATATTATGGTTCATCTTTCCTTATATTTCAAATTCACATATAAGTTTTGTTTATTGGTTAAAGATTAAAATAAATATAAAGATCCTCTGCATAAGTTAACAGGTACTAACAAACTACTAAAGTTAAATATGTTAAAACTAATTTGCTTTTTTAAAAAAGTAATTTTATGTTAACACACAACTGTACATCAAGGCAACAATGAATTAAAACATCAAGATGTCTAATATATTACTAGCCTACGACTAGCCTACAGTATATTAGGTCTAGAGGCTTTTATACACACACACACACACACACACACACACACACACACACACCACACACAGAATATATAAATAACAGTACAAAATTGAAGATAGGTAGCACACAAAGTGAAGAAACACACTTAAGCATATAATATATATATATATATATTATTGAAAATGATCGCAGTTTCTGCATTCACGACCTTTTTGTTAACTGATTCTAACTTCCTGGCTATTCTCTTTATTGTAGTAGGTAAACTATAATATAGTTAACAAAAAGGTCGTGAATGCATAAACTGCGATCATTTTCAATAAAATATGTTTGAGAGAAGATCTGCTGCCAATATATACCAAAATAACAATCAATGATCAAACCACAATAAGAAATGGGAAAACAAGACTAAGATCTTTCAACCGTAACAAGCGATCTTCGTCAGAGAAAACCCAAAAACAGTTGGTTTTTGACTCTGTTATGATCATATATAATATATATATATATATATATATATATATATACACTTAATTGTATAAAGTTTATATATATCACAGTTCAAAAATGAAGATAGGTAGCATACAAAGTAAAGAAACACACTTAAGTATATATATATGATCAAACCACAATATGAAATGGGAAAACAAGACTAAGATCTTTCAACCGTAACAACCTGGTGAGGGGTTGAGAAGAGTGGGAGGGAAGAGTAGTATTTAAAAAGGGTGAAAGCGCAAGAAAGGACTAATAAATTATTAGTATTACTAATCATACTAATTATTTACTTGTAATACAAGTAAAGTGTAGTTACTTGTATTACTTGCGATTAGCACACTTTATCGAAAAAACATATTTATCATTTGAATCATGCTAACATATCTAACCGTAAAATAAAAAGTATCTTTATATGGCTTCATATATTGTTTATTTACTGCACACATACAGTAAATATATAGGCATAATTAATGAATTATTTCTGTATTGTGTAAACGTAAATTTTCACTTAAAATGTCAACATTTTGATTTCTGATGCAATCTTAAAGGTTTTGAGGTAGATACAGGCCATACTGTTTGACGGATCAGAATGAAATTATGCCTAAAAATAGAGCATTCTTTAGAGGATGAGATGAGGTATTTTTTTCAAATTACATTAACAATAAAAAAAATTTTGGTACATTTTATGTTTTTAAAAATTTTTCGAACATTTACGTACTACAGAACAATGGATTTTTGTCAAAAAGACAAACCTAAAATTAGCAATTAACAAAAAAAATTTCACAAAATTCCAATTATAGTAACGATAATATACCTATAAGAACTAGAAATCCATCTTGGATAATGGATCACTTGCCGTACTTGTTGGATTTGTGAGGGACGGATTGACTGACACGGCTTCTTTAATAATAATATAGATTTCACTAATTATAAATACATATGCCTATTCCTTTGAAGTTTTTAATTATTTTTTCAAGCTCAGATAGTTCCAAGACTGGATAATGTACCCTAAGCAAAGATAAACTGATAATTTAATTAATTACTTTGAAGTGAAAAAGTTGGGCCATTTTAATTCTATAATATAGAATTCATTAGAGTTAAAGTTAAAATCATACTTTTTTAGTATAGTTAGTCAAAGATTTTTAAATTACAAGCTGTCAAACAGTTCTTTGCATTAAATGAATTAATCTGTATTCATTTTTATCTTTTAATTAGACACAAATATATTTAAAAAGGAAAGTTTTTTCAGTACAATTTTTTGTTTCAACACTTCAATGCTATTAAGATGTATTCATAATATGAGGAAAAAAATAAATTAGTAAATTACAAAAAAGAACATTTCCATTCATTAAAATCAGTTGTAAATTAAGAAAATAAATAAAAAAAATATAGAAGGATGACATTCAAATTTTATTGCAAGCAAATTAATTATCAAGTTAACAAAAAATAAATTAGAATAATTAATAATTTAAAATATGGCTTGAATAATTTGCTCACCCCCGACGTGTTTTTACTTTGTTGGGTGGCGGAGTTTAACTATTCTGGCAAACAAGAACTAAAGAAGGTATGAGGACAGCTTTTACTGCTTAAAGAAACGGTTTTAGCTTGAGAAAAGTTAAAGTTTTTTAGTTGTTTGAAAATAAAATAAATTAATGAGAATAGAAGAAAAAAGGTCAACAATTTACAGGCCAGCAGGGAAGGTGTGCAGCCTGCACAGGAGTGACTGTAAGGAAAGTAACAGCAGAAACAGATAAAAAAAAATAATGAAGAAATCAAAATAACTAGAAAAGAGGAAGCATTGCTTGCAATTGAGTTGGGAGGGCAGACCACCCTGTGAATGCCAGCCCTCGGAGGACTCCCCCCTTCTCTGCAAACATTGCCAGCTTTCTTTCTTTATTCTTTTGAACTTTTCTTTACGTCCCTTACATATTTACTTCTTTTCCTCCTACCTTCCCATAATATATTTTTTTTTATCAGTAGTGTAGTAACTCCTTTTTCCACCTGTGGTGGTCGTAATATTTACAAACTTCTTAAAAATTTCAGTTCAATAAAATTCGATGTTTCAATGTGTTTAGGCCATACCAGCGACCTCAGCCAGTTTCTTCATACTGTAGTACGAGTGGACTTGATGCCGTTTACCCACAGTAAGTGGATGAATGTTTTGCATTGTTTTTTTTAATTTGTGCATTAACCAGATCTGAGAATCGGATTGAATCGAATTAAAGTGTGTTTTTCGCAAAGTAAAATGACAAAAAAAAATTAAATATTTTCTGGAAACTGGAATTGATTAGACATAAAACTTAGAATTGAAAACAAGTGTGATTTTACTTGTGAAAAACCGGTAAGTGTATTTTTCAATCTTTCCTGTTGATTAACAACTAATCCTAAACCGCAAATGAAGTAAAATATAGGTTTTTTTGAAGTATGAATTGTTCTTATAAAAATTCGTGGTAATTTTGTTTAATGATTTCCTGTTTTTTTTTTTTTTTTTTTTTTTTTTTGATAAACTGTACATGGATGTTTCAGAACCAATCTTTTGTTCTTAACATGTGTGCAACACTCCCTTTGTGCTATAAACAATAAGCATGTTGGCACTGATTTAAATAGATTGCTGAATGTCCCAAAGGAAGTATTTATTTTGCATGCTGATAGATGAACCAGAGAAACTTTTTTTACTCTTTTTTCCTGGCGCCAGATAGATCCTCCAATCAGAAAAAGTTTATCAAGAATAAATTTGAGAGGATAAGTGCTATACCTAAAGATAACATCTTGCATCGACTTTTATTGATAGATCACTACCAGATAGAATCTTGACGAAGGAGGAATTCTATGAAGCTCTAAATGAGAAGCTAGCTCAAGTCGTTCATAGATTTCCCATGACACAGTTTCTCAGAAAGATTGTTTTCACCTTCCAATTTGTCTCAAAAATACAACGAAACAGTTCAACCACACAAAATACAGAAAAATGTTTAGTGGGTTGATCAAATTTTTTTATGCAGTATACTTTTATCTACTATAAATATATTATATCATAAATGTTTTTTTCCAATTCTATAATATTTTTATATCCCTAATATATTATATATTTTGCTATATTTACATTTTACAAAATAATTTATTATTTACTTTAATTTAGTATTATATACTTTAGAAATGAAGAATCCATCCCTAATGAACAGAAAAAAAATTAAAAAGCAAACTAAACACGTCTAAAGAAACATATCGTTCTACCCTTATTTCAACCAGTTAAGTTTTTAATTTTCGAGCACTCATTCGAGGTATATTTACTTTCCTTTGTCCGCTTTCACCTTTTTTCTTCTCTGGCAGGTTTGTGACTGCACTACCGGTCATGACATAGTTCTGTCGGTGCGCTATGTCTTATTTCCAACTGATGAGAGATAAGAAGAAAATTTAGAGGCTCTCAGTATGTAATTTCATTATAATACAATAATGGGGTGTTATACTACATCATAATTATTACATTGTTGTTAGAATTATTAATATTACAATTGTTATTATATGATGAATATATACCCTTTTCTGTCTACAAATATTAATATACCTGTGAATTTAATATACCGTCACGAGGTTAATATAGATTTCAAATAGATTATTTTGTCACCCGCAGTTCTAATGAGACTTACTTTAACTTAAAAAAAATTATAGAAGGAGAATGAGATCTTTTGTTACTTCCTTTCTTGTAAATTTTATTTAATGGAAAAAAGTTAAATAAAACTCCAAAATAATGTATTCAAGCATTTCAAATTATGCTGAACTTTCAAAGAACTAAAAAATTCCATTTGTAGATAAATTAATAAACTGGAATTGAAATACGAATTGATATTTTTAAAAATATGATATTTAAATGTATATTAAATTTATTTCTCAGCCCAACTTTACTCTTGTAATTCCATAAATTAAGCAGCACTACTAACGGAGTTATTAAGAAATAATATTTTTATGATATCATTTCGATATGAAATGACACTAAATATACGTGTATGACTTGGATTTATCTTAGCAGATGGGTCAAGAAAAGGCTTTTGTATTTCGTATTCATGAGGAGGCAGAGGAATTTAGTTGGATTCCTACCTGTTGGTAGGGAGCAACAGGTGTCTAATTATGCAAAGACAGCTCTCAAGGCGTCGCTATATCACTTAGCAGTCCACAGTGTTGTCAATATTTCTTGAATGCCAGCACATGTTTGTCAAACCTGATTCAATGCAATCTTATTAAACAGTTAAACCAATCAATACACGTGACCTTTTAGAATGCGCATAAATTGAACTTAATCTCTCGAAGCCATTGAGAAACAACCTAACTCCGTCTTACGTTAAGTTACTATTAACTTTCTTAGACTATTTCAAGTGAGTCCAAAATTTGCTCAATGAGGGCCAAATATACAAAAATATTAATGTATTGACTATATTCGTCAGTTTTAATATTTCATTGAGTTTAAGTATTATTATATCATTAAATGTCGTATTATCTGTCAAACATACTGAAATTGTTAAAAATAAAAGTAATATTGCCCTGCCTCGTTGTGTCTTAGACCCTTTAAGTCATCTCTTCAAAATCCACTGAAAGAAGAAATCTTTTTAATTTTTTGCAATATGCAACTAGCAAATCGAATCAATTTCCGACCAATATACCTTTAAAATCCGTATATTATTCCTAACAGAATTAGACAAAATTAATTTGTTAGGATAGGTTTGCAGAGGTAGCCTCACAAGAGAATACAAAGGCCGAACATTGGACCTTTCTGATACCGCACAATGAACATTCTACATTGGGAGTCCTAAACTTTACCAAACTCAAGTCTATTTAGAGTAGGTTCTTTAACGACTACCTGGCATCATACAGGCTCGGGACCGACGTCTTGAGGAACGCCATACTCAGATTATTCACCTCCTGAGTGAATAAATTGAGGACCAGAGTGCTATTGAACTCCGGTTCCACTAGGCTAGAGGCGAGCACGTTGCCACTGGACTAACCAGGTTTCCAGACAAAATAAATAACTTGAATTTACAGTTCAATTGATTACAGATAAAACTTAAAATCGAATAAGTGGAGTCTCATCAGCACAATGATTCAAAGCCACAGGCTTTACTTGTGAAGGTGAGTAATCTTTGCTGTTGTATAACAAGTCCTAAAGGGCAATTTAAGTTGGCCGTGGACCCACACCCATGCTCATGTCACTCGACACTGTCCCGCAGGCGGACCGTCACAATCGAACAATATCCATTTACTGACGACCACACACAGAAAGGTGTATTTTGAAATGCCTCTAAAACACTCTATCCTCTTTCCCACCATGCCTCCTTTTTAAGGGGAGATGTTACTCTCACGTTACAGCTAAAATCAAGCTCGAAAATTGATTAGAATTCAGAGTTCTATACTCTGCATTTTATGCTTGTATTCAAGACAGCTAAAGAATATATTTTTTTACTTTTGTATTCAATTAATTTCTATTTATTTTACTTCCGTCAAATCAATTTATTTTGCTGTGGCTATTTACCACACCTTGAAATATATTTATATATGGTCAATACTCACAAAAAGAACACACAGAAATGAAACAGATATTTACTATTATATTTCGATAGCCTTGTCACCAAGAAGACAAATGTGTTAGTCACTTCGAAGACAGGCACTAAGACATATATATATATATATAAAAGTATCGACCGTGGAATAAAAACAAAAATAAAGTTTATCGGGACTCGGTCAGTAAACTGAGTATATTTTGTATATATATATATATATATAAACTTTAAATTACACAAAGCACGACATAGAAAAGGGAATAAAAACCACACTTACACAATTCTCAGTATTTCGAACTTTTTTTCGTCATCAGGAGTAGATTAGAAGAGAGGATGATGTGACAAAGATCTCCCCACGCCGAAGGACTGAGCTCGAAATGAATGTATATATATACCATGATAAACGGAAACAGTCCGGCAGGACAGATTACACTTAAAATAAACTGTGACACATAGACAAAAACATAACTAAGACTCACTTTTCAATATTTCGACCGTAATGGCGGTCGTCCTCGGAAAAAAAGTGAATTGACGTAGGGACGACAGTCAACTAAAGTTTTAGTTGACTAAAAATTTATATATATAAAACTATATATATATACACTTTTACGATGAAAATATGATCCGAAATGGACAAATACAGTTCAATGTACATAAAGAAACATAGAGAAATTAAAAACACAAACTTACAGTCTCTAATTTTCGGTTGAACCGTCTTGAGGAGAGATAAAGGAGGGAAACCAAGCGCACTGGTACAGAGACGGTTGGAGACTCTCCACTGGTACAGAGACGGTCACCGTGCGCTTGGTTTCCCTCCTTTATCTCTCCTGAAGACGGTTCAACCGAAAATTAGAGACTGCAAGTTTGTGTTTTTAATTTCTCTATGTTTCTTTATGTACATTGAACTATATAAATATATTCTTTTAATATATATACGTATATACTGTTAAATACAGATATAAAACTGAAGCCACAAAAATACAATCAACATCTTAATTAATTAAACGGTCAATGTTTAAGAAATAATTTAATGAAATAAAAAAACCTTTTTGTCATAGAACCTGACACCACAATTCTGCAAATAATTTATGAACTGTTGTTTGACTGATAGTCTTTTTTTCATACTCTCGTAGATTCAACTGTAACAAACAGTTCATAAAAACATTTTTAAACTGCATAGTTCTTTAGTAGGATTAAGATTTATTTTCAATTTGTATAGAAATGTGATAACAAAATTGAGATAATAGGATCTTTAGGGTACACGATCGAATAGAATGGACTACCAGATAAACCAATGTTTCAAGGTTCAGCAGTTTAAGAGCTAGGGGAAGTGAAAATAATCTAAAAAAGAAGAATATCATCTATGGAGAATACTATCATTTAATCAGAATCAAAACACACTTGTTGCATGTTTGTTTAACAATTGGTTTTTGCTTTGCATTGATAACACACCACTACTGATAATTCGCCCAGAACTTGCCTCAAACATTTCAATTTATCTTTGAAGAGATATAACCTCGCCTGTTCAGTGGACGCCTTGAAGCCCCTGATTAAGCACGCTATTCAGATAAACCAAACTTGTTTCCTGCCCCTCGACAGATAACAGTTCCCGTTTCATTATTCCCTTTGATTGCATGCTCTTCATTTCAACAAAACTTTGTAGGTCTGTCGACTCATGAAGGATTAGCCTAGTGATAAAATTATTACAGAACCCGTTTTGAAAAAATATTTATTTAGAAATTATAAAACGCTCAAATATTACACGATTTGATCAACAAATGATCCATAGTATAAAACTGGAGTTCCCAATGTGTTGAAATAGACTCCATGTAGTGAAGCAGTAGTTTACTTTCAGCGGTTCAGGAGTAAGTAATTTGGGTTTCTCGGCAGGCAGTAATATTAGAATCAATGCAATACTTATACATATGAATAAATCATTATTGAAAAACTATGTCAATAGCGTAGTGAGTCAGTCAACCGTCAGAATATTCAAATATTTGCATTAAAACATCCAGCACAGTGATATCGTTTACCATAAAGAAATAATCAGTTAAAATGGTATAGCGATGTTTTTTTACACTAAATTGAAAGTAGCATTTCTTTTACCCCTTATGTGAAATAAATTATAAATTTATATAAAACATATTTATACTTCTTTTCTTTTTTTTAAATATCTATTGTAGTTTCAACCAATTTCTGTATTTTGAGTTCATGTTATAACTATTTTAGAGTAGTGAACTTTTTGACAGTTTTAGGTTCTCCACTCCTTCTATTACATGGTTTACCCATCGATGAACACAAACTGTTCGAAAGGCGCAGTTTGAATTTAAACAACTTCTTTGGTGTGGTGACTTTGTGTATTATCCATTTATCCCAGTATTTTAGAGTTGTTTCATATTTCTATTAGTTTATTTATCTAAAACCAAATATTTTATTTAGAACTTTTCAAACTCAGATCATGAAGAGCTCCCACCCATATGATTCCTTTCAGAGGTACTATCAAAAAAAAGTTAGAGATTTCAAATATAAAAATTCCCTTCAGATGTATAAAGTACACAATTAGTTTATAATAATATATCGTTTGTAATCGCACCTGATAGAGGTACAACACCCAAAACAATTTTTCTTAAATCATAATATTATTGATACTTTGAAAATTCAGTGAGTTTTTGGGACCAAATTTCATTACAGCCCCCAGTGAAGATATCCCTACCTCTTAAAAGGTTCCTGTGGATGCTTTTATTTGGTTATTACGTACCATAAATGCCTTTAGTCTTATTTAATCAGATTATGCTAGGCATTTTTTTAGAGTTTTTAATGGTTTTGTAAGTGAATATCAACTGTGACGAGATACCTTCTTTAAAGTTTGTACATTTAAGCTTTCATTGAATTGGCATAAATAGCAATGGGAATAGTACTATCTCGACAAACTGATATTTAATCATAATTCATGTAATGCCTTAACATCGTGCTTGATAAACCTACATTTAGGTATGGCGGTGTGTATGATACTAAGCATTGGACAAATGATAAACAATGTCACTAGAAGGAAGCATTAGTAAGGATTATTCTGCAGTGTGTTATCAATATATAATAAGGATATTGTGTTGAGGGATGTATGTATGATGACTAAAGGTTGCAGAAAATCAAGAAGTTTTAAAGAAATAAATATTGGTTTCTGTGTTCGACTTGGTACAAATGAGGTAGGCATCCTTGTACACATTACTTTATCCCTGATCCAAAGTTGTACTTTACTATCAAACTGAAAAAAGTTTTTCCTTTAAAACAAAGGTTGTTAAACTAACAAGAAAGTTGGTGGAATGTGAACCACTGCCATTAGGTAATAGTCTACTGATCTGAATCCACACAAAGCTTCAAGCGATCTTCATATCCAATGACAGTATTATGTGGATATGATAATAGCTGATTTATGCTTACTGTACATGAATGTTTACTGAGGCTACATATAAGAAATATATTATATATACCACTTACCCAATCTGCTTTAATTCAAGAAAAAAAAGTAAATAAGATTTAGATAAATTACTTAACTGAGAGGAAATATATTAAAAAATTTTTATATTTTGTGGAAAACTCTATAAATATTTAACGATATAATACATAATAGTATATTTAAACAGTATCACTATTGATTTATATAGTTTAATTTATGCTTTGCTCTGAAATATTTGTTCCCAAAATTTAAGTCCACGATGAAGCTTCTTAGTTAGATGATTCCCCTTCACAGCTCTATACTGAGAGTAATAACGAGCCTTAGTTTATAGCAAGTCTTTAAGCTTCTTATAGAAATAAGCTTTCGAGCTGCTACACACTAACTAATGTATATTAAAAGATTCAATTTACTTTGACTGCTAAACAAATTAAGTGATTTGTCTAACGCTTCTACAGCTATATGTATGAGTATATGAACATATACTGTTATATGTATTTTCAACTAACTTAAAATGAGAATGAAAAATTACTCAAAGCAAGAGACATTACATTTGAACTCCATGACAAATGAGGATTTCAAATTTATTTTGTAACGCACATCTCTTAAATCTAGCACAATAAACATTATGAAGGAACGAGTTGCATATTTGACATTCAAAAACTGAAACTTCTAGGTATTTTAGTGAATATTAATAGCATTAATTTACCATTGCCCGGTACAAGAGCATGAGGAACATATTTTAATGAAGACTGCTCTCACTGCTCAGGGAGCTCGTGTAATTAGACCGGCAACCATCCGAAATAAAACTTATTCTGATTGCACTACTTTGCTTTGCAACAGGTGTCTTAAATTTAAATGTTAAGTAAACATATCTGTCTTACGTTCATCAAACACATTAACACCAGTAAAGGTGTTTAATTTACCTTAATTTTATCTGTTTTATTGAAACAGTTCATCTTGTGTATTAGTTTACAGTGCAGTAGTAAAATGTAAATTGCATTTACAACTTACACTGCAGTTTACAGGATAACAGGTCAATCAGATAGTAAAAACAGTGAACACAATTATTCCCGAACTGCCAACACAATCTGGCATGTGCGTATAATGGAAAAGCCCATAACTGATGTGCAAGCTGGGCCAAGAAAAGAAAAGTACAAGTTACTGGTTGAAAACCCTCATACATGGGGGTCACTAGCCGGTCCAAATGGTTATCCAGGAGTCATAATCAATACGTAAGCATATAACAACGTTCTGGGCATGCAACAACAAATAGCTATCTAAAATTGATCTATGCTATATGTAAACATTAAATTCACGAGTTAACTCATTATACAAACTCTTTTCACGACTTATTTTAATGGGTTTTTCTAAATGATTCAGATCTTAATTTTCCTAGCGTTACGTTACTAGCTACCCCAAAAATATAAAGCCATTTTATTTCTCAATTTAATTTGACTTGAAAACCACCCTCTTTCACCTTAAAGTTTTTATCGAACATATTACTTCTCAAGAAGGTTTAGGCTTCGTTATCCATCAATCCGAATCGTTTCAGAAAATTGATGCTCTACAATTCCTTCTAGTTGATATGAATATGATCCGTCATATCATAACTTACACCTATCTCATTCATAAGAATATAGATAGAAATACATTTCCTCTACTTTAACAACTAGTAAAAGATACTAGTGCTGATGAAAAAGATACTGATGAGTAGATGTAGTAACTTTAATGTTTTCTTTTGTATATTCTATTATATTTTTGTTAAACATCCAATGAGGCAGATAGGTGGGACACAGTGCAAACTTGGAGAACAAAAGATCTAATGCTTAAAATTTTAGTTTAATGACTTCTAAAATACTTGAGTCATATTTAATTCAAAGAGATAACTGGTTAAGAGGTCTAAAGTTGCAGCTTTGATGCAGAAACTAATTAAACTCGAGAAATATAAAGTTTCTACATAAATGTTAATAAACCCTTTGCCACCTGGTAGTACGTGTTTCCCAGTGTTCGCCTTATATATTGATCTAGTGGCGAAGGTCAATCAATAACCTAATTAGGAATGATGGTAAAAGAGTGAAACTTTGTAGAATCATTAAAAGTTGATTTTCTTTAATGACTATAACTTCAAAGATGTAAGAAAGAGCTATGAAATGAATAAACTGAAACAAGATGAAAGTTTAAGTCAACACTGTAAATTTATTACTCCCGAAATAAAGAAGTTGAAGAACCAAATAGGAAATTCTCTAAAACTGTATTCTACTGTCTTGAAATCCATAATTATTAGTTTAATCAAAAAACAAGATTCAAAAAGTTATAATGAGACTATGCAATTTTTTTTTGATAGTATGTGAAACTTAGTGAAATGGTCAAAGAAGAAATGAAATGGAAGAGCTTGGAAAACAAAAAACAGTCGTGTAAGACGGAGAGAGGATATCTCTGGCAGGCTGGGGCTGTATCCATAAACTTTCTTTTGACTCACTTTATGCGAAGACCCTTTATTATAACAGATACATGGAAGAATAGTGCGTCATTAGGATAATCATAGCAGAAAAGACCTAATGTGAGACTTTCTTCAGGTTAGAATTACATACTCACTAACAGGTGTTCAGGTAGAGTTTGAACATTACCTGAAAACTTTTTTATCAATTCGTATTCTTTTTTAATCTTTAAATTGTGTCGCACCAACAAAACTGACCGATACCTAATTCGCATTGTTTTTATTCTTTATATGGTTCATACCTTCTTCAAGTGATACACATATAGGTTCTTCCTAAAGTAAAGACGCTATTTTTGGTATAACGGTCATCACAATAAAAAATAAGTCCTTCAATGTTGCGAAAACGATCTGCAAATGTTTTAAACGGGCAGAAGTAGTTTAAAATTTATAAACAAATACAAATAAAAAAAAACAGACACATTGCTGTAATTGGTAATTTTATACCACTTTTCGTTTGCACACTGCTTTACTGTACATTATCATTCCTTTCATTTTCAGTTCATCAACAATTTGCGTTTCTGGATACTGTATCCTTATTATTCACTCTGATTCTTCTCTTGATTACCAGACTCTTCAGCATTTTTGCATTATTTTTCACCTACCGTCTTCGACTTGAACCTTTTCTAACCGAAGACGTGCTTGGCTGCACTGTTTGTTTCCGACAGTTGTTGCGTTTGGGAACACAAATGCATTGTGTGCCTCCATCTCTTTATTCTCCTGAAGACTGTTGAAATCTAATATCAGAGGCTGTAATTTTTTTCCCCTAATTCTGTTTTTTTTATGATTTATATATATATATATATATATATACTTCAAATAAACAGTGACACATAGACTGAAACATAACAAAGACTCAGTTTTCAATATTTCGACCGCCATTGTGGCAAAATATTGAAAAGTGAGTCTTTGTTATGTTTCAGTCTATGTGCCACTGTTTATTTTAAGTGTTATCTGTCCTGCCGGACAGTTTTTCGTTAATCAACTCCTCAACTCCTCACCAGATGTTTTCTGCATCTAGTGTTCAGTTGGGTTTTTGACTCTGACGAAGACCGCTTGTTACGGTTGAAAGATCTTAGTCTTGTTTTCCCTTTTCTTATTGTGATTTGATCATTGATTGTTATTTCACGTGTTTATGTGAAACCTTTATATATATATATATTTTTTTTTATTTATTTATTTATTTTTTATTTATTTATATTTTTTTATTTATTTTTTTTTTAAAGTTGTTATCAGCTTTTAATTTTATTTTAGTTAAATGTTTTCATTTTTTAATTTTTATTTGGCTTTTATCTCTTTATCTTCCCTGTCTACCTTTCCTCCGAAAGTTGGCTACACTGTTTGAGTGCTTCAGTTCGAACGCCAAGTCAGTCGTTATCAGCCTTTGGAGCGATTCACTTCTTTTCCTGAAGACGAGGACATCGAAATATAGTAGTGAGTTCAGTGGTTTCCTTTCTATGTGTTCTTTTTTAAATTTTAGTTTATATATATATATATTTGGCTTTTGTCTCCTCACTGTGCCACATCCTTTGACAAGGTCATCTCCTATCACAACCTTGATTACTCATTCTAATTTGACTTCTTTTGAATAAAATTTCACAATTTTATAGTTAGCAGTTTCGCACCTAAAACATTCTCTTAAAAATTATGTTCGTGGGTATAATTTCATTACAATCGTTCGAGCAGTGTGACCTACATTGTGTTCAATCTTCTAGAATAAGTATTTGTAAATTTTATTGGAAACAAGTTTTATAATTGATATTAATTTTTGCGGATGTTTAAAGGCTTTGATGTACTTATCAGATAATGCTGTTAACAGTTTCATGATAATTCCAAAATGTCAACACTGCAGAGTTAAACTGTTAAACAAAAGCCTAGGTCTTTAGACTTAGAAATAAAGAAATAATTCTTTCTTAGTTTATAATTTTTCATTAAAATTTGTTCTGGTTTAAAATTACCAGGAATTTAAACTGCTTAATTGTTAAAATTATAATGAATATATAAAAATGAAGAAATTAACCGTGAAGACGACCCAGATTATGAAAGTTGTGAAGTCAATTGTCGAGCTGAAGGTAAAATGACAGAAGATCAAAGTATTCCCAAGTTGACTTAATGGTGAGTTTCGATTAGCCAGTTCGAGATTGAGGAACTAAATGGCATTTAGAACTTTGAAATGTAAGTAGCCTCATTTAAGCCTTGTTCGTCACTCAACTTTTAGGTCAAGTTAAGAGATAATTTATTAAAAGTATTATTCCTTTTTTCCCCAGTATTCAAAGTGAAATCCATAATTGGCAGACTTTTTACTTGGGTCTTTTATAACTGGACGATAAGGGTAACCTTACTGGACCAAAGTTTCATGTCAAAAATTAGCACCAAGCTTCTACATTATAGACCTGTATTCATGACTGTTTGAATATTAGGGGATAAATCTTGTCAATCAAACACCCTTGGAGCTTATCGCTGTGCATTCTGTATGCCAAACCTAGGACAATACCAAGTCTACCATGTCGTGATATCCTATGTCATCTTAGCCAGTCTATACATTTCTGTTTCACAATTCAATCTTGAGGAATCCCACAAGTAAATCTTTGTAACCATCTGACATTTATTAAGGTCCATCAATACACATATATAATTTTCTTTCTGTTCTCTATGCTTTGTCGAATAACCTTATACATCTTTATAAAAAAAAAGGTTCAGGTTGGCTTTCGGAAAATTTTAGTCTAACTGATTGCCTTTGAAAGAGATTATGTCAAATTCTTTTCATTTCTATAAATTTACTGTTTCTTTACTCTTTGATGTTCACCTGATATTCAAAAGTAAACTAAGTGTTGGATCAAATTTGATCATTGAGCAATTTTATTTACATAACTTCGTAGTTATATTGCGTTTATTTATCTTTCAAGTAACCAAATTTTAATATTAACAGATTAAACAATGTCCCAAAAAAATAAATCTCTTGAATACTATTCCAAGACTCATATTATTATACAAATCCGTCATCCTCGTGAATTGTTGTTGCAGACATCTGACCAAATTTGTATGTAGTCATTCTTCAAGATGTGCTACAGAGCAACAACTAGCATATTTAATTACACATCAATACTTAATTACACATCTTGAAAACATTCAGTGTGTAAGGCGTGAATTATAGAACATTAAAAGTTACAAACTTATTTACCTGAGCAAAGTCGGGCGCAACATCTAGTTAGTTACAATTTAATGTGTTTAACAATCTTGTATTCACTGTGTATCCTAGATGAACTCGTTAATTAATACTTGAACACCGCACTGACGGTATTTTGAAATTCTTAAATAATGGATAATTCCAATAATAACTTTTTACTTTACTATGAGTAAAATTAATAAAATTAATTCAAAAATTTCAAAACAGTTATGCTTTATTGATATCTGCTAAGTCCTTATTTTTAAGTTTAAACTTACAATAAAATAAAATAATTGTCAAAAAAATAGATTTGTCAAAATTGAAAAAATTGTCAAAAAAAAAAATTTCAGGGATACGTTATACGTTTTAAAACGCCTGAGTTCATTTTTAATGTATTTTTGATGATGAGGTTGAGAATTGAACAATTGTCACTTCATCAATATTTACACGAACTGTGAATATTACACTCGTAATATTTTGTAATATTATATATATTACATGATACTTATATATATTATATATATATATATATATTATATATATTGATGAGAGAGTAGAGAGAGAGAGAAGTTTCTGTCAAAATTTTATACTTCTGTAAGTTTTTTCACTAATTTATTGTAAAATGTCTGTTGTAATTTCTTATTTGTAACTAATAGCGATATTTATGTATGTTTGATATTTGATTGATTGAATTATTTATTATATTTCCTCTGTTTTGTAGGCCAATGAAAAAGGTTTTAAATGAAAACCGAAACGTGGGCAATGAGAGTTTAATTTGAACCTTAAGAACTGACCAAGTTCTGATAAACTTTATTTTTATTTCTATTTCACGGTCGATACTTTTATCAATATTTATATATTTGGGATATATATACATGTATTTATAGACATAATTTGCAGAAACTTGTTTCTTGATAAGTTCCTTTGGCTTTCTGAATAAGCTTGTTGTTATTGCTTCTAAACTAGATAACATACTTCCTACTGTCAATATCCATTTTCAGGAATCTCAAATGTTTTTCCTTTTCTATAGGCTAAGTAGTCAATTAGGAGGATTAAGGGTGATTGTTGAAAGCTAGGGGGTGAGTGACCTAAAGAGTTGCTGTTACTCCCAGTGCCTGGTGTACGAGTATGTTATCTAGTTTAGATGCAATAACGAAAATGTTATTTAGAAAGACAGAGAAACTTATCAAGAAGCAAGTTTTTACAAATTATTATTATATTTTTTAATGATATGTGCTTGATGGAATGACTACTACAAAAATGTACAAATATATATAACCTTAAATGTAAAATTAAATCATAAATCTATCATTTTAATATATAACTCTAATATTTAAAAGTCTCAAATAAAGAAAGTTAAAACAAAATGGAACATAGGAGAGGAAATAACTGGAGTGGAATGGACTGAGAGAATCGTTAAAGAAGGTTTGGAGGATGTGCACATATATAAACAAGCAAAGGTTTCATGGCAAAAGAGACGATGCTGGTGGGGATTGCGGATTAGAAGTAGTGTTCCAACAGTCTGAGAAGTTGTAATATTTTGTCATCAAGTATTCTACTAAATTCTTTCCAACAATTCTATTTCTTTAGCTCAAAGTATCCTAGGAAATCTCTAAAAGACCTCTGAAAAGGATCTTTTTATTATTGTTTCACGACTTATTGGAATGAACAAATTTTGCTGTTTAGAGATGAAAGTAATGTTTAGTATGTAAAAAAAAAACCATAACTATTTTTCAACTCCGAAATAGAAACACAATTATTTCTTCCCAGCAGTCCTCACACCATATGGTATTTGCCACTTAATTCTTCCCAATGTTGATGGCAATCTTTTATAAAGACAATCAATTTTGTGATTTTGAGAAATTTCATGTCTTGTGACCCCTTGAGACCATGTTTTTATTATGTTTGGATGTACATATGTGCGTATGTATACATGAGAGGGAGGAGACATTTCTAAATAAAATTTTCCAGATATATATTTACTGTAGAGAAAAAAACCTTACGTTTAGGTAATACTGTTCAATAAAGAAGATATTTCTACGTATATAATTTAAAATTTACATATGATTTAAATTTTACATTTAAAGTTATACAAATTGTAAATAATAATTTTATCAAAATGATTACTGTGTTTTTCTTCTTTTCTTTCTATATCTCAAATTTTTTTAAAAATTATTTCCTTCATATTTATATTGCATTATAATGTCTTTACGATTTCTGAGTTATAATAAATATTAAAACAACTATAAAGTTCTTAGTAGTCACTTGTGAAAAATGTTTGCTATATTTTGATTAAAATCTCTTGATATAAATAAATATGTTACATGAACTAAAATTCATTAGAAATTTAAAAAAATGTACAGTTTTCAATATCTATTGAAGTAATTAATTTTTGTTCATAAAACAATTAATTACATAATAATTCACATCATTTAAATAAACTGTACTTTAAAACTCATGTACATTATGTATTGACTCTTTAATTGTAAACAAGATATCCTATATTTACAATTATTACAAATACAAATATACTAAAATATCTAATTTATAATGAACCATTTAATGATGTGTGTTTGAAATTTAATTCTAAAATAAAGCATTCAATTTTCTCTGTTTCTCTACAATTAAACTATTAAGCCCAGTTTCACATTCCATTTTACTCATACAGGCAAATTAAAAATGACTCAGATGAAGAAATATTTGGTAGTAATTTATTATTTTATGTATACACTTGTAAATGATAACCAAGACATATTGTAAATAAAAGTTACGAAAATACTACGTCTTATTGATAGTGCGTCAGAATATCACTTTCTCATGGTTTTATAAACAATATATAAGAATGAGGGATAACTATGAATGAAGTTTTTAATATATCTTTCCTATAGGTTTAACTTTTTGAGGTGAGTTTAGAAACTTATATTTTTCTATATATAACTCTCACTCTAGGTGTCAAAACTTTTTAACACACCTACATAGCTATACAAACTTTTTCTTCTTTGAATTTACTAAATGAATTCAACGATTCATTTATTATTGCAAAGTAGTTTCTGAAGTTGATACATTTTTAGCAAATGAAGCAAAGTTTGAATTCATTTTTAATTTGATTTGAAGGGATGCGAGCTTGACTGAGGCAATGCGGAGGGTAAATGACTTTCTTTGGTTACAAACGAAAGCCTATACAGTCAAACTAAATCTGTCGGCAATTAAACGCAACTTTCACCCCGTGGTAATTAAATAATATTCTCTTCGTCTCAAACCGGCTTTTCTTCAGTTTTATTTTTCACAAATAAACTAAACAACCAAACAGAAAAATTTAATTTTCAAATTGTTTTATTTTTATTGACTTTTTTTCTTTAATCGTAGTTTTTGTATTCAAAAATGTAACTGTATATTATTTAAGGATCATTTTCGTTTCACTCTATGAGAGATAACAAAGGATTACTTAACCATTTGTAGATAGAAGAATATATTTGTACCATACATTAAAATAAAATGAAATGTAATTACCAAGCAGGTTAATTTGGTATGAAACCATTCAGTGAATAGCCGATATGCTCCAGTTGTACATTGTCGGGCACCAAGCTCTGTTTGCTCATACTTGGAGATTATAAACAATGTCTTTATAAAAACAAATTTATTATAAAAGAAGAAAAATTATTTCATTTGATAGAATACAATTCTTTTTATAAATAGGGCCATTTCAAATTTTTAAGTTAAAAGGACAGAAAATCTTGACGTCTTTGGACAGATTGTGAATGGGGTATTACAGCATGAACAAATCAGTCTTATAAGAATATCAAGTTTCAGAATCTTAAAACTTATAATTAAAGAATGCCATATGATACTGGAGATTGTGTATTATGTGAGTATCAATTCTTTTATTGTAGACAACAAATTTTTTCATCACATAAATTATAGAATGATACAAGAGGTCTTATGTTTATTCCTGACAAATATATTAATATATGAGATCTGGAATTGATCCAGATGATGGTCGTAGATCTTTCTTGGGGAGTATAAGAAATCTTCTACTCACCGTGGCTTTGTGTATTTTCAAATCTATTGATCTTTTTCGCTATCGCTCTACAAATGCAGTACAACCTTATTAATCTCTATATCAACAAACTTCAAGAAGATAAAATATAGTGGTGTTTTGTGGGTGATATTTAGCTTGATTCCAACTAATATTAAAGGTTTAATGTTCTTATCTAGTAAGCAACCCTAGATCTTTTAGGTGAAATAACGAAATTTTGTTCACCCTTCGATACAAAGGACTCGAAGCCCATTGTTCTAAGGCTCTATGAGATACTCCTAAAATACCGAATAAATCCTAATAAAAACAAAATGAATTCTGTCGATATAAAATTACCACGGTAATGTCACCTATGGGTGTTAATATATTCTTGAGAATATCAGTCAGGATCTTTATAGATTTGTAAATTAAAAAATTTATAATGAAACATTATTACTTCTTGTAAAGCATAATAGTTCATATATCTGATCTTTAGCCTTAAAACAGGTTTACATGGTGCATAAAGATTGATTAAATAATTTATAACATTACTGTTTTCTCATAAATTAGTACAGAGAACTTTTGCCTATCATTAAAAAACAAAATTGAGATGTTTACATATTTACTCCTTTAAAGGCCTCTAAATATATTTTTAATTTCTTTAATGGAAATATAGTAATGATAAAACAATCATATTTTGAGATAAGCCAGATTAAATTCCTTAGTCGAATTATTTTCTCGTGAATCGACTGTCATTTAGCAACTACCATAAACGAAATGAGTGAATATTTCTATTTTGACAAGCTGCAAGGGGGCAGACAGATGAGGATTCTGACGAGATGAGGGATAGTTATTCTGAGGGTCACTGTTTGCAGGGGAGTCGCCTTTCGCCATGACCCCCATCAATCCTTTCACCTCTTGTGAATATCCGATCGCTCCTAAACCTCTTTCTTCCAGATCGCCTCTCACGGTAATCAGACAATGTTTGTGTTGGTCAATTCAAAAGTATCTACACCGTTATCACTAACAAATCAATGAATTTATAATTAATTATTATTAATTGTTGAAAAGATCTGGACTAAATAAGCAATGCGCTAGTAAGCTTCACGGAGTCACTATATATATCGAATGGTTAAAAAAAATTATGCTCATTTCAACAATTAATACACAGTCACTCCTTTGTTATTTATTAAAATTTCTTCTACAGTATACTGTAATATGCTTTTTTAGAGGAAAAACATGATTTACAGTTTACCACGGTTTACAAAAATAAAGATCAAAGAATATCAAAAAAGGTGGAAATTTTAATAAAATCTTTAACTAGTATTCACTTAATTTCAATAAGTTACCTAGTATTTTATTACAATTTTGAAAACTGTAAGCACCTTTTGGGACTGAAATTCTACACTGGCCAGCCCTCAACCGCTGATAGCCCAAAGTATACTTTAGTGTTTTGTTAGCTTTCATTTCCTCTTTCATTTATATTACCCCATTTAAATATCACCCCTAGCAAATACCACCCTTAGTGACTATCACCCACCCCTCCTCCTCCATCCCTCTCACCTTGACTACTCCACTGGAACCAGTTTATACAAGTTACATGTAAGCAAGAAGCATCGTTCAATAACTTCTTTACTCATTACTTACATGGATATACTTAGCTTACCCCCCAACCCGTCAATCTCAAATAAAAGACGGGCTATTGTCCCGATTTAATACTTCTACATAAAGTTAGTGTAGGCCTTACACTTTTTAACCCTTACAGGTGGTAACTCAGACCACCAAACCACACCCCACAGGATTAACGACCAGCTTATCTTAAACTTAAAGGAAAACAACCCCCTCTGCCTTCGCTTTGCATTTATAATAAACCAGAAAATTCACCCAAGAAGTTATTTACGTCCTGATGATGTATGTTGATCATTCGAAACAAGTCGACTATAGGAGATGTACTTTATTGTATAGACGAAATAACGAGAGTATTATGTAGAAAAATTGAGAAGTATGTTATGAAACAGGTATCAGGTAAGTTTGGTGTCATCATCAATAATATACTTCCATAGTTAATAAATGACTACTTCTTTTAAAAATAGTTGGTTAATTAACATTTCAAACAGCCTTCTTCTTTGTTCAACCTGTCCCGTAGGTATAATTCTTGCCTCATTAAAATCAAGAGTACGTTACTCATCTATACATTTAATTGGTATTAATGTTATTTGTTTTTATTAAGTATAAATGCACATAAATCCTTTCTTTTCAGAAATGTCTTGTCTCTCTATAAGGTGAACTTTGTCACAGTCTGTTCACTTAATTGCTTAGATAAAATACTTTGAAATTCTTTTGGTAACTCCTTTTTTAAGTTTCGCAAAAACAAATTTTTGTTTTTTTACTATAAAATAAAGTATCTTCAAAAAATGTCAGCAGTTCAGCACGTATATATTATTAGATCAAAGAAAAAATTATTAGAATAGAATTTTTGATAAAATTGTTTTCAAACTATTAAGTTATTCCATGTTTATTTACATAGTATTTATGGTTACTCATTAACACATTTAAACATCATAATATACATTTGATCAATTTAAGAACTTTGGAATTGATTTCAACAATTGTACTCTGGTCGACATACTAATAAATCGAACATTTAGAATGAACACAGTTTAAATAAGTAAACTGTAATGTATCTGGAAACAAAGGAAACAGGGAATAGGGCAATGGTCCGTTTGGAAAAGTTTGGAATCAGGAGTGCAATGGATGAACAGGTGAAGACGAAAGCAGATAAAAAGTGGCTCAAACAGCAGGGTTTAATTTAGTTTAAACAGATTATTTCATCTAAACTTGAATTTATAAAAAAAATAATATCTTCAAAGGGAGAATTAAAAAATATATGAAAGATTTCCTTTTGGAATTTTTCATCTTAACTACTTATGCAAAACGTAATTAGCATATCCGAAAAATTTAGACCCTCTGTCTATAAAAGGCAGAACCTTCAATCACATATTATCTGAATACGGGATAATCGGATAGACTTCAATCTGAATAAAAGAGGATACAGATTTTTGGCAAATCATACCTAAAACCATTAGAAATGAAAGATTCTTCTCTAGGAACAATGATGAAATTCATTAAAGAATGGGATTGACCTTTAATCACATTAACATGTCAGATTGATCAATGATTTCAACTTTCTTAACTAATTAAATTATTATTACAACTAAAAAAAATCTGGAGTGGCCTACACTCTACTTTACTATAAGTAACTTAATGTCAAATTTCTTGAGTATATAAAACATAACGTCTCATTTAAGCATAACATAAATATCTAAATGGGATATAATTATTAGCATTTCATTCGTGAGGTAGTACAGATAGTGATTGAAGGACATATCAATTTATAAACTTATTTTGTACATCACAAATAATTTATTATTTGAAAATAATTTCATTAGTATAACTACAGCAGTAATAACATTATTTGAACATAACCAAAGTGAACATTTCTTGAAATGGGATATAATTATCCTACAAGAGAACATTTCTATTCGTTCAAATAGCCAGTAGATTTCTTAGATCGTTTACTTGACATCCTTCTACATATGAATATTAAAGTACAATTTTCAAGTTTTGTACAAACAGAAAATAATTTATTATTTCTTTGAAAATAATTTCATTAGTAAACTAGCAGCAGTAATAATGTTGTTTTAAGTGATTTATAACTAAGATGTATGATAATTACATTTATTAATCTCTGAAACGAAAATTATCCTACATTTTGAATTATCTTACATTTTGGTTATTGTATCAGAATTAGCCAGTACTGGGATTTCTATAAGGCTTCTTAGTATTTAATAAGATCTTTTTCCTTCTACCTTTGTCAATATTACATAGATACGAATTTTTTCTGAAGTGTTATCATTTGCAAGCACAAATACTTATTCCTCTTACATCTCATATACTTCAATAAACATCATAAACAGTTCCTTAGAAAATCAATTGTTATCTCAAGGTGATTCTCATAATCTAAGTCATGTAAACAATGATAATTACATTTATTAATCTCGACAAGTATAGCAGGTGATCTCATACTTTAGATTAATCTTTTACAGTTTTTGCGTTATTCTCTTTCATAGAATTATATACATGGGAATTTTTAAGGCTTTTATGATTGATAATAGATCTTTGTTCCATTCCTTTGTCAAATATTCATTATCGAATTTTTATCTGATGCGTGTTAAGTCAAAAAAACATTTTCTGAAATAAATCGTACTGTCCTTTACGAATGTAATTTTGAAAAAAAATATCTCAATTCATTTACACATAATGTTCTATTTATAGGCATAGTTTCATTCTTGTCCGTCAAACAGTATGGCTTGTATCGCTCTCACAAGGTTTGAGAATTGAATTATAAGTCAAAATTTGTACATTTTATTGAAAAAAAAAATTTCCTGTTCATTTAAAATTCTGAATATATTTTTCGTTTGTTCCATTTGTAACCTCAAAGATAATGTCAAAATTTCAAAACTCTAGGGTTATCAGTTTAGGAGAAAAAAATGTTTTAAAAAAACGGTTTTTGGCAAAAAAATTGACTTTCCCATCATGCATAATTCTTCCCAAACAATAGGGATCTTCTTCCCTATGAGGCCCATTTTTGTGTAAAATATCAACTTGATCCATCAAAGATTCTGGACCGTAGCGTGGTAACAAGCAATGCTAACACACTCACCCACCCACCCACCCACCTACACACCCACCCACACACACACACAGACATCATCGTAAAAACCTCATAAAACGACTTCTGGGACCTCAAAACATGTAATTCCGTCAAAATCTCGAGATCGAATTTTTTCACGATCACTATACTTTACTTATAGTAAAGTAAAAATAATAATAATACTGATTATCTATGAGTTAGATATTATGGTTTCATGATAAAACAAAAATCAATTGACTGTCAACGAGTTTGAAATTTTGTTTACTTATAGTGATGTTTTTTTATACTTAGGAAAGTTGGAAAAGTTCAATATTTCCTGCAATATTATTTTCTTTTACAATTTATAAGCTTACACAAATATAATAAGGAAAAAATAAAAATTGTAATTTCTACTTTATAGTATCCATTTAATGTGCTTTATGTAATATCTGCCTAATGTTTTTTTAATTTGTAAATAAAGCTGCTCGGTTTAGACAGCTTCAAAATTAAAAGGTAAACTACCATATTGAATTCTTCCTTCTAGCACATGGCAGGCAACGTTTGGTGCTATCGACATCTGAAAGGCACATTAAACGGCTAGACAAGCGTCACAGGCCAACGCAGTAACTTCTAAGGCTTAGCAGTCAGTAACGAATGGTTACAGCATGGGGAAATCGGCTAGGGTCTACCTACAACACTGTTTGAAATGCGCTAATTCTCATACAAATAGGTAGGGTTGAGATAGAAAAGAGGGACTCTAGAGGGCATCAAACACACTTGATAACAAAGAGGCAAAACCCATATCAAATAACTCTTTGAAGAGATAACTTGACGTGAAAGGAAAAATATTCATGATTTACCAAAGATAATGGGGAAAATTTGTTACGCAATTTAAAGTCAATATGTTGCTAAATGACTTTGCTAAAAGTTACTTGGAACAAGATTGCTGCGATGAGATTGGGATCCGAGCAGTTGGCCAGAGTGAATTAGTTTTCCCTTCACAATGGGAACAAACAATGGTTCTCAACAATGCATTTCAAGAATCTCTTGTCAGAATTGCCCTTGACCCTTCTTTTCTCATCTCTCTCATATTTAATTCCAGCAACCAATTTATATATAAGTACACGTAACCCCTCCAACACAGAATAGGCAGATTTCTAGATAATGCTCTGACTTTTGAAACCATATTTTACCAAACTGACTACCAATAAAAATAATAGAGGTCGTTTTGAATGAAATCCCTTTAAAATCTAGAGCGGCCTTCTAATCTGCACTCTACAGTAAATGAACTCATTATCAGAAATAATGAACAATTAGCTAATGGTATTAATATATTTTAACAAGTTATAATGAAAATATAATTGACATGTCGATTAGACTCTGTAGGAACTGTGGGCTTAGGAACGCCTGTGTTCAAATAAAGAAAACAAACAATATCACCAGCAAATTGAATCTTACTATTTAGTAAATGAAATTCCCAACATAAAATCAGATCATTATTATAATAAAATCATAACTTATTATAACTTATAAGTCAATATCATAACATAAACTATGTAAGAGATCAACTGGCTATTGGAACAAAGTCATGTTCTCCTGTAAGAGATTATTTCGTAACATGAAATCTACACTTTCGCTTTTCAAACTGTTGAAAATGTATGTATTAGGAAATGTTTGCTTTGAGTTTTCAAAAATGTTATTACTGCTGTAGTTATACTAATGAGATTAGATGCATCAGTGGTGTGATATACAAAAATAATTGATTGATAAGTTGGTTGAATGATCACTATATGTTCTACCTCTGGGAATAAAAGACTAATAGACATCTCCCGTTTAGACATTTATATTATGCCTAAGTGGGACATAATATATTATGTACACAAGAAGTCAGATATTATGTTTATTTATAGTAAAGTTGAGTGTAGGCCACTCCAGATTTTTCTGATTTTATTACAGTAGTTGAGATGTTGATTATTGTTTCACGTATTTATTTTGAAAGCTTGTTGTATATATTCTACATACATAAAAAGAAATGTGTGACAAGCATATAGAAATAAATATACAACGGTGATATATAATATATATTTACAGCAGTAACTTCCCATCCTGACACTAGCACATTGACAGTAGCTTATCCTGATAACATTTAAGTTAGAGTTACGTCAGTTTTACTGCCGTCACATGTATTTTTCTGATAAGATTTCTAAAACCAAATTATTCCAATTTCGGTCAAATATTATGACTTTCGGAGAGCTGTGGAGTATCGTTGAGATCAGTCTTATTTCTAATAATCATTTATTATAAAAAGTACTCGAGGGGTTATTCTGTAAAACTTTTTCTTTTGATTGCAGAATTGTCAAGATGATATATAAACTGTGAAATGGATTAATACAACACAGCTGTGCAAACGGCAATGTTAAAAGTTTGAAGTTTGTTTCTTGATTGAAGATAGATTACTCAATCGCTTCCAAGTGGTTCTATTGTCATTTTAGAGGCTCTAGAGTACACTTTATTTGTGAAGAGGTAACAAGTAGGCTTCTGTTTGTTACCTCCTTTTCAAGTTTGCATTGTTCTTAAATACACAAAAATAATCTTTGTGCAATCAAGGTTAATAGTAGACTATGATATACTGTTCTTCAACGTATCATGGCGTCTAGATTTTGATTTTTGTAACAATTTTGATAAAAAATTTTAAAGTAAAGGTTATGTGTGAATGATTAGAATATTCATTTCTAGAAAATATTGTTCACTTTTAAATATTTTGGTAAATTTTATTTACAAATTTGAATTTTAACCAGCAATTGATCAGTATTTCAAGTTCAAACCAAACATCCAGAGTTACCGTTTTGGTTGCACTTAAACTACAATAATTTCTAGGTATGTGTGAATTTATGTATATTATGTGTAATCTATTTCAAAATACATAATAATCAACTTTTTTAAAAAAGAATTATATGTTTATTCAATAGCAAAGTAAATTAAACATCAGAGATTTGGTATTATTATAAATAATATAAAACATAACGACTGAGACTGGTGACTTAGTTTGATATAAAGAGGGCACGGTAGTCCGGTGGCTTGCATGTTTGCCTCTGGACTGGTAGATCTGGGGTTTGATACCCAATCTGGCCAGGGATGAAAACATGTAGGAGATGAAAATTGAACAAGTCTACTCTCAGAGAGAACGTTAAGCTGTCGGTCCCGAACATGTGCGATATCAGGTGCTCGTAAAAGATCTCTACTATAAATAATCTTAAGTTATACAAAATTTAGAGCTCCCAATGTAGAATGTTCATTGTATGGTATCACAAAGAGCCAATCATTTGCCCATGTGTGCTCCCTTATCAGACAGCCTCTGCAACCTAACCAAACCTAGTCTGATATATATGAAACGTTAAAAAGTCGAGACAAGTCTCACATTTGTTACCGTGGAACCACTTAGCCTGCTGGCTCAAGCACTTAAAAGTTTTGAAAGATGTCTCCTGATACTGAGAAGGGGTCAACTACATGATTACAACTTTGTATTATTGATGAGATGCTGACATTTAATGCCAAATAGTGATACAACAGAAAAAGATAGCAATTGTCAAGTAAGCAATATGAATGTTTTAATAATTCAAGGCTGCCTTCGAATAGTCAATGTCTGAAATGTCAGCATCTATCATTTGATAACATAAATCAACAAATAGATTTTGTCTCACATTCAACTCTAACGAAATAAAAAACTTCTATAACTAAAACTCAAAGCAGAAAGTATGTTGACATATTTGTTTGCAAATAACGAAATCCAAATGATATATAGAGGCATAAAAGACACTTAGAAATGCCAATAAAATCAGAACTGATAAAAGGAATATAAGGATGTCCATCCAGGTCTGCTTCCCATTATTTATTTCTTTTGGATTCAGAACATATTAGTTCATGAATATCTTTGATCCACATCACTAGCCACTTCTAACTTACATAACTGTTTATTCAATTCAACACAGTTGTAGCCTTTATCTGTTTGCTCATTTATATTATTGTTCACGAACTCCTACAGTTTTTATACATCTCCGCATATGCATCTCATCAATAATACAAAGTTTTATACAGTTATTGTAAGCGTATATTTGGAAACCAAATTCCTTATCGTAATTTGGTAAGCACCTTTTCTTCCTAAAATGATACCTATATCATTTTTGTTATATAAACATAATGTGTGATGCCTATAACACACACATTTGTTAGGTATGCATTATAACATATTTACATAGATTATAAAATATCGACATCGATTATAATAGCCGTGGCTTTAATGAGCGTTGATTTTTCTAAATCTTTAAACAGACGCTTGAGAGTATTACTAATACTACTTTAAGAGCTTCTGGGCAGGTCCATATTTGTCTCATTAGATTCAGAAAAGCTAAACTCAACCTCTATTGATGAGATTTATTCCACTTAGTCGTATGATTCAGTTTGTTTTTGCATAATGTTCTAAAGTTGTTACTTCATTTTGTTCTTCTTTAATGTTTATTGTATACTTTATTTATTTAATTTCCATTGATTCTTTTTATTTTATTTCTGCAAAACTTCTGCATTGCTAACCCTTGTCAGCTACATTCCATATTTATGTTTCAAAACTGATTGATTGAAGAATAATATCGTAGTTTATAAGGTGACAATTTTTATCTATATTCTTACCTCACCTAACATATTAAACATTTCCATTGCAAGCTCTTATCATTAGGGTTAAAAATGTTAACTTACTTACCCATCTACAGTGTATAATTGTTCATTTAACCGTTTCAGCTAAAATATATTGTTATAACTGATAAGGTTTGCCCCGAAGTTGTTATCGATAAACAAGTGACAAGACTGTAGGTACACAAAAAGATTGAAAGGATGAACGTGAAAAGAGCAGACAGCCAAGTTATAATTGGCACATATCGATCAGGCAACACCAGGCCTTTGCTCAGTCAAGGCGAGAATTACGGCGATAATGAACAAACTTTCTCTCTAATGCCTCTTTGGGTAACAAATACTTTATGGCAACGATTCATCTGAAATTTGAAAAGCTCTCCTTAAAGGATAAAATTATACTATATTTTATTTTTAAAAAATTATATAAAATAATTCTATACTGAATAAAAGTATATATCAGAAGTATTATCAAAAATACTTACCTTTCAATACTTCATTAAATAAGCTTTGTGTGGTGGTTATCAAGTACCACGCAACTCATCTTTCTACCGCATAAGTAGGTCAATCTTACGTGAGCCCTAAACATTTACTTACTATTAATGTTTAATAGCATCAACAGAATTAAATTGTTAAGGAAAGCAAAAAGAAAGTGATTCAGCACCTGTCATTTGATAACATAAATCAACAAATAGGTTTAGCCACACATTCAACTCTAACGAAACAAAAAACTTGTACAACTAAAACTCAAATAATACCTATGACATACGAATAAAAATTCGAAGGTCTTTACGTCCTCAGTAGAGTTACTGAAAGGCAAATATTGATATCCTTGCAAATTCTTCTGGATCCCAAAATATTTTCTATTTTAAATCTTTGTTACACTTGCTTACGGTAACATCCAGTGGTACTCACTTCACCGTTTTTGGCAATTAATAGTAAATTTTAACTTATATTGTTTTTAAAATATTATAGATAATATGTAAACACTCAGTGATGAATGGCTAAAATGTTTACTAATTATATTAGTTTTTTGAAGGATTAAACTCTTATTATTTAATCCATATTAATAATTTAAATTAAATAACAAATAAATTAATTCGTATGATAAAATTAATTAATTAATTAACCCAAGCAGTGGTGGGATTCAAATTTTTTAAGAACAGGTTCTGAGAAAACAGATCGTGTGTTCCCACCTGTTCGTGCAAACTGGTGCTTAAAATATTATGAGTTCGGCGAGTTACATAGTTCAAGGAAGTTTTCCTGCTCATTGCTTGTTGCTTTAACATAATCACCAGTGGTCAGTCTTTTTTTAATATTTTCTATTATTGCTTCCAGTAGCTTTTGACGAGATAGGCTAACAAATCTGTGGTTTTCAGTAAACTGGATCTCTTTGAATGCGTCCGAAGCAACTCTGTCATCAATTTCTTTTTCAAATGTCCCTATATTGTCCTTAAGCAATTCAAATGCTTTAATAGACCTCTTTATGAGGTTTTCTTCTCTGAACAAAGTTGTGCCTCTTGCTTGTAGGGCATTACTGAGCAATGGCATTTCATTCAAAATGTTAATCATTACAGCTAGGTCCTTCAGACAATTTTTGTTGCAAAGACGGGCAGACATCCCTGAATTATTTATCTAAACAAACACTTACATTAATCTGGCGATTTCAGAAAATTAGATCTAAAAACATTCAATATTGAATTCAGAACTAAAAGTTAAAACTAGTTCTAATGTAGGCTAGACCAACTCAACATCTGCATTGTCATGAGCAGTTTGAACAGTGTAACAGTTACGCAAACGAAACTAAATTGTTTAGTTATATATAGACTATATACATGCGCAAATTACGTTGTCATACATGCACAAGTTACGTGAGTGACGCGAAACTTGTGGAGTTAGATAATGGACTAATTAATACAGGTCTGAATAGGGGTTTACGTAATTTTAACAACCGGTTCGCCGAACTCATAATATTTTAAGCATCGGTTCGCACGAACCGGCTGAATCCCGGTGAATCCCATCACTGAACCTAAGTATTAAAATTAATTAATGTTAATAATATTGATGGCAAGTTGCTGTGTTCGGTATAGTTTGGGTAGATAAGTTTGATAACTTGCAACCTTAAATCAATTAAACCTTACGTAGAGAATGTCTTTATCATGAGTTTTAAGTAAAATGCATGTATGTTTGAGTTAGCGACGTGAAGTCTGTTGGTTGTTCCTTTTTAGTTCCTTCCTTCTAGATAGCCAGCTCTACCATGAAGAGTTGCTCAACCTCTTTTGCTTGATATCATGGTACTGATATCACCATTGTTAGTCCCATCATTACTCATTACTATAACTTCAAAGTTTTATTCTCATGTTTCTTCTTTCGTAATAGATTTGGAAGAAATTTTCCTTATTTGACGGTCATCGTTTAAATTCATAACATTAACAATTAGAGAGTTGAAACCTAAATGTAAGTTATGAAACTGTAGTTGTTTCGAACAAATTAACAGACAGAAATTGTCAGAAATTAACTGACAACTAAAACTAAATCGTAAACACAGAGAAGGTAAAGCCAAAAACTTATGACAACCTCACTGAGACACAAACAATCAGTGAACAGTTGAACCAACATTGAATTTGGATCTTCCTAAAACCTTCCCAGGGGTAAACTAAATTTATAAGTTTGTAAAGTTTGATAAGGCAATTGATAATGCATAGAACATAGAGAGACATACAACAAATGTTATATATATTATTAATAAGTTTTTTACTGGTTAACTCACTATCACTGTCACCTATGATTCATAAATACCCAATACATGTATGTAAATTATAATCAAATGACAATAGGTAGAGAAAACTTAACCAATAAAACAAAATTATCTGCATCCAAGGGTGTTGGTATACAAATTCGAAATAAATGTTATTAAAAATAAATAAAATCAACTAGAAGAAGCGCAGCTTGGTTTCTCTTGAGTATGAAGTATAATAATAATTAATTTGACTGCATTTTTTTTTAAATATTATAACTAGTCTTTCTGTGCGTCAGAATATCTAAGCTAAATTTCTAGTGAATCTAAATTTCCTGTCATTAAATTATTACGTAAAAATGAAAGTTCCTTTAGAAATTAACAGTTATACATATTAAAACATTATAAGGAAATAGCACTTTATTTTCTCATAGCATTATAAGGAAATAAAAAAGAAATGATAATTTCTAAAATGACTATTAATCAATGTGCATTTCTTAATTTCATCAATGGAATGAAACATTATGGTATCTTAATGCGAACAAAAATTAATATACGAGAAAAACTAGTTCAACAGAGATACCTGGATCAGTGGAAGGTGGATGTGAAAATGAAACAAGTGGCAAGCGCCAAGTTACTCTTTTACAGTTGCCGAAGCTTAAATGATGTCTCAGAGAAAAAATATTTCGAATAAAAAGTGTGAATAATTGATGAAATTTTTTATCAAATATTATTATTATTACTTTCTTTTTAAAATATTCTTTTTATCTGAATATTTTTCCATTCTTTTTTATTTTATCGTTAATAACTTTTTCAAATTTAAACATAAACTCATTCCTATGAAGCTGTTCAATACATCATTAACAGTACCGATTTGGTTAATTAGTAAGAACGCACACAGAGTGCGGTTTTTTAGAGTCATCTAAACATGTGCCAATAATATAACTTTACATATAATATCATTTTTCAAAATTTGTTTAATACTAACATTTCACCGGAAATACTGGCAAGGAAATTAAACCCCTTTGATTGAAATCAGACGTCATTTAGGTATTTCAGTAGTGTGAACGAACACAGGTCAAAAGATACCTGATTAGTGTGTATTAGTATAGTATAGTATTAGTATCAGTATAGTATTAGTATTAATATAGTATAGTGATTATTACTACTTACATAGAGATGGGAAGGAAAATTCTTGGTACTCACCTAAAACAGATAATAAATATTAGACAGCTGTTAATATCACAGAGGTCTTCAGATATGAAATACATGTATGTGTGTATTTTGTACAACCTTATACAAAAAAGTGTGTTCACATTGAATCGAAATTGAACATAAAAAACATATCTCCTTCCTGCTTTAAATTTAACGTATAAAGATGGACTAGTTGTTCTTATCCTTCAGTATATGATTGAGCGTTTTCTAATAGCATGTTACTTTATTAGTTTTGCATTTAGTTATTATGTAGTATTTACTCATTTTTTATAATTATTCATCAAGTCTCCACATAAACACTTTTGGATATTCCACATAAACTCTTGCTATATAATTCGCAAGAATACTGTTGCATATAAAACAAAAGATACACATTGGAACTGAAACTATTTTCAACTAGCCAAAGGAAGGATTGCATAGAAAATACTAAATCAAATGCAAAGAAATATACAAAAAGATTTCATTAATATTGATAAAAAAAAAATCAGAATGAGATTGAACTGTGTTTATTCACAGCTTATTGAGGTATTCTATTTAACTCTTTATAAGGATTCAGTTGGTAAGTTGGTTTATAAAAGAAATTAAGAAATTATTTATTATTGTAATGATCAAAATAAGGAAAAATACAACAGCTGATGAGGGCAACACGTCAAATGCACATTCAATTAAGCATTATAATGAATTGATATCTTATATATTTCGTTTCAATCAGCATTTCCTACGTTACATTCTCGCTTTCTTTTGTCTTGATCATCGTTTCACAATGAGGAATTACTTTGAGGACTCTAAGGCTTGTGCACTCATAATGTGCATTATTTTTGCGTGTTTAGGAGTCAAATAATTTGTGGAATCCAGAAAAAACACATTATTTTTTTTAAAAGGAATGAAAGTTATTTAATTTTTTTTTATTAGTACATATTTGTTTTATAAACGAAAACAATCAGCTGTTACTCGCGTGATGATTAACTATGCAATTAATGAACTAAGAAAAAATGTTTCTTGAGACAGTACCAATGAAAATAAAAGCATAGTTGTGCAATGATTTTGAAGTTAAAATTACATTGGTACTTGATTCAGTGAATGAATACAAAAAGATAGGAATGTGTTACTCCTCTCTTCATCCTAAAGACAATACAGGGCATGCATCTCAAGACTAGTCGTACCTGTGCGATGTACAGGTATGACTGATACAATATCAATCATATGCTGGGTGGATTCATGCAAAATTGGCCGTCTTAAGTTGTTTTAGTAGCATTTTTTATTCAACTATGAAATATGGCACCAAAATAGCCTCTAGTTCAGAAATAAAGCAATATGAAGTGAAGCAGCTGTCAACGTTGCCTTGTTATTAAAGCACAGTCCTTCCTATACTTGCTTAATGCTTCCCAAAACTGAGTACACTCGCATGGACTGCATTGTACTTTTTCCGTCCTACTATACTAGCCTTCCTCCTCCCACAATGTAATTCTTACTGCCTCTGTTTAATAGCTTCCTGTTCAAATCTTAATCAAATAGTAAAAACACATTTTTCCTCAATATTTATCTTTTCTGTATATTCTCATTGTATCTACAGTCCTGCAATGACATTATCAAACATAGCTATATTTAAAATATATCAAGATTTAAACAATTTATAGCTGAAGAAATATCATTCCTACAGGAACAATAAATAAACTAAAAGATGTGTTCAGTGAATCAACTATTAATAATAGTACTATAACTACAGTTAAAATTTGTTTGTCTGATATTTTATTAGAAACACCCATCTAAAGGACAAAGATTCAGGGCACTTCCAATGACAAGAGCACCACTATCAAACCATTGATTGATTAGCAATGGCTAGTGCTGCCACATGACCAGATATGCTAATTAATCATGTAATAGACGTAGTAACTAGGATCCCCTTTTTAGGTCCAGGTTAGCTCAGTGATTAACGTACTCGCCTTTGGGCTGGTAGTCCGGGCATCGATCCCCACCAGGGCCTTGATTTATTCATGCGAGAGGTGAATAAATCTGAGTACGTCGTCACTCAGAGGGGATGTTAAGCTGTCGGTCCCGAGCCTGTACGATGCCAGGTACTTGTCAAAGATCCCTACTTGAAATGCACTTGAGTCAGGCAAATATATAAAAAAGCTGATTTCCAGCCGTCGAGGGTTTATTCTCCTAAAAAAGATTTAAACCGGAAATTGAAAACTGTAAGTGCTTGTTTTTTTGTGTTACTTTACAACTTTGAGTTATATACTCTACATATACCCTTCGGTAAATAAAACTCGGCCTAAAAGGAACAAAACAAAGTAATGAGGGCTAAAGACACTTACTAACGCCAGTGTTTACAGTTTATTGAATGTATAAGATTACTTAATCATTTTTTTTACCAATCCTCTTTAAGATTTAAAAACAAAATTTTATTTTCTTTTATAACAGAAGAAAGTGTTACTTCACGTAATTCTCTTTATATATAAAGAGAATCCACTAAAGTGTAATCGACTTTATATAAAATGTATTACATGTAGGATTTTAATGTACTCCAAATAAGTGCTTCTATGTTTACAATAATACCTGTTATTTTCATCATAAAATCTTGGAACTATTTATGTTGTCAGGAGAGAGAACAGAATTTGTCAAGGGTGGTGATAAATAATGCTCGGATAATGTTAGAAGAGGCAGTCAATTCTGATCTGTAACACTTAGTCACTGAATGTCAGCTTCTCAATGGAAGAGTTTCATCTTTCAGCTTATCGGTCCATCTCAGCGTTCCAACAATACAGACCGTCACTTCGTTATAAACAGACACATCAATACAGAATCTAATGTTTTCCATTATCTTTACAATCTGCATAAAATATATTTATAATTTTTGAAGAAAAAATTCAACAATTTATAATTTTCATGTTTTCTTAAAGATGGAAACTAATGAAATATGTTCACTATTAAAATAGGTTTGAAAAGAGATGTTCAACTTGTTTTATCTCATAACAACATATAGTCTGCGATTAGGGTAAACTCAGCCTCGGCCTCCACTTTGCCTTGCGGTTCTTGTTTAATTGTTTTCCTGATAATTACACATACATACTGGACTATAGACCAAACATACAAGAATCGCTTGACCCTATTCTGTACTTTCACCACATAAAACGATTAAGATCTTGGTTCATATACTTTGCTATCACTGGTCCAGTGATTTTTTATTTCAAAAATTATATATCTGTTTAGAGGTATAAACAAAAATGTATAAAAAAAATATACGAAATAAGTGGAACACTATTTTAATATATTATGTTTTAAACGTAATATATAATATTATATTTGTATTACCTGAATACAGTACTTTGGTTTCACGATTGTTGTCTTAAATATAATGGTGATTAGCAATAAAATGGTAAATGCATTTTAAAATAAAAAATGCTACGAGTACTTAAGCGGTCAAAGTGCCGTTTAAAATTTGACTCCTATCATAGATAACGAGTTTATCACTGCGTTGTAGATACACTGAAGAAACTTCTTTGCAGATAATTATATAAATAATATATTTATACCAAAATGTGCATCCCAAATGATTAGAAATTTTGGGGTATTACAAACCAACTTTAGTATTAAATGTGATAACTAATGATACACAAGTCATGTTTTTTTTTTAATTTTGGAAAGTAAACTATAGGAGCATTTCTATTTTATATTGGGAAAATGGATCATAGTTAAGTTAAAATGTAGCCCTACCTGCTATACATGATTCTCTTTGATAAAACGCAATGTTAGAGTTCTAAGGAATGCCTCATATTGATTGGAATATTACACCCAATCGGTTCTGTTATTGGAGGTTTATAGAACAGTTTAATTCATAAATCTTTGTCACTCTAATTTGTCCGATCTCATCATTGATAATGTTTGCTTCTCTTTATTTCTACGTTTAAAGAAACTTATTTTATGATTAAAGAATAAAAAGAGCCACACTTGCTCATGAGCCATAGTTACCGACTCTAGGTGTAAACCATAATAAAAAATCTGACGACAGTTGAACCCAAAATTACAGACTGCAAGTGTCTATCTGTTATTTGTTTGCTTGTAGTTTAATTATAAACATTTTTAAATCACTTAACATAGAATTTATATAACAGATTCAATAATATATAGACCGTTTGATAGAATAGGTGTGTTCTCTAATCGGGGTTCGGTCAATTTTCCAGGATAAAAAATCAAACTCTCGTTGCCAACGTTGCGATTTTATTTAAAACCTTTTTCATAGGCAGAAGTAAGAATTTTTTAACTAAGAAAATGAAATTTACATTATTTAAAGGAACAAAAATGTTAACCGGGCAAAACCTTCGACTGGACACTAGACTAATAAGATAACTTATTATCAAATAACGGGGTTATTTGTAAAGTTATCTTATTAGTCTAGTCGAAGGTTTTGTCCGGTTAATATTGTTGTTCCTTTAAATAATGTAAATTTCATTTTCTTAGTTAAAAACATTCTTACTTCTGCATATGAAAAAGGTTTTAAATAAAACCAAAACGTTGGCAACGAGAGTTTGATTTTTTTATCCTGGAAAATTGACCGAACCCCGATTAGAGAATACACATCTATAGAAATTATATATATATGTATATATATATATACATATATATATAATTTCTGTATAATTTGTATATATATATACAAAACTAAAGTTTATCGGGACTCAGTCAGTTCTTCAGGTTCAAATTAAACTCTCATTGCCAACGTTTCGGTTTTTATTTAAAACCTTTTTCATAGGCAGAAGTATACATTTTGAAACAGAAAAACTAAGTATTACATTACAAATTATTTTACAAAGAAAAATAATCTGTGGATTTCAACAACTGTAGTTTGAATGAACACGTGGCAATGAGAGTTTAATTTGAATCTGAAGAACTGACCGAGTCCCGATAAACTTTAGTTTTGTTTCTATTCTACAGTCGATACTTTTATCAATATATATTGTTGTGTTTACAATAACTTTAGAACCATATTAAGTTTACTTCAGTTCTTTATTAATTTTAAACTAAACAATTTAATTAAACTTTATTAATTAAAATTTATTAAACTTTATTTAATTAAACCAAACAATTAAAATATCATTTTAATGGTAATTTATTATTTAATATAACTTATTAAATAGCAACTGAGAATTGTTTCAGTTATTTTTATTAACTGACTGGTGGCAGTGTTAAAAATTATACAATGTGATTAATTATTTAATTAATACTTACTATCATCATTTTTATATGCTCACAAGCAGAAAGTAATATTTCATGTCGTAGGATGTTTAATTATTTGTAATAAGGCTATTTGGATTATACATATATATAGAAAAGTCTAGTGATATCCCTCTGAGAAGATCAATATTCCTTTCTTAAGTCGACTTTAATGGGGTTTCCCACAATAATACCAGCCTTCGTTTAAGCCTTCCTGATTGCTTATGGAGCAATTTGAGAAGGGTCTTCATTTAGCTCTCATCTAATCAATCTTTGCGTAAGTTATTTCGGAATAAAAGAAACTTCGTATAATATTAATTATAACAGCACCCTTTGTAAGTTTATATTGTACATATTTGAATATATATAAATATAGACTTTCTTTATTTTTTTCCCTTTTTTCCTATTGTGTGAATCTGAAGAAAACCTTTACCAGACGAATTATCTTACTTCATTTTAAAAATAATGTTGTGTGGTTTAAGGTTGTTTGGGATCTGTCATATTATATTAGAGTTCATAGTTCTGAAATTTTTTTGAAACACCCATCATACACACACACACACCACTCAGATATTATATATATATATATATATATATTTCGGGAGCAGACCTTCGTTTATGCATGTCTTGTTAAATTGTATGCCTACTTTTAATCTCACAACTTTTCTACTGAATCTCTCGATTTCTCTAATACACTTTCTCCATTTTTGTGGTACAAGATAGATTAGTTGACCAAAGTTTTTATTTACATGTCGGGCTATGTAAATAAAAACTTTGGTCAACTAATCTATCTTGTACCACAAAAATGGAGAAAGTGTATTAGAGAAATCGAGAGATTCAGTAGAAAAGTTGTGAGATTAAAAGTAGGCATACAATTTAACAAGACATATATATATATATATATATATATATATATATATATATATATATAAACTAAATTAACAGAAATCATTCATGTAAGTATTTATATGAGTTCTCGCTTGCCTTCGGATTGACTAACATCTTTCTAACTGATGGCACAGCCAAATTATAGTAGTGATTGAGTTTTGTGATTTCATGCGCATATATTTATTTCTGTGAATTTAGAGAATTTAGTTGTCAAACCGTGTTTTATGCAATAGATTGCATATCTATACTAAACTCACAGAAAGAACACAGAAGGAGAAGAAAGAAAAAGAACAAAATAAATACACAAATGAATAAAGAAAAAATGTTAAAAATATGTAAATGTTAAAAAATAATAAAAAACTAAGTAAATGTAAATATATAAATAAATAAATTTCATTAAAATTAAAGAACAGTTTAATAATAAAATCAAATATTTAAAATTAATCATAAGTACAGTTCTACATCGGTAGGCCAATAAGTGTTCTTAAGTGTTCGGAAGCCTTCATAAGTGTTCTTATGAAGCTCTTGAAGAGACATTTTTTTGATCAGGATTAGGAATTTATCTAAGAATCTGTAAAGTCATTGCTAGTGGTCGACATCAGGAGAGAAAGAGGTATCATGAGAAAATAGAATGCAGACTCTTGCGAATTGACTACGGAAACGATAAAACTAATAGGGATAGCTAATAAAGAAGAAAATCTTTATAAATAAAATAATGATTTTGTCTGTACATTGCTTAGAACTGACTCATTTCAAGTTTTCTTTACGTTTCATACATTGGAGAAACCGAATCCACCCTTAGAAAAATTTCTGTCGGTTTGTCGGTTTGTCGGTTTGTCGGTTTGTCGGTTTGTCCGCAAAACTTTGTCACAGGTAAACTCAGCTACCATAAGACATATAAAGCTGAAACTTTTACAGAAGATTTGTGTAGGTCTAACTTAAAATATAGGCTATGAATTGATTGGAAATTCAACGTAGAAGTGAAGTTATGGACGTTTAACGCAAAAATGTTTGTCACAAGTAAACTCAGCCACCATAAGACATAGCGAGCTGAAACATTGACACTAGATTTGTGTGTGCCTAACTTAAAATATGGGCTCTAAATAGATTATTAATTCAGTACAGAAGCGAAGTTATGGGGCTTTTAGCTGTATTTTCCTAACTTCACAGACAAGTTTGTTTTGAAAATACACAGGTGTGGCAAGTAGGTATTGTTAGTTGATTTTAATTTCAATTGAGCACATGAATATATTGCGTATTTGACATCATTGAAATGGTGTTTCACAGAGTTAAGGATGTACTATCTATTGAGAATAAATGTTTTGTAAACGAGCAATTCTCAGCCCTTAATATGAACAGGCATGAGAAATCAACAAACAAGTTCTTACGCTATATGAAGCCGAGGAAAGAACTTACAAGTCAGTAAAGAGATTGGATTAGTGATGAAGAAGCAGTTCATTATCTAATTGAATTTCTTGACTCTGAATTTATTTCTCCTGGACTGCCTGCTCATGAGTAAAAACTTAAAGTAGGAGCACCAATGATGCTGCAATTTATAGTAGTAACAAATTTCATGTTACGAAACATGAGTGACCCAAAAACTGTGCAACGGGACACGACTCTGAGTTCGTGCTCTACACAGATATGCCATAGAGGCGGACATAATGACTGGATGTGGTATTGGGGAGTCTTCCGAACCACTGTCTGTTTCCATTCAAATGATTGCAAGGTCCCCTCAGTGTCTATTTCGCAATGACGTTAACTAAGTCGCAAAGGGAGACTTTATCTAACGCAGGAATTCAAGTTAGCGAAACCAAGTTTTTCTCACATGGTCAACTGTAGTTTACTTGCTCAATAGTCAGAGGTTTCAACTGATTGTTCTTCCATGAACCTGAAGGACAGACAGCTAATGTAGTATATACAGATGCATTTGTTTAACACTGTACTAATAATGGTGTTTTCTACTATTCTATAATTTCTAATTATAGTATTAGTATAATACTATAATTGATATGCTGGAATACCAAGTATAATAGAATTTTTGATTCCGTCAAAGACGGGTACATTTGCTAGTTAACTATAAAAATATAAAATGACATAAATAATAATTAAATAAATACTATTTGGATACATGACATAAAAAATAATGAAAAAATCAAAAAATAATTCAGAAAATTAACAAAGAATTTATATATATATATATATATATATATATATATATATATATATATATATATAAATTATATATATATATATATATATATATATATTAAATATAAATATATATATATAAAAACATATATGTATGTTTCAATGAAAATATGCCAATATTTATTCTCACACATTTTCTAGCCAGTTTTTCTATCTTTCTCAGCAACGTTTTCAATGCTACATGAAAAAGATATAAAAGTTCTCCAGATGTTTTATTCCATTATTCCTACATGCTTGGTCCTCATTGAACATCATTAGGATATGTTTAAAAGATAAGATTTTCCAAAATATACACATTCGTATCCTTGATCCTTGATCTTGTTAATCCTTTTACCTTGTTCACCTTTTAGAGGTATGTCATCTTTCAAATTATCTAATGCACTTTGGGTATTTCTACTTAGTCTTCCGTCACAACTCTACCTGTTTTCCAATTTCATAACTAAATAGATTTTTGTCTGTATTATCCTTGAACATCTTCTGGTGGACTATTGTAATGCTTTTATATTAAAGTAGCAGACCTTCAATGATGAATGTTTTATTAAAAATAATCCTAATATTTAATCTCACACATTTGCTAGTTAGTGTTTCTACCTAATATGCATTTTCTGAATGTTGCATGGTGAACGTCTGTGAGAAAGGAAGAAAAACTGAATATTAGCTTACTAAATATAAAAACAACATAAAGGAGAAATGAAATATATATATACTTCGAATAAAATGAAAGGTCCGGGTAGACAATAAAAAATTTAACACATAGGAAAGAATACACAGCATTCACTTCGATATTTTGACATCCGTCGAAAACTACTGCTACTAGCAGTTTGCTTTTACTATACTATACTCGCTCAACGCGAGTACTTAGCACTTCTTCCCGATGACGACGAATGTCGAAATATTGAAGTAAGTTCTGTAGCGTCTTTCTGTGTTCTTTCCTATGTGTTAAAGTTTATATATATATAAAACAAACACTTTTTCTTGGAATTTGGTCAGGGTTAATATACGGAATCACCTTTTGTACCGTATTATATATATATATTTTATATATATATATATAAAAAGATTTCACATAAACACGTGAAACAACAATCAATGATCAAACCACAATAAGAAATGGGAAAACAAGACTAAGATCTTTCAACCGTAACAAGCGGTCTTCGTCAGAGTCAAAAACCCAACTGAACCCAACCTTCAGTTGGGTTTTTAACTCTGACGAAGACCGCTTGTTACGGTTGAAAGATCTTAGTCTTGTTTTCCCATTTCTTATTGTGGTTTGATCATTGATATATATATATATATATAAATAGCTCACACAGGAAAGAGAAAAACAAATAAAAACACACACAAAAATGACTCACAGCTTTGAGTAGCTGAAGCTGCTGTATAATATATATATACAAAACTAAAGTTTATCGGGACTCGGTCAGTTTTTCAGTTTGAAATTAAACTCTCATTGCCAACGTTTCGATTTTTATTTAAAACTATATTGTCCTTTGTGAAAATCAGATTTTCATGTTTTTATAAATTTTATAGTTTATTTTACCAGTTGTAAGTTGAAGTTTTTGGCAAAACTCATTGCTTTATATTTAGCCGTTTATCATTAAAAATCATTTGTAATATCATATAATGTTTAACAACGCCCTTTTATATTAATGTAATTTTGAGAAAAAAGCCTTCAGATCATTCTCAAATAAGCTGCTATTTTTAGGAAAAATTCCATTATGATAAGGCCAAACTGAATGAGTTGTACTGCACACACAAGCCTACAGAATTAATCACAAGTCAACATTTGTACATTTTACTCCAAAAATACCTTTGTTTTGTTTTACAAATCTGAAATTTTTTAGGGTTTTGTTTTCTTCTGTCAGTTCCAGAACAATCCCAAATTCGAATGCCGTATGGTTAGTAGTTGAGAGGAGAAAATATTGTCTAAAATCACATTTTACTCACAATAAGGACTTTCTCATGATGTAATATTGCCGAAAAACAATGTGGCACGCTTTAGGGCACATTATTGAGTAATTTGTGAGTTTGATCCATTAAATGGTGTAGACTGCAGCATTCCTACAAACACTTCGTTACTCCTCTCCACACCCTACGCAAGAATACCTGTTTGGAAATTATCCCTACAGTTATCAATAAAAATCTAATGAAATAAAATGGCGTTATATTTCATATAATATGCACATTCGGAAATTAAAATGGTTTTTAAATAGTATTTTTTTATTTTTGACTTTTACTCAGCATGCAGATGTCTTAAAACATGTTGGTCCTCTCGTTACAACTATTAAACTATAAGACCGTGGTTTAACAATACATAACACTGTTGTTTAAAACATATGTAATAAACAAATAGATTATATTCATTCTCAACGACTTTGATTATACAATTCGTTACATGAATGTCGAGAACATGCCAAATCATTTTTTTTTTTCTTTCAAGAAGTAATATTGCATCAAGTCATCAATGAAAATAACTTCTTGCAGAAAACTTTACAAACTAAGTTGACTTTTTTTGCTAAACATATTTTCTTAGTTTATTAAAACACAAAAGTTTGTTATTATAACTTTTTAAGAAAGGTAGTTTTTTTTGTAGCACTATTAAAACAAATCCCATACTTTTTTTTTATTATAGAATCAAGTTCTAACAATATTAGAAATTTTACTTTCTCAGAAATGAGTCCCATGAAGGCAAAAAGTTTATATTTAAGGTAAATCAATTTTACATCAGCGTAACATTGAACTCTCTGAACACTTGCTTACTTGTTTGTCATCAAAACAAATGACAAACAAAAGTAATCTATCTTTACATGGATGGAAATCATTATTTCATGTGCAATAACCCCAAGGTAAAATTAATCTGAAATACTTCAAAAATGAAGTTTTGTTATTATATCTGGAAGTTAGGGATAGACCATTCACCTGCTTCTTCTCACTCCCTCTAATACCACCCTGTCTCGTCCTCCCTTATCACCTTTCACACTTTCTCCTCCAATATTTCCCACTCTTCCTCCCTATGTTTGCATATTCTCACTCTCCTTCGTCTTTCTCTCCCTAATCACTCTCATCACTCTGTACCTATCTTTCATCCTCTCTCATCTCTTCTCCTCTTTCGCTGTTACACTTCACTAATCCATCTCTTTCTCTTCTTCTCTCTCTCTAATCACTCTCATCACTCTGTACCTATCTTTCATCCTCTCTCATCTCTTCTCCTCTTTCGCTGTTACACTTCACTAATCCATCTCTTTCTCTTCTTCTCTCTCTCTAATCACTCTCATCACTCTGTACCTATCTGTCATCCTCTCTCATCTCTTCTCCTCTTTCGCTGTTACACTTCAATAATCCATTTCTTTCTCTTCTCCTCTCTCTCTAATCTCTCTCTTCCCAGAGAACGATTTCCTCAAGGAATATTAGTTGTTTCGTTTGTAGATTACCTGTAGATTGCTGTGGAAGATATCTAAGTGCTTTAGGTGGAGTCCTTATGTAACCCCTTGTACAGAGAGCAGAACGATTGTTGGGTACGAATAAAGTGTCTTTAACAGACTAAGTTTCAGTTCTGGGGGTATGCATTTTCCTAAATTCCAAAAAGCTTAACTTGGTTGATGTTTTGGAGTATTTGAATAACCCTATATCAATTACAACTGGAATAAGTGTGTGATTAGTAAGTCAAATGAGCCGTGTTGCCTCGGCCAATAGGGCATATCAAGTTAAGGATTATTTCTGACAAAGTCCTCATACCTTGACAACATGGGGTTTAGCTTTTGGGTATTAAAGCCCCGAAATTCTACCCATAGAAATTAAACTTGAGGAGTTGTACAGAAAATATAGAATAATTTAAAAATGAAGATGTTATATAGTTATTAATGCTACATTTATTTCTTTTATGTATTACACTCAAATAGAGTTGGAAGTAGATGAATTACAACATATAAAGAAGAAAATTATTCAACACACACATACACAGACATGCCCATCGTGTATGTAAGAGAATCAGCGATTATAGTTTTAACATTGTATTTCTAGCTTAGTGGAGGAAAAAATAACAATTGAGTGCGTTGAATCACTTTAGCACAAGGAAAACTAGAATAAAGAATTAACCTTCTAGTGACATCAAAATAATTAGTATTGATCACGTAATCGTTTAATATTGTAAAACCTTTTATTCTAAAAGAATTTTGTGATCCAACATTATAAACTTAATTATATTTAAATAAAGGATGGTTACAAATTGAAATACTAACCCTCTGTTGATACGTGCATTGAATTCTGTCTTGTATGGAAAATGATTTGAATAGGAATCAATTCAAGCAAATAGTGAAGTTAAACATTATCAATTTAAAAGCCAACACAAGTTAATTAGAGCAAATATTCTAATACAATTAAATTGAAATCTATTGAATTATTTCTTAGCTAATTACATTTGTATGAATTCAGGTCAGCTCCTAGGTTTCCCAATGTACTAAACAAACTTTATGTTTACTTCAATATAAATCAGGTATAGAAACCAAGAAAATTGCATCATTTAGAGATGTTGATAGACACAAATGCTTAGACTATTCGAATCGATTTTTGATGTAATTACATTACTGTAAGTAATGTATAGCTATTATGAAAAATATCTTATCTCGAGATTTTGACGAATTTACATCTTTCGAGGGCCCAAAGTCCCTTTTGATGTTTCACGACCGTGTGTGTGTGTGTGTGTGTGTGTGTGTGTGTGTGTGTGTGTGTGTGTGTGTGTGTGTGTGTGTGTGTGTGTGTGTGTGTGTGTGTGTGTGTGTGTGTGTGTGTGTGTTGTGTGTGTGTGTGTGTGTGTGTGTGTGTGTGTGTGTGTGCTGTTTTTTTCTCAGAAACCCTGTTATGAGAGAGTTTATTTATGTTCACAGGTATTAAACAGGTGTATACAACAATGAAGTTATACTAACATAACAATAATAATAATAGTAAAATCTTACTGTCAGATATATAGTCCATGGAGTGATTAAGAACTCCACTGTTTTTGAGCAATGTTGAAGTATGAGAAACGTACTTTTTTTATCTTTATGATAAAATGGCTGGTAATTTTACTGCAAACCTCAGGTAGTATGAAATCCAAGAACTATAGTATGCATTACAACAATTTAACACTTTGAATAATTAGTGTATGTATAGAATCTACCATAGCTACTATTCTGGCCACTGATTGCTTTCAGAGATGTGTACTATCGCTACCTACTGGAAAAAGGAAAACGTTGGTTATAAATTCAGCTAAATAAGAAGGAAAGCAGTATGTTTGAAACACAAATGCAGTAAAAATACTTTATTAGACCCCTCAGAGCTATGTAAGCACGTTGGAGTCTGTTCAGATGAAAGACTCTAAACTGGAGTAGCAATGTAACGGCTATATTGACTCAGGTATCTGTAAGAAAGCTTAGAAAGAAACGTTTTGCTGATGATGCAAAGCAATATTTTACTGTAAGATATTCTTTAGTGAAACATATGGTCTTAAACCAAAACTACATTTTTTTATCTATAGAATTACTATTATTATGATATGAAAAACTAATGATACCAGGAATTTTTTGTAACGTGAAAAAGGTACCCTTATTAGCCTCAATAAATCAGGAATGCAACCAACGACCAACGACCAACGATTCTTTCCACGCACTGTAGTGCGCGTTGTAATTAGCAGTTCCAGGTCACGGACCTACTACTGCTGAGTTTCTGTACTGCTGTGTTTGTGGAGTCAGTAAGTAAATGTCTGTAGTCTTTTGTTTGTTATTCATTATACATTATTTCGTGGTCGTCTGGTCTTCTTGGGTCGTGAAATGTTGTCAGTCTAGGGTGTGGCTTTCTATTTCAACATCAGCGTCTATGATGGATATGGTTGGGAGTTCTTAGGGATAAGCTATGAACAAGGGGGTTTGGATGGGGTGGGATTTTCGTGTCCTCATTGGCCACCAGTCTATTTGTGAAGTCGTCAATTGATTCTAACCTGAGGTCTCTTTGAATGTCCACATTTCTGGCATACCAAGGTGCCCCAGCCATAAGGCGTGCACATTTATTTTGAACTACCTGTATCAGGGTTTTATTTGTTCTTGCGGCTTGTAACCAGGAATGCAGGCGTATCTAGTCATAACGGGAGTAATGTCTACTTGTACTACCTCCAGCATTGAAAATATATTAAACATCCCCAACTTATATATTTTTTATTAAAATAGAGATAATTTGCTACCTTTTGAGACTGGTATGAAATGAAAATGCCTCTTTCGGGGAAAAAATATTCAAAAAATTAATAGAACGAAAAATTAATAGTTAATAGAATTACTTACATGTTTCCAGATACAATACTCTCCTAGAGAATATTTAGCAGTTTGTCAAGAAGTGTTTATACATGATCACCTGGATTGGAAACTTCTTGATTCAAGAAAAAAGATCTTGTCTAGTAAACTGACAGGTCCATTGTCAATAATAAAACAGCACCTTTCTCAAGGTGCAATTGATGAATGGATAAAGAAGGACCCAGATAAAATTTGTCTTAAAAATCTATGACAACTGAACTTCAATTTGTCAAGACAGTAATAACTCTTCAAAGGGAGGATTTACAAATACATATAGAATATGTAACTGGAAATTCTTCTCTTAACTTGCATTTAACATGCATGGTATAAATAAAATCATAATATTAGACCTTCTCAGTAAGAAGAAAGGTTTGAAAACGTAAGTAACTGCTAGGCATTCGCCTTTAAAATAATAAAGATTTTCTGCAAACGATACGTAAAACCAATATAAGTGAGACGTAATTCTCAAAGATGAGTTACTTATAATGTTCAATAAGGAACTTGAAAGCTAATGTAGACTTAAGAAGTGTTCTTTTTGTGTATAATTTATTATGATCCGTGAAACGTTGGATAACCTGTATCGTGTCCTCAAGCTTTCAGAATCAGTAATAAACAAAAATTGTCTATTTTATTGTAAAACATATCTTTCCGATTATTTTAAAAAATTTGATTTTTTTTTTAATTATTCTTGCTGCCAGTTCCAATCAATACAATATTCAAGCACTCTAGAGTTAATAGTTTAGGAAAAGAAAGCATTGTCTGATTCATATCGTAGCCAAAAAGAAATTTATCTATAAACATAATTACAAATACGATACAATATTTATTAAAAATAAAACAGTACATCTATAACCTAAGTGTTTTTTTTTTGTAAAATATGATTAGGATCAATTAAACTGTGTGGTCAGCAGCGTGTCCAATAACTGTGACAGATACCCACACACAAATCATCATCAAAGAAACGTTAAGCAATGACAGATCTCACATCATGCAACCCTTCAAATCTCGAGTTCAAATTTTTTCAAGGTTAATGTACTTGATTTTTAGTAAAGTAGTAGAAACACAGGTTAATAGTAAATACGATCGAATAACTTTTATTTTATGCTCACTGCTGGAAAGACAGAGCTCACATATGGTGTCACATACCAAAATTTCTTAATACCTCCTTATTAATAGAAATTATTTTATAACATCTGCGGATAGATCAGTCTCTTATTTAATATATTTAATTTTTTTTTAATATATTTAAAATATTTAATATATGTTGGGCGGAAAACATATATACCTTTCAAAGCGGAGTACAAAAAGGAGATTAGAGGTCACAGTTCTACTGATTTATTTTAAGAAACAAAATTAATAATAAAATAATTATATCTCCACTTTAGAAGATATTTCTGGTTCATAATTTGCATTATATTTATTCAAGGAAGTGTCTTCTTTTATAAAGTACTTCTATACCGTAATGAATTTAATAGAAAAGTAATTAATCTCGGTTGAAATGAATAGAGGGAGGATTATTTCATCTTTTAGTTAAATATATCTAAAAAGTATTGGTTAAAATATAAAACGCTTTCTCCCAGAGAGGAGAAGGATTTAAAAGGGATTACCCAACTGAATGCTATTCCATCAGGATTTTATATGTCAAGAAGGAAAGAAATCTCTACTGAGATATTTTATTTCTAATAAATTCCTTAATGTTTAATACATTTTCAAAGCAAAACTTTTATTAGAAGATTTTTTCACAGAAGATGCTTTATATTTAAAATTTGTAATAATTTATGAATGCCATAAGTGATGAAATAATTTTCTGACAGTTTTTATGAAATATTAATACATGTCGTTTATAACTCAAACAGTGTTTGAAGCAACACAACAGCTGTGATTTGTTTTGTTTTCAAAAGCATTATTATATTTGAAAAGCAATCTAACATACAATTTCTGATCTTTCAATGGTAAGATGGATTTGTCTAACAAAATGCTCTAATCAATATGTATGTTGCACCCTTGAACAAAACTTAATACCAGGGGTAGATTTCCTTGTTTATATAAATCATATTACATTATGAATACATCATTAAATGTAATATAAATTGTTAGTATTACAGCTTTATTATTATAATTAGCATGCAGAATATAAATAGGAATATATTAAGATTTTTGATTTCGGTAATTAATTTTTTGTTTACTTAATAAAATTCAATCTAACTGAATTTTTTAAATAGTGATAATAATCAATTAAAAATAGCTTTAGGGAATAAGATGCAATGATTTCGGACACTACTGTATTGGAAAAACTGATAGGACTTTAAGACAGCGAAATAAAGTACTTATTCATGATTTAATTAGAGAGGGATATATGAAAGAAATTTCATCTTTTTAAAACAACAAAAAAAGTTATTTTTTTTAAGAAAATGTAAAAAATGTTGACTTATGATTGAATGTGAAAGTTTTTGAGGAGATAAAGACCATTATGTAACCGTTTTTATACTTTTTTACTTAACTTTTTAAATAACTTTTAGGAGTATAACATATGATAGGGACTGATGAAATAGAGTTAATGGCGTAGAAAGTATGCATTAAAGTACTTTATAACGTTTACACGTTTAGTGCAATGTAAAGAATAAACTGGACCATTACATGATCAGATTCAGCATTTTGATATCTATCTATCGGTTAATCTTTGTTAAACATTCAAAATAGTAGGTGGGAGAGCTGCCAAGCATTATTGTTTGAAAGGATTCCAAAGCATTTATACTGATCTGAATACTTATACTAGTTCTAGAACTTCAAAAATACCTGATACGATACTAGAAACTGATGCTGAGTACTCAACCAATCACTATAAAAATAGATGAAATGTCGTGACAATGGGAGATCAAATGCATAGAAAATACCGGGTACCCAGAATCTATACTGAGCTCCTCTCTCTGTTTGTGATGCAAGGAAATTCCAATACCGAAAGGAGTTCCATCGACTCAAAAACCGAATATTCAACTGACACCAGAATACCGCCATTTTATGAAATGTATGATAACAAACAATTTACGAGAAAATCTAAAATAATTGTATATCTTTGGAGAAATTATATCAATGGAAGAATGTTGAAATCTAATGAAAAACATTACAATAGAAATAGAAGTTCTTCTTCTAATAATCGAAACACTGTTAGTTAAATAATACTAGAAGAAAATGTGATGAAAACCTCGACAAAAATACTAGAATTTTTTTCTTGAAACGTTGATTCCTTGAAAATACCACTGAAAAAAATGGTGGGGGAGGGGGGGAATAGCAGATGAAAGTGCTTAAATTTGCATTAAGTGTCTCTAATTTTTTTAAATACGTAGTACAAATGTACACGTGAAATATGTAGTACAAATGTACACGTGAAATATGTAGTACTGATTGAAAACCAGCTGCAGACAAACATGTTCATGGTGTATTGCATATCAGACTATCCACTCAAAATTAAGTATTAATGATAAAATAGCTTGTATATTTAGTTTTGTATAAAAATACAAAATGTTTTTAATGTTAAAGTCATTATATAATTTGGCATGTATTTTCCGTCAAACAACCCTCTAAATATTTAACTGATATAGCTCTGAATGTTTCACTGCAGGTAGGACAGTCGGTCTAATTTGATTCAAGTGGACATACATACATTGTCACAAAGGTCAGTTTTAATGAAATCTCTCTCTCTGACCAGTCTCTCGTTATCCCGTGATGTTCGCTTGCTCAGCACTTGTCACTTTACTCAAACTCCCATTTTAAAGAGAATAAATTCATTTAACAGGGTGCTTCATTTTACAACAGTTATTCAAATCTAATCAACCCTTGACTGACTATTATATTGTCATCAAAAAAAAAAAAGAATTAGTTTCCATTTCACTCCCATTGATAAAACCCATTGGTATAATTTCGTTATTATAATTTTTATAATATATACATCAATTGTTTTGTTCATTTACAATTTATTTTCCGTTAACAAATAAATATTATAAATATAAATATTATATGACTAGGGTAAGATTATCAGAAAAGGTATAGGTATAACGGAAGCATCACTTGCTTCGTTTTAAATAATCACTCTGTGTCTCCATAATTACCAATAAAGTTTATTAAAGATGCAATTATTCCAATAAATCCTTGAAACGCACACTAACGAAAATAAAAAGTAAATAGACAATACATAAAGTACATGAAAGTATGGAGCAGATATAAGTTTTGAAGAGCTACGTGATCGTTGGATTAAATTAACATTTGTCGTGTAAATAACAAAGAGAAAACAATAATTAATTTTTTTGATTAATGACAAAATGAATTTGCAATCAAGTACAATTGATTAGGGCTTTGGTATTGGTAGCGCTGTGCAAGACTCGGCCTAGCCGATTAGCTTGGGCTGCAGGTAAAGGATATTAGCGATGTGCAAGCAGAATTAATTTCAGCTCCGTATATGTAATAATGGCCTGGGCTTACCACCGCTAGCTTTGTTTTCCAATATTTCGCTTCATTCAGGTGTACGCCAAGCCTCCTAACCTCATTTCCTTCCTCACTAAGTACAATATAAACTTTAGGCCTGCTTATTGTTTTTTCAATTTTGACAGAACTAATGGGATAGCAATAAGTTCCTACTCTAGCCTTCAATACAGGTAAACCCCAAGCCGATGGAGTAATATTTCTTTAATGAACAAATTGATATCAACTACCACTTAATTAAAGCCGTTTGCACTAAACGGGTCAGTTTTGTATGATTGTTTCAAAACGTCCTAACGATAAATGAATGTAAAAAATTAAGCTAATAATGAAAAAATGATTATAGTTTTCTTACTGTAAATAATAAATCTATTTTTGTAATAACCCGTTATGATTAAAAAGTGTTTCTCTGAAATGAAATAAACTTATGACAATAGTTAAACCTCAATGTAAATTAAGCTTTAAATAAGTGAATTAGAAGGCTGGGCTCTAGATGCTAAATTCCATATTTTCAATTTAAGAAACTCATAGTTATTATACATCGCAAGAGATTTATTGTATAATCCAATGCTATATTTTCTATCAAAAATAACGTGTAATATAGAAACGGTCCAAACCGAACAAATAAGTAGCTAATAAAAAAGCAATTCAATAATAAGGAGATTACTTACTTTAGTCAATATTTTATTACATTTTATTACACTTGGAATCAATATTTATTACATAAAGACGTGAAATAACAATCAATGATCAAACCATAACATGAAAGGGGAGAAATAAGACTAATATCTTTCAACCGTAACAAGCGGTCTTCGTCAGAGTTAATAACCAAATTTTTTTTCCATTTCATATAGTGGTTTGATATTATATATATATATATATATATTCGGTATTTTATTTACATTTTATACGGTCATTTAAATCATTTAAAATGATTATACACATATAGTGGTGGTATATTAACCAGTTCTTTGAAAACGAGATGACAAGACGACACTCAAAAGTACTTGAACCATTTCTTTTCCTTTTACTACTTTTAGTTGTGATTTTCTTAATTAGAGAGTCACGTTTCTTTATTGTGCACTCTTAAATTAGTCCTAGTAATTATCCCTAATTATATTAGGCTTTATATCATACAAGGATATGTAGTTCTTATATCATGTTTCGATACTTTAGTGCTATTTAGAACGATTAATGGAAATATCAAAATGAGTTGTGTGAGTTATTTCTGTAAATACAGTTAGTGATGCTATTAAGAAAAAGCGATGGTTCTGAGGAGAAAGTTAAGTTAAATGACATGTGGCAGGTCGGAACAAAGACTAAGGCCTAACATTGGCTCACGCTCAAACTTATTTGCATTTGAATTGTCTGGAGCGGAAACTGAACGGGCGAAGCTCGAGTAACATTCTAACTCTGCTCTTCAGCCCAACTAAACAGCATCATTATCTGTTATACATTCAAACTCCCCGCCTTCCTCGCCTCCACTGGCGATTATGTCACCATTTGCTAATTTCTGTCTTAAATGCTAACGTAACAAACTTAAACTTACAAAACAAAAATTTTCTAAACTTTTTGTTTGATAATTAGCCAAATTCTATATAGCTCCTTATACTATTTTCTATATAATTCAATACTTTGAATATAATTATACTTTTACAATTGTGAAAAAAGTATTTTTTAGGGATATATAAGTTTTGACCTTTTTTAAAACGCGTTTTTAGTTCCCTATACTGTATTTATTCCAACCATTCATGACCCAGCTACCATTTACAAAACTATCAAGGAGTCACAGTAACCGGTGTAATGTGTAATCTTACAAAAGTAGCTTACAGGCCCCAAAAATAAATTTATCATCGTCTCATTATTTTACCAGCCTCTAATAAAGAGCATGAGCTCAATGTGAAATTAGTATTCCTATATTATTTTAAGATCAAAAACTATTCAATCAATGGATTCTTATAATATTTATATATATGGATTCTAGCTAAATTAAAATAAAAAATACAAGATTATTAATAGCTGTAAGTTATGTTGCCAAAAATCAAAAGTTTTTGGTATCTCAACAAAACAGCCAATATCCAATAGAAACACACCAACAAAGGCAAATGTTCCCACGGCCTAACCCGCCAAGCTGCCTTAAAAGCAAGCTTTCATTATTTAGGGGTTGTATTTCATTTAGGATACAACGTGAGTGCTTTAAGAATAACCTTCCTAATTAATGAATATTATCGGGATACAAAAAAAATTTTATATTTTGAATTTACTTCTTCACATTTTGGAGTGAAGTATCCTGACTTAAGTGTAACGTTAACTATTTACTTAGGAGTTATGAATTCTTACTTAAAGAAAAACGCTTTAATTAATGTGAAATTTTACTTATTCTTCTTAAATGAGTCCTTAATTATAATTAACTAAACATAAATTATGATACACCTTTTCGCAGTATTGAATTATGTGCCCAGCCAAGGAGAGCTTTCCATTCTCATTTTGCAATGCTTATAAAATAACCATTAATATTGATCTTTCTTTTTCACTAATCACCCTGTTGATTATTATTCCACATAACGTTATGGACAACTAAGTAATTTTAAAATACTGTTTAAATATGAAATAATAATAATGGTTCTCTCGCATATAATAAAACAAATAATATGAAAAAAAAGTAATAGCTAAATAATTTTTGTTTCACTTCATGCAATGCTTTCCTGTCATACAAACCAAGAATAAACTACAATCTCAAAACAACAAAAGTACATATGAATACTTTCAAAAGAATAATATGATCTCAAAGTTTTCTAATAAATAAATAAACTAGAATTTATAGTGGCGTGTAACACTTAGGATTACTATACTGTGGATCAAAGATCCTTTAGAAAAAAGACGAAGTTAGACAACGTCTTAAACTATTTCTATGGTTGAAACTTTTTATTTGTTTCTAATTGAATCATTGTAGAGATCTGACTTTTAAATGAAGTAGAAACGAATCTGTTTGCAGTAAATGGAATCGTCAAAGATTTTGTTACTTTTGTTTTCTTTGGTTATTTACTTTATAAAGTGTTTTTTTTTAGTTGACCAGTAGTTTAGTTTTTGTTTTGGATTATTCTTACGTTTGGATCAAGTCATAGTTTTGTTTTGTAACATTTTTAGTAGTTTTGTTTCGTGTGATGTAGGGTCGTGGAAGCTGGCCTCCGTGTGGTGGTCCACCTCGGGTGTATCTCGGAGGCTGGTTTGCCTCTATCTTTGGCTAGGGCTGTTGTCCCCGAGATGCAGCGAAAGAGCTTTCACGCTAAAAGCATCAATCTGTTCTGCTATTATTCGTGATATGGCTGAATAAGCTGGTCGCACGTCTTAATATCAAAAGAGATTGAAGTAACATTTAAATTTACCATGTCCGGTTAGAAACATAGTTAACGGTAGCTCTTCAAATGAAGGTGTTTATTTGATAATCTGTTGAGTACTATAACGAAATCTAGCAATCCATATCTTTATAGAAAAAATGAAATTTATAGACTCTATTATTTACGCATAATTGTGGGATATGTAGTCCTTCTCTTATCTCTACTGAAGACGGTTGAAACCAAAAGTTAGAGTCTGTGAGTGTGTGTTTTTAATTTCTCTATGTTTCTATATGTACATTGAACTATATTTGTCCGTTTCGGATTGTATTTTCATCAAAAAAGTGTACACATAAATACATATATACGAGAATCCTCACTTGAATTCGGAGCGACTCACATCTTCCAGATGTGACGACGCAGTCGAAATAAAGTAGTGGGTTTTTGTGATTTCTTGTATCTGTGTTTGTTCCTGAGAATTTTGTTTTATAAATATAGATATATAAAGTAAAAATATATTGACTGCTACGGCAATGAAATCAGATCTTAACCCTCACCGACTAAGAAATATAACCTACACTCTATGTTCCTAATAAATATAGCATCCCTTCATCTCATGATGTTCTTAAATTACTTAAGATATACTGTCCTGAAGGGACCATTGCTTCATTAGACGTGGAATCCCTTATTACTAATGTATCTGTAGATAAAACCAAAGCATTTATTATTCAAGAAATATACCATGAGAATGGAGAATCTAAAATGGACACCCCTCTCAAAAGTCATCTCTCAAAAACCTGTTAGAATTGTAGACGAAAGAGGCTCCTTTTCTCTCAATCGATACACAAATGTTTAAGCCGATTGATGGAGTGGCATGAGTTTACCCCTTGGAGTGTTGCCACCAACTTTAAACAATAGAAGTATATAACTAATCTAGAGGGTATTAAAGGGTTAAGGAGATTAAGATGTTAGTTGGAAATGCAGTTAGGTAAGTGGTCGAAAGGGATTAACTTGAAAGGTTAATCCTTTCTGAGCTTGAGTAGATTAGAACAGATTTAAAATCCTGTTACTGTTTCTGCTTGGTTTTTATGTTTGTATGGAAAGGACTTCTGTAACACTTAGTCTGTGCCACTCACTTTTTCATTGCATTCTTCTTATACTGGCTACCAATAAATTGGGCGTTAACTAAGCGTTATGCATACGTTCATATGTTTTCTAGTGCTCCAGATCTTTGGTTCCTCGAGCGGGAAGTTGCAGTTATCTCAACGAACAACTATTTGAAGGTTTTACGGTACTGCGATTACATCTACAATAGTACTCTGTATTGGTTTCCTTTAGTGAGAAGTTCTTGTTTTGGTGTTCATTTTGCAGAGTAAACTACTTTTATAGCAGGTAATTAAAGCTACATTATCAATATTTGATTGCATCATATTGATTTAAATTATTTTCTTAAAAGTTGTTCACCGAATAAGATAATTTAGTGTCATTTAGAGTACTAGCCACCGTAGTGTAGTTTATATTTCGTTCTAAAAATGTCTATCAATTCTTAGCTTTAAATTGATTTAATGAATTATTTTAAAATCGTGTTAAATAATATATTATAATTTTGACTGTAAATCAGTGTTGGTTTGCTTTGTCGATATTGAAGTAAAAAACTTCTCTATTTGATGCTATTTTCAAAGTCAAGTGTATTACAGCTTTGTCTATGGTATTTTTATATCACAATAATCCATTGTGATATATATACATATATAAAAAGATTTCACATAAACACGTGAAAAAACCCAACTGAAAATCTGTTGGGTTTTTGACTCTGACAAAGATCGCTTGTTACGGTTGAAAGATCTTAGTCTTTTTTCCCCATTTCATATTGTGGTTTGATCATTGATTGTTATTTCATGTGTTTACATGAAATCTTGTTATACATATATATATATATATTGTTGAAGAAATTGAGGCAAAAAGCTACAGAGGTTGCATTTTTTTACACAGAAGCTATAGTTTTCTAATTTCCATGTAGATGTTAACACCAAGAAAATTAATTTACCTATCGAGTTTGGAATAAAGAGAGGAGGGGTCAGAGCAAAACATGTCTGCAACTCACAAAATGAGACTGCCAAAATAGTTCAGTGTTGCGATTAAAACTGAAAAAAAAAAGAGAAAACCTTTAATTAGTTTGTATAATTTTACAGTAATAATTGACAAAATATCGCACACTTATAAAAGAGCTGATTAAAACAAAACGGTAAATTTGTTGATTTCAGAAGTGTCAATACTTATTTGTTGAAAAACAAAATTACTATATAAAATGTTGAAATGTTTATCAGGATTAAGGTATTGATTCTTTATGACAAAGTATTTCCTGGAATTGTATTAAAATCGTTAGGATTACTGGATACACTACTTTTGATATACGATGGAAGACTTTGATGGATAGATCGTATGGAGAATGTATGCTTGCTAGTAACTAAAAAAAAAGTAAAATTGAACTGTTTATAAAGTTCTTATGGATATTTCATTTCTTATTTCCACAGTGACGCCATTGTGATTATTTCCATTCCATGAAGTATAAATCCTTGCTAATACATAATTAAAATCTGGAAATAAAAGCAAGCAAAGATATTTTCAGATTCCCCATTCCATACCAAGTTTATCAAATTTATATTAAAAAAAGTATTATTGGGAGAGTCAGAAATTAAAATTTTCTATCTCATGGGAAGTAGTTGAAGGAAAAGACACATGTATAATTTTTCATCCCTATCAGCTTCCTTTAACTTTATATATATTTCTTGATTTTACGATCATCTAACGGATACATATCTTCCTTACTCATACAGTTCATTATTGCGAAGATGAAGGTTTCTTGGTTGAGAGATTTTAGACGCGTCTCCAATTTCTTACTTTTGTTTATACGTTGATGTACATACATACTGGTAACAATACATAAAAGCATAAAACACTAAATACATAAAAATTAGAAGGCCATTCGGGCATAAGTTAAAAAAGTGTTACCGTTTTGCCAGTATCTAAATTTGTTCTATTCATTTTAGCTTTAAATTTGTCCTTATCTCTTGACTCCTGATTATTAGCTTCCATTGATATAATCTAATTGGCATTAATTAATTTGTTATGCAAAATAAATAAAATAATTATATAAGTTCAATTTTTTAATAACTTTCAAGTTCTTTTAGAAATGTTTAATTCCATAATGATGTTAAGTTAAAAATGATAAACTTTCATCGAAGAAGTGAACTAACTTTTTTTAAATAAATTTTCAACCTTTTAATAAAAAAGGAAGGCAACCTACAAAAATTCTAAATTTACAACTTATCAAGTTTTACCTTTCCTTTAAATATAATTAGGTGTTTTAATTATTATATTAAAAACTGTCAATAATGGTTTTAAAATATTTCTCGTCATTATTGACGAGAGGAAAAGCTCAAAAAAGAAGATCAAGGTAAAATAGATAGGGGATTTAAATTACAAATAAAGTTACTTGTGTGTCTTTAGATCATGTTTATGGCCAGGTTTAGGAAGACAAGAGGGTGAAGACATGAAATCTTGGAAACAGAGTAGAAAGAACTTCTGAAAGCTACACAGCTGTTTTCATTTAGGTTCATTATTTTCAGAGTCAATTGTACTTGAAATTTGTATATAAATTTTCTTGTCATTAAATTATACTCCACTTTACAATAAGGTATCCACAAGAAAAGGAAAATATTTACCTTCAACACAATGAGAAGTGAAAATCGAAATCCAATTTCAATGGCTACTGATTAGTTTTGACTAATTTACTCCAATTTTAAATTATTATTTAATCTAAATAAATTTCAATAACCATGAAAGAAATTTGTTTTGAGATTTTGACAAATTTAAATGTTTTAATATACTGAGAAGTACATTATTGTTTTTAAAATTCCAAAAACTTTACAGATGTAAGTTTCTCTATTTCTTAATGTACGATTAAAATATTGCCACTTATGGCAGAAATGTTACAAAATCAAGCAATTCTCTCTCTATCTCTCTCTCACTATCTCTTTACAAAGTATACATGTTTGCAATACAAAAAAACATGCATGAGGTAGAAAACACAAGATTAACCCAAGAAATGTTGGTTCCAAATACAAAAATAATTAAAAAAGAAAGTAACCCCCACAAACAGAAAATTTCATCATTCAAAAAATGGGAACCATATTTAAATAATGAGATTGAAAATAGTAACAATAAAATTAAAACTATTTCAACAATATCAAGGACTAGCAGTGGCGTACATAGCAAGTAGTCCCTCAAACCGGGAGGCTACTCACTTCGCAGGATTAAGAAACGGCTTATTATGAACTTAAGAAAAGCAAACCCTACTGTTTTCACTTTCCTTATATAAACAAAAAAATTCTCCCAAGAAGTTATTCGTATCCTGAATATGAATGGTGATCATTTAAAACATGTAGACTATTGAAATACAACTCAGTTTAATAACATCAATAGCATATAAGTTATTGATAACCAATATAAATATAGTCACAACAAACCTAATGGAATCATTAAATTGATTATCTATGATTTGATGATATTTTACCAGAGATTTTGATATTACTTCTAGATGAAACCCAAAACTAAATTGATAGTCAACGAGTTTGATGTGCTTACTTATAAAGATAAGTCACACCAAAAAGTTTTTGAAAGCTAACATATTAGTGAAGTTATCAAAATTGCCTAGCAAGTTGCCTCTTCATGAAAAGGAGGTCAAGTAGGTAACCTTTTTTTTTGATATATTTATGATGGAATATACTTTGTTTTTGTGATTTTCAAGGAAGCTTTTACATGACATATAAATAAACCTAATCACTGATCCAATTTTGATATTGCACTGTAACTAGCAGTTAAAATTGATATAGAGTGATGTATGTTTGGAAATAAATGCAGAAAGCAAAGCTCTCCCCTACATTAACTGACAGCCTTTACATATACTATGCATGCATCAAATAAAAATGGATATTCCATACAGCCAACTCTTTCACATGTTTACATAATTAAATGTCAGCGATGTATGCATCATTTCAAAACAAATTATAGTCTGTAAGCAAAACATGCTGTCAATACAAAGATGTGTTGTTCTGAATAAAAGGACGCAATTATAGTTAAGTGACCCATCGAATTCTGTCAAATAGGTACATTTCCTTAAGTTATATGCCTCATCTTAGTTATTTAAGTGACAAATCTTAACTATTGTTTTCAGAGCAATGCAACTCTACTTAGATGTCTAAATTTAGCTCAGAGAAGTTTTTTAAATTTACTTTAGTTATATTTGAAATCTTAATGTAGTTATGTGTCTAATCTTCGTTTAATAAATTTTAAATTCACTCTAGTACGTGCAAACATACTCTAGTTAAACGCCTATAATAACTCTGGTTACAAACCTAAAATTAGTATTGTAAAGTGTCAATTTTGCTGACTGCCTCACTCTCTTAACATTCACTGACTTGTTTGTGTCTCCCAAAAATGCCTTCCGAGAGGTCATGGAAATGGATTAGCAACAAACTTGGCTGGAGTCGACTCTAAGTCAGTGACCACGGTATAAAAGGAATATATGCTAATTGTTACACGATTATCAAAGCAAATATACTATTTCAGAACCTTGTGGGAAGAGAATAATAATCAATCAAACGTGGCAAAATAGATCAATTGATAACCACTGAATGTGGTAAACGTTTGAAGGTCATAAGACTGAGTCAGTTAGAAGACATATGTAGAAGAAAATAAAAAAGTCTCAAAAACCGAAATAAGTACAACATATAGCTCTCCTCCTGTCTTACTAGCAAAAACTGTATATTACTCAAGTTTACTGTAGACTAAATACGCAACATAATATATTGTACATTTATTATAATTAGTTATTATATATATGTATATATATATTATATAGCATATATTTGTAATGTATAATATGATAGAACTAAAGGTTGAAGCAGTGTAATGAAGAGAGACTGAAGCCCCGAGTCAGTGTTGATGTTCGAGATTATTGCCTCACGCGTCACTCAGGCGAGACTCTACAAATTAACTCATTCAGGCTCTTACTTTTAGATGAACTTTCACAGTTGGCCTCTGAGTCAACCAATAATGAGTTCATCTTTGTTAGCAAGGAAATTATTCAGTCAGAAGCTAACAATAACCAGTATGCGTTAACTTAATTCTACGCCAAGTGACTTTGATTTTCCTAAATACAAATTTGTTCAGAGTAGAAATCAAAAAACAAGTACCTGGCATCTTACAGCCGTGGTACAGATGATTTTAAGCCGTCTTCAATCGTCAAAGTAGTTAAAAACATATATGAGATTTGTATGTATGAACCTTTGAGAAATGTAACATGAAAACATTAAAAAATAAATTCATATTACTAGAAATTCTAATATATCTAGTATATTAGAATAGACTTTTAATCATCATATTAAAAAATCATATACGAGAAGCTAAGGCAATATTTGCTGAAGATATGTTTACTCTCTACCTAGGAATGTATCTGCCGTTTGTAGTAGAATGAATCTGATAACATCCTTGAAGTTTAAAATTGGTTATGTCGACTCGAGATGTAGGAAACTGTTTGATCATATTAACTTTTGAATGACTGAGCAATACCCACCTATAGGAGGAAGATAAAATCCTCCTTCAGTTCACCGGATATCTCCTTGTGACAATTGCTGTCACCTCCCAGTATACCAATATCCTTTCAAACAAGGAATTGAATCTCTCCAACATTATTTTAGCCTCCACCCACCAGGATCAATAATCTCGATTAAATTTCTTCTTCAGTTAACCCACATGGTAGTAGAATATTTTTATTTGATAATAAGATATAGCAAGGAGAGCAAGGATACAGCAATCTCCTGTAGGTTACAGGTAGCCAGGTCTAAACAACATCCTGAAGCAATGAGTACCAAAGGACATTCTAATATGGAAAGCTTTGTTGCTTTGTACGTCGTGTGAAAATGTGTAGCCGTTAATTTGACTGAGATTTATAGACAGTAGTTTACTTATTTGAACCCGTAATAAAGAACAAAATTACCTAAAAGTATTTCATTCTTTTTTCTCCTTCAAGTTCAACTGAATCGTTTCTCCTAATGGAGCTATATTTCTTGATATGACTCAAAAGTCACTGATGGTGTTTTCCGTATTTCATTACACTTTAAACCAAGAAACAAACATAATATATTCAGTTTTTAAGTTGTAATCCTTTCCACAAAACAATATCATTACCGCTGTGAGAGGAAAGCGGATTTGTTTTTTGCTTCGAGAGATGAATTATTCAACGAAACTTTGTTCTACCATCTGTAAAAAATAAAATATTCAAGAAATATTTAGTCAAGCAACTAAAGAAACCATATTATTCCAATATACAACACCGATCCAACAACATTGCCATTACATTGTTAACAACAAATTTTGTAATAAACAATATATTTACATAATCTTTCAATATTATTAGAGTGCATCTATCAAAAAACATTCTTTTCAATAAACTCCTAGCATTACTTTCAGACGCTCAGAGAACTTCCTAACCCTTTGAAACTACACGAGCAACTATATATTGATGTAGCAACCAAATATACCCCCATACTCTAACAGAGCCCACTCCATGTTCTATTCCCCAATGAAAACCTGCCCTATTATAATTTTTCCCAACAGTTTCAACAAACTGATTTGAGGCATGCCATCCACTCACAGCCTTCTTTATATCTTTTTCAATACTAACATTGAATCAAATTCTACATAAAAAAAAACAAATGCTCTCTTTCTATAAGAATTAATGACCATCTTTCCTTAGAACATGTATAGGCTATTCATATAAAAGCTGTCCAAATGATCGTTCAAGTTGGCAGTCAGTGACTTTAGTTGAAAGTATCTAAATACTAACATATACGACCTTCCCAGGAATGAGGTAGCATCGACACCTGACCACCTGCAGCTCACAGGAAAGTACCCTCCTGTCTCCGCATTACCTCTGCCTGCAGCCACTGATCCAAGAAGTACTACCCATCGATGTTTGTCAAGGATATGGCTTTTAACACACTCTGATCTATCGACTGAAGTGGATCCAAATACTCAGCAGCTGGGTGGTCAATCATCATATCAGCAGGAGAAGCAAAAGGCCTCATTTGGTTTATATAATTACCGTTTTGCTAAAACTTCTCCAACTAACCCCTAGAGTGATTTTCTTTGCTTCAGGCATCAATTAGGTGCTATTTTTCCCTTTGATTAAACATATTCTTTTATTGCTCAAAATAAATAATAATGGTCATTGCAGTTAGTTCATTCATTACCAGTATAACAATTATTATTGTTGGTACCATATATTATTAATACCGCTAGTACATCACTATTAGTAAAATGAATAGTCTTTTAAATTAAACTAAATACATTTAATTTTTATAAAGTCTTATTTTAAATTAAAAAATACTTTAAATACCATAATTAGTTCTATCAGATGTAATTACTAATTCTTCATATACTCTTAATTATTACATTAAATTATTTGAAGTTTCATTAGTTATAATTAGTAATGATTTGTAATTATAGTTAAAAAGATATTACAAGTAGTTGCTTCAAGAACATTAACTTAGGTTAGTATGATATTTAGTTGAGGATCTATTATTGTAAGAAGGGAAGTTTGGTGGATGATCCTAAGTCACCTTCGTAAGCCCCTCTCTCGACCTCTTGCATGTCATGTGCCTAACCTCGGCACATGAGAAGAGAATTTCTCACCGGAATAGATTACTAGCTCCAGACCTCTCAATATATGATAAAACATCAACTGAGATATTCAATTATTAGAAATGATTGTTATTATTGTAATATAGTAATACAACAAAGCAATTAAATATGTTTTAATTTATGTAGTAAGAGGAATAAAAACTATATTTGAATGTGTGTTGTTAGCAAGCCTGTAGGGCAGTTGTTTATACAACTCGGCTCTCTTGATAGCAATGAACCACACTGTTTTATCTTGAAACGTGACTTTCCCACTCCATAGAAATTAACTGGGCCTCTAGAAGTTATTTCAAGTGTATTTGTTCCCTTAATAAATAATTTGATTTACAATGAATATACATACTTTTTTCATTAAATTTCATTAAAACCTTTGACTTGTTGCTATTATTCCTATCCATTGTTGTCTAATCAGATGGTAAGCAAGTTTTTCTTGAAAAGACACACATTCTTTAAGCTCGTAATCAATATCTTTTGAATGATTGAATAAAATTGAAAATTAACCGAAAGACAAATTCAATGTAAAAAAGTTTATTCATTTTTTAAAAATCAAAATTGTTATATTTCATTTCACATTAATTAATTAATAATTGGCTTATTCCTGCTAAATCTCAACTATGTTACATCCAACTATAATTTATTTCAAGCATAAGAAAAAAATGTTTTTTAATAATTTTACATTAAATCGTTTATAAATAATAAAACTAAATTACTTGTTGGTATTTTTATTATAAATTCTGAACGTATTTTAGTTAGACCAATTAACAGACTAAACATTTATTTTTACTTTACTATAAGTAAAGTATAGTGATCGTGAAAAAATTCGATCTCGAGAATTTGACGGAATTACATGTTTTGAGGTCCCAGAAGTCGTTTTATGAAGTTTTTACGATGATGTCTGTGTGTGTGTGGGTGGTGGGTGGGTGGGTGGTGGTGGGTGGGTGAGTGTGTTAGCATTGCTTGTTACCACGCTACGGTCCAGAATCTTTGATGGATCAAGTTGATATTTTACACAAAAATGGGCCCCATAAAGACGAAGATCCCTATTGTTTGGGAAGAATTATGCATGATGGGAAAGTCACTTTTTTTGCCAAAAACCGTTTTTTTTAAAACATTTATTTCTCCTAAACTGATAACCCTAGAATTTTGAAATTTCGACATTATCTTTGAGGTTACAAATAGAACAAACGAAAAATATATTCAGAATTTTAAATCAACAGGGAATATTTTTTTCACTAAAATGTACAAATTTTGACTTATAATTCAATCTCAAACCTTGTGAGAGCGATACAAGCCATACTGTTTGACGGATCAAAATGAAACTATGCCTATAAATAGAACATTATGTGGAGAATGAGTTCTGTTTTCAGAAAATGTTATTTTGACGCGAAACGGCTCATTAAAAAATAATGAAAATTTGACCAAAAATGGAACAAAAAATTAGCAATTCATAAAAAAAAATTCATGAAGTTTCAATTATGGGAAAGAGCAATAACGCTATAAAAACAGTTTGTTTACCTTAGACTAAGAGATCACCTGCTATACTTGTCGAATTTTTTATATTTTTTTCATTGTTTACATTGACTTAGAAATTTTTTGAGCGAATCTACTGAGATAAAATTAATTTTATAAAGGACAGTTTAAATTGTTTATTGACGTATATGAGATGTAAGAGGAATAATATTGTGCAGGAAAATGATAAGACTCACTTAGAAAAAAATTGTATATATGTTATTTGCTAAAGGGGAAGGAAAATGATCTTTTTAAATACTTAGAAGACATAAAATTTACAGTATAATAATTCTATAAAAAACCAAAAATGTAAAAGATATTTCAAAATTGAAATCATTCGTTTAGAGATTAATAAATGTAATTATCGTACATCTTTAACTATAAACCATCTTAAAACAACATTTTTTTTTCGTCGTTTATGATGCTTTTCAGAGAGAAAAAGGGTATTTTCCTCTTTATATTTGAAACTTTTACTTTAATATTCAATGCAGAAAGATGTCAAGTAAACGATGTAAGAAATCCACTGGCTATTTGAACAAAAGCCATGTTCTCTTGTAGGAGAATATTTCGTTTCAAGAAATGTTCACTTTGGTTTTTCAAAAATGTTATTACTGCTGTAGTTATAATAATGAAATTATTTGCATCAGCTGTGTGATGTACAAAAATAAGCTTATATATTGATATGTCCTTCAATCACTATTTGTACTACCCCAGGAATGAAAGATTAATAATCATATGTTTACGTTAGCTTAAATGAGACGTTATGGGTTATACGCTCAAGAAATTTCATATTAAGTTACTTATAGTAAAGTTGAGTGTAGGCCACTCCAGATTTTTTTTAGTTCATAATGACAAAATTAAATTTTTTTTATAATTTTGAATAAATATTCATTAGTTACAGTGCTCCTTGCTATAAAGCACTGTATTAAATAACAAATTTAATAAAATTAAAATGTTATTAATGTTTAATTTTTAAAATAAAAGACTTTGATCTTAAACGATATTAAGTTTAGTGAAAAAGAGAAGACAAAGTTCTGCCCTCGTATAAATACAGTTGCAGGTATTATGCAATTGTTGAACACTTGTAGAGATATTGGTGCTGAAATGCACTATCTTCTGTTTTGAATAATATTGATCAAAATATCTCAGCATCCTGAGAAGGTAATTATTGAATTTCACATGAAAACGGTATTTTTCTAAAGGTGTTCATTGCTGATTGCTCATTGCTGATACTTGGCAGTTTTTACTTCATATCACTCGATATATATCTTAAAATCAGTTGGTCATCGTTACTGCACTCCACGTACAATAAAGCAAACTAATTTGCAATTCCTCTGAAAGAAATAAGGAATGCTTTGCCTTGTTTGCGTCCTATCCAAATGATGATAAATAACTAAAATACATTAATTACAAGTATTTTAGCAAAACAAATCATTTAGGAGACCTATTTTTCTTTGAAATATAAATAGAAAGGTTATATAAATTATATGTTAAATATTAATAATAGTAGTATTATAAAAGTATATTCTAATTTATATTAACACTAGAAGAGTTTGATATTTTTTGTACTACAAGAGTTTCTCTCTTCTTCTCTCTCCTGAAGACGGTTCAAACCGAAGTGTATGCTCTTTAGTAATTCATTAGTAATATCCCCATGTTTCTTTTTCTACATTGAACTAATTTATAATAAAATATATTGATTAAAAAATTGCACTTTGTAAATTTAATTTTATATAGAAGCAGTAATCATTCATGAACAAAACTGTACACTAAGGAAATGGTAAAGGAACTACAGAACCAACGGACTCTTTTCAGCTCTGTCAAAGTTAAATATATTTTTGACAGAGTATCTAGAAGTAGATTGAAAAAACGATCTAGAAGTAAATTTAGCGAAATTGAAGTTGAAAATTGATTAAATACTTGCAATTTAGGAACTAATAGGTAACATTGGTATGACAGATGTGACATCCAATTTTGACCACAAACTGATCGACTGAGACATCTCAACAGTCCTGTATTCAGCAGGCTATTGATAATAGGCATTTAACGCTAACTGTAAAAAAAAGAAGTTTTTCGAGGTATACTGGTTTTAGGTTCTAATAATACATCTAGTAAACTCCGTGGTAATAACATACTTATTATTTTCCTGAGGGCTCTTAAAATTGCGTGAGGCAAACTCATGACTAACAGTGTGAGACACGGTAATGTCGCTAGCTCATTACGAAAGGGGTGTTAAATAATAAATGAACCACACATCCTGCCTCTGAAGCACCATATAGAGTAGAGCTCATACTAATATGGGGAGCAGCTTTTACTAATAACCTTATAAAATAATATTCCCTCAATCAGAAAGTGTAGGCAGTAGTTCACATCTATAAATTTGTCGTCATAGCAATATTTTATAAAATACCTAGTGGGTCAAATTTGTTAGCTATATATTCTTGTTTAAATAATTATGTTAAATGAATAAGGCGTTTCAGGCCCGTCGTTCCCTTTGATGCTTTTAGGGAGATAATAATTGAAGACTACACCCTAAGGCCAAGTGGGCTCTTGCCCTCAGGGTTCCTTAGTGCTTCTATGAAGATATATATTCAAGACGGAACTTTACGGCAAAGTAGTCTCATGCCCTTTGTGTCCCTTGGCGAATCTATGAACAAAATAATTGTACACTACAACTTTCAACAGCATTTCCATTGTCATTCAAAACTGGCAACACCACTAGAGCTCAACACCTTTTTATGTGCTGATACCACTCCGTGTCCAGCTTTTTCTTTCTGAGAAGTTAATTCTTTTTGAAAATATACTTATATATATATACCATAAATATATTATATTTATACTATAATATATACTAATTATACTTGACCACGTTTATTTAATGTTTTAATTATTTTCTATAATATATTTAGCAATTAATTATAATAATTAGATTTTTAAGAATTATATGTATTATATAACTAATAATCCATTATGTACAATTTTTTAAAATCAGTAATTTATAATTTTTAACTGCTATGTATAATAAGAATGCTTTTTAAAAACAATTGGGTTGTTTTCAACAAGAAAAATTATATACCTGTCAAATTTTATCAAAATACGTCACCACACATACATACACACGCACACACACACACACACACACACACAGACACTCTAACGCTTTCAATCATAAAATTATTAAATAGTTTCAAAGGTTCTGAGAATTTGTAAATCCATGAAAATTTGAAAATATTATTTTTTCACAATGACTATATTTAACTTACATTAAAGCAAAAATATAATTCACTAAGTTGATGGTAACTTGATCACAGGAGTCGCCGATCCGATTAATGAGTCTCAGCCTTGGTTAAAACTTTTAGCAGCCTTCAATTATTTACTTGCTATTTTTGTTTCGTTATTAATTGCCATTTTATGCTAAATGATATAAGTTTTCAGTTCCAAATTTACTAAATTTTTTCTGAATACTTTTAAGGTTGATCAAAATTGATCATTTTCATTTTAATATGGGATGGATCACTTTTGAATAAGTTCTGTAGATGTAGACTATAAACATTTTCGCATGCAAGCAACTCTAGTGCTCTTATGAAGACCTGAGTGAAATAAAGGCAAGCTTCCTCAGAGACATCCAGTTTTCTTCAAAACGAACCAATTAAAGTTAAATTATTGCTAAGAAATAAAAGATATGCATGGATTACTACTGAATTTATTATACATAGTGATTGACCCCTATGTACATAAAGTTGAAACCTCATCATTATTTTATTGTGAAATAAAGAAGGTCTTTTCAAGCGAACATGTTTTTCATAGACGATTATTGGCCGATGTTGCTACTACATCAATGAGTAGCCATCCATAATCATAATGAGAGTGAAATCTCATGTCTCTCTTTGCTGTCTCCCTTTTTCTAGATTTAGAGTTACTATGCACAGCACCCTCATTTCTATTTTGCTCTTTCTTTCTCTAGTTTTACAATAATTATGTACATAATTCTCTCTTTTATATCTTCTTCTCTCTTTTTATAAATTTAGAATTATTAGAAAAATTTATTTTCTTGAATATTGCAGTGGATGTTCAATATTCTAACTTATCTCCTGTTAAAGACTCAAGTTACTGAATATTTCGAAATATTATAGTAAATATATAACATTTTAATAATAAATAAAATATACTTAATGATAAGCAATGTCAACTTTAGATGTATAACTTTAATAAATTTGTATAACCAAAAATCTATCCCTCATCTGTTATCTCCATTTTTCCTATACCTTTTTGTAGAATGGTCTTACTTCTGAAGAAAGAGGGTCAGGTTAGCTCAGTGACAACGTACTCGCCTCTGGGCTGGTAGTCCGGAGTTCGATCTCCACATAGCCCTCGATTTATTCTTGTGAGAGGTGAATAAATCTGAGTACGTCATCCCTCGGAGACGACGTTAAGCTGTCGGTCCCGAGCCTGTACTATGTCAGGTATTCTTTAAAGATCCCTACTCGAAATGCACTTGAGTTAAGTAAAATTTAGAACTCCAATGTAAAATCTGTCGAATCACCGATGAAATAAAAAGTTGGTAAACGGCTGACGTTATCACCCCCTCGAGGATCGATTTAAACAATAAAAAAAAATACTCCTGAAGAAGGAAGAGTTTTGAAAGATTGAACTTACCATACAACTTAAGAGGAAAGACAGATTCATGCATTCAGCATAAGTCTGCCTCAGGAATGCACGGTGATAATAATACTTAATTAAACTGTAAATCAGTTTTCCTTTAAATACACGTTTTTTTTTTATTTGTTCATTTTAGATGACTTACTCTGTATTTCAAGTGAATCGGAATTTGTTAGATTAAACTATGAAGTACAAAGGAATGTAGTTCATTCCATAAACGAAAAATGTATTAAAATACAAAGAATTAATGTAGAAAATATTAATTTTTAGTAATAATATTAATTAAGAGACAGTTTTTGATTTCAACAATGATTTAAAATGTCAACTAATTAAACATTATTATACCTTAAAATGATCAGAAATTAATAAAAAACTTAAGATACCTGATAAGAATACCTAAAAAACTCTATTCTAAAGTCAGGTTCTTTTGGTATTATTATTTTTTGTTTTATCTTTCCGTCAGAGAATCTGTCATGAGTCTTTGTCATGAATCTTTGAGAAGTAACATGTATGTGTTTATTTTGTTAGACTACTAAAATTATTAGGGCATATTAAGATCTTAACACATGAAACATCTCAGTCACGTATACTTGGTTGTGAAATACATGGTAGTATATTTATTAACTTATTAATGATATCACATTTGACTGCAAAAACAATAATCATCTTTAAAGAAAACTAACAAAGAAACAAATTCGTTGTGAAACATCTTGTGTCATTCACTTACGTTATTATAAACATGAATTAATTAATTATAACTCGAGCTAAACCATAATATATTTTCTTTAAATACTCGTATGTATGTTTGTAGATAAATACTTATTACAGTTATTAATCAGCGATTTCTTTAATATTTGTATGAAATTAATTAGACACTTTAAAGTTTTTTTAACGGAATTCCAGGAAGCTATCTAAACTATTAGCCCTGAAGGATAATTTTCTACGATCATAAGAAAATTACTGTAATATGTATAAGATCGTGTTCTATATATATATATATATATATATATATATATATATATATATATATATAAGATTTCACATAAACACGTGAAACAACAATCAATGACCAAACCACAATAAGAAATGAGAAAACAAGACTAATATCTTTCAACCGTAACAAGCGGTCTTCGTCAGAGTCAAAAACATCTAGTGTTCAGTTGGGTTTTTGACTCTGACAAAGACCGCTTGTTACGGTTGAAAGATCTTAGTCTTGTTTTCCCATTTCTTATTGTGGTTTGGTCATTGATATATATATATATATATTAAATGGCAATTAAAAATGTAGAACTGCAGTGAATTTAATCAAAAGCTAGTAGGCAAATTTGTAATAAACGTTCAGGAAGTGAAGTAAAGGTACTGAGTATACTGTTCTGTCTCAAGACTCAAGACTGTCACACAGTATAGTGTGACTATACTGTGTTATGTCACACACACACACACACACACACACACACACAATATATATATATATATATATATATATATATATATATATATATATATACAAGCTCTGTGGGCTGTGCAATGATGATTTATAATAAGGACAAGTCACCATTTATAACGAGTAATGAAATACTAACAAGATCCAACTGGCCTTTAACTCCTCGAACAAAGAGGCAGAAATGTCAGTATTCAGTACGTTAAAAAGTACTAATAAAACGTTAGTATTAGTATTAGAAGTATTAAAGTTTCAACAACTGTCTAGGAGCAACGGTGCTTGCTTGCTTACTAGCAGTCGATGGACTGTCTAAAGCTGATAATCACTATATCTGGTAATATATCTATATAAGCTGCAACATCAAGGTTGGACGAAGTACTTAGGCTGGGACAAAGCTCATTGTGGCGTACTAGGCAATGAAAGAGCTGACCGCTAGCAAGAAGCCCCTATTGAACTGAACACTAACTATGGCCATTCTGCAGTATCCTCAGTTATTTTTAATTATTGAATTCAACCATCATGCCTTCGAATGAAATTTGGCTTTTAACAACAAACAGTGAGACCACTAGCTGTTTTTTCCAGATGTGATGTCCTGTCAAAAGCATAGGGACTTGAAACTAACATACAAGTAGGCCGAATTATTAAGTGAACATGGTAAATATAGATGATACCTGCACAGGTTTAAGACACGCTTTGCTCCTGCTCTTTAGGAACCACCCTGACTGTATACTACATCATAGGGGAGTGCCCACGCCTGCTTGCGATGATAGCCCCACTGATACGTCAGATCGTGCTTCACTAAGATCCCTGGCCACCATTCCATCTTCACCAATTAATGAAATCAGTCATCCTACCATCTACGTCCAACTTTGTTAATGTTATTGATTTTCACGAACTAGTGTAATGAGATGTGTTTTATATTCTAATTTCAATAGTGCAATTTGGAATTATTATTTTTTTTATTATTAAATTATTATTATATTTATTGTATTATAGTTGTATTTTCTAAATGCATGTAGTATTGTAACTAAGAGCATAATGTAAATGAAGTTTATAAACAAAACACACATACACGCACACACGTACACATGCATATAAGCCGTCTAATTTGACTGAAATTTTCAACCTAACGCAATACTTTCATACCTCCATATTCCATATAGAGGGTAAATAAAAATACGAGTAATTTGGTCTTTCTGTAAAATACATTATTATAGTACTAACACATTCACTGTTTCCTAAAGTTGAACCTTTGGAAAATTAAAGTTGTTGAATCCCTTAATTGTAATTTTATTCTGAATAATAGTTATTATGATTACTCAAAGGAATCATTTAAAGTTAATAAATAAAGGAAATTAATAGAATTCTGAATTTGAATTGAATGAATCTACAGAAATAATACATTTAGCGAACGCTAAATAAATTAGTAAACTTAGAGGAATCCTTGAGAAATGTGTAGACTGATGAATCAAGTGAGAAATGGATTAATTACTGGATTTACGAAACTCAGAGAAGATTTGATAATAAACAATTAAGTTGATTCAGTGTTTGCCAAGCAAGAATTAAATTACACCTATAACTAATACTACAATTAGGCCAGCATTGCAAACTGACATTCACTCTGTAACGCCCTCAATTCTGCTGGGGACTCCTTTTAGATTATAAGGAAAAGGAATGTAGCTAGAAAAGTTACCAAACATTAGCTACTTGTTTTTCATTGATAAATGAAAACACAATAAAACCACATACATTGTATTGGTATTTATTGGTGTATTTTATTGGTGTATATATTGTATTTATTGGTGGACCAATTTAAACTCACACATTACTTCTTCTTAAATAGCACTTTATTAATATTTCAATCTTTTTCATTAGCCATTCTTGCTCTTCATAAATTGTTATGTTGTTCATTAAGAGCAGAAGCACTTAATTAATGATTTAGTCATCTTTACTAACAAAGCTTTCTTCACATGGAGTATTCCTTTCAAAGATCAGTATCAGTTATTTAATGAATTAATCTTCTTCACTAGCGAATTTCTTTTCATATTGGTAAGTCATACATCGTTTCTAAATAGTTATAATACTAGACTAAATCTATACTATCTCTACTGTAGTCTATAATCTATACTATAGACTACAGTATCAGTTATTTTTTAATCAGTCTTCTTCATTAGTAAATCATCTTACATGGAATATTAATGCTTTCATTTTAATGGTATTACTGTTCTGTGCATATGTTTTCATCATCGCTGTATGTATTTTTAATGTCCGATAAATTATATTGCGCTAGTGTTTTGTTTCGAATAAACTATTAGTTGATTATAATTTACTAGAATCCTAATTTTTGTAATAAATTATTACATATTATTTATTTAATTATTAAATGAACGGTTTTGCAACGTAGTAATTTAGTCAGGATAAGTGTGTATTTATATCATACTAGACCCGTGACCCATTGGGTAACCCATCAGTTTCCTTTTTAATGCAATCATGTTCACGTAGATGCAGATAAACTCTAAATGACTCTACTGAGAAAAACATGTAATTGGCCATGTTTAAATACTGCTTTACCTAAATGAACTAAGACTTTCTGTACAGTCTCTTCTTGAGGCTTATAATTTGTCACGGCAAAGCTAACTGAACTGGATATTGAATCTTTGAAAAAGAAATGTTGCCCTCTTTAGATAAAACAAATTTCAATCATAGAATTAAAACTATTTCCCCTTGAATCCGTGATGCGATAATTTTACAAACAAGGACTTATCGTAAAGCTCCTCAGTTATTAGTCTTATTTCATTATATAAGCGCATAGATCAGCATTTCATAAACTTATACATGACAGGAGCTCTTTTTTTGAATTCATGCTTATGTTTTGGAAGTGAAGTGCAAAAAGTCCCCTTGGCGCAGAGAGTAGTGACAAAAATTTAAAGTAACTACTTGTAATAGAAAAACATCGTCTAAACCAACAATAAGATTCCAAAAATAGGACTAAGATTTTTCGTAGAAAAAAAAACTGGTTAGGTTGATTGTATAACAGAAATAAATTTTACATCTGAAGTCAGTAATTTTACCTGACTTATGTTGAATTCATTTTTCCTTTTTCCTTCTTTTTAATTCCGTTATTTGTAAAGTCATATATTACTCACTGTTTTCTTTAATATTTATTTGAATGATCCAATATAAACTGATATTAACAGAAATTCCAAGATCTCCTGGGTCCAAACATGCAAGGAAACATCTTTAGTTGATACAAACAAACAAAACGTTATTTAAATCAGGTTTTTGAAAACTTGGTGCAAGAAAGTCCCTTTTGCGCAGAGTGTAACACGCTGGACTTCCAATGCTAAGGTCGTGGGTTCGATTCCCACCAAAATTACGTATGTTTTATTATTTATTCAGACAATTCACGGTGGCAAGAATTCAAACAAGATCAGTCATTGGAGTTTTATAAGAATATGGATTTATTCAAGCAGTCTTCAGATATAATGACAGCCAGAGTGTGTTGCAATGCATTATTTGAGCAAATGAATTCCTGGATTGCAAAGAATAATAGTATTTTATGAGAATGTTATATATCTACCCATACCTGTCTGTGATGTGATTACATTTCTTTTACTTATTATCTTGAGCAGGTACAATCATTTCTGCAGAAATATTTTTCATATCATTATATAAAAATCGTGGAATTTATTTTAGGTTAACTCAACACAGATCAAAGAAAAACGGTACTCGAATAGTAGAATTGTTTGTTGAGTTCTTCCAAAATTGCTAGGTGGCGTTACAAAAGAAGTGGAGTTGCCTGTGGGAGGGTTTCAGTTTCAAGAAGAAGAAAGAAGTATCAGACTTCATACCCCTCCAAGGATTTAGACCAAAAAAAAAATCTTTTGAGCCTCCTATATGAGTTTAAAGTGTTCACTTCAAGGCTTAGGTCTGAGCAACGTCTAAATGTCTTTCATTGAAACTATCTTTGACAGAGTGTACCCGGGGAAGTACGTAGTTGAAAACTGATCCACAGTTTTCAGAAAAAAATCTAGTTTTGCAGTTTTTCATATAAACTTTAAGTATTATTGAGTTAAATAGTAAATCACAAAAAGGTATTAAACTAATTAAAAAAATGTATACAACATTATGACTTTTATCCATTAACATGAATATAACGCATTCTTAACTATGTCTGAAGATTAAGACTATAGTATATGCATTGAAGATATTACAATTTACATAATAATACTATAATAATAATTGTATAACTTGTAATTATACAATTACACAATTATATTACAATTATACAATAATAAGTAATAACTTGTAAATCGTTTGCCAATTACATTAAATGAGCCATTATTAAGAACAAATTTATATTACTTATTATAATGTACATCAAAAATAATTAATTAAAATCATAGTTTAATTTATTTTAATCATATATATAAACATGCAATATTTGAACTAGCGAGTTAAATCAATACATTAGAACACACACAAATGAGTAACTTTTAACAGTCCTTTACAATTTACAACCATACGCTTTTATTAAAAACGTATATAATATTTCATTATCTCATTGCATAATGTAGGGCACAAGTAATTCATTATTAGCTGTGAAGGATAAGTCCTTTAATAAAATAATAAAACACTATTCCATTTTAAAAAAAAAGTTAATTTTGGAAAATACGGTGATATTTAAAGAAAATTTTACATTTTAAGCTTTCTTTAAAATGAGGGTTTAAGTAAAAGAAGACAAGTTTAAAAGCGCAGGTAAAAAGAGTAAAATATCAATAAATGAGAAGGTTTTTTATAGCTACTTAAAGAATGATGACTGTCTTCAGACATAGCTCTTTATAAAACACCGGCCTTTACTTTAATAAATACCACTTTTATACGACCGTGAATAACTTTTTCACGGGACATCATTCGCAGGGTTTTATCTCTTAGTTAATGTAATGGGGTTAAGTTGATGGCATAAATGGTACTAACATTGCCTTCGTTATTGATAATGACGCGACAAGTAATTTAGAAATCATGTAGCTTTGAATGTTTAAGAAGAGATGTTAACGTGTTCAAAGAAATAAAATTCAGAAGTGTGTTCAAGACTAGGGGTCACCAAACTACGGTAACGTCAGGTCAACCGGCCCGCCGATAGTACTTGAAAGTGCTTCATCGAGCGTATGGAACACCAAACTGTGCAATACAATTTAAATTTAAATATTATGTTTTGAATACTAAAAACATTTCTTAGTCATACCAACTCGTTGTACCACTTTTCCTATTTTATTATTTTTGCAAATAATTTAAATATATAGGACAAAACGCGACTTTTCCATGAAAGATTAAACAGACATTTTTGGAAGAGTAAGATTTGGTGTCCCATTTGTCACAGCTCCCCTCTACCTTTTAGTAGCTGCACCTTTACCAGTAATCCCTACTGCATTGATGATGTGCCAGTGGAACTGCAGATAGAGCTTCTTGATTTATAAGCAAATGACTTGTTGAAAGAGAAGTACAAATAAGGAAACCTTGTTGCATTTTACTGCTTACCTGATGTCTTACATACCTACCTTATCGCTAACATCTTTTTTGCTGGTTTTTAGTAAATAAACAAGTTGGTTGTTTTGTTTTCTGTGCATTGTGACACACTAACCCATTATTAACATATAATGCTTAAATAGTTGTTCATCTTTTTTCCTACAACTTTCGTTCTTGCCTGCAAGTGTTGAATAGAATGATTAAGCGCTCGTCATTCTTTCAGCTATCCTGCTCACAGTGGAAACTGTATGGTGACTCCTGATCAATACGAAAAACAATGTATACGCAATTTAATTAAATACATTGCTATAAAAAAAACGAATGGACATATAAATGTACAAAATATTCATAACATCGTGATGAAAGTTCAATATCACTCAAAGATGCACTTTTTGTTATAAGATGAAGATTTTTCAGAGAACCTGAATATTTATATGGAATTTTATTAAAATCAGAGAAATTCTTTATCAGACAAGGATGAAAAATAAAATTAAGAGCATGGGATATCTAAGTTTACCTAATCAGAAAACTGAAAATATTTTGAATTTGTTGATTGGAATATATATATTGTAATGCAGTTAAAATTAAAGTCGCTCGTTGGTTTGTGCCTAACATCCACACCTGCAGACTTTCTACGTTTGGGCTCGACTTGGCCGAAAAGTGCGGACCTATTTCAGTTAAAGATAAACCGCATTGCCGAGCTCGTTTTACATCAAAAGACCACTCTTTTACCTCACTCACGATTTTTAGCACCGGCTCAGTCATGTAGAATAAAATGTACTGTAAATAATATTAAAGTAAATGAATTAATGAAAACACAATTGCATTTAGTTTCTCTGAAATCTTTCATAGATGTTGAATTAAACGTGCAATTTCTCTTTTTATATTACTATTCAACCAATAAAACCAGTACTCTGAAAATTCTTTATCAAAATATATCCAAATAATAGATGCAAACAAATATTTTATATTTATGTCATTACTGATTTTACTATTGTTTATTATGTATTTCTTAATAGAGTTAAGAACAATTTAAACTGTACTGCAACTAATGGATAACGCTTCATATTACATCGAGTATCATTCATTCCTTTGAATGAGTTGATATTAATTAATACTTTAATCAGTGTTACAAATCATGCACATTATTTATCGTTAGTGCGTTTTATTGCTTTAAGTTTGCTTACATTTAGCAATGTCAAAATAAATCAGTTAATCAAATAAACGGTCAATGGTTTTGATAAAGTTTTTTAATGCAGAGTTTTCCTCGGCTGTGACAGTCACATTAGCCGCAAGTGATTTGGTTAATTGGTGAATCCTGTTCATTTACAAAACAGATTTTAAACAAACATTGGTACTGCGAATGTTCATTTAGAGGTAAACGGCCAGTTGTGATTGAAGCCATATTTAGGTCAAGTAAGGTTTGGACTAATCAGCCCTCACTTTAAGCTGCTTTGTACCTTCATTGTTAATCTCCCGTAGATTATTGAAATAACTGAAAATAAATTTTATGGTTTTTAAATATATGTAGTTATTTTTTTTAATAATTGCAGTTTTCCGTGAAATATATTCATCAATTTAATTGAAATAGAATCCTGAAATATTGTAATGGCTGAACCATAATTAAGAAATAATCTGAATGCATATCCCCAGTCAGCAATAGCGTTGGAGCGTCAGCTGACCTACTCGGGCTGCTGATGCCCTCAACTCTACATTAGCAAAGATAGGTCTCCCACTAAACCCAGGTAGTAAACCCAGACTGACCCACTTTCAGACTGGAGTTTAGAACTACTTTGAGAGTCTAGTTCATGGTCGTCCAAGAGTGCTCCTTGCTCCAGGGCTCAGAAAATACAGTTATCAAGGACAGTCTTCACAAACTGAGCCACACGCACTGGTATGAGCAGCAGTGATCTATCCCTGTGTCTGCTGCCCTATCTACCAGGGAATATTGGGCAATTTCACATTTAACCAAGTCTAGTTTGGGCCCACAGCCTTTTGAGACCAACGCCATGTGACGGGCTTGTGGCTTCGTGGTGCGATTGCTTTGAGACATATCTGTCCTTCCTAGAGGCGTCCTTCCTTTATTATCATCTTCATTCAGGTAGTAAACTGAACTTTTAAAGACTCAACTATTTATATCTATGAGGCACTTACAAATCATTAGGTCGGCATCACTTAAGTGAATACTTTTATCCCCTCGGCCACCTCAAGATATTTGTAACATAATGTAATTAACAATTGGATAACTATCAAAAATTAAGCTAGCAATAGCCAAAATGTTGGTGTACCTTTTGCAACATGATTACAAGAATAGAAATGAAGGGGAATCACGAGAGCTTATAAATCACAAAGAATAAAAAACTTATAAAGTTTGCAGAGTATGCCAAAAGAAAAACTTTGAAAAATAGTACTTCACATGAGAAGATATGTGGCATTGGTAAATGTGAAAGGTTTTCTGACATCTCTTCCCAGTTGACACATAACAAACTGTAAAGTTAGAGCAAAAACCCATTCACTTAACGCAGCCTGTGGCATCAATCACCGGGAACTAACTGATTTGGGTCTGATCCAGACACTTGGGATTTACGACCTAGTCTTCAGCCGTGACCGTGACCGTGCTGTTCCATTATCTAGTCGCGACTGCCTCGGTTGTCTGCAGCTTTCAACCAGTTTTAGTTCTACTGTAAGAGTGGTAAGAAGTTACGGGACTATTGTTGCTTTGTTTATTAAATTATTCTTCTAATGATAGGATAGAGCCTAAAATTATGGATAATTTCAAAAACTGTTTATTTTTGTATTTCTGAGTACTATCTTTTGATTATATATACATCACTTGAACAATGAAAAACGATTTCTAGACAGGACAGCAAAAGCTTGGAAATAAAGTACGGTATCATACCATACAAAAACACAGGAGCATAAATTTGGTTAAAACTTTCTAAGGAGAAATAAAAGACACCTAATACCTTAAAGAAGTGACGGTCCAAACACAAATAATTTACTAAGGGTACTTAGTTGTCAGGCATCACTTTGTCAGCAACTTGTCCCTACTATTTTTCCTAAGAGTGATTTTTTCTTACATTATATAAATTTCTATTTTTCTTGTATTGTATATATTCGAAATTTGAAAGAATTATCTCAACAAACTTGTCTTTAGCTCGTTCTCTTTTAATCTGTATGTTCGAAAGTTAAAAATTCTCCAACAACCCTAGTACAATATTAATACTGAGGAGCAAATTTATGTACGCTAATTTATTCCCTGATTAATCAGTTAAGAACTCTGAGGTGATCTGCTACAGTCATGAGTTTTTAGACTACCATGATTTTACTCCCTTGTTCATTTAATAAGTGTCCGTTGAACAGGACATAGGCTTAGAGAAATCAAGTAGAAGCTATCTGGGACAGTCCTCACAAACTGTTTAATTTCTCTGAAAGACGTTGCAGTGCACTATCTTACCATTAGTTATTCACCTGGACAACTTCAGGAGAAGGTCAAATGATCACACAGTGACGAAAAATAATTGGAGAAACCAAGACTCACCAAGTTTACACAACCTTAGGATTGAAATCTTACCCAACACTGTGTGATGGGCTACGATCTGAATATTTTTATGAATTGTGCCATCAACGGTGAAACCACAATAAAAACGTTGATTGTTATTTCACGTGTTTATTTCATTTTGTTTTATTTATCAATATTGTGCCATATATAAGATCATATATTGCTTCATATATATGAATCGTATATTGGTTCATATATATGGGTCATATATACGGGGTACATCATTTTCCTATGGTACCGAAACGTATTGCATATACTAATTCATTTTCTCAAGATGATTAAACACCTTTTTTAAATAACTGTACCAATATTCATAAAAAAAACTTACATCGAAAAGCTCCGAATGGACTACTTTTATAACCTCCGAGTTATAACAAACAGAAACAAATTTGTTCTTTTTCCTAATGACAAACATCGTTAAAAATTGGTCCCACCAACACCAGCGGGAATCAAGCTAACCATTGGAGGGTTAGAAACACTCTTCAAGCATTAGAAACACGAGCTTGTTATTATTAGTTGCTCTATTTTTTGATCAAAGACATAATTTCCATAATTTCACTATAATAGAATTCCCATATAATCAACTTGCAAGGTGTCAAAATTGAAAATTGAAAATTGAAATTCAAAATATCTATAGTAGAAAACATTATTATGTTATTATAAACGTTAAAGTAGTATAATTTTACGGCTTTTTTAACATTTTGAGAGGTTAGAGGACGTTAAAAAGGAAAATATGTCCAATGAGTCTTGTGTACAATAAAATATTGAAAAAAGTGGGAATAACTTATAGAATGACTCACCATACATACACACATACAATATTTATACATAATGAATATATACTAGATATAAATGAATTCCTATATATTTGACAGATATAACGGAATTCTTCAACATATATAAAATATATCAAAATAAAATGCTTTAGAAATGTTAGAGAAGAAATAAAAGCACATTGATCTGTTAGGAGACCTGAGAGAGAGGTGAACAAACAGTCGTAAAATAATATTGACTCGGAGTCATTGGTGGAAGACGTCAAAGGCTGAAATCTGTCGTTCAAAGTGTCTGACCATTCCTTTAAGGCAAACAACCTATTTCAAATTACTGATTATTTTAAGAAAGATGTAATCTCTATTTTCTTCTTGCCCGGTTTAACCATTTACTAAGTATTATTTTTTATATGGATGGTTGTTTCGATTATATCTGTAGAGATCAGGTTTTTCCTAAACTGGCCGAAAATAAAAGATTGAAATATGATTAAAACAGTCCAGTTACTGAGTGGTGTGGTAGGATGAGTGTGGTAAGAGTGGTAGTTACCAGCAGTCCACACGTGCAGTACTAACGCTTTGCACAAACACCTCAGAGTTCAAACATTCCAAACAACGAACCAACTCAAGTTAATTCTGTAGACCAAACTATTATATAGAATCACCTGTAAGTGGAGCCACTCAAATTGGTTAAATCAGAATAACAGTATACGTTTACTTATTTATTAACGACGTTTACGTCTTGGAGTCGCACGCAAGCAAACTCTCAAGTAAACAACATTGAGCACTTGTCGCAGACTGCAGGTTGTATACAACCTCCAGCGAATTCCTCTTGAAGGTGAGAGCGTTAGTCTGAGAGCCGCAGAGGAGGGATGCATTTCGCTCCTGAGGGCCCATAGTCAGCTTGGCTTAAACAGCACTGGGTCACTTATTTTCCAGTTTTTATAGTAGATAATTTTACCATAGTAGACTATTTTGTGCCCATCGTATTCTATATACACTAAATATATAGTAAAAAGCCAAAATTATAGCTATTTTACTAATCAAAATCGGGAGTACAGATTTTTGGCAAAGCAAAAAAATCTAATTTTTTTTTACCTGACTAAATGAAATGTTCAGCAATCATGAGAAAATTAGATCTTGAGGGTTTACTGTGTCTTTCTATCCCCCAATGTCATTTTTGACGTTTTTTCAAAGATCAAAAGTGTAAGTTTGGTGGATGGGTGTGCATACTAAAGTTTATGGGCAAGCCACAGGTCACACCGTTACAACAGATTCGGGTCTGATCACTTATGAGGAGTGCATCCCCAAATAACCAAGCAACGTCCAAGCAATGCTGCCGTCTCATGAATAGAGTTCTATTTTTGGGCTTATTTGGCTGATGCTGAAAATTATAAAACTAGCTGCTCCAGTAGCCGCAGTTAACTGCTAGCAGGGTTATCTAGAATCCTGAATTCAAAGTAACGAACATTTTGAAAATACCAAATCTAGACTAGTCACCAAACCCTTCGAAACTATTTAGATTTATAGTTTGTTTGAAGACATGCTAAGTTTGTTTTGATATTGTCATAGCTAAAAATATGGTATTGTTCAGCAATATATGGGTTAATCATAATACATAAAAAAAGTATTAGAAAAAATAATGGATGATAAGGGTTACCTTGCCGTCGCTCTTTCGACAGGCGTCGTGAATACGCCAGATGAGCTCAGGGCCAGCGCTCGCCGTCTGCTTGCCGATGTCAAAGAACTGCACGATGGGATTGTGGTCGAGAATGTTGTGCGGTGCTCCGCCCCCCACGCCCACGCGGTTCTTCAGGTTGGAGAACATGGCGGTCGCAGGCATTATACGTCGGACTCTTTCCCCCTCGAACTCTTTACATTTTAGTATTAAATCAATCCTTTCGCAATTTCATAAACCATCGCAATCTGTTTTTCGCAACAGTACTAATCACAACCTATTCATTTTAGAGTCGATCAAGAATCAGGCAATTCTCCTCGGTGAGCAGGTGAAGACTTGGCCACCGATGACATCGTGGCTTTGGATCAACTCGAAGTCTTCAAGGAAGCTGAAACACAAACATCAAACTTCTTACTTTTTCTGACTAAATACAAATCAACAAAAGTAATCCTAATAAGTTAATTAAATGACTAATGGTCTAATTAACTAATGATCCGTCATCATTAACTAAATCTGCAGTTAATGGTTTACAATCACCTTTACAAATAGTAAAAGTATAATTCAACTTTTGTGTGGGGGACGGCTAATTTATTTCTTAGAAGAGCTTATTCAAACACGTATCTGAGTTTGTCTGAGACACAGACATTCGGTTTGCTTACAAAATGGACATAGAAAAGGACGACACACTCTCAACTTCTTACTTTACATTGAACTTCTTACTTACGCAAAGGAATTTTACGTTATTCACCCAACAATCGATCTTAAGAAGTTCTTCTACAGAGTTTGGCTTCAGGGCATTTTTAAGAAGCTGGAAGACAAAGGGCTACATCATTGGATTCTTCTCCAAAGAATCGAACACTCCTATTATTTAACTAAATGGTCTTTTAGGGGCCAGGTTAGCTCAGTGGTTAACGTACTCACCTCTGGGCTGGTAGTCTGGGGTTCGATCCCCTCTTGGCTCTCGATTTATTCACGCGGGAGGTGATTAAATCTGAGTACATCGTCCCACGGAGAAGACGCTAAGCCGTCGGTCCTGAGACTGTACGATGTCAGTTATTTCTTAAAGATCCCTACTCGAAATGCATTTGGTTTAGGCGAAATTTGGAACTCCCAATGTAGAATCTGTAGAATCACCGATTAAACAAAAAGTTTAAAACGGCTAACATTATCACCCGCTAGGGGATCGGTTTAAACAATAAAAAAAATATGGTTCTTTAGTTTTAAAACCCGATACACTCAGTCATTTAAATACATGATTGAGAGGGGGTCCTTCAGTGTCACTGTCTGGGTCATATTCATTTCACAAAAATAAATAAAAACAATGAAAAGCTAAGCTAAACTAAGAAATAAGAAATATTCTGTCTAATTTGAAAAAAATTATCTTTTTAGATTAAACCTGGTAAACTGTTTAGCAGCCGGATATTGAGCTTCCTCTAAAGCTAACATTGGTAATCTGTTGTCCCTCGTAGAGGTAAAACTCCTGTTGAAGAAGAAATTGCCGAGGTTAGGGGACGCCTAAAGGAAAATCTTGAGGATCCATAAAAGGTGATGGAGTGAAAGGGGGAGATTAATGGATCGGGAATAGTTCTTTCATGAGGGTACCTAATTTATGGATACCTGGTAAGATAGTGAGGATGAGGTTAGGATAGTCCAGAGGAGGAGTAAGCAGAGGGAAGAAACATTAAAATATTAAATTTGAAAAAGAATGTAATTTTCATTTTTTTAAATTGAATTTGAATATATTTACGTAATATATTAGTTACCTCAACCGACACAAGGACACACACACACACACACAAACACACACACACACACACACACACACACACACACACACACACACACACACACACACACACAAACACACACACACACACAACACAAACACAACACACACACACACACACACACACACACACACACACACACACAAACACACACACACACACACACACACACACACACACACACACACACACACACACACATACATACATACATACATACATACTTACATACATACATACACAAACTCATACATTATGAAAATATCCATAATAAGTTGTAATTCAATCCTGACAACATGCGAATCTGTCAACAAACCAAAAATAACTGTTTAAATAATTATGTTTAACTAATAAAGAAGTAAAATTATAAATTAAAATATAATAAAAGTTTGTGTGGTATAGATTGTAGTTGATTCAATGATACCATTAGTGTTCAAGAAAACTGATTCATCTACCTAAGTGAAATCAACGGTGAAATATTGAATCTGAGAACAGGCATCATCTGACAACCCAGTCCGAATAGATCCATCCTAAACTAATTTATGGATGCTGAACCCGTCCATTTTTCCAATCGAATTTCATTTTTCCCTTTTTACGAAATGCCTCTGCTCATATAAATTATTGTAAAACTCTACTCCTTTTTCTTTAAAAAATAATATCTAAATTCATAAAATGCTATTTATATATATATATCATTATATTTAGTAAAATATATTGTAAAAAAATAATTGACTAAACAACTATAAATTATCACATAAATTTGATATAAATAATATTTAATGAATATGTAGTGGCATTAAACAACTGAAATATTCTAAAAAATGTTAAACTTTTATATACAACATAATTTCACAATAAGCTTCAGAAAAACTTATCTGAAAAAAATTATATCTAGAACAGGTTAAGAAATTCAGAAAAGGAACTATGATCTTTCATCCAGATAACGGTTCTAGTCAGACTTTTATCGGAATGAACAGTGTAGCAGAAAGCGGGCACATGGGATGTTGATTAAAGGTGTGAGAGAGATACTCGTACTTTAAAATTCGTAAAAGGCTTGGAAAACCTAAAAAAGAATGGGTAAAACTGAGTAAACAACGCTGTCGGAGCAAACGTTTTAAAGTCCTCTCAGAGATGGAGAGCCCATGTTCCGTGTTTATTTGCCATAAATAGACTTTTAATAATAAGGCACAATCATTTGACATGTTGCTGTTGAAACAGTGTACAACATTCTTTCGGAATAGTAATTTCTGAAGTATACTTTGTTTATCACCCTAGCAGTTTCTTCAATCATTTGCTTGTTTAATTTGACTACAGGTATTCTTTGAAACACAAACCAAATATGTCATTGAAATATCCGTAGTTAATAAATGCTTGTTTCGTTCAAGTTGGCGTGAGAAATATCCCAATTTGACTCTATTCTCTATGTTCTTTGTATAAAATGATTCACTGATACATCTCATATAGCTGGTGAGATTCAATCTTGACACTGAATTGGCGGATTACAATGGTTGCTTTTTTATATAGAATAGATAAAATTTTCTAATATTGCATATTAATGCTGACATTTGGAAATTAATAATATTACTTATTGTTTTTCATTATTAACTTTAAACCAGAACTTCCTTCGAATGTATTGTAAAGGCCATCAGTTTGCTTTATGTTCTTTGATTTTGCAAAAACAATGAACCTGCAGGAGTGTGTCACATCACTTGGCCGGTATATGTTGGTGTTGTACTTATAATAGTTAGCACAAGGAATACTAAGGAGTAAACAAATGACAATAAAATCTATTTGTAAATATTATCCATGAATGAGAGAGGGCGTGTTTACTGAACAAGTTGTAGGTTTTATGTTTAAATGGTTTCGAACAATGGTTAAATTGAGCATATGTTCAACCTTAATAAGAGTCCTTCCATTTAACCTTGCAACTACTTAGGTTCTCACTTAAAGACACCTTAAACAAACATCCTAATCCCACAAATCCTTTAATACTCTAAGAATTAAATATTAATGATTAATGGAAAGAGAGACGATCCAAATCCTGATGACTTCTCGTGAAGATTCGGCAGTCGGAAATATATTGTAGTATATAAATTGAATAACAGGAGCTTTACTTAGGAAGATTGAAAATCTAATTAAGATGTTATTATCAGCTAAGACGGTTATATCTCTAATAATGACTGTATTCAACAAGGCGTGCTGACACAATTTACACATAAACACAAATAGGTTATAAACGTATATCTCTTTAAACTACATAATTATAGAATGTTAATTTACGTTTAAACTACAATATGTAATCGTAAAATTAAACAAAACAACCGTCATTTTACCCCTAACAATCACAGATTATGTTACCCAATCACCGACTCATTTAAGATTTCGATAGAATCACTACTGGTTAAAACAGTCTGCGTCATTTTTCTCACTTTTTATCTCAAGTTTCTGATTGAGATAATCTAAAATCAACGAAGAAAATGTACAACCTAGCGTTTTGAAAAGGTATGAAGACGGGTATGCAGGAGCTTGAACTGATTGCTTATATATACAAATATACTTGTAACAGAATACATCTCAACCTAATGTTCTCAAAGATGAATCGTTTTGAACATCACTGCTGGAGCCCTAAAAGAGTCCTTGCAAAATAAGTATATACTTTATCAGAGAAATGTCAGTCAACAACACTGTCATCCTGTAGTAGCATAATCAAACTTCAAAATAATGAGAACCCTTTCATATTAAGGACAAGAGTCTCAGTATTCATTCCCAACTCAATTACATATTTACTATCCTATCAAATAGATACATCAAAGCAGACATGAACCTCACTGAATACGCCAGTTAGAGTGCTGCCCCAAACTTTTATAATAATTTAGATAAACTCTATAATAGAAAACAATATTATAGTTGACTGATTTTTCAACATTACTAAGATTCCTCGACCTGCTACTTACTGACCTAGCATTTTACACGTTATTAATATCTTGATTGCAAAGTTATTAATATTTGAATTTACAGGTCTTAATTTAACTTAGTAATCTATAACTGAATATGAAGAATGTAGATAACTTAATTTATAATGTATATCCTAATCTCAAAGCCCAGAATACACCAAACAATGTCGCAGACTATGACTTATGGATGCTCAATCTGGTTTAGAGCTGCGCAAACGAACAAAGTCTGCATCCAAAATGAGTGCGCCAACTTTATAGCCATAATAAACCTAAATTATCCATAAAGAATATGGATATCCAACATGATGTGAGATATAACTTTTATTACTTTATTTATATTAACTGTTCATTGTCTCATTCACTTAGAAATTAGGTTGGATATGCTACAATACGTATACGACAAAACACATATACCAGTGTCTTAAGCTAAAAGAAAACTGGTAAGTTTAATTATTATTATTTAATAACGATAATATTTTTATTAATATTATAACAAGAATACAGGATCGCAGCCGGAAATAACATTTCCTAGTGAGAGTAGAGAGGAAGGCATCCCGGTCGTTACTTACACGCTTATAAATCTGTCAGTCACCCGGTGTTCTCTTCATGCTGATATTTACGGATGTACAGTTAATCACTTTAGGCATCAACGAGATGCCAGGTCCAAGATTTGCTTTGCTAAGAGGCCAGTAGTAGCACTGCAATCGATCCAGGCATTATTCCCTCTTCAAGCCATGAAATGTTCATTACTAGATCTGCATCATTCATCAGTTCTGCTCTTGGACCGGCTTTGCATTTCTCTCTCTACATTACTAATGCTTGAATCTTTAGTTAACAACATTTGAAACCAATGAGTGCAAAACTTTTTTAAGTGGTTTTTCATGTAGATCTGATTAATTTAAACAGTCAATCAATTTTCCACTCAAAATAGAATAAAACCATTTGTTTGTTTCCACATTAATAACCTTTTACTTTTAGAGCTGCTATAGAAAACTGTGTCACATTTCTAGTTGATGCTAATTGTATCTATACATAACATTTTTAGCCTAAGCTCATTCTTACATATATATATATGATCAAACCACAATAAGAAATGGGAAAGATCTTAGTCTTGATTTCCCATTTCTTATTGTGGTTTGATCATTGATTGTTATTTCACGTGTTTATGTGAAATCTTTTTATACATACATATATATATTGTTACAGGTATCGACCGTGGAATAGAATCAAAACTTAAGTTTATCGGGACTCAATCAGTTCTTCAGGTTCAACAAATTAAACTCTCATTGCCAACGTTTCGGTTTTTATTTAAAACTGAAAAGTTGGCAATGAGAGTTTAATTTGTTGAACCTGAAGAACTGATCGAGTCCCGATAAACTTTCGTTTTGTATATATGTATATCAATGTTCAAACTAGAATAAGAAATGGGAAAAAATACTAAAATCTTTCAACCGTAACAAGCGGATTTGGTCAGAGTCAAAAACCCAACTAAAACACAAGATGTAGAAACTTCATGGTTAGCTGCTGCTCCGCAGTAGTACTTCTACCTGTTCACGATGTTTGTCGAAATATAGTAGTGAGTCTGTAAGTCTATGTTTACGTTTTTCTCTTTATTGTGTTATATATTTGGTTCAAAGTTAGAAAAGAAAATAAATAAAAGAAGCCATACACACAAACAGTCTACTTTTTGAATTCTTTAGGAAATTAAAGAGAGGGGAACAAAATTCACGATAAAACGATGGTTAAAAACTAACAGTATAAACACATACGCTATCGGTAAAAAAAGAAATAGGAAAAGCAAGGCAGTGAATTAATAAGTCGAAAAATGTTGAAGAAACTGGAATTTAAAGAAGAAATAAACTAAAATGAAGAATAAAGAAATACATTAGTCACTACCTAGCTGTCAGTACTTCTTTATTCTTCATTATATTCCTTCTTTGAATTCTCAGTTGTTGCCTTTTTCCTTTACTACCCAGGATTCCTAGTTCTTTTTTAACAGTTGTTGTGTCATGCGTCTCCGTCTCTTTTCTCTCCTGAGCACGGGAGTCTCCTCAGGAGAAACAATTTGTCAAAACAGAACCTCTGCGCAAACACTTGTTCTGTTTATCCATTTATTAAATGGTTTTATAATTAATAAAATATATTATATTTCGTTCCCCATGTTATCGGATGTAGGACTGTATTCTTTTCGACCAATTTCTTTGGAAAAGTGTTTAAATTAAAGTTAAACTTTTCACCTAATGGAAGTACATAACTTAGAAACTTCACCATTAGTTAGTTATAGCTAGCTCTCCATCAAAACAATATCTATCTTGTTTTAGATGAATGTTGTGTATATTGTTTCAAAATTATACTTTACTTATTAAATAACGTTAATTTTAAATACTTACAAAAACGTTACTTATTAAATATTACAACTTTTGTTTTGGAACATCAATTCATTTGCTTGAATGCTTACTAACGGTGTTAATATGACATATTTAACTTTTACTTCAATTTTCAATAATATTGGTACAAAACCACATTAACGCATAGATTATGTTTTTTTATTTTTTTTTATTGTCAGAGAACAGCAATAAATTATTTTCAGCTTTTTATCAGCTTTTCCTATTTATTTTTTTACCGACAGCGTGTGTGTTTGTACTGTTAGTTTTTAACCATCGTTTTATCGTGAATTTTGTTCCCCTCTCTTTAATGAACTCACTTCGATATTTCGACATCCGTCGTCATCAGAAAGAAGTACGAAGTACTAGCGTTGAGAAGCAAACTACAACTGGCCTTCAGAGAAACTCATAGAACCACCGCAGTTCTGCCCCCCCAACGGAGGAAAGGAAAAATAGTATTCCCTCCAATATCTATTTATAAAACAAGATTTAAAATACAATATAAAACAATAATGGAGACAACGAAAAGTATGGAAATAATAATAAATAATTAAAAAGAATGATACTCAATGAAATAATATATATATACATGAATAGTAAAGAAAAAAGAGTAAGGTAGAGGTCAAGACATCCAAAAGTACGTCAGGTACGTTATCGGTTAAAAAAAGAACTAGGACATTAGGGTAGTCAAGGAATTAACTGAGAATTCAAAGAAGAAATATAATGAAGAAAAAAGAAGTATAGCAAGCCAGAGAAGGTAATGACTAATGTATTTCTTTGTTCTTAATTTTATTTTATTTCTCCTTTTCATTCCACCTCTTCAACTTTTTATTTTTGGCTTTATCATGGGATTAGAGTAGTAATAATACAAATGAAAAAAATTCCAGAATTTCAAATCTACTGAAAAAGGGACTTTTTTTTCCAATAAAATGTAAACATTTAGACTTATGTTGAATCTGGGAACTTGTGAGGAGGATACAAACAATACTATTAGACGGATCAAAATGAAATTATACCTACAAAGAGAACCTTATGTCAAGATGACTTGAGGGTTTTTTTTATAATTTATAAATTTTTTTATTACATGAACAAACAATTATTTTTTAAACAATAAAGGACTAATTATCGAACAATAAAATATTCTCAAAAAACAAACTTCAAATTATTGGTTGATGAGAAAATATCGATTTCCGAAAGAGGCAACAAAGCTATAGAAACTGAAAATTAATTTTAGAGAATAGATAATCTGCTTCACTTGTCCAACTTGTTTACCTTGAATTAAATTTTTTTATCTGAATCAAGTGAAATGAATTTATTTTTCAAAGGTTTAATAACAAAAAAAATAAATGATTTAATTAGTTAATATGATATGTAGTAAAAATAAAATTGTTAACTGTAAAAAATCAAACATATATTCTCTCATGCTTTCTATGGTATTGTGGATGGTAAAGTGAAAAACTTGTCATCAAACTACACGTTGCACACTTGAACAACACATAATGACGGGTATATATTGTAGTTATTAGTTATTGGTGTGTTCAAGAACCCAATTGCATCTGGGCGATATTTAGGAAATGCACAGTTCGGCTCTTTATTATAAGACGAATTCTAATTTTAAGAAACCATTTGTTGATTTGATTTACCTGAAATTATATAAAATGATCTTTAATTCATTAAATTAGAGCTAAAAAATAGACATAATACTTCAAGAACTGTATAATGGATTAAAACAACCAAATGCAAAGGTAATAAATGTAATAGTTGGTTCTACCCATCTAGAACTATGACTGATAAAGGTTGAAATGTATCAACCGTTAACCAGTAACCATCAGAACATAATAGTTTTATGAACAATTTACGATTTACATAAGTAATCTGCTAGGATTAAGGGAATTAAGTTGTTTGTTCGCATTTTATCTAGACAAGTGGTATAAATGGAATCCGCATTATCTTAAAAACCTCACTTCCCAGTAAATAGACAATTTTAAAATTTTATCACTATCTATATAAATAAAAGAAAGATTTTGTCTCCACATTGCTTAGAACTTGACTCATTTCAAGTTATCTTAACGTTTCATACATTAGAGAAACCGAATCCACACTTAGAAAAATGTCTGTCTGTTGGTTTGTCCGCAAAATTTCGTCACAATTAAACTCAGCCATCATAAGATATAAGAAGCTGAAACATTAAAATAGGTTTGTATATATCTAACTTAAAATTTTAGCTTTGAATGGATTGAAAATTGAACTTAGAAGCGAAGTTATGGACTTTTAAGCTGTCTTTGGCTAACATCACAGACATGATTATTTTGAAAATATACAGGTATAGCAAGTAGGTAAGGTTAGTTGATTTTAATTTCATTAGCACTTAAGCTCCCAGTAAGAAATAATTGACAAGGTGTTTCCCGAAGTTCAACATCTGCCATCTATTCAGAATAACTGGTTTTGTGAACAAGCAATTCTCACCCCTACAAATGAGCAAGCAGGAAAAATTAATAAACAAGTTTTTACGTAAGGGATTCTGCTTGTCCTTATGCGAATTAAATAACTTTTAAGTTTGTCTACTATTTTCCACCTGAATACTTAAAAGTGGTTTCAGTTTTTGAATTAGTATAGCTTCTACTCAGTTTTGGTTACTTTCTTTTACAGTGTTGCTACTACTACTACTACATAATAGTTCATAATGTTTATTACATAACAGCTGTTGTTACGTACAAGTACGCTTTTTTTACAAGATAATAGTATAAAATAGGAAAACAAATAAATAATTAACGATTTATCAAAACATTTAAGGTTAGTCTTAAAATAAGAAAAAATAAAAACAATTAGGTTTTATAATTATAATTATAGTTATAACATAATATAGAATAACAAACTTTGGAATAACAAATAAAGAAACAAATATGATAGAATCCATTTTTCTGGTATTTTTCAGGTTTTAGGTGAACGTAATTTATCTGGCACCCTCACAGTAATTACAATTACTGCTCTTTCTGAACAAAATTCCTCCTGTGTGAAACAATTCACCATTTTCACATCAACACTTATGACCATTTTAAAAGTGTGTCCATGATGAAGAGAAAACGTTGTTTTAAAAGTCGTCCTGTATAGTCAATGTGGATGTGTTCTCAGTTGGACAGGGCTGGGATCAGTTGACGTTTGGAACTTTTATCTTGCCTGTGACACTGTTGTAGTTAACATTGCCTAATTGTTAAAACAGGAAGCGAAAGGAAGTCTTTCATTTATTGTGAATGGTATATCTACGTTGGCAATATTACTCTAAAGCAAGCCACTGCATGTTATCAAAACTCTATAACCAAAAGGAGAACTAATAAGTTAAGTTTCTATCCATAAAGAAATTAGCTTAATTTAATCTATTTTCTGTTTAATTTGGTGTCATTTATCTTTAGTAAGAAACAGTGTTGCGCAAATTGTAATAAGCAAGCAAGATTCACACAGTTTTACAAGTATTTAGATGATTAGTTTGTTGAAATTTGTTAATTAAACTATACTATTTCAAATATTCTACAGAGGAACATAAGATTGGTAGGGTTCAGAGCATAGTAAATTATGTATTCATTCATTCTATATATTGCAAAGGGTGAATTGAACACTTTAGAAGGTGAATATACCGAATACTGATGTTTTAATTATTCTGTTTGCATCTCCTGGGTCAAGCTGTTTCTAAGCCAAAAGCATTAATTAATATAAGAAGAGGTCATGAAGTTTAACCATTTGAAGTGCTTACAGAGTTATAATAAAAAATGTATTCAATGCTAAATAATTGTGCTTCAATTTGCAAACCTTAGATTTCCCATTTGACAATGCCTTTGCTACGGTTATAATCAATATTATTTCTATGATAATTGGAATGTTTGAATCAATATGCCATTGTAACTGGCGGTCCTTTGTCTGGAACAGGCCGATTAATACAATGTCGTTAGTACACTCAAATAGGAATAATGCTCACTTGGATGACTGCTCCTTCAATCAATGTACCTGTAATTCTCTATTCAAACCTGTTCCTAATTCTCTTCTCCTGCAATTCAAATAGGAATCTATTTCTAGAAGCTTCTTGTGAGACCTGCTAATCTTGATCTATTACTTAACATGATCTAGATATACATTTATGTATTTAATATTTCACATTTACTAAATAGAAAAAGGCACCGTGAGAGTTAGGTATTCAATTCAAATTTGTTTTATCACTTACAAAAGTTATTTATTAACTAACGATCACTCTTGGAATGCCAACAGTTTCAAGGTAGGTAACATACTGACCCATAAGATTACGTTCTATTTGACCATGCTTGTATAATCACATCTTGGCTATATATATGAACACATTTATATCTAGTAATTAGCTGCAGTTAATCTCCTGGTGATTACAAGATGGCCTTTGTTGCATCTATGAGCTGCAGAGATTGTCGTCTAGTTAATCATATTCAGTTTGACGTAAATATAGCTCTACAACAGATCTGGGAAGATCTCTTGGGATATGATTTAGTAAGTACAAGGCAGACATTCGGTAGATCTTGAGACTCCAATTCTGCTTTGTCTATATCATCATGTTCAGTATTCGTTATGAATACAGAGCTACGCTAGAATCTACGGGAAGATCTCTTAGCATGGGTTTTCAACATGAGGTAGACACTAACGCCCAGAGACTCAGGACCCTCCACCTGCCGCGTAATAAATGTGGGGTAGACCCTGACTAAAATAAGTGGTTGGCTATGCCATTGAATCGCTAGCCACAATTAGTAGAGTCCTACTACCGATGAACTCCTCTAATCAGGTCATCCACTGCATAGGGAGTGATTTTGGCTATAAAAGTGAAATTAATATCAATGAATGTCGAACCATCTATGTAATGTGATGTACAATGACACTGGATACCACAACAATGACCAAGTAACGATGACCCACTCTTCTTCTTGAACAAAGTTAAAGATAAAAGTATAAGTGGTTTCTTCTTTTGGAAATTTTTAGGTTTAAACAAAAAAAAAAGTAAGACAAACCTAAATTCTATAGAAAAGTTTATAAATATATTATTGTGACCAACTCTTCTAAGGAGGCTGAGTCGTATCATAATTTTTGAAGCAACAGCTAATCCCTTTCATTCTCCCTGTCCCCTTAAACTAGTCTTTACAGACCAGAGCCATCAACAACAGACACCTCTATAATCCCATATCCAGCTAGTAGTCTTTTGAAATGTCACCCTATATATAGCATCCATTCAAAGTATTTTTTTCATAAGTCTTTTTGATCCAGGTCAATGACTTAACCATATGAAAATGATAAAAATTATAACAAATTTTCTCTGCAGTTAGTTTGCAATAGAATTAAGTAGGACCAAAGGAAAGATAATAATTGAGATTAGTGATATATAATCCTAGTTAATAACTTCAAATATAGTTTATATTCATGGTATGGGGAAAGGCTAATAAAGGAATCTCATTATACGGGATAATGATCTTAAAGTAGAGTTATTCTATCATTGTTCTCAGTTATTACACATAGAAGTGCTGCATCACTAATTTTTTTTTAAAAATTTACTTTTATAACAAATTATATTTGTAATGTGTAAATATTTTCAATAAACTTGTCCTTGAAATGAAAAGCACACTCAACTGCTTAGTAATCTCAAACCACCCCCGGTTTGTGTTTCTTGGATTCGATTTATATTAATCTTTTCTTAAAGGACTTTCTCTTCCTCTCAGTCTTTCAGTTTCCTACTATACCTCCCTTTAATTGATTCTCCCTCCTTATTTTAACTTTCCCTCCCCTCACTTTCTCTCACATATAATGTATTATATAACTATTAGTTTACTAAATCGCAAAAGTGTAGTATCTCAAAAAGTAGTATATCAATCTTTAGATTCATTAAAAGGCACGTCTGACAAATGCGACACCCACATTAATATATTTACCAACTTCACTAAAAAATAAATCTAAGATTTGGAGGTTTTTAGTAGAAAGTAGAACAGGATCTCCCAAAGCGATGAAGTTTAATAAGAAGAATGGAAGACAACAAAGCATACCTTACGAGTATGTTACTATTCTTTAAATATCGGATTATTTAATTTCTTTGAGAATATTTAATTTAAACTAATCAATCAATTGCACTGATTTTATTTAATGTTGAAACTTTACCTTTAATCATCCATAAAGTGATTAAAAACAATTAAATATTTAATATATAGAGTCTAATTTAATCATTTATAATTAATTTTATTAATTGTATAGATGTATAAATGGATATCACAGTCTTGAATATACAATTTAACTGTCCAGTATTTATGTTAACAAAGTTTTTTTTTCATCTCATAGATTAGCCTTTGAAATGTGAAAGTCAAAACAAAATAGGAGGAAAAAAATATTTCAAATAAGTTTAAAAATACTGGGAAAATGCGATTAAAATTCATTAAACTGTCGTACTCAAGTGTTCATAAATATTCATGAACTGGATAAGAATTTAATGTTGAATAACACTGGAAAAAAACTCTCTTCACGATGATCGACACAGCACTAAATTGAATAGTGCATTCTAGGTCAACGAGAGACTCAATCTCGATGTACCCGAACAAGAAGGTACACGTCTTGTTTAATAGAATACTGCCGGAAATAATAACATGACCTAAAAACATTTCATTAATTCCAATTGCATAAATATACGGTAGCAGATAAGTTTTTCTCCACAGAATATATTTGGTCTAATGATTAAATTAGACTATATATCAAATATTTAATTGTTTTTAATCACTTTATGGATGATTAAAGGTAAAGTTTCAACATTAAATAAAATCAGTGCAATTAATTGATTAGTTTAAATTAAATATTCTCAAAGAAATTAAATAATCCGATATTTAAAGAATAGTAACATACTCGTAAGGTATGCTTTGTTGTCTTCCATTCTTCTTATTAAACTTCATCGCTTTGGGAGATCCTGTTCTATTTTCTACTAAAAACCTCCAAATCTTAGAAAATTTTCCTTTTTTCTACACAGAATAAGGAAACTCTTTCTGCACTTTCCTTAGTTTGTAACTAGACAAGAACCTACGTTTATAAAATGTTATAGTTAAAATCTCCAAGGTTTAGATAAGATTATTTTCTCTGAAAGGGATGGCATGTAAAATGACGGGCTTAAAAATATTCAAATGTTCAGTGATCATTTAAAATAGAAATTTAATCATTGGAAGGATAATTTAACAGGTATACACATAACGCTAATCACAGTTGAAATAAGGTCTGACAGGTTTTAAATGAAAAAAAAAAACTAAATATTTAGTTGAAAATAAAAAATTAACTAAAAAAAAATAAGAGTTTTGTTGAAAACTCTTAGAGTATTTTATATTGGCTCATAAGGTTTGTGGCCTGAGTGATCAAATTTCTATGCAAACTTGGACTCTGGGTAGAAGCACTGGTATCAGCTCTGAGGAGGACTTACGACTGTTAGGCAATGATACAAATGATACACACTTGTACACTCGAGAATATAGAGACAGGCAATGGACTCCGGTCAGGAAGGTATCTTCTGTTTTTAGAAGGACTTATATCTGGACTGTCACATAAATCAAGACTATAGAGAAGATTATGGAATTAGGTGAGGAGGATGTACTCCGTTTATACGAAGACATTTTTTTTGGACTATTACCTAAATGGTTCCATGATTGGACTCACAAATGGTCTCAAGTACATCACCATATGGAAATAGAAGCGGGCTACTGTAAGGAATATATACTCTTTTTTTAAGACAATTTTTTTCTAGAGATTACGATATAACATGTTTTTTATTAATCATAAAGAAGAAAACAGCAATACATATAATGTCTCTCAAACTTGATATATTTGCTAATTATTAAGTGTATGTGACTGTATCTGTATATATATATATATATATATATACTCGTATATATATGAATGTATATGGTGGTTTGTACTTGTGGTGAATGTGATTGCTGAATATCTGTACTCTTCAGGATTAGTATTTTTTAGTATGACTCTGCAAAATAGGTCAAAGTAGAACCAGGTTATTCACATTCCCTGGAAGTTGATAAAGATATTTTTTGCTCTACTTTGCCTAGGTTTTTGACTTTTACGAGTGAGGTACACGTTAACATACTTCAGTAAGGTAAACTTTAGAACTCCCAATATATAATTAACCCTCAACGACAAGCACTCCAGACTAAAATTGATGCCGTCTACAAATGAACCGTACTCGTCACCCCGGAAACATTTATAAAAGTGATGTCTTGTATATATGTTAGACGACCTTCGAGAAGTTGATCCATTCATTATTTGACAATATTGTAAGTCCTCAATTGTTCTTTAGTATGTTCCAACCATTTTATTATGTAATCTATTGGAATTATTTTTAAATTTCTTTATGGTCTTCAAACCTTTCGATCTTGTTAGTTAGAGTAATCTCGACTCAACATGTCTATAAGACACTTCTAACCTTGCATGGTATATAATACAATTATTATTTTGAATTGTATCATTTAAAACATAATAAATCTCTGAAGCAAATGCTTTTAATTAATACGACAGCTAGGAGGCTGAGAAATAAATAATAACTCCTAAAATTAGTTGGCATTCAGTGGAACACGAGGCATCTTGCTCAAGCAACACAATCAATTCACACATAAATCTGCATTATATAATTACGCCCTTCAAGGTATTTATTGCATAACAAGCCAGTTTTAACAGCTAATCCAATAAACTCTCACTCTAATGGATGTACAAGTGAAAGACCTTTCTTAATATAATATACCAATTAATTTTATTTGAACATTCATTTAAACAATGATTTAATAATTCCTTCTTTATGATTGTGTAAACTAAGCATATTTTATCTCTACTAAAAGTAAACTATAATAATTTAGTGTCAGAATTTAATCGGTTTTACACGTCTTGAGATCCCCTGAGGCGTTTTTAATTTTTTGTTTATGTACTCTTTGTGTGTGCGTGGTGAGGTGTGTGTGTGTGTGTGTGTGTGTGTGTGTGTGTGTGTGTGTGTGTGTGTGTGTGTGTGTGTGTGCGTGCGTGCGTGGTGAGGGGTGTGTGTGTGTGTATGTGTATGTGTGTGTGTGTGTTTATATCAAATTAAGAGATCAATCTTTGTTCGTGAGTCAAAAAATTTCTGCCAAGTTCTAAATTAATTTTATTTTAAATAGTACACTAGATAATTGTCCTATACTTAATTTTATTTCTATAAAAAAATTTCATCTAATTTTTTAGCACGTATTTAAGAAATTATTAACATATTTAAGAAATTTTTCTCATTAAATACTAAGATAAGTAATCTAGGTGTTTAAGCAGTTTAAAATAATAGAAAATACTTAAAAAGATTACTGTAATACTATATCTGTATCTAACTTTTTTTTCTTGTTATTAATTTTAATGACTTATCAACATATGACAAATTTTAATTCAATCAGTATTTATTTAATTTGTATAATTAGGAACTGTAGTTTTATAAATAGGAATTCTCAATAATTATGCTTGAACACCAATCAGTACCAATTATATTTATGAAACTTATTTATTTAAAGATACTTATAGATAATATAGTGATTTTAAAGAGAGTGTGTATGTATGTGATTAATGTTCACACTTATAGACTTACATTTTTCCTGTTGTCTAGGGGCAGAAAGTTTGGATCATCTACTATTTGGCACACATTTTAATAATGGGTGAGCCAAATTACCTAGTTTATTCCACAACGGGAGCCTGTAATCGGGAAACCATGCAATTTATTACAGTAGGGATCATTAAGGAGTTCGTGGCATCGTGCAGGTTCGGTACTGACAGATTTACGACCTCTACGAGGGTCCACGGGCACAACATTTCCTATCTGAAATCTGAATAATCTAGAGCCAGGTCCAAGATTCAAACTTGCGATAGTGGTACTTCAGATTTACATAACTTGTTAAAAATATGTTTGATGCATCAAATTTTACACAAAAAGTTGACCTATAGTGTAAATTGGCCCTTTTGTTTTGGAGAAATATTGATTAATGGGAAAGTCAGTTTTTTGGTGAAAATATGTTATAAGGAGTCATTTTTTTTAAGCTTCTTTCTCAAGAGCCTTGAAATTTTAACACTGATGTGGAACTATCAGAAGTAATAAATAAAAAGAATGCCACTTTTGTTAAACAATTGAAAAGGTATTTTTTTTTGCAAAATATGAAAATTTTTTTAAATGTAGCTTTTTAACAGAATACAGACTATACTGTTAAAGGATTAAAATAAATTATACCTTGACAGCACAAGTGAGGTTGAGTTCAAGGCTGTTTTGGCTCATTTTATGATTTCAGAAACACTTTTTTTTAAGCCAAAGAGCTAAGAATAGAGCAGTTTTGGCCAAAAACATAAAATTACACGGTCAAATTCATCTTGGAATAATGGATCACCTACTGATCACTTGTCAGATTTGCATGCATTGTCATAATGTGTTTTTAGAAGAGTAGAATAAAATAATATTGTCATTCAAAGTTTAATAAAAGAAATTTTAATACGTTTTGATACGTATTAAGAATAAAATTGTTAAATATAAAAAAATAACATCAATCAATCATGAATTTTATGAGATTTTCCAAGGTATTGTGAATGGTTTTTTAACAAACAGTTCTACTCAAGCTACATTTACCCTTGTAGAAAACTTAATGTCAGATATGTGGTTTTTAATGTGTTTAAGAATTAGCCATTGTCTTTCAGTAATACTTAAGTATGGAAGAGGTACTTTTAACTATACATGAAGTGGTAAAAGGCCTAGATGCCTGTCCACTAATTTGGCATGCACCTTGTTGTGCATGGCTAGCTGACCCTTGACCCTTGACCCTTTTAACTATAAGGTTCTATGTATATTAAAATGATACCTTCTTAGTTAACAAGCGCCATAATTCTTCTTCTTTAATCCCACAAGAGACATAAGGGATTAAAAATTTGTGAACAAATTGGAATAACCTTCAATTATTTGAAACACCTCTCTAGACTCCTTCATGGATATTGAAGTCTTCTTACATCATTCCCTCAAATCTATTAAATGAAGGCTAATATAAAGAGGTGTTAATCAAGAAACTATGTAATGGATTAGAACAATCTAATAATAATTTATGTAACTTTGGATCTATCGTATCACAGTTTAAATTGCGACTTCTAATGGTCTGCCAGAGCGAGACGGCTCGGCGACACTATCGCGGGGATTAGTTGTGGATGACCCACTGCATACTCTTAATAATCAAGTTTACCATACTCAAGGGTAGCTGGCTCGGCGACACTATCGCGGGGATTAGTTGTGGATGACCCACTGCATACTCTTAATAATCAAGTTTACCATACTCAAGGGTAGCTGGCTCGGCGACACTATCGCGGGGATTAGTTGTGGATGACCCACTGCATACTCTTAATAATCAAGTTTACCATACTCAAGGGTAGCTGGCTCGGCGACAACTATCGCGGGGATTAGTTGTGGATGACCCACTGCATACTCTTAATAATCAAGTTTACCATACTCAAGGGTAGCTGGCTCGGCGACACTATCGCGGGGATTAGTTGTGAATGACCCACTGCATACTCTTAATAATCAAGTTTATCATACTCAAGGGTAGCTGGGTGAAGTTTTTGTTGTATGAAGTGCCGTGCTAGATGCTATTAACGTTAGGTTTATGCAGCTGGCTCTGGAAACTATTGAAAGGTAGGTAAAGGAGAAAACTCTTTTATAAATTCTACTAGCACTTTTCTTATACGTTGCTCAAAGAGAAAAGGAAAATTATTGTCCAAAATGTTTTTATTGAAAATAGTATCCTAGAATTATCCAAGATATGAAAATCCCCCTGGAATGTTTTCTATGTAATGCAATGTAAGTTACATTGAATAATTTCACAATAGGACTATCCTTCAGTAAGACATTCTTTGGTATAAACTGTGGTTGACCGCAAATCTACACTTTCGTTCTGCAAAATTACTACTACTGCAGACATAAAACCAATAGTATGATATAAATTAATTGTGTACTATCCTAAGATAAATGACATATATATATATATATATATATATAAACAGATTCAATAATATATCGACCGTTTGATAGAATAGGTGTGTTATCTAATCGGGATTCGGTCAAATTTTCTAGGTTCAAAAATCAAACTCTCATTGCCTATGGAAGAGAGATCTTCCATATGTCAGGCAATGAGAGTTTGATTTTTGAACCTAGAAAATTTGACCAAATCCCGATTAGATAACACACCATATATATATATATATATATATATATATATATATATATATATATATATACATAAAATCTATTTATATTAGCATTAATAAATCACACATATAAGTGTGCCAAAAGATAACTGCTGAAATTACTACCTGCACTACTTGCAGAATACTGTCTGTTCTTCTTTGAGTAGGAAGTAGTTCCATATTAACTGCCTGGGGAGTATAATAAGCAGGTAAATAAAGGTATATATATATATATATATATATATAATATTGCTTGAAAAAACAATCTTTCGATTTGCATAAATTCTCAGCGTCAGATGATTTTGTTACACATGTAGTTGTTTGTCTGTAATCCAAAAAACTTTATATTAAAAAACGGCCCTAAGAAAGATACCTTTATACTAGAAAAGAGTCATTTGTTGTATGTACTAGTACCCCTATAATATAGAAATAAATGAAACCATGTCTTCAATATACATTGGACTGAGAGTTACTTAGCTATCGAGGTCCTTGACACTACTATACCCTTTTGCGTAAGGAGGCAACGAACAAACATGCAAGAGAAGTGCAAAACACTCCTCGTAAAAGAGACAACCCGATATGTAAAACAACTCTTCTGAGAGTACGAGTAGAAAACAAAGTTAACCATCCCACATCCCAGAATCACTTTGCATTAAAGATTCACATCCTGCAATGAATGTTAATACCTTGAATATTATCCCTAGTTCAAGAACATTTGAAAATTCCCACAGGCATAATAAGACCCAGATGGGTTTGGACTACTTTTAGTTTGTAAATTTTACGAAAATTTCAACACTAAATTAGGAACATTTTAAAAAGACACAAAAATAATACTTTATCAATAATATTGGTCCAGCTTTTATGTACTTTTTATCATTTTTGCATTGTACCCACTAATTACGGAAAAACGTTTTGGATTTAATAAATTTTATTGTGTAATGTAATATTGTACCAATTATATATATGATTCAACCAAATATGTAACGAAATAAGCTGATCATGCTACAATAGGTCGAAAGCTAGGTTGAAACCAGCATCTTTGAAAAAAGACTGATAAGGATATTAGATAAAACATACTTGTCACGATCACAATAATAGATTTTAGTCACTGCCTTTAAAATTAGTAAATAACATAATAAACTATCAAAGAAATGACTAAAGATAACAAGTACTATAAGTCAGATAGTTTAAAAACTAACTAAAGCTCTTGGTTAAGAATTAGATAACTCTAAAGCAGGAGTTGTCAAACCTTGTGAATGAATTTCCACAAAACAGTATATATTTACCTTTAGGCACGTGTTATGCCCCTTATACAGTTAATCTGGGAAATACTCCCTGCTTACAGCAGAAGAGTCAGCAGACTGGACCAAATAGTCTAAGGTCAAGAACGCAGAAGCTGCAATACACTTTCATAGAATATATACATATTTTATTTATATACATATATATGTTTTATTATATATTTATCATTATCAAAAAAGATTAAACAAAATGGCACAGACAAAAAACTCAATTTTTTTTTACTTTCATAGAAGCTCACTTCATTCTTTTTAGTGCGGATATTTAAACATCGTAGTGTGCTCTTGTTTTTCCTTATGTGTGTTCTCTGCGATTCTATCAAATGTATATATCAAACATTTAATCGGAGTATCAAATCGAAGAAAAGATACAGACAATATTGAGTCTGTATTTGTTAATTTGGGTCTTCTTTTCCTGATGACCACATATACAAAAAAATCTAAAAGTTAGTTGTGCTAGTAATTTTTTTGTAGGGGGCTAGGTTAGCCCAATGGCAAGGGACTGATGAGTCCGGGGTTCAATACCCACTCTAGCCCACGATTTACTCAAATGGGAGGTGAATAAATCTAATGGAGGAAGTTAAGCCATCAGTCCGGAGCCTGTACGATGTGAGGTACTTGTTAAAGATCCTACACTCCTACTCTATATACACTTGAGTCAGGCAAAATTTAGGACTCCTAATTTAGAATCAATCTTCATTATATGGTATCACAAAGGGCCGATATTCGGTCTAAGTGTGTTCCCTTGTGCGTTCTGTCACTGCAACCTACCCTAAACTAATTTTTCTGTAGTCATTGTCTTCCTTATATTTAATAATAAATATATATATATAAATATATATTTGACGACGACCATTGCGAAATATAGAAGTGAGTTATTCCTTTGTCTGTCTGTGAGCTACCTTCTATTTTATTTCTTTATTCCATTTCATTATTCTTCATTTTTTATTATTTTCATTCGCCTACTTTATTCATCTTTTTACCCCTCTTCTCTTCTTTTGTTGTGTCTCATCTTCATATCTCCACTCTCTCTCTCTCTCTCTCTCTCTCTCTCTCTCTCTCTCTCTCTCTCTCTCTCTCTCTCTCTCCCCCCCCTCTTTATCACTATCACTATATTTGTTTTACTACTTATCTTTCTTTATCTTTGTCTCCATTCAGAAACCGTTTTATATTATTCAGAATTACTGTCTTCTTTAAAAAAACATTTATATATACAAGAAATTTCCAAAAAATATGTAATTTTGCCAGATACTAAATTATTTTTCTTAAAAGTTGCATTTTCATTCAATGAAAAATCAATTATAACCAAAAATATAGTGTATTTATTATAAAAAAAATATAAAATACTTTTTTACTGAATAAAATTGAAAAAGAAGGAAAAAATATAAAAGTGCAAGATAAAATCACTGAGAGAGAAGATAGATAAGAAAATCTGGACAAGCTAAGAGACTTTGCTTTCTGCTTGTTAAAAAGGCAGTAGTTCGTGTTTCAATAAGAGATGACTTTATTCTGATCCTTTAAGGGACCAGCATCTTTGAAGAAAGACTCATTTAAGGATATTAAATAAAATATGCTTGTCACAGTCACAACAATAGATTCTAGTCACTGCCTTTAAAATTAATAAATAACATAATAAACTATCAAAGAAATGACTAAAGGTAACAATTACTAATAATTCAGATGGTTTAAAATCTAACTAAAGCTCTTGGTTAAGAATTAGATAACTCTAAAGCAGGAGTTATCAAACTCATAAGCTGCGGGCAACTTTTTTGGGAATAGATTTTTAGAAAGCTTATACAAGGATTGCTGTGTTTTAACGAGAACTTTTTAGATGCTCATGAATGTTGGTGGCGTTATTAGAGTTTACTGAACTAATTGATGAATTTTCAATGAGGCATAAAATTATCGTACTTTATTGCCAATAACTGTTTGTTATAGGCCAATTATTTCTCACACGCTATCCGGCACCTGATGCTTCCTTACGTTTTTAATTTGCCCTGCATTTACATTAATAATCCCCTTTAGGTTTGATATTTTTCTAAATTCACATTAAAAGAGAAATCACAAGTTAATCTGATAGAGAATTAAACTGCAGTTGTAGACTCTAGTAGTTAGTTACTTCTTTTCATTAATAAATAACATTTGATCGTTTAAACTAAAATGTGTTTATGGTTATATGAATTAGATAAATATATTTTAAAAAAGTTATTTTTCAAATATGTTGTGTCAGATTCGTAGACACTCATTCATGCCAGGTACAGAACTACATGAGAGGCTATGGACAGATGGTTTTAATGCTCTCTGGAGGATGTCTGTCCCAGGGTTTCCTATTATGAAAAAAATTTGAAACTCAACCAAGATTTTAGCTTCTTTATTTAGTTTTATGGACGAGTACTCTACCTTCTACTCGGCCTCTGTTTACACTGAAACTCTAAGTAACCAATTCCTCATCTTTTTTCATCCCGAATTCGTTCAACATTTATAAGAAAAGCCGTCTTCCTTATTGCGTATAATATACAATATCTTTATTTTGAATAATATTTATAAAAAAAAAAATTTAAATTAAATTCAGTGGGAAAAAAAATTGAGTGTCCTGTGCTTTTATAGGTTTAATGAAAATGTTGATACAAGTTGATAGGTTTGAGGCTGAATTTCTTTAAAGAAGCTGCACCATTTGAATTGTTGCTGATTGGAGAAGCCTTTCGGTCGGCTGGTCTTGCCTTTGACAGTGAAGACGAAATGATTATTGATCGTCTGCCGTCTCGCAAACGGCTCTTAATAGGGACGGGGTGCAAATAAACACAATAATTATCTGGCTGTTGCTCCCGCTGAAGACCTCTTGTCTTTCATGTACCATTCACTTTCCCAACGGTTTTCTAATTTATCAAAACAAGTTCTAATATTTCTCTCAAACGCAATCAATTTAGTTGTAATAATCAATTTGTTTCGTTTTCAAAGACCATGGAAATATATAACTTTATTTCTTTTTGTTTGAAACAATCTTCAGAAGTATAAATACATTAATGAAGAAGATTTAATTAGATTCCATTATGAATCAAAATTAAGTTGTCTGACTTACATCAGCTGATTTATATTAGAAATAGGTAAAACCGTCATACCTCGTAAGATGATCATGGAGTCGTTGGAGCGCTTTCGGACATGATCATGATCATCATACGAGGTAAGAAGGTTTTACCTATTTCTAATATAAATCATACCAACCCCAGTGGTATTAACATATGCATGTATTTTACATCAGGTGATTCCAAACTGGAATCATTTACCCTTTATCACCTAAATGTATAACCAGCGGTTGCCATACTTACATCTGGGAAAAGAAGTTCAAAGTTCAAATTTATTAATGATGGGAAGTTATGTAATTATTTAATCTTGGTAAATTATTTTCATCTTTCATGTCTAAAATGTTGGGCACCCCGTTCTTCTTACAGGACGTAGTTCCAGCCCATATAACACCAGGAAGTCGTTAAAGTCTCTAATCCCAACAAACTTGCAACAAGCTGAATTTAGGACTCTATATATAAAATCAATACGAGAGTAGTGTGTGTTCAAAAGAATTGATTATAATCAATCAATCTCCTCAACTTGATCTTTATGCTTGATATTTTTTTTTCTTTCCTGTTAAATTATTCTTCATTTTTTCTTTGAACTACTTCGTTTATTATTCTTTTCTTAAAAATAAGAAATTTATAAACTGGGTTTCAATATCCAGTTCCTTTTACACTGTTATTTCATATTTTAATGTACATCAAATCAATAGCTCTTCCATTCAAATGCGTTTTTCCTTCAATGAAAAATATTTTAAATGAAATCAAAATGTCAGTTTCCAGATTTTATTTCCAACTTTGAGTAATGACTAATCCTAAGTTTTTTATTCTTATGGATATATATATATATATATATATTTTTTTTTTCTTCATTCGCGCTCCGTTCTTCGACGTGGGGAGATCTCTCTCACTTCGTCCTCTCTACTAGTCTACTCTCCTGATGACGAACAACAGTTCGAAATATTGAATTCTGTAAGTTTTCTTTGTATTCTCTTTTCTGTGTCGTGCTTTGTGTAATTTAAAGTTATATATATATATATATATATATAGGTGTGTTCTCTAATCGGGGTTCGGTCAATTTTCCAGGATAAAAAATCAAACTCTCGTTGCCAACGTTTCGGTTTTATTTAAAACCGAACGTTGGCAACGAGAGTTTGATTTTTTATCCTGGAAAATTGACCGAACCCCGATTAGAGAACCCACCTATTCTATCAAACGGTCGATATATTATTGAATCTGTTATATATATATATATATATATAGTTGGGTTTTTGACTCCGACGAAGACCGCTTATTTCACCTGAAAGATCTTAGTCTCTTTTTTTCTTTTCATATTATGGTTTGATCATATACATACGTGTGTGTGTGTGTGTGTGTGTGTGTGTGTATGTGTGTGTGTGTGTGTGTGTGTGTGTGTGTGTGTGTTGTGTGTTGTGTGTGTGTGTGTGTGTGTGTGTGTGTGTGTGTGTGTGTGTGTGTGTGTGTATGTGTGTGTGTGTGTGTGTGTGTGCGTGTGTGCGTGCGTGTGTGTGTGTGCGTGCGTGTGTGTGTGTGTGTGTGTTTGTGTCTGTATGTCTGTGTGGTGTGTGTGCGTGTGTGCAGGTTTGGTTGAAAAGTACATCATATTAACTACAAACTAGTTTCTTGGTGTAATTTTCAAGGGAGCGATATATTCTCCTTCTTCCTCGTTGATCTTATTTAACGCATTCCAATTCTTCCTTCATCTTTACTTCTTCGATTATCGACATGTCTCGAATGTCATCTTCAGGATACTGAGGCTCTTTGTAAAGTTGCATGGATTCATAGTGGTTAAGCATGTAAGCTGTAAGTGATCTGATTGGTGCACCTTGACAATCAGTTTCTGATTGGCTTATGGTAGGCTTTGAGTAGGCGTGGTTATTTAGAATAAATTAATTAATAGTAGAATAAATAAAATGTTTATGGACACATAATTGGACACATAATTACTACGATGCCATTTACTGTGGCAAGGTAACCGGAATTACATTTGCTTACCTAAGTATCAAATTAAACTTAATAAAAGCTACACGAGAAAAAAGGGCTAAGGTTACGAAAGAAATGTTGTGTTTCTCAAGATATTCAAGAGTAATTTGCAGACCATCATTTCTTATCTTTTTATGTAAATAAAGGTCCAGTTATGTTTGGTTGGTCAGGGTCGTACGAACGATGAAATTACTTGCGGTGGTTTTCATTTAGGGTATAATCGTCTTTGCTCTTGCTGATAGAAAGATTTTATCTTAAAAAAAACTGTATAATACAATATAATTTTATAGGCGTTAATAGTATTTAACATTTGTTATAATTTTATTAGAGGCCCAAACCTTTACTAGTTAAAACCAAAAAAAATTCTAGCATTTTTAATTTTCTGAAGGAATATAAATAAAATAGTTCATTAAAAAATAACGTACTCATCATTTCACTAAACTGTTAATCAGTTTAACTGATTTAATTTAACATTACTACTAAATTTTACCACACTCTAATTGGAATGATTATTTAGAGCCTTAGAAGATTTAATGCTTGTGAATGGCTATATCAATGACGAAAATAACTATCTAACAATAATTTCAGATTAAAGCATATGATTTAGTAAATAAAGTTAGCAATTATAAAAGCAAACATGAAAACATACCGAATTAGTTAGATTTAATGACTCATTGAAACATGCTTCTAATCAAATCACTAAATCATGACGGAAATTAACAATGTTATCCTTGGATTAACTTTTTGGTGGGCAGTTAATTAGGTAATTAATTTATTTTTAATCTGCCTTGTTTATAATATCAAAGATATTATATTAACTGTGATATTTATCATGATGAAATTAATGGCAAATAAGATAAACTATTTCTATTACTATATTCGTATGGTCCCTTTTATTTTAATTGACATGAAAGGCTATGTAATTTCTTGTAAACACTATTTTAAAATTTGAGTCCTGATAAACTTTAGTTTTGTTTCTATTCCACTGTCGATACTTTTATCAATATTTATATATTTGGGATAATAATTATGGGTTTCTATGAGGATATAAGAAGAACATAGGGATGTGATATAAACTTTTGAAAAAGGTTTTAAATAAAAACCGAAATGTTGGCATTGAGAGTTTAATTTGAATCTGAAGAACTGTCCGAGTCCCGATAAACTTTGGTTTTGTTCCTGTTACACGGTTTATACTTTTATCAATGTTTTTATATATATATATATATATATATTTAAGTAGCAGACCTTCGTTAATACATACACAATTAAATTGTTTGCATACTTTTTTTGCATATACTATAAACCGGAAAGACGATCCAGACTGGACACAATACGAGTTCAAAAGAAACCCTTATTTGCTGTTGCGTCTACAGCGTGCTTGGTCTCCCTCTCTTTTTGCTCCTGAAGACAGATTCCCAAAAATTTGAGTTTGTAAGTGCGTTTCTTTACTTCATATGTTACTCTTCTTCAATTTTGAACTCATATATATCATCAATAACTTATAGTCATAAATGTAAAATCAACTTAATTTAAGCGAAGTAGTATCAAATTAAAGTCTACTGTAGAAGCTAAGTTAGATGATTTTAAGGAATATAGATGGGTGAATATCGTTTTGAAGGAAGATTTGAGAGACTGAGCTGGAAAGGTTGTGGGAGGAATACTGGATGCGGCCGGCCGGCTGTCAACCCATGCCATCTGAAGATATATCAGCCGCCCTGACAAAGCACTCTGCAAAGCGTTTTCATTTTGAGTCTAGTACACAACCTTTTCCTGACTCCTTTTCCTTAAAAATAAACTTTGCAATTTCATCCAGTAAATCGATTTCTGCTTTTTACAAATGATTTTTACATCTCTTTTACAGTGATAAAATAAATACTAACCATTTTATATTAAAATATACTCCCACTAACTTCAGCTGGTTATACAAAGTAAAATAACATCAACACTGATTGGGATGAATTGTGAGAATAATAACTTCTGAAGCCTTATAAAGTAACTCTTTTAATGTTTTATTTTAATTTCATGTAACAAGATTCTGAAATAACAAAAAATTAATAATTTGAAATCCAAATACCAGGTAAAACAAGCATAAATAAATATTCTTTGATGAAATATAAATAAATAAAGCCAAATATAAATAAAGGACCCAGAAAAGGAAGTAATAGGGTTCAGAATACTGTATTGATTATGACAGAAATACATTTCTGCAAAATATTCTCTAACTCGCTACTCGGTATATTTGGAGCGGTTGGATAGGCCTAATATTCAATGTCATTTGTTACAGTGACTTCAATATATGCTGAAAATATTTCTTTTTTTTTTACTGAACATATATTTAAATAGCATTTTTACACTTCCAATTATTTCATTTTTTGTTCATTTGTTCATTTGTTAATTGGTAGCTGTTTCTTTTGCAGGTATTCCACATAACATTCATGGTTGACTCTACATCAAGAGTCTACAAGCGTTAGGTACACTATTTATGTAATATAACAAAAAATATTTAATTTTGTAATATCAAATTCTATCTAGAATTGACACGCAAAGACATCTCGATTATTTACACAGCTATAAATCGTTTTTAAAAAAAAATAAAGAAAATGATTATTTCCTTTATTAAGATAGTACAGTGCATTCACCACAGATAAAGGAAAACTGATTTATTTCATCCTATCATGATTAAGTTAGTGCTTCCATACGTGTTGACAATCCTAAGTAACAAGCATTTGTCTCTTCGCACAAAAATACCAGTTATTGTGTCCGTTGGCACAACAGTGTTATGTTGTTGATAGCGGTACGTCAGAGCCCTATACTGTGTAAATTACAAAAGTATTCTCTAGTCAGCCAATCATACCACCCCACTGTTGATATGTGGTTTAGGTGAAGTGCGAGTGCTCTGAACACAACTGACTCCAAGGACGGATGTTCTTTGCGGCTGTTGCAACTGCACAATCTAATGCCTTTGATTCCAAAATCTTACCATTCGTTGAAAGTAAATTTTCAATATTAAAAGAAGAAAACTATTGAAGCAGTGGTCTTCATATTTATTCATTCTGGTTTTGTAAATATTACAAATTACAAGAGTTAAGTTTCATCAAAAAAAGTCTGCTTTCAGATGGGAGATTGGTAGATATAATAAATTGTCCATCAAAAAGTAAAGATCTGACTTATTAATCGGATTGCCAAAAACGCACTCAGTCATTTCATTAATTATTCTCACCAGGAGATATTTAGAGTCTTTCGACTTTTCGATCGGGCCTATCAAGAAATACAGAGAGTTCGGCATTTTACTCCACTCCGCGAGGCTTTCTGACAGGCGAACTGAGCCATTTGACCCGTTAATTACAGCCATCTCATTTCATATTCCAGCCCAAGGCAGTTGTAGTCACTAAGTTTTAATCAAGCAAGCCAGACAAATACACCGTTTGACATTTGATTCCAGGAAGCAATATTGGTGTCGCTTCCAATAAAAAAAAAGAATAGTTGTAAATTTCATTTGATCCACCAGGCAAATGAAGGCGTTTGATTTTTTAAGCCGTCTCGCCAGACAAATGAAGCCTTTGATTTTACACTCCAGATATTTACAATCTACTGCCTTTCAATTCTTTCTGCCAACCAATACAGTCCTTTGAGCGTTTAATCCCTCTCACACAGCAATATTTCATAATAAAATAGGGTATTTTACATCATCTTTGTACACATTTAACAACTAATAAAACCCCAATTTAGTTTATTATTAAGTAACACTAAAATTTGGCCATATATTTCTTTACTTCGTATGTTACTCTTCTTCTATTTTGAACTCATATATATCATCAATAACTTATAGTCATAAATGTAAAATCAACTTAATTTAAGCGAAGTAGTATCAAATGAAAGTCTACTGTAGAAGATAAGTTAGATGATTTTAAGGATATTTTTTTTTTAAAAACGATTTATAGCTGTGTAATAATCGAGATGTCTTTGACGTGTCAATTCTAGATAGGATTTGATATTACAAAATTAAATATTTTTTGTTATATTACATAAATAGTGTACCTAACGCTTGTAGACTCTTGATGTAGAGTTAACCATGAATTTTATGTGGAATACCTGCAAAAGAAACAGCTACCAATTAACAAATGAACAAATTTCAATAATTGGAAGTGTAAAAATGCTATTTAAATATATGTTCAAAAAAAAAAAAGAAATATTTCCAGCATATATTGAAGTCACTGTAACAAATGACATTGAATATTAGGCCTATCCAACCGCTCCGTAATAATTTTTCTTCAAAAATAATTTGTTATCAAAAATCAAATTCATATTTATTAAACATAGTGAATTGTATTTCTTGTGATAAAAATATACAGGTGGAAGAGAAAAGGCTTTCAGTGTGCTCTTTCTCTCTTTATCAAGTTTTTCAAATCGTAAAGTCGAAGATAAGTTAGACTTATCATTAGATAATTTGATATTCTTTAATTACTTAAATCCTTAAGTTGTTCTAATAATGTTTTATTCTCCGCCACCGAGAATGTTTTTAATCCAATTTGTCCGAAGAAAGCAATGCTTTGTCACATTGCGATATAAAGAAGGGTATAAAAAGTACCTTCGTTAATGAAAATACTAACTATAATAATTATCATGTTGTTAACAATGAAATAGGTTAAATTAATAACTTTTGGTGATTAGAATTTTAGGTTGTAAAGAGCTGAGCAAAGTCAGATTATGTACTTTGTCAGCTTAGTATTTATAATCCAGTGCGCAACTCTCTGACTTCTGTCAATCAGCTCATCGTTACCAACTTAATATAAAGCCTGTAAAAGTTTGCTTATCCCTATTCTAAAATCAATTTTTTAAATTTTGTCTTTCAAATACAGTTTTCCTATACAGGTTGCGCACTGTATGTAAATACTAAATGTAAACCAAAAGGCTAGAAACATAGCGATGTTAATCAAACGCCTTCATTTATCAATCAATATTAATTCAAATCGAGAAAAAAAGAACTTTTTTTTTACTTGAGGTACCCTCTAAAAAGGGAGCAAACTTTTTTTTGTTGCTTAATGAATAACGATAACATAATGAAATTTTGTAGTTATAAATCTTTTGGTTTTGCAGATATCTTGTCACAGAGGTAAGACCACACCATCATCCAAAGATAGAGACAAGTCTAAGAGACTTATTTAATTGGATTCAATAGGCATCGAAAACTGTATTCCCGAGGAAAATTCATAAACGAAATCTCAATAATACCTTTTCAATATTTTAATTCAATACTTTCATATCTTGATGTGTTCTAGACTAGGGTAAATGACGGTAGAGTTGATTTACCGTAATAAGCCTACAGATTTAATTAAATTACATGCTCTTGCAGCGCCATTATGGTACTGCTGGGAGAAAAAATATCAAAATATTTGTTTGTGATTTAATGGCCAAACTTACAACTGTTTATTGGTAGCTGGTAAACTGTTGAAACCTTTAGGTCGGTATAAAAAAACCAACTACATTTCCTGGATTATAAGTTTTAGTAATATACAATACTATTGCAAGAAGAAAACCTTGAAACTTCTGGAGTCACTTATTACATGTCTTCTCAAAAAACCCTATAGCACGGGGGTCAGGCTAGCTCAGTGGTTAACGTCCTCGCCTCTGAACTGATAGGCCCAGGGTTCGATCCCCACATGGCCCTCGATTTATTCAAGCGGGAGGTGAATAAATCTGAGCACGTCGTCCCTCGGAGAAGGACGTTAAACCGTCGGTCCTGAGCCTGTACGATGGCAGGTACTCGTTAAAGATCCCTACTCTAAATACACTTGAGTTAGACTCCCACTGTAGAATCAACCTTCATTGTATGGTATCACAAAGGGCCAATGCTCGGCCTAAGTGTGTTCCCTTGTGGGACTGCCACTGCAACCTAACCTAACCCTATAGCACATTATGTGACCACATTCAACCAATTTCCGAATGTCACACTCAAACTACGATAAAAATATTGCCAAGTTAATAATGTATTAATATAATTATTAATATTTAATTTAAAAAATTAAGTTTATTTGATGAAAGATAATTATTTTTCTACAATATATTATATGGTTAGCGATGGTTATTGAACAGTTTCAAGGAAACCCTTGTGCAGAACAAGAAAAGGATTGAATAGCCTCTAAGTGTGTGGGAGTTGTGAGAGAGGCGATATCACGTATTCAGAGATACTTAAGAAGTTTCCATCTGTCCTAGGTATCAGCATTTACTCAATAGATCTTTTCCCTTCTCAGTAGAGCTTGAGTAATTTGAATGTGCTAGTAGAGGTTGCATTGTTAATATTTCAGTATTTCTGTTCCATGAACTATCAAGTCTGGTGTAATCTTATCTCAGTCTGTATACTTTTGGGGTTCATATCTCCCAAGTGTTGTTTCTTTACTAATAATAATAATCAGTTAGATCGTCAACACAAAGAAAAAACTCACTTCTCTCTTTGGTTATGAATGGCGTCCACATTATTATTGGTAATACATTATACCTGTTAAAATAATATTTATTACACACATCTTTGTTGTTAGAACAACAATAGTTAGTACAATTCGTATTACTAGATAAATCCGTCTTACTTCATAATATCCCTTCAATAGTCCAACCAGTTTCGCTCGTAATGCATAAAGTAAAAATATTCATATATAGCTATTTACGATATATTTATGATGGATTTATCCAATATTATGAATATTATATAGTTTGGTAACATAAATCTATTTATTTCAATAATGCTTATGTAAACCTTAACGAGGAATAACTGAGAGAATCAACCATCTACACGTCACATTAATGACATACAAACATACTCCACAATACATACATGTACAAATTATAACGAAAGTAACACAAAGGTAAGTACTAACATAAGTGTGTTTTTGTAATTATTTTTGTTTCTTTATCTATATTGGATCTTATACATATATATAAATATTCAGATACGAAGTAAAGTAACACATTTATTAACTTTAATTTTTGAATAAAAACCGTCTTCATGAGAAAAAGAAGGGTAGGCGAAGCATGCCAGAGATGCAGCAAAAGGTAATAAATATATATGGAGAGAAAAAGAGACAGTGAGTGTGAGGGTGGGAGGAAGAGAGAGATATGATAAAGTTGTTGACTGAGGGGTAACAGAGACAAATACAAATAGAATATTTGAATTCGGTCTCGAGAATTTATAGGATTTACATGTTTTGAGGCCTCAAAGTCCGTGTTTGACTTTTTTCGGTTAATTCTGTGTGTGGGTGTGTTGCCCATGAACGTTTATAGGCAAGCTGGAGTCCACAACGTTTGATGGATCTAATTCATGATTTACACAAAAAAATGGGTTTTATAGCGACAGTTAATAGAGCTCTCAGAAAACCTTCAGACTCTGAATTATAGATATTGTGTTCCAGATGATTAAGGAGAATAAAATATTTCCCATAACTATATTATATAAAATTACATCAGGTGTTGAGTTAATAATTTTATTTTAAAGTTTGCAAATCCAAGTTGTTAAACTGCTGTTGTTATGAGAAAGGAAGAGGGAGAGAAAATGCGAGAAAGTGAGAAGGAGAAGGTAAACTAAAAAGATTCCAATACAAAACCACAAACTAAAAAATAAAAAATCTGTTAATTTAAACGATAATAATTATAAATATACATAATTTTATATTATGTTTTTATTATTTAATAATATTATTATTAATAAATAATATATTATTATTATTACAATATAATAATATTATTTTATATTATTAACTGAATATAGTTCCAGAAAGTCGTAAAAAACGGCCCTTGGATAAAAAATTATAAATCACTTTTATAGAAACAGGATAGAAAATCATGTAACAGTCAAAAAACGAAGAGAAACCAATAAAACTTGAAATAAACATTTACATTGAAATAACTTTGGACTGAATATTAAACATTGCAAAAATATGTTAAACAAAGAGTAAACAATGCTAATAAATTAAAATAAAACGATAAACAAGGAAAATTGAATGATGAAAAAAAAATAGATCTAAAATTAACCGTTTAAATTGAATACATACAAGAAAACATAAAGGGTGATCGAAAATAGAATAAAGGTTTGGTTACTGAAACCTAAAGAAAACAAGTTGTGGAAAAACAAACCTTTATTTCTTTAACTGTTTGCCCTTGTTTTTTCTTTGCTACAAATAAAAGGAAGTGATAATGATAAAAAAAATTCATTATAAGGTATTGAAGAGTTTACACTTTTTAAAACATCTGAATAAATTTATTAAATGATTTAATTTAATTTAATTTTAATTTAATTAAAATCTGTATATGCTTGGGTGGTGGGTGTAAATCAAAATTATTTTAATCATCCTCCATTTGACAGATCTTAATGAAATTTGACAGCTCTTTAACCCTTTATGAGGAAAAATCCTATTATTTTTGCACAATATCAGCAAAAAATATCACCAATATAATCACCAATCATAGAAACGGTACTTTATGATACCTTATGTCAAAACAAGTACTAATTTTTTCTCTCTCTCTCCACCATTGTAGTGGATTAAAATGTTGTATCTTATTATTAATTGGGTTTTAATTTTAAAGTTGTAATATTAATAGCACTTCCTTAATATTGGTATTGCATGATAAAGATATCACAGATTTTGGATTATTTTAATGGATAAAGTAACAGTACAGAGGACAACTCTTACGTTCCCTCCGTATTCACTCCCCAGATTTCTTTGCCTCAACCATATTATAATATACGAATTCAAAACAAATCGTCAACAGCAAATTCTTTAAAAATTGAGATAAAAATTATTATTTTCAGAAGAAATTATGACTTGATCATCATATATCTTAAAGTCAAATGTAGACAGGCCATTACAAATTTGTTATAATTATATATGTAAACGTAGGGAGAATTGATTCTTAATATTTTTTATTGATAATCATGTGATGTAATAATTTGGTACATGAAGCTCATATTTTACTAGCAGTGCTTAAGTGATGAACTAAACTAGCTCAGGGATATATTTCAGAATTAATTTGAGGATTTCGATTGAATTTTTTTTTTAAAAGGAAATATTGACAAATTCATCTTTATAGAAAAGTGAAGCAAAGATAAAAGTGTGTGAAGGTTATTGTGAACTGAAGTTTATTTGGTGCTTTCCATTTGGGGCCAAATTGGGATGTGTGAGGGATTGAACACGACTGAGCTTGACACTCTGAAGTAGGGTTTCTCTCCAACTGACTTTCCTTAGAGTTCTTAGAGAAATAACTAACATTTAATGCAGCTTCAATGACAAATTAAAACAATAACTACTATAAAGATACCTTTGAACGGCACGTGGAGTCTCCTGCTGGTCACAGAGGCCTCATATCTGAAATGATAAATGTTACTCTCCAACTCACATACTTAGATATGTCAATATATTTAGAATATAATTTATTTAAATTTGATAATATTACTGGTACTAACAACTGTCATTCCATTTTGTTGCCATTTATTTAAATTTCAGTAAATGGTATCTATGCGAATAGCTGCTTACAGGAAATGAATAATATATAAGTGCTCATATAATATATCAACTGTACTATCGTTTGTGTACATAATGCATACAAATTATACTCGTAAATAACAAAATTAAATCAAATCTTATAATTAATTACTTAAACTACTTAATTAGACATGGACATGAACCGGACAATCTAATGAACTGAGTGGACAATTGGACAGTGCAAGAACTAAAGCACTTACAGTTTAAAGATCCTAATTACCAAACACAGTAATAATTAAGATTCATAATGAACATAATTAATGGCAGGTTCATTGAAATGTAAGAAAAGACAAAGGAGCTAATAAGAAATCAACGATGAAGGCAAGAAGGAAAATAAATAAGCCAAAAATAACATTCATTATAAAAATAGCTATTAGTTAATTATATATACAACAATAATCATCAACTAAAATAAATCATTTAGAAGACAAGAATTACCGAAGTTATGGTAATGCATAAAGGATATCTCCGAATAACATTCATCGATGACAGACTACGTTAGAAAAGCTTAAAGTTGTAAAAAATGCATGCAATTTGTGACGGTGTATTGGTGTGATAATATTTAAATTTATTGAATCGTAGAAACACCTGAAGCCGAGATTAGTTAAATTTTTACATTTTGAAAATGTTTTTCTAAAACCATGAGCAAGTGCAGTTGTTATTTAATGTAAAAAAATGCAGATTAATCAATCTACTACTGTTAATGGTATCGGACCCACGCCAGTGTCATGAGGGAAGCGATAGACTAAGCTACCGAGGGCCAACAACTTCATTTAATGAAATATCAACGTGATAAGACCCATACCAAGAATGATGATATTTAAAGTAAGATAACTTCTATTTAATGGTGTGTCCAACGAGTTTCATTTTCTACAATTTTTTGCCTAGATAATAAATAGACATAACTTAAGCACTGATTATGATATCAATAAAGTCATAAATGGAACTAAAACTGGCTCATTAGATCTAAGTCAACTGGCTCAACTGCTAAGTCAACTGATACCATTGGAACAACTGAAATGACCCCTCGTGGAGAGCTAGCTTTCCTGAAGATCGAATGGTAGTTATCAACTCTCAATGACTCCCTTGAGGTGTTTTACTCCCTTAGAGAGTCTCATTAACCCCCAGAGGTCAAAATCAACCACTTTGAAAGTAATTAATCCATTGAAACAAAATTAATATACTTTTATTTCAGTAAATAGTATATCACTGACCTAACCATTCATTTATTTTCGAATTCATAATCTATGGTTTTGGCCGTCCTTAAACTATCTGTTAGTTATACCAAGTGTAAAGAAAAGTCTATGCAGACAGATCAGTTTCTGTTACTAGAGGTCACAGGTCTTTAAGAATTGACTTGTGACTAACTCAACTTGAGAAATCAGTGCTTTCATACAGCGATTGACAGAAATTAGTGATTAAAACAGAAGGAACAGCGCGTATATTCAACCTTAGGTCAATAAATGTAATCACTACGAGGTAAACTGCACGTACAAATGACCTTCATAAAAACATCTTCACTGGTAGTGCCTCTCTTAGACTCTTTCTAATCTTCTACAGGTACCCGAAAGGTCTCCTGAGACTAGAAACCACTCACACCAGTACCAGATCGAAGATGTAGCATTTGACCATTTGGAATCCAGGGTCTTTCCATATATGTTAGGTGAGGTACTCCTGAATCCAAAGCAACCTTATTTAAAAGAACGAAAAAAATTCATTAATATTACCTGAAGTAAAGTTCGTTTAAGCAAATAATTGAGAGAAAAGGAAGCTAAATTAAATCCTTACAGTCGATGAAATAAATATTAATATTAATGTAGATTAATAAATATTAATCTACACTCTACGGTGTAGAGCACTGAAAAGTTCAATTCCAAGTAGTACGTCTTGTGCATTATTTTTAAAGGGATTCGAAATATTAAATTACAATTTCGTTCCATTTAAGATTTGTTTATCATTTCCTAATAAATTTTCTAGGAAATTATTTATAGTATGTACTATTTTAATAAATACTATGGATTTATAAATAGTACATGTAGTGGGTAAATTTGAAATACTAATATTCATTTGCATTCATATATAATGGCAAGCAACAATTTCACACACTTTCTCTCTTACTCTCAATCTCTCCCTGTTTCTTTGTATATATACCGATAGCAGTAATAAGCAGAGGTTGTCAAGGGTTCGTCAAAACACAAACTTTCTTTATCTGTATATGCTTAGCATCATCAGCTGTACAACAAAAGCGAGACATACGTCAACAGATAGCTGCAAAACGACCAAGAATTAATATACCCTGTTCAGTCTGTAACTGTCTGTTGACATATATCTTTATTTTTGCACAGTTCTGATGATGCTATAAATATGGCATCAACTAAATATAGCGGAACCTTGGCCTAGGTGAATTGTGTTTGTGCTTCAACCAACTCTCGAAAACCTTTGCTCCTTATGTCATCCTTGAAATTCTTACCGTCACCAAAGTAATACACTTTTATATAATAGTATATGCTTTTATATATATCGTATATAAATGTTCTACAGTCCGTCTTCCAAACACTTTTCACTGAACAGTATAACAACGCTTTCTTTTATTAAGTTTCTTACTTGCATTTTCCAATTTCTACTCTTACTTCCACTAGGTTCTGATATTGTATCAATAATATTGACAAAACTTGTGGTATTTACTCTGATATTTAGTATATATGATATCGAAACATGTCGCTAGTATAGAATAAATATGACTGTAAACAGAAGTTTTGCCGATATTATAAATGAAATGCCAAAGCTCAGCACAAGGAAGAGCAAAAATAGAAAACCTGTTTTGACCGCCGTGTTCCTTAGCCTTCCGGCCATTACACCAGCAAAAATAGAAAACCGTAAGTAAGAATCTTACAAAAAACAGAAGCTGGTAAATATACATATGAACATTATAAATGGTACGTTTTAAAGAGAGACTAAGCTCTGCAGTTTTGTTACAATATAGCCGTTTCTACCTTGACTACCAAAAGATCTCAAAAGCGTCATGAATAAGGTCCACTTCAAAAATGAACTGTTAAAAATGTCTAAGTAACTAAACAAATACACATTGAAAAGCACTGAAAAAATCTACTTTCTATATTTAGATACTGATCATTAGAGAAGAAGTTACTTTTACATCAGCAAGAGGCAACAGAGTACACAGCAAGTCCAGTAGAATCGCATTATCAAGAAACGCAGGGAAGATTGAGTGAAAAATAGAAATAATAGCAATAATGCATAGCAAATAATAAGTAAATGAAAAAATATGACTGTTTTTTATTATACAATATTTTTGCTATATTACTTTTTACATATGTGTTTCTGTAGTCTGCAAAATATATGGCTGAGGTGGATATTTCGTTGCCTGATTGCTTCACTTATACTTAGAATGACCCTGTATAGTGGTAAACAAATTTGGGTATATTTCAAAATAAATAAGTTATTTCAGTGAAATAATGTGCTGAGAAATAGGATACTGAATTATATTTTAATTGGATGATACGAATTGAAAATGGCCATTAGGAGGTAGGCTTGAAGAGACTGATATATTTGAATGACGGGGGAGAGGCTGAAGAGAGTTGTGGGCGAGCGGTAACGATGTTGAGTAAACCGGAGCAAAGCAAACGGTCATTAGTCAGGCCCAGCCTGGCGACCGACATCCCTTCAAGTGCTTAGTGTTTGCTTTGAATTGGGTCCGAGTGCTTGATTGTAATTGCATTAGAGTTCACCGACTGATTTCAATTTAGAAATATTAGTCAGACAAACAAAGCAACGTTAATGAGAAGTTGAAGAAGGAATGTATTATCCCGCAGCTTTGCAAAGGCTTGATATGTTAGAGCTTAGGCTTTTTGGTGCTCTCATTCAAAACCAAAAGGTCATAGCCATTTGGCTATGCTCCACCTATGCTACCCACGTCGTTATATATAATTCTTATCATTGGACAAGTCAAGGTTACTTCCATTCAAAATTCAATGAACACGAATGCTTTTGTTTAAAACTTTTATCAAGAAATTATAAAAAAAAATTAAGTAGATTTAAGATAATAGTATGGTAAATAAAATACTAGAAGAGAATACACAAGTAAGAATTTCACAGTTGGCTGTAAGTTACATATGTTTACCTGATGGAAAAAGCAAAAAAACTAAAAAAGAAAACTATCCAATTTACGCCTCTCGACAAGAATCCCTGCTCTTGATGTCTAGTAGAGCAACATTATTTTATGTCATTTATTTTTCCAATTGGCAACACTGTCATGCAAAGACGTACCAACTATGTAAGTATATGATTTAAATTATTATAACGATTCTATCTCGTATTTTTTTCAATTAACTCGAGTGCTTTCAGAATAACTTCATCTTCACACAGTCATTCCGAAGATGAAACTCTGCGAAGATGGCACTAAAAGTGTCAGAGTAAAGCGGAAAAAATACAAAAGAAGATGGTTTATAATGAATTAAATAATACTAACAACACTAATAGTATGTTTAATCAGAATTATTAGAGAAAATATCTCTATTTTCAAGGAGTTCAGTGAGCAAGAGAGCTCCGTTTATTCTTTCATCACTCTTATATGGGGTGGACATCAGACATAAGTAGACCACTTCTGTTTCTGTTTTAGATGCTGCGCAAACTTGGTCTCCAAATAGCATCAGCTGCTAGATTTAAGAGGCTGAGAATAAAAATTTCCCCAGTCCTTATAGACAGCTACTGTCAGCTTACAAGGCAAGTTTGGTACTTGTAAAGGCCACCCATTTGGCCCTTATGGTAAAATGTACCATTATAGTACCATTATGGTACATATTATGATATCAGAAAATGCTTTTTCAAAGTTAAGTGGGTAATTATAAAACAATGAAAATTCGATAAAATAAATTAAAACTAAAATGAGTAAGTTGTAACAAAAATTGTAAAATTTAAATTACCGCAAAGAGTAATAAAGCTAAAACACTGAAAATTAATCTTAGACTAATAGATCACCTGCTTTAGTTGTCAAATTTGTTCACTCTGGCTTAAAAATGTTTTAAGTGAAAGAGTGTTTTTCAAAGGTTTGGTAAAAAAATGATAAATGTTTTAATTAGTTAATATGATATGTAAGAAGAATGAAATTTTAAAATGTAAAAAATGTAATGTAAATTAAACTTTTAAAGAACAATTATAAAGTTTATTAAAGTACAAAATCTGAAGTTGATTTTAGAAAGGAAAGAATGATGAAGCACAATAGGGAAAACATAGCAGCGGTGCTCCCAAGTCCGATGAGGCACTGTGCACACGCTAATATTAATAATAATAGTAATATGTCTGATCCTTCTAAATCAATGTTTTAAGTTTGTTATTATCAATCGAATAAATAGAGTCATATTATATTTAATGAAGTCATTAAACTGATCAACTATGATGTTCATAATATCACTCACAGCGTTTCATATTACGTCTACACTATAGCCATAGTAAAATAAAAATAAACTAAATTGGTGACTAATGAGTTTGTTATTCTATTTACCGATATCAAAGTTGAGTGTAGGCTACTCCAGATTTTTTAACGATATTTGATTTTCTTTAGTCTTTGTTGTTAAGGAAGCAAAGTTGTTAAGTACATGCATATTGTTAATACCACTGAGGTTAGTAAGATTTATATTAGAAATAGGTAAAACCGTCATACCTCGTAAGATGATCCTGGAGTTGGAGAGCTTTCGGACGTTGTCCATCTTCGATCGCAACAAACCTCCTCAGGTTTGTTGCGATCGAAGATGGACAACGTCCGAAAGCGCTCCAACTCCAGGATCATCTTACGAGGTATGACAGTTTTACCTATTTCTAATATAAAAAAATTGTTAAGGTTACAATTTCATTATTACTTGTTAAACATAGAACGTGATTGTTACACTTAGAAAGTGATACTTCCCTCCAACAAGCATTAAATAAATTCTTACGTTAGGTATAGTTCAACGGAAACTGTGGTCAGCAAAAACCTTTATCAAGGGATGTCTCAACGAATTTTCCACCCTTGCAAATACAAATTACTGCTTCTTAACAATCACCTACGCTTAGCTAAGGTCTTAAAACCAAATAACGCTGATCCAAGCTACAGGACATATATGTTAATCAAATGGCACGAATTGCAAGAAATATTTGGGTATTTGCTAACAAAGTAAGTTTTTTAACTATCACCTACATTTTTTAATTCATGTTTCATTAAAATTATTTTATAACTATATCCCTTTTTTGAACAATACTTGTAGTTCTTCAGTTTCGATAGTTAAGACTTATTTATATCACTCGTTCGTATTTCTTGGACTTTATTAGTTTGTTAGTTAAGCCTTTTTTCGTCGTGTTGTCCTTACTTGTTAAGCATTACTTACAATATTTTATTCTAGATTTTTTTAAATATTAGTTACATTAAATTTAATTCAAGTTTACTTTTCAAGTTTGTGGTAATACTATTATAATCTTCAATACTAATCCTTTAAGAAGATAATCCTGATTAAAAATTTGAATTGAAAACTCAAGCCAGTATTAAAATGAAATATGCATTACTATTTCTGTACTAAAATGAATTTTTCTTCCTTTACTGTAATGAAGTCTGACTCCCAATTATTCAAACCTTGTGAAAGAGGTCCACTTTTATTTCTCTCTTCTCTAATCCATTAGAGATTATAATATTTTTCTTTTCAGAACTGGAATTCCAGTCATTTATCACAGCTCAGAATACATGATAAATAGTACAATGTTTTAAACAAAGAAACACAAAAGTTCTAAAAAAACACTCAACATAAAAATATCATTAAAATATTTTGCATACATTCATATATATATATATATATATATATATAACAAAAAGATTTCACATAAACACGTGAAATAACAATCAATGATCAAACCACAATATGAAATAGGAAAACAAGACTAAGATCTTTCAACCGTAACAACCGGTCTTCGTCAGAGTGAAAAACCCAACTGAAATATTAGATGCAGAAAACATCAAGACCGCTTGTTACGGTTGAAAAATCATACGTAGTCTTGTTTTCCCATTTCTTATTGTGGTTTAATCATTAATTGTTATTTCACGTGTTTCTGTGAAATTTTTTTATCGATGAATACCATATGCGATACCTACTCCTATTTCTGTCATCTTTTTCCTTTCTTCGCCCCTATAGTGAAAAATTGTTTGTCTTTCTTGACAAAGGCCCATAAATTAAAACTAAAATTAAAATTTATAAATAATTGTTTAAATGAAAAGGTATACCTTTTCATTTGTGTAATGTTTGCTAAATATTTGTGAAGGCCCTTTTGATAATTTTCATTCTTTGTTGCTAAAAAAACATATTTATTTGTGCCGGAGTGATGTGAAATTAGCCTTCGGTGGTTCGGTGCGTAACAAAAGTCATCTTAATCAGTTCATCCCTTCTGATTGGAGGAAAGTAGCATTTGATTATATTTATTAGCAACTTAGAAAGGTATGTAAACATTTTTCTAAAGTGTATAATAAAAAACTTCAGAGTTTAATTGACAATAGCCCGTGGAATGTTTCTTTGTCTATATTGAACTATATTTGTCCGTTTTGGATCGTATTTCCAACGAAAAAGTATATATATATATATATAAATGATCAAACCACAATATAAAATAGGAAAAAAATACCAAGACCTTTCAACCGTAACAAGCGGTCTTTATCAGAGTCAAAAAAGCTACTGGATTGGGTCAAAATCCAGTTGGGTTTTTGACTCTGACGAAGATCCCTTGTTATGGTTGAAAGAACTTAGTATTTTTTTTCCATTTCATATTGAGGTTTGATCATTGATTCTTATTTCACGTGTGTATGTGAAATCTTATATATGGTATATATATATTTCAATTATCAAACCATAATATGAAATTGTAGTAATCAAATCACTTGTTTATGTGAAATCTTTATATATATATATATCGAGTAAGAGAAAAAACACGAGTTGATATTTGCCAAACGAACAGAGTTTTTCATTTCCTGACGACCCATGTTTTGTTGTTGTTTCTCCGAGTTCATTTCTCTTAATTGTTTTGATAACTTGTCCCAACAGTCCGTTTTTAGTATATATAGATATATATTCACTTAATAAACGGAAAGATGATCCAAACTGGATGCAATACGAGTTCAAAATCAAAGAAGAGCAACACACAGATTAAAGAAGCACACTTACAAACTCAAATTTACGAGCAATCCCTCTTCAGGAGATAAGAGAAAGGGAGACGAAGAAAATTTGTGACCATTAATGTTGTAAACATATGAATTTTAATGTCTACATTTAGAAAGCTATTTTTAAAAATGGCTTATCAAGTTCAACAAGACTGAATCGTGTTTCTGCATCTTTCGTTTCATTGAGCTAAAAGCGAACATACGTATGAAATTAATGAAGCTCAACTAAGAAATTAATCTTGAAATCCACTGGAATCGATAAACTTTTGACAGCACTCAGAAAAGAAGATATCACTTCTGTTTCTTCATAATATGACTTTCAACGCTTTTCCTTGAGTTTCAATGTGTCAACTATTGTATAAAATATAACAAAATTTGATACAATGACACAAAAATGTTGTTGTAGTAAAGGTGAGAGACTTGCATTCTTTCCAGCCCCATATATCTTTTCACCCCACCATATTTATGACATTTATCTCTGGCAGGTATTCACCTGGTGCATTCCCGTCACTGGGTAACTTCTTCCTCAAATTGTAACCCCTGCCACTTCTGATAGTGTCTACATCAATACTGGGTTTATCTGTGTTTCCAATAGATGGTGTTCGTTCTGTCCGTAAATTTAAAGGCTACCCTAACAGCTCGTGAATGATGCTCATGCTCAACCCCGTGGTGTTCCCTTCTCTTGGTTCTCCCAACACGTGCTTCTTTTACTTAATGGTTATTCCAAACCTGCTCTCATACTTCTCCTTCACAAAACCCCACTTTGTCACTCTCTCTCACTCTATCACTCACTTCCTCCCACACTATCTCTCTTCCAGTCACACTTCTTTTCTCCCAATCTTTCCTCCCCAACTAACACTCATTTCTCAATACTCTACCACAAATCTACTATTTCAAATCGAAATGATGTTTTTAATCTGTTCTAGTCTTCTAAACGTACTGAGTGTACCAAAAGTTCTAACAAGAAACGTATTTTTAATTAAAATGAAGAATTCAATATAATTTAATTTTGCATAGCCACATATTTACATATTAAGAAATTTGAATGTATGTAAGTAACGTGTAACGATTAGATACTTAAACAGGTAGTATATCACTCACACTGGAGGGCAAAGTAATAATAATACACAGGGAGCGGTGAGTGGGGAGAAGAGAGAGTGAGATGGATAGAGGAAGTGGTGGGGGGAAATATATGGAATAGAAGAAGAGCCATAAAGAGGAACGAGACTACAGAGGGACTGGATACACTTGCAATAGTGAGATGGGTCGATACAGAATGACCAACAAGCAGATTTAGAAAACCTGTATTCTTAAATTTTAGTTATTGAAATTGGAAAACTTGACCCGAGATGAATTCTTTCACATTCACTTTTTTTTTTTATATAAAATATTTGCACTTGTACAAGCTTGTTTATGAAAGAAACAATATAAAAAATTTGATATTATGTGAGGAGATAATAGAAAGCTCAAAAAATTGTTTACTAACTCCATATACACATTACTGGACAATATACACACTGCCACATATTTACAAGTCAATTAATTGTATTGTATTGATTTCATTTAAATAAAGTGTGAAATTACTATAAAAAAAAATTAGTTTCCCATTAATTACTCATGTATATTCTGTACTGATGAATTGCACAACAGCCAAAAGGACCAGATGGTTTTTGAGGAAACTGGTGTTGCCTGCAGCAGTACATACAAGTAAGCCAGGGCAATCCAGTACAACCCTTAGGCCCGAAACGAAACCTCAATTTATTCATTAGAGTATTGCACTTTATCGAGGTTTGGTCCAGAGAAACAATTCTTAAAAACATCTTAGACCAACGTTTCCTCTATACTTCTAGACATCTTCAGCACATGGTACCTTTGTCTTTCTGAAAGAATGATTACATAGTTTGGTTCTATTTACTTATCTACTACAGTACTGCTCCCTGCAACATGTTTACTTAACCAGGTACAGTAGTGTAGTAGAGAAGTACAGAACCAAACTATATTATAGTTTTTTTTTTCAATAAACAAAATTTCCAGCCCTGAAGATGTCTCTAAATATTAAAGAAACGTTGTCTAAAGTGTTTTTGTGAATTGTTTCACGTTGTACCAAACCGTGATGGAGTGAAATACTACAGAGTATATGTGCTTGAGGTAATTAACTTTCATTTGGATTAATTTACTAAATTATTCCAGTTAATCTAAAGTAACACTTTTTTGACATATGCTTGTTCTTCTATATTTTCGAAAGCCTAAAGTCTGAGTTGAACAGGATTAGTTTTGATTTCATCCAAAGTTTGACTGAGGTTACAATTGATTTCATTTCAGTTGTTTGTACTTTATCTGTTACCTTTTGAGTTTTCGTAAGTTACTACTGACGTTGAGGGCCAGGTTAACTCAGTGACAACATGTTCGCGTTTGAACTGTTAGGTCTAGGGTTCAATAACCACTCTGGATCTCGGTTTATTCACGTAGGAAATGAATAAATCTGAGCACGTCGTCCCTCGGAGGACGTTAAGCCGTCGGTCCGAGCCTCTACGATGCCAGGTACTCGTTAAAGATCCCTGGCATTTAGCTACTCTAAATTCAATTGTGTTAGACAAAATTGAAGACTCCCAATGTAGAATTAATCTTCTTTGTGTGGTATCAAAAAGGGCCAATGTTCCGACTATGTGTGTTCCGTTGTGTCACTGCCACTGCAACCTAACATAACCTACTAGACAAATTTATTACTAAAAAAAATGAATCAATAATCAACCTAATCTAACCTACTTCTGTCATTGTACCTCTTAGATGTAACCATCATAATGAAGGGAAGCTATCCAAGAAATTACAACAAACACTTTGAAAAACTATAAATTACTCATAAATCTAATTTAAAATTCTAACGGTCAACTCTTCTACTTGTAAACGTGTTAAAATTAATTCATAATCAATGTAATTATTTATTTGTTTCAATTTTATTATAATTGTTATTATTTATTAGTTGATTACTGATCATATCTATCCAATATGCAATATCATTGGAAAGTCTAAAAGATTTAACAAATTTATGTTAAAAAAATTTATCTAGTGACTTTAAGAGGAATTTTATATTTATACTTCTAAAGAAGTATATGTCGTAAACAAAAATTCTGTATACAACAAATTTCATATTTAACTTGCTTTTATCGCTATGATAAGACAAAGAGGTCGACACCAATACTTTTAGTCAAAATTAAATAAAAATGAATTTTTTCCTAAAGGAGTATAATTTAACTTCTGAAAAAATTATTTTTCTATTTTAATATGATAAAATTAATTTCATGTTTGTTACCCTTGGACTTTTTCCTACCTAACAACCTACAGTTATCACAGTGTTGGTTTAAAGTCTGAGCAGTGTACATAACTTTATCCTATGATACTTATCATTTAGGGATTTCATATGGAAGGCGGAGAAATCTCATTCACTCAATAATTGAGACGTAAAGGTATCGATTCAGAACTTCTACCAATTATTCACGTCGAGTACTTGACTCCAAAAATCATTTGACTAGAATAAGATTTAGGACCCCCGATACAGACTCAACTGTGCAATTATCTCAGTCATAACTAGAAGTGTGCCAGTCAATTAATGAGTTATTTTCCGTTGACTAGAGCATAAGTGAAGACGTCGGGCTGCTGTAAGCCAAGCCGGATTGATAGTCTTCAGCCGGAGAAATCAAAAAAGAAGAAAGAATTTAATCTTAACATTGCTCGATTTGACATTTGATAAATATTTAAACAACTCGTATTGGCCATTTTCAATTTAACATATTATTACGAGTTCTAAAAACTTGTTGTTAAACTTGCTGATATGTCATAAATGTTTCAACTGATATTGACTATTCTCAACTAAATAACAAATTAATACAAGTTCTTACAATCGATTGCTAAAATTTTTTAAGTTTCTTAAAAGTTGTAACTCGTATTAACTAATGATGATTTAACAAGAAATTTTAAGACAAGTAGTTGAAATCTAAACTGTTGTTTTGGGAGATTTAAAGAATTATCAAGACTCTCAACAGTGCAGATGTTAACTTGAAGAATAACACTAAGTGTTCGAAACGCGTTGTTAGTTTAATATTAAACTTTTTTTTGTGTAGAGATGTAATTCTTGAAATACCCCAATATGAGTAAATACCACACTATAACAAATTGTACAAGTAATGAATTAAACTGTTCGTATTAGAACAGTTTGAGCGTAGCTCTGTGCCTGTTCATGTTTGAACATTTGCTTGCTCAAATCATTTTAATTAATTAATGGTATACTGTGGATGAAAACACAAAGTTTATAAACATCAGTTTATTCTCATTTTTTGTTATATAGACAATCATTTCTTTAATTTATTTTTAATTAAATACACTTTAAACTATTTAAAATCTTATTCTAGTAAATGATTGTTACAAGATTGCAAGTAAGTTTAACTAAGTCCTTCCAATGCACTTATATTCTTAAAGTATGAAAAGTAAGAGATGAAACAGAGAAGTAAGATGTTTGAAAACTTAAACGTCACTTCATTGAAGTTAGCAACTTAATTTAGTAATGATTCTTGAAAACAAGTTAGTTTCGATAGCAAAAGGAGATTTCTCATTTGTGAAGAGAAAGGACGATAAATTAGAAGCAAACTGAATGTCTTATCGCCACTTGAAGCTTGAGTGATCAATAGCAGGCCAATAAAGGCGACTCTGTTTGTATTTCCCAGAATAACTTGTTTTACAGAGGCCTGAGTACACCATTGTTACAGCGAAAAGAACACTCTTATTTCAATAAGTAACATATAAGGCAAAAGGCATGCTGCATCAAGGTCTTTGCTCTGATGACCTATGAACACTTCACAGCATCATCAAATTCCTTGTCTTAAACCTAAGACAAGAATTATTTTCAGGTTGATACTTAGAAAAAATTTCTATGTCAATGTAAAGTAGTCCGATTTGTACAAGTTACCCATTACCCCAAGTTGAGTTTGCAGTTTTTCTAACTATATCTTCTTTTTGGTTTTGGAAGTTTCTTAAGATTTTTTTATAGGTTATTAATATTTTGTTATAAATGTTAACCTTCTATAGTCAGCCGTATGGCGTTACAAAAAAATTTTAAAATCATAAAATATACCATAATACTCGTTTATACTATATATTTTTAAAATTAAGATATGAGCCGTTTATTTTGAAAGTGGCCTAATTCCATTTTCCAAAAAAATTTAGCTAGCTATTTAAATAATTACATTTTTACGTTATCTTTACCTTTTGCAGCAAATTGTACAAAATTTATTTAAAATTACTAAGAATTTTTATAACAAAAATTAGTTGATAAATAAAATGACAATATTTTTAAATTTTGTAAAACGCAAACCCTTAAATATCTCGATTTTAACATAAATGGAATTAGGCCACTTTCAAAATAAGCGGCTCATATAATCGACCCATTTTCTCATACGGTTCTATTTTATCATTTTATCTATTTTATCTAGTTTATCATAGAGAATTTTGACTCTAAAGGACAATTTCTCTACCCATCTGATCCTATCAATTTTAAATCTCATCCAAATATCCAAAATTAATGGGATGTAAATCAAAATCGTATGACTAAATATCTAGCAATATAAAAAAATCTGTTTATTTCCTTACAAAATATTCCTTAAAATAGTGGAATTTTGGTGCCGAAATTTTTGGTATAGCCGGAATTTAAATATCAAATTTTGCTAGTTATAACTGTTTTCGTTCTTGAAATATTCTGTTCTCACGCACACAAATACATAGAAGGATCAATGTGCAAAATTTTTTTTTTTGGACCCCGGTGATATCAAAATGTGTATTTCCGTTGAAAGTTCAATTTCAACATTTTAACCTGAATGCAATGCTTTAATTTTTATTTATTTCATATAGAGAGTAAATTAAAGTAATAAAGAGAGAGAGAGAGAGAGAGAGAGAGAGAGAGAGAGAGAGAGAGAGAGAGAGAGAGATAAAAGAATAACAATTCGAATTTATTAACCTTTAATTAACTAGCGTTAATAGGTTCATTTTTTAGTAAAACCGTCTCAGGAGTTTTAAAGTTTCTACTTCCAGTTCATTAATTTAAAATTATTACATTATTATAGCACAAAAAGGTTTAAAATGTTTTTAAAATTACTGAAAGAAACTAAAAAAAATAATAAATGCCTAATATTTAATACAATATTTTAAATTAATTAAATTAAATTAATTTATATGAATGGACATTTTATTTTACTTTAAAAAAAACATTGTTTGTTATTCAGTTTAAAGTAATCCAATTATAAGTTAATTAATTTTAATTAGTTAGTTAATTGCCTAATTTTATTAAATTAAAATATTGAAAAATAGTAATTAAGGAAGATGTTTCCTCTCAAAGTATGGGGCTCTGGGCCCAACCTTAATTTACTTCCACTGAGGATTTTCTTTCCAAAATATAATGATACCAGCATTATATTATTAATTATCAGTTCTATCTGATAAACAGTGTTTTGTGTAATTTCTATTGTAGTAATAATATATATTGTAGATATAAATTAATTTATTTATCAATAAATTGTAGGAATTTATTTTGTTGATAGACGCCATGTGAAACTGGTCCAATACAATATGAGATTGAGACGCATCGCTGCACACAATTTACATATACTAACTGCATTACCACGTTATTATTAAATAACTATTCAAAACTTTCCAATAACTGCTATAAAACTTTTTCACACTAATGCAATCTTTTTGCTTCTCTCGATACAATATTACTTCCTTAAATATCTCCTCCTGGTAATAGGACTTTCATTAAAACAATATTTTAAGTCACGTAACATACGTATTCATTGGATAAACCTATTTTATTCTATATACTCCTTAACAATATGTGCCTATCAAAACTATATAGCTAATCAAATGCTATTTCCCAAATTCCCAAAAACAAGTTTTTTGTTTTTTTTCTATCTCTTTTTGCAGATGTAATCATTCTTATTTTACTTATGATTTTGTTACTTGTTTATGAGTATAAGAAATTTTGTCAACTATTTATATTTATTTATCTACACTTATTTACTAAAGATGGTCTTTTTATACCTTAGAGCTTTATGAATCGTTAATTTTCAATTTATATTTCTAATTGTGGATAATAATCAACATGACTTGTGACCACCCCAGTAAGTGATATCCTTAAAATATTAAAAGAAAAAACTGCTCTTACTTCTTGGTTTTCTGCTTTACAATTATTATTAAACTCTTGATAATGATTTAGTATTATCAACAAGCGAGTGTTATCTGGAAAATTGATTGATTCATGATAAACATTTTCTATTACATACTACTATATATATATATATATATATATATATATATATATACATTATTAAATTTCTTCCCAATTTCTCTATGTATTATTTTTCGATACAGTTTTTCAAGATTTCGGATCTCACATTTCCATTTACTTGGTACTAAGTACAACAGTTCACCAAAAGATTTGTTCGTACAATCCATTTAATGATGAAAAAATTACAAATAAAATTACATAATGTATTTTTATTTGTAATTTTTTCATCATTAAATGGATTGTACGAACAAATCTTTTGGTGAACTGTTGTACTTAGTACCAAGTAAATGGAAATGTGAGATCCGAAATCTTGAAAAACTGTATCGAAAAATAATACATAGAGAAGTTGGGAAGAAATTAAATAATGTTTGTATAAACGAAGGTCTGCTACCTAGTTACACTAATATATATATATGTCAACCGCACTAAGTTTTGAACTTTTAACTGTAAAGAGAACAGTTTCTTTGTTGCAGGCAAAGAAAATTTATGATTTGGTACTAAATTTATATTTAAATCTGTAGTTATGCCTTGGTTTCTTTATAAATGTTTATTATAGATTCCAGATATGTATAAATTTTTTGTTCAATTTGGAAATATAGTTGTCGCCTTTATATATAAGTGTTTTATATAAACAAGGGTATATTTGTAGAGCTCTTCTCTAGGTTAAATCGACTCTTTTGATGGATGGATAGAGTTTCATTTGAGTAAATAGCCCCATATATTCTTTTCAAATATTGAACACTAAACAAACAAAAAATGCTCATAATTCATGATATCAACTTTTTTGTTGAAAGAAAAAGTAAAATCAAGAAAAATTAAATACAAAATTCAGACATTTAAGATTATAAAACTTGAAATTAATTAAATTTTTGCAAAATTTATTAAATTTATTTATTGATTATTATAAATTGTATAATAAAAATTGTACCAATTTTAAAAAAATTATTAAAATTTTAGAAAAACTTTAAGTGAGACTTCAATAAACATTAGTATCAGATGATCTCTACCGCTTTATTCATTTACTTTATCTACTTGTCTATTTGGTTATTTATCTATATATTTCTTTCCCGTTTATTTTTACTCAACAAATTATTTGATTTTTAAACAGAAGACCGAAGTAAACTGTGTTATATATATATAAATAAAAGTGTATAGTTAATACACTAAAAGAAATCACAAAAAGTTCTAAAGAATTGAAGAAGTAAGGAATTACCAGGTAGCTGGAGGTCAAATATCTATACTAGTTCATCAAATAATTAATACTTGTTAATTTTAATCATTATTAACATAATTCCTAAATCAATTTCTTAATTTTTCACGTATATTAATTAGACATTGATCAATCGATGTATTACAAAATACTTGCATTAATTAATCAATTAATCGTGTATATCTTCTGTGTGTGAGTGTATGTGGTGTTCGCGTGTGTGTGTAAATGTGTATAATTCATCGTTCATTTAAACACAGAGTCAACTTATTATTTTAATTAGTGATAGGGTTCAGATTGGTTTTTTTTTATTATTGCCAATTCTTAATTTAAGTTATTTCATTTCTTAATGATTTAAAATTTATATACTTTTATTATACGTTTACTGAATCTTTTTTTAATTTAAAACAAATATTTATGAAGGCCATACATTTTTTTATTTTAAAATTTTTAATTTAATTTTAATTTTTTTTTTGTTTATTCATCAACACCTCTTTAAGTTTATTTAACCCTTGCATTAACGGACAATAAGAACTGATTTTACAAGTGGATTAGTTAAGTTTCCGTTTAGAGATTAATTTGGAAAAGGGGGGACATATTATAAATAAATTAATTATCCTTAAAAACTTTAGATTGTTGAATAAAATTGATTTGTAACTAATACATTTATTTCGACCATTGAAATAATATGAATGAAATTATTATTATTCATTAATATTACTAATTCAAAACATAACTAAATTATTAAATTAAATATAATATATTTTAAAAAAAAAAACAAATATTATTATAAGATGGATTGAAATAGTAAATTGGTATTAAAGTGAAAGGAAAGCGATAGGGGAGAGATAGTCAACAAGTTGGCGGTACTACCTGTTGAAGAGGGCAACTCGAAGCGTGGACTGAGCCAGTGAGGCAGGGACAATCGATAGAGCAGGTGCTGGGCGCCTGGGCCCGCCCTAGCGGGCTGCGCTTGCAGTCAGAGCCATCTCGCGTTTAGAGAGCGCTCCCCGAGCCATCGCGGCGACACGCGTGGCGTGTGCCGTGCACAGCTAGCGCTCCCCAGCCATCGGGGCACACGCGTGTCGTGTGCCTTGCACAGAAAGTGCTCCACGAGCCATCGCGGCGACACGCGTGACGTGCGCCGTGCACAGCTAGCGCTCCCCAGCCATCGCGGCGACACGCGTGACGTGTGCCGTGCACAGCTAGCTCTCCCCAGCCACCGGGGCACACGCGTGTCGTGTGCTGTGCACAGCTAGCGCTCCCCAAGCCAACGGAGCACACGCATGTAGTGTGCCCTGCACAGAAAGTGCTCCACGAGCCATCGCGGAGATACGCGTGACATGTGCCCAGCTAGCACTCCCCGAGCCATCGCGGCGATACGCGTGACGTGTATGGCTCTCTAAGTCATAGGGAGCCATATGACACATGTCATGTGATGTGCACAGTTAGTGTTCCCTAAGCCATCGTGGCACACCCGTGTCATGTACCGTGTACAGAAAGTGCAGCAAGAGCCATCGCGGCGACATGCGTTCGTACGCCGTACACAACAAGCGCTCCTTGAACCATCGCGGCGAAACGTGTGTCGTGTGCCGTGCACAGCAAGTGCTCCCCGAACCAACGCAGCGACACGCCTGACGTGCACCGTGCACAGTAATCGCTCTCCGAGCCCTCGCGGCGACACGCTTGCCATGTGGCGTGCTCAACAAGCGCTGCCCGAGGCATCTAGGCGACATGCGTGTCGTGTGCCCTGCATAGCATCATAGGTCTTATCTCCCCTCGAGTGCCCCGCGATTCTAAAGCCCCCTCCATACAATCGCGACAAGGGCTGCAAATGCAATTATCATGCAGTGGAGCTCATTGCTACCTGACAAATAACAGGCCGGTCTTGCAGACTGGTCAAACTGCGCTTGCAACAGAAACATCCCATCTCCAAGTCCGAGAGCCGTTATTATGCACGCAATATGTACTGTGTGAGTGTAGTGCATGACAACAATTTATCTCTTGAAACGATGGAGTAATTTTTAAAATACATGAAATGAAGTTATTGCAATTTGAAAAATAATATGCATGCTGGTCTTGCAGCAAGGATCGCCTCAGTTCCATAGATAGCTCTCCTTGAAAACATGACAGGAAATGCTTACGTTCATGTGAACACGCAATTAATGTCAACAATTGAGTTCATGAAAGAAAGCTTTCTTTGCAGCCTCTGCAGTACCTTTATTATATACACTCATTCTCCTGTTGCTACGAATTCATTTTTCGAAATTCCGATTTGGATTAATTAAATCTGCAATAACTTTATAAACCATAGTTTATATCAAGTTTATGCAAACCATGGTGTGTATTCTTCACCAGTCCGAATACAGGTTAGAACTCAGTCATTGTACTGTTTTTCTTTGCCACTTTTTACCTCAGATTGCTTATACTGTGTAACTATTACTAAGGATTTTCTCTATTTTTGTATCTTTCTATTTCACTTTCTTTGTCATTTGTGAGTCCCTTCCATTTCTAACAGAGTACCTTACCATCTCATTTGTTGTCCCATAACTTTCCTATACTTCGAAATCCTGTCTACACCTACCATCCTCTCATTCTTTCTGACCCTCCATCTCTTGCTCTATATATATTCCTCTTTTCTGCCATCTCACTCTTCTCTTTCTCCCTACAAAACTTTTCCCTCTAAACCTTTTTCTCTTCTTCTTTGGCCATCTTATTCACCAATTCAATTATAAGAATATATTTATTTTCCTAAATTATTTAAAAAGATTCTTTTTCCAAAGGAGAGAGTCTCAAATTATTTATTCAAAGTTACACCCAGATAACTTGAAGAAAGGAGAGAGAATACAAAATCGCTTCAGCTGTTCATACTCAAATAATACTCACCACGATGAAATGCATGTAACCATTCACGTTTGCAAGACTAAAAAAGTAGCCACAAAGGGCTCAATCTACTGACTGCATAAGAGTTGGTAAATAAATTCACTTAAAACAAAGTTGAATAAAACTCACTCTAGATTTTTAAATTTAGTAAAGCAATAAAGTTGAGTTCCAACTTTTGCTAACCTTATTAGACACAGTATGTAATCTGAAATAAGTCTTGATCCCTTTTATAAACTATATATTGAATAGGGTTGAACGTTCTCTCTCGCATTCTATATTAACAAATAAGAATCGTTTTTGACTTTCATTGATTTTATCAGTTAAATAAAGCCTGGAATCAGAATTTAAATCTTATTTATTCACAATAAAGATGTTTATTACCCTATTTTCAAAGCTATTTCTTTTCTTATATTTTCACTCAATAGCTTTATAGAATGGTAAAAGCAAGTAGAATGATTTCTATTCTGCTGGGCAATGGTTGATTATTACATATAATCAATAATATACTGCAATTACAATAAAAACAGGAACTTCCTAATTCAGAGCATATTTAGCAAGAGTTAAAATTTCTCTCTTTACATGGGCGTTCTTAAAAAACTGACAAAAAAACTGTTGCAACAAAATTATTATTGCGTTAATCTATATAAATAAAACATAACTATATAATATATATGTATTTGTGTCTTATATCAAAATCGTGATGATTTAACATATCTCGATGAAGTTTTATAATTAGTTTCTCACCTATGTAAATCAAATCATTGGAAAGTTTCATAACGACTGTTATTTCTCCTGTCTTTAAGATAACTGAGACTACTGGGTATATATTTTACCATTCAAGGAAAGATGTGAGTTTTTTTTGTTTTTTTTATTACTGAAGTTAGGGATTCAAATGATTGTAATGACCGTAGATTTTCATACGGCTAATAGAAAGTTTTGTGCACGCCTTTTCTCGAAAATCATACAGTGTGATGTACTCGTGAAGAACCCTACTCTAATAAACCTGAGCCAGGTGAAATACAAGACCCCAGAATGTCGCTCACCCATAACTAAAAAATGACCCACACATTCCGACCCTAGTGCAAACTAAATGAATAACTGTGTATCAGGGAGCGTTGAAGATGAACACATATTTACCTTGCATTGACTCCAAGTGTTTTTTTTAAAAAGATACATTACTTTCAACAACTTCATTATGAAAGTAATAAAATAAAATAAAAAAGCATTAGATATGTTTTCATTAAGATTAAAAAAATTCAAATACACTAACATGCATAAAGTTTTACATTTCAATGTAAATATATATTAAATTTTTTTATTACACGTGCAGTTTTAATTTTTAAGTCAGATATAGGTATTATGAATTTAGTAAACTAATGAGAACTAAATGATCAATCTGACAAGTTAATTTGCGTGAAAATCATAAAAGTGACACATGTTTTGAATGGAACTTTATCACCATATTTCCTTCAGAAATGAACGAAATTCTATGGTAAAAGAACCTAAATTTTGAAGGTTTTAAAAAAAGCTCAACTATATAGCAGCCACCACCGCAGGGTTAACTTAAAGAAGAATTGACTGGATAAGGGGTTACGGAAAAGCTGCGGGATTTGGATGATACTGTCTCTTAGGTTCGCATATCAGGGAGGTTTTAATCCCCCCTCCCCTCGCAGATTCACTCAACAGTGTGGCAGTCATGACACCAAACACGAGATATGAAAGCCTTGGCAACACCGTGCGCGGATTTCAATCAATATCACAACGTTGTAGCCTCTGTTTGTTCTCAAACTCCTGGGATTTTAGTCATTTCTAAAAATACACAACCCAAAACACTCAAATAATTATATTCTTTTTTTTTGAAATGATGCCCTTATTGTAGATATTATAATATAAAAAAAACATCACATAATCAATAAATAGAAAGATGAAAAAGTTCTAAAGCCATCCATGGTAGGTGACTGTCAATGAACTTTGACGTTTGACTAAGATCTTTGACTAAGGGCTATCGCAGAAAACATCAAATATTCCTATTAATTTTTTAAGGATTTTTTCAATTGTAGAGTCATACGTATTTTTTTAGTGTGTATTTTTCTGAAAACACCAAGATATTACTACATGATCACAAATGATTACATATTCTTTCTTATTCAGTCCTAATACTCTAGACTTCAGTCTTTTGTTGGAACTTTGTTAAATACATCTTGCATAAACATTTGCCTTGTTTTGTGGGTGTCCCTATGCAATAATGCCTCTTGATAGAATTCATTCATGATTTTATGTTATGATTGTCGGAAGTAACTTTATTATTGAGTGTTCCGATAGCAGGCAGGTTCATAAAAGATGAGCAGCACTAGAGGATGTTCGTGAAATATCCATCTACCAATTTCAGTTATAATATTGTTTTAATCTCTAAGTTTGTTCATTCGTCATATTCTAACTTCTTAAGTAATAACTCCATAGTATGTTCTAATCAGTATACGTTCCATCCAGTTTTCTAAATATTGTAATACCTGTCAAGGTGCCTGCATTACCAAATATCAACTTGCATGTACAACCTCAATAGCACAATTGAACAAGTTTTGTGCCAAATTTCTTCCAAAATTCCACCAAGCATTGGACATCGGGGATTTGAGGGAATGAGGGTGTCAATATCCTGGGGAGAAAGGCCCTCACACACAGCACTGTTATTAAGAAGAGAAACTAAGTTCTTGAGGAAAAGAGGAATAGGGTTGGAAGAAAGCTGTTGATTTCCTCAAGAACTTAGTTTCTCTTCTTAATAACAGTGCTGTGTGTGAGGGCCTTTCTCCCCAGGATATTGACACCCTCATTCCCTCAAATCCCCGATGTCCTGTTTTCTACCTGCTCCCTAAAGTCCACAAGCCCTTCAACATGCCTGACTCCCCTCCCGCCGGTAGACCTATCGTTTCCAGTTATGGCTGCCTTACAGAAAGACTTTCCGCCTTCATTGATCACTTCCTACAGCCTCTAGTTCGGAACCAACCTTCTTTCTGCAAAGACACTTTCCATTTTCTCCAAATTCTTAAAAATCTTTCTCTTCCCTCTACCCTTGATCATCCTCTTCTCATGGTTGCCATGGACGTCACTTCTCTCTATACTTCAATCATTCATTCTGAAGGTCTGGACGCTCTGCGATACTTTCTTGATGGCAGAACCGCACCCCTTAATCCTTCCACATCCTTTCTAGTCTCTTTGGCTGATTTCGTGCTACAGCATAATGTCTTTCAGTTTGAGGGTCGTTATTAGCTTCAAACCAGAGGCACAGCTATGGGTACGATTATGGCCCTTCTTACGCTAATCTTTTCATGGCCAAATTAGAGCAGGATTTCCTGGCCACCTGTCAACTTCTTCCACTCCTTTATCTCCGTTTTATTGATGATATTTTCTTCATTTGGCCCCATGGCAAACATAACTTAGAACTTTTCCTACACTCCTTTCAAAATTTCTGCCCCTCCATCACTTTCACTTACGACATCTCCGACAGACTTATCACCTTTCTTGACGTTGACGTTACTTTAGACAATGGACACTTCTTGACTTCCGTACATATAAAACCCACCAACTCCCAACAGTACCTCCATTACAATAGTTGCCATCCATCCCATGTTAAAAAGTCTATACCTCGATCCTTGTCCCTCCGTATTCACAATATCTGCAATAATCTCCAAGACCGCAGACATCACCTTAACCTCTTAAAGGATAAATTTTCTGAACGAGGCTATCCTCGCTCCTTCATTGATAGTCGTGTTTTACCGGCTGACATCTCCCACCAACCCAGACCCAAGAGGGATAGAAGTAACGCTTCCTTCTTCCTGACAACCTACTTCCCTGGCGCTTATAAGCTTCGTGCTGTTATTAAGGAGTCTTTTCCGATTCTGTCTACTTCTACTTCTACTTCTTCCATCTTTAATCACCCCCCTTCTATTTCCTACCGTAAACCTGCCAATCTAAAAAGCATTTTCTCTCATATTTCCCCTCAGCCTTCCAATCCTGTTCCTGGAATGAAACAATGTGGACGCCGTGGCTGTCAAACTTGCCTGATTGTTAATCCTAATCCTTCCTTCGATTCCCCTCTCCACCATAGTTCCTACCCGGTTCAGGTCAATTCCTCCTGTACCTCGAGCAACTGTGTTTACCGACTGGATTGCACTCAGTGTGACTCCTTTTACGTTGGCTTAACTTCTAATAAGTTGAGCCTTCGTATGAATGGTCATAGGGCTTCAGTCGGTCAACGCAGTAACTATCCTGTAGCCATCCATGCGAACTCGCATGGACTCAGTTTCAATGACTGTTTCAGGGTTCAGATCCTCAAACAGATCCCCGAATCCAACAATAAAGTTACCCTAAGAGCTTCAGAGGAGGCATACATATGCTTACTTGATGCTCGCTCTTCCCCCGGACTCAACCTCAACCGATAATTTATTTATGATTTATTTATTTATTTATTATTTTTTATTTATTTATTTATTATTTTTTATTTATTTATTTATTATTTTTTATTTTACTTTTTATTTATTATTTTTATTAATTTTAATTTGATTTATCTACTTTTTTATAATTTTTTATAGTTATAATTTTTACTCGTTCCTTTTACGTCTTAATTTGGCTCTTCATTTCCTTCCCTCCCTTCCCCCGCTTGGTGGTAAGTGGTGGGGTACTGGCTGCGGTTTCCGAGTTCAGTACCGCCCTGTCTTCCTGCGGGACTCTTCGCTCTTCGCTCTTCGCACCTCCTGATGACGACGATTGTCGAAATATCGATGTGAGTTATGTCTGTGTCTTTCTGTGTGTTTCCTTCGTTTTTTATTTTATTGTAAAAAAGTCCGCTGGACCGTTTCTTTTAATTGTATATATATATATATAATATATATATATATATATATATATATATATTATATATTCTATATTTTGTTATTGAGGGCTAGATCAAATAAAAGAAAATAAACTCCTTCCTAGGACGACGTTTCGATGTATTTGTACATAATCTTCAGGGCTAAAATTAGAGTAAGAACTATAATATATTTACCAAAACAATCTACAACTCACATAGAGAACTAACACAAATTTTTTGAGACCAACAGATACATACAGAAGGTTATTTTATAATCAGAGTTGTTGAGTACACATCTATATTTTAAAGTATCAGACAAAAGGAAATTAGTTTTACCTTGGAAAGTATGCTAATGGTTATTTAAGTTACATGAGAATTAATTGGTTATAAGTACGAAAAACACTACTTTGTTGTATTCATCTATCATTTTAACAAACAGGGAGGGTGAACATATGAAGGTTACATAAAGAAGATGATGTACAAATACATTGAAACGTCGGCCTAGGAAGGAGTTTATTTTCTTTTATTTGACCTAGACCTCAATAACAAAATATAGAATAGAAGAGGTCAAGAACAATTTTTTGAGATTTATATATATATATATATATATATATATATAGGTGTGTTCTCTAATCGGGGTTCGGTCAATTTTCCAGGATAAAAAATCAAACTGTCGTTGCCAACGTTTCGGTTTTATTTAAAACCTTTTTCATAGGCAGAAGTAAGAATTTTTTAACTAAGAAAATGAAATTTACATTATTTAAAGGAACAACAATGTTAGCCGGACAAAACCTTCGACTAGACTAATAAGATAACATTACAAATAATGTAATGTAATTACAAATAAATTATTTGTAATGTTATCTTATTAGTCTAGTCGAAGGTTTTGTCCGGCTAACATTGTTGTTCCTTTAAATAATGTAAATTTCATTTTCTTAGTTAAAAAATTCTTACTTCTGCCTATGAAAAAGGTTTTAAATAAAACCGAAACGTTGGCAACGAGAGTTTGATTTTTTATCCTGGAAAATTGACCGAACCCCGATTAGAGAACACACCTATTCTATCAAACGGTCGATATATTATTGAATCTGTTATATATATATATATATATATATATATGATCAAACCACAATATGAAATGGGAAAACAAGACTAAGATCTTTCAGCCGTAACAAGCTTTCAAACGAAGACCGCTTGTTACGGTTGAAAGATCTTAGTCTTGTTTTTCCATTTCATACTGTGGTTTGATCATTGATTGTCATTTCACGTATTTATGTGAAGTCTTTATATATAAATAAAAATAAGAAATTTTATATATATTGGTCCGATAAAGATTCTTCTTGACTTAGTTTCCAATCTTATGTTATTACGCTGATCAGAGTAAGATCCGTCGAATCTGCTGCTTTAACTGACTCAAAAGTAGTGTTCCCTTTGGAGTCATTCAATAAATATGTCTCATAAAGTAGTACACTATTCCATTGCTTTACCTCTGTCATTTGTTAAACAGTTCATACAGCAATCTACCGCTACTGTATAAACACATTAAGTATCCTTATTGGTCCTTGGCGAGCAAAACGTCTAGTAAATGTATTTGTTATTCATAGAATTGATTTCTAATGGGAAAACAACAGCTAACCTCCCTGTTATACTTAAGCTGTTCCTCCTACCAGCATGAGGTCTTCATTCAGTTCATTATGGCAGTCAGTTAAGCGTTACGAGTAAATACAGCTAGAGCATCCCTTCATCCTTGAATCCCCTTCACAAAAATTTGCCATTCAGGTGTCACCTTACTCTTTGTAGCAAATAATATGTCAATATAATTTAGCAAGGCTGGAAATGTCTATTTTTTATAACATTTATAATCTCTCTTTGTTTATTAAAGAATATCGTCTGAGGTATTACTGTAATAATTATATATTAATTCTTAAACTACTTTTTGCGTCTGTTTTGATTTCTTTGTACAGCTCTGATGCTGCTATTGAAATCTAGCAAAACGTTAACCTAAGTGAAGTGTATTTGTCCTTTGATCAAACCTCGAAAACCTTTTTTTCATGCTGTTTTATAAGTCAATGTAAACAATGAACACAAATGTTAAAAAAACCGACAAGTACCGCAAGTAATCCATTATTCAAGGATGAATTTTCTGTTTTTGATGCTTTGCATTAGTTGGAATTTAATATTTTTTGTATACTTTCTAATATTATGTTCAATTTTTTGAGAAATAAATTGCAGTATTCTTTAATTAGCCGTTTAGGGTTAAACAAATATTTTCTGAAATCATAAAATGTGCTATAACGCCTCTTCTGGTAAATGTCATTCCACAACTTATCCCCCACATAATACTCTATTTTTTTGTATGACGTCATCTACATCCATCAAACAGTAAGGCTTATATCTTCTTCACAAGATTTCAGGTTCAATCATATGTAAAAAATTTTACATTTAAAATAAAAATCTTTCCAGTTGTTTTAAAAATATGTTAACTTTTTTAGTTATTGCTCCTATCACTTCTATGATAATGCCAAAATGTCATGACTCAAGAATAAGTAGTATAAAGGAAAAAAATGTTGCCTAAAATCACTAATAATGTTTTAACCAGATTTCTTTGTAATCTGGTTTAAAATTTCTTTGTAATTTCCATAGGACATGGAAATCGAGGTTGTGAACTGCATTCCTGTCGAATCAGATCCACGCACACCCACCTAATAAAGAAAATACAGCTGTATGTGGCTAGCATAGCTATATACATACATACACCTATATGTATCAACATACGAATACATCAAAGAAATCTACTTCAAATAGGCTCCCTGTGTCCGGTTTAACCAGTGATATGAATAACCGATACCTATCACATCTGTAACAAGATTTCACAATAAATACCTGAAACAACAAACAACGTTCAAAGTACAATCAGAAACGAGAAAAAAGACTAAGATCTTTCAACCGTAACAGGCGGTCTTCGTCAGAGTCCAATCCCAACTGACATCCTATAACATGTACTAAGTACAACTGGGCCTTACTTTGTACCTCTTGTGGAGGAAAGCTAAAGCCTTTGATTGTCCGTGTTAGAAAAGAAAACAGTCTAAAGCAAATCAATTACCAGTCTTTTTCAAAAGCAAACCAAAACCTTTTATAATTATCTTGCCAGCTTCATAGTCAATGAAAACTGCACTTTTTTTAGCTGTAAAGACTATTGGGTATTGCAAAAACAACAGATATTCTTATAGTCAGTTTGTTATGGTTATAAAACAGGATATCAAAGTTCCAATGCTGATTTGTTCTATTATAGGTTGGTATTCTCCATCAACAAGTTTTTACTGAATATTTCTCAATGTTTTTATGTGTTCAAAAATAAATTTGAAGTAAAGTTGCGGAAAGTGAATTAAACAAATCTTTTATTTATATGTTGGCTTTCGCCAGTTGATAGCGACAGAAGTCTATTGTTTATCGAGAAGTTTGAACCGTATATTACTCTAGTCTATTTTTTGAAAATATCCGTCCGAGATATTTCCCTAGGACCTGTTTCTAGAGCCATGTTTCTTAGGACTACTGAGTCAAGGGCCCAAGTCTTTAAGGTTATTGTATCTAGGTGCTAATTCATCTAGAGCTTAGTGTGTCTTAGAACTAGTATGTTTATTAATCATTGCCAATAAAATAAATAACTTTTATGACAGTATGCTTGGCCTTGGATATGAAAAGATGGCATTGTTACAAAGCAAGCTAACATTAGTATAAGGTGTAGTTTTTACTGTCAAAGTGATTGGATACTTGTGATGATCCAGTAAATGATTAGGGCATACGATGGAGGGAAGAGCAGAGTTTAGCTTTTAGAGATCAATGCTAGCACACGTGTCAGCTAAAGCGAAACTGTAACAAGGTTCTCAACTTTGAGGACACGGTCTATTCGCAGTTAATTGGAGTCAGATGTTTCGCTTTGACACTGGCTCTACCTTCCGCTAGATTGACCACCTTAATAAGTGGAAAGCTTACAGTTTTGGCGAATACACCCCTCCAGTTCGATGCATTTAACAATTACAAAATTATCTTCTCTAGGTACTAATAACAGATTTTCAGTCATATTAGTTTAAGAAATGTCCATAAATCAATTACTTTGTTACTTACATGGGCTTTTCGTTAAATGTGGGTCTAATTATCTCCATGGATCAAAATTAATAACACCTAATAGTGTTTATATAGTAGATTACAGAGTGTTTCATACAGAACACAGAATTTTAATTAACATTCAATTCTCTCTCCAATTTGAAATCTATACATTGTTTCTATTCATAACTATAGAGTAGTTCAGCGGAAAACAAGTTATTTTTACCCTCAATAAATCTGTCAAAACCTCGAGATCAATTTTCATGATTACCAATAGTAGAGTAATATTAATATTGATTTTACGCAACGGCCGCATTCCAAGGGTCTTCAGAACTCCTTTTGGCACATTCAGCGATTTCACGGAAATCATTCAGAAGTGCATTCATACAGAGTATATTCAAAAGGTTTATTGAAGATAGAAACCGTAATTTGACTCTCTTTTACATCTGAAAGCGTTTTCAGATCAACACCAGCACCATTTTTATCAACAAACTGTCTCCATTTGTCATTTTCATTTTTCCAACTTTACCATAAAATTTTACTATGAATATATAAGAAAGTTTCACTTTATTATTATTGCAATTGCCACTACACCACACTCCTCCAGGAGACGATAAGACAATTCAGACATTAAATCTATACTCATAAATTTACACACTAGGAATATAGTACCACCATAAAATCGGCTGGAAACTGGAAACTAGATTGTCTCGATCTGGTAAGTTTTGTCATTGTTCTCTGAATGGAAGATTTTATTTCCTGAAGAGGAGTCGTTATCTTCTTCCATGTGTGGCGACAAAGTTTCTTCATTGTTGTTGTTATGGAAAAGAAAGCTGGTTTTATCCTATCAAGGATATATTTACATTTTTACCTTTTATTGCAAGATTAAATATCTATCTACCCTTCAAACTACTTTGTATGGTATAATGTTTTACTAATAAAGCCTCCTTCATATCCATGTATTCATACATATGCAAAGTCACTCTTTCCACGGAAAACGAAGATTTAGATGCCCTCTTATGAATCGGATTAGGTTTCATATTGACACATTTGATTTGAACTCGAATGTGGTTGGTCCCTCACGTTATTCAAGAATAAAATGTTGAGAAAATCTTCAAGCAAATCAAGCATGTTGTCGTATATCATATCTGTAAAGTAGAGGTTCAGTCTTCTAGAAGACCATGAAGAAGTTCCATGAGGACAGCTGGCAAAGTTGGTGAAGAACATTTGGTTAACTGGGCTAGCATGCGCCTAACAAGCAATGGAAACATTCCAGCTGACCATAGTCTCAGAGTAGTGAGTTGTTAGAGCCATCTTAGTTCCACATAGTTTGGCAACTAACTTAGCTATCCATGGGGATCAAAAAAAGCAATTTGTGTCTTTGATCTGTCTCAACTCCATTAGCACAGTAATATAGGACACCCATCAATCAAAGACTGCCCAAACCACTGTATCAGATTTCTACAAATACTTTTTTATTTATTTTTTATGATTGTTTATTTATTTAAATAATAACATTTATTTAAATTATTTGTTTTTATAATAATTTGTCTGATACTCTTCTGAGAAAAAGAAATATTTTTAAATAATAATGGAATCACTTGAGCTTAATTCATGAATGTAGAAGGAGCCCATGATAGACTGCTTCCAGCGAAGAATGGCACTTATGGTATATATATATAACAGATTCAATAATATATCGACCGTTTGATAGAATAGGTGTGTTCTCTATTCGGGGTTCAGTTAATTTTTTGACCGAACAAATTTGACCGAACAATGGTCAAAAATTGACCGAACCCCGATTAGAGAACACACCTATATCTATAGACTTGTCCATAACTCTAAAAGAAGCCGGAAAAACTGTTGTGTATACAGAATTCCTTGCAAGGATTGCGAGTTAGCTTACATTGGACAGACAGGAAAAGGAATTGACACAAGGATTAAACAACATCAGCTTTCTGTTAGAAGACAAGACGATAAAAGTACCTTTTTCCTACACATTAGAGACAAAAATCACTTAATTAATTGGGAAGAAGCAAAGGAGTTGGTATTTATGTCATGTGAAAGAAGAAGAAACATTGTTGAAAGCGCCCTCATAAAAGGCTTTTCTAAGAGCTTAGTCAACACTAGTCCAGGCCTTTTTAAATTAGATGAATTTCTAATTGAAGGAATCGTTAAACAAATCAAGACTATTTCAACTGTAATAGGGAAAAATACTGTCAATGATGCCAATCTTAATCCAAATTTAAATCAAAATTCATAACCTGCCTACAACTTGTATACACTTGCTCTCTGACGATGTGAAAACGAAAGGCCTCAGAGCGACTATCTTCATTCATTTGTGGTGAGTTACCTGAATATATATATATATATATGCATGCTTTTAAAAACATGATGTCTGTTTCCACTTGGTTCAATTTCGTCTTATATTTTCCTAAATTACGAATTTTTTCCTTTAATTCAGAGTTCAACTTAAAAATTAAATCACCATAATTTTTTTAATTTATTATTGGACATGTTTCGGTGTTACATCCACCATCTTCAGCAAATAAAAACACTTTTTTTTTTTTAACAATTAAAACTACACTTAACAAATTAACCTAATACTTAAAATCACATTTCAATAATAAACATAAATGAACAGGTTAACAATGTTTATTATGTTTATAATTGGAATGTGATTTTAAGTATGTATTAGATTAATTTGTTAAGTGTAGTTCTAATTGTTTTAAAAAAAAAAATTTAAGGTTTTTATTTGCTGAAGATGGTGGATGTAACACCGAAACATGAATGACATGTACATCAGGAGATTAATCTCCTCAAAAGCTTTTACATCCAATAATAAGTCAAAAATTTACATTTTATTGAAAAAATAACTATGTTTTTTTTATAAAAATTGAAAATTTCTTTCATTTTTTCCTTCTGAATCATGAATAAGTACTTTATTTCGCTGTCTTAAAATCCTATCTGTTTTTCCAATACAGTAGTGTCCGAAATCATTGCATCTTATTCCCTAAATCTCCTTTTAATCGATTATTATCACTATTTAAAAATTTCATTCATTAAGCAAAGAAATGAATTAGAAAAATCAAAATGCTTAATAAATTTCTATTTATATTAGGCATGTTAAATATAATAATAAAGATGTAATACTAACAATTTATATTACATTTAATGATATACACAGATAAGGATATCTACCCCTGATTTTAAGTTTTGTTCAAGGGTGCAACATACATATTGATTAGAGCATTTTGTTAGACAAATCCATCTATAGAATGCATCAGACATTGTATGTTAGATTGACGTTGATTTCTTTACATGTGAAAATTCCATTCTTATTAAATCTTATTTTACATTATTGTAATTTTAAATATTTTTTTTACCAAACCACTAAACTTTTTTTATGCTTCTCAAAACTGAAAAAAGTCAATATAAACAATGTAAATAAATGTAAAAAAACCGAACAAGTAAAGTACATAATCCGTTAGTCCAGGACAAATATTCACTTTTTATAGCTTTATTATATCTTTATGGTAATGAAAATGTCACGCATTTTTTTTATAAACTGCTAATTTTTTATTAAAATATTTGGCAATTTTCATTGTTTTTTAATGAGCCGCTTAGCATCACAAAAAATTTGTCTTCAACAGAAAATGTACTATAACGCTTCTTTGGTTCTTGAAATTTTAAAAAAAATTACCTCAACTCATCGCACATATAATGTTCTATTTTTAGATATAATTTTATTCTGATCTGTCAAATGGTATAGCCTATATCGTCCCAACAAACTTTCAGACTGAATGATAAGTCAAAATTTTTACATTTTATTAACAAAAAAATATTTCCGGTTGTTTTAAAAGTCTGAAGATTTATGTAATTATTGCTTTTGTAGCTTTAAAGATAGTGCAAAGTTTCAAGACTCTAGAGCCAGGGTGTCAAACTCAAATCACAGAGGGCTAAAATAAAGTACTAAAGTAAAGCACGAGCCCAACTCGATATTTATTGAAAAATTAACTGATAAGTAATGTTTAACCTTTTTATATGGAAACAAACTTTAGCTTTGCTTAAACAACGAATCTGGTATTCATTTCTTATTTAAATAAATAAATCAAGTATGTCTCTCCTCGTATCCTTTCAAGTTCTTTTTTAATCTAAACCTTTTTCAAAGCAAACAATATAGAACCAAAAATAATAGTGTCATTTAATAAAAAACTAACTGTATACATATATATCACAAAGAAATATACTAAATTTGAAGTAAGTACACAAAGGTGTTTTAAACATCTTGAAGTTCATTCAGTAATCATTAAAATAAAACAAATAAAAGAAAATTATTACCATAAAAAAAGTTTCTTTTCACTGAAATTATTTTTTAAAAATGCATTACTTTCATTAAAAGAAATGCTCAAATAATCAAAATAAAGTATTAAAGAATCTAGAAATTAGAAAAATTTGGCCAATTATTTCCTATTTAAATCTTAAATAAATATGATATATGATTAAATTTTATGTAAACCATTTTAAAACCTAATTGCACAGAGTATACTTAAAAAAATAGTTTTATATAATTGTGTTGATATTGCTTTTAATAATAAACATTTCATAATGTCATTCATAAATATAACCATATATACTCGTATAACTGCAGTTTCAAAATATGAAACATTTTCAATGAATTTAACAGCTATATGATAATAGAGAATGAACCAAAGTAAGTTTACAGTTACCTCTTTTCTTTGCTACATGATGATTCCAATTGGTAAACAATTACAATACAGGTAAAAGAAATGGATGTTAAATTAATACTGGAAGTTGGAAATGCTTAGCTTGTTCTAATGAGAAGGTTATTAATTGTAACCAAACTTTTAGACCTGTATCATGTTCTCATATTTTTCCGAAATCATTTTTAATTAATTTAATTTTACAGTGTATGATTATAAATAATGTATTTTATTTATTAATTAAAGCAATATGTCAGTAATTAATAAAATGTTTAATGCTAAATGAATCATCATGACATTGTAAAACCAAATTAATACTAATAACTGAATTGAAATAGCCAATTATATTAAATATGAAGCAACCATAATTATAAAAACAATGATAACTATTATTGAATTCAAATTGCAAGAGTTATACATAATGTTAGAAAGTAATATATTCTATTAAACTTCCATAAATTAAAATGAAATCCTAATTATTTCAATAATTTATTTCTGATAAGATAATTATTTGACATTATGATAAATAACAAGCACATTATTATGTATTTTAAGTTAATTTATCATACTATATTTAAATATAGGTATGTATTATTAATTGTAAGATAATTTTATTTTAATTAAAAGACGCTAAAATTTAAGTGGCCATATTGGTTGAACAATATCACTAAGAAATTGTCATCTAATTATTTGTTGAAATAATTATTATTAAACTAATTAATTATTAAAAATATGTGTACAAATAGTTGCAAAAACGACCGTACTCACCATTATCTGAATTATTATTTGATGAGATATCCAGGAATATTGTTCTTTTCAGAAAATTATATTCGGTATTATAACGGGATACATTAGAACACTACCGAGCCGTATTCTCAACTGGACCAATGAAGGCACAATGACTTGCATATGACGTTACTCAAGCAACATTATTTCAATTACGTCATTTATGGTTTCACTTAGTCTCTTTTTATAAAACACTATTTTACCTGCTTTCTTTGAAGAAATATGTGAAATGGCTAGGACATTCCTATATACTCGTATTACTAGACTACCAGTGACCCGTTCGGTCAAAGATTCTCAACAATTAGCAAATATGTCTGTTGACTTCTCATTTTTATGACTAAAAAAAAAATTTTTTTTTCATAAAAAAAGCTAGAAAAGAGTTAAATTATCAAATAAGGAGCTAGATAGCTAGCTAGGAGTTAAAATGGGATATGTTGGAGCAAAGCTAGTGAAAAAGGAGCTGGATCTAGTTCCAAAGAGCTAAATTGGCAACACTGGTTTTGACTGCACGCCAACATACCAGTAAAACACTATGGTATTTGTGTACATTCACCCACCCACCCACACTCACACAGACATCATCGAAAAAACTTTATAAAACGTTAAGTTAACGTTAATGTTAAGTTTGAATAAAACTTCTGAGACCTTTATCACATTATATCTGAATATGAAGTAATCGGATTGGATAGGACAAAGAATTCTATGAAACCATAACTAAACTTTAGAAGTAAGGAATATATACACATTTAAGAATGACATTAAAAAATATAAATCTGAATTTCAATTTAGTTACAACAATATGGGATGTAGAATACGGACCTGGAGTGTATGATGCACTTAGTAATCATTTTAATAACAAGTCAGATAGATCAATGATTTCATGTTTCTTATAATTAATCAAATAATTACTTTAACAAATAAACAAATTATACAGAATTGTTTAAAATGTATGTAGAGCTATATTAAATAGAAAAATCATTAAGCCGTTAACGAGTTTGGAATTATTTTTACTTATAGTGAAGTTGAGTGTAGGCCACTCCAGAATTTTGTATACATATCTTTAAGATATAACCGGATTTACAGCCATCTGTGGCTTACGAAGTGAATTTGAATACATTTAACTTTATATCTCAGCAGAATATTACAATATAATTTGTAATTAAAATAACAATACTTACTATTAAGGTTGAATCTTTTTAAAGATCGTCTCCCACTAAGTTCACTGGATGGTTTATTTTTTCGCTTATGAAACCAAAATAAGTTGTTATTCCAAATATGCACCTCGGAATAAGTTATTTTGGACAAAAAAATAATTTATGGTTTAACCTTTTGACATGGAATTAATTTGATATATGCTGGAAGTTGTCATATTTATTTCACTGAAATTATTTCACCATAACAACTACCTTGTCTAAATGTTCACCTCACCCTCTTTATTAAAAATATTAAAGTAATATTCTGAGAGGTATGCAAAAACAGTAGAGTATTATTAAATGAAGACTAAACTGGAAAAGTGAAAAGTAGTGTTTGTTGTATCAGATTCATTAGTATATATCATAGGGTCTTAAAAACAAACCTGCATTTGTGATACTGATACTGCTGTCTTAAAACAATGGTATGATAAGCATCAGTTTGAAATGAAAGAGGTACCAAAATTAGTCTTAATAAGGTACAAAGACAAGTGCATCTAGAGATAACAAATGTATCTACCTATAACAAGGGATAATCTTCCTCCAGCATGGAAAAAATACGAAACCTCCCAAAAAATGTTATCAAGAAATAGGTAATCTGCAGTCCATTCAAACCGGCACGAGATGGCAAATAAAAGTTTTAAAAATGTAATAAATATAAATTTGCCGGATACAATGCTGCTCATAGAATATTCTTGACGAGGTGGCGAAGTCATTTCAAACGGTAATCTGATTTGGAATGTGACTTTCATCTGGTGTATTGACGGGTTAAGAATAAATAATAATAAACCCAATAAAAATTAGATAGCATTCACGTGTTTCCTGAACACAAGGTAATAACCTTGTTATTACAGGCTGTGAACAGAATAAAAAAGTTTGGAACTATTTTGCACAACACACCCTAGCTTTCTCTAAATTCCGATTGATGAATGGATGAAAAAAGAAGCACATCCAACGTGCTTAGTACAAACGAGTCTAATTTAAACTAAAATACCCATTCCAACTGAACTTAAATGTATAATGAAAATAATAAATAGTCAAAGGGAAGTTTTTAAAAACTTATATAGAATGTTTAATTGAATATTGTCCACTTAACTAGTACGTATTCAAGCTGTAATTACCACCATACGAACAATGCAAACTCTATATGGCGTTAACTTTTGAACATAGTCTAAGTAAAGGCTAGGAAACAGCGATTTAAAGGTAAAAGGTTTTTAGAAATCCCATCTAAAATTAACAGAAGTGAGTGATACTTGTCTAACGATAGTTTTTAAGTTCATTTAAAGACCTAAAATCTAATTTTAGCTTTAAAAACAACGAAGGGAAGCACAATGGGACACATATGGCCGTTGGGTGCGGGAGTGCATTGAGACTCAGGACCTCAGTATAATACGAGTAATAATAGTAATGCATGTCTCATTATTTTAGATCAATGATTTCAAGTTTGTTTTAACTGACAAAATAAATATAACCACATTAAAATAAAAAAAATTATTAAATTGATTACCCATGAGTTTAATAATTCTTTACTAGAGACTGGATATAGCATCTACCTGATAGCCACATTAAAATAAAAAAAATTATTAAATTGATTACCCATGAGTTTAATAATACTTTACGAGAGACTGGATATAACATCTACCTAATAGCCACATTAAAATAAAAAAAATTATTAAACTGATTACCCATGAGTTTAATAATACTTTACTACAGACTGGATACAGCATCTACTTGATAGCCACATTAAAATAAAAAAAATTATTAAATCGATTACCCATGAGTTTAATAATACTTTACGAGAGACTGGATATAACATCTACCTAATAGCCACATTAAAATAAAAAAAATTATTAAATTGATTACCCATGAGTTTAATAATACTTTACGAGAGACTGGATATAGCATCTACCTAATAGCCACATTAAAATAAAAAAAATTATTAAATTGATTACCCATGAGTTTAATAATACTTTACGAGAGACTGGATATAGCATTTACCTGATAGCCACATTAAAATAAAACCAAAACTCAATTGGTAGTCAATAAGTTTGATATTAGGTTTACTTATTGTAAATTTGAGTGTAGGCTACTCCATTTTTTTTAAATCTGAATTGTGAATGAAAATCTTAAGCATACTGTACCATGAATGGGTAGGTAAGCCGTCGATCTTGAGCTTGTATCATGTCGGGTACTTGTTAATAAATAATTAGAGTTAGGGAGGTTTACAACTCTTGATGCAGAATCAACCGAGTAGGTGACTCGCCCATGCAAATATTGATTCAAGTAATGAATGAACCACACTTCCCGCCCCTTGAAGAACACGAAAAGCGAAGAGCATATAATAGTAAACGATTGAAACTCAATTAACAAATTATTACAATTATTCATGTGTTAAAATTGCTTTGATTTTATTTAAATTTTGTTTATAACTTTTAAAATTTGACTTAATAAGCATCTCAAGGTTAAAAAAAAAAAATAAAATAAAACATCCATTGTCATAATTTTCGGGATTTGAGAAAGCATAATTTTCTTGCTTTACATGCATACACTCATCTCTCGGGGATAACATAATTTGAAGAAAAAAAACTATGTACAAAAGCAGCAGAAAATCTATAGAACTATATGACTAATAAGATTTTTAATGAAGGAATGAAGTAAAGATTCAGACTGACGTTGGTACGTTAGTCTACCCCAACATGTGCATTCATGCATACTATATGTAAGTGATTAACGAAAACAAGTCTGCAAACTAAATCAACTAAAATAGCTTCAGTGATTGGGTATTGGCTTTCCTTCTGACTGGATTACTTTACCCTCCTGATGACGACGGATGTTGAAATAACGCAGTCAGTTTTTGTGTGTTCCCTCCCTGTGATTTAATGTATATATATATATATATATATATATATATATATAAAGACTAATAAATTCTCGACCGTGTGACAGATATACAACTAAAAAATTTTAGTGTATGTTTTAGTTGTATATATATATATAAAGATTTCACATAAACACGTGAAATAACAATCAATGATCAAACCACAATAAGAAAATGGAAAAACAAGACTAAGATCTTTCAACCGTAACAAGCGGTCTTCATCTTTTGACTCTGATGAAGACCGCTTGTTACGATTGAAAGATCTTGGTCTTGTTTTCCCATTTTCTTATTGTGGTTTGATCATATATATATATATATATATATATATATATATATAGATCTTTCCACCGTAACAAGCTGTCTTGTTTTTCCATTTTCTTATTGTGGTTTGATCATTGATTGTTATTTCACGTGTTTATGTGAAATCTTTATTTATATATATATAAACTATATATAAGAAACGGTCCACAAGGACTATAAATATGATTCGCGCTCCGTCCTTTGACGTGGGGAGATCTCTCTCACTTCATCCTCTTTTCTAGTCTACTCCTGATGATGAACAACAGTTCGAAATATTGAGTTCTGTAAGTGTTCTTTTTATTCTTTTTTCTGTGTCGTGATTTGTGTAATTTAAAGTTATATATTATTTTATATATGATAAACAAAATGCAATCCAGAAGGACTGATAACACTTAAAACAAATTCAGTAAAAAAGAAAGAAGTAAGAAAAAAAACAGATAAATGAAATAAATAAAACACATAACAATATTAATTTCTTTTATCTGTTTTAGCTTTACTTCTTTAGTTTAATTTCTCTTTTTTACTGAATTTATTTTAGGTATTTATATATATATTATTAAAAATTAGACCATATTTAGCTGAAACTTGCTTTTTCATAAGTTTCTGGAATAATGATCTTTTTACTGTATTCACAGAATATAGTAAGTTACCAATCGACATGCTAAATGAAAAATGTTTCTGCTCTCTTCAGCCATTATCAAGAAATGAATGCATTTTGAAGTTTAAAGCTTTATATAAGAAAGATGAAATGTGTTGCTGGGGTTGGGGGGGATTAAATTTGTTTTTCTAATCGGTGAGGGTTGAGTGACCTAGGGCGTTGTTGCAGCTACCTGGGAGAGACCCTAATTGACTTGAGGTTGATTTAAACAATTTGAGAACTTTAGAACTAATTTCTAATTGTTTATTAATATATGGCTTCTGTTATTCCAAGTCTATGCTGATCTCTTTCTTTTTTTATTATTTTTCTCCCTTCAACAAGTGCTTCCCTTGTTGACTTAGAATGATGGGCTTGCTCTGTGTGCTTTCTAGGGGCTCCAGATATCAGGTGCATAGTGAGTCTCCAAGAAAGTGTAGTTGTAGTTACTCCAATGTATGAGTGCTTCTGGGTTTCGCAGTCCCCATAATTATATTTGTACTCGTACACGAGATTCGTTTCTTTCATTGTAGAATCCTTGTAGTGGTTTCTGTTAGTCATAAAAAGGGTTGTAGCCTTTGTATTATTGTAGCAAAACTTATTGTAGGGCTTTTATCGTATGTAACCAGGGAAACTCTATCGTTGGCGTTTGTACAACTTATGTTGGTTTTTATAATTTTTTTTAGTCTTTCATCCACTTTGTATTGGCCCGAATATATTGGTTTCTATAATATATCTTATGCACGGTTTCAGCTGTTTCTTCATTTTTCTTATTTTCCATGGTGTTTAGATAATCCTTAAAAAATTTATCGAAGTTTTCATTAGAATAGCCATTATTTACGAATGTTTAATTTGTCCTATTGATATTCCGATTGAAAATCTCCCAGTTGGAAGCTATTTTGCAAGTTCAATGAATTAAGGCTTTTATAGTTTAATCTTTATAGCGTTGAGGGTATTCACTATGGTCATTGAGGTAATTGGTGGTATTCGACGAGTTCACATGTCCTGAAGTTTCAACATTTTCATTTTGCATGTTAATATTAATATCCAGGAATTTAATTCGTTATTCCAGAAACTCGAGAAACTTATGAAAAAGCAAGTTTCAGCTAAATATGGTCTATTTTTTAATAATGTATGAATACAGGAAGGACGCTACCAAAATTTACAAATATATATATATGAAGTTTAAACCACAATGGAAAAAGGAAAACAATAGAAAAAAATGCTCTGAGGCCTTTCAATTTATGTCATCAGAGAGCAGATAAAAGTCACTTTTATGTTATCTTCTCAGTTTTTACTTTGTCTGGTCTCTGATGACATAAACTGAAAGGTCTGAGAGCATTTTTTTCTATTTTTTTTTCCTTTTTCCATTGTGGTTCAAATTTCATTGATTGCATCACGTGTTTATTTATTGTGATTTTTCTGCATATATGATATATATATTTATTTGTAATCGACATTAGTTTTTTAGTGAATTATATTATAGAATTACAGGTTATAAAGGAGATATTTGGACAATTATAAGAAAAACACTTTGGAAACGAGATTCTCAAAAAAAACAACTCATAATAATAAATCCAAAACAAAAAACCTTGACAAGTGATCATTGACAAGTGTTCCACAGTTTCATATAAATTGCTAGACTGCTATCCTTCCACTTTGTCAGAAATCAGAATTATTCTATCTTCAAATATACAAAGATAAATTATTTTGCAATTAAAAATGTCAACAACAATATATGCATCTACGGGGAAGGTGTTAGTTCTAAGTCGTAAATAGCGAAATACAAATAGAATGTTTTCATGCCTTGAAAAAGAAAATACAGAACAAGAGTAGATTAATGTGAAAGGGGGGAATGGCCTAATTAAGATAGAGTGAAACAAAGGGTGCTTAACTGAATCGATAGTTTGGACCAGTCGAGCTTTGATAACAAACTACAAGACACCTAAACTTTGGATCAGCCTTTCCTTGTAGAATTCATAACGTTATAATTATAACAAACATGCTTCGCCGATGGTTAAAAGCCACATTCTATATATTTACAGAGAAATTTGTTATCAAATGGATGAAATGTAGATACTGCAGTAAGAGTATTATATGATTTTGGATATATATATATATATATATATATATATTACAGGTTTTGAGATTTTTTATGAGGCTTTGGTCAGAATATTAAAAAAGCTTCTTTGCCAACGTTTCGACATATATTTATGTCCTCCTCAGGGCTAAAACAATAATACTTTGAGCACAAATATTACGACTACATTAGGTCTGTTGTTTGCTACTATGTAAGACAAAAGAACTATGGATTTACGTATTACAATCTAGTTTTGTGTTATGTATATTGATAAGAATTTACAGAGATTTAAATTTATTTACAAATTTAAGTATTTACAGAGGTAAACAAATTTAAATCTATGTAAATTCTTATCAATATAACACAAAACTTTATTGTAATACGTAAACCCATAGTTCATCTTTTGTCTTACATAGTAGCAAACAACAGACCTAATGTAGTCCTAATATTTGTGCTCAAAGTATTATTGTTTTAGCCCTGAGGAGGACATAAATATATGTCGAAACGTTGGCAAAGAAGCGTTTTTAATATCCTGACCAAAGCCTCAAAAAAAATCTCAAAACCTGTGAATAAAGAGTGGTCAAGAAACAAACAGCATGATGAATATATATATATATATATATATATATATATATATATATATATATTACGAGTTCGAGATTAACAAAGAGCAACACACAAAGTAGGGAAACACACTTACAGACTCAAATTTTCGGATAATCCGTCTTCAGGAGAAAAGAGAATGGGAGACCAAGCACGTTGTAGACGCAACGGCAAGTAACCCAACAACCCAACAGGGTTACTTGCCGTTGCGTCTACAACGTGCTTGGTCTCCCATTCTCTTTTCTACTGAAGACGGATTATCCGAAAATTTGAGTCTGTAAGTGTGTTTCCCTACTTTGTGTGTTGCTCTTTGTTAATCTCGAACTCGTATTGTGTCCAGTTTGGATCGTATTTCGTTTTATAAGTGAATATATATATATATATATATATATATATATATATTAGTACAGGTTGGTAGCAAATCTTCTTGGAGACATACTTTGTTGAAATGTACCGCAGCTTCGGTATTAACGACTTTTAAACTAAGCTGTTCCTGACAGTCTTACGAATATAAGGTGGTAATTCCCAAATGAGTTGTCCAAAGGACATTGAGACAACTCATTTGGGAATTACCACCTTATATTCGTAAGATTGTCAGGAGACTGGAACAGCTTAGTTTAAAAGTCGTTAATACCGAAGCTGCGGTACATTTCAACAATATATATATATATATTTCAGAGGAGGCAATTATCTGTCTTCTCAAAGCTCGCTCTCCTCCTGGCCTCAACTTGTACCGTTAATTTAATTTTTTTGTTTATTTATTTATTTTTTTTTTAAATTATTTTTTTATTTTATTTTATTATTATTTTTTTTTAAATTGTTTATTGCTTCATTTACTATTCTTCTCCTTCTGTTATTTTTATTTGCTTTTATTTGTCCTTTTTAGTTATTTTTCTCTCTGTAGTTAGTAGCTTACCTAGGGCAGCCGGCAGAGTGCGTGCGTGTTCGTTTGCATTCGGCCTACCACTCAGTTAGCTTCAGCTACTCAAAGGGACTACTTCTACCCGATGACGACGACTGTCGAAATATCGTTGTGAGTCTTTTGTGTGTGTCTTTATTTGTTTTTTCTCTTTCATGTGTTAACTATATATATATATATATATATATATATATTGAAAATGACACCAAATTTAGCTGATACTTGTTTCTTAACAAGTTTCTCAATTTTTCTAAATAACACTCTCGTTATTTCGTCTACACAATGAAGTACATCTCCTATAGTCGACATGTTTTGAATGATCAACATTCATCATCAGGACGTGAATAAGATCCAATGTGAAAACCTGGTTTATTATATACACAGAGAAGGTAGAAAGGGGTTTTTTCCATAAAGTTTATGGAAAAAGTTTATAACTTTATGGAAAAAACCCCCCTTCTACCTTCTCTGTGTATATAATAAACCAGGTTTTCACAATGGATCTTATTCACGTCCTGATGATGAATGTTGATCAGTCGAAACATGTCGACCATAGGAGATGTACTTTATTGTGTTGACGAAATGACGAGAGTGTTATTTAGAAAAATTGAGAAACTTGTTAAGAAACAGGTATCAGCTAAATTGGTGTCATTTTCAATAATGTGTGTATCAAGGAAGGACTGCTACCGAAATTTACGAATTATATATATATATATATATATATATATATATATATATATTAAATAAGAGTACAGTTGGAGATTATTGTAAACAGTAATTGGACAAAGTTCACTGTGTTCTATATATTTTCACATCCCTAGTCTAGTCCATTCAGTCAGTTTCGGAAGTACTTCTACCTTCACCGAGTGTTTTCAATAATCTAGTATTTTGATCAGGTCATCATATCTTTATACCTGCCTATCTGATTTTCTGTGAAGATGGTAGTAATTCTGGTTCAGGGAAGAGAAACTAACATCGTAAGATGATAAATTCACCCTTAATATTTATTAGTGATATTTAATAGCACAAATGATTTAAAATGCAACCATTGGCCTGAAATTCAAAATTAAAATTGACCCTAATATTATCCTATTGAAATTATATATAAACATTTTTGAGTGACTAACTGGACAATTTGGTAATGAAAGAAATTATATAAAATCAAGAAATATAAAAAATTCAAACTGTTAAGCAGAAGAATCCAGGTTTATAATAAATATACAAAAAACTTTAAGCCGTAAAACAGAAACAAAATGACTCTCTGTTGATGTTTGTTTAAACAGAATGGGGAAGTAAAAATTAATGACAATGCAGCAGTAGCCCTTTATTAAATGACAACGTGTCGCAGTGGATGTCTAATTCCACTTTATTCCAGTAAGTTAAAAAAATAAATATATTCTGCAAGCACTCTTCCACCTATGACTCTGAAATTACACTCCCATGATTACAACTAATTGAGAGTTACTGTTCTGCATGATGAAGTATTAAGTAAACTTCAGTACTTAATTGATTGGTGTGTGCCCGGGGGGGGGGGGGGGGGGGGGGGTGGTGATATTATGTACTAAACCCACTCTGGCTCTTTGTGCCATTAGTTGATGTGGGAACAGAAAATCCGTATTAACAAAAATATTCGGTGCGAACAGCAACAAACACCTTAAAAAATACCTAATTATCAAAATAGTAAAACATAAGTCGGCAAGTAAATGCAACAGTCATAACTTACACAAAACACATACTTCACATAATTAATGAATAGTATAATTTTAATAATATCAATTTTTGATCAATCAAAATTGGATTGAAAAAACGAAAAAAATTCTTAGAAGGAGTAGTTCTTCAATTATCCGCTGCACATAATGGCAGCACTGTCCAAAGAATCAACTACTTCTAATTTTAAATTACTATCCCGTATTTCAATAAAATCTAATTTTTATAACCATCAGTGAACTGAAAATGTGGAAGGTTTTTAACGTATCATAGTTAATTTTGGTTCAATAGCCTTTTTAAAAAAAAAAATTGTATTGTAAATATTATTAAGAGAAAAATTTTAAATAGAAAGACAAATAGTACGTCAAGAGCAGATCACTACAAAGCAGAGTTCATGTTAATGCTGATAGTTGTCTTGAAATTTCCATTCCTTAATTTTATTCGTTTTAAACCTCTAATACAATAGTTTGGTTTTCATTTTCATAATTTCATACTTTTTCTTAAAAAATATTAGTTATCAATAAAAGTGAAATTTAAAGCTTTGGAAAGTATTGGAAAATAGTTCAATCTGGAAAACTGAACAATTTTTGAAACTTTTTTTTTTTGGTTCATTATTTATTACACTATTTCTAGAGAGAGTGAGGCAGAACACTGATCGAAGCATACCCGTTCTGATGATATTTGGGAATCAGAACTACCCCACCTGGGTGGCTACATTCTTTAGCTAGTAGTTATATGAAATAATTTATTTAAAAACACTACACTGCTGTATTCTTCACTGTCAACATTCGGTCGAATATCAGTGGTCTATTTTACCATCCCTAAAATAATAACGGCTTTTTCAATTTCTAACCTTTCAAACGTTAATCTCCATTCCACTTCCAACTATCCAGTTAACCAGGAAATAATGTTAGAGTATAAATGACCCACAGAATTTCTATATCATCATATTGCCAACTAATTAAAATATTTTTAATTTTTGATAAATGTCGCATTACTAGAAACTATTGATCCAGAAGATGAAAAGTAAGGTCTCCATGGTATTCTTCTATCACCTTAATAGATCTAAAGTTGTATTTATAGTCAATCAATATTAGATTATAAAGAAGTATGCTGATATACATGCACGCACGTACGCACTGACAAACTGAGAAGAGTATGAGTAAGGGAATGATTTTTCAGTTTTATTAGTTCAGTTGTGTTATATATATGCATACTTATTACATAAGTATATACATACGTAGTCATATCCAACGTATTCAAATAAAAATTCAATAGATTCTAATGAAATTAGAAACGAAAACAAAATAGAGTGTCACTCCATGGAAAAGAGCAATCAGTCGACAGACTAATCCATGATAATAGATCTTAATTTCATTAAGAAAATTCTTCACTATTATTGTTTCTAAGAGTAGAATGAAAACGTATGCCTACTAAATAATAACATTCACAAAATCAATTTCAAATTACCCTATAGTTACTATATAACAATAAAATATGTTACTATTTATCTATCTGAAATGAATTTCACTCTTTAAAATTGTTTTGCCCAATTAGAATATATAAGATTTGTAAATATTTATACCAAGTTTAAAAAACTGGTTATTTTTTATTATGATTAACAATTTTGCAGCATTGTTCAGAAGATTAATTATAATTCAGTTAATAAATGAAACGTTTAAAGTTGTAAAAAAAAAGTTTAAACTTATTAAAGATTAGTAATAGGACTGAGGAAACTCCAGATGTTACTGGCAACTAGAACTCAATGTAGTTTCTATAGCATAATTGTATTCTTTCTGAAATGTCAGATGTATTGAATTTATAAAAATGGTAAAAGAAATTATTATATACAATGTAGTTTATATATAAAGTTGTCTAATGGCCAGTCACCAATGAGACTCTGGCATTGTTGAAGAAGAAAAAATATATTCAATGTGGAAATTAACTTCTGAAGATGGACGCACTAATTTTATGGATAGAAATATTAGAAACTGTAATTGTTTGTTCTATCGTAATATTACAATTTAACTGTTTTCTAGTTTTAAATCTGTTTTGAGTGTTAACTTGAAAAACAATATCAGTTTGTAACCTGAATATGGACATACATAAATGAGAGTTTCTAATTTGATTATTTTATTGAGGAAGTAAAGTCATATTCTTTAACCTTCTAATGTCACAGTTAAATTGTTTCAATTGTTGATACAAATTTAATAATACTTATATATTTTTTGATGCTTACCAATTAATAATTATGTTGAACAACCTAACATATTATAGCAATTAAAAATGAATTAATGAACCAAATTTTTACCTATAATATATCATTTAAAACTAAAATAACAAAAACGCACAATTAGAAATAAATAAGATTTTTTCATAAACTCATATGATATTGTATTTTTGATATTAATTAGTTCATAGGAATCTAATTGAAACTAAACCTTATTACTTAAATTTGTATGGAAGAGATTTCTATTTAAAATACAATTATTAGTTAATTTTACACTTGGAAGTAAGAATTCAATTTATTTAATTCCAAAATTAAACATAAATTGTTTTTTAAAATATACGTAGTTATTCAGTTTACATGAATGTCTCTACTGAAAATCTTTATAATGAAGTGTGAGTATAATCTTTATAATGAAGTGTAAGTATAATCTTTATAATGAAGTGTAAGTATAATCTTAATAATGAGGTATAAGTATAATCTTTATAATGAAGTGTAAGTATAATCTTTATAATGAAAATAAGTATAATGAAGCTTCATCTTTTTATTTTCACGTACAGTACTTTCTACAATATTCACTTTATACTACGCAACTTATATAATATGATTATGTCCATAAATATAACCTTAAGTTCAATGCATATGATCAAAATTATACAAAATTCTGTTTTAATTTTATTCTTTTTGCAAACACATACCTGAGTATGGATATAAATAAATTAAATTTTGATTACTTTATTGGGGAAGTAAAGTCATATTCTTTAACCTTATAATGTCACAGTTAATTTCAATTGTTCATTAAAATAATTTGAAATTGTTTTCAGTTATTAAATATGTAAACAATTACAAAGTATCTAAACGTACACCTTTGTAAATATATATGTAAACAAGAAATATTAAAGTTCTGTCTTCGTTATTGAAAGTACCGTACCATTAATTTTTGAAAATCTAATACTTTAAAGTTTGGTTGTTGCTGGGTTATTCAATACCTGTTTTCCATCTCTCCATCAAAATCTTCAATAATTAGTTTTTGAGATAATACTTTTAGGAAGGAAAACAAGTATTCCAATGAAAAAAAGTATTACTTTTTGGCACAGATATTTTATATGTGAGATTGATATTCTAAAATCTTTGTGTATCACTTTCATTAAAACCATTACTCTATTAAAATCAGCTAATAATTAACCATAAATAGCATTACTAAACCATTAATAATTTATTGATGTCAGTAATCGTAAGGTAGGTTATTATATTAATAAATAAATATACGTAAACCTGTGTGTCACTTATATAGATATTACTGAAAATTAAATGCCAATTTTATTTTTCATTTAAATAATTTGAAATCCGTTATCTTAATACGTTAGAAGAATGGGTGTTCTCAGTATTCTTTATACTCATTCATTAGACCACGTTTAGAATTTTCTCCCAAGTTATTCCTACCTGATTCATTACATTGAAAGAGTACATTGTTGAGTTCTTACACTGTTGTGGACTTTCAGTATTGGCGTTGAGAAAGGATGTAGAGTTTGTTGCTTTATTGTAAACCGATATATTAACCCACCAACACACACAGACATCATCGAAAACATCATAAAACGACTTTGGGGACCTCAAAACATGTAAATCCATCAAAATCTTGATATATAATTTGATAACTGTACTTTACTTATAATAAAGTAATACTAATACATGCATAATATAAATACGCTTATTCAAATACTTTCATTTTACTGACAACCATTATTATCGGGTTACAAAAAGTTGTTTATAGCAGTACGCTTTTAAAGGGAAGGTGGTTAAAATTATGTCCTTTTCTAACAGAAACTTTTTCATTTCCTTTTAATAAGACACTTATGTATGGATGATGTTATCATTAAGAAATAAATACATACATTGTATGAACCATAACCATAATATTCTTATCAAAAACAAATATTAAGTGAGGAAAATGTATATTCTTCATAAGAAATCTTTTTAAAAGCATAAAACATAAATAACACAATTCCTGTTAGTAATACCTCTTTCAAATTAAAAATTTCTGTTCGCATATTCCCTCGGGGTAAATAGGTTTCTGAAATATAGGAATGAACGAATGAATTCAAAATGATACCTGAAGTTTTAAACGCAATTTCTTCATTTCTTCTATACGACATAATTATACATTTATTTTATCACCTATAATCTTAATCATTAATAATTTTAGCTTCTAACATTGACAACAATTGTTCAATTTATGTAAATACTAAACCTTTTTGAATTGAATTATGGAATTATTTACACTGGCCAATAAGAGGAAGGTGTTCGATTACCTCCGTGACTGTTATACTATGTTAGAGAGACCTTTGACTATAAAATATTTTAACTATTCTTGTGGTAATGAATTATATATAATTTTTAATTTCTTTCATAATATTTTATAACATACCATTTTACTTTGTTTAAGCAAGGTATTCCTCTCTGACACAAAGGTACATTCCAAAAGATGTAGAGGATGATATTCGTTGGAGGAATTATCCTCAATTAGACAGAAGAAAAGGAAGTAAAAAGTTTAGTCTGATTCTTCCTCCACCAAATGTCACAGGCTCCCTCCATTTAGGTCATGCTCTGACAATAACAATACAGGATGCAGTTTCCAGATGGTTGTTACTTCCTTCTTGATAATGTTAGTCACGATTGCATGAATTGTTAATGTTTTATTATGTTAGGAAAAGGATGGTTGGAGAAGATGTTGTTTGGGTACCAGGTACAGATCACGCTGGTATTGCAACACAATCTGTTGTGGAAAAGATTTTAAATTCAGAAGGAATTAACCGGAATTCATTAGGCCATGAACGATTTCTTAAGAGAATATGGGAATGGAAGGCCCATAAAAATGCCCGAATAATTAGTCAAATTGAAAATCTAGGTGCTTCAGTCGACTGGTCTAAACTTTATTTTACTATGGACAAGGTAGGTTTTTTTCTGCTATTTTAGTACATAAATGTTTTTGAAATATAGAACAGTTTTCATCCACCTCGTGGTCTGTAAACATTAAAAAGTTTAAAATTAAAGTTTTGAAGCAAATACTTTTCGTTTTGTGAAATGCTTGTTTTATTCTTTGGAATTTAGAATATTCAGGTTAACAGTTCGGCTACCGACAGTTTATATTTCTTTTCATTTAATCTTCTTGAATCAGTTCCAAAAGAATCAGTATGATATTTATTGTAATTACCATAGTGAGCACTATTTAAATGTCAAATAAGAATACAATAATTCACAACCAAACCATTGGGAACACAGTATTCTAAAATTGAGCAAGAACTTGTATTTTAGAAACAGTAGAATAAATAAAGCCGACCAAGTTCACTCATACTGATGTCGTTATTACTTATTTTCCTATTATAACTATGAGTCTATAATTTGTGACTGAGATGTGTAATATATATAGAGTTTTAATAAAAATATATTTGTTTTCGTGAAATAGAAACAAAATTAAAGTTTATCAGGACTCGTTCAGTTCTTTAGTCCTGATAAACTTTGATTTTATATGTATATATATTTTTATATAAAGGTGTTAGTATAACGATACTTTTCTGGAGTTATATTACTTCCAATTTTGCACGAAAAAGAATATTTACTACTTTTGGATAAGTGAGAAAAAAATAGGAATTTACTTGAGAATAGAACTATATAAACGTATATTTATGATTTTGGGGTTACAAACACCCTATAAATTTTCATGACAAGTACTTTTTAAAAGTACACAAAATTTGGGTGCAACTACTCCCAATAGAGAGAAAGTTTATGTGGAAAATTAGACTAGAGATGTGGCCAAATTTTGTCAGGAATAATTTAGAAATCTTATCCAAAATAATTTGCTTGTTTTTAGATTTTAGTAACTATTTAATTGTTTTCATGAAGTGAATTTATTAAATTTACTTTATTATCCTGTGATTTGTTGTGATATTTAAAAGCTGGGAGTTAGCACAGAACACATAACAGAAAATATTCGAATGTTTTAGTTATGTGACACGAATCAATATTTCGAAGAGTTGTTTATCAGCACAAGTGTAGAAGTAGAAGATGGAGTGGTTGGTGTCTTCGTCTTCTACTATTCCTCCTGATGAGGAACAACTTTTCGAAATATCGACTTTAATAAATGTCTTTCAGTTGTGTCCTGTAGTAATTTCCAGTTTAATTCAAATGTCATTATTCGAATAAATAAAATTTAATTAATTCAATATTAATAATAGAATTTTATAGTTTTTATGTATATTAGTTTTTAAAATAATTTAATTATTGTTATTTAATTACTTTTAAAAAAATTCAGTGTCATTTTTTACATATAATTTATTTTTTAATATTTTCTATGAATTTTGAAGCTGAGAAACCCCGCCGAGTACTATAGTAAGAAATTCATGTATATTTTGTAGGAACGAAATGATGCAGTGATGAGCGCTTTCATTGAACTATGGAATAAGGGTTTGATCTACAGAGGGGATCGTTTGGTAAACTGGTGTTGTAGATTGGGGTCTGTGGTATCAGATATAGAAGTGGACCACATTAATTGCCCTGGCCCTACTCCTTTCAAAGTCCCTGGATATGATAAGCCTGTCGAGTTTGGAACATTAATAGATTTTGCTTACAAAACAGATGACTGTACAGGTAAAAATATATTCAAATCCAAAATGTTATTTACTTAATTGTGTGATTTAACAATATTATATTTTTTTAAGTTGCTTATATCCTAATGAGTAACAACATTTTGTACCCACATTTATTTGAATATTTGAGTAATATTGTAACCTGTATCATTTAGTTAAAAAAAAAAATATAACATAATTTCAGTGTATTAAATAAACATATTTGAAATTGAATTAAATTTAATGAATAGACATGAAATAATTTACATTATATTTAAATCATAATGAATTATAATTGTAAAATTGTATTAAAAATAAAGTACTTAAAAATCTACAAAAAAATGTACGCTTATAAAAAAGACAATAATTCTTTTATTACTATTATTGTTGCATCTTATAATTTTTTAAATAATCCCTTTGTGGTTCGAAGCATATTGAAGTTTTGTGTTCATATTTCTGTTGAAATACCATATGAGTTATTAATTTACAATATTGAGAAAACTTGGATATTGAAGATTGTGTTTTCCCTTTATTAAAGATCTATTTATAAGATTTGAATATCTTATTTTATAACCCAGCTTTAAGATTGTTAGTATCACAGGAGTATTAGATATATTATTGGAATAAAACTCATGGTTGCAAGTGAGTTCTAATCTACACTTCACAGATTTTACAACGTGACCATTGTCAAGAGCCTACTGTAGCCTCCTGATTATGGATACCTTTCAGAACTAGTTGGGTAAAGACACAAGTGGATGAAGCTAAAATTTAGTTTATCTATGTAAATATTGTTGGAATATACAGAGTAAGGGTGGTTATTCAGACTGTGGGCTCATAGTTTATTAGACTAAGGGCTTGTGTCATAAATAGGATAAAAAAGTTGATATTTTTAAACGTTTACAGTACAGTAACCTGTCTAGTATTCAAATTAATTTATGAAGATTGGAAGAACTGATGTTGTATGGCAATTTAATCATAATTAACTGAGATAAGAAGGAGGTCGTTTTTGCAGGAGAAGAAATTGTGGTGTCTACAACAAGAGTGGAAACAATGGTAGGGGATGTTTGTGTGTGTGTACACCCGTCTGATTCAAGGTTCTCTCACCTTCACAATCGGCTCTTGGTCCACCCGTTCTCAAACAAGAAAATACCTGTCATTCCTGATAGCAGTGTAGACCCCAACTTTGGCACAGGTAAGACATCTGAAGTAGCTGTCACTTGACATCTAAAACTTTTGAAAATGAATTATACATGATATGATGAATTAATTATAAAAGTATATCACTATCTGGTGAAGACTATGACATGATAGCATTGATAAGGTCATCCACAAGAGCACTCTAATCAGATCTAGAATATTTAATCATTTTATGAAGCCTAAAACCGGTTTGCCTCTGCTTAGGCTTTTGCTTGAGTCTGATGAAATCTAGATAGTGAAATCAGTTGATGAAGTTTAGTAATGATGCTTCCATGAGAGTAATCTAGAAAGTATAGTCATATCAAGAAATATAAAAACTATGTTTTATTAATCTTGTTGCATTCTAATATAGAAACTGTGAAAAGATTTAGAAAATGTCATTATTTTGAAGAAGTCTAAGAGTTAGTTCTACTGTCGTAATTATATTTTGATTTAAAAACTCTCTAATAAATTCTATAAAATATAGTAAAAGTTGTTTCATCCATCATTATTCTATTGTGATGTAGAAACTCTCTGACCAGATTTTCAAACGGAGATCAGTAACTTGGGTAAATGTGTTTCTAAGCTATAAACATTGTACACACAGTTTGTAATATTATGTTTTATTGCTGCCCTCATAATACTTTCTGTTAATTCATATTATGTTGGACAATATTTTCGATGACACCAATTCTGAAGTAATATTTCAAAAATTTCCTTTGATATAGATGTGAGTTCTCCAGTTGCAGTTTTTATAGCTAGTTAAAAAAAAATGTGGTGTATATAGTGAATTGATTTTATCTAAATGGAAGTCTATGTTTAACACTAAATTAAATTAATCCTTTGAGACGTCATTTTTGACTTTGCTAGTTTTGACTACAGTTACTGTAAGTATCTTTGGTTACTTGTAACATGTTGTAACAATTCTAACGTTAACGCAATTAAAGTTTTGTTTGATTTTTTATTTCGGTTCTGTTAATAGTAATGGGTTCTTTGTCCTTGCAGGAGCACTGAAAGTCACACCTGGTCACAGTGAAGCTGACTTTGAAATTGCCCACAGACACTCCCTTCCCATTATTAATGTTATTAATGAAGCTGGTGAAATGAACGAAAATGCAGCTCCATTTACTGTAAGTTATTTTCTTTATATCTCCCTTTATTTGATTTCATTACATTTAAGAAGTATCTATATATATATTACTTAATTGTAATAGATAGTAGAGCCACTATACTGTGATACATAGCAATCGGTCACACCAAAGTCCCGAACATCTTGTAAGTGGATTAATCTATCTAGGCATTAAATTTATACAAGTAATATAATTAGTTCCAAAAAAATTCATTCTTTTCCTCAAGTAATAAAATGTCATTTATAGTATTAAATATATTAGAATTCTGTAAATAATTTAAACAAGATTGATGTTTTCGTTATTATTTTTTATTTTATTCAACTTCGTACAGATAAAATGTATGACCGTACGCGCATGGTACATACTTTAGTGCACTTTGTGTGACTCGAGTGGACAAAGTTTGAACACTCCTGCACTCTATCATCCTGACTCCTATTTTCATTTCTTTACAGGTTTGATTTAATTTTAAATTATTAGTTCAGTAAGCCAATCAATTCCTCTCAGGTCATTATTTTTTCAGAATTGTTTTCAAAGGCAGTTATCTGTTTATTAATTAATTTCCCTGACTGCTATTGTTTCAAGATATAGCTTGATACAGCTAGTTTCAAGATATTCGAAGTGATTTAACAATAGTGAATGATTTATTCTAATGATTAATTTCATGCTGGAGGTCATTACAAGTTCTTTCAATCTAGACCAGGGATGGGGAACCTTTCTTGGAGGAAACCTTTCCTCCAAGAAAGGTTACCCACCTTTGAAAACTGTTTTTCATCTTTCAAAAGACTCAGCAGTGTCCTCATTGCCTTTGTTTGTTACCTTTTTTAACTCAGGAAAATGATTTCCTAAAAGCTTAGAGTTTTCAAGTAACGATTGATAAATAATCTTCTTCCTAAATACCAGATTTTTTTGTCTTTATTACCAGAATTATAATTCTTTATATTTTGAAACAATTTTCTCAACAAACCTCAGAAGGCTGCATTTCATTGTTGGTTGAAAAGGCCGCAGGTTCCCTACGCCTGATCTAGACGATGAGGAAGTTGAGGTTAAGACACCCAGATCTTTGAGGAGGTCTGTTGATACAAAATGTAAAACCTCCAAAGCGGAATTGAAGGACTCAAGGAAGCTACGTATAATATAAGTCAAGGTCATATTACTCCTATCTCTTGGATGGGAATTAAGAACACCAAGGTTAAAACCTCCAAAGCATAATTCAGCGACCCATTGAAGCTATGCATTAACATAACTCAAGGTCATGAACCCTTGGGCCCTTCGAAGGGATCTAACCACCTGTAAAGCGTTACTCCAGACATCTTGTATCCTTCTGATTAGGGACTGAGATAGGCCGGCGTCTTTCAGGTACTAAAGGCTGCTTCTCTCTCCTCTGTTGCTCCTAGAGGTGTGTCTTATCTTATTCCTCACTCTCCTCCCTCCCTAACTGGATCTGGGAAAGAGGCATTGACCTTTCTTATGCAGTTCAGTTGTGAGGAGGACAGTACATTGCTCGGAGTTTCGCACGAATGCCAAGTACAAACGATCGATACTGCGATGATTGAAGCTTATTCGGTTTTGCCACATCCCGCCGTCTTGAAGTTAGACTCATGGAGGTTGTTGTTGCTAATGCATGCAGACATTTTCAGATGGTGTGTGAGAGTCAGTTAATCCTCTCCAATAGTAGATATAGCTCCTAATTACCATGCGGGGATGACAATTGTTACTCGCTTTTAGTTAGCTATAACCTTGGGAGAATGTACTCCCTCCCTTCTTGACCCAAACTTCAAGAGTCATATAATTGTTCTTAAGCTGCATGTGCTGAGATGACCATGGCCATTTATTTTTGTAACTGATCTCCTTGTCTTAGAGAGTTTTCTGCTCATCTCTGATGAACATACTTCTAGTTGCTGAAAACATCTTTCTTGGGTTCAGATTTGTTGAATGTAATATCGGGTCTCAATTTTGAATGGACGATGGAAAGAGAGGAGATAATTCCAGTTTTGTTTTACAGGGTTTAAAAAGGTTTGAAGCTCGACATGTGATTCTTGGTCGATTGGAAGAATTAGGCCTTGTACGGAAAAAACAAGATCACATCATGAGTGTCCCTGTGTGCAGCCGGTCAGGGGATATAATCGAATATATGGTCAAACCTCAGTGGTAACTCTTATTTTTATCTATCTAACACATATTGTAAGCTAACACAATGTTTTAACTACATTATAAATTTTTTTTAAACAACATATTTATTTGAGTTACCTGTACAACTGCATATTGTACAGGTAAATAATAAAAAATAACGTTATACTTCAGCCATCCATACGACCATCTTCAAACCATACACAAAATATACCTAAATGTAAATATACACGAAATACACAAAAAAGCTAACTTCCACAATTTACACAAAATGTAAACACTAATTGATAAAATCAACTTATTCCCTTCTTAAACTTGAGAGGATCTGTTGATACAAAGTCTAGAACCTCCAAAGTGAAATTCAGCGACCCAATGAAGCTACGTATAACATAAATCAAGGCCATATTACTCCTAGCCCTTGGATGGGGATTAAGAAGGCTAAATCTTAACGGGGTCAGGTGTTCTTTCTTTGGGTGAGCCTTGGGTCGCCGTTTCTGTTGAAGATTGGGATTTCAATCACGGTCATCACCGTTGTAATATTTGGAAAATATTGTACACACTGTCTCTTGAGAAGAAATTAAAACTGTTAGTACTGATTTTGTACAATTTTAGGTATTCTTAAAGATTCCTTTTTAATACTTCAATAAGGAAAAATTTAGAACTCCGGTTATGGAATCAACGAAATTAAGTCTCGCTCGTAATTTAAATGGATTTTAATTAATACACTTGTTTTGCAATCCCCCACTTTCTTTCGTTCACAATTCTAAGAATGCACTGTGATTCAGAATTACTGTGATTAACATATTCTTAAGAATAGGGGAAAGTCTGTAAGTCTGGAGGGGCATTGTAAACAAAGTTTTAACCAAACTTGCATTAATTTTCTCGAAATGAATAGTATGTTCATGAGAAAACATCCTTACAAATCAAATTCTTTATAACTGTAGATAAAATATCCATAAAAGTTTTTGGGAAGGATTGATTTTTATTGAAAAGTTGGTGTAACTGGAGTTAAAAGTTGTAAGTTTTGACAATTCTTTCTTTGTTCGGACATTACATTTGCTGCCAATCTCCTAAAATTCCACCATCCCGACTGCTAGTATGACAAATAGACTCAGAGGAGATGGATAACGATTCCAAAGTGCCAGATCGTCATTTCAGTATGACCCAAAGGTGAGCATTCTCACTGAGTTCATTGCTTCGTAAAAGTTTAATGTTAATAGATTATTTAATTAATTAGATTGACTTTTGTATCCTATTTTTGGTTCTTATACAACTTATGCTTTAGTTTGTAAGTAAGTAAGATATCTAACTTTAACTTCTTCGAAAAACTTTAATATTCATCTTCCCTGGGGAGAGGATTTTAGACATTATTTGATGTGGGAAGGCTGTTCATTACATTTTCATATTAATTAGCAAAATGATAAACCCATTACAATTCGTGATCTATCACTTTATATTGCGTTTACTTATGTTGAAGTTGAATGTATTTTGCTACATTTTTTTTGTAAAAATTGTAAAAGAGTAATCTAATATTTGCACAAACAACATTTATAATAGTAAAAATTGTGTATAATATTGTATACATATATATACTTTTTTTATGATGAGCTATGTTCCTTTATATTCTTATAGGCTGAATTAGTGTTGATGATAATCAAATATCTTTACTATTTCTTTAATGTGTGTTTTATAGTATACTGGTTTCCTCTGCTTTAGGTTTTTGAAGTGCAGTGATTTAGCGAAATTGGCTTCTGATGCTGTGAGCTGCGGTGACTTAGTCATAGAACCTAGTGAACATGAAAAGAATTGGTTTCATTGGCTAGACAACATCAGGTGAGCCTTCTCAAGTTTACTATGATAGATTAATCCTTACTAAGAGTAATGATCCCTATGATGATCTTATTAAATGTTTTTACAACATGATTTATTGATCCAGTAATTAATTAGCATTAACTAATTGATCGTTAAGAATTATGTTAATAGTGACTTGGACATCAAATAACCCTCTTCAAGGACGTATACTCCATATTAAATGATTTTTTAAATTAAAATAATTTAATTATTTTAAATTATTTTATTATATTTTAAAATGATTTTTTCAGGGGGGGTTGTTTTAATTCCACTTAATTTGTATTTTTCTTTTTTTTTTTAGTAATTTCTCGTTCAAAACTTCTTTTGTTTCTTTTTTTTACTTGGAAAAGTTTTTTTTAAAGTAAGGTAATGACGTTTTATATTTTTTTGGCATACAAAAAAGTAGTTTTCAAATAATATGAATTGTGTATCACCGCATGGGGCATCAGGATTTTCTACTAATTAGAAAGTTGCTTTATTAGTTTACGTATTTACAAAAAAACGAACACTATATTCCGCTCTCGAAGTGATCTAGCAAGAATAGTTCACAATTAATTTTCATCTGAATAGTTGACTTAAATATCATCTGAGGAATAGTTTACATTAATCTTCTTCTGAAGGATTGACATCAACAAAGTTTAAAGATTAGCAGACAATATATCTTAGTGTCCTTACGGGCTGAGTATCGGTATGCCCCATAATTGCTTCAATTCGAGACTAGTTACAAGATTCGTAACTTGTAGGGGTAACACCAAGTGCTGTTGGTGTTTCCTGTAATGTGATTTGCCCGTGCTTTAAATGGGTGCCGAATCAAAAATGAGACATATCATCGCCCCTTGGACAGTCCGAAAAACCATAAGCTTCTGTAAAGGTGGGTCTTAAATAAAACTCCCCTTTGTTGGTCAACTGTATTCCTTCAGGTTCTCTCTGAACTTTTTACCCAAAATCTATTATCAAAGAGGTGTACAGGAGGGGTGAGAACATTGATCAATGTTCAGGCTTTCCTACATGACTTTCATTTTGAGGACTACCCTAGGGTTCTTGAGAACTCGCCCCCCAACGAAGAGGGTAAATGCCCATTACGCCGAGACCAAGGCTTGCTACTAGTAGTTCATTGAATCCCATCAGGCTATCTTTGTGAGGAGTCTTAGTACCTCAAATGCAAGACTAATAGAAAGATTACAAACCTCTCGTTGGCTAAACGCCACCTGATTGGGCTAGTCATGAGAGCCTCTGAGGTCTCCCGTTGCCTAACTGCCACCTGTACTGAAACATATAATTCAGCTAAAAAAGGGAGTGGTATCTAATCGTCCCCACTCTGAGCTCCCATCAAGAGCCCAAGCCACTACCAGGCAAGTACCAGTTGTCCAGTCCAATCAACCAGTTGAGTTCAAGGCACATTCCCACTGGTAAGGGTTTGGAGTCTAGCTCCCCGGTATGCTAAGCAGGCATCCTCCCAAGAAGTACTGCTTCTCACATAGCAACCACAAGGATCTACCCAACTTTGGTGAGAACCAACAGCCACTGCGAGGCCAACCTCAGTTGGCGGGACCGACAACCCCTCCATGGGCCCCCGGTGCCCAAAAATAAGTACCGACTTATTTTTAAGAGTTTCGGATCGAACTCCAGACCAAAGGTCCTACCGAACCTGCTCAGTTCAGCTACAGGTAAGGTCAGTGGCCTTTTTAGCCCCTGGTTCAAAGAATCTGTGGATATATATATATATAAGCCAATGCAGCTTGTGGTAGAGCTGCATGGCCACACTAGGGGCGAGATTGGGAACATTTATCAGAACCTTGTTTGTCCAATTGGTCTAACTGCTTGTGGATTCCTACAGGGGTAACACCTTAAATAATATCAGCTAATTAGTGGGGCCATGATATAGATATATTCCCCACATTTGAATAATAAGTGGTTATTGACAAGCAGTAAATGATTTCCTTGCAAAAATGTTGACACTTCCTCTCCTGACTGCTTGTGCTTGTAGCAGTGTTTCTTACTAATGTTGTTTGTGCAGAGACTGGTGTATTTCGAGACAGTTATGGTGGGGACACCAAATACCTCTGTATAGCCTGGACCGTGAATCCTGGGTCGCTGCTAAAGACGTTGAACAGGCCAGACTCAAGTTGGGAGTATCCGAGAGCTGTACGATTGAGCAGGAGACAGATGTCCTCGACACCTGGTTTTCTTCTGCTCTGCTGCCTTTCTCTGCATTCGGTTGGCCTAAGCAGGTTTCCTTAACATCTTTCCCTCAAATAATTATTTTGCCTATCTGCATCAAAGAGTCTTGAGTTACTCTGAATTATATTTAGATCTTCAGGTATAATAAGTTAAGATTTGACTATCAGTAAAAAAGTGCTCTTCCATTTGTGAAAAAACTACCATTTGAATAAATTGCACTGGGATCTTTCCTTATTCTAATGTTCTACGTTAGAGATCTTTATCATTTCACCCTGAGGACTATATTAGCAAATTTGCAAAATTTTTTAAAGCAGGAATTCCTCAAATATTAAAAAATAAACACTTTTCTTAGTACTGTGTCTTCACAGCAATGGTAGTTTTGGACGTGGTTATTTTATTATCTATTTATGCCTCCTCTTCAAAAAAATTATCTCCCAAGTCGACTTGCCCTAGTCGATATGAACTAGTTAGTTTTATTTATCTAAAGAACTAACTTTATTAAATACAGTTAATTTTTTTAAAAAAAATATTAATTTTTTTGCTTTTATAGGAGAAGAAGAAATATAAATTAAATATAATTCATAAATAAAGAGTAAAGCACGAATCGATAAATACACTTATAAAACAAATAAAGAAATTCGTGTTGTTCTCAGTGATGAAATACTTTCGAAAACGGTGTCTGTCTATGACGACAACGTACGATGGTCATTTTTTTTTAAAGTACGATAATATTAAATAAATAGTAACGTGACCATCTCAAACTGAAGAGCATTAGTTTGTCGTGTGATAGAAGAACTTTGCTTTAAACTAAACTTGATCATATATAAAAGAGGAACTCTATGGAATTATTACAAACAGGAAATATAAATATGCATAATTGTTTCCCTAGAAGGGGATTTGTACAGTATAAACAAACACTGGTCTCAAGTTACTGTAGGTCCCATGTCTTAGCTTTATGCAAGAATCGAATGAAACCTTAAGTGGTGACTCTTATGATGTTTAAAAAGATCTTATCGAAACATGAGAGTCTTTGAGATTACCTTCTTTATTTAAACCACGAGTTTGATATGATCTCCATTTGGATATCGTAGTCGTCAACACGGGTGTCACAAAGTTGACAGTGGCATCCTTAGAATTATTTTAGTCAAAAAATCTAAACCCCAAGTCTGAAATTTTTACTGTGATTTAGACGCTGATTTTGTTCACGGTTTATTGTGTAATCTTGTTCTAAGTATGTAGTTTTTTAAAAGTTAGGTTACTTATATTAGATTAAGTGACTTTATTCTTTTGTACCGCCCCTGAAGTGTAGGAAACGTGAAACAGCAATGAATGTCTTGAGTACTTGTTTTTTTGACATTAAGACTTAATTGTAAAGAAATGCTGCACTACTTCAATAGGCAGCTCGGGATAATGAAATCTGGAGAACCAAGTCCTGTGCTGTGAGAGCCCACTCAAAGCCAGTCTTGAGACTGAACACACACCACCACCAAAGTTGTATTTCAGCCAACCTCAGTACAGATTTGAGATTTCTAGTAAAAAACGGTCCCCGACATAAGCTTCATTGATTCAGATCAACCTTTTCCTTGCCAAAAGTTAAGAAACAAGGCTCTGCATATTGATCTTTAATGTTGGTTGAATATTTATCTTAATGTAATTAAAAATAAGATATCGATTTTGTAATAAAAGAGAAATTAATAATTCTATCATCGGTTTTTTCAAGTTCAAATGAAACTTCCAAGCAGGCATTAATAATTATCTTCTTTTAATTAAAAAATTGTTATAATGAATTAAGTATTTATTCAGAAGTGTAGAGGGATCTTAGTATTTTTGTTTTGCCGAGTTTGTGTGTTTATGAAGAAAGTTATTTCTTTATTTGTAGATTGTTTTTACATATTTATTAAAAAGTTATACTGACAATTTGTTCTTTAGTTGTTATCGCGTGAAATGTTATAAGTGTATATTTTGGTAAAAGTCAGGTTAAATGACTTAATTCTTCTATATACCGCTACTGAGGTGTAGGAAACGAGAAATAGCAATGAATGACCGAAGCATGGTTATTGGAAATTTATGTTGTACAAATATTTATGGGAGACTTAAAGTTTCTGGTAAACATTAAAATGAAATGAAAGTACTATTTAGGGTAACATATCTATTTACTTATGAATGTAAATAGAAAAATACTACTTTTAAATGAAAGTGATTCTACAATGACTTGGTGATTCTAAAAGCCACTTTGATGTTACTTAGGAACCACCATTGTTGCGTAACTATCCTCTAGACGTCATGATAACTGGACACGATATATTGTTTTTCTGGGTCGCTCGCATGGTCATGCTAGGACATTCCCTCACAGGTCAAATTCCTTTTAAAGTAAGTTTTTTTCCTAATCATTGGTTTCTTTATTTTAAATCCTTGTTTTTTTTATATTTAACTTATTTTAAAATCAAAATGGTTTCATTATTGTTAATATTTTGAGTAACCTGAGAAAGAATACTACATGTGTCAAGGAACTTATTTTATATAACAATTTTTTTTATTTGCCTGAATTTTACAACGTTTATTTAAAAAAACAGTGCATGCCAAAGAATGTGTTTGGTTCAAAGAATAGTTCAAGAACTTTTGTCTATCAAATTATCTATTTTTTAAAAATATATTGCATATTCAATGAAACATTATTTCTAAGTAAAACATATAAATTACTATATTATTAACTCTATTGTTACAATTAAATTGTATGTTCTTTTACAGAAAATTTTACTTCACGGCGTGATTTGTGATCACAGAGGAAGGAAGATGTCTAAAAGCTTGGGTAATGTTATTGAACCGGAGCAAATAATTGGTGGAACTACAAAACAGGTAAGAGTAATCGAACGAAGTCATCTGCCTGTCTAATATTACAAAGTTTAATCTCTATCTGTATGTATGTTTTTTTAATGAACTCCCTAATAGAATGTTGGAGCTATAGCTCAAAAACCATATCCTCCTATTTTCTGAGATTACATAACCCAGGATACTTGTATCTTTAAGTTTCCCATAAATATTTGTATAACATAAATTTCTAACAACCATGCTTCGGTCATTCATTGCTATTTCTCGTTTCCTACACCTCAGTAGCGGTATAGAATCATTAAGTCATTTAACCTAATATAAAGGTGATACAAAAATGAGTAATGTAAATATAAAATAGTAGTAGAAATATGTAAAAATACGTAACAAAAATAAATAAATTAATATAGAATCAAAGAAAATTTTTTATAAATAAAGGATAAATAGTATATAAGCCTCACATCATTTCTTTGAAACTCAAAGTAACATTAACGTTTTGAAACAAGAGCCGACGCTTCTTCTCCTGATAACGACGAGACCGCAATGTAGAAGTGTGTCTTTTTGTTTAAGATCTACCTGGAGAGGCCTTAGAACTTTTTTATTTCTCTATTGATTATATAGTGATTTTTTTTTATTGTAGAGTCATGTGAGTTTATTGTGACATATCTGTATACATATAACAAAATTTTACAACAAAAAGTGAAATAAAAATTCTCATATAATTGATAAATTCAGAAGGGTGACGACTAAGATCTCTTTACCTAGTTGCACTCCTGATGAGGATTTTTACTTGGTTGAAAGATCTTAGTCCCATTTCTCAATTTGTTACTGTGGTTTTTACGTTTATATATACATACATATCTTCAAGTTCAGTTAGACAGAAATATGTTGAAGTCAGTTGTTTATTAATAATGAATAGTTGATTTAAACTGAATACAAACTGTTGTTATAAACTTATTAGTACTTTGTATTTTATAAATGTTACATTACGATGTATTTAGCTTTAAATTGATTATTGCAGTATTAAGAAAAGATATATATTTGGGTATTGTTTGTAATCTCTGTAATGCAAGATTGTATTGGCATGTTTATATTTATGGTCCAAATGCTTATGTTTAGGCGCTTATAAAGTGTATTACTGATAATGAGAAACTGAACATTATAAGCTCTGAAGAAAGGAAGAGAGCTATTGAGAACGTCAACGATGTGTTTCCCGAGGGTATCCCGGAGTGCGGCACTGACGCCTTGAGACTCACACTTCTCTCCTATAAATTGAAAAGTAATATAGCATTAAGAGAATAGTGGTAAAGAAAGTTTATAATTGTGCTCAACAGTATATATTAGAGTTTATACAAAAACCGACATTTTAGAAAACCGGTTTTCGAATAGTAATTTTTCCAGAATTTTTATTTAAAAATTTAGAGTGATTAAAAGCAGTTTTTGACGGAAATTATTTACTGTTCAATTTTATTATTAGTAAAAATTTTTTATGCAATTTAGTAGAACAAAGAAATAATAGTTGACGAGGATTAAATAACTTTAAAAACAATTATTCGTTGTTTATCCATAATTTTCACATATAAGGATTTAAATATTTTTATAATAGTGAAACGAGTTATTCAGCAAAGTGTTCGAATAAATAAAAACAATATATTTTCATATTTTTTAGATAACCATATTATTAACCGTATTATTTTATAACCATATTATAATAACCATATTATTAAATCGGACCGATATGATTCCAAGAACCAAACAGCTTGCAACAGTGTTTTAATCAATCTGGTACATTTGGCTACATTTGTCATTTTCAAATTTTTTTAAGTGTTATTCATACATTTAAAACCGATATTTTCTACTAAAAAACCGGTTTTAGAATTTCATAATTTTCTCCAAAAAAACCAGTTTTTAAAACCGACAAACCCTAGTATATATGGACATATAATTTACTGGGATTGTGAATTCAACCTAATGACTCAGTAGGTCTACATGTTTTTCTTCCAAGACTTTTTTTGATCAAATGAGCTCTCATGTTGATTCGAGAGTATTAACATTTCTATCTTAAGAACATGGCTTTTTCAAACAAGACCCTTATTTATTTTTTCATTAGAAATACGTAAGAGTCAAGGTTATCTAATACTTAGCTTGCTTAGTTTCAGAGATCCGAGTAATCATTCAGGTTTAACTTCGTGTTTATTTTTTTTTATTCTTATTTGTTATATCTTCTATTTTAAATTGTAGTTCCCTATATTATTTTATTTAAAATAATGTAGGGTTACCTTATCCCTATTTTAAATTTGTATTGTTTTTCTATGATTTACTAATATTTATATCATTCTTTATTCGTTTGCTTTTTTTCACTCTTTCTTTAAGGCTTAACGCGCACGCGCCCCGGTGTCATTGGCTCCTCTCTCAATCCCTGTCTGTTAAATTCGGGATATAACAAAGTTTAATATTTAAATATGTATCGTTTACGCAGTCCGATATATTGAATCAGTTTTTATGAAAATGTTTTACTGGTATGAATAAAAATTTTCTGTGGCACTACAAGGGGGTACGAAAGATAGATATTTTACTATTTTTGATATTGTATATGTTTTAGCAAATAGTTTTGTTCAATTCGGAAAAGGCAAAATGTGAAAAAGCAAAGTTCTCAACTACTTAAACTATGGTGATTCTAAATACTTCTCTCTTGCAGACAAAATTCAAAACACACAAACTTGTCACAACTTAAAACATACAGACCCGTGCTCAATTATTAATGTCCTAAATCACATTTTAGTATACAAATATTTGATGTAATTTATTTTCTTTTCCTCTACTGCTGCATTCTAGATCTTCTGTCTCACTTTACTCCTCATGAAGGTTGTACCAACAATTAGAGAATATAATTGTGCTTACCTACTTATTGCTTGTCTTTATTTATTTTTAACATTTATTTATTACCTTTTTGTATATATTTTCCGTATGTTATAATGGATTAAATATGATATGAATAAATAATATTTCATCTGAATAATATTCGTGTCATATATATTCATAATTTAAACCATTTTGTGCATAATTAGTATAAACTTCATTTCGAATTTCATATCAAAAGGTGGTCCTCTTCATTGTTTTATTTATACCTTGAGGATGTGTTTCTGAAATTCTCAATTTAAAGAAAATTGTTATTTTGTCACTTGTTCAACTGTAATAAGTAAATTTTAAATCTATAAAAGACTTTTCTATCTATAAAATCTTTTTCTTTTTTTTTCCTTTAATAATAGTTGAATTAAACACTCTTTATCTTAAAATAGTAATTTACTAAATGATGTAAATAATAAACCTTTTTTACTACTTTTGTTACATATTATGCGTGTGATATTGTTGGTATTTTCAGGTACATATATTGATTTTGATACAAAAGACTGTTTCGCCCATAGGATGTTCTGTAACAAGTTGTGGCATGCGACTAAATACACTTTGGACTGGCATACACAATTAGATTTACCTCTGATGTTATCTTGTCAACCAAAAGCTAACAATGCCATGGAGGCTTGGATCATTGGCAGACTGTCTGCTTTGGTTGCTTCAATTAATCTCTCCATGGACAAGTATGACTTTCATGTCGCTGTTCAGTCTCTAAAACAGTTCCTGTTGGCTGATTTCTCTGATGTATTTGTGGTAATTGACAATTAAATGTTATTATCTGCTTACTCTAATGTAGTACTTACTTCATTTTCGTAAATATATAAATTAAGTTGTTGGTGATAGGTTTGAGGTTGGTCTATGTAAATTCACTTACTGCGTGTACTGACTGCACATTCATTCGTAATAGTATTATGGCCAATACTGCAAAGATTGTTGGTAACAATTACGCTGGACGGTTCGAATCTTCAGAACCATTTTCCATAGTATCCTAAGAATTTCAAAGGGTTATAGATTATATATATATATATATATATATATATGAATTAAACACCACAATACACAAATATATATTAATTACATTGCTCTAAGGCCTTTCATTACAACATCATCAGAGAGCTAAATGAACCAAACAAAAAATATAATAACAAGTTAATCTGGTTGATTAACCAGGTTAACTTGTTATTATATTTTTTGTTTGGTTCATTTAGCTCTCTGATGATATTGTAACGAAAGGGCTTAGAGCATTGTAATTAATATATATTTGTTTATTGTGGTGTATATCAAGAGTTATTGTTGATTAATAATTTATATATATATATAAAAACCGATTAAAAAGAAGATAGCACACAGATAGACACAGGAATAACTCACTTCTACATTTCGACTATCGTCGTCATGAGGAGGCAAAAAGTCCCGCGGGAAGGGAGCGCGGCGACTCATATATATATATATATATATATATTAGGTTAGCTTCAGCTACTCAAAGGGACTACTTCTACCCGATGACGACGACTGTCGAAATATCGTTGTGAGTCTTTTGTGTGTGTCTTTATTTGTTTTTTCTCTTTCATGTGTTAACTATATATATATATATATATATATATATATATATATATATATATTGGTGTATGATGGCAGCAATGATACCCGAAGGTTACCGCAAACTAGTAAGGAAACTAGAGAACATCAGCAAGAAATTGATCAACGCTGAAGCTGCTGCCAACTTTAATAATATGTATATATATATATATAGTAAAATGTACTAAAAGAAAGATAGAGAAATTAAAAGCACACACTTACAGTCTCTAATTTACGGTTTGAACCGTCTTCAGGAGAGATAAGAGAGCGAAACCAAGTGCACGGAGTATGGATCTCCATTCATCTCTTGTCTGTTCCTCATCATAAAATCATTATCACTATTATTAAATCATTAAATAAGTCGTATGTCGAAGGCTTAGTTTGTTATTTGTAATAGTCTTAAGAATCGTTTCACATAAATATTTCTAAAGCTTATGTTATTGTCAGTCTGAGTCCTTTAGATGCTTTATGTAGTAAGTTCATCAAATTCTCCAAACTGCCCCAGTTCATTTCCATGTGTCATTGGTAAAAATGGTTGCTAATTCAATCAAAATAGAATGTGCCGATAACAATGCAAGCACTATGGACCAATTTACTAAATGATGTAAATAATAAACCTTTATTTCCGATAATACTATATCGGCCAGATAAGAAAAGGTTTGAGGTGGTGATACAAAAAACACATTCATGCTTTTAAATATAATAAAATAAATCTAAATTACGTCACTCATGTAATCGCACATGGACATTTCCATCTTTGACGGAATGGTGAATTCTATGGACTTACTGCATAAAGGATTTGATGGAATATGACTAACAATAACAGAAGCTTTGGAAATATTAAAATACAAAACAGTTCAAAAGACCATTCTAAATGAGCAAACTAATCTCCCGAAAGATGACTTATTTAAGCAACTAATGGACTCACGTATGTTAGTAAAAAGACAAAGAGGCAAGAAATGAATGATGATGACAAAGATAGTAAAGAATTAAAAATGACTGAAATGTATTATATAAATAGTGAAAAAGAAAGGAAATATTTACTCTTGTAATAGTTAATTGAATATGAAGAATCGATATAGGTATTTATATTGAGAGATATAAATATAAGATAGTCCTTGGAAAAGTCTCCGTGTCACTCTGGAGAATAGACGAGACATCTCTTGTCTCGTCTATTCTCAATAAAATGTAGTAAAAGAAAGATAGAGAAATTAAAAGCACACACTTACAGTCTCTAATTATACAGTCTCTAATCTAATTGCTGAAAGCCATTCCTCGTTATGAGAGCCCTTGTTTCTCATCATCAGTTAATGGTGCAAGAAAAGTTAAGACTCCTTTACAATATCTTCCTCTGCATGTCACTCCTTTATTCTGCTAAAGAGAATAATACATTCATCTGTCAATCATTTCTGCTTATACGTCATTTGACGTAAGAAGCATATAGGTTTCCATCAATCTTAAATTTTTTTGTAATCATTAAGTATAGTATTACTGATAAAGATATTTGCGTAAAGTATAAAATTTTATTTTATTATTGTTGAAAAGAATTAAAAGTTGTTATGACTGCCTTTTGTTATATTTTGGTGTAAATGTAGGGAATTAATTTTCTTGAAATTTGGTTGTTATAGGAGAGCTGCAAACCGGTGTTGAAGACGGGGAGCCGAGAGGAGCAGGAAGGCTGCAGCTTAGTGCACTTGTATTGTCTGACAACACTGGTCAAATTACTTGCTCCTTTCATGCCTTATTTATCTGATTATTTGTTTCAAATCTTACAACCACATCAAAATCAGTCCCTTCATCTGACTGCCTTTCCAACAAAAGAGGAGGTATCATTTATATAATGTGCTAAATACTGAGTGAAATAAAATAAATTGCGATTCTTATGTCTACAAATGATAGGGCAAAATGAATTTTATAAACATAATCCGTCTTCTCATGATGGTTTGACCTATTTGGACTTCGACACTTGAAGATGGATGAGGTCTGTAATAAGTTCACGGGGCCATTCAGCATCCTCGTTAGAATAGATTTCTGTTTTAGAAAACAAAATAAATATGAATATAAATGCTTATATTATCGCTACCGAAAATCCTAAGTTTGTAGATCACCCTGACTTTAAATTTGTTCCCATAAGCGATGAAAAAATTGTACTGTACAAGAAAAATCTCGTTTCCCGTAGATGACTTAAATCTGACTGATCTGTGCCTGCAAAATATTACCTACTTGTTAAAGGTTTCTATTTTAATAAACTTGAGTAAACCGCAATTTAAAATACTCGGTATGTGATAATCGAATCCAAAAGATATTATAAATATAATAGTAATATAAGTCACTCATCGAAAATGGTTTTACTGATTTGTGGCTGGGACTGCGTGCACTACAATCTTCCAAATAAAAAAGCATAATTTCGAACACTTGACCTCTGGTTCTGTAGAGAGGTAGACTATTTTGGCCTCATGCTAACTACGTTACAATAAAATTTAATTGCATGTAAAATTATTTTAATGCTATATAATTATTGTGTTATGATATTTGAAGTGCAATAATAAATGTAATATACGAGTTTAAAATGTTTCTAAATCAACCTGATAACTCAAAAATCCCATATCTCGAATAAATATTTTTTTTTTTTTAAATAAACTGAATTCGACTGAATACGTTCCTGCTTCCCTGGATCATTGTACTTTGTTCGTATTTCTTGGACAAGTCGATTACTCGCTCACTTGTCTCGACGATTTCACGTTTGCTTCAAGATCGTACAAATAGTAGATATGCTACCGGCATGAGGTAGTTATCAAATGTGTAACCACATATAATGTTCTGCCAACTCGTTTCCACCTACCGTTAGTTATTTCAAACAGGCCCCTATCTTAGGTAAAATTTGACTTGGAAGCCAAATTCCATATCTCAGAAAACGCGGATGCCAGTTCTGTTGTATCTCCAGGAAAATTAATATTTAGTAAATCAAAATATATTATTTTATTTTGTGTTTAATCAAATATAATTCATTATTCATGTAGTAATTATTATTCAATTTGTACGATAATTCGTAATATACCCGCAATCTTTTAAAAATTCAAATAAAGTTTTAAGTGCAAATAAACACCCTCGCGTTTATTGCAGTGAATGTGGCCATTAATTTATGGTCAAGCTGTAAAGTGTTGTTTTTTAAATTCAATACTGGGTTAATACAAAAGTAATTGTTTTTTTTTATTTATTTGATGTACATTGCCATGAGTGAACAATATTACCAGTTAATTAAATTTAGTTTTTATTATTAATTCAATTTATGTAGTTTCAGAATCCATGTGACGACTTTGAAAAGACTGAAAAGAAAGTTAGATTAGTTTTAGAAATATCTAAAGAAATTAGAAAATGGAAAAGTAGTTTAAATGACAAAAGAGGAGATCTAGATGGTCAGTTGTTAGCTTATAGTTATGTGTATCTTCACTTGACTAGCACATACAGTTATTTGTTTTTATTTTCAGTTGTCCTTCACGAAGTCAACTCTTCTGGTTTGAAAGAAATGATAACTTTCATATCAACCTTGGCCAAACAAGCCGTTATTTACTGTGAAAGCCCTGTACGTGATGTCGACTATATACCGTATTCAACTTCCTGTGGCTCTGTTACAGTTTACTTCAAGATAAAGGTAGGCAGTTTACTTCAAAATAAAGGTAGGCAGGTTACTTAAATTGTTTTAAAGCATTGGTTACCTTTTGAGATCTACTCTATTCACAAATACCTTTTCAAGAAAGAATAACACCTCCTGATGATAACCAGATTTGCTTTTCAAGAAAGAATAACACCTCCGGATGATAACCAGATTTCACAGTTTACATAAAACGTATACCATACTCTTGACAGAAACAAATTATTTCAATTCTTACTTCACTTTCAAATCTTGGCTATCACCCTATATTTTTCATGTGAGGAATAGATAATCTCATGCACACCGTCACTTGGCGTAAATTAGGTGTTTGTATAACAAAAGTATTTTTTTTTTAAATTCTTATATGGAATTCTTCAAAGACTGCTGCGAAAAAGACATTATTATTTCATTTGTAACAACTTTGAAGTTTTACTCAAAAAGGAATAAGTAAGATATAAATATTAATAAATAAGAAATATTATTCCATTTTATACCTGTTGTACCTTCGAAACTATTTTTTTTTTTTTTTTTTTTTTGAATCCTTTAGATCTCAACTACAGTTTTATGTCCACACAGGCATTTAGTGAGTGGATTAGTTCACTCTTTGGGAAGTTGTTAAAATATGATGTAAATAAACAAAAATATTACAAAAAATTTGAAAAAAGTGATAGTTTGGCGAGTCAGTAAGTACCATCTGGATAATCGGGTGTGACAAAGAAAAATGTAGCTAAGAGGATTAAGTAAAGATATTGCGAAATCAGCCCTATTGTACGAGAAGTAATATCAAAATTTCTATAAACCGTAAAGGAATCATGTAAAATAACAGTTGTTATTTGTAGGCGATTGAGTAATCTTATATTACCTAAAATGCTTAATTTTAATTTCCTATTTTCTACCGTTTCAAAAAAAGGTTGCAATAATACGTTAATTGAAAAAAAAATTAGGCAGATATGAAAATAAGTTGACCTTGAGCACAAATTCTGTAAGAACTTTCTACAACCATAAAACTCAGTATCATAAACAAAAATCAGAATGGATTTGACTGACAGACCGTTCTTGTATAGAATTCTACGTGGAGAGTTTGTGTGAGAGGTGCACGGTGAGTTCTATGTGTTCCCCATGTTGTTATAAAAAATGGAGATGGTCTTCATTTTACATTCCTTCGGTTGATAAGACTTTTACTGTACCACTCTTGATTTTGACGTTTTGATTCTAAATTGTACTCAATAAATTAATAATTCATCAGATGATTGAAGAGACCTGAGTCATTTTTTCCACTGGCTTTGATACTTTCAAGGCACTTCTTTGAATGATTGTCTTTATGTTTTTAAAGGATTTTTTGATACTCACTATCCAGCAGCTTGCTATTATTCTACGCTTTGATCTCACAAGAAGCCTTACACATTCCACAGGTGTTTCATGTTTAAGTCCTCCCTGAACAAAGTTCCTTCGTCTTCCACTATATACAACCGTCATTCAAACATATCGCCGATAACTAGTACTTTGGGAAATGTTTCCCAATGTTCGTTAACCTTTTTGTAGTTCAAATTGTTAATTTAAACAGAATGTTCTACATCATACCTTTAAACAAACATCATTACCAAATTAAAAAAAAAGTAAATGAATAACAAAATACATAAAAAAAATGTTGAGTGGCCTGCACTCAACTTTTCTATAAGTAAACATAATATCAAACTTCTTTCAAACAATTGCTTTTTTATTTTCATTTAATTATCTTTATGAATTAGATTTATTACGTTATAAAAAAAATAATTTGAATATGATATTCAGGACAACATATAAATTTTATTACAATCAACCTAACATTAAGAGATTCAAAAGCAAAACTTTTTTATCCCATGTTTTATTCCTATAATTAAAAAGTAATACAACTTAATAATTTATTAGAATATTATATATTATATGTATTAAATTTATTATTCAGTATGATATAATGTCTATTTTATATTTCCTTATTACATAATTATTATTGGAATGTTTTCCGTATCTCGACCACATATATTTAACACTATTTTTCTTTTTTATCGAAGTTTGGTCTAGCTTCAATAATTCAACACCTTTAAGCCGACGTTTCGTCTATATTTATAGACATCTTCAGGGCTACATCAATACAGAATTTAATTACAATAACATGAAACATAATTATATTACATTATTTAAATTGCATTATATTATTTAATTAGTAATTTTAATTATTAATTAAATTACATTATTAATTAATAATTTCGATTAATTACTCCATTAATAACCTCCATTACATTTTAACCTCGATAAAAAAGAAAAATAGTACATAATAATTATTTCAATTAGACATATATGTTTTTATTTAAAAATAATAATAAAGTTAAAAAAAGCTGAATGTTTCAGTCGAATACCGTAAAAATGAAAACATCAGAGATTACCAAAAAAATTTCTAAATTAGAGAAAGAATTGAATAAATTACTATCAATGACATCGGCGAGTGAATACAAGGAAAAGGTTTCTTCAAAAGTACAGAAATTTCAATTCTCCAAAGTAAGTTTCGTTGGATTATTTATGTTTATTCAATTACTTTTCTTTTATATTTACATTATATGATTCAATTTGTTTTCTTTTCAGTGTAATTTTCAAATATTTTTTAATTATGTAATGATTTATTTCCCTCTCTTAACGCCCCCCCCCCCCTTCTCCTCTAACCCTAATTGTGAGTGTAGGAACATTAAATTTACATTTCCTAAAAAAGGAATTGTTTTCTTAGACATCTAGCAATAGTAGTAATTAGTAACTAGTAATTAGACATTAATTGCATAATTAATGGGAATATTCCTTCATTATAGTAATAGTATTTATTAATGGTAGCTACTCTTATTAATTAATATTAATTATTTCTATTTTTGATTACTCTGTTAATTCTACTTAACCCTTTGTGAACAAAGCGTCACATTTGCTTCATACTCCTTAATTAGCTCCTTAATGCAACTGAAACAACTTGGAACACTCAATTTGTACTCACTGCCATTGAATAAATAAAATAATTTGGATATATTTGGGTTAGTTTTGAAAAAACTAGAGGAAGGTTCGAAATCATTGAATTACTATGACAGCTTTTGTTTTGCTGTTTCGTTAAATCTACTTTTGACTGTCTTTTAAATTTTCAATTTAAACACTATATGCAAAAATCAAGATTTTATTTCTTTGTATAAATTCTTCTCTTTTCTTTAAATTATTTTAAATATTATTATTCCCAATAATGTAACTCTCTAAAAAGCTTCAAAATGATTTGCAAAGACAGATTCAAACAATCAGTTTTTTACAATAATTGCTTTTTTATATTTTAGATACAAAACTTAAAAACTGAGATTGAAATCTTAAAGAAAAACCTCGCTTCAAGGACAAACTGAAGTTTATTGTTTTGTTATATTTAAATAAATGTTTTTATGAAAACTTCCTTCGAATTTGTTTCAACATTTAACTCATTTGAATGCATACATACAAATTATATTGTACGTTGTCTGAGGTGCTCAAGCGATTTCACGTTAGTTAATTGTGATTTCTATTGATTACACAAATCCTTACTTCCTGATAAGTTACTCTTAAAGATGAGGCTAAAACAGTTTGAGCATTCCATCCAACATTTGAGGTAAGACATTATGTATTTATAATTCCCTTTATGAAATTAATAACCTTTATTAATATTTTCATTTATCTAGCTTTAAATATAACGGAAAATGCGAGTAATAAAAGAATCTAAGCTGGATTTGTATGACATCAAAAACAAAGAAGTCAATACACGTACTATATGTAGTAAAAAAAAATATCTAGAGTAGCTAACAATCAACTTTACTATAAGGAAGCGTAATAACAAACTCGTTGACAATCAATTTAGTTTTGGTGTTGCTTAAGTTTAGCTGGCGTGTAGATATATTATCGAACTCTGTGATGAAGTATTATCAAACTTATAGGCAATCAATTAATTACTCCATTTGTGTCAATGTAGCTGTATCTATGTTGTCTGTTACAACAAAGTTGGAATCATTGTTCTACAACAGTCTGACATGTTACTAAGTATGGTAACATAGTACCTTAGTAGTTGTTATTTTTAATATAATATTACTCTTCAAATATTTAGTAGTCAGGCTAACCTAAAATGCCTTTCAGTTTTAGGACTACCATATGATTCTTTTGAATTTGGATGTCCTCCTCGGAAGAGAGCAAAGCCGAGTACTAGTAGTTAATCGGACCCCATTAGGATGACATTGTGAGGAGTACTGTTAGTACCTCAAGAGAATATAATTAATAGAGAGAGATTAAAACCTGTCGTTGGTTAAACACCACTTGGTCTGTGCTGGTTATGAGAACTAAACATATAAGGGCTCGAAGGGTTGATATCTAATCGTCCCCACTCTGAGCTCCCGTCCAGAGCCTTAGCCTCTACTAGGCAAGAACTAGTTGTCCAGTCCAATCAGCTAAGTTCAAGGCCCATTCCCACTGGTAAGGGTTTGGTGTCTCTAGCACCCCGTTATGCTAAGCAGGAAGTTAGCGTTATCATGTTAGCAGTAACCCAAGAAGTTACTGCTTCTCACACAACGACCCTAGGGTCTACCCGACTTGGGTGAGAGCCAACAGTCACTATTAGTCCAACCTTAGTTGGCGGGATGGAGAAAGAACCCCTCCGTGGGCCCCCGCCGCCCTTAGTACCGACTTATTTTAAGTGTTTGGGATCGAACTTCGGACCAAAGGTCCTACTGAGCCTGCCCAGCTACAGGTAAGGTCAGTCGCCATTTTTGCCCCTGGTTCAGAGAACCTGTGGGGCCAATGCAGCCTGCAGATATAGCTGCATGGCCCTACTAGGGGCGATTGTTCTTCAAATATATAAGTTTATGAAAAATTTACAGTGAGACAAACCTAATATGAAATTTTGTTTCTTGAATCGCAAGAGATGTGGCTTAAAATATGTTGCCATTTTGTCATACAAATTAAAAAGTATCTTTACTAATAATATAATGTAATAATTTCCTAATAAGCATGCGTCAATAATAATAACAATAATATAAACTTTATTCGCCTTAATACATCAAAAATAACATGTCTTTTATTCGTAAATAAAAAAATCTCGAGTGGCCTACACTCTTCTTTACTATAAGTAACTCAATGTCAAATTTCTTGAGTATATAAAACATAACGTATTATTTAAGCATAACATAAATATCTAAATGGGATATAATTATTAGCATTGCATTCGTGAGGTAGTACAGATAGTGATTGAAGGACATATCAATTTATAAGCTTATTTTTGTACATCACAAATAATTTATTATTTGCAAATAATTTCATTAGTATAACTACAGCAGTAATAACATTTTTGAAAAACCAAAGTGAACATTTATTGAAACGAAATATTATCCTACAAGAGAACATGGCTATTGTTCAAATAGCCAGTAGATTTCTTACATCGTTTACTTGACATCCTTCTACATTGAATATTAATGTAAAATTTTCAAATTTGAAACAGTAAAATACCCTTTTTTTCTCTGAAAAACATCTTAAACAGCGAAGAAAATGTTGTTTTAAGGTGATTTGTTAATTAAAGATGTACGATAATTACAGTTATTAATCTCTAAACGAAAGATTTATATTTTGAATTATCTTTTACATTTTTGGTTTTTAACAGAATTATTATACTGGGAATTTTATGGCTTCTTAGTATTTAATAACATCATTTTCCTTCCCCTTTGTCAAATAACATATATACGAATTTTTTTTTTATTGAGTGTTATCATTTACCTGCACAATATTATTCCTCTTACATCTCTTATAAGTCAATAATATATTTTCATTTTTCCATTAGGAACATCAATTTTATCTCAGTGGATTCGCTCAAAAAATTTCTAAGTCAATGTAAACAATGTAAAAAAATACAAAAAATTCGACAAGTATAGCAGGTGATCTCTTAGTCTAGGATAAACAAAGAGTTTTTATATCGTTATTGCTCTTTCCCGTAATTGAAACTTCATGATTTTTTTTTATGAATTGCTAATTTCTTGTTCCATTTTTGGTCAAATTTTCATTATTTTTTAACGAGCCGTTTAGCGTCAAAAAAACATTTTCTGAAAACACAAATCGTACTGTAACGCCCCTTTAGCGAATGTAACTTTAGGAAAAAATATCTCAACTCATTCTCCATATAATGTTCTATTTATAGGAATAGTTTCATTCTTGTCCGTCAAACAGTATGGCTTGTATCGCTCTCACAAGGTTTGAGATTGAATTATAAGTCAAAATTTTTACATTTTATTGAAAAAAAAATATTTCCTGTTGTTTTAAAATTCTGAATATATTTTTCGTTTGTTGCATTTGAAACCTCAAAGATAATGTCAAAATTTCAAAACGCTAGGGTTATCAGTTTAGGAGAAATAAATGTTTTTAAAAAAACGGTTTTTGGCAAAAAAAGTGACTTTCCCATCATGCATAATTCTTCCCAAACAATAGGGATCTTCGTCTTTATGAGGCCCATTTTTGCGTAAAATATCAACTTGATCCATCAAAGATTCTGGACCGTAGCGTGGTAACAAGCAATGCTAACACACTCACCCACCCACCCACACACACACAGACATCATCGTAAAAACGTCATAAAACGACTTCTGGGACCTCAAAACATGTAATTCCGTCAAAATCTCGAGATCGAATTTTTTCACGATCACTATACTTTACTTATAGTAAAGTAAAAATAACCTATGCTTTTAACAGTAAAATAAATAAAACCCATAACTGAATTACTACATAGCAAAGTAAAAATTAAGTTATTGGTCCATTTTAAGGGATAAATGTCTCTCAATTCACACCAAACTCCTCCACTATGATCCAATATAATTAACGAGGTCATCTCTCCACCTAGAGACGTCGTCCTCTCCTGCGGGATTTATATACATACTGGGTGGCAGTCTTCAGTTCTTTCAATCCATCCTTCCGATGTGTGGCGCACATTTCCACTTCATTTCAGATACCATCTTAATTAATCACCACATCAGCTGCAATCCGTTGTTTATTCAATTTAGCGCTGTTAATCTTAAGGTCGTAGTACTGCCAGTGTAACTTCTTAAAAACTTCCTCCAATGTGTAAGTGAATAGTTGTAGTGTATCGCTCCTCTTTGAAGGGGGAAATAAAAAAAAAGTATCCTATCACGTATCAAAAGTATTTATCATGTTTCAAAATTGTCTAAAACAATGAAGTTTTTAGACACTCTAAGAACTCTATCTCTGACAAGATTTTGTTGAAGGGGCCTTGGTATAGATTGACTACAACACTTACTTTAGACAACCATTCTTTCATAGAGTTAAGGATTCTATCTTTGTTATATAACACATTGACTGTACAAAAGATACTCAGATTTATCTTATGGAACATTTAAATAACAATTCTGTTGACTCAATTGTGATGATGAAAAAAAATCCTAGATTATATAAAAAAACTAGCAAACGTACCCGTCTTTGACGGAATCATAAATTCTATTATACTTGGTATTCCAAAATATAAATTATAGTATTATACTAATACTACAGTTAGAAGTTACAGAATAGTAGAAAATACCATTATTAGTACAGTGCTAAACAAATGCCTCTGTATACAAAGATTAGATTTTAAGTTAGACATACACAAATCTACAATCAATGTTTCAGCTTTATATGTCTTATGGTAGCAATATTTTGTGGACAAACCGACAGACAGAAATTATTCTAAGGGTACATGTGGCTACTCTGAACTATGAAACGTAAAGAAAACTTGAAATGAGTTAGTTCTAATTAACGTGCTCCCAGTCAAAAGCTAGCACGCAAGCCACTGGACTACTCTGGTTCCATACCTTACTTTATTACCAGTGTTTATATTACGCAAATATTAAATTAAAAAAAAATATTTTTGTTGTATTTATTTATAATACATTTGCACTACTCTCATCGGCGAGCAAGCAACCTACTGGCTACCCTGGCTAGATCCCTTTACTTTATTACCATCTTTTATACTATCCACATTTTAAATTCAAAAAAATATTTGTTTGTTACATTTATTTATAATACATTTGCACTACTGTCATCGGCGATCACGTAAGCCACTGGGCTACTCTGGTCCCATACCTTACATTATTACCAGTGTATTTATTAAGCAAATATTAAATTAAAAAAAAGTTGACAGTTATATATAATACATAGCAAACGTACCCGTCTTTGACGGAATCAGAAGTTCCTGTTTTGTTTTATTGCCGTGTGCCTATGCCTTTTGGCTATACCACTGAGGAATCAGAAGTTCCGTCATTTTTGGTATTTCAAAATGTCATTAGAAATTATAGAATAGTAGAAAATACCATTATTACTACAGTGTTAAACAAATGCCTCCAGCTAATACACTACATTAGCTGTCTGTCCTTCAGGTTCATGGTAGAAGAAAGAGTTGAAACCTCTGACCGTTGAGCATGTAAACTACATTTGACCATGTGAGAAAAACTTGGTTTTGCTACCTTGTATTCCTGCGTTAGATGAAGTCTCCCTTTGCGACTTAGTTAACGTCATTGCGAAATAGACTCTGACCGGACTTTGCAATCATTTCAACGTAAACAGACAGTGGCTCGGAATCAATGGTATGTGAAGTATACACACAGACTCCCCAATACCACATCCAGTCATTATGTCCGCCTCTATGGCATATCTGTGTAGAGCACGAACTCAGAGTCGTGTCCCGTTGCACAGTTTTGGGGCACTCATGTTTCGTAACATGAAATTTGTTACGGCTACTAAATTGCAGCATGATCGGTGCTCTACTTTAAGTTTTTACTCATGAGCAGGCAGTCCAGGAGAAATAAATTCAGAGTCAAGAAATTCAATTAGATAATGAACTGCTTCTTCACCACTAATCCAATCTCTTTACTGACTTGTAAGTTCTTTCCTCGGCTTCATATAGCGTAAGAACTTGTTTGTTGATTTTTCCTCCCTGTTCATATTAAGAGTTGAGAATTGCTCGTTTACAAAACATTTATTCTCAATAGATAGTACATCCTTAACTCTGCGAAACACCATTTCAATGATGTCAAATACGCAATATATTCATATGCTCAATCTTTATAAATAAAATAATGATTTTGTCTGTACATTGCTTAGAACTGACTCATTTCAAGTTTTCTTTACGTTTCATACATTGGAGAAACCGAATCCACCCTTAGAAAAATTTCTGTCGGTTTGTCGGTTTGTCGGTTTGTCCGCAAAACTTTGTCACAGGTAAACTCAGCTACCATAAGACATATAAAGCTGAAACTTTTACAGTAGATTTGTGTACGTCTAACTTAAAATATAGGCTATGAATTGATTGGAAATTCAACGTAGAAGTGAAGTTATGGACGTTTAACGCAAAAATGTTTGTCACAAGTAAACTCAGCCACCATAAGACATAGCAAGCTGAAACATTGACACTGGATTTGTGTGTGCCTAACTTAAAATATGGGCTCTAAATAGATTATTAATTCAGTACAAAAGCGAAGTTATGGGGCTTTTAGCTGTATTTTCCTAACTTCACAGACAAGTTTGTTTTGAAAATACACAGGTGTGGCAAGTAGGTATTGTTAGTTGATTTTAATTTCAATTGAGCACATGAATATATTGCGTATTTGACATCATTGAAATGGTGTTTCACAGAGTTAAGGATGTACTATCTATTGAGAATAAATGTTTTGTAAACGAGCAATTCTCAACTCTTAATATTAAGAGACAGGAAAAATCAACGAACAAGTTCTTACGCTATATCATACCGAGGAAAGAACTTACAAGTCAGTAAAGAGATTGGATTAGTGATGAAGAAGCAGTTCATTATCTAATTGAATTTCTTGACTTTGAATTTATTTCTCCTGGACTGCCTGCTCATGAGTAAAAACTTAAAGTAGGAGCACCAATGATGCTGCAATTTATAGCAGTAACAAATTTCATGTTACGAAACATGAGTGACCCAAAAACTGTGCAACGGGACACGACTCTGAGTTCGTGCTCTACACAGATATGCCATAGAGGCGGACATAATGACTGGATGTGGTATTGGGGAGTCTTCCGAACCACTGTCTGTTTCCATTCAAATGATTGCAAGGTCCCCTCAGAGTCTATTTCGCAATGACGTTAACTAAGTCGCAAAGGGAGACTTTATCTAACGCAGGAATTCAAGTTAGCGAAACCAAGTTTTTCTCACATGGTCAACTGTAGTTTACTTGCTCAATAGTCAGAGGTTTCAACTGATTGTTCTTCCATGAACCTGAAGGACAGACAGCTAATGTAGTGTATACAGAGGCATTTGTTTAACACTGTACTAATAATGGTGTTTTCTACTCTTCTATAATTTCTAATTATAGTATTAGTATAATACTATAATTGATATGTTGGAATACCAAGTATAATAAAATTTTTGATTCCGTCAAAGACGGGTACATTTGCTAGTTGAAATTAAAATCAACTAACAATACCTACTTGCCACACCTGTGTATTTTCAAAACAAACTTGTCTGTGAAGTTAGGAAAATACAGCTAAAAGCCCCATAACTTCGCTTCTGTACTGAATTAATAATCTATTTAGAGCCCATATTTTAAGTTAGGCACACACAAATCCAGTGTCAATGTTTCAGCTCGCTATGTCTTATGTAGGCTGAGTTTACTTGTGACAAACATTTTTGCGTTAAACGTCCATAACTTCACTTCTACGTTGAATTTCCAATCAATTCATAGCCTATATTTTAAGTTAGACCTACACAAATCTACTGTAAAAGTTTCAGCTTTATATGTCTTATGGTAGCTGAGTTTACCTGTGACAAAGTTTTGCGGACAAACCGACAAACCGACAAACCGACAAACCGACAAACCGACAAACCGACAAACAGACAAACCGACAAACCGACAAACCGACAGAAATTTTTCTAAGGGTGGATTCGGTTTCTCCAATGTATGAAACGTAAAGAAAACTTGAAATGAGTCAGTTCTAAGCAATGTACAGACAAAATCATTATTTTATTTATAAAGATTCCAAATAGTACAGCAGGTTGTCATTATTTTAAGTTGAATTTCAAGTTTTAGAGCTGTATTAGCTTTTGCATTTTTTAGATTTTACTTTAAATGTGTTTTTTCAATTATAGATTAAATTCATAAATTTAATCAATTTATTCAATTAGCAGTTTAATAAAAAAAATTATGAATTAATAAAATGCAGAATAATGTCTCTTTTCGTCTATGTTACTTCGATAAAGAAGTGTACAGCTCATCCTCCATTAAGAACCTATTTTGGGGTCAGGTTAGCTCAGTGGTTAACGTACTCCGTAGTGGTTAACTCCCGGACGTAGGTCCGGGATTCGATACCCACCTGGCTCTCGTTTTATTCACGTGGCAGGTGAATAAATGTGAGCACGTTGTCCCTCGGAGAGGACGTTAATCGGAGTCGTCGGTCCCGATCCTGTACGATTTCAGGTTAAAGATAACTTTGACTCGTTAAAGATCCCTACTCTAAATACACTTGAGTTAGGCAAAATTTAGGACTTCCAATATAATTAATCTTCATTGTGTGGTATCACAAAGGGCCCAATGTTCGGCCTACGTGTTTTCCCTTGTAGGACAGTCACTGCAACCTAACCTACGGACTTATTTTTGACTATTATTTCATTATTATCCGTCAAATGATGTGATCAGTATTGTGTGCAGAAGCTTTCAGAATCGATCATGAGTAAAAAAGTATACATTTTAATATAAAACTTACTTCCCGGTTATTAAAGTAACTTTACCATCATGCAATATTACCCGAAAACAATTCAGTACATCTAGACTATAGAGGACTTTTTTGGGTAAAATATGAATTCGATCTTTCAAACAGTATCCTTCTACAGCTAAATATCGGCATAAGTAGGCAGCTCCCGTTTTACTGAATCCAGGTATGGAAGAGACATCCGTATAATGATATCTGGCCATAGGTGAAGATTTCCAGACTAGAGGGTTGTAGAGCTGGTATTGTATTTGTTAAGCAGCTCCTTGTGCTTACTATTTGTATTTTTCGTCGATGAGTCGTTGGACTATATTATTCCCATTGCTGCTTGTGCACTCTCCTTTGTCTTTTCCAGAATTTAGGAAAAGCTTTCCGCTAGTTGCTTGTATAGGTTCTATTTTGGTTTGAGCTTCCATTACTGTTATAGACTTGGGAGCACTGTAGAATGTTCTGAGTGCGTTGTTTTAGACGACTTTCAGTTTATTTACGGTAAGTTATTGTAACTTCTTCACTGCCATATTGGAGCACTGGAAGGGTATAAGTTTTACTTTTGTAGGTGGTAATGAGAACATGCTAGAGATACCTCCACTTTGCGGCCATTATGCTTTTCTTTATTCAAATGTCGATTTCTGAGCGTACTTATCAACATCTCTTTACAGTTGAAACGGCATATGCGTGGACCTAATAATACTCAGGTACATCAGTAGAAAAACCAGCTTCAGACATAATAAATATCGACGTCTTCTTTGCAGAAGTTTCATTTGTACAATTGTTACTTGTACAATCTGACTTCTGTCATTCCAGCAAAGTTTCGGAGACTATCGCTGCGGCCCTGAAAAGGGCTGATTTGTGTGAGGTTTCTAAGAGTCATCTCTTTTAGTTAGCCTTAACAGAAGGCTACAAACCTCTGTTGATCGTTTAGATCAGCGTTTCCCAAAGTGGACGGTACCACCCCCCTGGGGGCGGTGGTTTGATATGGGGGGGGGGGGGGGGGGCGGTAACTAAAAAAATAGATGGTTGGTGGCGACAGTGTAGGTAATGTAGCAGCTGGCTGCTACAATACTTACACCGTCGTCCCAAACGGTTGGCGGTAACCATCAAAAACCATACAAGTAATAAGAATTTCAAAAGATATGCCGCTCTTTTACCTGAGGATTAAGGGGTCAGCCCCGGTCGAAAGTAAAAGAGAGTTTTCGGTCAAAATAAAGGGAATAAAAAGATAAGCTGCTCTTTCACGTATGTCCTATGGATTAAGAGGTCAGCCTTGATCGGAAGTAAATGAGTTTTCGGTCGAGATAAGAAGAATAAAATGATTGTTACCTATATAAATAGTAGACCCCATTCTCAATTCTGTAAAGATAGATTGTGGCTGTAAATTGCATGACAGCTAGAGGATGGTTTTTTACTCTTTCTTACTGTACTTCTTTCTTTCCCCAAACATCCCTTTCTGGACATTAGTCCTTTCCTGCGCTTTCACCCTTTTAAAATACCATTCTTCCCTCCCACTCTTCACAACCCCTCACCAGATGTTTTCTGCAACAAACTAACAGTCAACAAACAACTAGGCTACATGGTCCGACTCCAAAGCTCGTCTTAGGTATGTGAATATTTCACTTTAATTTCAATCTTGTATTATTCAGAATTTTTAGATATACTCAAGATGTGACAGAATAGGAGTCTATCAATGCAAGAAAACTACTAAGGGCTTTAAAAGGGTTACTGTGCAGTGTATACTAAAAGTCGGAAACATTTGAAACCTCGGAAGGTAACTAACTTGAGATTTATTTTTTCTTTCTCCAAAAAACTTAAACCTGAATAGGATAGGTTAGTTCTGATAGGCTTTTTGTCATATCTTTCTATTTTTATGGGGTAGGGGGCGCTGGCAGGCTATTCTAGAAGACAAGGGGGCGCTGGCAGTCTATTCTAGAAGACAAGGGGGCGCCAGCCTGAAAAAGTTTGGGAAACCCTGGTTTAGATTATGCAGGCGATCAACTCCATCTCCCAGTGAAATTCACATTTTATATTGAATCTACAACCCTGGTTCACAACCGGTAGATCACATAAAGAGTAATTAAAATCTATTTTTGCTTTATTGTAAGAATAATTATAATGAAAAAAAAATCAATTTTGAGGTTTTGATACATTTACACCATTTAACGCCCTTGAATGTTTGATGTATTTAATGATGTCTGGATGTGTATGCTAGTGGGCGTATGTAATCAAAATTTTGCGATACGCTTTCGGAAAGTGGGGAAAAAAAACAATTGTTTTTTGTCCATTCTGGAGCATAAGAAAAGTACGTCATCGTAAAAACTGGTGTGTACATACTCTTTTCCTATCTTTTTGGTTACTTTATACCTTCAAATTTGGTATTGTCTAAATTTTGGTACTGCACCATAAAAATCGGATTACTATTGCAACCGACAAAATCATCGTTTGATTGAAACGCAAAGATCTATACGAGCAATCAAGAACCTGAGAGCAAAAAAATATGATATGTTGAAACGTGTGTCTATAAAGCCATCCGATATTTTTTAATTCTGTTTTTATACCTGATAAACTTCCAGTTTTCTAAAAGTTAAAAATTCAATAGATTCTACACAAATGACACTACAATCAACAACTTACAATACTTAATAGGTAATTTTACAACATTAAAATGAAATTATGAGCAATTCTACTATAAGAAGATAAACAAAGCAATAAAGTCAGTAAGTAGATTGTTTGAAATAATATTGACATTTTAGCTGATGAGGTCAGTATATGCCAACCATACATAATTTGATTCATGCATATATGAGGATACGGTTTAAAAGGGATCATTTATTTAACAGAAAAATCGGTTTAATTTAACAAAAAAAACTTTTCCCCATTTTATCTTACAAAATTAGCCGAAAGATTTGCCTAAAATCTGTTATTTTTATGCACACTTCAATTCCCGGCCACTTTTAATACCAACATTTGAAAAATACTTTCTTTTATCAACGCTTTAACGCAAAAAGTTTTAACCAATCAGTATTCAGCATAGAAATCGATTCAATATGCAAAGCTATTCATTTTGTTTAACCAGTCAAATATAATCCTCGCAAAAATATTGATAGTACTTTATTTTTAACTTCAGTATTTTAAAGTTATGAATAAAGCTAGCCCAGTTACGAACTTGATACAGTTCAGATGGAAATCATACGAATGACCAGGAGGAAAAAAGGAATTGCTATGTCACTACATTACAAGTGCTCGTCTTGACACTATGTCGCTTGATTTCGACGTAATTCATTACTTATTGCGTAAATAAATACCAGCGAAGATTCAACTGTCAGCATGATGCAGTCATCAAGAGAGCCACATGATCTCACCTCCCATCCCTGCTACGTCACATGTAAGCAAGGCAAGACTTGTTTATATAAACGTCGCTTGTCTGATATTTTAGGTATTGATTTTTCACGTAGAAGTTTTAGTGAATATTGGCAAATCATTCTTTCGTTTCAGTGTGAGAAAAATTTATTTATATTGCAAAACTGTTGTTTTTCTTCAATAAAACTTGTCAAATACTTGCCTATGACGTCAAAGTAATTATGATAATTTATTTAATACTAGCAATTGGTTTTTTTAATCAGATTTTGGCTTCATCGAAAGATGGTTGGCATTACTACGATGAGGTAAACGTATTTTGCTCAATTAGAATATAAAATAATAGGTAAGCCAAATAATAATAATAATAATTAGAAAAATAATTAACGGAACAAAATTAATGTGTAAATTTATGAAACCATTACTGACAATAAATTATGTAAAATGCCCATTTTAGTAGTTGGCTTGATATACCAGTAGTAAAAATTAAGCCCAAGAGATGAGATATCGCGGTATGAAATACCGTGAGTGATATTGCGAATCAGAGCCACAACAATGCGAAAGGTTAGTTTTGATGTAGCCAACACCTGCCACTGCATGGCCATTTCACGCCGACCTTGCCAGTAGTTAGTACGAAGTGATTATTTGGTCCAGGTGGCCTCAGTCCATTCATTCCTGATCACAAAAGCCGTGTGGTATCATTCGTTAATACACTGTTTTTCGAACTTTATTACTTCAAGACGATTGTATGAAATGTTAAAAACCTTCAGCCGTTAAGAACAAGAAATTTACCTTATACTTCTTTTTTCATTAAAAAAAGGAGAGACAATTATTTAGTAATTTAAACCACTATGGAAATGAAGAGGAAACATTAAAGACTTTACCTTCTAGTTTAAAATGCCAAATATCACTGACTATAACATTTTTTTTAAATAGTATATATTCAATACTGTAATATAACAAAGTACTCATTGGAGCACAAGGGTTAAGAATACTGCATTAAATCAAAGAAACAACCGTTCAGAAGTGGAAGATCCAAAATATGGGAAAACTGAGGAATAAAAAAACTGATTAAAATTTAAAAAGCCTCTACAGTTATAATAACGTGAATAACAGTTATTAAGGCTTGGCAAAAAATTATAGTTTAGTTCCTTTAGATGACTGTACTGATTTTATTTTTTTTTATATTTTTTTAAGAAATATGGTGCTGATGGGAATGTTCTTGTGGAAGGAATAGATCCAAACACCCAATGCATTAATCTTGGGGAGCATGCGTACAGAGGTGAGATTATCAGTGGTCCGGCCAAGTCATATCGACACTTCATGGACGACCCAGAACCATTCCTAAAAGAGGATTATGTCAACCATATCCTTAAAAGAAAAACATGATATGTAATAATAAATCGATATCAATGAAAGGGAATTTCAATGATAATAAACTTTAAGCTTAATGTAATTTTTAGTTTTATTTACATAACACTAGGGGGCCAGGTGTGGTCGAACAAGTGGGCTTATGGTCTCTGAACATCTTTGGTTCAAATCTTTGCTATAACCCTAAATTTTTTACTTAAGAGATTGAAAATCTTGGGCAAACCACCATTGTAAAGAACTACAAGTATGGTGCCGTTACGATTCGCAGTTGTTCAACCCAGTAATGTTGTCTTACCCACAACTGAAGTGGGTATCAAATAAAATGAACCACAGTTTTCTACACTAGGACAGCACAATAAGCGGAAACCTATAAGACTAGTCGTTGGAAACATACATTACTGGGGGACAGCTGGGTCAAGAGTTCTTGTTAATGCTGTGAGGGATGGTGACTTAATAAAACATTTTTTTCGGACAGATATAAAGGAATCTGGAAGGATCCTGTAACTTCAGCTGGGCACTGTAAGATAAAACTCTAAACTGTGGTAATTGTAACAATTACAATAATATACGTTTACATAAATACAGGTTATTAGTGCTACAGAAGAAAGTACAAAGTCATTTACAATCATAAATCAGTTTAACCTATATACGTTTTATATAGAAATGAAATAAAATATATTCGCATATTTTTTTTATACATTACTTTTATTCTCACTTATTTTTACTTTATTTTTTCCTCTTATTTTCTTTAACTCTTCACTGGTTGATTATCCCGATTGGTCTAACGGGATACCTGTTTTCTATGATGGTATCTTCCCACCTGGTCGATGGCTATCATCTTTAGATGACGACGGGTGTTACTATTATGGACGACAGCTATATCACTTTTTATACGTATTGACTGGAGTTTCCCCTGTAATATTAGGGGAAAATATATAGCTCAACTCAAGAGGTTGAGATATATATTCTTCAACAATCAGAAACGAACAACAAACGTTTAATACACACTGGGACACACAAATAAAAGAAAAAATGCATTTACAGCCACTAATTATAGGTTAGAACAGTCACAAGGAGAGAAGAGATATCGCAAAATTGTTAAAATGATAAAGTAGATAAAAGTAAAGAAGTAAATAACAAATAGAATTAAAAATAAATCTCGAGGAAACAAAAGAAAAGTATAATATATAAAATAAGGTGCAAAAAACACCTATATAGGTGTGAATAGGAATAATACAAGGGAAACTAAGAAGGCGTTAGATAAGGGTCAGCAAGCGAAAGAATAAAACAAGTTAAAATAACAGTAATAATAAATAAATCAGTGTTGAAAAATTTAAATGCTGTAAATATATACATATAAAAGTTCAGAAATAAACTTGAGGAGGCTGGAGATTAATAATAGGGGATATGTAAGGCAACCTAGTCATCCACACAATGTCAGCCAGCCGAGTTATTTAATGCCAACCAAGGCTGAGGGAACCCCTGTAGTATACACAAGGGATTTGGGTTTATTAAAGATACTGGAGGTGGAAGGGAAAGAGGGTAAGTTGGGAAATTTCCCATGAAATATAATCATTCAATGGTTCATGACGTTCAAACCGTGATTTACACGTAGATTTATACATATGAAAATTAACATAAAGAAAATAAATACAACTTGGTATGCAATAGTAAAGTTAAAAAGAAAGAAGTTGGAAAATAATCACTGTACATATACAATTCATTTATATAAAAAATATTTTATTAAAAAAAAATACAACTTTCCAAAAATAACAATTTCCTTATAATTCTAATAATCACATTTAAATGCCCTAAAAAATGACTTAGAACATAATACTAATTTTTTGAAAATGTGCTGACTTAGTAGGTGGATTAAGATGCAGTCAACATGTAACATGTTATAATTCAAAAGCTATTAATATGTGTTACAATACCGATAGGTTCATTTCACCAAGACTTATAGGCCAGGAAAAGAGAGTTTGTACTTCGATACTGTAGCATCATATGGTATGTTATTTAAAGTCAAACATTCATGACACATCAACTCAAACAAGTCACTAACACGAAAGTTTGAAACATCTCTTAACAACCTTATATAGTCGCAGACATTGATGAACCAAAGACAGCCACCTTGTCAGTCCATTCTCAGGTCACTCTGGAGTTTTTGGAACTGTTAAGATTCATTCCACCCGATAATTAAACTCGTCTACAGCAATTATTGTTTCATAATAGAAATTAATGTTAAACAAATTTGTACTCCCTGATCATACATTTGTATAAGATTCAAAAATAATTACTGAATAATTCTAAAAAAAATCATGTAAACATGATTTAGAAAATTTCAAAATTTGGAAGTCACGTCAATATTTAGTTAAAAAATGCCACCGTAAAGTTGGGAGGACGAAATAATGTTTGACAATTAATTTTATGGATTTTTTAAAATTAAATTGCTATTGACATCAAATTTGATTAAGGGTTTAGAAGGTAGAACTTTTTTTTCTGGTATCATGCTTGGAATACTTAGCTTGATGTAAAAAGGTTAATCCAATTTTACCAAATCTACATACAAAATATCAAAAATTGTTAAGGTTCTCAAAATAATTACAGGATCTTTCTACACAAACATGCTAAATTCATGAAGTGTTTATTTTGTTAACAAAAACTCTGACTTCATAGCAACAGCGCAATTTAATAAAAACACAACAAATCTGGAACATTTGTTACCAACAAGTACGATAAACCAGGAGGACATCTTGTCGAATAATGGAAGCAAACCATCAAATCTGGGGAACATTTGATGCCTAATAAAAACAAAGTGTCAAATCTATTCATTGGGTATGGTGGAAACTTTCCTAACATCAAAAAGCACTAAATAATATCTACTCGTAATAAAATCAGCATATTTGACACTTATCATCTAACTAAACCCGTTTCTAAAAAATTCATCTTCAGATGAAATTAGGTAGGTCTATTGTTCCATTTGATCAGTCGTCATTAACCTATACTGGAGTGTGTAACGGAACTTTTAATCTAACAACAGGTTAAAACAATGATTCTCAAAAGGTACGCTGGTGTATAACAAAGTTGCAGTGACCACAGTAAAACTCACAGGCCAATGTGCCAATCAACATGAAAACTGAAACCTTTAAGATGGTGTATTTTAGAGAGGCTCTACAGCAGATATTCTTAACTGGTGTACCATCAGACTAAGGCGAAAAGTACCAATAAGTGAAATAATAAATACGTAAACTAATTGTACATAATTAATGTTGTTAAAACGAAAAAAATCCAACTATTCAAAAGATTCATCCATCCGTATAAGTTCCAAAATAGACATACCTTATCGAAAAAGAAGTTAAAAATGTTAATTTTAAACACAATAGTAAATTCAAAAGTTTTTGAACCCCTTCATTATAACGGTTGCATCTATACTGAATTAGTATCAAGTCATTTCAAAGCGAGTAATAACAACTGTGAATTATTGCTTATTAGTAAGTTAACATAATTTTAACAAAAACTCTAATCAAGGCTGAGAGGAGATGATGAAGAAGAAGCAAGACTGGTTTGAGAATTCTCTACGACTCTCAGGGGTGATCTAAAGGACTGATTTTTACACAAACTGGGAGAAGGAGGTGGAGGTGGAAGGGGAGGTGCTTCACCATAGGAAGACAGCTTCTTGATGCGCTTTTCGACAGCAGACAATGGAGAAGAAATCACAGGGGAGTAACAAGTGTCGTCATCTGCTTTCCGTTTCATTAAACCTCCTCGAGTTTTCATTGCAATCAGTTGGTTCAAGCGATTTCTGCAGTCGTGCAAATATTTACTTAATTCCTGAAATTAAGAACACAATACAAGTGAACACACAATAAACACCCCAATCAGTAGGATGAATTATTATAAATTATATGAATTATGCGATAAAGTTATTATGTATTTTATACATAGCTTAATAACTCATGGAAAACAAAGAACATACAAGATAGATAATGTCATAAGTATCATATCATACAGAGGTCATCCTTCCTAATAATTACTTTTAGACGCGTTCATGTCATGTTAATTTAGTTAACTTAGTGTTATGTTCTCTACAAAAAGTATAAAACACAGGTTGTCACGTATAACCCACATTGATTCACCCACTGATAAGGACAATCACTCCGATATTCACAATAAAATTCATACCTACAAGAATATAATGGGTGACCTGAATCCAAGAATAGTCAGAGGATCATGTTTTATGAAAATCCTTTACACTTCAGCATGCATCGATTGGTACACTAAATTGTCAAAAAACATTTTTTGCCACTAGTTGTTATACAAGTGTAACATAACTAATGCCGTCATGATCTAAACCAAGGTACAACTGTACCTGTTTTAAGATTTTTCCTCTAAATATAAAACGCAGTGAAAAATAATATTTTAAAAAAAGAAGGTAAAAAAGGAAAAAAGAAGGAAAATTATTTTTATGTAAATACATGTGAATAAACTTTGACTTAGCATAATGTGTACAAACAAAAAATAGAATATCAATTGAGATAAACAAACCATCAATTATATATAAATATCAGGTAAAAGGATACCTCTTCAGAAAAAGCTGATGTTAAGTTTTCATAAGAATTAGATAAATGTGTAGCTTGAGGACTGTTGGAGAAATCTGACAATTCAGTTGCATAAACAGTGGGCACTCGCCAAGAAACAGACCCTCGACGCCATTGTAAGTTCTTGGCACACACCAAGTACCCTTCTTTTATCACATCTTCACAACCGAAATTCTAAAACATGAAAGTTATTTTGCGACAATACAGAGACTTATAATTAGTTTTTAATACGACCTAAATCTACGAAATGAATAAAACTACCTAAATCCATAAAATCCTACTGTTTTGAGACAATGGTACGTTAATTTTAAGTACATAATAATTATCTGCAAAGAGCAATATAGCTATAAAATCTGAAAATTCATCTTAGAACAATGGATCACCTGTTGTACTTATCAGATTTGTTTATTTTGACTTAGAATTTTATTAAGTGAATCAAGTAAAAAACATATTGACATAAACTGTATACATTTAAATATATTAAATATGTATAAACTATATACATAGTGACATATTGTAAAAAAAATTCATATGTTATTGAGTTAATATGATATAAGAAGAATAAAATTCTTAAATGCAAGAAATCTACCCCAATCAAATATATATTTTCTCATGCTTTCCATGGAATGATGGATGGTTGTCTAACAAAGTTTTCTAATCAAACGACACTTTGGACTCTTGAACAAAACTTAATGTCAAATATATTAAGTTTTGATATTAAGTAAACACCAAGTAAACTTGTTGTGTTTATAAACCACATTGTCTTTGGAATATATTGAAGTATGGGAAATGTACCCTTTCGTTATTAAAAAGGGGTACTAATTCTAAGCTACTTCTACGGTGATTAGATCAACTAGAGATTTTTTCTTAAATATTAAATTAATTTTTTTTTTTTTAATTAAATCACTCTTCACAAATCAATTTTCTTAATTCGTGAATGTAGTAGATCAGTACATTTACAGTAAAATATTGTGAAAGAAAAATGAGTATGAGTATTAGATCTACCGCAGTTCTGAAGACTAAACAATGTCTGAGGGAGGTGTGCTATCGCTGCTACTCTTGTGATTAGCTGTCGACAACCTACTGAATACTCTATATAATGATGGCTATGATACCCAAGGATATGCACCCTTTATTATTAGAAAAAGAGTAATAGTCCACAATACTGTCTCTCATATCATGCAGCATTTCCCAAATTTATCACAGATGGGTAAAGGAGAAATGTCTAAGTATAAATCCACCAAAAACGGTCCTTATGCCATTCTGAAGAAGAAAAAAGATTAATCTAAAACTATCAACGTTACACACTTAATCCTGCATTCTTTTTTTTGTCAAGAATTTTTGCATTGCACTCCTCAGTTTTCACGGGAACGGAAATGACAAATACATCAAGAACAAATCAATTAGAAGACGGTAAGAACAATGGGGTGCAATTTTTATTTAAAAGCTCATTCTTACTGAAATTACATCAGTAAAGTATATTATATCTTCAACTGGAGAATTTAAAAAAATTGTAGAAGAACTATTAGAAATTTATCTAATTAACTATTATGAATGGAAACTGTATTTGACATTATACTAATAACGCAGACTCGTTATCAGAGGTATAAACCATTGATCACATTATATCTGAATGTGAGCAAATCAGATTGGAGAGGATTTTTTTATTTTTTTTTATTACAACTACCCAACAGGTAAACAAGTAATATTGATAAGTGATACATAACAAAATGAGATAAAAGAGTGGAGGAACCACCCATTAGTGGTGCTCCATGAAGAGGATAAAGATTTTCGACAAATCATACCTAAAACTTTAGACATGGGTTTAAATTAGACTCTATGTACATTTATGAAGGTCACAAAAAAACTTAAAATCTGAAGTTGAATTTAGTTCCAAAAATGGGATGTACAATATGATAGGTATGGACTCGGAGTGTACGAGTCCGTTAAGATTTAGACTCTCATTTTAACAACTTGTCAAATTAATCATTTATAAGTTTCTTATAACTGATAAAATGATTATAGCCACATGTAAAAAATGATACATTATTGATTAATTCGTATGTATACCGACATTAAAAAGAAAGAAAAAGATAAGCTGTTGTCAACGAGTTTGATATTATGTTTACTTATAGTAAAGTTAAGTGCAGCCTACAACAGATTTTTGTCCTTTGTGTTGTTACATGTTGTAACAAGTATTTTCGTCATTAATATATATTAATGTTTAATCTTGTTTAACTTACCTTAAGGGAAGACCAAAAAGTAAGCGAAAGGAAGTGCCATTGATGATCGACTAAGTAAACTATAGTGGCACTTTTGGGAGTAGTTTTAACAGAAAGTACCCAAGCCACCACGTCGATCTCGGAAAACAGAGGCGAGAACTTGGGTTCATCCACTCTCGATAAGGGTGTGATAACTCGAGCTAACTCACATCTTCCTTCTAACCTGTTGTACTGCGTCAATTTTGTGGATGACAGTTGTACAACTCTATCCCTGCAGAAAAAACCAAAGCACAGTGTAAGTAAAAGGTGCGAGGAAATCATTAGGGAATCACCACCTCCTTATGCAAGGGTGAACAAATAACACTAATAATAGAGGATTTTTTTACTGTTTAAATCATTAGTACAGTTTTTTTTTCATTTCTGCACTGTAGGGTAGCTACGATAATTTTTAAGTCAATCAAATACTGTTACAACTAAATTATCAAATAAAAACAAATATAAATTATACTAATATGTAAAAGTTTATCTGTAAATATAGATAAACATAGGGTAGCTACGATAATTTTTAAGTCAATCAAATACTGTTACAACTAAATTATGAAATAAAAACCAATATAATTTTTACTAATATGTAAAAGTTTATCTGTAAATATATTGTTGTACAAATGATGAATTTAGAGAAGGATTTTATTAAAATTGCTATTGATTAACTTTCAGTTCTTAATTTCACCAATGGAACCAATGAATACGAATTTAACATTATCAAATCCTAAAATGAAGAAATTAAATATAAAATTATTTTGTAAGAATTTCCGTATCACTGGTAGGTGATTTTCAAAGTGTGAACAAATGACAAACGCCTATTTCACAGTTTTATGAACTTTCGAGGGTCTGGGTGACGTCACAGGGGAAAATTTTGCAAGAATAATTTAGAAAAAAATGTATAGTCAACTATATGATTCCGATTTTTTGTCATTCGTTTTAAAATACTTTAATCTGAATATTATGAAATCAATTTTTTTTTATATTTTTTGTCGTTTAAAGCTTTTACAGATTTAGACGTAGTCACTACATGAAACTCGTCAAAATGGAGTCAACAATTTCGTTCATTAATAGTTTGTTTACATCATGGGATTGAAGCCTTCTAATATTTCTGAAAAAATATTCAAAATCGGGACTTCTTGTGTATACTAGCATTTTTTTTTTTACTTATACATGAAATTTTTTGAGATTTGAGAAGTATATGGGGAACTAAACGAGATAATGTCACCCCATTACACTGGAATATTTGACACTTGCTGCCAACCGAAGGAAAATGGGGTACAGTTCCGAGAGGAAGTGCATGGTACAGTTTAATTCAACTTCGTATGGGTGACACGTCACCATTCGTCACGAGCTTCTTAAGCTGCATGGGAACAGCATCAATGATTTTACAAAGGAATCTTAAGGATAAGAGACCCTAAAGAAAATTAAACTAATTTCCAGCTGTCATATGCAGTACTCTTTTTTATTAATCGCTCCCTTCATTTTGTAAAGAAGGTCGTAAAATAATTTCAAGTTTATGCTGCACTGAAAATGATGTTCGCAAAATAAGTCAAAGGTACTCGTTTTCCTCCATTTATTAAGCATTGTACCAATTAAGGCAAATAAAATAATTTATATTAATAATTTTCTATTACAATGAAAATCCCTTCCAATTAATTTTAATTAATTAATAGTTCACCTGAACTATAATTGTTGTTTATAATTAAAGTCTAAATATATATTTTTTAATAAAAAAAAAACTTACCGCATTCCCGAAGCAGTTAGTCCAATGAAATTAAAAGTTGAATTTTCAGCAAGCAAGGAGATCAATTCAAAAGTGGGTCTCCACACGGTCAAGAGGGCTGTTACTTTGCCATTATCAGTGTCAGCAAGCCGGAGCTAAACAAACCTTTCATCAATAGACGGAAACAGTAAATCAAAGAACAAATAGTGAACGCGACAAGACTGAGGATACATTAAAAAAACACAACTCTACATTTAAATGAATGTATATCTTTCATAAAACATACTGAACAATGTTCAGTTAAATGTAATTAGCTGTATAGTAATGCAGAATAGATTATTGAAAATGTTTCCTTCTCACCTCTTTTCATGTACATATAGCTTGCTTCTGAGGATGCATTTTGGTATTTGAAGAGGTCAACACAGGTCTATTTGTAGCATCCTTACCTTTATTATTGAAGATTGGTTCTTTGAATATTCACCATGACCCTAAATTTTTCATGTAGCAGATGAAAAATTCTGTTCGTGTCGTCCCTTGGAGAGGACAAAAAAACTCTTTTCAAAGCTGTACGATAACACTGATTCTTAAAGTTCGATAATCTCATAAACTTAAGTAAACATTTAGACTCTCGATAAAGAGAGTATTGCGGTTCGATCATAACTAGAAAAGGGTGCCAGATAACAAATGAGCCATACATTCCACCCTTTCAAAAGCATTTATGGCGGAAAGCCCATAAGTATGGGTATTGGAAGCAAACATTTTGATATTTACCTATTAATGACTGCAGATGTACTTCACAGAATGGTTTCCATTAATTTTATTAGATACAGTTCCTTTACTCCGTTACACAGCATCGGCAAACAAGAGCACTTTAAAAGTATCTTGGTGACTGGTTGTGCTTATTGAAAAAAGCAATTTGAAAATCAAAATAAAATATCTCAACTTCAGACTTAATGTCATATTTCTTAAATATTATTTTATAATATACATTTTTTTAGCTTATGTAATACACCACGAGCCGCAAAGAGAGAGAGAACAACACTTATTTGTTCCTACCATTTACAATCTATACATACAATCTGTAAAAAATGCTGTCCTTTAATATCATTTCTTGTTTTATAAATAAATTAGACATTATCTTGAGAAACGGAAAAAGGAAACAGAGGACGATTCTAAACATGAAAAGTTGATTCAAGAAATTGTACTCCAAAAATTCAAGAGTAACTCAAAGTTAATTTGTGTTGCCGTATATTTCACTTTATCTTACTTTTATTTTAATTTTCTTTTATCTTGAGTTGATTACCGTATTCCTTTTCAGTTTCTTATATTCTATACAACATTACTTCATCTGTGGCACTAACTTATTTTAACCTCTATTTCTTAATTAAATTTATTTGTTTTAATTCTTTCTATATTTGTATTCAAAGCTAGTTTCTTGCTTGGCTCTTTGTAATTTCTTACATATCAATAAATCTAACTGAAGATAAATACTTGTCACCGGGTGCTTGGATGACTTGTTAATTATTATTTTTTTAGTTCAGAAAAAAAGACGTAACTCTATCAAGAGTTCTACGTCGTCTGGTTCATACACTTGAGTCACTAAGTAGTTTTTAAATATAATACAACGAATTCCAATTTTGCAAACCACGGAACAACATTATTACATAAACAGGAAGACAAAAAAAAACTCCATGGACTTAAAGCAAATGGACAGAAAATACAAGATGAAAAATAAAAAATCACTAGAAATATTGTAAACAAACAAGTTCACAAAATCACAAACAAGGAGCTGCCAATGAATATTGGTAGCTACTTGTTGCTACCAAATTTTAATTATTTCATAATAATCAGGCTATTTCTTCATATCACATAGGATAATATCCACTAAGACAAATCGAATAAGAAGGTAATAATCGACTGAACAGAAGATATAATTACATAATTCGTATAGAATTAATTATTTTTATTTTATATATTTTATTATTTTATATTTATTATATTTTATATTTTTATTAATTATTTTTAATTATTTTTATTAAAAATAATTCGTATAGGCTTTATTTTCCAATTATTTACGTCCACCACTTTCATATTGGAACCCAAAACATCCGAATATACACAGTTACAGGAGTCTATCTTCAAAATCGTAGGAAAGAATTCATGAAAAAATTTAGATACACACAATCAAACAGGTAAAAGTCATAACGTAGGTTAAAATTCAAAAATAGTATTATCATAGTCAATATTGGTATTTAGGAAAGCCTATTGGATAATACACTTGAACCAAAGAACAATATTAGTAGAATGAGAATAAAAAGGAATTCTAGGTATTGCTAAGTAGTACATATAATGTCGGCCACCTTGAGTAAGTTGCAGGTAGACCTGGGAGGCAGAGCGTCATCGACACGTCGTTTCACTTCGTCCTCTACTTCCTGCCTTATTTTATATGTTAATTCCTCCTTGAACTTGAGCACGGCTTGAATTTGTTCCTCACTTAATAAATCCTAAATAAAATAAATTGAATTATATACTCAAAATAGTTATAAGATTGTACATAGCGCAAAGGTTATTGGGCACATTATTATTACATCATGCAGTTATTATACTTCCGAACGTCTATCTCCTTGATTGACCGATATGAGATCACTTCTATCTCTGGAAGCTTAATTAGAACTCCAGACTCCAGTAGTTAAAGGTGATCCAAAACCAGTCAGACTAATACACGAGTTATTATGACTGCTTTATATAAAACAGTGGTTTTCAATAAGGAGTGTGATATCATCTTCTCGTGGGTGCAAAATCTTAGATTTGGTAAATCGTGCTTTTGAAATGCAATTTCAATGTAAGGCTTTGGAGGAATATTGGTGTTCAGCAATTCTTAAATTTCTAGTACTTTTTGAATAATAATGGTGTCCCTACTTCATTTAAGACTGATGTAAGTATATCTATTTACTTCTCTTTTGATTACGAAAAATCTAGAAGTTGTATGAATCCACAGGTAGAATTGATCGCTATTAGCAACAAAAAACCACGTTCGACAAGATAATGCCCAAGAAGTAGAAACAAAAAAAACATTAAATTTAAGCGTTACTAATTTCTTTGTAAATTTCAATTTTTTGAAACTGCCTAATTTACGATTACAATGAATGAAAAATTCAATTTTGTGGACAGTTTAATTAGATTTAATTAAAATTAAATATGTACCGTTAGCTCAAATTTGAGTTTGTTTGTAAGGTGAAAGTTTGTTGAACCATTCTCTTTATCTTCATTCTTTTCATACCATTGAAATCGACATGGAAAACTATTCTATGCACACTTACATGGATAACAGTAGGATCCTGACAGCTTTCAACCAAATCTAAAAGAATTTCCGGCTGCGTCACACCACTAAGGTTCTTCATTATTTGCCGTGTAGATCTTTTCCCTGGATTCTTATATTTAGCTTCCACCTAAAAAATAATAACAAATATTTATTCCTTTCTTTAAACATACTTGTTAAACACAAATCACACTTACTTTTTTCCATACTTCTTGATAAATGATCTCTGCTTTTTCAGTTTTCATTTTTTCAAATTCACTACTTTCTGCATTATGCACTCTGTCACTGCGAATCACTGGAAAACGAATTTTATTCATTGAATTATCAGATTTATTCCAGGTAATCTACCATGTTCATCAAAGGAAAGATTCAGGCCGATAAAATTTATTATGAAACAATAATTTATACAATATAGAGAAAGAAAGGTAAAGTTTGCAAATATAAAAGATTCGAAAAGCCCTGTTTTTATAAAACTTTGTTGAACAAGAACTTGTTCCTTATTTTCCAATATGAGTAAACGCCACGAACTGCAATCGTGCTCTACAATCCTCAGGATTTCTGAATTTATCTAATCCGAGGACGTTATCGATCCATAGATTTATAAACCAAGTGTATATTTACAACTGTGCTGTAAACTTTGCCACATTTCAGTTGGTAGGGCATAGCCGCGTATTTCATAACAAGTAACACTCATCTTCAATATGCAGGTGGAAATGCTTAAATAAGTGCCTGAACAATTGCATTAAAAAAAAACAGCTTTCTACTAAACGTTTTTTCTGAAAGCAATTATACATTTAAAAAATCGCACTTTTAAATTTCGGATTAAAATCAATTAAAGTATAATTTTAAAAAAAAAATATACAAATGACCATCCATGAAGTTGATATTAAGAAAACACTAATAATATAATGGATTTTGTATGTTGGAAAAAGAACAGAGTTTTCTTCATTTAAGAAAAAAAATTAATTTTTTTTTTAATTTTATTTGCTCAAAGTCACAACATTACCAGTGACACTGATAACACAGATGTAGGAGGAAACACAGGAGGGAAGAAGCAATCCAGAGACTACACTTCCTGGAATTAAAAATATAAAACAAATTACCAGACTTTCCATCAGCTTGCTTGGTCAAATACAATGTTGGATAAACTCGAACTATTGTAGCTTTCAACTGGCCAATGTTTCCTCCGTTCGGGAGTAAAGAGGACAATGTGACTGGTAGAGGTCCAGGATTGCTTGTAAACCCTAGCTTGGTGAACCAAGCTGCTCGACGGACGCTATTAGTGCTTAGTTTAAGCCTCATTCCACTATTCAACTGAAAAAGAAAAATAGATGAACTACATTCAAATCAACTGCAAACTTTTAGAACTTTTTAATCAGTTACTCTTAAACTTTTCTTATTTTCAACTTCCTTATGGCAAGACATGTTTATGTCAATAAAATTACTCGATCAAAGAACTGGTATTCCATAAAAAATAAATATTTGTAAACAAATAAACTTCTTGATAAATGATTTGTAATTCGTTTCCAACGCGCATACTTACATTGTTGGCTTTTAGCAGCATTGCTGGTTAGTATGCATCCGAGCCACATTACCGGTTTGATTATTCTAAATTAGGAGCAAAAAACAATTTCCTGTCAATTTTAGTCAGCTGTATGCATGTTACCGACAATGACAAAGTAGACGTAATTGCCAAACCGACTTCATGAATGAACTCAACAACTCTTTCATCGTTTCAAAAGTACAAGAGACAGGTATATCAGGAATGCTTGGATGGAGCACTGGTCACAAGAAGCAACGAGCGAAATCTTAGCAGAATACAAACTTTACCGGCCAGAGAAGGGTGTGTATCCAAAAGTTTGTAACTTTTTTTTATGATTTTTATAATATGATGCTTACTAACCTTTGTGGTACTAACAATTTGCATGGGCCAGGATGTAAGCTCAACTTCTGAATTAAAACGCGGAATGTCGAAATCGAGTGATGAAACAGCGAAAGTACTTCAAGAGAGTAACTGACAGACGCATCTTTAAACTGATTCTTCACGCCAAAATAAATCACTATCTCTATTTACCCATCTGATTTATGATTTCTATTGTACCACATCAAATAATAAGAGATTTGTCATTTCGTTAATCCAGCTAAATACATCAAGCTCACAATACTCCTTATTTGGAGATAGAACTTCTTCTACAAAATGAAATATTCTTGAAAATTTTAAAATTTCTTAATAACCTTTTGCCTTATCTAATTTTAAAAAGGAAAGAAACTGTTTGTGTCACTTACTTTAGGCTTGCTCTTATTATTCTGAGGTAAAATCGATAAACAAACAAAAGTCTCCACACAAATGAAGTTTTATTCAACAACAACAACAACACGATTCGAACACTTTGTGTTTATCATTAGGAAGACTGATGATTTTGTGTCCAAAATTTTTGGACCAAAAGGTTTCTTTCCTCTAAATTAGTGTTTCTGGCCTTCTGTATTTCAGTTAACGGTTTTTAAGCATACCCGACTCCTTTGTCACCTTATCTCCTAAATGCCTCTCCCACTCTATCCCAGCGGAGAAGGACTGAAGAAGCATTCAGTAGGACTGAAGGTCCTACTAGTTGTTTTCACTGGACCAACTCTTCAGCACCACATCCTTGGGTATGTCGTTAATTCTCTTAATTGAATATTATTTCACTCTAATTTTGTAACTGATTAGATATGATTTGTATTATAGTGTCTTACTGATGATGAACACAAAGTGTTCGAAACGCGTTGTTGTTGTTGAATAAAACTTCATTTGTGTGGAGACTTTTGTTTGTTTATCCATTTTACCTCAGAATGAGTAAATACCACACAATTACGTATTGCACAACTAATGATTTGCTTTTATTAACTGCAATCTTTATTGAATATTCTTGTTTTTATTGCAAATCACAGTATATCAGATAAATCTCACTCCAATGACAATGACAAATCTCCTGTAAGACTTACATCTCACTGCGTAAACAATTTTACAATAATGAGGATCTCAGGAGAGTAGACCGCATTCGGACAAGATATTACCCTGCAATACTGACATTTAACAAAAAAGAATCGAGAATGTTCTAAGCTTAAGAAAGTTATAAATATTACCTCAAGAGGATCACACCCTTGAGAAGTGTTCAGTTCTGCACCATGCACTATCAGCTTGCAACCAACTTTAATTGTATTTTTTCTTATTAAACTACTCATTTCAAGGTCCACAAATGACCAAATACTGTACCATCCATCAGTCAGTTCCATTTCAAAATCTCCTTCTTTATTTTTATCCAGTTCTGAATCCCTCTGAAAACAAAATTCAAAACAATAATCACAAGGAACCTTTAAAACGTTACATAATTATTACGAATAGCCTGTTTCCGATGCAAATACTTATAGGCCTTTGGCCTTCAGTGCTCCACAGAGGCGCAGCTCATCTGTTAATTGACACCCATTTAGTTATGAGCAAGCGGTCAATACCGCATTGATTCTACAACGAAAAACCTTGCATGCTGAAGATCATCAACGAGGTCTCTCAGTTTTACGTCCTGGTAATATTTATATTAAAAGTGAGATTTCAAAATATTTGAAGTTAAATTATATTTCTGAGTAAAAAGTGAATGAATCCTGTGTGAATAAAAAGCTGAATTTAAAAATTACAACAAAATTTGAATATAAATTCGATCCATGTATATACTTTAAAATGAAATACCAAAGGTAAAACAAAAACAACTGGAAACATTTAAACCCACTTAAAAGTTTAATTTTGTCTTTGATTGATATTTATTCTTGAAAGTACGTATTTGGAATAGGAGTTTTCTATTTCTAATGTGTAAAGGTAGAGAAATTGGAACCTTTCTTATTGCAGCAACACAGCAGACAAAGCGTCTGTTCGGGGGTTCATCCATTTCAATGATTTTTCTGAAAGCTGGTCTTTCAACTTTATATAATTCTCTTAAATATCTGTATTTCAGCTGACTTACGACGTTCGCAGGGGTAAGACTCCTAAAGAGTTAAAACAACATTAAATCCTGATATTTAGAAACATGTAACATATTACAAAATTAAAGCCATTTTTATTTTAGAAATTCCAAAAAAAATTAATATTCCACAGGGTTTCAAAATTAGAGCCGCCCACCCCAAACGCTTATACGGAAAATTGTGAAGTCTTCTGCTATAGCCTTTCTTCAAGTACATTAACTTAAGTTTATGTCAAGCAATTTTTCAATTTTCAGATTAAATGACATTTAATCAGAGTCAATTACCAATGCGTCAGATGAAATTAGATAAGTTGACCAAATCGGGTTATCACCTTCAGAGAAGCCAGTGACTTTGGCACATGTTTCATCTCACGTTCCTGGATAGCAAAGTATGTACTTACAGTCTCTGTTCTTCCTCGAAAGTTATACCCCGATTCGGTCAACATAACTAATCTTTTGAGTCATTAGCCTTGGGTGTAGCGTATCTAACTCTATCATTCGATATAAAAATAGAAGAAATATATATTATAAAGGACTTAATAAAAGCTTTAAATTGTGTACTTGCGAAGAAAGGCCACAAGGAACTTCATAATTTTCAATATAAACTGTGAAAATGTATGAGGGTTACGAGGTTTTAGTTTTGAAAAACTCTGTTTAAGAGATATTATTAGATATATGCTTCTATATCCTTGCTCAAGCAATATCAATAAAGGTAAAAAAATTAAATACATATTAATGTTTAGAGACTAATTTTATAAGTTTATTAAAATTCAATGAACTGTTTCCTCCGTATTCCTCAAGAACAGTATTCTCCCATAAAATACCTCAAAGAAAATTATATACATGTTTTTTTTTAAGAAATGACGAATTACCAGACAATTCACCAAATATCAATGTTTGTAAACACATGGGAGCGATGGTAAGAACAAGAATTATGGCTGCAAATACATTGTAACAATTTCAGCTTTTTTTTATTAGGTTATTGCATTTTTGATCTGGTGTATCGGCAGTAGACTAGTTTACTTCTTTCTAGGGTCGTCAATTTCAAACTGTTTTTGTTTTAGTCATGGTACGTATATGTAACTCGTAACTCTTTGTTTGTACTAGGTTGTGAATAGTTTTCATCGATTAACTTTGTTTTACTGTCATTGGTTTGATCATCTTTTGTTGATTGACAACCTATCGGCACTTCGGTCTCACTCAGGGTGGATAAACAAACACTTGTATTTTTATAACCAGGGAACATGAATAGCTATTGTTTATAAGATTATATTTTATTTTCAAATTCATATTGCTCTTTACTTTCAATACTGTTACAGTATTTTCCTTTCTTACATCACATACACAGAAATGAAGAATTGTATTTGGGTCCAAACTTCGAAATCCAGCTTTTAACAGAATAAACGTTTGGAGGTATCCTGAGCCCGTAAAAGAAGTTTTGCACATTACTCGTACGTGTATTTTTTTAGTTAGTACCCTTTGTTGAAGTTTAGTTAGTATCCATTCTACAAAGGGTAGTATCCTTTGTTGAATGTAAGTCTAGAGTTTAAGATGGTGAGGACAATGCGCTTGAATATTTCCTTGAGGGTCTCTCTGAACTTATACTGATCTCCGTGTTGGATATCTAGTGTGAACATCCTTGACAATTAGTTCTACTAAGATTTATACTAAAATATATAACTTCCTGACCTGTAGTCAAGAGAGTCTTTTTTCAGTAGAAATTTGCCAGTTTGATAAGGAGAAATTCTCAAAATTAAGGAGAGAGTGGAGAGCGTGAGGTCTATGTGACTGGAGACTTTTAGTTTCAAACGTTGGAATCACTTGATTTTCATTTAATAGCACTACAGACTTCTTCGCATTATGAAGTCATTCAGCTAACCACCTCTGTCATTGGTCAAGCATCGTAGCATCTAGAGTTGCTATCCAAAGCAAATTAGTAATTAATCTAATGCACATTCAACGACATAATCTGTGTTTATAATACCATTCTGGACGTCTTTATCTTAAGGTAAGTATATACTTTCACCCCAGGACTTAAAGTAGCTTGAGTGCAAATGATCACATTTATTTGAGTGCTGTTTAACAAGATGGCTGCTCTTGTTCTTTCTTCTGGGAGATTTTAAGATAAATAGGAAACCCTATCACATTGTTTTGGACCGTAAAGGGTTCATGTATATCAAATTCCTTAAATTAATCAGTGCTGCTGTTTAAAAGAACTTACTATCTCTATGCAATTCAATATCTATTTTGTTTTCTGAAATGAAGTGGCAAAGACAATAAGTTCTTTTGTCCAGGATATGTTAATCGCGAGGGCTAGCAGTTCTTTTAAGAACTGCTGGTATTGCGATACCAGGTTGATCTTTGTTTAGACAAAACAAAAGTTTAAAGAAGGCTTGGGATGAAACATGAAAGTATATTTTTGAGATTTAGCACTATTGACGATTATATGGGAATATGTGGAAAGTATTTAACCAGGGACGTTCGATTTAAACTTTTAATTTCTTCGTAATTTCTCAAAACACATTATTGAACGTTTTAATTGAGTTCGGAATATTTGTATTTCAAATTTTGTCTTAAGTTCCCTCTGGTGTCAGAAAACATTTCAGGATACTGACAGACTCTTTGAACAATCTTTACAAATTCTTCGTACTACGTAAGAGTCGATTACACTAGTTTATATTATAAAAATGAAACTGTAGCTAAAAAAACATCTGAAATAATATTCTCTGACTCAAAACGTACACCATTTCCGTTTGTATGCATAGATTGAAAGTCTGGCTGTTGACTTCTTCCTAATAATCATACACAACCATTGCTCTCCCAACCTGATTATCAATCTTCTTTCTATCAATACAAATGGTTACCTTGTAGTCTGAGCCTGGGTTCACATGAGCATCATCATCGATGATAGTCATTTGTAGCCTTCTTCTACGATATATCCATTTACTAAAACAGACCTGCTATTCGTGCTCTACCAACCTGATTATCAATCTTATTTCTATCAATACATATGGTTACCTTGTAGTCTGAGCCTGGGTTCACATGAGCATCATCATCGATGATAGTCATTTGTAGCCTTCTTCTACGATATATCCATTTACTAAAACAGACCTGCTATTCGTGCTCTACCAACCTGATTATCAATCTTATTTCTATCAATACATATGGTTACCTTGTAGTCTGAGCCTGGGACCACATGAGCATCATCATCGATGATAGTAATTTGTAGCCTTCTTCTACGATATATCCATTTACTAAAACAGACCTGCTATTCGTGCTCTACCAACCTGATTATCAATCTTATTTCTATCAATACATATGGTTACCTTGTAGTCTGAGCCTGGGTTCACATGAGCATCATCATCGATGATAGTACATTTGTAGCCTTCTTCTACGATATATCCATTTACTAAAACAGACCTGCTATTCGTGCTCTACCAACCTGATTATCAATCTTATTTCTATCAATACATATGGTTACCTTGTAGTCTGAGCCTGGGACTCACATGAGCATCATCATCGATGATAGTAATTTGTAGACTTCTTCTACGATATATCCATTTACTAAAACAGACCTGCTATTCGTGCTCTACCAACCTGATTATCAATCTTATTTCTATCAATACATATGGTTACCTTGTAGTCTGAGCCTGGGACTCACATGAGCATCATCATCGATGATAGTCATTTGTAGCCTTCTTCTACGATATATCCATTTACTAAAACAGACCTGCTATTCGTGCTCTACCAACCTGATTATCAATCTTATTTCTATCAATACATATGGTTACCTTGTAGTCTGAGCCTGGGTTCACATGAGCATCATCATCGATGATAGTCATTTGTAGCCTTCTTCTACGATATATAAAACAGACCTGCTATTCGTGCTCTACCAACCTGATTATCAATCTTATTTCTATCAATACATATGGTTACCTTGTAGTCTGAGCCTGGGACCACATGAGCATCATCATCGATGATAGTCATTTGTAGCTTCTTCTACGATATATCCATTTACTAAAACAGACCTGCTATTCGTGCTCTACCAACCTGATTATCAATCTTATTTCTATCAATACATATGGTTACCTTGTAGTCTGAGCCTGGGACCACATGAGCATCATCATCGATGATAGTCATTTGTAGCCTTCTTCTACGATATATCCATTTACTAAAACAGACCTGCTATTCGTGCTCTACCAACCTGATTATCAATCTTATTTCTATCAATACATATGGTTACCTTGTAGTCTGAGCCTGGGTACCACATGAGCATCATCATCGATGATAGTCATTTGTAGACTTCTTCTACGATATATCCATTTACTAAAACAGACCTGCTATTCGTGCTCTACCAACCTGATTATCAATCTTATTTCTATCAATACATATGGTTACCTTGTAGTCTGAGCCTGGGACCACATGAGCATCATCATCGATGATAGTCATTTGTAGACTTCTTCTACGATATATCCATTTACTAAAACAGACCTGCTATTCGTGCTCTACCAACCTGATTATCAATCTTATTTCTATCAATACATATGGTTACCTTGTAGTCTGAGCCTGGGACCACATGAGCATCATCATCGATGATAGTCATTTGTAGCCTTCTTCTACGATATATCCATTTACTAAAACAGACCTGCTATTCGTGCTCTACCAACCTGATTATCAATCTTATTTCTATCAATACATATGGTTACCTTGTAGTCTGAGCCTGGGACCACATGAGCATCATCATCGATGATAGTCATTTGTAGACTTCTTCTACGATATATCCATTTACTAAAACAGACCTGCTATTCGTGCTCTACCAACCTGATTATCAATCTTATTTCTATCAATACATATGGTTACCTTGTAGTCTGAGCCTGGGACCACATGAGCATCATCATCGATGATAGTCATTTGTAGACTTCTTCTACGATATATCCATTTACTAAAACAGACCTGCTTTTCATGTTGATCTCGACTTGTGGCCATCAGTGTATTTCCACCCCTAGATCCACAATAAAAATAAGCCCTTTGCTTTGGTTCTGTCAGAATTAGTGAGCACTGGCTAATATAAAGTGTGCGTTGACTGATATTGTCTTGTACCCTTTTATCACACTAATTAGCAGTAATCGTTGCACTGACACCATCCTTTTTTCTATTGAAACTTAAACAGCGCCTCCGACTTGACACTGCGTACACGCACGTAAGTAAAATAAGTTGAAAAAATCAAAGCAAACAAGCACTTTAAGCACACAAGTCATATGCAGTGAAATGAAGACCATATACCATTTGAATTTTATTGCAACTTATGTAAATGATTAGGACCATCAATTACAAGTCAATACATCCATCTTATTACTAATTATGCTAACCTTGTAGAAAACAATGAGGGGAACGTTATCTCTATTGAAGCAAGCTTCCATACAATCCATCTAAAGTGGTTAGTAACCCATGCCTGAGGAACCAGTTTCGGGTCCACCTCTGGCAAGGAAAGGAAACAGTTTTCAATTTCATTAACTCCTGCAAGTCCTTCCTCATTGGGCACAAATATTCCTCCAGACACAACCTCCAAACTGTAACAAACGGAGACTTTTAGAATTACAGTTCCCTAAGGAAGCAAGGCAAAGGCGTATAAAAGAATGGGAGAGGAAATACAGGGATTATTTTAGTACCAGTGCCGGTCAAACAGTTAACTTATTAACTTTGCAAACTGATTGTTCTCTATTCTATGAGTATTCCTATATTGGAGACTAATACATTAAATAATTATTTTTCTCTCAATCTCAATGATTCAATGTATTTACCTCTATCACGGATACAAAACCACAATATTTTATCAGCAATCATAATCATATTTTTGATTATGATTGCTGATAGAATAGTGTTGTTTTGTATCCGTGATAGAGGTTTATAAAAACACAGTAAGACTTTTAGTTCACCAATAAATAAGAATATAGATATAGTATTTGTTTTTTTATCCAACAATGGTTAATACGAGTATGTCTATTGACAGTGTACAAGAAAGGAAACATCTTTCTGAAATATAATAAGTTAGAGTTTCAAGAATATAAAAAATAAACAATTTTATGTGGCCTACTAGATGTTTGTTGAGATTAGAAGATGAGGAAGAAAATAATTAACACCATTTGTACATATTATTGTACAAATAACAGAAGTTTGGTGAGGGATTTATATTGCTTTTGCCTTAACCCCTTACAATATTCAATTTAATTAAACAGCGTTGTTGTTTAAAAGAAGTTCCTAATTCTATCCAATTCAATCGCAGCTACTAATTTTAAAATTCATTCTAGAAAGATAAAACTACAGAAATAATGTTAAATGACCATAATAAACAATACAAAAGTAAAAAAAAAAAGTGTAGCTTTCGAGGCAGCTAAGTGACAGAGAAATACAAGAATGACGAAAACTTAAAAGGGTTCAAATTTACTACTAGATATTAACCAGTATCTGAATATTACACTTTATTATATTCCCTACTGTCTTCTTTAACTTCATATGTATTCGTATTTATATTGTTCATTCTATTATTAGTACTAAGTTTGATGTGGCTAAACTTATTGGAAAATAAAAGTAACTTTAGTGGCATACTGTTGATTTAAATTAAATTATGGGTACAAGAAGGAATGATGCTAAGATTATGAACCAGTTGAACTATAGCTTTTTACAACTTCCATACAAAAGGAACTCAAACAATTTTAGAATTAAGAAATAAAAAAGTAGTTATTTTACTAAAGAATACAAGCTTACAACTTATAGCAACTACTGTTAAAGTATAAGTGATTATTTATGGTAACCATACTCTATTAGATGGTGTTAATTGGGAATATATGTACGTTTATACATTGTGTCCAGTCTTATGTAAATCTCAACCATATTTAATTTATACAACGGCTGTCTTGACAAGTAAAAATAAATTTACCGTAGAAGCAGTCAGTGGTAACTATGAAGGTCACCCATCCATCCATTCACTATAATCTGTTCAATGAACAATCTTTATTAAAAACATATCTATTCAGTACAAGTGGGCTTATAGGAGGCCGCGGAATCAGGAGCCTCTCACTTATGTGGAGAAGACCTCCTCACGCTCTGAGGGGGGCGAGTATTGAAGAAGAAACCTTGGAATAATGTCCTTTTTATTTTCATAAATAAAAAAGACGTTAATTAATATTTATGGTTAAAAATGTACCAGCATCAGTGGTTTAGAATTTGCTGTTTGTATTCATTTTTTTTAATTTATTTGATTTTCTTAAATGTTATTATTAATAGTTATGTTCTTTAAAGTAAAAGAGTTTGGTGGTAAATACGTTTTTCCTTTCCATAATTAATAATAACAATAATTTCTTACCCACAAATATCATTTTCTTCGAATTTGAAATCAACAGCATTTTGGGATGTTACTCTCATTGTTGAAGTTTTAACACCATAATTCATTAACTGTAAAAAAAATGAAATCAGAAAAATTATTAATTCTATGATAAATAGTGAAGGTAACAAATATTCTCTACTCACAAATTTTTCAGTGTGAATTCGAGGCTTTAAATCTCTACTAGCAATGGACTTCCAAGATGTTAGGGATGATTTGTTTCTACCCTCTAAAATCTCTGGATTGACTACAACTTCGCTATTTTTTTTACCATCTATTAACGATTTCTGAAGCTCAAGCAATCGTGTTTTTTTATTCAAAGAAATTAAATGTTTCCTACTTTGCGACGTTTGACGAATCATTTTAGCAGGTTTAATAGGCGATAATTTAGATTCAGCCATTAGGAGACGCTTTCTGCAAGTTTTACCACCAAATGGAGTTGAAGTATCTGCTTTGAGAGAATTCACAGGAGTGGCATTCAAACATTTACTAAAGACATTTGTCTGAACGCTATTATTCCAATTGGAATCAGAAGTGAAAGAATCATCATCTGCTAAAAAAGCAGCTGTACTTTCTGATATTTCATGAACAACCGAACTATCAAATTGACTTCCAAAGTATTCAAAGGAGTTTTCTAAACTCATTTCCTGGTTATTGGTCTTATCCATTTCAAATGACCCACCTTTGTTACAATTCAAATCAGAAACATCCTCTGTTCGACAATATGAAGTCCCTTCATCAGTATATGCTTTTTGAACACTCACCACCCTTTTATTGATTTTTCCTTTACTATTTGTCTGAAAGATTCCATTTGTGATGCAGACATTATTCAAATCCTTGTCAGAACTCAAAACATTTGAACAAATCGTAGGTTTTTTGAACTCTTTATTAAATTCAACATCACTGCAGTCATTAGGACCAATAGTATTTTCCACTGAAGAGTTCCAATTTTCATCAGTATATGTGTGAATAACACCTACTGACCCCACAGATTCCCTTTTTATATTTAAATCATTTACATTCTTTGGCACATTATCGAGCTCATTCAAATCTGGAGAACAATGTCCTGAAATCATTTCTACCTTGTCAATAATATAATCTGAAGTATCAGGACTATTCCTGAGAGGGAGTAAAGGCTCTTCATGTAAACAACTAACTTTATTCCGTCCTAAAACAGGGTGGCGTTTTTTTCCTTCAAACACCAATTTTTTTAAATCAAAATCTGATTTATCTCGATTATTTATATTTTCAACAGAGGCACGGAATAAATTATCTTGAAAGGCTGTGACACACTGTACCGGTAATGTTTCTTTAACATTGTCAGATACACATCGAAACAAGTCATTTTTTGACTCACTTAAATCGAGCTTTCCTTCTGGAGTAGTCTCATTTATTTCATTAATATCAATTATTTCGGGATCTTTCCGAGAATGATATAACAATGGTGGTCCCCTTAGAAAGCAGTCCGGTTCATCATCCGCTGCCTCACTTTCGTCATCAGAGTCAAGATATTTGGTTTGTATATTTGGTAAGAGGTCTCTTAAAGCAGGTACATTTTCTACATTGTTCAAAGCAGGCTCCGCCAAATTTCGGCTACTTACACCATCTTTATTAAAATCCCAGTCATCTTCTACAAACAGTTTCCTCACTTTCGATAAACTTTCTTCCGTTACCTCTATATGTTTGCCACTAGCAGATTTAAAACCATAATTCATTGTAGGTTTTAGATTACCATCAAAATATGATGTATTCTTTAATTCTTTTGATTGATCTGCATTACTTTCTTCAGTATGACGATTTTTTAAGATTTCTTCTACTGGTCTTTGAACGGAGTAGCTGAAACGTTTTCGAGTACAGACAACTGGTTCATAAGAAATGAGTGACTCTTTAATTTGGACAGAATATAGTAAATCCTCAGAGTTACATGTAGTCGATGTCTGTTCACTCGAACGACCACGGTTGCCCTTTATATTTGACATAGTACTATTAGAAATATTTTCTGTCAAACCAACTTTTTCATGAGCATCCAATATTAACCTGTCATCCATTCCTGTAGAACCTGTTTCTCCGGAATTCCTGTCCCTTTGAACCATAACTTTTTTATTATTTTCCTCATTAAAATTCAAGTCATTTTCTTCAAAAATCTTTCTCACCCTGGATAAGCTTTCCTCCTTTATGGATACCTGTTTGCCACTAGCAGATTTAAAGCCAAAATTAACCGGAGCCATGAACTCTCGAATCTCTCTGCATTCTCCTAAGCTTCGAAAACTTCCACCAATATTGGACTCACTTTTCGATGTTTTTTCTGCTAGATCCACTTTATACTTCGCCACATCACCATTACTGAAGGACTCTTCTGGTTCTTTATGTGTCGTTTGTTTCAGACATCTTTTTTCACTATTGGGAGTTGAATTTCCAATACTTCGGCTAGAATTGAGAAAACACTTGACGGTACCAGTGGACTGCGTTTTCTCACTTACTCCATCACAGTCACTAAATTTTCCTGATGACCCTGGTTCTCTTGAATTATTGTATCTTTGAAAGCTTACTTCTGTATCAATGTCCTCATTAAACTCCAAGTCATTTTCTTCAAAAAGCTTTCTCACTTTGGATAAGCTTTCCTCCTTTATGGCTACATCTTTGCCACTAGCAGATTTAAAGCCATAACTAACCGGAATCATAATCTCTTGTGTCTTACTGATTCCTTCTAAATTTCGAAAACGTCCACCAATACTAAACTGATTTGTTGATGCTTCTTTTCTAGTATAATCCGCACTGCATTTTCTCGAATCACGATCATTTAAAAATTGTTTTGGTTGTTTACTTGCCAAGTGATTCGAGCATCTCTGACTAAGAGTATCCACTGCTTTGGAATTAACTAATTCCATCCTTTTGTTAGGATTCAGTGAATTTTCAACTGTAGAAGCGGATAAGAATTTTTCACGAACTCTATCAGAGTCACTAAATTTATCATGCATATTCAAAAAGTTGTTGACAGAAGGCTTTTTTTCATCAAGGTCACAGCTTAGTTTGTTAACCATTCCTGAAGTTCCTGCTTCCACAGTATTCCTGTTACTTTGTGTACAAACTTCTTTGTCAATTACCTTATTAAAATACATGTCATCTTCCTCAAAAAGCTTTTTCACTTTCGCTAAGCTTTCCTCCTTTATGGTTACATGTTTACCACTAGCAGATTTAAAACCATAAGTAGCTGGGGTCATAAACTCTGGAATCTTAGAACTCATTGATTCATTCACAACACTATCTGCATTACATTTTTCCATATCATGATTACTTAACAACTCTTCTGGTTCCGGTTGATTATCTATCGTATTTATCAAACAAACATCACTTGGAGTGGTGGGATTCACTAGTCCAATATTTCGATTAAAATTGGGTGAACATTTAGCGGTAGATGAGGATAAGAATTCCTCACACATTTCATCACAGTCACTAAATTTATCTTGTACATTTAACAGGTCAACCAAACATGGCACATTTTCAGGTTCATCCAATACTGTCTTGCTACACATTTCTGAAGTACTTTCTTCCTCTATTTTTTTATAACTTTGTTGATCAATTTTCATATCAATGACATTCTCAAAATCCCAGTCATCTCCCTCAAACATCTTCCTTACTTTAGACAAGCTGTCATCGGTCACGCTTACTTCTCTACCACTGGCAGATTTAAATCCAAATCTAGCTGCAGCCTTGAAAACTGGAGTCCCGCTGCATGCCTCTAGAAGCTGTAACTTACTAGTACGTTTTGAGTGAGTTTCTGGTAATTCATTCAGCGATTGACAGACCTTGGTTTCTTCAGCATTGATTGACTCATCATGTTCCACATATGTTTTGGATTTCAATAGATGACTATAATTAGTGTTTCCACCTTCTAGAACCATCGAGTCTAGGTTTCGATTGGAATTATCAGAATCTAAAACCAACAACTTCTCCTCATTGGTTTTGTCACTATCAGTAAACACCAAGAAACTCCCTGGATTATTTCCACCATCGAAAACACTTCCATCAATATTCCCACAATCTTCAAACAATTTGCCTACATTAGCTAAACTTTTATCTGAGACGGAAATTCTTTTACCACTGGCAGATCGAAAAAAACAAGTAGTTTGCAAATCTGAAGGGGGTGATTGTTCTACAGAACTCAAGAAATTTGTAAAATGCAAATTTCCATTACTGCCGATCGGTTCCAAAACACTCTTCTTACCTATTTCTTCAAACTTTTCATTCTTTATTTTCACACTTTCAGCTCCCAAATGTCTGGTTGAATCAGGTATTACGTTTTTATCAGCAGGTGGCAAATTCCAACTAATCTTCGACTCCAAGTCAAGTTCATCTGATTCAAGCATAACTATATTCGAACAAATATTCTTTGTCTTCTTGTTCAAAGACAATTGAGAATTTTTTTTCAATGAAAATTGCTTCTTACTCACAGAATCTGAAGGATAATATTTATTAGAAAATTTTTCACCATTTGAAAGTTCTTTATCATTTTCTGAAGCACATAAATTTTTCGACTGATAACTTCCATTTGAACTAAGTTCACAGAAACGTCTCCCAGATGCAAGATCACTCAATAAATCTTCATTCTTTAAATGAGTGTTAGGTGCACACAGATCATTTTTGACAGAAAAAAATTCCGTTTCATCATCACAAGTTTGAGATAAATAGAATTCTTTAATAGAAGAATTTTCACCACCATTTTCAACATTGTTATTTTTTTTGAGATTATAGTTTCGAGAAGAAATAGTAGAGTTACTTTCTTCTTGACTAAAGTCAATTTGACAGTCATCAAATATTGCATATACTTTTCTAACACTTTCTTTCGAAACGGATATAGTTTTGCCGCTGGCAGATTTAAAACAATTCATATTTTCACCACTATTTCCTTCAAGCCACTTTTTTGAGCCGACGTTTGCAGGATAGAAGTCTTTTAATGGCTCACGATTGACACTAACTAAGCTAACTGATTCATCATGATCAACTTTTAAAACTGACTTTGTCAGCCTATCATCACGTTCATGAATATCACCTTTAAACCTATCATCTAAAGAAATAGAGTTTAACATAAAACTGTCATCATCTGAGAAAAAACGAGATGACAAATATTTGTCTTTGTACGATCTATTATTTTGTTTTGAATTAATCACACTGTTATTCAAAGAACTATTGGCTTTGCATGAGTACTCAGGACTACAAGTTTTAGTATTCTTAAATGGTTTACTATCATTTTTAAACGATAGGTCATTACACTTTCTATTGAAATCACATTTGAACAAAGCTTCAATGAAGTCAAATTTCCACCTTAGATTAACTTCAATATTTGTTTCTATTAATAAACTTTTAAAAAACTTGGTACAATTCATCTCATTCAAAGTCAACCATGAATCCATAAACAACATTTTAAAACCTGTTAGTTTAATGCCACTAATCAATGGTCCTATATCAGCAAATTTATCTGGTCTTTTCAAAGAATCATAAACGACTAGAACAGACATATTCGGAAGGGAACTTGCAGGTAAAATCAATAGATTCTTTGAATAATCTAGGCAACTGACGAAATAGGACTGGTACAGAATATCTATTTTAAAATATAAAAATTTTAGCATATCGAAATCATTAGGAATCAATTTCAAAACATCGTGACAAAAATTATTTACTACATGGTAACTATCTTGATGAAGTAATACTTCATGCTTCGTTGAAACACAGTTCTTCTTTACAAGTGAGTGACTTTTTCTCAAAACATTTACAAAAGACCTTCCGTTATCTTTCCTTTTTAGTTGTAAATGTTCCTTTACCTTGGCACTTAGTACTTGTACATTCAAATCGCTTATTGATTTTAAACTATTAATTTTAAAACTACATTTTGAAAATCGATCAGCATTTAAAATATACATTAAAGTTTCACTAAATCGTCCATTTTTCATTGGTTCACGAACACTGTATCCACAACCTTTTCTGACATATCCCTCATTACAATGAATAGTGGCATTGTTTGAAAATGAATCTAAACTTATATCATCTTTGCTAAGAATCACATGTTTAAACTGAATCGAATATTTATTTAAAAATAGTTGAAATTTTAAAAGTTCTAACTTTGCTATGTCAATACTTCTTGGTAAAAAACCTTTGAATGAATCATTGTTTTTTTGAAATTCGTTGTTAGAAGCGAGAGATAAGGGATGAATATTGGATGGTAATCTAGGGTTAAAACCAGATAAGTGATTTAAAATTAAATGACTGTCTGTTCTCACTGCTTCCACTTTACGGCAATAATTCTTTTCTATTTGAGTCAGTTTTAAATCTGCACTGCAAAGTGTGTCATTCAGTAAATCCGAGTCAGGATTACACTGATTAGTAGTTTGTTGTTCAACTTTAACATCCCCAATAATGGATTCAAGATCTTTTACATTCATAAATTTCCTTGAAGGTTTTTCAGGGTTTCGAAATATTTCTGTTGATTGAGATTTCATAAGCAATTGATCTTGTTCTTCTAATTTAATGAAGTCATCTAAAAACTTTTCACAAAACTTACTATCAGCTTCCCATACCACTTTATTTTCTGCTAGATAGATCAGTTTTCTGTTTGAAAATTTACAAATGTTTTCATCTTTTCTGTTACTGTTATGTTCCTCTGATGAATTTGAAATATCTGAAATTGTTTTAGCAATTGAGCCATCCGATTCACACTTTCCAAAACCAAACCTATATAAATTATTTTGCGTCGAATTACTTGAATCAGTTTGAACTTTATTAGTCTTTTTATTGACTTTTCTTTTACTTCGTTGCTTCTTTCCTTGACTGGCTTGATTAATTTGTGATGATCTAACGCTTCGCCGGTATGAAGTACTACGTTGATCATGTTTCGATGAAGAAGGTGACAGTAGCTCAATAACATCTCCAATGTAACCTAATTTTGAACTAGTAGCTTCTGGGACATCATCATCGAAACAGAAGAAACTAGTATTCAATAATGATTGTGCATTAAAAACATCTTCATCATTAACTTCATTAGTAACTTTTCCTGAAAATGTTATTGAAGCGCTGTTTAACCTTTCCTGAAACGATTACATCTCTTTAGAAAAAAAAATTAAGATACATCGCAATTATTTTAATCACACATCACTAAAAACTTGATCCTAAATTAATCCTATCCATCAAAAAGTAATCATGACTTTTGAAATTAAATTCAAATTATAAATACTTCAACAGAAAGTAGTGGCAAAGACAATTAATATCTTTCTTTAAAAGAAGTATGTATTATGCTTTATGTTACTAGTATATTAACTCAGTCATCTTAAACAAGCCGCTGTTACTTGTAGATGGTATGGAATGATGAGTGGAATACTATATGCAGTATCGTATCAAAGAAATGCTAGTATTCTTCTCCGAATAGAAAACAATGTAAATTATCTAGCTTTATTTTTAATTTCAAATCATGTTTTCCCAGGAACTAACAAATTTTCTTAAAATATTGTCTTCTTGTACTTTTAATTAATTAATTATTTAAAAATAAATTAATAATTAAAAAAGATAGTTGATTATTTAATTTATTATCTGTATTAACTTTAAAAAAAATTTTTTTTGTTTTCTTGTATCGATATAATTTTATCACGTAGGGCTAAGGGGCGAAAGAAATTGCAAATAATCAATAATAAACCCTTCATATTAAAAAGTTTGAGAACTAATTGATAGGCATCTCTAATGTATGGTTCAAATTATACTTAACAGGTTAAATTATGTGATTTTACAATTACTCACTAAACGGTATGCTATTTTGAAACCCGAGATTTAACTGAACATTTAAAACGAGAGAACACTATTACTGTTTACTCAATATATTCCACCTTTTTTTTACGCTACACTCAACGAAAGATACGACGGAATTACTTTTTTATTGACTGTATTCATACATAAAAAAATTCAAAAATCAAAAGTTTGTACCTTTTTATCCAGGGACTTTTTATTCTTTTCCCATTTGAGAATTCTTTTCTTAGGTGTTGTAGGGATATCTTCATATTCTTCGTGAGCATCGCTTATACAGATAATGAAATAAGTAATTAGATCATTCAACTTCAACAAAATGTTAATACTTAGTTATTTTTACCTTCTTGAAAATGAACTTTCGAATATGTCAGGACTTCCTAAATATTCACTACTATTCATAGCAAAGAATGAACGAATAAGAGATAAATTCCATAACTTCCATCAGTAGAAAAAAATGTGGATGACACAAATCTGAAAAAGAATTTTAGATGTATTTAAAATGACAGAAAAATGAGACTCAAAATGTAGCATTACTAAGAAATCCATATCAAAATCATGATTAACATAACAAAACGATTAAATTAAAGCCATCTAACGATTACAAATTGGAGTAGCTTATTCGTATTTCAGAAAACCTGTACTTCTTATTATATTTTAAAATGTTCAGTTATTTTGTGCCCCAATACTGAATTTGACAATAAGATTATTAATAAGAAAGTCCTAATGCGTTGATCTCACCAATGAAAATCATTAAATTTGGCTTTCCGGCAGAAAACACTCATACCCCACAGTGTTATATTTACAATTATACAAAATACCCATGAGTATCTCAGATATTCACAAATACACTCAAGGTTAAGGAATTTGGAATAGACATATATGCCCAAATAACACATTCCACAAGCAAGATAACTCACAAAATATATTAACATACTTATAACGTACCTATACTGAAATTTTGCCTTTTTCGAATAATAATAATAATTGTCTCAAATAATAGAAGTCATCGAATAATAAAATCATTGCACATAAAAAATAATTAACAAAATGTTCATGAACTACATTCTACTTTCTGAAAAACTCAAGACAATAAACAAAACCTATAACATGAAGAAAAACTATTACCACTTTATATTACTCAAAAATGCTTTCGCAATGAAACTGGGTTCGAATTTATTATCAAACTTCAAATTCAAGGCGGGTTCGATTTGACAAGTTGACCACTAGAATACTATTTATTACTATTTTTCATATTAAAAGTATTCATTATTATTTCAAGAAATCCGAAAAAATACGACTAAAAGTATTTATTTATGTGTAATAGAGTAGTATTTAAAAAGATATAATCGCTTGGGGAAATATTAATTTAAGGAGCAATGCTATGAAATATGAAATCTCATTAACAATCATTAATATTTATATTAATTACTAAACTGAATTATACCATTCACTTAAACCATTCATGTAATTTTCATTACTGAACTGAATATTTATAATACGTAGGCCATCCGGAAAGCAGTACCCGTTTGTGCCGTGTGGAGCGCTGATGAGTAGAGTAGCCGCCGGACAAGTTGCAACACGTTCAGTTCTGTTTCAGCTGTCTGTGTGCTAAGTTACTGGTCGCTGGTACTTCTGGGTTTTTTTCTGTGAGTGTTTATAATGTTCAAGAAAATAGAGAACGCCGCCAGTTGTGAAATTAGAGCTGTGATTAGGTTTCTTAACGCAAGAAATGTGAAACCTTGCGATATTCATCGTCAATTGAAGGAGGTGTATGGAGACAATGTTATGGATGAGTCATCTGTTCGGCGCTGGTGTCGTAATTTCAGCTTGGGCAGAGAGAGCACCCATGATGACGACTAGCTGTGACTACGTATCTAAATACACTGGCGGCAGAGGAGTACGAAGCTGGGATACAAAAACTCGTCACACGTTACGACAAATGCTTAAATTTGCAAGGTGACTATGTGGAGAAGTAGTTTAAAGTATGTTCTTTACAAATAAAACATTATTATTTGTTAAAATGCTGTCGTTTTTATTTTATTCCAAAACGGGTACTACTTTCCGGATGGCCCTCGTATTTATCATAAGTGAAAATTTCCTTGTACAACTTTGTATTAAATATGGATTTATTAAAACATACTGGTTTAAATAAATATAGTAAATACTAACGATTATCTATGCCTTATTGTAATTTTTATTTAACATACCTAAAGAAGAATACAGTGATTGAAACCTGTGTTATTTCGTAATAAAAGATATTTAATGTTTCCCTTATGACATAATGACTTGAAAGTCAAAAATTGAATTTATGCTTTACAAATAATATAGTTTGTTCTTAAGGTTCTATTACTTGTTACCATAGACAAATTACATAAGATGAATTATTTTACAGCAGATATCAAGAATGAACAGTATATATGGAAAAACAAGTGATATGATAGTGGAAGAGTGGTTATAGACTGTAATTGGGAAAAAAAATCATCTAACGTAGGTAGTATAATCTACAAATAGTCTTGGAGTCTGAAAACGATCGATCTAAGAGGGCTATGTACTTTAACTAATAATACTCTTTATGAGATATTGCCGTGTTCGCTCTGCCTTTATTTCTTAAGATGATTGGAATTTATCACGCAATGAAAAATAGCTGGTTTGTGATGAACTAGCTCACGATGAAATTCTTCAAAGATGATATTTCCAACAATAGTAAAACTGTGCACCCTAGTTTTCACAGTTACAGCGATAAAATAACTTATCGAACTTTGAAAAGATACAAATTTGGTTTTTTTCCCTAATGCAGACCCATTTAAATAAGAGTGGACTTCAGTACAATTATAGAAATATGGTTTGACTGTTTCCTACGCTCACACGTATAGCATTTCACCTAAAATAGTTTATTTGGAACCATCTTTTGTTACTGAAACCCACATTACAAACTTAAGTTCTTAATGTTACATCGGGAGTCCCAAATTTATCGTACACGAATGTACAGGAGCAGGGAGCTTTAACGATCACCTGGCTGCGTTCCATGACCAAATTCGAACTGTAAGAAGAGGGTGGTTACCACTGGCCAATGCAGGCTTCTAGCGTTATAGAAGTGTTAATCAGGAGGACAAACATTCTTTACCCTGAATCATTGTTAACGCTCTGTTATTTGAATCTAGGTTATCACTTTTTACTCTAAATTGTGAACAAGATTAAAAGATCCATTTAATCATACATTCCATCCAGGCATTTACAAAATGTAATATTGTGTTGACTGTATCTAAGGGTTCAATAGTACTTTACCAAACTATAATTTGTATTTACATTTAATAATTCATAGCCTCGTTAATGCTAACTTTATTTTTGATTTTATTAGAGTAAATAACTATAAACTTACATTTCTATATTTTCTCTACACCTTTTCGGAACTTGTTCATTATCTTACAATAAGCTCTTGACAATGAACAATTCCGAAACTGGTCGAGTTATGATGATTTCATATTCTAATAATATATCTTTCTTGTCCAGTTGTGCAGCCAGTTATCATGAGGTATTTAATTTACTTCAAATTGGAAAACTGGACCAAATCTCTAAATCAACAAACCTAATTTCGAAAACAATGCGTTTCAAACACTATTATTTATTTAGTGAGTTTAGATGGTAAGAAAAAGGAATCATTCCTGTTGTTTTGTTAACAAAACTTTGTTTATAGGAGAATTCGCCCATAATTTTCAAAAACCATTTCACTTTCTCTTTGTTTCTAACATCCACACTATACTTTTCACTTTCAGTGTTGCTTTCGGGAAAGAAAGTGTTGGTCGTTTTGTAACTTGGCAGCAAAAAAATCAATGTTCAATAGCTACCATTAAGCGGAAATTGTTGAACACCATCCTAAAACATTTCTACCAAAATTATTAAATTCCAAAATAAGTAGTCCTGAATCACATAGCAACATTAATTGCAATGTTCCCTTCCATAATTTACTCCAGTCGTTACAATTTCAAGTCCTTATCTGTAAAATAATTATAGTAATCACTTAACTCTATATACACATAATTAAAGTTTATCAGGACTCTGTCAGTTCTTCAGATTCAAATTAAACTCTCATTGTCATATATATAATAGAATTATTTCTTATATTTCCTTTGTTTTGTAGACCTATGAAGAAACTTTGAAATAAAAACCGAAACCTTGGCAATGAGAATTTATGAATCTGAAGAACTGACCGAGTCCTGATTAACTTTAATTTTTTAATTTTGTTTTTATTTCATGGTCCATACTTTTATCAATCTTATATATATATATATATATATATATATATATATATATATATATATATATATATATATATATATATATATATATATATATATATATATATATATATATATATATAGTTCAATGTAGAAAAAGAAACATAGAGAAATCAAAAGCACACACTTACAGTCTCTAATTTTCGGTTTGAACCGTCTTCAGGAGAGATAAGAGAGGGAAACCTAGCGCACTGGTTCAGAGACGGTTTGGAGACCAACCATCTGATGGGTCTCCAACCGTCTCTGAGCCAGTGCGCTTGGTTTCCCTCTCTTAGTATCGTGCCGTCAGTCGTCGCGCGCGGGACTGATCCAGGACTCGGTCGTATCCCGGATCATCGGAGAGGAAGTAAGCAACCCCTGTGTCGTTTTCTTTCAAGTTTGTTGTAGGTTTTTGCCCGAGAGTGCGCAACCTAGTCACTTTCGTGGTTTTTTGTTGTTTTTCGGCGCTGGCGCGTTTCGTACCCATAAAACCCCTACCTGTCCTTAATCCTTTTTCCCTCCCACACTCCCCTTGAAAGTTTCCCACCATCGCCGGCCCCGGGGGCCAACCCCCTATCCTAATTTTTTCCTGGGTTGACCTTTGGACGAACACTTAAACGTGAATATCTCGGCTCCTGTTGGTGATATCGAGGCGGAAAAAACGCCATCTTATTCAGCAAGAGGAGGCGCACCTTCTACAATGAGTGGGAGGTCCCCCAAAGGAGAATCAGGATCCTCTACTTCAAGGAACGAAGAGAAGAATGTCAAGTCCCCTAGAGCTAGTCAAGAGGATAAGGTGAGCAGCCCTAATAAGGCAGCCAACCCTCGTCCCAGAGGAACTGATGGAAAGTTCATCAGGACGTCCATGGGCAAACCCTCGTCTGCCCCCTCGGATTATCTGAGACGGCAGTCTGCAGATAAAAAGGTAGTGAGTGAGGGCAGCAAGATATCCATAGCCCCGAGAAGAAGTAGTGAGGTTGGGGAGAGCAGTCAGCGGAGGCAATCGGAGACGCTTGGCTCCCCTGGAAGGGAAGAAGTATCTCAAGATAACTTGAAGTTTATTGAAGAACTTATGGCGACCCCAGAATCGAAGAAAAGGGGTCGTGAAAGTCTATCTAAGATGGAGGCCAAGAGAGGTAGAATGGCGTCCCCGGAATCGGAGGAGCCCATGGACGTCCGAAGGGCGCAAGGAGAAGTAAAAGGGCATTATGAAGAAGCTGCATGCGATAGCGACCCTCTGTCGCATGTAGTCGATTTTGATATGAATGTTGGCCGAATGTACGGAAAGCTCGATCAGGCCATGTCCACAATTTGTACCTTTAATAAAGGTTTGCAAAAGATCCAGGAGGGCAATCAGGACCACTCTGAGTCGCTTGCAGAATTGAAAAGGGCGAGTCTTCAGATGGCCATAAGCGTGGATGAGATTAGAGCCCTCACTGGAACGGTTAAGGCAAATTTTGATAGTTATAGGGGAGGCAGCTCCCCTATTGATTATGAGATGAGAATAACTAGAAAAGTACGTGAAGAGATTGCCACGACTATCTACGAGCTTAAGCAAGAAATACTAGTGGCAGTAAAGGAGCAGGTGTCCACTCAGGTGGAGAACCTTACCAGGTCCGTGGAGAGGAAAATAGATGATGGGTTAAAGCACTGTAAGGTCTCCATAGTGTCTGCCGCCGAGAAGGGTGTCCATAAAGGAGCTGGAAGTAAATCCCAATTCGCCCCTGTAGAGACAGCCCCCAATACAATTCCATTTACAACAGAGCAAGGAATGAGAAAGGAATTAAGTAGGAGTTCAGAGAAAGTGCCTAAGACTTTTGCAGAGGCTGTCGGGAGAGAGACAGCACATGCGAGTACCCAAATACAACAAAGTAAAGGAGAACCCAAGTATTTGGGAGCAATTCCATCAGGGGAAGAACCACCTGAGTGGACCCAGTCCAAAAGGAAAAGAAGGAAGAGGAAAACGGAAGGAAAAGAGATCGGCCCAAGTCCTCCTGAGAAGGCCCGTTCCTTAAAGGATATTTTCCTTGCGCCCAGGGAGAATGTCGTTATTGCCTGTCACAAAGACGGCGAAAAACCTGCTGAGGAGATCAAGGAACTTATTAAAAAGAAAATCAATCCCTCGACTCTGGGTATAAAGGTAAACACTGTGAGGAAGCTGAACAAGGGTGGCATAATGATTGTTACTGACTCCCCCGAGGAGGCCGCTAAGCTAAGTGAAGGTATCAGGAACACTGATTGTGGTGTTGAGGTGAGAGGCATAAAACCCCTAGCCCCTAGGATGCAACTTAGAGCAGTGCCCTCAGAGGTCACCTTCGAAGAGCTGGAGTCTCAACTGATTGCCAACAATGTCGGGATAGCGGAGGGGGATGTGAAACCGCTCTTCCGAACTGGCAACAAAACGTATGAGAAGGTAACAATCATATGCGCCCTAAATAGGGCAAAGGCTGAACAGATTCTAAATAGAGAGAGCCTGAGAATAGACTGGCAGGTATGCCCTATCAGCAAATATAATGAGGTCAGCCAGTGCTTCCGGTGTTTGGCCTTTGGGCATGTTGCAACAAAGTGTGCCAGTAGCGCCCCCATTTGTGGCCACTGCGCAGGCGAGCACGAGTCCCGAGACTGCCCGGATAAGACGAGGCTCGCCTGTGCAAACTGCAAAAGGCTCCGCCTGCCTCACAAAGATCACGGGGCCCTTGCCAGGTCCTGTCCGGTTAGAAAGCGTGAGTTGCGGTTAATGAAAGCAAAACTAGATGGATAAGATCACTATAATCCAACAGAACGTTGGCAAGTCGCGGTCGGTGACCGAGCAACTCACGGCCCTTGGCAATAGCATAAATGCTTTAGCAGTGGTTCTGCAGGAGCCCTGGAATTATGGCAAAGCTAAAGGGACGGGACTGCGAGGCAAGCTGCTGTGCGGAGTGGGGAATAGTCCATTGACGGCTATAAAGTTTATGGGCGAGGGGCTTGATGTCTGTGAAGTCAGCCAGGCCTCTGGGAAATATGTAACGGCGTGCGTGATCAGAGGACCTGGCTTCGAGTTTGCATTGATCTCCTTTTACAGACAGTATGGAGAGACTGTGAATAGCACCTTGCCCATATTAGAACAAGCTCTGACATGCCTGAGAGGCAAAGAAATAGTGTTAATGGGCGATTTCAATGCTCGGCACATGGCTTGGGGCCCCGGCAGGGCCACAAATGAAGGTAATGAGGTCCTCGACCTCTTCCGGAGACACGAACTATTTGTTGTCAACGACCCCGGGTCCAGTCCTACCTTTGAGGGTCCCAATGGTAGGTCCTGGATAGATATAACTGCGGTGACAAGCAAAATGGTTGAAAAAGTTGCAAGTTGGAGGGTGGTGGATGACCTGCCCCTTGGAGACCATAACCCGATTGTCCTCTCTCTTTCACTCACCAGACCCGCACAGACTGTGTACAGGCTTAGGGTCAGAGGGGTTGACTGGCCAAGTTTCTGTAACGAGCTCGATGCACAGTACAACAGCATAAGGGATTACTTGAGTATTGAGGCCCTGTCCCCACAGGACCTGGACTTCAAGATCCAATTGTTAACGGAGGTTGTGTTTAATACAGCTGTTAAGGTTAATGGTTATAGATGTTTAAGGCAGAGGAGGGTGCCATGGTGGAATGAGTCCCTGTCTAAGCTTAAAAAGGAAGCCGTCCGCCTTAGGAGGAAGTACCAGAGAGACAGGGACCATTCAACTAGAAGAGCCAATTATGTAAATTTCACAACCTCCAGGAAAAGATTCAGAAAAGCTTGTGATAAAGCGAAAAGGGAAACATGGCGCAAATTCGTTTCTGAATCGGAGTCCAACCTGTGGGGCTTACCCTACAGGATTGTGTATGGCAGGGTGAGTGTGGAGAGAGCAGCATGTGACATAAAATGCGGGGACAATTATACTGATGGTCTCAGAGAAAGGGCGGCCATGCTGTTGGAGGGGTGTTATCCCCCAGATGAAGCCGAAGATGAAGTGGAGATCCATCGCTCTACAAGAGAAATATGCTCTCAGGCTACAAGTGAAAGTGTGGAGTGTGAGTGGAGCTCACAAGACGTGGGGATTGCCCTCACTAAGCAGGGCAATTTTAAGGCTCCGGGCCCAGATGAGCTCCAACCTATATACGCTAAAAAGGCTTTCCCCATTATTGGGGAGGCGCTAGCCCAAATATATAGAGAATGCTTCAAGTTGGGGTACTTTCCAACAGCATGGAAAATGGCTGACGTCGTCATGCTGGTCAAGGGCGGCGATAAGGACCCATCCAGGGCGTCGTCATACAGACCTATATGCTTGTTGCCCTGTATGGGTAAGTGCCTAGAGACGTTGATGCTCGGCTCGCTGACAGCCTGTTTGCAAACAGTTGAGAGCGGCTGTCAGTTCGGATCAATGAGTGGCAAGTCCACTGACGACGCCCTGTGGAGACTTAGAAGCCTGGTCATGTCTGCAGAGACTAAATATGTAGTGGGTCTATTTATCGACATTAGGGGCGCTTTTGACCATGCATGGCGACCAGCAATGTTGAGGCAGGTCCTAGAGTCGAGGGTATCGGGTAATATCAAAGAGCTGGTGAAAAGTTACTTTGTCGACAGATCTGTGTTCGCCAGGACAGGAAGCGGCACCGTGGGTAGAGTGGTTGAGAGGGGTTGCCCGCAGGGATCGGTGCTGGGCCCGGTGTTGTGGGCATACCTTTTTGAGGTACTGTTAATTGAGCTCCTGGATGCCGGACATAAGCCTATAGCTTATGTGGACGATTTGGTCCTGGTTGTCTGCGCCGGATCCAGGAGAGAGATAGAGGAGTTGTCCAACCACTCTCTCTCGATAGTCAGCAGATGGTGCCGCTACGCAAAGGTGCAGTTGTCCCTGAGTAAGTGCTCTGCGCTGATGCTGAAAGGGAAGTTGAACCGGGGAAGTATGCCTCGTGTTTTCTATGAAGGAACACGAATCAACTTCAACACTGAGGCTAAATATCTAGGCATACTGATAGCTGAAGGATTCAACTTTACCAGGCATATCAATGAAATGGCGGGAAGAGCCCTCACAAGATTCAATGGAGTTAGTAGGCTCTCAGGGCCGGGTTGGGGAATAGGTGCTAAAAGCAGGGTCACGCTATATACAGCCATATGCGAGGCCATAATGTTGTATGGCGCACCTATCTGGGGCCCGGACCTCAACTCGGCACATTGCAGGACGTTGATCTCGCATCAGCGCAGGGCGCTTTTGGCAGTCACTCAGGGTTATCGTACGACTTCTGCTCTGGCGACGCAGGTTCTGGCAGGCCGTATGCCCATCGACATAAAGGTAAAATATAGAGTAGAGCTGTTTTCCCTTAAGAGAGATTATGAACCTAGATGGATGGTGTATTCTCCGGAAGAGGTCGGGGACAGGGAAAGTCAGCTCGAACGATGGGCTATGCGGTTGTGGCAGGTAAGATGGGACGAGGGGGAGGTTGGTAGGTGGACGTATAGGTTCTTGCCAAGCGTGGAGGCGAGGATACGTATGTCTAACCTGCCAATCGAGCATTGGCTGGCTCAGGTTCTCAGTGGGCACGGGGACTTCGCTGCATACCTTTCCAGATTCAAAAGGCGTGACAGCCCAGGCTGCTGTTGTGGGGCTCCTATGGAGAGTGTGGGCCATATCCTGGAGGAGTGCCCTAGATATGCAAGGGAAAGGTATGCATATGAGATGTCAACTGGGAAGCTGGTTGCTGAGACTTACCGGGGAGCCTTAACTCAAGGTCGTAAGGAGTTCCTTGATTTTGTTTATCACCTTAGAAGACTGCGAAGGACGCCAGGAGCAACGCCGCCCAACGTGTTCTAGGGTTTAAGTGCCGTTGTGGGGTTTTTCCAGCGCTTCGTGGCCTTAAATAGAGGGTTTTTTCTTTGGTGTTTTTGTTTCACCTACTGTGGTTGAGGGTTTTTATTTTGGCTTTGGTTTCCAAGTGTTTTTTACTGGAGGATTATTTTTCTTTACTCTTTTTTCTGTATCTTGGTAAGTGGTAACTTTTGGCATAGTGTTGTAGTTTGTTTGGTAATGTTTGTGATGTTGGGTCGTGGAAGCTCGCCTCCGTGCGGTCCACCTCGGGCGTATCTCGGGAGCTGATAATGGTTCTATCACCAGATAGACCTTGGTGCCCCCGAGATGCGGCGAAAGAGCTTTCACGTTAAAAAGCATCGATCTGTTCTGCTATTATCCGTGATATGGCCGGAAGGCTGGGTACACGTCTTAATATCAAAACAGGTTTCCCTCTCTTATCTCTCCTGAAGATGGTTCAAACCGAAAATTAGGGACTGTAAGTGTGTGCTTTTGATTTCTCTATGTTTCTTTTTCTACACAAAAGCAACGGGAAGGTCACTGCGTTTGCCAACGGACGACCTGTGATTATTCATACGCAGGATTACCTTGGTGGAAACTAAACCCCACATAAAAGGAATCACACTGGGTGCAATCCAAACGGTAAATGCAGTTACCAGATGTACAAGAGGTCTTTTGAGCGATAGGGTAGGTGCGTTTACTATGGAAAGAGGTAAAGGAAGGAACAGGATTCATGATAGGACAAGTAAGACATCCACGGCGTCCACATTGAACCATACCACCAGCAGTTTTTGGAGGCTTAGGAGAAGAGATGTGAGAGAAGATAGATTGAAGAATAGCAGGTTTGCGATAGGAAATGGAAGGTGCCCCTGATCTGAAGGTAATAATAACTATCAAAACAGAAGGCATTATGTCTAAGGACAAAATCAGTCAACTGAACAATGAAATTGGTGGTAGGAGTGAGGGATGGAGTTCTTCGATCTAAGAAGTATCGGATCGCATCCAAGCCTTCAGAATGTTCAATGGAAGTGTAAAGGGATGTGACATCCATGGTAACCATGAGGAGGGGGTCAACTAGGTTTATGGGGGAGAAAAATATTTAAGGATCTGAAGGAAATTAAAAGAATCCTTACAAAAGGAAGGTTGACTGCGAATCGTACACAAATATATATCCCCTTCTTCTCTTAAGCATATGTTATTAAAATAAGCAGCAGCTTCTGCATTGACCAGTTTCTTGTTGACACTCTCTAGTTTTCTTACCACTCTGCGGTGAGACTCTAGTAGCTTCCAAAGAAGGTTAGCGAAAGACATTAACACACACAATAACCTTGAGGTGAACCACGAAACCACTTTTTAAAAAAACTATTTTAATTACTAAAATAACTATAGCTAAAAAATAATACAAGCTTTCGGCTGTCATTCGTCATCCTCAGTTACAAACTAACATTAATTAAGGCTAATGCACTGAAGTTAAAATAAAGTAAGTGAACGGTGTCTACACAAAGACTGTGTGCGGAATTAAACTAGGAAGTTAAGCAAAGGTGGGAGTGAGGGGGGAGGTATGCATGGCGACAGGGTTGGCCGAAACTACCTGTGGTCCACTCACCTCCTCGTCTCCCTTGCAACTAGAGAGTGTCAACAAGAAATTGGTCAAAGCAAAAGCTGCTGCTTATTTTAATATATATATATATATATATATATATACTTATGTTAAGCGATAATGAACCTAGTTATTATGTAAATTCTTCTATTAATTTTCTTCATTTTTTTCATGTTTTAAAGTTTTCATTTTCCATGTTAATAATTCAGCTTAATCTATAACATTTTCAGGTTAATTTAAAATAATCTAAGTTTAATTTAAAATTATCTGTTTAATTTAAAATTGTTCAAATTTATATTTAAAACAGTTTGTTAACTTGAAAATACATATATATTACACTCAAGTTTAAATTAAAATTGGATTATTTTAAATTAATCCGAAAAAGTTTGATCCACTTTTTATAATTGTAGTCAGGGCATACTACAATTACAAATGTATTTATATTTTGGTAATACATTGTAGTTATTTTTAAGCTCAAAATTAAAAAAAAAAATGAAGGAATAAAATGTGTAGTACATACTGATACTAATTGAAAAATTAACATGGATATATGAATAATAAACAGTTTCTTAAAATCACCAAGGCAAAATGAAAATATGGAAGTCACACTAAGTAAACCACTGTTATTATAACAGTGAATTAATTTATGTAAAGTTTTGTATTAAAATATATTATTTTAATTTATATTTGGTCTGTTAATAAGCTGGAGTAATTGGGTTAACCGTACTTACTTTAAATTAAACTTCCCTGATTTTAAATTAAACTTTATTTAAATTAAGCTAAAAATAAGTTTAATAAGCTGGAGTAATTGGGTTAATCGTACTTACTTTAAATTAAACTTCGCTGATTTTAAATTAAACTTTATTTTAAATTAAGCCAAAAAAGTTGCAAATTAGTTTAAAGTATTTGCAATAATACAATATAATATAATTTTCTTTAATTGACTATATAACTTTTAGTGTTCTTTAAATGTAAAAGATATTCCTATTATTATAATTTAGGTTTTTACAAGTTTTAGGGTATAAAATAAATTAGTACTTTGATATTAATAACCTGTATTTGAACATAAAAGTAACATATTTTTTCAAGACTAGTGCAATCACATAATGGTTAAATTATGTTATTGCCAAGCAAAAAAAAATAAAATAAAAAAACATGCGTTTACAAACTGAATATAATATATTGAATAAAGGAAATACTTGAAAATGAACGAAAGGAATAACACTTAAATAAATAAAAATACAATTGACAACATAGTAAACAAACACAGCCAACAGAAATATGAAAATCACTGATTGATTAGGAAACCAAGAATTTAATAAAGATAAAACCAGTTCAGTGTAATATCAAACGATCTGAGAAAGAAATGTTTATGTGTCCTTTATAAGCAATGTAGCACCAATCTTACATCAAGAGAACATACATGTCACTTACACTTCATCATTAACCTAGTTTTTCGTATCATTTCGTATATAACAAATTAGTTAACTATGAAATTCTATTAATAAAATTATATTATTTTTTTAAATTGTCGACACCCTATATTTTTTACATATTACTCCTCATATTGAACGTGGATAATTATTGCCAGTGGACAACTAACCTCTGGAGATAAAACTTTCACTATATACGGTTACGATGTCCACTCTCTTATAACACCAACTATTGGTTACAAATAAAAGTTCCATTATGTTCTATATTTAATATCTTAAAGGTTTTATGAATATTTTACAACACCATCTACCCTACTGAAGACGATAATACCAAAACTTTGATACTTTGAGATAGTTTATCTGATGTTTGTTTCTCAATCAAAGTCTATTTGTTCAAGGACACTAAAGTAACCAACAAAACCTTTAATATAATAAAAATTTATTATATTATATATAAAATATATATAATTTATATATAATAATATTATATATAAAATATATTATATTATTATATGGACTTCCGATAATTCGACATACATCGTCAACAGTAGAAGAATTACTTCTCTTGAAAAAAATACATACTATACTAATTTTCTTATCTAAGGCTTCCTCCATCTTTCAGGTGTAATAGATATCAGCTCCAAAAAAATTTACTAGTAAAATCCATCATCATGTTTTAACGCTAAATTAAAACTTTCATTATTAACTCACCGATATGTTTAAGTCTACACAGATACCTCAGGGAATTTCAATAAAATAAAACTAACTATTACCAAGAGGAAAACAAAACAATATTATAGTTTTTTATAAAAAAGAATATCAATTTTTTTCTTTACAAATTTAAAAGCAGTTAGTTTTAGTTTATTCAAACCCCTAAGGATGTCCTGTGTCAACTGAAACATGACGGTGTGCTATTGATAGATCTATAATATCGTGTTAAAACTTAGTGATGGAGTTAACTAATACATTTTTTGGAGAGTTGATCTATATCACATCTGAAAGATGAAACACCTGGATAAGAAAATGACCGAAGAAACATATAATGTACAAATGATAATAAGCAGGTCATTAAACCATATAGGTATTAATGAAACAAATGTTCGCGAAATATATATATAGAATATTTAGAACTAAACTAATGCGGGATTCGAACAGTTCTTCAAGTTCAAATCAAATTCTCATACCTGAAGTTTCGGTTTTTATTTCAAACCAAAACGTCGAGTATGAGATTTCGATTTGAACTTAGAAAACTGACCTTTTTCAAATTATTATATATATAACTTTAAAACTTTAATAGAAAGTAATTGTTTGGAGGGGTTAATTATCCCAAGAGGTAATTGCTCTCAGACGTGATGATCCTAAATCCAATATTAATCAGCCCATAAGAGCGACATTTCATACTAAGTAGACCAAACCACTTTTTGTCTCTATATTCCTACGATTATCATAATCTGAAAATTATTATCTAAACAGGTTTTTTTTATTATTCTTACTCCAAGGCCCAAACTTATAGACATTCAACGTCAATGCTGTTCTACATGCAGAATATGTGACTCAATTGTTTCCAAACCCGTTCCAGTAATAAGTAAAGTACGAGCAAAAAAAAAAGGAAACATTTTCATTTTACAAATGTCTTAATATAACGCCAACAGGGATTCCAGTTAAAATATATCAAAAAACTGATAAGGACGAAATAAAAAAAGGACAAGCCACAACTAATGGGGGTTGAAAGTTTGTAAGAAACACAATGTGTAGTTGCTAAGAACCAAAAATACAAATAAAATTTGAAAAACAAATACGAAACAAGAAATGTTTGACATTATTTCCATCTAAATTATAAGTTGATGTTAACAGTTAACATTAGGAGTATATTAGACTTTCAAATGCCAATAAAATTAATCACTCCTATTTGAGGAATCAACATTTCACCAGGTGTAATTTTCATTTTTTCAAACATTATTAAGTATAGTCTCCTTAGGTATACACATCTAGTACTCCTTCGAACTAAAACACAGTTCACAACTACAGACTATTGTTTACAAGTCCTAGATCTGTAAGATCCTTTTTCCTGGTACTTGTTTCCAACGAGAACATTCACAAGAAAACAAAAAAAAAAAATTTTATTTTAAAACCACTATCACAAGAAATTTAAAGATGACAAATAAATACGTATAACTTAAAACATATTTTTTTACAGGTGGAATAATTTACCAAAGCATCGATTTTACTTAATATCTCAAAAAAAATTTTTTTTTTTACACTAATGGATAAAACGTTTAAACCTCAAGGAAATCAGAAAAATGGTTAAGATCTTTCAACTGAAACAAGTGGGTTTTGTCAAAGTCTCACTGATACTGGCGAACACTATTTGTCTTATCTTAAAAACTCTCTTAGTCATTTTTCTGATTTTCATAATGTGTTTAAGACGTTGATTTGTATTTCACATCTTTATTGTAAAATTTTGTTATATATGTATGTTCATATAAAATGCATAAAATCGAAGTTACTAATTCTAAAACATCACGTTTTTATAAAATTAAAGTATATATAACAATGAACTATAAAAAAAAGTTAATTTATAATTTTAAATTTTACTATGAATCTGGAGTGATATGGCCTGATATCGGCGTGCATCGTAAGTCCCACAATATTGAGCTCTTTTTTTTTTAAAGCAAATACAGGTCACCCAACATAACGAACAAAATAAACACCTACGACTTTCCTTCTTGTATTCTTTTTCCGAAATAACCGGCAAAAACAATAATTTCCAAAAACTTTCAAGCGATGAATACATTCGCTTAAAAAAATATTTACAAAATTGTATTTACTAAAACTTGAGCGCTATTTTATTTAATAAGTTTTTATGGGCTACTTCTAAAGAAATGAACATTTCTTTTTTCATTAAATAAAAAAATAATTTCAACATGACATTTTTTTGTAACTTATCTCATGTGTAATCAATGGTTATCTGTACTTATATACAAATTTTGATATGCTTATAAATGTTAATTATTTCATCTAATAAGAATGATAAACTTGGGCCAATAGTGTAAAAAACGTTGACAGGCATCAGTTTGAACTTTTTGATCGCACGAACAATTATAAAATATTTAGTAAGGGACATTGATTATGGTTTAAACTTGTCCTTTTATAGGATGAAAATTTGATTTTACGATTAATTTTGAGGGTACTTATGTCACTGTATTTTACGCTTCTTCAACGCATCACCGAAGATAAATAAACAAGCACAACCCTTTGGCATTAGAAATACTTAATAAGAGATTCGATGGGCTTCGAAAAACAGTAGACGGGCTTTTCATGGGAAGGGCTTTGTTCTCCTCCATACTTACTTTGTAAACTATAGGTGGACAACCTTCAATACTAAGAGTCCAAGTTTTCAATTCCAGACAAGACAATAACAAAAACAAAACTTTTGTAGGCATTTTTAAGAAAGAAGAAGCTCTACTCGATGTAGATATGCTATGAGGTGGTTTGTTGCAGTTCAAATAGTGCTTTAACTATCTCAAGACTTAACTTGTCTTAATAGACAAGAGAGGATCATCTTTAATCCAAAAGTTAAATTTCCTTCCTGCAAACAGCGAAAATAGAAACTGATGCGGATACAAAGCTTGGTCAAGGTAACACAATGCGACATCTGCTGGTGGGAAAAGAATGCCAATCAGAAACACAAGGAGCTGTGAAATATAGTATCCTTAGGGCAATAAATGTAGCATACATGACTATCGAAAAAATACTACCTTCTCTGAAATGCCTAATGTACGAATGTAAAGCCATGATCTCTAACTACATTAACATTGTCCACCTGCATAACTCACAAAGTGAAGATATAGAGGATAGTTGTAGGCAGTGAAAAGCTCGGTCATACAGGTCAGTAAGGCTCCAAAAAGTATGGTTTAATCCAGGTGTTTTGAGTTTACTTGATCCTCTTATGAGATGCACTTGAAAAAACACAAAACACAATCGAAAAAGTTCAAACAGTAAGAATTAAAGAAATCACATCTGTATATTGTGAAACAAGACCAATAAACAAAAAACGCAGACCAGACTATAGTTGCTTTAAGCCCCGAAGACATCACACACCCAACCCTTCATGAAGCTACAGTAAAACTAATGTTATTTGAGAATCATCAAGTCGTTTAACTTCTTAAACTGATTATTCAACATGTCCGTCTTCTCTTTGTTTGTTTGACAATTAAACGATACACAATGGCAAAGAACTGATTAACATGTTTCATTGCAACAGAGCAGGAACCGAAATTTTGGCACGCTTACAGGGGCTGTGTTGTCTATAAAGCTGGCACTGCTCCCCCGTATAAAATATTTAAAGTAAATTAATAAATACCATTCACATATTTTACATCAATGAAGCAACTGAAAAGAGATAAATCTAAAATTAAGTTATAAATAAATCTCTTTACATAACATTAAACTACGAATGCAATAATTTAAACTTATAAATAAATCAGAACAATTCCATTCGAAAATTTTTTAAAAGAATTCATACAATTTTCAAATCTTTAAATAAACAACAAAAAATAATTTTAACAACAAATAACAATCCAATTGTATCTATACTTGCTATAAAATCACAATCTTACACATACTAAAAATCATTTCCATCTATACCTAATATCTATCCATCTCTCCATACATAGGAACAGCCAGAACCCTACCGTTTTGAAAGCAATTATTTCGAAATTGCAAACTTTATGCCCAGAAACTATTATTACAAGATCAATAAAACAGTCATAACATGTAGTTTTCTTTTTAATTTTAAATCCAAATAATCTCTAACAATAACTTGTGAAACTATCAGTCTTAATGTTTCCTGTGCTAATAAATAAACCTTTTAAAAGAAGTGACGAAGTAACCCCTAACATATTAATGACACTTTAATTAATTTTTTTTTACTATAACAGTTTTTTACTTAAAACAATAAAAACAGTATCAATATACGTGTTTATGTATAGGCTTAGACAGATAATAATTGTTTATCAAAATTAGTTAAATATGAATGGCTTAATAAATAAAATCTTTTCCCCTACACTATTCACAATTTATTTTATATTGTATACTAGAGTTGTTTTAGAAGGAATATAATAAAAAAGTATCTCTATTCTAAAAACCTTTCAGGTTTCCGTGTGAAGGTTATGATAAGTGTATAGTTTACTTTCACTTTCTATTGTTACAATCACATAATGTAGACTTCAACATCAATGTTGGCATTTATTGAATGTGGATTATAACGTTACAAATATTTATTACAAGGAGATTCTTCAATTTTTCTGACCGCCTTTGGACATCGTCTATGACTAATACTAGGAGAAAATCGAAACTGAGTTGTAGTGAAGAAAAAAAGTTTGACAAAAATCTTGAAACTACAAAACATCAAGCAGTCATATATATATATTTACAACAGGAAAAGACAAGTTTCGACTCATGATCAAATGTAGGCTTTGACCAATGACCAGTTCCACTGATGTACTAAATTTAGCCCTTGATCTGTATAGCCCACTGACGAAAGGTGGCCCTTCACTAAATACCTTTTACGATAACCGGCTAAATCTGCGCATGAGTAAAGACTTGTAAGTACTGAGAGCCAAAAGTGGCGCTTAACTTTAGATCCACCTGGACCCCTTTGATAAATATACAAATAGGTAAAAAATAAATGTCCAACCACGTGACTAATATCTATGATCCGACGAACGCTGTGCTCTGTGAAACACTTCCAAGTGTTTCGCAAAAAAAATGAAATATATATTGAATAACTACTATAAAATATTACCAATACTTTACAAATAACTTCTGTATGAGACTACGACTATATAAATAGAAATCCCCTAATATGTTAAGAGAGACGATTAAAATAGGGCAAAACTGACAGGAGTCATCAATTTACAAAAAATGAAAATTTCATATTTGATATTTTTTTGTAATTTGGTTTATGAATTGATTTGTACCATGTTAACACAAAATGATTATTCAGCCGGTGTCATGTATACATAACATTAGCACAACTGACGATTTTAATTATCTTTTCAATGAAAGTTTCCTAGCTTGTCCCCTGAAAGGAAAGTAAATGATTACCTGTCATTGACAATTAATACTCTAAAGCCATGACTGTACTAACTTCAACGATATCTTCACACAGTTGTATATGCCAATATTTCACAAAATATCCATGCAAAAAAACAAATTCCTTTTCATGAATAGAACACATGGACTTATTTTGATAATATATCATACTAACTTTCTTATCACAAAACAGGAAATGTACTAGAAATGATTATATACATTTTACAAGATTGATTCAATTAATCATGATATTTAGTTTTATTAACATAGTGTTACAACTGTAAAACTGATAAGTAACTATTTCTAAGCAGATCAAATCTTTATAAAATTCATTGGAATAATTAACTATACATACACTTTATACACAGTGTACAATATATACAACGGTTTTCAATTAAAGTTAAAAACAAATGGACTCCTACATTACAGCTCGTTATACAAATAGGAAATAATAACCTCTTTTAGTGTTTAATTCTAAATTAAAATTGTATTTTAAAATTTAAAACATGAGGCACTCATCGATTATGGAATAAGAATTTAGGAAGTATATGTATGTATATTTTTTTATTTATAGGTATGTTATGTTAAGAAAATATATCTTTCTGTTTTACTCGAACTAACATTTGTTCTAATTTTTTTTTCTTTTTTTTTTCAAATTAAAACTGTATAACGTGGTTTTATAACCAAACCGTATGACTTATATTTAATTAAGTTGACAAAAAGGGTTGATAGTTCTAATAAAATTATTAGTTAGATGGTATTTTCTGTAATCTCCAAATAAACATCAGTTGAAGTCATGAGATGAAAGAATTGTTTATTAATTTATTGTTCAGAGGTCCTATACGTGGGCTACTAACAAAGTAAGGAACGTTTGGAATTAAAAAAATAACTAAGTATAATAAACATTTTTTATTATACTTATAATGCTTATATAAGTATATAAGCTTATATAATTATAATTATACATATATAATAAATGCATCTGAAAAAGGGAATAAAATACTATTTGAGACACTTGACATAGCTGTGGACAAGCTTTGAAATTCCTTTTCAAATTACAGAATGCTGCCATCTGCAATCTCAGTGAATCAGTAACGATCGCTTTGACATTTTCTAGATAACTACGACAGACATGGTGAAACACTACTGGATCGCAAAAGTAACTGGTGACAAGACATGGGTGAAACACATCAATTGCGAGACAAAACTACAGTCCATCGAGTGGGTGCACACAAATTCCCTCAAAAAAAGCAAGAAAATGCTTGCAAACCTTGTTAGCAATTCAAAACAAGCACCGAGGAAAGTTGACGTTCAACATTTATTAAATGTATAATGTTACACTATAGTAATCATTTATTTGAAATTATTTACTTTTGTTAATAACTTCATCATCAATGTAATGAAATGATTAGTTAATTATTCTTGGAAACCTTACACGGCAAACCGCACCCAAGAACTCCTTAATTAATTCTAACGGGGGATTTTCCCTCATCCACCCAATAGTCCCTAGTGTCGACTTTCACTTGTTCCCAAGAATGAAGACCTGAATAGAAACACAGTGCTTTGACGACGATAATGAGCTCCAGGTGTGCGTCACTCATTGGCTGAGATCGCGGCAGAATTTAGTGACGAAGGAATTTCAAAGCTTTTCCACCGCTATAAGTGCCTCAATTTGTTTGGTGACTACGTAGAAAAACAGTACTTTATTCGCTCTTTCAGAAACATATAATGCATTTTTTTTATTGTATTTAGTTATTTTTTTAATTTTAAAACGTTCCTTACGTTGTGAATAGCCCTAGTATATGGTTCAGAGATTATGTAATCAGCTATAATGTGGTATAAACTCAATTTGTGAATATACTAATATAAGTTTCCACATACAAGTATTTAATAATAACAACACGTTTCGATCATGTGTGTTCTTCCTCAGGTACATAAATAGTTGTAAAGTTTGGAGGATGACTAATTTATTGAACTACCATTCTCCAACTCTCTCATTCATTGATGAAGCCTAAGGAAAAACACTCAGTGCTCGAAATGTGTTCTGATTTAGTAGAAACAGTTGTTGTTTCTATTAAAAATTTGTGTTTGGAAATTTTATTAGTACTTTTCTCAAATGCAGTTTTAGATTAGACGGTAGTAAAAATGTTGAGAAACGGTGAGATTAAACGTATGAGGGCTATCTAAGAAGCAATTCTAATCAATAAAAACAAATTAAAAAATATTTCTACACAAAATAAAAAAAAATACAAAATAATACGAAATTATAAAGACAAGCACAAGCCAAGCGAATAAATTCTGAAAAACTATTTCTTTTCAATGAAAAATAATCCATTTTTCCTTTTCCAAATCAAAAATGGCGAGAAAAAGACACGAAAATGTCAGTAAGGAACTCGTTTTTGCGTATACCATTTGCCCATGTTTAAAATTAATTTTAAATAAGATGAAAGCAAATAAAAAGCGAAACATAATGAAGTAAAATTTCTTAAATAATAAACTGTTATTCAAATTGAAACGTCAAAACAGCTGTAAGAAGTAAAATTATTAAATAACAATTTTTTTGAAAACGTAAGTCCTCCTTCTTCCAGACTTACTTGTTCTTGAAGTAACAATGATGATATACGAGGGTCGTCCAGAAAATAAGTTCCGTTTTGGTCTGTAGGGCGGTAGGAGTGGTTTTTGCCAAATCCGGCAACACCGCTCGAAAGAGGAGAGGTGGGGGAATAGAATGAGAGGTGGGGGACCTCAGTCGGTCAATTACCAACGTCAGGGCAGGTAGTTGAAATGGAGCCCTCCATGTCACGTCCCGCCACCTGGATCCCCGTTCCCTCTCGAGTTGTTTTGCGCGGAGTGATTCAATTTCTTTATGCACAGGGTTTCAAATCAGTTCAAATTCACGAACAGCTCATTTCTGTTTATGGAGATGGTGTAATGAGTGAATCAATGGTGAGGAGATGGGTACGTGAATTTAAGGCGGGAAGACATTCACTTGAGAATGAAAGTGGGAGAGGCAGACCCTCAGTTGTGACGGACGAAATTGTCGCAGAAATCGACAATGCAATTCGCAAAGATCGTCGTTTAACCCTGGATGAACTCCACCTGAGTTTCCCAGACATCTCACGATCCCTCATCCATGAGATCGTCTCGGAAAAACTTGACTTTCGGAAAGTTTCCGCCCGGTGGGTCCCTAGAGAGCTGAATGTCTTCCCGCCTTAAATTCACGTACCCATCTCCTCACCATTGATTCACTCATTACACCTTCTCCATAAACAGAAATGAGCTGTTCGTGAATTTGAACTGATTTGAAACCCTGTGCATAAAGAAATTGAATCACTCCGCGCAAAACAACTCGAGAGGGAACGGGATCGAGGTGGCGGGACGTGACTTGGAGGGCTCGTTTTCAACTACCTGCCCTGACGTTGGTAATTGACCGACTGAGGTCCCCCACCTCTCATTCTATTCCCCCACCTCTCCTCTTTCGAGCGGTGTTGCCGGATTTGGCAAAAACCACTCCTACCGCCCTACAGACCAAAACGGAACTTATTTTCTGGACGACCCTCGTATTTAACCTACACTACTGTCTGTGATACAAAGTAATGAAATTATTAGTTAAGTACGGAGAACAATATTTATTATTAAACTCAATGCAAACTACAAATATAAAAAGCTATCGGCAATATTTTTTTTTTTTTAACAAAAATGAAATATTAATTATTTTAATTTAATTACATAAAATAGATTCAGAGTTAAACGTAGAAAATGTCCTTGAACAGCAAATCAGGATGAATATATTGGAAGTAAGTGGGCCTCAGTATTAACGATGAAGTTATCTAAATTAACTAAATACCTATTGTTGGAAAACAACAGGTAGAAATATTTAAGTGTTTCACCAAGGAAAAATGACTCCATCATATCTTTAGGTCTTACGTCATCCTTGTTGTTAACATTTCCAATCGATGAATAACCATGCTCGAATTTCGTGTATTTTTCAAAGGCCTGGAAAAAGAAGAAGAACTATATATATAAGCATCTGATTGCTTAAGTAACTTAGTTAATTTTACTGAAAATTATAAATATGTGTTTGTATTATGTTTTATAATACAAAGTATTATTGGAAAAGTCTAATAATACTACGAAAAAATCTAATTTTTTTCATTTCTTGAAATAAAGAAATTATAGAAAAAGTTTCCCTGTAAAATAGTCTCATAATCAAAACAAAGCGTTTCGAAAAAGCAGCAAACTTCTTCAAGTTTATCTGCTAATAGGAACTGAAATGGGAATTGTCACTATAGTAGACAGATCTTGAAAGTGTCTTATTATCTATAAAGCATTATTGTAATAATGAAATCCAATATAACTCCAGTTATGTACAAATTATTTTTAATCATTTAAATAAATAATCAAATTATATTTAATTACTTTTTTCTGCTATGTTAATATTTTTCACAGTATAAGCATCTTTATAAAATGCGAGCTAACATAAGTGGGTAAGTTAATTTTTTTTTATTGGCTCTACTTGGTTGGCAACGGTACTAATAATAATAATAATAATAATCTGTACTCCGTTAATATAACGGAGGACGGTTCAACATTAATGAACCACCAAATTAACCACAAAAAAACAGAGGTAAGTAACCTCTAAGAAGTATATCTAGCATTAAGAAGAAATTAAAAGTGCATGGATCTGATCTCTAAAGCAAAAATGCTTGTAAACACAATAGAAAAATAATTAATTGAACAGAACAGACGAAATGCTATCTCACCTGGAAAATAGTCCATCCCCAATTTTGGTAAGTTTTATTGCCAGTAATTTGATACATGTACCACAGACTTTCAACAAATTCAGGCCTGAGCAAATTATGAGCGTCATTTGCATTTACATATATATCATCATCACCTTCATCCTGAAAGTAAATCAATATCATCATCCAAATCATGATTCAATAGAAAGGGTTTTCTAAAGTGTAGTTTCGGGAAACTCGTGTGTTCTTAAGAAGCGTTTTAGGTTTTTTTTAAGCGGCTTTTAAAGTAATTTGATGATTAACTCATTTCCGAGATTGATAATACAAAACTCTCTTAAGTTATTATAACGTATTCTTAGCTTGAAGTAGGATATTCTAGAACTGATAATATTAGTTTCTACCAAATTATTCCAATAAACCTATAGTCTGAAGTTAAACATTTCTTGAGTTAAAATATAGATCTCTCCAATGTACCTTTAGTCGGAAGTAAGATATTTCTGGAGCTAAGAATGTAGGTCTCTGGCTGTAAGTGGCATAACAGGTTTCCATTAGCCTCTCTGCAAGTCTCATGTGCTCAACAGGAAGTCCATTGTGATGCCCCAAAGCAAGAGTGCCAGGTAAATAACACACTAGATGATCCTAAAATAAAATCACATTGTTACCCTAACAAACATCTGCAACTTTCTAAACAAACACAAAACACCAAAGAACCAACCATTTTAGGAACGAAATCCCTGCTTCCACCTTTCAACTCTCCAATGTAAAGTAGCTTTTGAACTGGAGTTTCTCTCACTAAATGCTTCTTGATTCCTTGAATGGCATCCAAGTAGTCATCCCGTAGGCTGAAATAAAATAGTTATTGTTAATTACGATTATTGCATTTATTTGTACAATATAACCATCATAACTGCACACTCAAATTTATCGGAATTGTAGATTTATTTTGAAGTGTTTATTCAATAAAAGATTTTACAGGTTGAATTTTGTTATTAATAGTCATGATTACATTAATAATTGGTATTGCACAATTTTTGGCGATTCGCACAATTACACATAAAAACTTTAAAAATTCACAATACTATCCCCTTGTTAGGAAACTGTGATTTAGACATTTTGGAAGTTAAATATTATCGAGTTTAGTCGTAGCATACCATTGTTATAAGAGGAATGTATATAAAGAATACAATATATTTGCATTCTTATTAAGACAGAAAAAAAAGAGCACTTCATTTATCTGTAATAACTCATTTTATTTAAAGGAAAACCTCGTAAAATTCTTTCCAAAAAGATTAAACTTTCACCCTAAAAAATAAATGAAATACTTAATTGTTTCTATCATCAACCCTAGGAAACCGAAAGTCTTATAAACAAACTTGAGAGGTCCAAAGGTGCTACAGACAGAAGTGGAAATATGTTAGCTGCAAATTCCAACACATCAAAATCCAAATTAGTTAACTAAGGGTCGAATGCTGGGTGTGCAAGCAAACTGTAGAATATCTAAAAACTCAATAATTCAATGAGGTGAAGGGAGAAGCGAGATCCTGGCCATGGATAAGATGTTCCAAAATCTTAAAACCAAATTAGAAAGGAAGGCCAAAATCTTGAGGACACTTCTTAATTATACGTTTTGGAAAATAAAGGAATCACATGGAGATGAACTATAGCGAATTTACGATGCATGAGGTCAATGTTTTCCTAAACCTAGAGCTCAATTAATGGCAACAACAGAGCATACATTGTCATGGTGCAGAATCATTCTGCGTTTCCTGATCAATTCCCTACCTCAGGAGCTCGACATACTGGTTGTAAACGCAAGTACAGAATAACGTAATAGGCTATCTGCTGTTTATCTAAGATTTCCTGATAAGACCACATATTCCTTTTTTACCTTAATCACTAACTAATATCTAAAAACTTTCAGTGTAGTTTATGTTTTTAAGATTAATAAAAATATTGTTAGAAAAGAGTTAAAACCAATTACTAATTGATTGTTTTTCCAGTTTGGATCCACTGCTTGAGAAGGTATTCGTAATAACTGTCGCCTCTTGCTCCCAGTTTAATGTCGCTATAAGGCTGGAACAAGCCAGTCTTAGGGTTGATAAAAACTGGCACTAGTCCATCTTTCTTCTCAAGAGTATGGACATGCTCGGAAACTCTACTGGCAACTTCCTGGAATAAACTACAATAAATACAAAGACAAAGTAAATAGTTTAGTACCTAGGGTTTAGGAGGCGAATCGCCAAAAAAACTACACAGATTATCATCCTATAAGAGGCAGTTTGGGTTCAATTTAATTACGATCCATTAAACCGTACGGTAATTCTGTTTACAATCTTTCAGATTAAATCATAAATTAATATGCTTATATTTTTATAATAAACCGAACTTTTTTTCTCAGCTACTCTATTTTAGTTCTACATTAATTCCAACATTATTTAGCCATAATAAGTTTTGATATTTACAGAATGTAACTTCTGATTGTGTCACATTTTCCATACCTTTGCGCGTAATTTTTTTCTTATCACTTAGACAAATATAGGAATATTACCTTTGTTATCTTTTGTAATACCAAAATTTTCACCTAGAGAAAGTTAGTGAATATTATACTTACCAACATCAACATATTCAATTCGGAAATGGCATGAATAATAGCCAAAAAAAATTGACCTTGATTGAAATCATGCTTTTGGAGGATAATAAGAAGAGTGAATACGTTGCCTAGTTGGTGCTTCGGTTTGACGTTTTTTTTTTCTTAGTTGAATAGTTTTACTTAAATGCATACTTATTTAAATTTACGGAATGTAGTAGTCTATAGTTTCTGACTTAAAATTTGTCATCTTACTTTTTATTGGGCATTTGTTGGTAATATTTCATTTTTAACATAATATATGTTGGAATTTTTCTATTTGGTGATGTATGTTTTGATTCTATCGCATGATTTCTTATATTTCTTCCCTTGCATGCATAGAAAAAAGCTTTTAAATAACTCCGGAGAGTCGGCTTTAAAAGAATGATTTGAAATCAAAAAGACAAATACCAGATATATTTCATTCTTTTCATGTATATATTTGAATGTTGTGAAAATGATCCGGAATGGGGCAGCAATATTTCAAAGTTATTAAATAAATACAGATAAAAGAGAAAATACACATTTACAGTCTTTGATTTTCGGTTCCAGGAGAACAAAAAAAGGGAAACCAAACGCAATAAGCAGGGACGGTTGGAAATCGACAGTGTTGTTATGCACGCGCTCAGTAGATAAGAAATAATGTAAAAAAAGTTGAGTTTGGGAATCAAGAGACAGAATGAAGGAGAAGTAAATCAGTGTTAGGGGAGGATAGTAACTCAGAAAATGGTTAAGTCAAAAGAAATGCAGGTCATACACAAAGAACAGGTGATATAAGTATTACAGAAATAAAGAACAAATAAGAGAAAAAATAAATTGTTTAACTTGATTTTTTTTTATAATTTCATTATTTTTTTAACAAGGCAGTAACAATTCTTGAGGAACACCTCATTTTTTTATAATATAAATATTGAAAATTGGATGACAGGCAAAAAAATGGCTTACCTCAAATTTTGACTTCTTAGAAGCTCTAGCAAGATCACGGAACTCTAACTGAATAGTGGTTACTTCTGAAGTGGAACTGTCTGGACTCCACCTAGGCGCATGTGCGAGGTGGGATGCCAGATTCACGTCGGAGTATGGTATTGGAGAGGGCGATTTAGTGAAGCAGGGCATCAGTCTTTCACCCAAGTTTATCTGAAAACAGCTTAATCTTAAAACAAAATGTCTAATGTCACTATGGTAGTGGAGTCCAACCTCACCGGGGATATCCGAGCACTCATAGACTAATTTCTATCTCTACCTGTAATAGCTATTCCACTTCCAGCTTGGACAGTACAAAGTAGCTCTGACGGAATAGAATATTTCATGTTCAGATGATCAGCAACAAAGAATCATTCTACATCGTAGAATGTAGTCATTCTACATCCAAACTCCTGAATTTTACCATACTCAAGTTTATGTAGACAACAGGATTTTTAATGATTTTCAACTCTACAGCGAACTCAAAATAAGGAATTTGCTAGCCAACGGAAAGTATACTAACTACGGGACTATCCTCATTTCTCTGAGTCTTCTTGTATCCTTCGGATCTCTCTTTACTTTGAAACTTATTATATTCCTTTTACTGAATAGAAAAGGCTTTTTATTTTATTTTGATTCCACTACTCCTGATGATGATGCCGAATGTCAAAATAAAAAACTGAACACTGGTCTAAGGTTTTATGAATTTTTATAATGGCGATTTAATTTATTACCCTTGTGGATAGTTTCACTCTTAATATTTAGTATTAATGTATTCTGCATGAGGTCTTGGTTGGGGTCTTTCAAGTAGAAGAGCGTAAGCCAATCATATAAAAATATTCAACCAAAACTATATATTGAAAGATTGTACCTAATACATCAACTCACAATTTTTTTCACTGATTTATGAAAATTTTCAAACTATGGAATTTTGAAACTAAAAAGTACTGAACTCATGCATTTTGTTAAAGTTTTAAATGAATATTTTCAGGAATCGAAATTTTATATATATTATCCGGTATTATACAAAACGCTATAGTGCAGACAGTTCCAAAACGTCGACTTCGAAAGAGTTTGATATGAAAACTGACTGACTCCTGATGCAACTGCTCATTCTAATCTATTCCTCGGTGGATATCGTTATCAATTCTTCTTGTATTAGGAAAATAATTTATTATAAAAAATTACCTTTTTAGGTTGTTAAAGAGCATGTTTTTTACAAAATAATTAAAGTGAAAATGTAAGTGTAACATCGAATCTTATGACATAGTAGATCACATAAGATTTAGTGTATCCCATTAGATCACGTTGTAATCTTGCTATCAGTATTAGAGACCCAGAATTCATTTTCAATGTGCACAAATATTTTTTAATTAAAATGCATAAATCCTTTTCAACCTCGTGTATTGTATAGGATGTACTATCTGTCTCAGAACTCATGAACCCTCAGAAGTAACACCTTTTCTATTTCTACTTTAACAACTTTTCACATTGTTTTTGAAGATGAACAAGTCCTAATCCATGCGAGCACGACATGAAACGTACAAAGTAAGACAAGTCTATGATTTATAACTATATTTATATCAATATATGATCAAACCACAATAAGAAATGGGAAAACAAGACTAAGATCTTTCAACCGTAACAAGCGGTCTTCGTCAGAGTCAAAAACCCAACTGAAACACTAGATACAGAAAACATCTGGTGAGGGGTTGAAAAGAGTGGGAGGGAAGAGTGGTATTTTAAAAGGGTGAAAGCGCAGGAAAGGACTAATATCCAGAAAGGGATGTTTGGGGAAACAAAGGAGTACAGTAAGAAAAAGTAAAAAACTATCCGCTAGCTGTCAACCCTCTTTGAAGAGGCTATTGCCCTCGTAACGAAAGTATCAAGTTTGAAGAGGCCGTTACTTATGTTTATAATATTAGATCTATTAAATTTAATTAGAGACGATTCAATAATATTTCTTAACAACATTGATTTTTCATAGGTGATAAATTTAGCTCCTGTCCAATCAATATGATGATTTTCATTTTTTATATGCAAGAATAAGGCACTACTTTTTTCATGTCTACTTACGTTGTATTGGTGTTGTTTTACACGTGTCTTTAATGATTTACCAGTTTGACCAATATAAATTTTATGGCAATTTTTGCACGGAATTTTATAAATACTACCGGACTCCAATTCGCTGGGAGAGTTTTTTATCAACATATTACCCACATTATTACGATTAGAAACACTATATTAAAATCAAGTTGTTTGGCTAATCTTGGAAGGGGGAATGACTCATGATATGGCAAAACTATAGAATTTGACAATGAACGGGGCTCTGTTGAAGTATAAGAGAAAGTTTTTTTAGCACCCTTCAAAGCTAAATCGATATAAGAGGAGGGGTATTTTAATGAAAGGGCAATTGACCTAATGTTGTTAATATCTTCATTAAGGAATTCAGGAGAACACACTCTTAACGCCCTCAAAAATATATTTCTAAAAACAGAATTTTTAACATTTTTTGGATGGGAAGAATAAAAGTGAACATATACAAGTACATTGGTAGGTTTTCTATATACACTAAAGCGTAACTCATTAGGTAACCTATGGATCAGGACATCTAAGAAGGGCAAATTACCACTTACTTTTTCTTCCATTGTGAATTTAATTGCCGTCACTAATGAATTCAATTTTATTAGAAAATCATCTTTATTGAATTCAATCACTAATCAATTTTTAGTCACTAATGAATTCAATTTTATTAGAAAATCATCTTTATTTAAAGAATTAGAACAGATGCAAAGTATATCGTCAACATATCTATACCATTTAACATGTCTGAGCAATCCAAAACATGTCCATCCAAAAAATGTTAAAATTTCTGTTTTTTTTTTGTTATTTTGTTATTTCACGTGTTTATGTGAAATCTTTTTATATCAATATCTGTGCAAATAACTTTAATTTACTGTTAATAATAATCTTACATATAATATTGTAAACAAAATCAATGAACTGAAGTTTATCAAAGCATTAAAAGAGTAGACAAGTAACTTACGGCCTTGTTGAGGAACATTTGGTTTGAAGACAAGTGGAATGCTGAAAGGAGACCTCCAAGCACTCGAATAGTAACCTCGAAAAGATTCACGTCACTAAATCGGTTCATGTCCATCTCAGAATTGACCCACGAACTCGCCTCTTCAAACTCTGAAATATTTCAAACAAAACTTCACTGATGACTTCATTTAGCAAACAAATATAGATAAAATTAATATTATTAAGTGTTTTTAATTGTACACAAAGTATACTTCAAAGTAGGCTTCTAAGAGTATATATTATTTGGGGGTAGAAAGTTATCATGGCTAATCCATGACTTAATGGCCATAACCATGGCTAATAACATATAACTTATAGGTAACTTTATTTTAAAGTTAAATGATAAATTCACAGAAGGGGTTCTTGAGGATTTTGGTCATAAAATCCTCAAGTCAAGTCAAGTTCCTCAAGAACCCCTTCTGTGAATTTCAAATATCAGTGGTCGAGAAGCTATATCAATATTAAATGATAAACACTTTTCATACCAGCAGATCAAATTGATTAGTTAGAAATCAGTAACTATACTCATTTAGGTTAAATCAAAAGTGTGATACACTGAAAGTTAAATTATTTTTCTCCAAGTTAAAGGAAAAATATCAAATGAGTTACAAAGCAATCTAACTTATGTTAAATAAAAATATTATGTTATTAACACGATGTTTATTACGTTGTATACTATTATGTTATTTATGTCATAAACCAAATAAAAATAATAATCACTTAATTACAGTCAAAAACAAATACAAACAAAATTATATTTACACTTCATCATAATGATAATATGTAAAAAATATTTTATCTTCTCATCTAATTAATCAAATGTCTTTGCGCATGCCAAGAAAGAAAGGAATGTCTAAAAACAGACAGGAAGGTTAGGTAAAAAATTAAGTAGGGAATTAAAGAGGAGAAGTTCTCGACAGGACGGTGACGAAGGGTGAAAGAAGCCAAAGGTGACATTGACCTGCAGCCTAGGTGTAAGTATATATTATTTTACAAATGCAATGATAGTTCTACAGTTACATTGAGTAGTGAAAGGAAAATCTGATATAAACTTTTATGACTTCTTTAAACAACTCACTTCTGAGGAATTCTTCTTCCTCAGAATACATATTTTGAAACTGGGCTACTTGTTAGATTATCAATTACTAAGAGAGCGCAAAATAAAATGAGAAAAATAAAGAATTTTATATTTATATATATATAATTTATATATAATTTTGTCGCCATAATCCTCAGAGCACTGTTTTTTCAATATCTCTATACTTTACCTAGTAAAGTTATATATGGTGATTTCAGTTTGCTTTTATAGTTCTGTGAATTACATATTCCTACAATGTAATCACTAAAAATAACTTTAAATATTAATTATTAACATTTTAATATCAATTCCGATTTACTTGATTCAACAAACAAACCCAACAAAAACAGTAGGTTATTCATTATTCCAAGTTTCAGTTTTTAAAGTTATATTATACGAATAATCGTAATTTATTGAATTCTTTTTATAGCTTACCATTTTCAAGATGATTTCTGTCACAAAATTTTATTGTTTTTACACTTAGACGTTTGGTGTAAAAAAAATTCTGAAATCACAAATATACCCAATAACGTCTACCTACTTTTTGTCCATGTAATTTAAAAAAAAATTCTTACGAAAATATTTGTTAATTTTACTCATCCCTTCAAAAGGTTCTATTTTTTGTTACAATTTCATTACGACCTTATATAATCCCAACCGTTTCCATAAGCTATCCGAATCAATAATAAGGTAAAAATTCTATATTTTATTGGAAAAGTACCTTTTCCCCATTGGTTTAAAGCAGTGTTTCCCAAACTTTTTCGAGTCCATAAACTTGGGTCCATAAACCTATAACTCAACCCTTAAATAATACACAGATTCCTAGACTAAATAACCAAATGAGTAACATTTTAATACTTAAATTAAAATAATTACAAATCGAATATTTATTTAGAATCCAATAGATGTATTGTTTCATAGCATATTTATGCAAAAGACTTAATACACAATAAAAGAAACTTAGGTGAGAATATAATTTTAACATAAAAATGAATTATCGAAACAAATAATTTTAAGAAACTGTTTCCTAGAAGTTTACATGTCGTGTTTTCACTTAAATTTAGAAATTATATTGCATGAACATTTTCAATTTATGGAAATGGAATCCCCGCTCCTTTTTGCATTACCGCCCCCCGATATCAAAGCACCTCCCACTTTGAGAAACACTGGTTTAAAGACTAAGATTTTATCCTCAGTAATAGCTTCTGTTAGTTGGATAATAATCTCCAAGTTTCAATCCTCTAGAGTTAGCAGTTGAGGGGGAAAAAATGACTAAACTCACATTTTGACCATAAAAGTAACTTTCCTAGGACATAATATTTCCCAAATACAACAGTCTACACTATACATCAACATTATAGGGTCCAATTTTGATAAAATTGACTTGATCTATCACATGGTGTGGATACAAAATCATCAGACAAAATTTTGGATACACACTAACCCACACACAGATATCGCAAAACGTCAAAAAAATACGGGGGGTTCAAAACATGTAAGCCGTCATAATTTTTTTCATGCCTACTTAATTTACTTATGTTAGTGTAAAAAATAAAAAAAGAAGTTATGGTATAATTATTACCTTGCTTCAATCCTAGAATGTACATAGTATCTAAAGCGTCTACAATCGTCAGACCCAAACCAAACCAGTCTTGGTAAGCTTTCGATATGGGCTTGAGATGGTCGTGACCCCAAGCGAACTGCTTGTAGCCGGCCCACGCATGTCTGAAAGCTGCCACCACCGCCTTCTGCCTTTCGCTTAATTCCTCATCAGAATTCACCAATTCTTCCTTTATTGAAGGTTTCATCAAACTTTTCAAAGTCGATTCATGAGATTCGTTCATTTTATTTTGATGATGAAAATTATTTTTATTCACTTTTGGTTTTTTTATATTTTGAACGATTACTACATTATCTTCTCTTTTCATATCCTAGAAACAAACGCTTAAGATAACAATGAGGAATCAATGGATGCGTTACAATATAATATCAATGAAATCATTCAAGAAAAAACTAACAAAGTGAAATAAAGTATTATACATTATTTGAACGATAAGAAAATAATTCATAACAGACACCAAAGTTCAGAAATCTACCGGAGGTTCATACAAAATAAGAAAACTTTGGGTTAGATAACTGACCATCACCATATCTGTATCTCGATGACAGTTTCTCTTTTTTTTTACTCTTGATGTTGGTTGATTAAAACAAATTGAGATTACGTAAAATAAAATTATTAAATTTCTCATTAATAAAATTGCTACTAAAAATTCGGGAGGACTTAAAATACTCTATCGTGTGAAGTAAATCAGTTTGTCAGCAGTTTAGCATGTAACGAATGTATTTGTATTTCGTAATTATTGTATACTGAACACAATAAATTATTATTATTAGTGTTCTTTAATCATGTGATATATGTTATGCCATTGGTTTATGAACGAGGTCAAACTAAGTTTTAAGTTACATTAATATTGCTTACATATTGTATGTCTACTCCCTTGACTTGTTCTGGTCATATCAATTTATTAATTGATAATTAATTTATTAACTGAGTGTGAAGAGCTATTAATCAGAGTTAGAGCAAACACTAGAATTTTTTTTTACTAATAGTAGGCTTCAACAATTTGTGTTGTATTGTTTACACTGTTAAATATTACTTCGGTTTCAGGATTATTCATGTTTGTGAAATATCTTATTTATTCTGGTTTATGCGTGTCTGAGGTAAGATTCCTGATAACGATTTTAATCAGTATTTAAATTATTTAAAATAAATTCTAGTATCCTGTGATCGGTTTCCCTAAAATCGGTATCACTAATTTTCGGTTTGAACCGTCTTCAGGAGAGATAAGAAAGTAATTAATGTAATATTGATCATATATATATATAGTTCAATGTACATAAAGAAACATAGAGAAATTAAAAACACACACTTACAGTCTCTAATTAATTTAATGTAATTATAAATTGATTCCTGTCTACTTTATTTTCTGTGACCGGGCGCGCATGCGGCAACATTGTTGGTCTCCAACCGTCTCTGAACCAGTGCGCTTGGTTTCCCTCTCTTATCTCTCCTGAAGACGGTTCAAACTGAAAATTAGAGACTGTAAGTGTGTTCTTTTGATTTCTCTGTTTCTTTTTCTGCTATATATATGTATAGCAACAAGATTTCACAAAAACACGTGAAATAACAATCAATGATCAAACCACAATATGAAATGAGAAAAAAAGACTTAAAATCTTTCAACTGTAACTTCTTCGTCAGATCTTCGTCAGAAACCGTTCGTCAGTCGGGTTTTTGACTCTGACGAAGACCGCTTGTCACGGTTGAAAGATTTAAGTCTTTTTTTCCCATTTCTATTGTGGTTTGATCATATATATATATATATATATATATATATATATATATATATATATATATATAGTTCAATGTACATAAAGAAACATAGAGAAATTAAAAACACACACTTACAGTCTCTAATTTTCGGTTGAACCGTCTTCAGGAGAGATAAGGGAGGGAAACCAAGCGCACTGGTAAAGAGACGGTTGGGGACCCCTTTATGTACATTGAACTGTATTTGTCCATTTCGGATCGTATTTTCATCGAAAAAGTATATATATAGCTAGTGATACTACTGAAATAGTGGATTGTAAACATAACATGACATGCATTCACATTTAAAGAAATGTAGAAATGTTGTATATGGAGTTCATTAAGAGAGACTGACACACACAGTAAACAAAGTTAATAACAAAGGGTAAGACTAACCAACTCAAGGACATTGGTTTGTGATGTAATCAGGCTATCTGGTCTGGGCACGTCAGCTAGGGCATCCAATTCTCTTTGAAGTTCCAAACTGATAGTTTTATTTGTAGCATAAAAATATATACAATAGATAAATGCTCCAATTACTAACATGCATATTAAATTCCGTTGTAATCTAGGCAGCTGATTCCAAGACTAAAACACAAACATTTCGTAAAATTAAAATAAAAAATAAAAGATAACTTACGAATGAACTGCAGAATTGAAATATTTGGTTTTAAAGCATTGCATAAGTCAATGAATATTCAATACAGTAATACAACCCAACTTCCTTTTTCAAATACTGAAGATAAACTAATGTTTTATCTAGTCCTATAAAAAAAAAACAAAAAACAGACGAACATAGTTTTGTTCAAGAACATATTATATCCTTCCTTATTTAATGTCAACAAGGCCTAATGGATAACTTTAATTAATAAACCAAAACTGTCCAAATCGAGTAGTCCACACTCAGTTACATTCAAAGTAAACCAGTTATCAACCTCATTTATAATCAATTGAATTACTTGAGTCATTTTAATGAGGAAATCTCCATTTTGTTAATTATAACAATAATGTTCACCGTGTTTATAGTGAAAAAATCTGACAAGTGACTTCATATGTTGGAACAAATTGTATTATGTCCTTTACAATGTAACAATTTCTCTTCCAAATAGCTAAAATTCATAACATTTACAACATGCAATATCCATATTACAATGTCATAACGTATAAAAAAAGGGTTCAGAGCAACTCAAAATGTGTAAATCCTCAAAAATATAAAGTGTGTTTTCACAATCGCTATATGTACTTCATATTAATCAACTATAAAAAAGTAATACGTATCTGCTAAGAACAGAAAAATCATCATTAGGTGTATCAATTCAAAATGTAGACCATATACTATTCATATATACACCATACTAATATTACTATGTAATATCTTTATTTACATTGTTAGTATTCTGCAATTCTTATATTTGCGAAAAAAATTGTTCTGAATTAACAAAATATTCCGTTATGAACAGGCTCAGCTTAGTAGAGGCCAAACCTACATAAAATGCATCACACCATACGGTCTAGTCGGTAGACACAGTTTATTTCTTTAAATATGTCAGTTTTTGGTTCTCAAAATATGAAAGTGAGTTTTTGTAACGATTTCTAAGTGTTATCTTTTTAGTTTAAATAATATATATATAAAATATAAATACAGATTAAAAAATGGTTTCAAAATACCTAAATCTATCAAAATCTAAATATCGAACCACACATGACTACTTTACTTCTAGGAAAGCCATCAATATCAACCAACGCCAATTCTTGGTAGGAAGAGGTATCGTGCTCTCCAGGCATTCTTAAGGTGATCGCAGCTTCTTCTAGGAAACGTTGTAATAAGCGATACCCAGATTTCGCCATTCCTCCTCAGGAATTCACTACAGCTATTTTTATACCAGTTGCTATTGTACTGAATATATTATTTGAATTTCTGTATTGCGTTGATTTTCGTGAATAATATTTCTGTGAGCGCATTCGAGGGTTACAAAGTAAAAGCATTTGCATCGGTCACAGAGATGTGGGTTCAAATTCCTTAAACCAAGGTCATTTGTGCTATAAAGATTTTATTTAATTGACAACATGGGTGCTAATGGCCATACATGTTTATAATAAACCTAACATATTAAAATGAAAAATGAACAACACAGTCGGAGAAAGAGTGTGAGTATGGGAGTTGGAAACAAAATTGAAAATACTAAATGAAGCAAATGACTTAATTGTTCCTATTATTACTTAAATTATCGAAAGGGCCAGTTAAAAAGTGATTAATGAATAAGTTCTACGCCTAGAAATGTTTTTGTTATTTATTTACTCTAAATTTTATTCTAAGGATGATCGTTAGACTTTCTACGTAAATTCATGGCAATTTAATAATAAAAAAAAAAACAAAAAAAAAACAAAAGTTGAAGAACCCTCTTTTAGAATACCTAATACCGTAAAATCTCGGAATCCACGACTTTACGTCCTCTCCGAAAGACATATTGAATACGAATATTGAGCATCCCAAACTTCTTCATCTTATACAATGTCTAACAATATATACTTCGTCAAACAATCGCTTTTGAATGCTGCAAACTGTTTGAAACTGCTCTAACCGTTTCAATAAATGAATTTATTTCTCTTTGGTAACCAAGTTTTGGTAAATATATGATTTCATGTGTATATCAGTCCATTCATATTTGAAGCTAATTCTTAGCTAATTGAGGAACCAAAATTGATTAAATTTTTTCAACAACAAGCCCAACACTTATTTGGGAGTACTTAGATAAGCTTTTGAATTTTCAACAAGCAACTGTTTTCTGCAAAAAATAAAGCAATGTAGAAAACACTTCAAGGATAGATTATTAATCATCTAGTAGATTACTTGGCGGCTTTCCTGCTAAATAAGATAACGTAAGAAACAATTACTCCCAAAATTTGTCATGGAAAAAAGGATAGACAAAATATTCCTACTTACTCGCCTAACACTCTTCGTAGATTGTACGGAAGAGTTATCCACAGTAAGAGGTAGAAGATCATAGCCTTCCTTCATTTTAACAGTATGACAATCGCACTATATTCATATTCCTAAATTTATATAAAAATATAATTCTACATAATTAACCACCCTGTAGACAAACATCCATGCTTGCATTATAACCTTTCTAAGAAAGGTTTGAACGTAGGTTTTTAGCAAGTATGAGAGGTTTCACCAGAGGCGGTCTTTTTAAAATTATCCGGAAATGATGTGTCCTTCCTTCAAATTTCTGATTTAGTATTTTCTAAAATTACACTTTTATCTGCTTTATAAATACAAGACGAACCTTAAATAATTCGATTATAATATGCTTTTATTTAAAATTTGGAGTACTTAAGCTGTATTTATTAGTTGAACAAAAATTAATTCAATTTAAACTCTAATATGGAAATAAATTATATTATTTATTCAATATCTATTCTGCTGAACTTTAAACCAGCTTAACTAGTGGATTCATCCAAAAGATCTCTTCAACGTTATTTTATCTGCATTAAACTCAAAGCAGCAAAAGTAATTTTAATAACTAGTTGAAAATGAATTTGTTAAAATTGTTATTGATTTAACAATTTAATTGATCTGTTCAATCACAATATCGATTGATATTTAACAAAAGCATAATGTTGGTGCGTCAACAATTTTACAATACTTTTTTTTTTTAATATGTTCTGTGCAAGTGATTTTAAGAGTGTTGTGTCATATTAAATTCAAATAATGGGGCGTTGATTACAACTTTTTCACCACTATTGATTGATTATTAATTATGGAACCTGTAATCTTGGATGAAGGGAAAAAATAATCTTTTTTTAGAATTAAATTTATACGTCAGAGATAACCTAATGCGGCAAACAACAAATCATACGCTAGGAGGTTACCTTATCACTGTTTGTTATCACTCTAGTGTAAGAACGTGAAATATTTCCAGTTTGTTTTGTGAAACTTAGACACCTCTACTTTCTTAGAAATGGAGAACAATTACAGATCACCATTTTCTACAAGATATTCATCTCCTGAAATGCAATATAATTTCAGTGATAACAAGAAATTTGTAACTTGGAGAAAACTCTGGCTCTATCTTGCAAGAGCCGAACAGGTATATTTTTTTACTTTTAAACTTTATAACGAAATTAACAGGAGACATCTTTCAAAATTGAATCTGGTGTTTTCTATATTTATGAATTCATTACTGCAGCTGCTATTATGTGAATACTCTTATCAAAATATATGACTACTTAGTAAACTCTAAGCTAAAGCAGCATTTGTGTTAGAATTTTGTGCAAGAGAAAAAAAAAACGCTAGCCCAAGTATGCCGGTAAATGAGTTGCTAACCGACTCTGTTAAGTGTTTTTCTTTGTATCTGATCTGGAATTTACTGATGATCTTTTGGTCTGATTGTGATAGTTTTTTGCCGTTTGTGTTAATTTATAAATAACAGTCAAACGCCTAAAATATCTTAGTTCCATTTTAAAATTTCTTACCTCGGTATGTACATTCTTTCACATGATTTGAAATCATATATATATATACACGTGTCTGTGTGTCTGTACCCAGAAGTATCCTATAAACAGGTCACTATAATCAATTGCCACTAAACGCAGTAAAAGAAATAGAGACGTTCTTAAGCGCTTTCGAATGTTTCCCTGGTTTTCAAAAGAACTGAAAACTGATTCACCACATTTAGTGGTCACTTCCTTGATTATAGAGTCACAATGTTTATTTTGGCACTTCCACATATATGTTTATGTATACATGTGTGTAATATATATATATATAGATTTTTGTAGCTTCCTTCCTGTTGGCATATATTATTAAAAATATAACAGAGAACGTTTTATGAGTTTTTGGTTATTTCATCCAAATTAATAAACATACTCTCTACTGTCAACATGTTTCAACTCTTTCCTAGAGCTGTCTTCTGACTGAGACTGATTCTCTGAATGATTTCCCCTTTTATGTAGGTAAAGTAGAGTTAGTTAGGAAGATTAGATATATACTTTGAAAATAGACAGAAACTCAAATGAAAACTGGACGCCAAGACTCACTTTCAATATTTCAACCATTTTAACTGCCCAGGAAAAGAAGTGTTCAGAGTGAACATGAAAGTTAACTCCTATGTATATAAGCGAACATTATATATTTATTTACGAAGAAAGCATACAGGAAAACTCTAACAACAACTCACTTTCATATTTTGTGTCTTGTTGAATAAGGAGAACCAAACGTGAGCTTACCACCTGGTGATACCACCAAGAGAAGAAAAAAAGAGGGAAACATTAAACCGTGAATATGAATGAAAACGTAAATCAGAAAAGAAATATCCATAATAGAACTAAATAGTGAATTAATAAATATTTCAAAAAAACGACAAATAACTCTTTAAATTTGAGATGGCTGCGATACATAAGATTGCAGAGCTCCCTCTTCTCCCAATGCAATTATTATTTCCTCCGACTTTACCTGAATTACTGTGTATTTCGGTTTAAAGTTAGTTATTGCAATAATAATAATATTAAAATCGTTTCAAAATAATTCGAACTTTTTAACGATTTATAATCGAGTCCAGAGGCAAACAAATCTCATCAAACAAACAGTATATTGAATTTTGTCAGTTTTAAAATAATGCATATCAATCAAATAGTTTTTTGTTTTTATTTCATGTAGTTGTGCTGCTATTTTTCCTTATATGGTTGGTAAAGTATTTATTTTTAAGAATTAGTACAACAAAAATTGGGATTTCGTTATACGTATACTCTATATTTGACTTCGTTATTAGTATACACTTTATGATAAACTGGTGTTGAAACTTAAGGCTTTTTTAACTGATAATGTTTGCACAGTTTAATATTATACTCAAGATGAACAGCTGACTAAAACTGTATCAGGTAAATCAGGGTATTATATGATTAAATAAATTACATCATTCTACCATCCTCCCTTTAACCTTTAACGAAACGTTCTTTCTTTCTTTTTCTTTTGCATGTAGTATGCAAAAAAATATAATTTGAATTTAGGTCAACCTAAATTAAAATATAATGCTTCTGCTGACAGTGGTTATATATATATATATATATATAGTTCAATATAAACAAAGAAACATAGAGAAATCAGAAGAACACACTTACAGTCTCTAATTTTCGGTTTGAACCGTCTTCAGGAGAGATAAGAGAGGGAAACCAAGCGCACTGGATCAGAGACGGTTGGAGACCAACAGTGTTGCCGCATGCGCGCCCGTTCACAGAAAATAAGGTAGACAGGAATCAATTTATAATTAATTTATAATTTATAAAATAAAATAATGGAATATAAAAACAATAAATATATAAAAAAAGAAAAAATTGAAAAAATAAGGGAAATTGATACAGAGAAATTGATACATAAACAAAAGTGCTGACTAAGCTATGATAAAATAAAATAAAACTAAGAATACAAATAATAATAACAAATGAAATAATTTAATAAAAAATGTGAAAAGGCAAGGAACTTTTAGACATTATCGCTTTAGATTGAGGCCAGGTGCACTACGCGCACTTAATAGCCAAATATGGGCTTCTTCGGAGGCTCGTAGTGTGAGATCTTTGCTGTCAGGGGGTATTTGTCGCAGAATCTGTAACCTGTAGCACTCATTAAAAGGGAGACCGTGGCTATTGGCATGTATGGCAATGGGAAGATGGGAGCGACTATTGACTGAAGCTCTGTGATTGTTCATACGGAGACTAAGCTTGGTGGATGCTTGGCCTACGTAGAACGAATCACACTTGGTACACTCCAAACGGTACAACAGTTTTTGGAGGTACACGAGCAGTCAGTTGCAACAGGATAGAGGGTGTTATGGGGGGGAGCTGTGAAGTGTGGTTGGGGATTTATAATGGGACACGTGAGGCAACCTCGACGTCTGGGAACCTCGACGGACTGGGGAAGAGGATATGACCCGATCATATCCTCTTCCCCAGCCACCTCCAAAACCTTTCCTAATCCGCCACGCCTATCCTACAGACGTCCTCCCAACCTTGGCAATTTTCTTTCGCACAGGAAGCTAACCTCCACGAGGGCAAACAGTTTGCCCTCTGGAGCGCAACTGTGCGGACGTCGAGGTTGCCTCACGTGTCCCATTATAAATCCCCAACCACACTTCACAGCTCCCCCCCATAACACCCTCTATCCTGTTGCAACTGACTGCTCGTGTACCTCCAAAAACTGTGTGTACCGTTTGGAGTGTACCAAGTGTGATTCGTTCTACGTAGGCCAAGCATCCACCAAGCTTAGTCTCCGTATGAACAATCACAGAGCTTCAGTCAATAGTCGCTCCCATCTTCCCATTGCCATACATGCCAATAGCCACGGTCTCCCTTTTAATGAGTGCTACAGGTTACAGATTCTGCGACAAATACCCCCTGACAGCAAAGATCTCACACTACGAGCCTCCGAAGAAGCCCATATTTGGCTATTAAGTGCGCGTAGTGCACCTGGCCTCAATCTAAAGCGATAATGTCTAAAAGTTCCTTGCCTTTTCACATTTTTTATTAAATTATTTCATTTGTTATTATTATTTGTATTCTTAGTTTTATTTTATTTTATCATAGCTTAGTCAGCACTTTTGTTTATGTATCAATTTCTCTGTATCAATTTCCCTTATTTTTTCAATTTTTTCTTTTTTTATATATTTATTGTTTTTATATTCCATTATTTTATTTTATAAATTATAAATTAATTATAAATTGATTCCTGTCTACCTTATTTTCTGTGAACGGGCGCGCATGCGGCAACACTGTTGGTCTCCAACCGTCTCTGATCCAGTGCGCTTGGTTTCCCTCTCTTATCTCTCCTGAAGACGGTTCAAACCGAAAATTAGAGACTGTAAGTGTGTTCTTCTGATTTCTCTATGTTTCTTTGTTTATATTGAACTATATTTGTCCGTTTTGGATCGTATTTCCAACGAAAAAAAGTATATATATATATATATATATATATATATATGCAGAAAAATCACAGTAAATAAACACGTGATGCAGTCAATGAAATTGTGGTTTAAATATATACACTTTTTCTTTGGAAATACGATCCGAAACGGACAAGTATAGTTCAATGTAGAAAAAGAAACAGAGAAATTAAAAGCTTTCTCTTATCTCTCCTGAAGACTGTTCAAACCGAAAAATAGAGACTGTAAGTGTGTGCTTTTGATTTCTCTATGTTTCTTTTTTTACATTGAACTATATATATATATATATATATATATATATATATATATATATATATATATATATATATATATATAGATTGATAAAATATGCCAGAGGATCAGAGAAGTCTTACTCCACTATTGAAAAAGTAGGAGTCATTGTTGAGTCTCTTCTAAAGTGGAACCACGAAAATAACAAACGTATTACTTTAACGGTCGAACTAATGAGAATCTTTTCATCGTCTTTTATAGTTACCGCATGCACGGTTTGGTGGCCATCTCTCAGATCTAATATAACAAGTATTACTGTATCTCTATACCTTATCTACAACTGTACATATAGGTTGAGCTACGCTTTAATTGTTCAATGATTATAACTTATTCAATGGCATTGCTATAGTGATTTAGATGAGAGTCATATGGCGTTTGATCCAGAGATTTGACATGAGAGATTGTGAGTTAGTTACAGCTCTCAAATAACCCTCTTTAATCTTCTCTTTCCCTTACCAAGGGAATACCATACCATTACATACTAATAACTGTATCTGTCGATTGGATCGCACCAGGTCTGTTGTATTTGTTCCTTTTCCTTCAAGATCCTAATGCCTCGAAGGTATAAATTCTGCCTCCAAAGCTCATTAATCAACAAATACCCCATTCAATGGAATCTACAGTTTTAGGTAACAAAAATCAATTTTATTAATGTATTTTTTTATTACATCCTATTTGTAAAAGAAATATACACATCTAATTTTTTTCATTAAAATAATACAAAAAAAAACGATATGTTGATAACATTACAAACATTACTAATTGTTTCTAACTAATGTAATTTGTTATTAGGCTGTTGAGTCCTCAATATATAACATGTTTAACGTAATTTAAATATATGCTCAGTTGTCACGATACGTTGAGTGACATGTCAGGACTAGTTTTGTTGATGGTTGCCTTGAGCATGTCTTGGCTGAGCACCTTCACCTTACCCATCAATGTTTTGTCATTAATGAAAAACGAACTACACCATCGTTCTAATCTTCTTCAAGTACATATAAACCGATTTAATTCTAGCTTTTAAAGTACAGTGATACCTTGAGATACGATTTTAATTCGTTCTGTAACCATCGTCGTATGTCAAAAAATTCGTATCTCAAAGCAATTTTTCCCTTTAAAACAATGTAATATGTATTAATGCGTTCCAGCGATACTAAATCACTCAAAAAAAAACGTTAAATTGCATATAATATAACATTTTTTGTACAAATAAACGAGTAATAACACACATATGGTAAAATAACATATTGATGTATGATAAATGTTAATAAAATCAATAAAAAAGAAAGGAGTTTAAATTTTTTTTCAATTTTTTTTTTAGATTTGTTGTATCTAAGAATTAAGGCCCAGATTTTCTTTTTCAAAAAAAAATCTGGGTCTAAATTCTTAGATATCCCCATAATTTCTATATATTTTTTTTTTTAATCATCACTTAGGCTAATCATCATTTTCATGTTGTGCCTTTTTGGCCTCATTCACTACGTGAGACCTTCGAAAAGTAACGATCAAGAGAGGTTTGTTTCTGCCTCTTTTTTAAAATGTTACGAAAAAATGTGAGACACGTATCATTAAATAAGGCACTCGCTCTCCCAGTAGACATTTTCTCTGGGTGTCTTTTTTCTACGAAATCAGACACTTCCTGCCTGATGAAATCGTATCTCAAATTTTTCGTCGTATATCGGAGCAAAAAATGGTCGAATATTTCGTGTCGTATCTCAAATAATCGTATGTTAGGGCAATCATATCTCAAGGTATCACTGTAGAGTGTTAGTATGCTGTATGAGTTTACGTTAAGAACCATTCATTTAAAATTATTTGAACTCACTTCAGCTGTAAGATAGAGTATAGTGTTCGGACCTTTGTCAGACCCCATGTTCTTTCGGTTAGTGTTGAAGATACAGTGCGAAACCGGTCGATCACCTTCGCGATGTACAAGGTAACAAGACTTAGCTGTACTTCTAATAACATTCAATGATCAAACCACAATAAGGAATGGAAAAACAAGGGTAAGATCTTTCAACCGTAACAAGCGGTCTTCGTCAGAGTCAAAAAAACAACTGAAACACTAGTTTTCTGAATCTAGTGTTTTAGTTGGGTTTATGACTCTGATGAAGACTGCTTGTTACGGTTGAAAGATCTTAGTCTTGTTTTCCCATTTCTTATTGTTGTTTGATCATTGATTCAATGTTGTTTTTGTGAAATCTTTCTAATAACATCCATATATTGAATCTTCTTAATTTAAAATGACAAAACTCTTGACGTGTTAATGAAGTTGCAAATATAAAACCCAAGTTTACTCAAACCTTAAGCTTGCTAATCGTCAGTTCTTTTTAAATGTTATCCTGAAGTAATCATAAGGAAGACAAAGTCAGCTTTACCTCGTATGAGAGGCGCCGTTAACAAGGTGAGCCTTGATACTTTTCAAGAGAGTATCTCTCAACAAAACATAAACTCTTTTCTTTATCTTTTATTTTATTAACTCTTTATAATGTATTTTAATTGTTTGCATCGATAAAAGTTTTTATAAACTTATTTCGTAAGGGTACGATGAAATATAAATCAATGATACCTTTCCTATCACCTAACTGTTTCCTCAATCAACTGGTTTTGGACTATTCTTCATCTGGAGTACACTAAACTTATCCTTCACAGTGTAAAATTTTATTTAACCTGCAGAGTCCTATAGAACAACTATTTTCAACCGTTGGTCCACGCAGAATGTTGACCTGTCCGTATGGAAAAATAATTGAACGAATACTATGGGTTCGTTTTTGCGATTGGTTCAGACATTATTGTCAAAGCAAGTTTTTCAACAATGATTATTGATAAATGTTGGATTGAAATTAAAAACTAATATCAATTTGTAAGGAGAAGGCAATAAACATTTTAGCGCGCTTCCCTTCAGCATATATTTATTTAATAGGGTATATAACAAAAAATAAAGTGACGAATAGACTTTCTGTTCTTCCAAACTTTCCTGATCTTTCTCACTGACTCTTATATGTTGTTCCCATATCTGCAATAATTGCCCATCACAATATTTAAACTACCATAAGTAAATTTGTGAAAAAAAAAATAACTTTAACTTATATAGTGACACTTGAAAAAAGTCACTTTAAAGAAAAAACACCTGTTCTCAAAATGGTTACACTTATTTAGTGGTCACTGAACAAAACGCAAAAAAAGACGTATCTTTTGTTTTATAAAAAACAAACCACCAATTAAGGTCATAAAAAGGAATTGACGATGTATGAAATGTTGTATCTTATTATATCTAAAAAAAAAAGAAGAAAATATATATACAATTTTTTTAGGGTTTGGGGAGGGGGGTTCTTAAAATAAAAATGGTCGATATATTTAAAAAAATAAAAAATGTATTTAATTGAAATATGTAATAAGATAATTTGAATGACTTGTCGACGGCCGTGTTAGGTGAAGCTCATGTTGCCTCGGCACTTTCACCTCCCTCAACCTGTACCGGGTGGTGTCCATATGATACTGCAGTCTACTCTGGAAGATAGTCCAAAACCGATTGAGTCGATACCATGTACTTGGTAAGATTAAATTCTGAATGGTGATATTCAAGAAACTTTTGTACTGCTCAGAAAAGTATTGTCTAAAAGTATTGTCTGGGTCTTGTAATCCCCTGGAGTTAGAATTTTGTATTTTTCGATCGGTCAGAAACAAATGAAGTTGGAATTTTGTTCTTACTTATAAAAGGAAAATATCATGATGAAGAAGTTAATTGAAAATCATAGTTCCCTTCGTTGTCTCCCTTTATTGCCAGGTTTTATTTTACTTGATCGTAAATAGTTGTTATTAAAATAGTAATTAATAATAATCATGACCAAAAAGGCTTTTGTAATACTGGGAAACCGATAAAGCTCTCCTTGATTGAAGATTTATGGTAGTAAACAAATACTAAAGATGTTACCAAGATACATTTACAAATATAGTTATAGCTTTCAACAGTTTAGTTTAATTTCAGTTTATGCAAAATTTATCTTTTCTTAAAAGAAATGTTAAAAAAGTTGAAAGTCGATTATATAGTGACACTTGAAAAAAGTTACTTTAAAGAAAAAACACCTGTTCTCAAAATGGTTACATTATTTAGTGGTCCCATTAATTATTATTAATTAATTATTGAGAGTTCCCATTAATTATTAAACCAATAGTAGATTTGGTTTGTTGAGAAACTAAATCCTTATTGCTTAGTCCTTATGATATAAAGTTGCTGAAATAAAACAATGATATTAACAGGAAGTTATTATTAAATTTATGTGTAAAAATAAATATATTTTATTCGTTTATTGTTAATAAATTTACTGAACTAATTATCCAGTTCAACAAACTATGGGAATACAGTGCTGTTTGATTACGTCGTATGCCAGTTACTTTCCCAGGTTCCTAGAAACTCCGGTTTCGATAGCCTAGATAGTGTCTGTTTCCATCTGGTTTCGATGATTTTTATTTTCAAAGGAGATTTTTTGTATGTTTTAGAAAAACTTGTTGGTATGAAAAGTAATGCCATACTAAAAGTAATCCATCGAAAAGTATTGCCATAATAGATTATTAAGTTATAGTTGTGATCGAGCTTCGGATTACTGGAAAAAAATTACAGCCCCAGCAACGGTTTCAAATGTTGTACAACATTCTTGTCAAAGTAATCTTTTTTTGGTTAAAAAGAAAAAAAAATGAAATTGTTATATTTAATTATGGAGTTAACCGTCGCCTCAAGAGAAAAAATCAACTCCAGCTTCAAGTATGCGAATTTCCCCGGGACTACCTCCAACTCGGCTTCCGAAATTCTGTTTGATTTATGTTCTTAACTTGTTGTACATAAAGAAGGTTATTTCTGGGTTAATAAATAGTATTTCGTCAGACAACAGAAAAAGAAGTTAATGGGAGTAAGAGGTGTCAGTAATGTGTATATTTTGAGCTGGTTGTTAATCTGGCAATAAAGAAGGTGACCTAATGTTGGGAAGGACGCTTTGAGTGGAGTGGGGAGCGACTAGGACACAAGACCCTGGTGTTTGATTGGGTTAGTCGTTGGAGTTGATGAAGTGGATGAAGGCGAGCACGATGTCGAGGAGGTAGATGGCTGCCAGGATGATGCAGAGGCTGCCGACGGCGATGCCGCACATCCTGGCCCCGTCCACCGTCTGGTAGTGGTGTTCGTTCAGGTACCCTATCCAGTAGTGCAGGGCCACTGCGCCGATGGCGATGAACATCAGAGTTCCCACCACGTTCATTATTATGTCCTGCAATCAAACCACTTCATGTTATCCGAGTCACGAATTTCATATAACTAAAGAAAAAAAACTATTTGCTTCCTAAATGTGGGTCACACGCTCTTAGTGTTTCATCCTTGAGTACAAGCTAAAATACCCTGATCTTCTTAAAAATACTGGAGTTAAATGAGTAATATTGAACAGCTCCACTCTGTACAAACGAGTGACGTAGACATGTTGGAGTGCCACATTGTCGTTTAAACTACACATATGTATGCTCATTATTAAGTTTAAATCACAGTATTAAATTCAGGAATGTGACTATTTTGCATATGTTTGTTTAAACAATGAATTTTTGATGAACATAATTTTAACAATGTGGGTAACATGTAATTTTTATAAGTTATGTACATCACTACGTACATTACATTACCTCCTGGAGAAGATAATAACAACTAATTTAAAACATACAAAATTGCTAGCTAAGCTTATGAATGAAAGCCTTGACCACCTTTCATGTGAAAGCCTTGAATGAGACACATGAAGAAGACTGCCTGTAGTAAATGGCAGATGTCTCTCACAATTCTGGGGGCGAAGTCCTCAGGTGATAAGATGGAAGTATTATTTTGAACACATAGGTGTTTGAATGTCTGAGTGCATCCATAGCTTACTTACATTTAGACTAAATGTCCAGTTTTTAACAATTCTATATGCCATCGCATAATGTGCGATGTAAATATTTTTGAATTTATCCTCCATTTTGTAATTTACTTAATAAAAAGTATAATTTCAATATTTCCTATTTTAATATAAGTAAATAATTGAATTTTAATTAATGGAAAATTTTTCAGTCTTGCCTAAAAACATAATGGGAATCAGAAATTACACATTTTTCGAGACAGAAGTCAGACAGTAAACTACGTTAGTATAAACTGTGTAAAATATGTATGCATGTACAAACAATGCGTAATAATTACGACTGGTTTGCCGAAGATATTTTATGAGTGGGTTGGCAGTTTTATTTAGTGGAAGTCTTGTGGGCTCGATGACGTTATCTGTCATGATAGCGTTGATTAGATAGCGCCAGGTTATCTCTTTAGTACAAAAAAAAAATAGCTTGGTTCCTATAACGACGCCTTACAAATAGCATTTGTTGCAAATCTTGAGTTACTGGTTGAGGAAATGTATATTGCCAATGTTTATTTAATTTGTATAATTGACCACTTATGAGGGAAAGACATTCCTTGTTTTACATATTATATTTTGAATTTTTTGTTTTATTCACAAACAAAAACATACAATGTGTATCCAGGAACTCTAAAGATACCACCAGTTGCACATGCAACTGTGTGGGCCATTAAAGCAGGCTGCAAACTTCGTGTTTGAGATTCTACAATAATATATTCTGACGCAATTTTTATTTTTAGTTTGATGAAAAGGAAGTTCTCATATGATTCAAACAATGGTGCGTCCAGGATTTGGCAAGGGTAGGGTACAGACTGGTCAAGAAGGAGTGGGTCATTCTTTGATAAAATAAATGATTAAAATAGGAAATAAAAACGAATGAAAATCTGTAATTGATTATCAATATGTAATTTAGGATGTAATCGTTTAGCGCCAGACCGTGTATTTCAACCTACCTCAAAATCTTGGGAAATGAAACTACCGTATTTATTTGATGTATGCATAGGTGGGTAGTAATAGGTGATGTAGTTATAAGCCTTTAGATATCGTAGGGAATCTCAGTTCCAACGAATGACTTCATAAACTAGTTGACAATTTTGGAGACTTAGGCATTTTATTTTGTAAATAGGGGAGTAATATTGGCCTATAACTATCATTTGACCAGTCACAGTTCGATATCAAAATCTGGAAAATACCCATTTTCAAAGAATGAAGGTTCGTTCGCAATCCGTGGAAGGTAAGGAATATTTGGCTGTTATGCTTATGTACTCACCACCATTGTTTCTTTGTGTTTCGTCGTTCCAAAACAAAAGGATATCATGACGACTGACGTATAAATAAAAAATCCAACCAATACGCCTGACCCTATTATCTCGACGTCCGGTATCTTTTCTTCATTTAGATTCCAGGTTCCCCCAATGCCAAGGAACTCTCCTCCATATCCATAACGGTAGAGCAGCAGGATTATCAGGTTCAAAATCTGAAACATATTCATTTTCGTATTATTTATGGATTAATATTCCATGAGCCGAGAGGATTCTAGAAAAAATCAGAACCATAATTAATTATATATCATTAAAATATATTCCTTTCCTAAATTTTCTTTCCTATTCGACCGGTTTGGAATGAGATCATTATCAAGAGTTTGAGACGTGTTTAGATTTGTCTATCCTGCCTTTTGTCAGTCAAGGTTATTTCGTTTTATCTAAAAGTTTGTGGATACAAAGCTATGGGTCACATAGTTTGATGGATCAAATTTATATTTTACCCAAAAATGGCCCCTATAGCAAAATTACATTATGGTAAACCAGGTTTTTTTTTATCCATTATGTGATTTTAAATAACATTTTTTTCTCCTAAACTAACAACTCTAAAATGTTGATATTGCCAGGTATTATTAAACTTTAACGAGCTTTAACAGGAAAAACAACTTATTTTGTCTAATTATTTTTTCAATAACCGGAAAGGTTAGTTTTGGGGTGGAAAAAATACTAATGATACCGTCTGACTGATTTTAATATAATTACACCGAAAATAAATAGCTCCTTATGGGAGGATTGGCTTTACACTTTTTTGTCAAAATTACTTTGATGGAAAGGGTCATTATGGTATATTTTGTTAACTCAGAAGAAATATATACATATCTGCAAACTGTTCACCATAGAAGAAAACATTTAGTGAAAAAAGTCTACCTAAAAAAACCTCAAGTGGCCTACACTCAACTTTACTCATAGATAAGCATAGTACCAAATTTGTTAAGAACCAACTGATTTTATGTTTTATTTAATGTGATTATACATAAATTTTAATCAGTATGTATTATTTGTTTAATTTTGGCTATAATAATTTTATTAGTTACAAGAAACGTGAAATCATTGATTAATCTGACATGTTATTAAAATTATTAAACTGAGGGACTGAATCTCATCGGATTCGTACACTCCGCAGCTATACCTACCATATGTCACATTCCACTGTCATGATGTGATCAAATGTTTCTATTCCTTCTGGACGGAGAGTCTGTATTCTTCGTATGATGTCAAATACAACTTCCATCCATAGTAGTTAAGTAAATAAATTTCTAATAGTGAAATAACATATAATAATATGTATAATATGTTTCTAGATAACATATAATAACTTGAACTCCATAAAACTCTTAAGTTATACTAAACAATAGTAATATGGTTTCACTTTTAGTATCTCTTACTACCAGGAAAAATGATAATCAACATGTACATAAAAAGACTCAAGATTTATCCTTATTGAGTCATGAAAACGATGTATTCATTTTATTTTTTTTAAACAAAAATATTTAGGTTTTAATCAAAAAAAATTGTAATATGAGCTATAGGCTTGTCTTAAACTACATCAATGGGTGAAAGTTGTGAGATACTAGCGACATCTGAAGTAATGAGCTCAAGTATTTGGGGGAGTCGATGGGATTATTTAGAATGCTATGGGCAGTCTGTGCGGCTTGCATATTTTGAAGACTGTCGAAATCTACAGGAGCTATCTATCTATCTATAACAATCAAGAAAGAGAAGATACGAACGGAAACCAATTAAAATTAATTAACAAGTATCGTTGAATAGATTCGTTATCACGACGATTCCATGCATGATGAGGAGTCCAGATAACAGTTCTTATATATCCCAAGTCTTTTACCTAATACCTTAAGTGCAATAGGCAAACTCCAAAAGCTTTGAGATATGCTCTGAGTTAGGAAATTGCGAACTCAAAATCAATATTACTTAACAATTCGTAGCAAGTTTCTTTTGTACAATTATATTTTTTTTTAACTTTTTCTGGGTTAGTTTTATAAAATGTTTTCTGTACCACATTGTAATACCCCATAGTTTAATGTTATTTACATGAAGAAATCAATAAATCGTTGCATCCGTATGACCGGTGTTGAAGACACTCGACCGGTTTCGGAGGTAGTCCATGAGGAGCAGCTTCTCATGAAAATGGACTTTAGAAACCAGTTGAATCATTTCAACACTAGTATATGAGGGGCTTATTAATATTTTACACAAAAATGGGCCTTTTAATGTAGATGTACCCTACTTTTTGGGGGCAATATGGCATGATGAAAAAGATCATTTTTGGACAAAATGTGTTTGTAAAAAACATATTTTTTCTTCAAAACCACTGATTCTAGTGTTGAAATTTTGCAATTATGTAACTAATACTATTCAAATCTTATCAGCTCAAAGATGGTGAACTGCAAAAATAAACTCCATCTCCTGGATATGAGGAACATGATCTCTCTCCACTGAGTGGCAGGAGGAGAGGGAAATCAACGAGCAGAACGAACTTGCAAGAGAAGGTGCTCGGAAACCGCATACTGGTCCAGAACGATATTGTGGTATAGGACAACATACTATACAAGAACTCCTTAGGAAAGAGGATAGAGAAAAGAGGAAGCAATACTAGGATTCTCTTTAAGGACGCAATCAAATATACTTCTCAATAAATTTGAGAATAGGCAAGTCTTCTATTGTATGGAAGGGAGCAGGAATAATCCAAGGATTTTAACCGGATTTATAACGGGCCACTGCAAACTTAATGGCCATCTGCGAAGAATGGCCATTGTTAATGACAGTTAGAGCAGATTCTGCAAGGAAGAGGAAAAGATACCGTTGCACCTGCTGGCTGACATATGTCACGTTGCACCACTTTGCTACACAGAGGCAAGTGCTTCGGAACTCTCAACAGAACTATATAAAAACTTTTACCGTTGGACCCAGCAAAAGTGCTGAGTTTCTTGGGGGCACTGAACCTAACTGGGGTACTGTAGTACAGAAGGGGGGAAGTACAATAGTTCCTAGGACGCCGTGCTATAATCACCCTTAACAAAAATAAAAAAATAAATAAATAAAAAACTAATACTATTAAATATATATATATATAATATTAGTACTTAATTATTAGTATTACATTTTATGATGGTAATTATTAATAAACCAGCAAAAATTTTACTTTGCATTTATAGTTTTGCTATAAAATGTAAAATTTTTGACCTATGATTGGTTGTGAAAGATTGTGGGCGTGATGGAGGTCACACTGTTCGACGGATCTTACTGAAATTATACCCAAAAAAAAGCATATTTTGAGGGTATGACCTGATTGCCTTTTTGGCAAAATTCATGGACGAAAATAGGTGTTATGGTACCCCGGCTATGTTTCAGAAAATGTATTATTACCCTAAATGGCTAACCTAAGAAAAATGAAATTTTGTCAAATAATGAAATTTAAAATTAGCGATATACAAAAGAAAAAGTTAGTTAATTTCGATTACCTGAAAAAGTAATATAAAATATATAAATAGAAAAAACTTATCTTGGTCTATGGATTACCTGTTGTACTTATGGCATATATTTACATTGACTTCGAAATTTTTTCTCAGAAATCAATGAAACAGAATTCTTATGTTAAGGTTAAATAAAGTAAATTGAATTAAAGATGACATTATGTAACAGGAATAAAATACTTATTTAAGCAAACGTCAAACGACCATAAATTTTACTCATTGTAGGGTAAAAATCTAATGATATGGTCTCCACATATAACAATTTAATGATATAAACAACGCGTTTCGAACACGTAGTGTTCTTCCTCAGGCATTAACTAAAAAATACAATGGCACCAGAGAGTTATCTAAAGTACAAAGTAAATAAGTACAAAAATTAATATAAAATAAAATAAGGCGGAAAGTACGAACCTAAGTATGAGTGCCTCTGAATAAGACTGACTGGTAATGGAATGGACATGGTGGGGGTATAGGGTACATCTGTTTCTTATTCGAAGGCAGGTACATTTCATTGTAATTTTTTTTACAGTCTAAAAGAAAATGCAAAGGCTCAGCCTAACTTTTAAGAGAAAAAAAAATTACAATGAAATGTACCTGCCTTCGAATAAGAAACAGATGTACCCTATACCCCCACCATGTCCATTCCATTACCAGTCAGTCTTATTCAGAGGCACTCATACTTAGGTTCGTACTTTCCGCCTTATTGTATTTTATATTAATTTTTGTACTTATTTACTTTGTACCATAGATAACTCTCTGGTGCCATTGTATTTTTTAGTTAATGCCTGAGGAAGAACACTACGTGTTCGAAACGCGTTGTTTTCATCATTAAATTGTTATATGTGGAGACCATTTCATTAGATTTTTACCCTACAATGAGTAAATACCACATAATAACTGATTGCACTACATTAGAAATAAATTTTACTATGGTCTCTTGGTTGAAGGATGGTTGGTCAGCGGGAATGTTTCAATCAGTCTACATTTCGTACATTAAAATAAAACAAAACTGAATTGTTTATTAACGAGTTTTACATTATTGTTACTTATAGTAAAGTTGAGTCTAGCTACTCCAGATTTTTAAATCTTATGATTTATCAAATAAGGTTTTCAACATTACCGGTACAATAATCATGAAAAAAGCTATTTTGATCAATTTAAATTTTTAATTCCCATGAGTCTATTATTGGTAGTTTTTGGATGATGCTTGGGTCTGTACATGGAGGGGATACAAGTAAACATTTGTAGTCACTATACAAGTACCTAGTTAAATTAAGCGTTTAATTTATTTTTAGAAAAAAATGACATTTTTGAGAAATTTTAAAAAGTAGTTTATATCAAAACAAATACTAATGTTCGCTCTTCTTATCATTCTGAAAACCTGAACTTGAAGATTGCTTTCACGGGAATATAGCATGAGTGAAACTTCATGATATTTGGATTCTACAAAGGGTGGTATAACACCTTTGTCGTATTACATATTTCTCCTGAAAAGGAGAAATATTAAGTTATATCGCTAGCTATTCTCTTATTTATTTACTTTAATATAACAGAAATCTTTGAATTGAATATTACTGTAAACTTATTATTCTTAAATTAGAATAATAATCAATTTATTTAAATAAATACCATTGGAAACAATTCATAATTTCATATATTAATTGCAAGAAATTATGATTCACTCAATCGTTTAAAATAAAACGCGCTAAAAAAAATAAAAATCAATTGAAATAAATATTTCATTTTTTTAAATAAAGCATATTGCTTTATTGCATCAGTCCTTTTTATTATTCTCAAATCATTAGTTGTGCAATCCGTAATTGTGTGGTATTTATTCATTCTGAGGTAAAATGGATAAACCAACAAAAGCTTTTGTTGGTTTATCCATTTTACCTCAGAATGAAATTTTATTATTCTATAAAAACAACTTTCGATTTTCGACCAAACATTTGTCTTCTTCATGGTTATAAATTACAGTTAATTATTAGTTACTAAAGACCTGAAGAAAACCAATTCTTGGTCTTGGACGGATTGTTTATGTAATAATAAAAATTATTGAAAAATTAGAGAAATGTGCTCTTCAAATAAGAAATGGAACAGTGCGAAAACAAGCAAGATTGATATTAATGAATGATTGTTTTTATTATATCTTTCAAATGATATGAAATGAAATAATCGATAAAATTATAACCTAAACTCTACCCCAGCCACTTATGAATCATCAGATATCACGGGTAATCCGTTCATTGTACTGCGATGTGATTAATATTATATGTCACAAGTTATATGTAACAAATAACTTATTAGTTATAGTTTTCATAGGATTTCAGTGTATTAAAGAAGAGTAATTAGACGTTGGTGGGTCTTATCGGCCTTAATGGAGACAATGAATAGAATCATTGAAGGAGACCACTTCTGGTTGACAGGCTGCAGTGCCCATGATAATGATGTAACCATAGGACATTTCGCTACTGAATTTATAGCTTTCAAAAAAACATCCTTCAATACGTTCGCCAATTGTTTCAAATCAACATTCCAATTACATATTCATTATAAATGACAAAAGGGATATTAAAAAAATCAGTTAATTAAATTAATAGTTCACTATTAATTATAATGGGACTAATAAGTTGATTGTTGAACATTTCAGATTTGTTTATAGTCATTATAGTTTAAATGATAAAAATTATTATGTATTTTGTCGTTATCATTCTTTTAAAATATATATGATTTCATTTAATCTAATTGTAATTCAAAATTGTTTAGATTGGAATATGAGATGTTAATACGGTAAAGATAAAGAAATCAAATGGGTAAAACTAGTGGAAGACTTGTCTTATATTGTCCCTTGCTAAATCCAAAATGCTTGGAATCTTTTACATAATACACTTATATCTGCAAAATTTTAAGTCTGTCAATAACCATAAGAGGGGACAAATTACTTCTTGTTTTGATAGAAAATACCCTTTCCAAGATGCAGTATTTTCAAAATATAAAGTAAGGCACCATTACTCATCAAACAGCCTGCCAAATTATGATTATGATTTGTGAAAACAATTCTTCTGACTAGACTTCTATAATGTTCTCATCTATTCACATTCAGACATCGTCCTAACAATGTCATAAAATGGATTCAGCGGACTTCCAAATGTGTTAACTGTCATAGTCGGAACATCAAAACCACTATAATTATAATAAATCCAACTTTCATAGTAGGATTATTAGCACAGTTTGTGTATCACTATTAAATTTTATTCTATTTTTACTAAATTCGGACCGCATATAGCCCAGTGGGAACTGTTCTCCGACTAATTCGCTGACTCGCAACCAAGTTTTCTTTGTTTGCAATACATTATTAAAACGAATCATGGACAATGTATTTTTTTTGTTGTAATTGTAAATAAAATGATTCTAAATGACAAAATATAGTACAGTTTCCACCCCCCCTAAAACACCACTAAAAGTGAAAGACAATAGTGTGCATGTTAGAAATTAAGAAATATATTGAGAATTATGGCAGTCTCAACATAAAAATATCATCTTAACAAAACAATAGGCATGACTCCAGTTTCTACTTTTTCATTACAAACAGATAAATCCGTTAAAAAAGCGTTGTTTTGTTACTAAAAATCTCTGTTGACTATTATTATAATTTTATGTTTAATAAAACTGTATTCATGTGGAAACTTTTTCTATAGTTTCTAAGTATTTTTAGACCATTACTTTTATAGAATGGCTTAGTAAGTGTACCATAATATTCATTGGGAAACTTTGAGTATGGTTAAGCAAGGTAGCATTGAATGACCGGAAGACAATAGATGTGCAAAGTAACAAGAAAAATAAATAGTAGTGTTTATAAGGACTGACTAGTTTGAAAGTTTTGATGCTTATAGTGATAATAGTCTGCAAGTCGATGGCCATGGTGTACAGTGGAGCACAATCACACAACTGTCGCTATGTGTCCCTTTACCTGGTTCTTATCAGACATTTGCCACACCTATTCAACACCTCTGACTCATGCTCCATGAAATTTTACTCTAATCCATGAATCATTTAATCTAAATAGACCCAAATGGGCCTATTTTCATCTCATTACTCAGTCATCTTTCAAAACAACATTTTTGTAGTCCGGCTAAGATTGTGGTTCCAACATATAAAACTATGCTCTCGTTTTCCCAGTAATAAACAAAAAATATTTTTTTGTATTTATGACTCATGTTATTATTTGCTTGTTTTCAACGGTTTCATTATCATATGGTTGGCGATATTAGAATGAGTATTCTATTTGTAAATCCTTCCACTTATTGGATCTTGATTTTTTCAAGAATATCACAGAATGAAAACACAACCAAGAGATGATCACAAAAACTCACTACTACATTTAGACTGTGTCGTCATCAGGTGGAAAGATGAGAGTTTTTTCTTTCTATTATCTAGTTTATTCAGTTCGTCGAATCGTTTTATAGAATTTTTATATTTATAAAACGAGCTAAGTAATCTAATTCGTAGAAACAAAAACACATATAGAGATATAACAAAAAGTCACTACTAGTGTCATACTTATCGTCATCGGGTAGAAACATGTGAATCGCTCCGAAGACAAGCGAGGATTCAGTAGTTTTTGTGATCTGTTGTGTATTATTTCTTTCAGTATTTATACAAATTATAAGGGAAGTAACACAAGAATAGGCACAGACATAACTCTTATTGTATTCCGACAATTGCCATCAGGAGACGAAGAGTCGTGCAGGGAGGTAGGGCGGTGAAGTTCAACCTGACGACCGTTACACTCTAAGCGATATCACCAAACAAGAAAGGATGGGATAGGAATCAAATAATAAACGAATGAAAAACCTGAAGGAATAAAAATTAATTATGATAAAAAAAAGTACATACTCGTATAATTGAGGAGAGATGTGAAAAAAAACTTTTCAGATTGGGATGTTTTCGGTAAGAAATAGAAGAGGTTTGATTGGTGATAGAAGAAGTAGAAGTAAACGTAGAAAGGCTGGAGAAAAAGATTACTTTGTACGCTCTGCGATGCTTGGTCATTAAGCAAGCGTAGTCTGGCTGCTGATCTGGCGTACTTTATGTCAATAATCTGTTTTTATTTATTATTTCGAGGACTTCATAGATTTGCAGTCGGCTTTAATCGTTTACTTGATTATATTGGAATGCTCTTTTCTACCAAGTCATTGTAAATGAGCTTTCTTCCATGTACTTCAGTGATGGTTCATTTTAGTAGCTCCGCTTTTAGGTACATAGTGATGAGTCTTGAGAGAGTGCTTATTGTCATACCGATGTATTTGTCCTTACCCAGGAGCTTATACTCTTCCGTGTTGCATTTGTGCTCGAAATTGACCTTTTTGTGGGATAAAAAAATGCTACCTTTTTATCTGAGAAAACAAAATAATAATATTATTATTATTATTTGAGGGTGACTATAGCACTGCGTCATAAAAACTATTGTACTTCCCTCCTTCTGTACTAAAGTGCCCCAGCAATTAGCTTCAACGCCTCCAAGGAGCTCAGCACTTTTGTTGGGTCCCGCTTTAAAATTGTTTTATGGTTTTGATGAGTATCCCGAAGCACCTACCTCTGTGCAGGAAAGTTGCCTGACAGTAAGCCAGCAGGTGCAACAGTGTTTCTTGCTCTTAGTCTTTGCAGAATCTGCACAAACTATCATTGATAATGCCCATTCAGGCTCCCTACGTTTCGGGAGATAGTGACTTCCTTTTTCCTTCTTCGGGACAGTCTTCTTCGGGTTCTTAGGTGCACTTGTGGGAGGTTGCCTCCCATTAGTTAGTGCTTTCGGACTCTCTGCGCTTCCGGAGGATGGTCTCTGGACTTCTTTCTCCTTAGTATCATATAGGTGAAAATCCCTGAAGCTCTGCCGGTGGTATTTTGTCCGCAATTTACACACCGGAATAAGGCTATTTACACAAGGGTGTCGCCTGGTACCCTTGGGGCTCCATTCGTAATACAGTAACCTCTGTATCATCCATGGTTCGGCACGGATTGGGGCTGGGATAAGAGAAAAGAATTTGGGAAGTTGGAAGGATTGTGAAACAAAGGCGGCCAGGCCGAGCCCCTAGTCACCTTCTCCTCCTCTTTCGTTTGTCGCTGCATATAGCAGTTTAAAAGGGTAACCTCGCGAAGGCCGAAAGTCGAAGTTGAATGCTAGAAGCTATTGGGGGCGCATAATCACTCCATTACTAACCCAATATATATTATATATTAACCCTTATATACTGGCAAGTGGATCCTGACTAATAACTAAGCCAAGCGTTGATTCGTTTTTGCAGAAGCTTGGCTTGCAGATCAGCGACGGCCAGTTAAATGAACTGGAACAAAATCTGGACAAGTTGGACTTGGCGGCAGCAGCAGAAGAAGAGAAGCTGACGAGGCACGATGTGATGGCGCACGTGCACGTGTTCGCCAAGCAATGTCCAACAGCGGCGCCCATCATCCACTTAGGAGCGACCTCTTGCTACGTAGGCGACAACACTGTTAGTACCATTTCCTCCTCAATTTACTATTCTCTCAGATTATCACTTCCATGTAACCCCTATGAGGTATGTAACCTATGAGGTATTGCCGACGGGTCAAGAAATTCTATATCGAATTAACGTTTTGATAGAAAAGAAAGATGTAACGTATGTCATTTTAGGCATTCTTGTGATGCTCCAAAAGTAAAGAAAAAAATTAGATACATTTACTTTTCAGGAGTATTTTGATATTAAAATTCATTTTTACATTCGCATAACCATCGCTAGGATCATAATCCCTGTTTTTTGAACAAGAGAAGGTTGATTTTAATTTCTTTTTGTGATTAACGGGAAAACAGTTTTTTTTCAACTCCCACTTACTACACTTTGAAGTGATTCCATAATGGCTGTGCACTAATCAAGTTCTCTAATTGCAGGATTTGATTGTTCTCAGGGATGGCCTCAACATTCTGCTGCCCAAGTTGGCCACTTGCATATCTCACTTGGCCAGGTTTGCCGAGAAGTACAAAGACATGCCTACATTGGGCTTCACTCATCTTCAGTAAGTTGATTCCTGTATCCTTCTACTTTACTAGAGGCATTCTTCAGTTTTCTAGTGACTAGTTCCATCAGACAACGTTCATGAACTTCCAATAGCCCCCATATATTGTTGTGTTTACCTCAATACGAGTAGATAAGTTAAAATAAGAAGGAAGTCTCCAAACCAGTAAATTCATCAATCTCGTAATGCATTATTTTTATGATATTTTTTCTTTATCATAACTAAAGCATTAACATTTTGTTGTTATACTTTATCTAAATATGGTTTCCTTTTTGGCGTTGATAAGGCTTCTAAAGTTTCATTTAGTGGTGGTTACTTTTTTTTAATATTATTGTATTTGTCACCAAAATACAAAATTTCTAGAGAAGAAATTAGAGAAGAAAGTGTCACTGAAAGTGTAAAACTCTCTGAGTACAATAGCTTGTCTTTAACTCCTGCTTGTCGATCCTGCAAACTCTGTTGTCAGTTAGCGTGACATGCAGGGCGAATATTAAATCATTCTGTCAAATGTTAGGGTCACACTAACTTGGCATGCTAGCTGAATGGTTAGTGAGACCCATTGATCGTGTCAAACTCTGTTGTCAGTTAACGTGACATGCAGGGCGAATGTTAAATCATTCTGTCAAATGTTAGGGTCACACTAGCTTGGCATGCTAGCTGAATGGTTAGTGAGACCCATTGATCGTGTCAAACTCTGTTGTCAGTTAACGTGACATGCAGGCCGAATGTTAAATCATTCTGTCAAATTTTAAGGCCACACTATCTGAATGGTTAGTGAGACCCATTGATCGTGTCAAACTCTGTTGTCAGAATAGCGTACCTTGGGAGTCTGTTCTCCACGACTCATCCAACCGAGTGTAACTTAGTCCGCAGCAGAATGTATAATAAACAGTACGTATTTAATTATTGACTTTGTTAGAAAGTTTAAATTAATTTTTATATTTTTTATGGACAGACCGGCACAGATGACTACTGTAGGCAAAAGGGCTTGTCTGTGGCTTCAAGATTTACTAATGGATGAACAGCAGTTGGCCAGACTGGCTCAAGGGCTTAGGTTTAGAGGCGTCAAGGGTACGACAGGAACCCAGGCTTCCTTCCTTACTCTCTTTGGAGGTCAGTATTTCACTAATGCCATCTTTTCTCCTTTCAGCTTCCATTATATCTCTCCAAGGTACCTTTATCACCACTTGATAGAGTTACATTTGTTATTATAATATACCATGGTATACCTGTAGATTTTTCCACGTTGAGATTGTTATTGTAAAATCTTTAACTACGTCTATGCCTTTCTGTGTTAATATAAAATTAATATGATTAAAGTAAATTGTTCGCGGACAGAGCACGACAAATTCATTTATTTTGTGTTTCATCAAATTATGTTTGATTCGTTATTGAATATAATATTTATAACTTCAAAAAATCAATGAACTCTCTGACCATATAAAAGCTTAAATTAATTTAGTTATATAGAATACTCTACATTTTCACCTTTTAGTTTCATAGAATGTTTTTGTTTTGTTTTCGCTTTTTTCATTATTTCGTTATGTGATTGCAATAGTAGAATTATTATTTTTATATTGATATGTATATAATTAATTTGTTATGTACTTATTTCTTCAGTAATCAAACTTTATGTGGCAACTGTGATCCTCTTACACTGGGTCTGATATACATATAAATCCCTCATAGAATTACTAAACTAAATTGAAATTGATGTTGACGTTTCATTTATGTCGCTCAAATGACACTGCCATGCTCTGTTATTGTGTTTCAGGAGATAGAGATAAAGTGAAAAAGCTTGATCATTTAGTAACATCATATGCAGGATTTGGTTCTTCTTTAACAATCTGTGGTCAAACTTACTCTAGGAAAGTAGACTTGGAAATTATTTCTGCGTTGAGCAGCTTTGGGGCAACTGTTCACAAGGTATATAAAAGTTACTTAACAGAGGTTAGAGAGAAATGATTTATAAAAGCATCAATTCTTATCACCTCCTACTTTGTAAGGCTCGACTTATTTTGGGATTTCTCCCATCTTCAAGACCAACTTAAGATCCTCTTGAAGATAGATTCTGAGCACGGCATATAAGCTATGCTGTAAGACAGTTATGTATATATAATTCAGATAGCAAGGTATTTTTTTGCTTCATAAAAAGCTTAATTTAAATCATGAATTTAACTTGTTTCACTGATTCATGTATTGATTTTGTATAAATCAATTTCCACTTGGTATTTATCAAATTAAATTACTATTTAATTTACAGAAAGCTGTAAACATGTGTTATAAGTGTAAAACATTTGGCATATTTATTGACATGTAAGCTACTATACAATGTACTTTATTGTATATCGGTGGTCAGGCTAACCTACAATGCCTTACAGTTTTAGGACCACCCTAGTGTTCTTGTGAACTCGGTTGTCCCTTTACGAAGAGGGTTATGCTCTTACCCCTGGACCAGGGCTTGTTACTAGTAGTTAACAACTACTAGTTCTGATAGTGATAGATGTGATAGATGGCCCCCATCAGGATGACATTGTGAGGAGTATTGTTAGTATTTCAAGTGAAACGACTCATGCAGAGAGATTACAAATCTCTCGTTGGCTAAATGCCACCTTGTCTGGGCTAGAAATGAGAGCCTTTAAATTCTGCCGTTGGCTAACTGTCACCTGTACTGAACATAAATGGGCTCCAAGGGGTGGTATCTAATCGTGTCCCCCCTGTGAGCTCCCGTCAAGAGCCCAAGCCTCTAGCAGGCAAGTACCAGTTGTCCAGTTCAAGGTCCGTTCCCACTGGTAAGGGTTTGGGGTCTCTAGCTCCATGGTATGCTAAGCTGGCATCCTCCCGAGAAGTTACTGCTTACCAACACAAGGGTCAACCCAACTTAGGTGAAAACCAACAGCCACTAAGAGTCCAACCTCAGTTGCCGGGATGGAGAGGTAACCCCTACATGGGCACCCGCCGCCCGTAGTACCGACTTGTTTTAAGAGTTTCGGATCAAACTCCGGACCAAAGGTCCTACTGAACCTGTTCTGCTACAGGTAAGGTCAGTGGCCTTTTTTGCCCCTGGTTCAAAGAACTTGTGGTTATATGTAAGCCAATGCAGCCTGCGTATATAGCTGCATGGCCCCACTAGGTGCATTTACTTTATTTTATATCAATTATATTGTTTGTTTCACTAGATGTGCAGTGATTTGAGGTTATTAGCCAACATGAAAGAGATGGAAGAACCATTTGAGAAGACCCAAATTGGCTCATCGGCAATGGCATATAAAAGGAATCCCATGAGGTCTGAGAGGTGTTGTGCTTTGGCAAGACACTTGATAGCGCTGCATAGCAATGCGGCCAACACTGCAGCTACGCAATGGTTTGAGCGTACTCTTGATGACTCTGCAAACAGGTGAATTCAAGTTAAAATCATCCATAATTGCTTTTTTTTTAAAAAAAAGAAGTTCAATTAGTTGAAAGGTTACAATAAAACAATTAAAAGAAGAATGGAATTTCCTTTCTTGTAGGATCGTCTTTGAATCTTGTCTATTTTTGAGCAAAAACCAAAACTTTTATAACAGGTTAATTCAATGTATAACTTAATATTTAAATGATTATATCAAATAATAATATAAAAGTGTGGAAATATTTAAAACAACGTATTTCAGTCATCGATGTGGTCATCTTAGGTTGCAAACTTACTTAATGTAATTTTCATGCTTTTTCCAGCCTGAAGATAGTGAAATATATAACTAATTAAAAATATTATGTGTTTCAGTGAAAAGAAAGTTTTTATATTTTTTAACATCAATTTCTCATATGAATCTTTACAAGTTAAACTGAGTGACCATTACAAAGTTATTAAGAGCAATTGTTACAAATTAGGCTTTCCTCGTAAAGGACACCAAGTGATTGATTACTATATCATCAACCACATGGGTATTCATTCCCTTTAACTTGTATTTCCATCAAGTTTGAATTTAAACAATTTAAAAGAAAACTCCCACTCTGATCATTTATTTATTATTCTAATGTTAGATATTTCTCGGGAGAGATTTGTTATCTTTATTATTAGTAGTTTTAACATTTAAAATTGTTTTTTAATAAATTTCTGGACCTAGTTGAAGGGTAAACATTTTTTTACTTATTTTTCTTTTAATAGGTTTTCTTTTTTTCTATTTTTTTATGTTTTTGAGGCCAGACTCAGTCCTACTTCAATTTTTTTTTTTTTTGAGAATACCAGCCTTCCTTCGGATTTTATTTGCTTTTTTACACTTTATTGGTGCATACTTAATTTTTTTTATACTGTATCTTTTATATAATTATTGTAATAGTTCTTTTATTTAAAAATTTATGTTTTAATATTATGCTTATAACAGTTTAATTTTGCCTTTTTTAAGTAAAATGAAATATTTTTCATTTTTTGATGTTTGATATTTGAGGTTTGCTGTTTTTGGCTGGTATTTAATTTATAAGTTGGGGGTTGTGGTTTAATTCGAATTATGATTTTGATCATGGGATTTCGTGTTTATTATATTATTATATTGAGACTATTGAATGAATATGTTATGCCTTTTTAAATCTGATATTAAACCTAGAATTTTTTATTCTTTAGTTGGATATGTTCTTTAGTTATTTGGGGAATTTTCACTATTAATTATTGAGGTATTTGTTGTTTTGTAAGTTCTTTTTCCTGTAGGTTTTTCTTTTCAGTACTGCTTATGACTGTTATAATAGTGGTAGATTTTATACTACTAAAGGTTTTATACACAGAGGTTAGAGAGAAATGATTTATGAAGGCATGACTTCTTCTCACCTCCTACTTTGTTTCTATTGTTCCTTCAATTTCTTTTCGTTTCTTACTCGTGTAAATAATATGGCTTCGCTACGATCTATATAATATTATTTATTGGATGTTTCTAGGAGAATAACCCTTTCAGAAGGGTTCCTTTGTGCAGATGCCATTCTGATAACGTTAATGAACATCTCAGAAGGCCTTGTTGTTTATCCCAAGGTGATAGAAAGACACATTAATGAAGAACTACCTTTTATGGCTACTGAAAACATTATTATGGCAATGGTTCAAACAGGAGGAGACAGACAGGTTAGTACCATGTTTTAGTTATTACAACCTTTAGATGTTGCTGAAAATTTTTTTCCTCTATGATTCGAATTTAATTAATTTGGTTATCTAATGTCCATGAAACATTTTTTTCTTCTTCTATAAGGCAATAAATTATTACATATCAAATAAACTCTAGTTTTTTAAAAAAAAAAACGAATAGATTAGTTGAAATAAAATGCTACTGGTCTTAAAAAAGAAATAAACTATCGTTCTCAGGCAAATTATCTTGTAGAGTACCATTGCAACACACCAACTTCTGTAATCTATTTACTATAAGTAGTGAAGAGAACGATTTTGTTTGTAACACAGAATTTTTATTTCATTACTACACTACAGAACCAATATTGCAGGACTTTTCCAACATTTCCAGAATTTATATTTTTCAATATCAAAGCTACAAGAAAATACATGATCTATTATTAATAACCAAAAAAACAACGGATTAAAACATAGAAAAGAAGTGATAATAATAACATCAATTCTTTTCTATTTCTATAATTTATCATTTCTTTCTGATAATTAAAATACAAATTTTCGAAACGTTGGACTGCAGAGTTGAGTTTTTTGACCAGATAACCCTCTAAAAGTTCAGCAGTTGGTTGTGCAGTGTATTAAAATTTACTGCTCCCTAACAGGAGATGCACGTGTTACCTCACTACTTCCATCTCATCACCTCTGTAATTACTCTGTTCATGTTCTAATCATGAACAATGTTCGTATACTAATAGACTACTAAGACATGTCAATAGTATGAAATAAAATTATTTGAGATAAAGTAATCATTTCTGGAGTGTATTTAAAACAGAGGATTAGTCTACAGTGTGCTCATCTAATATCTCCCTAACCATACATATTCTTAAACAAGATGAACCAGTCTACTTGAAACTGTATTTTTCATTTCTCCATTATATGAGTGCGCTACATAATGACGTAACATATGAACAATTTTTTTACAACAGTTCCCATTTTGCACCCTTAAAAGTGTAAAAAATCACTTAAAAGTGTAAAAAATGAAATAATTGCAATAGTTATTGTAACCAATTTCCCATTTCATTTGATGGCTTTAAAATCATAAGAGCATTTACCATCGCTTCGTACAGCTATCGCGTATATAAGTATTTTTACAATGCATTTAATATTATTTTTTGAAACTTTAAAATGTAGTAATATTTCACTCCTTTTTTAATTTGAATTCCATTAGAGAATTAACAACTGGGAGCTGATTAATAGTAATATTAAGAGAAAAAGTTAAAGAAACAATTAATTAAGGAGATATGTAGCGAAATACAAGTAAAACTATATTTTACTTATATTGTTGTATCCTTTATCTGCCTTGCTGTGAAAAAAAAACCACAACGAACTATTTGTCTTAGACCTGCATTACTAGGTGAGAAATGTGAATAATTATTATAGCGCATGGAACATGAAGAGAGGAGTAATGAAGGAAACATTGAAAGACAAACATTAAAATTACAACCCTCCTCGTAATTAATTGATCATAATTAAATTGATTCTTTTTTGTTCAAATTACTGGTATATGGCTTTCTTTATTTCTGTATTGAAAAAAATTTAACTACATTTCAGGTTAATTAGGACCCATTAAAATGAAAGAACCAAATAAAAACTAATAGATATGAATTTATTGTTGTACACATGAAATCAGTAAAAATATTTTTTATCCAATTACCATTTATCAAATTAATGGTTATGACTAATAACAGAAATGGGTACTAAGTAGGCGAATTTTCCTCCCCAAGTATAGCCGTACAAGTCGTAACTCGTCAAACGGTGTTCGCCTCTTATGACTGTGGTTTGAGAGCCATGTTTGGGTACATTTGGTTGACTTCGGGGTTCTCCCAAGATTCCCTTGTTGTATGAGGAAAACATACACCTCCCGCGTTTGACCCGGTTAACAGCAAGTGTAAAGTTGGTGATTCGACTTCTGACAGTAGTTATATGCGGAATATTCTAAACTAATAGTGCTCAGGTTCTCTGAGCCCTGATCCGGGATAGTAGATGTTGTTAAGCAATTAAAGATTTCGACTCATAGATAAAAACTGCAGACTGTAGAGTCAGTCGCCCTCAATAATATTCGTCTGTGCTTCTTTTCTCGAGGTGCGTGAAAGCTGGGAGACAAGGAATACAAAAGTGAATTGAACGATCACCACCAATTAGTTACTTAAAGTTTACGAAATTATATTTGTAGGGACTATGAGTCTATAGAATCAATAGGAAACTAATCTTAGTACGTAATGCTTGAGGAATAATAAAAATAAGAGGAACAGAGATGAAAACTCTAAAGATGCAAAATTTTGCGAAAGAAAAAGAAAGTAGCTTAAAAAGTACACTTATTGATAAAATATTCCATTTTGCCTTTGTTTACATTTCTTATAGCCTATTTAAACAACTATGTATACGAAATATTTATTAAGTACCTTTATTGGAGTTATTCTTTTTAGGATTTCTTTTTAATTGAAATTAAGATTACTGTGTTTTTTCGCCTTAGGTCTGTCACGAACACATTAGAGTCCTCTCACACGTAGCTGGAGAGCAAGTTAAAATCCATGGATTGAACAATGACCTCGTCGATCGAATAAAAAAGAATCCTTACTTCACTCCAATTTTAGGAAAACTTGACCAGATTTTGAATCCATCTACTTTTGTTGGTCGGGCGCCAGAACAAGTAAGTGCAATTCTTTATTATTATTAGTTGTAGTTTTTTTGGGAAGGTCGATGCGCTTACCAACGGAAGACCTGTGATCATTACACAAACTCAACATTTGACGAAGTAGAATAACCATGCCCTGCCGTGGGCTCCTGGGAAAAATGTGATGATTAAAGTAGTATCACTGCGATCCCTCCTAGGACCATAGCTAGCTAGCTAGATTGCATGGGTAGGATTGGCAAATAGCAAGGAAAAGGTTAAGGAAAGAGGGCTAACATTTTGCTCGCAGTTAGTTCTATTACCCTGTGCTCACTTTAACTGCGTTCATCGTTTGAAACAACTCGCTAAATAAAGTAAAAGAAATACTATATTTATTGAGGCCGAGGAATTAACCGTATCTGTTCACATGTATTGTGCTACGCTGTTCACCGGTGTTTTTTTCTAAATATAACTCGGCTTTGACACGACTGTGTGACCATATCATTTCATATTCTCTTTTGATACTAAAGATCAACTGTTGTTTGAAATACCGCTGGAAGTGTTTGTTCAGTTCTGTGTAACTTTTAATATTATCAAATCCATTAGACTACCGTTTGCTACTTATATATTAATATATAATAATTTTACAAATGCAGTAGTCAACTTGTAAAAAAAAGTGAATAAAATAAATGTGCATAAACTGTGAATAAAAATTACACAGAACATGAAGTGTCATAACTGAGAACACAAGATCAGAAGAGAAGTTTGACCATACTTTCCTTGCTTCATCTTCTCTTCTGATCTTCTCCTATTAACGAATGATTGAACTGCAGATCGTGTAAGTGTTTTATTTTGTCATCGTTGTGGGTTTTTTTTTTTTTTTTTTTTTTTAGTTTTATGATTGTCGAAAACTATTTTCATTTGTTTTAAATGCATATAAAAAGTCGAAAAGATAAATCACCTCGACATTATTTTGACCTATGGCAAATGCTTCTATCTTTATTTAATCCCTAGTTATTAGATTTATTGCCATTTATTTTTAAGTTAAAATGTACGAATACTTATTTATTATACAGAATTTAATAGACATAAAATGAACCGCGAAATGTTACTTCTCTGGAGAATCCGTCTAAAGAATAAAAGAGGTGGTATATTTAACATTAAAAAATTCTTATTTGATGTTAAAATAAGAAACTTTAAAACTTCAAAAATTGCTTATTCATTTAGCTTCATATATATATATATATATATATATGTATATATATATATGATTCGTTACAATGTTGAGGCTTCGCTGAGCAGCGGGTAACTGGGACCTCTCGCATGGACCTGTAAACTTCACTCCTATTGGTCAACATTGTAACGAATCATATTCCTTTCCCCGGACGACTCATAGAAAACTATATATATATAGAATATATTCTTATATATTCATTTGATTTATATTAAAATATTATGGTGAAAACAATTCTAAACATATTTATTTCTTCTTTTTAATAATTCTAAAAATATGCCAGTAATGAAAGAAAATACCACTGAGTTCTTGCAGTTTCACGATTTCAGGATTTACAGTTATATTCTTCCCTATTATCATGCTATTTGAACCTTTTTTACACATCATTTAACACATTGGGCCTTTTTATATAGACACCTTATTCCTTACAAAAATATTGTAAGTAATTGATAAGTTAGTACGATATATTTAATATGATCAAAGGAACTTCAGACTTTAAACTGATAAATATCAACATTGGACCAACCTGATTTTTTTTAACCAGAGCCATTGTATGGATTCATATGTCAGAAAAAGAATCACACCTGAACGTCTATTTGTGTTCATTATATTCCATTTCTCTTATTAATTTTGTTAATAATCAAATCAATTTGTATTTATTACATTTCATTTTGTATGCTTTCAGGTCACAGAGTTCCTAAATGAAGAAGTTTATCCTATTTTGAACTCATATAAAGGAAAAATTATTGCTGAACCTACTCTGTTAAAAATTTAAACTTGAGACTCCAAATTACTAATTGGTAAATGACGAGTGAAATCATTTAGTCTTTGTTTTACATTCAACACTCTAATTTTACCTCAAAAAGAATATATTTTTTTAACGATATTTGTTTTTATACATTTATTGTCCAAAGAAAAAAAACCCATGACAAATAATATAACTATTGCTAGAATGCTTTCTTTTGGTGAATTAGGGGTGATCTTTTGAGAATTATGAGGGAAATGATTACATTTAGATTGAGTACCCGAACATGGAAATTTGGATAGGTAGGTAGGTTTTTATCTTCATTCGTTGTATGACAAATGATATAGCAGTTTGTCATACAAAAAAACATAACCAGACCTCTGAAGTGACATGGTCCTGTACTCACTGAACTTAGCCAACTGCCCCGAGAGTGTCGACATTTCTACACGTCATGAATCGATACCTGGATCGTTCGAGTTGTCTACATGAGACAGTTCAATTAGTTTGTTTAATCATTTACATCAGGAATGAGACAATTTTCAGTTGAAATCACTCACACCTTATTAACATTTTTTCATGGAATAAGAACAGAATATTATTATCAATTAGGCCTGGCTATAATTAATCAAAAAGCATTCCTAAAACTATACATCGGTTATGCTTCCTGAAATAGCGAAAGATCCACCACTTGTAATAATTACGTTTGTGATTATTGCACAATGAAATCTAATCAGTTGAAATGTTAGCCAAAACAATCAAAGTGTATATGAAGGAATACTATTTGTTCATAAAAGGAAATTATACTTCTAGTCATTTTGTACTTAAAATAATTCTCGCAGTTACTTAGTTCGATTTTTGGCTTCGAACTTATTCACGTGTTCCATAAAAACAGAAGTAATAATTTTTATTAGGTACAAAAATTTCAGATAATTAAGTCAAGTATTGTATCAAGTGGATATGAGAAGCATTATGTGGGTAATACATTTTCAATAAATTATCCGATGAAACAAGCAAAATCCGATAATAAGACAAACTTAAAAAAAGTAATGCTCTCAAAATTAACAACTTTGTTTAGTAAATACATTTGTTATAAACTAAAGATGATTAGAAATTAATGTTGGGAACAACAGTACATCGATATTTGGAGGAGTTTGAATAGGATAATAACCCTCTACTTGTCAACAATACTATTCAAACAAAAATAGCTGCTTTGTTAAATTTACTTAATTTTTTGTTTAATCATAGCTGTGACGATCACATCATTCGTAATTCATTTAGTTCTTGAAACTTGGAAAGTGTAACAAATCATTCTTAAAAGCAATCCTTTTCTTTGTTGATATTTCCTAAAATACAGAACACCGAACACCCCCAAGTTGAATAAATTTGAATGTGTTGAAAAAATATAAATAACATGAAATTTCAATAAATATTAATCATTAATTTAATTATCATTAGAAATTAGTAACAATTCCTATGTATTGTTAGATTTACTTGTTATTAATTATTTATTTTAATTAGGTAACTACGCATAAGTGGTAGATGATATATATACCAAAACATGAGATCGCCAAAAATCCTTTGACAGATACACATATAGTGATAACGTCCCTAGAACTACCTACTCTTTTCTATAATACTCTCGGGTTTTTCTTCTACAGTTTTTATGCAATAGTTTAATTACAACTTTTACTGGGAAAGTTTTAATGGGATTATGAGATAATTAAATTTCACCGTTTGCATTTTGTAATAGTGCATCATAAATGGTTTAGTTGTTCAAAGATATTGTGACAATTTAAAGTTTCCAAAGTGTAAACGGGAATGTGTTTATCTTTAATAATAGTATTACCCCTTTATACACAACTATAAGTAAGTCGTTTTATGACGTTTGTGTGAGTATATACACAAAAGCTTGAGTAAACGCTACAGTCCACAATCTCACAATCTTTGATGGATCAAATTGATATTATACACAAAAATGGGTCTCATAAACCACATTGTTTGGGAGCAATTACTAACTCTAGAGTCGTGAAATATTGGTATTATTATGGAAGCAAAAAAGGTAATAACGAAAAAAAATCCTCGGATTTCTAAAACAGGAAATTTTTTTCAATAAAATGTAAAAATTTTGACTTTTTACTGTAAAAGCTTGTGAGGAAGATAGAAGCAATACTTTTTCAAGTAAAGAAGTCCGAAGAGATGCAGGCCCTCAGTTTAAGAATTTTAAGAACATATCAGAATCACTGAGTTCACGATTCTTATAACTAAAAATTATTATACCTAAATGTAAACAAACTTAAAATACTTATAAATACTTTTATACTTAAAAGTAAACAAACAAAATATCAGTTGATGGTTAATGAGTTTGATATTCTGTTTACTTATTATAAAGTTAAGTGTAGGCCACTCCAGGTTTTTACTTGGAGTTTACTTTATAAAATAAAGTACTATAATAATGTTTATTTATAAGTTAACATTTTATAAAATATTCAGAACTTATTGTATTATAGGAAAGAAATATTTTGAATTTGAGCAAATTTTGACTTTTTCAACCTATAAAGGAAATAAGTAAAACTTTTGATAACATTTTTAACAGGAATTTAAAAACTTGACATTTCTAACCATAATGAATATTAAGAATAATTTTAAAGTTAAATTAGATATTAGCAATTTGAAATATTTATTTAGAATATCATTTGTTTAGATTAGTCACCGGATTAAATGAACTAGTACATTAGAGTAAATACCAAACGAACAAAAGTTAAAATTCTTGTCCAAATAATTAAGGTAAGGTCAATTCTTAATCAAAGAAACCTATAACACAACAGTAGAACATATCCATTAATATTAGATAGCAATCTTATAAAAGTAATTTTTTTAACCAATCTGGGCACTTAATATTAGGGCACTGCAATTTTTTATTTAACTTAATTAAAATCTTTTGATTCCGCAAGTTTGATAATACTCTGACAGAGTGTATTTTATAACTTCATAAGTGTAGATAAATAAAAATAAAACAAAAGCTCAATTAATTGTGAAAGGGTTTGACATTAGAAAGAAAGTTAAGTGTAGGCCACTACGGATTTTTAAAAAAAGGTGGCCGATTTCTATTGTCGTCAGTTTTAGGACTACCTCAGTATCCAATAGGACTCAGCCATCCCCCCACCCACCCGAAGCGCCCATTTTCTTGAACTTGGAAAAATAGAATAGTTTTCATATCACCTACCAAACGGTAGACCTTACTCGATTGTAAGGGTCGAGGGTCGTTCAACAAGCTCTCTCTTGTTGATCTGCGGGCATCCTCCTGAGAAGATACTGCTTCTCACACAGCGACTCCTAAACAGTCTCCTGTACCTGAGAGAGGAAGCACAATTAACACGAGTCCAACACTAACGACGGATATGCAGGACAGCACAAGGAACTCCTTGCTCCTTGTGGGCTACCTCCGGCTCCATGTTACCGACAGCGTCTTAAGGCCTGTTAGCCAGTCTACGCAATCAGCGTAACCTTTTGCCTGCTCTCGCGGGGAGGACGCTGACGAACAGGTACATGGGAATCAGGGGATCTGCCTCTCCACAGAAGAGAACCCTCTCAGGAGAAGGACCCCTAAGCCCTCAAGAGAGCACGGATTTTTAAGTATGTTAATTAAGACTCAAGTTTCATATATGTACTTAATCGCATTTTACATTTTAGGTTAACAAGATAATAGCACTGCTACAGTTTCTTTACAATTAAAAAGAAACATCGTTAATGAAAGAAGGTCGACAGCAAGAGGTTGAGATCAAGCAATGGGCGATACCTGATGACAAATTCTATTTTGGTGAAATACACACTTGCTAATTAATATAATAATATATAATATATTAATCAATCCACTTGCACTTAGTCCAAAATTATCATGCAAGCATGTCTAAGTGTTCTTCAGTATGTTTTAATAAATTATTATTGCTTGTAATTAAGCATCTGCTTTGATTCAGAGATTAGAAATGCTAAGTGATTCTTACACATTATCCAACAGTTAATCCCGCAAAGAAAAGCCTCTTGAGTGGTTCAAATAATGAACAAAATGGCAAAAAATAACTCTCATTACTATGGGTTGTGTTTCAGAATTTCCATGTATTATTCCATTGATTGAAATATGTCATGCCGCATGAAATGACATGTTTTCAGTGGAATGATACTGAAAAGATGTTTGATGACTCGGATAGTGTTGTGCCGGAATGAAGACACGTTGTTCCCTTGGATTAACGGGACCCAGACACTACGTGCTCGAGCCTCGACTGGTAGGTCCGGGGTTTAATATCCACTCTGGCACTCGATTTATTCACGCAGATCTGAGCACGTCTTCTCTCGGAGAGGACAATAAGCTGTCGGATTCGAGTCTGTACGATGTCAAGTACTCGTTAAAGATCCCTACTCTAAATACACTTAAGTTAAGCAAAATTTAGGACTCCCACTGTAGAATCAATCTTTATTATGTGACATACAAAGGGCCAATGTTCGGCCTTTGTATGTTCCCTTGTGGGACTGCCACTGCAACCTACCCTATCCTTCTCTGGATTAGAGTATACCTAAAAACCCCAGTTTACTGACATCTGTAATACAATGAAATAGTCAAATTTAAACAATATCCTTGCAGAGAAGATTAAATATAAACTTAAAGGCATGCTGATCGTGAGGTAAAACAAATTTAATAAAAAGGAATCAAAATAAGACAATATTAGTTTTACTTTTAAAAATAGACAGTAATACAAAAAATATATGATTATTATACATGACAAAGGTTTTTATTGTGTTTTTTACTTTAAAAATTGTTTTTAAGTCGTTGTGAACTGTTCCAAGTAAGAGATTTGCCTGATTTCTCGAAATAATCTTTTAAACATAGGAATATGAATTCAGTAAGTTGCATGTTAACACCAACAGCTAAACTCGTAACCTGAGCCACATCCTTTATGTCGAAATCTGTAAGGATAATGTTAATTTTGGAGGTAATCATCTGTTTCTCAGTTTGACTTAGAGCTTCAATGTGTTGGTGGAGAGGCTGGAACTGGTCTTTATTTACCAAGTATGATAAAGCGCTGCTGGTTATACCACCTGAAAGATTAATTAACATTCAGAATTTTTTTATAAAATTATTGATTTTACAAGCAGTGTAAACTTAAACATCAATTGCATTGCTAATAGATTACACAAAGAGCTCCACGCTCTACAGCAAAAAAATCATCTTTGAAATAAATGTATCTGACTGCAATTTGGACGGTCTAGGTTGAGATGAACACTCACCAGTACTTCTTTGACATGTCACATAGGTACTCGGCATATTTCAGCTTTAAATGACAAACTATATTCAAGACTTAGAACATCACCTTTCAAGAACCCCATGACGGAAATCTGTAAGACAGTACTAAATAAGTCTGTCTGTATAAGCATCATTCCACCTTTGGGTGGCTCTTCCTGCCAGTCCAGAAAGTATCGACCTCCTCATATTTACCAACTCTTTATTTCTTAACATGATTCTTTCTAAAGCTATTGAAATCATCGAGTGAATATTCTTACTTTTCCTTTATTGTCACATTATTTATATTACAGTGGTGACTATGACGTTAGAGTTTTAACATTGGTGCCACCATTTAAATTACAAAAAATGACAACTAAATAATTGTAAAAGCAAATTTAACTAATTACCATAACCTAAAAATCTGGAGTGGCCTACACTCAACTATACTATAAGTAACTTAATATTAAATTTCTTGAGTATATAATATATAACATCTCATTTAAGCATAATGTAAACATCTAAATGGGGTATGATTATTAGTCTTTCATTCCTGAGGTAGTACAGATAGTGATTGAAGGACATATCAATATATAAGCTTATTTTTGTACATCACACAGCTGATGCAAATAATTTCATTAGTATAACTACAGCAGTAATAATATTTTTGAAAAACCAAAGTGAAAATTTCTTAATACGAAATATTCTCCTACAAGAGAACATGGCTTTTGTTCAAATAGCCAGTGGATTTCTTACATCGTTTACTTGACATCCTTCTACATTGAATATTAAAGTAAAATTTCAAATTTAAAACAGGAAAATACCCTTTTTTTCTCTGAAAAACATCATAAACAGCGAAGAAAAAATGTTGTTTTAAGATGATTTATAATTAAAGATATACGATAATTACATTTATTAATCTCTAAACGAAAGATTTCAATTTTGAATTACCTTTTACATTTTTGGTTTTTTATAGAATTATTATACTGGGAATTTTATGGCTTCTTAGTATTTAATAAGATCATTTTCCTTCCCCTTTGTCAAATATCATATATACGAATTTTTTCTGAGTGAGTGTTATCCTTTTCCTGGCTTCTGTACTCTGTTATAAGTTTGCTATGAATGTATATTGAGAAATAATATATTAGTAATTAGCCAGTTTACATACTCAAATCGAAGTCAAAGCCAGCTATTCAATATAATTTAAATCTTTTATAGTTGGGAGCTTCTAATTTTTGAAAATAATAAATAGAACTATTAGACTAGAATTGTAAAAAAAAAACTGGATATTTCTCAACAATCATAAGTCCTCTTTCTTGAGGAAAGTCATTCATCACATTTAAATATCAAACAGGATGGCTTGTATCGCCCTCACAAGGTTTGAGATTGAATTATAAGTCAAAATTTTTACATTTTATTGAAAAAAAAATATTTCCCGTTGTTTTAAAATTCTGAATATATTTTTCGTTTGTTCCATTTGTAACCTCAAAGATAATGACAACATTTCAAAACTCTAGGGTTATCAGTTTAGGAGAAATAAATGTTTTCTGAAAAACGGTTTTTGGCAAAAAAAATGACTTTCCCATCATGCATAATTCTTCCCAAACAATAGGGATCTTCTTCCCTATGAGGCGCAATTTTGTGTAAAATATCAAATTTGATTCAAAATTGAAATCTTTCGTTTAGAGATTAATAAATGTAATTATCGTATATCTTTAATTATAAATCATCTTAAAACAACATTTTTTCTTCGCTGTTTATGATGTTTTTCAGAGAAAAAAAAGGGTATTTTCCTGTTTTAAATTTGAAATTTTACTTTAATATTCAATGTAGAAGGATGTCAAGTAAACGATGTAAGAAATCCACTGGCTATTTGAACAAAAGCCATGTTCTCTTGTAGGAGAATATTTCGTATCAAGAAATTTTCACTTTGGTTTTTCAAAAATATTATTACTGCTGTAGTTATACTAATGAAATTATTTGCATCAGCTGTGTGATGTACAAAAATAAGCTTATATATTGATATGTTCTTCTATCACTATCTGTACTACCTCAGGAATGAAAGACTAATAATCATATCCCATTTAGATGTTTACATTATGCTTAAATGAGATGTTATATATTATATACTCAAGAAATTTAATATTAAGTTACTTATAGTATAGTTGAGTGTAGGCCACTCCAGATTTTTTATATTGGTTTATGTGTAAAATTTAACGCCAAAATACCTTTGATGTAGAGAATATATTGTAATGTTTATAGCGTGGTGTAAATTAAAGGGCAACATACTGGCCTTTAGTAAAGCCGACAATATCTTACAATATTGGCCATTGCCCCACAGTTTGTATATGGGCAATGAAATTCTTAATCCTATAATGTTGGACGAGAACATTATTATACTCCCAATTAATTACATTTAAAATAGAGCAGGGTTAGAAATATAAAAATAACTTTCTTTCATTTAAGTTATGTATTTCATTTTATGAAATGAATGTTTAATTTGATGATTACTCTATATCACCAATAGCTACCATTATTGTAATGTATGCTAACCCAGCTGCCAATATTATTCTGTAAGGTATTATATATGATGACATAAAATTTTAATCTATAAATCATATTTACACAAATCATTTTTTGGCAGCCATGAAATGACAAAACCACAGGCCACAACTGACAAAACCACAACTACTGCGTTCACCTATCATTTGTATTTACTGATTACGATCAAGAAAAAACATTTACTAACTAAAATTATCAGAAAATTCGTTTTCCTGACGTTGAGTTTCTGAGTGTTTCATCTCCTTTTACGGATTTTCCGAATATTTGAGTTAGGAAGAGTTGTTTCTTTACTCTGTGTTTTACTATTCATCGATTTTGAACTTTTATATATCCAGTTTTCAGTTGTATATATCCGTCTTTCCGATTTGGCCCAGTGGCAACGTGCTAACCTCTGGAGTGATTGGTCCGGGATTCAATACCCACTCTGGCCCTCAATTTATTAACGTTATAGGTGAATAAATCTGAGCAAGTCGTCCCTTGGAGAGGACGTTAAACCGTTAAACAGGTCCCGAGCCTGCACGAAGTCAAGATCGTTAAGATCTCTACTATAAATACACTGTAGTTAGGATACATTTAGGATCCCCAATGTAGAATCAATCTTCTTGGTGTGGGCTAATGATCGGCCTATGAGTGTTCCCTCGTAGGACTGCCACTGCAACCTAACCTAGCCTAGATTGCTAACATATTTTACAAATGTGGTATATTTATATATTTAGAAAATTATTTCATTCTTGATACACTATTATGGTAACATTTTAACCTAATGGAGAATTATAAAATGAAATATTAAGGAAAAGTAGGAAAATTACAAGTACAACTCAATTTGATAATAATTTAATAATAAGATTTATAGCCACTTAAACCTATTCAGATTCTTAATTGTTGTATCAAAGTCAGCGAAATATTAAAAATCCCGGAAAAAGACACATAAAATACAACATAATAGGATATACAGATTACGCATACATCACTATACCTCATAATAATAAAACATGCAAAAATGAGGAAGATTACAATTTCAATTCAACAAATACGTCATAAGAGATGAAAAATTACTTCATATAGTGTCTTAACGATGCCAAATTCAAATAATTCGGTGTTAAGTATAACCAACACCGAATTAATTGAAATTCAACGTTATACATTATAAATCTAATATCACCATGTCATATGATATTTCATTTATTAAAGTAATTAATAAGAAATATTAAACCACAAAACGCCAAGGAGAAGTGCAGAAAAGTTACACTTGCAATTCAATACAATATGATAAACAGAAAGGCAGTAATATTTCCGCCATACTTAGTATGTTCAAGGAAACATCATGAAAAAGTAGATAATTTATCTTGCAATCCAATATATCACACATTCATTACCTTTTCTCTCGATATTTAGTATATTAAAGGGCACAAAATAGGAAATGAAGAAAAATACACTTGAGATCCATCATAATAAAATATATCAGACACACATAAATATCGCACCTCATATTTGGTATAATAGAGTTTACAAGGTGGAAAGGTGGGATAACTGCGGATTCTGCAGATCATATACAATAGACACACATCGTCATTTGGCATCTTATTTAGTGTACTGGAGGAAGAAAAAACCAAGGAAATCCTGGAAAATGACTCTTAAAATTGTACATCATACGATATAAACATAATGACGCCATATTTAAAGCATTTAAGGAAACAAAGTCAATGTAGTTAACGAAAAGTTTAGTTGAATTCAACATAATAGGATATAATAGAAAAACAATAATATTCCACTACTTGTTTAGTGTCTTGAAGGGAAACAAAGAAAGTTTTCAAACATACGTTTGAAAAATAACAAATAATTTGGTATTATTATATAAATGTGCCTTACCTCAGAAATAGTTGCTGTAGACCTCCCAGAAGATTTGAACGTAGTGATCTACAAGTAGAACTACTTGAAGATGCACTATGTACGAAACTAGTCGGACATCTACAACCACCACTTACGAGGTAAGACAGATTTACGTCTCCACACAAAAAAGGTTAATATAGAACACTTGGTGTTCTTCAGATTAACATCTAAAAAATATACATATCTGTGAGCTTTACTCTGATATACCTAAAACTCATAGATATGTATATTACTTTACTATAAGTAAAGTATAGTGATCGTGAAAAAATTCGATCTCGAGATTTTGACGGAATTACATGTTTTGAGGTCCCAGAAGTCGTTTTATGACGTTTTTACGATGATGTCTGTGTGTGTGTGGGTGGGTGGGTGAGTGTGTTAGCATTGCTTGTTACCACGCTACGGTCCAGAATCTTTGATGGATCAAGTTGATATTTTACACAAAAATGGGCCTCATAGGGAAGAAGATCCCTATTGTTTGCGAAGAATTATGCATGATGGGAAAGTCACTTTTTTTGCCAAAAACCGTTTTTTTTAAAACATTTATTTCTCCTAAACTGATAACCCTACAGTTTTGAAATTTTGACATTATCTTTAAGGTTACAAATGGAACAAACGAAAAATATATTCAGAATTTTAAAACAACGGGAAATATTTTTTTTTCAATAAAATGTAAAAATTTTGACTTATAATTCAATCTCAAACATTGTGAGAGCGATACAAGCCATACTGTTTGACGGACAAGAATGAAACTATGCCTATAAATAGAACATTATGTGTAGAATGAGTTGAGATATTTTTTTTCAAAATTACATTCGCTAAAGGGGCGTTACAGTACGATTTCTGTTTTCAGAAAATGATTTTTTGACGCGAAATGGCTCATTAAAAAATAATGAAAATTTGACCAAAAATGGAACAAAAAATTAGCAATTCATAAAAAAAAAATCATGAAGTTTCAATTATGGGAAAGAGCAATAACGCTATAAAAACTCTTTGTTTATCTTAGACTAAGAGATCACCTGCTATACTTGTCGAATTTTTTATATTTTTTTTCATTGTTTACATTGACTTTTTTTTTTTTTTTTTTTTTTTCCCTATTACAACTACCCTTATCGGGGTAACAAGTAACAGCGATCCATGCTACATTGACTTAGAAATTTTTTGAGCGATTCCACTGAGATAAAATTGATATTTATAAAGGAACAATTTAAATTGTTTATTGACTTATATGAGATGTAAGAGGAATAATATTGTGACAAGTAAAAAAATCACCGCCAATAAACATAAATAAATTACCTTTGTCTTCCATGGCATGTGGATTTGTCTCATAAAATGCTTTAATAAGCTCCCAACTATAAAAGATTTAAATTATATTGAATAACTGGCTTTGACTACGATTTGAGTATGTAAACTGGCTAATTACTAATATATTTTTTCTCAATATACATTCATAGCAAACATACCCTTATTAATTCATAGCAAATAAGGGTATTTTCCTGTTTAAAATTTGCTAATTTTACTTTAATATTCAATGTAGAAGGATGTCAAGTAAACGATGTAAGAAATCCACTGGCTATTTGAACAGATGCCATGTTCTCTTGTAGGAGAATATTTCGTATCAAGAAATGTTCACTTTGGTTTTTCAAAAATATTATTACTGCTGTAGTTATACTAATGAAATTATTTGCATCAGCTGTGTGATGTACCAAAATAAGCTTATATATTGATATGTCCTTCAATCACTATCTGTGCTCTTTCAGGAATGAAAGACTAATAATCATATTCCATTCAGATGTTTACATTATGCTTAATTGAGATGTTATATATTATATACTCAAGAAATTTGATATTAAGTTACTTATAGTAAAGTTGAGTGAAGGCCACTCCAGATTTTTTTTTAGATGTTAACCTGAAGAAGAAAACTAAGTGTTCGAAACCCGTTGTTAGTTTCATAATAAACTTCTTCTTTTTTTTTTTTTGTGTAGAGATGTAATTCTTAAAATCCCCCAATATAAGATTATGATGTTTACAAACCCCCTCTGTTCTAATCTGCATGCACTTAAAATATAATGTATGACAGAATTACATAACTATTCCACTTCTTATGAAGTGCATGTTAAAAAAAAGTAAATCAAAGAAATGTGAGAAAATTACAAATGCAATTAAATCTAAGCCGCTACATGAATATACATAAGTATTTCGCTTTTTATATATCTACAAAAGGAGGGAATACAAGGAAATGTTGGAAAATAAGATACACAACTGAATACAAAACGATTCAATAGACATGCATAGCCTTTTGACTTCTGATTTAGTGGAGTAAAGAAACAGATATCAATGAATGTCGGAAAATACACGTGCAATTCATTATATAATTGACTAAACTCTTTCAGTGCAAGTAAATGAAGCAAAATAAATCAATAAATTAGTTTTTCCACATAATAGTATGTAATTAAAAAACACTTTTATTTTTTTATGAATGTCATTCCTCTTAGTTTGTAAGAAACATGTGTATTTTATTTGAAGACCAAGCCATAAAGTCACATTGCATCATTCTCATAATAATCATTGACTATGTTCTAATCACTGAATCGGACACATTTCAAAGGCTTGTATTTTATTTGAAGACTAAGCCACCAAGACGCATTACATCATTCTCATAATAATCATTGACTATGGTCTAATCACTGAATCGGACACATTTCAAAGGATTGTATTTTATTTGAAGACTAAGCCACCAAGACACATTACATCACTCTCATAATAATCATTGACTATGGTCTAATCACTGAACTGGACACATTTCAAAGGATTGTATTTTATTTGAAGACTAAGCCACAAAGTCACATTACATCATTCTCATAATAATCATTGACTATGGTCTAATCACTGAACTGGACACATTTCAAAGGCTTATATTTTCTTTATGATGAAATAAAGCTAACGCTTTGTAGATATTTTCATAGGAGGGTATTTCAAGCAGCATGCAATAGTTTTTTCACACTAAGAACTTAAGAAGTACAGGTAGAGTCAAGTTTTAACACAGTTCCATATTTCATTTACGAAAGGGGAGTTCAAAATAAACTATGATAGTATGTTTGACATCAGTGAACTATTATCAAATGCTGAGTCAAATGTTTAATATAATTAAGCTCAAAGAAGGTACTAACATTTACCATATTATATATATTTTAAGTTCCACAGACATACCTGCCAGGATTCCTATAGGCCCAGCTACAATACCGGATACCGCAACTGTAGCACCAACAAATAAGCCTGACAAACCTGACCTTGCCACCGTGACTTTAATATCTTCATTTCTAAACAGTATATCCAGAACTGACAGTACTTCTGTATAATTAAGCATTATTATCTCTTTAATCCCAATATTTACTGTAACATAAATTTAATAAACCAATTAAAAATTGAGAAATAAAACAAAGCAGATGTACATAATTAATATTCTGGTTAATTTAATCAAGTTAACATTGTTTCCCCAATATTCCGATAGAGCTTGAGGTTTAATATTGGGCAGATTAAAAATAGTTCACGGGTTGAAATTTAAACATTCGACTGATACCAAATCTATGTACTGGTACCCATGAACCAAAAATTCAAAGCTTTACTAATCATACATTTTAGATTACCAATTTTCCAATAAAAAGTTACGGAAATATAAAGTTACTTCAAGTTTAATCTTAGAGACTACACATTTTCAGAAACCATTTTACATTTGATGAATCCACCTCTAGCTGTTTGAGATAAACCCAAACATATGGCAATCTAATGATGTCTGAAATTACCATTTGGATTAAATAACTTATGCATCTTGTCTATAATCTTCCACCATCCTTAATAAAGTAAATTATTATAAACATATTTTTTATTAAAAGATATCCAACTTTCACTTTATTTTCAACAATTAACTATTTCACCCACTTCATTACAAGTCCTTGCTATTTATATAATTATTTTTAAATATAATGTTATTTTCTTTTATCTCTGTTAAAGTAAATAAAATATATTCTTTCGATTACATTGAGACACCAAAATAAAGTTCAAAGGCTCCCTTTTCTTACTGAAATAACTTTACTATCCGTTCTAATGACCATTTTTTTTTTTAGATCATTTTACAGAACCCCTGATGTCTTAATTTTTAACAGTATATAACAGAGACAAAACAAAAAAACTCACTATGTTTTCAATACCCGAGGCACCTGGAGAATAAAGTAAATATCTCGGCAGGCAAACCAAGATTGAACTAGCCTTTTGGGAAGGAGACATCAGTATTGGGGAGGGAAAGAAGACCAAATTAAAATATAATAAATATAAAACTGGGAGTTTGTCAGTTTGATATGAATGGAGATAGGAAAATGCTCATTACTAAAGGCGATATTGACATCCAGGAAGGAAATGAGATATCGGACACTTTATACAACAAGTGTTTTCTCTCAGCGAAGCCTTCCCGATTTCGTTTTATATATATATATATATATATATATATATATATATATATATATATATATATAGGTGTATATTTGTTTATATGTATATGTATTATAGGTGTATATATATTTTATATATATATATATATATATATATATCAAATGAAAGGTCCGTGTGGACAATAAACACTTTAACACATAGAAAAGAACACAGAAAGACACTACAGAACTCACTTCGAAATATCGAAGTGAGTTCTGTAGTGTCTTTCTGTGTTCTTTTCTATGTGTTAAAGTATATATATATATATATATATAAATAATAAAGGGAAGATACTACAAACACTCACATCAATATTTGGACGAATATTCACCATAGGGAGAAGAGATGTGGGAACAGAAGGAGTTTAGGACACCCACGGTTTGAATTCCAAGCAGCTGTATTTTAAATCTACTTATCGTAGCACAGATAAGGGCATGACGTAGGCTAACGTCACGTTCACTTGACTACGAGCAGCTGACCACAAAATATTTATAATTATTTGAAAAATAGACTTCCAAATTTACAATAAATAGACTTCCTGTGCAGAGTTTCTGACTCTCCAAGGAAGGTAGTTGTTTGGTTAAGAGGCATGGACCAGCCCATGAAATATTGTACAAATAGTAGATCACTTTTGAAATAGAATTGACTAATTCGCGAATAACTATATATCTAATTGGTGTAGTGGAATTTTAAAACTAAATCATGATATAATAAACAAAATTCCAATTGAATTAGTTTCGAAAAAAAAAGATTTAATGTAAAGCCGATTTAATTTAATGTGGCAAAATTCAAATTCCGTAGTATAAAATGCTATAGACTTACAATATACTACAGTATTCAATGCTATAAAAATAGGACATACGTGGGAATATTTCGAGTACTAAATAGACAATAGGAAACAAATGCATTTCCCAGGGAAGTACAAGTTAATATTTAGAACTGAATCGCTAAAGAATGAGAGTTGAAATTAATGAAATGAAGTACTGAAAGTTGCCATTTAAAAGTTTACTACTGTTTAAATCAAGTTCATAAGAACATTATTTTTATGAACGTATATATATATATTTAATAACTAGCAAACCTACCCGTCTTTGACGGAATCAAAAAATCGATTGTACTTCGTATACCAAAATATCATTAGAAATTATAGAATAGTAGAAAATACCATTATTAGTGTAGTGTTAAATAAATGCTTCTGTATACACCACATTAGATGTCTGTCCTTCAGGTTCATAGAAGACCAAAGAGTTTGGAACCTCTGACTCTTGAGCAAGCAAACCACAGTTGACCATTTGAAAAAAACTTGGTCTCATTCACTTCAATTCCTGCGTTAGATAAAGTTTACCCTTTCAACTTAGTTAACGTGATTGTGAAACAGAATCTGACGACACTTTGCAATCGTTTGAACGAAAACGGATAGTGGCTCGGAATCAGTGGTATGCGTGGTATACACACAGACTCCTCAATACCACACCCAGTCATAATGTCAGCCTCTATGAGAATCGTGTCCTTTTCACATTTCCCGAGGCACTCAAGTTTCGTAACATGAAATTTATTACTGATACTAAACGCAGCATGATGGTGCTCCTACTTTAAGTTTTTACTCATGAGCAGGCAGTCCAGGAGAAAGAAATTCATAGTCAAGACATTCAGTTGGATAATAAACTGCTTCCTCATCACTAAACACTCTTTACTGACTTGTATGTTCTTTCCTCGGTATGATATAGCGTAAGAACTTGTTTGTTGATTTTTCCTACCTGTTGATATTAAGGGCTGAGAATTGCTCGTTCACAAAACTATTTATTATTAATAGATAGTACATCCTCAACTCTGGGAAACACCTTTTCAATGATGTCAAGTACGCAATATATTCATATGTTCAAATGAAATTAAAATCAATAATACCTACTTGCCACATCTGTGTATTTTCAAAATAAACTTGTCTGCGAAGTGAGCAAAATACAGCTTAAAGTCCCATAACTTCGCTTCTGTACTGAATTATCAATCTATTTAGAGCCTATATTTTAAGTTAGGTATACACAAATCTAGTGTCAAAGTTTCAGCTCGCTATGTCTCATGGTGGCTGAGTTTACTTATGACAAACGTTTTTGCTTTAAACGTCCATAACTTCACTTCTACGTTTAATTTCCAATCAATTCAGAGCCTATATTGTAAGTTAGACATACACAAATCTACTGTAAAAGTTTCAGCTTGATATGTGTTATGGTGGCTGAGTTTACTTGTGACAAAATTTTTCTAAGGGTGGATTCGGGTTCTCCAATATATGAAACGATAGAAAACTTGAAATGAGTCAGTTCTAAGCAATGGACAGATAAAATCATTATTTTATTTATATAGATAATATAAGTAAATATTATACTATATAATATATTTTTAATATGAACATTAAATATTTTGTCTTGATCAAGAGTCAACTGTTGAAACATAATATTCAAATCCATTAAAATGGATTTAATGATTAATCCATTAATAAAGTATTTATTACAATATTTTTATCTATGTAATACTTATAAATAATTATTATTTATATAAATAAGTTAATCAAATATATACATTTATAAATTAATATATACTGCATAGCATAATAATATACTTATATTATCATTAAATATATATATATAAATGGATAAACTTTTAAATGGGAAACTCAGTACTTAATTTCATACATTTCAACCCTCAATTTTTAGCAATTCAATTCTAAATATCAGCTTGTACTTTCCTGGGAAATTAAGTACATACATTAGTTAATGCATTTTAACTTATTTCATTTTCCAGCATCATAACAATAGGGTTAACATACATTAATATTTAGCAATACGCATAAATTATAATTACAGCAATAATAAACCTGGAGTCAGATTTATTCAGACTTAGTACTTAGCCATAGTAATTTTATAAGATATACTCACGGACAGATAGTACCAAACGTAAAATATAAAATTCTATTTCTGATAACTGCGTTAAGCTTACAATGTCTTGAGGAAGCGTTAAGTTTGATTAAATGATATGGTTAATTTAATGATATATAAATTACTTAATTAACTATATCGGCATTAGTTTGAAATTCAATGGTACAGTTGGCTATTTGAAGGCACATAGATTACTTAATCAACATTTAATTAATTAAACTTGCTTTTGTAAATTAGAAGGGTTTTTAATTTGATTTTGGAGGCTTCCAGTTTATCCCTAGAGATAGAAATAAGGCATGACTTAAGAAAAGCGTTCTAGAGAGATAGGAAAAAGTATGACGTAGGGAAAACCTTATAACCTTCTGACATATTTGTTAAAAGGTCTGCCCTTTTAAACTCTGGGGTTCCTAAAGTACACTCTATATAGTAAACAGTCCAGTCTAGAGACAATCAATTCGAAGTGGAAAGCCTTCGAAATATAACAACAACTACTGAAAGACGAAATAAGAAGATATCTATTCACCAAAATTTACTAAGAAAAAGATAGCGAAAGATTATTCACATAAATATTCAATAAGAAACACTAAATTTAATATGTTACCTGCTACATAATTCTTAAACAATAAATTGGGCTACACAACTACTAAGCTTTAACAAATCTATTCTGAATGCATGTGTAAAAATTACTTTGTACGTACATAACCATACATGTAGATAACACAACTAGCTTACGCCATCCAATACTTTCTGACAGCTGCCGGTACTGGCCACTCAACCAGTGTTACCAAATGAATGTGCACAGTTTTGGCTAAAATTTATCCACAAAATGATTAAAATATATCATACCCTACAAAACTTTCGGTTTAATTAAACAACAAAAATAGTTAAATAATGCTACTAAAAAAATTGAAAACACTAAAAATAAATGGAAACGAACTTTAACCTTACATTTTATAGTAGAAGTTGTAATAAAGTTGATTTGTGAACAAATCAGATATCTCTTAGTCTTGATGGTTGATGAAGAGTATATTTACATAGCTCTTACAGCGTTCACAACAACCTCTGGTAGCACATAATCTTTTTAGCATTTGTTGCGACCTTGAAAACTAGCCTTTGTTGCTACCAATGAATTTACCATTTCCAGTTACATTTTGTTTCTTAATATGGATTTTAATATGTTCATGTTGATAAAGATTCGTTCAAACTCAGCGTTAGAGCTGAACATATAAGTGCATATGGTATCATAAAAACATTAAAGTATAGTTTCAAACATGTAAACAAATTATTAATATTTAGAAATTATGAAAAATAAATTTATATTTAATTACACTTCAATTGATGCTGCAGCAAAAAAATGAATATAAACAAAAACACTCGGGAACCCAGATTCTCAAAGCATGCTTCCAACAACCCAAAACAATACTCTCCCCGCTGGTTCTCGACCAGTTGCCATATCACTTCCCCCCTTTTAAGTGGAACGTTTATAATTATATATATATGATCAAACCACAATAAGAAATGGGAAAACAAGACTAAGATCTTTCAACCGTAACAAGCGGTCTTCGTTACGGTTGAAAGATCTTAGTTAAGTCAAAAACCCAACTGACGAAGACCGCTTGTTACGGTTGAAAGATCTTAGTCTTGTTTTCCCATTTCTTATTGTGGTTTGATCATTGATTGTTGTTTCACGTGTTTATGTGAAACCTTTTTATATATATATATATATATAGTTGGGGTCTGAAGCAAAACGAATCTTTCTGCCAGACCTAGTTTTCTGAGGATGCACAGGGGTCTCTTGTGGAGTATCTTCATTGTTTTGGGTATCACACTCCGTATTGTGTGCAACTTGTTCCATTGATGGTGGGTTGTTGAGGTCATCTTGAGGTGTAGAACATCTAGTCCTGCCGAGAGTCTTCTCTTTGAAGTATGACTCAGGTAAGATGGCAGGTTTAATTCGGTCTATAGGCACTACTTCTTTTCGACCACATGTGCGTAGAATCGTGAAAAACTTCTCGGATCTGTTGACAACAGGGAATGGGCCTTCATAAGGTACTTCCAGGGGATTCCTGACGCAATCAATGCGAAGCCATACGTGAATAACGGTGTTCATGGCAGGTGAGATGTAAGTAGATAGATAGTCGTGGTGGCTACCTGCAGACATAGTAGTGAAATCTATTTTTGCCATGTACTTAGCCATTTCTTTTAAGTAGTTGGTCATGTTAGACATAGTAGGTGAGCTGTTTGACTCAACTAAGGTTTTCGGGCAAAGTAGGGTAGAGCCTGTAACAGCAAAGATGGGTGAGTAGTCTGAGTCATTGGGAATAGTTCTAATTCCTAAGAGGACTACTGGTGTGGCCGTTAACCAATTCTCCTTACGTGCCTTGATGGTGGTCTTAAGTGTGCGATGGCAACACTCAATCATGCCTCGAGCCTGTGGCTGGTACGACGTGGTACGTAGACGATGGAATCCAACCACTGATGCTAACTCTTTGAACAACTCTGATTCAAACAGTGTGTCTCCACCAGTATGGACATGAAGTGGGAGACAAATTGGTATATCCAACCTTGGAAAAATGAAAACCCAACAGTTTTGGCTTCAATGTCTTCAAGGAGTATGACTTCGATCCTACACGTTGCTCTGTCAATCCAGGTAAGGACTTACCTATATTGGGAATAGAAGGTTTGACCTTCTATGGACAGATTCAAACCGGTTGGATGCAGGGCTGATGGTTTTCACAGGTGACTTAGTATGCTTGTTTATCTTTGAAGCTTGGCAAGACTCCATTCTTGTCTCCACTTCTTGTTATTGCGATCCATATCTGGCAAGAAGTATCTGCTTTTGATGAGACGTTGAGTCGATTTTGTATTTGGTTGGGATAGACCAACCAGCATGTCGAATATTGTTTTGCGGCAAGACATAGGGAGAAAAGGGCGAGGAATTATCATTGAATTGTCACACTAACGGTTTTTCCAAGATGTTGGTAAGACTGTAACTTGGGTTGGTAGGATATGCATTCTGCATCTTGTTTTTGTGCTTCGGCAATTGAGGAGAGGTCATACGTGTCAACAGAGACAGCATTAACACATCGAGAAAGGCAGTCTGCCACATTGTCTTGGCCGCTAATGTACTCAATGTTTGTAACGTATTCTGAGATAGCAGTCCAGTAGCGTTGTTGACGATCCGTTTTGGCTTCCTTCTGGCTGCGAAATGAGTCCACCAAAGGCTTATGACCTGTAAAGATGGTGGCCTCACGTCCTTCAAGTTGTCGTTTGAAGTGTATGACTGCTTCATATGCTGCTAACAGTTCACGGTCATATGTTGAGTATTGGGACTATGGTTGGGTAGATTTCTTTGAGAACAACTTTACAGGATTGCTTGTCCATCCACCACTTGATGAAGTGCTGCACCCATAGCATACTGTGAAACATCAGTAACTATGTGAAATATGTTAGAATTTGGGTTGATGAAGGACAACGTTGGGCATGATGACAGGATGTCTTGGATTTTCTGAAAAACAGCTATGCCATGTTCAGCTCATTTGGTAGTTTTATCTTCAGATTGCAGACGCATGATCTCTGACAAGGCCACAACAATATTGGCGAAGTCTGGAACCATTCGTCTGTAAAATCCAACCATCCCGAGGAAAATCCGAAGAGCATTTGCATCTTGTGGTAGGGGAATTCGTTGAATTTTATCTGCTTTTCTCTTTGGGGAACTCATACCTGAGGCATCAATATGGTGTCCAAGAAACTCGACGCCAGTTTTGGCGAATTCGCATTTTTCGATGGATATTTTCACATTGTTTATAGGCAAGATGCTAAATACTGTCTTTAAATCCTCGTATTGCTGGTCTTCATCCTCTGATGCCACTAAAATATCGTAAATGTACTGGAAAGATCAGCCTCTGAGCATAGTATCCATAAACTTTTGGAAGGTCGTACTCGCGTTACGTAGGCCAAAAGGCATATAACAATATTCAAAAGGACAAAAAGGTGTTGTGATTGCAGTCTTAAGTATGTTCTCCTCTTTCATAGGTATTTGATGTAGGCCCTCATGAGATCTATTTTGCTGAAAACTTTCTTCCCATGTAATCTGTCGCTAAAGCTCTCCATGTGGGGAATGGGATAGCGATCTACTTCTGTTATGATGTTGAGAGCACGGTAATTTCCACATGGTCTCCACTCGCCTGGTTTCTTCTTTGGAACGAGGTGTAGTGAGGAGCACCAAGAAGACATTGATGGTCGGATCACGCCTGCTTCTAGTAAAGCTTCAAATTCCTGTTTGGAGGCTTTATACTTATCTGGTGGTAAAGGTCGAACTCTCGCGAATGCAGGAGTCGAAATTCCCGTAACAAGGGAGAGTTGTACGGGAAAGTTGTACAGGACACTGTGCTGAAATACCATGGTGTTGGTTGGTCTGCAGAAGGTTCGGATAAGAATTTAGAAGATCGACAACCTAGGGTGGTAGAGAATTTAGAGGATTGTAAACCACAGACATGATGTTAGCATGGTATGGAGTTAGCTTTGCCTGAGAGGTTGTCTTTGGGTCCACCAGTACTCCTCCCTTGCAGTCTACAATCAATCCATAGTTTGCCAAGAAATCTGCTCCTATGATGGGACCAGTAGTTGCAGCTACCACAAAACTCCAGTGGGATGTTCTCCGAAGTTCATAGATATCAAACTGTGATTTAACTTCATCATGAACTTTTATAGGTTGACCACTGGCGTTGAGAGGCGAACTGCAGAAGTGTATAGGCAGTGACCACTAGTTAGATCTGGGGGCAGTAAAGACATGCTGGCACCAGTATCCACCAGAAAATTCGCCTTTGTTGTTCCGATCCTTACTGCACCATCAACCAGGTGCAGGCCAGTCGTCGCACATTCCTGAGCCTGCACTCCTAGTTTTCCGCTGAAGCCCTCCTGCTGGTAGTCGACGGATGGGGTGATGATGGTCTTGAAGAGGGAGTATTTTGAAGTCATTGGGTTTATTAGGCCACTTGCACCAGGGCCTGCAGGACCTGGCAGTGAGATTAAAGAAGATGTGTGCACAGCATACCTGTGGTCGCTGGTATGGGTAATATGAACACAGTCCGGAGAACTGGTATGCTGCTTTACGGGATTGAGAAGTGTTCATTTGTAACCTTTGCTCAGAGTGAAAGCTATGGTGGTTTGATCTTTCACCGATGGATGAGGATCTGGACCGCTGAAATGGTTCAGTATTAATGGCATTGCACTGCTGACTCGCCAATGGCATTAATTCGTCTGCAAGACGTCCGAGTTGTTGCTGTGACAAGTCTTTATGAGAGGCAAGTAGTGGGGAGATGGTGGAGGGTAGGGCTTGTAGGGATTGATGGATGATTAGGTCATTGCCCACTCCAGCTTGAGCTCCCATCTGCATTCCATTGAGGTATATTGACGGTCTTCCTGTCATTGTTTTCTTGGAAATTAGCTTTTCGAAAGCTCCGGTTTGGTTAGTTCATCCAAGCTAATAATATGATCTTTAATGGCCGTAAAGTTGCTGGAATCTAACACGTGCACAGATATTCTACTACCACATCTGATGGTGGTCCGGAGAAGCACATGGTAGAATTTCGTCGTCTCTGATGTTATGTAGTTTAAATGGGCCTTCATGACCTCGAATCACCCTTTCACAGAGTTTTCCATGAAAGTTGGAGCCTTGATGGAAGCTCGCTGGATTGGTACTTAGGGTTCGTTGTCCATGATTGTTGTGTTCATCACGTCAGGGTAACCAATTTAGAGATTATGAAAAACAATATATATATTTAATTACACTTCAATTGATGTTGGAGCAAAAATCGAACATAAACAAAAACACTAGGGAACTCAAATTCTCAAAGCAAGCTTCCAATAAACAAAAAAAAACCTTCCCCGCTGGCCCTTGACCAGTGTTGCCACAAATAGTATAACGTACATAATGTATAAGTAATATAAATAAGATACAGTGATCAAACCACAATGTGAAAATGGGAAAACAAGACTAAGATCTTTCAAACGTAACAAGCGGTCTGTGTTTCTTCATGTCAATAAGAAGTTATAATGTTGGGAGGAAAAAAATTTAATAAAAATATGTAATCGCAGATAATATTCCTTTATTGGTTTTTATTTTTAACAATAGAAAATTAGTTATAATAATAATATATGATTTATATGTATGATCAAGTTATTTGCTGCTATTCTCCAGCAAAGGATATGAAATATTAAACAATTTATGTGGAATCATTCATAAGGATTAAGAAAATAGTTCCTACATGTGAGAGTTCTTCCTAAAGTACTCAAATATACTGCTAAAGCTCTGAACATCGACTTTGCAAGCTCAGTATTTATTTTGGCTTGCCTTTTAGCTGAATCAAAACCAAATACATTGAAGTCATTAAGGACGCGGTTGACTGTTCCGGTTATTTGCCGTTTCTCATCTTCACTTAGACTTTCAATGCATTCGTAGAGACTTTCATAGAGTACAGATTCTAACACCCCACTCACGAAACAGCCAGATATCACAGCTGAAAGATAAGAAATTAACATTCAGAATTTTGATACAATTATTAAGTATACAATTATGTCGTAAATTAACGTTTGAAATATGTGTATCTGACTCCAATTTGGACGGTCTGGGTTGAGATGAACACTCACCAGTTCTTCTTTGACATATGTTACATAGGCACTCGGCATATTTTATCATTAAATACGACTAGCAGAAATATCCGCGTTGCCCGGGCCTACACAAAATTTCAAAATAAAAGAAAAACATCTATATCAAAGTTTTTAAGTTTATTTTTCTAAAATAAATGATGAGCTAATTCTTACTAAACAAAAGTTTTACAAAAGAATCATACAAAGAAGATATTCTGAAAATAGATTGATAAAGAACTTTAGGAAATCTGAATCAAACAACTTGAAACAAAATCCTAAATATGTATACATAAATGAGATATTCTTAACAAACATTTTCTAAATTCTATAGGAAAATGACATTCTGAAATTCAAAATTTAAAGAATTCACAATGTAAATACACTATATTAAGTCAACACCTCCTTATAAACTATATTCTTAGTTTTTCCTTCTGGTGGAAGAATAAAAAGATTACTTGGGTTTCCTACACTGGAACATCCAACATATAGTTGACCATGTGAAAAGCATGGATTTTCCAATTGTAGTCCCGCAACTGCAAGTGTTTGTCATTGGGATTTATTTATAATAAATACTCTGGTAAAAGAGTGGCTGCTATTCCAGACGATGCTACAGCTAATGCAATAAGTTTTTGTGGTCGTACTTTAGCCAATAATGATGAAATAAGAAATGTTTTCCCAGTTCCTCCAAGAGCATCAATGAGAAATAGTCCTCCTTTTTTGTACCTTACCTTACTTATTTCCCAATAATAGTCTTTTTAAAGGCTCTGGTGGTTCAGATAGAAGTTTTCGTTTGACCTTACCTGATGAGCAACATATTCCTGGAGGTTCATTTTTCCAATTCATAGCCCCACAAAGTGTGTAAATAACATTCATAGACGAAATTTGAATGAATGGTTCTCCAGAATAATCATGATCTTTATCATAGTTAACTGCAGCTTCATTCCATTCTGCTACTACTCGAAACCTCAAACTTAATGTTATTACAAGTTTATTCTGTAGTCTTTCATCTCGTTGTTCCTCTGATTCTTCTCTTCTGGCTATCGTATGTCTGTCTCTATCTGATTGTAGTCTTTCATCTCTTTGTTTCTCTGATTCTTCTCCTCTGACTATCGTATGTCTGTCTCTATCTGATTGTAGTCTTTCATCTCTTTGTTCCTCTGATTCTTCTCCTCTGACTATCGTATCTCTGTCTCTATCTGATTGTAGTCTTTCATCTCTTTGTTCCTCTGATTCTTCTCCTCTGACTATCGTATGTCTGTCTCTACCTGATTGTAGTCTTTCATCTCTTTGTTCCTCTGATTCTCCTCCTCTGACTATCGTATCTCTGTCTCTATCTGATTGTAGTCTTTCATCTCTTTGTTCCTCTGATTCTTCTCCTCTGACTATCGTATGTCTGTCTCTACCTGATTGTAGTCTTTCATCTCTTTGTTCCTCTGATTCTTCTCCTCTGACTATCGTATGTCTGTCTCTATCTGATTGTAGTCTTTCATCTCTTTGTTCCTCTGATTCTTCTCCTCTGACTATCGTATGTCTGCCTCTATCTGATTGTAGTTTTTCATCTATTGTTCCTCTGATTCTTTTCTTCTGGCTATCGTATGTCTGTCTCTACCTGATTGTAGTCTTTCATCTCGTTGTTCCTCTGATTCTTCTCTTCTGGTTATCGTATGTCTGTCTCTATCTGATTGTAGTCTTTCATCTCTTTGTTCCTCTGATTCTTCTCCTCTGGCTATCGTATGTCTGTCTCTATCTGATTGTAGTCTTTCAGATCTTCTTAATGGTGTTTCCTCCCTCCTTGCTGCTGCATGCCTATTTCTGTCATTTTCCAGCCTCCTACATCTTTGCTCTTCTGTTTCTGATTGCCTATGTTTATTCATTCTTTGAGATGCTGGAGATTTTCTTCCAAAAGATATTCTCCTTTTAAGTGGCATAATACCAAATGTACTAACAATAACTTTTAAACAGCAATTGTACAAAGCAATTTCAAACTGCAGGTAAATGTTAAACAGCCAACAAACTAAAAATAAAATAACTTTCCAATTTCTAAGAAAAGGAAGGATTTTTAATATTTTCTAGCAAAGTCAGGGTATATTTTCATTGGTATAAATACTTTGAACTAAAATGATTAGCTAATATTCATTCCTGTTAGTAAAACTATTCGAAAGTAAAAATTTAAAAATGTAACGTGATAATAAATAAATTCGGTAATATCATTGTTCTAAAAACTTAATTTGGTCAATAAAATACTACATACCAAGTTTTATTGATATTGGTCAAAAGATCTCTGAATGCTATAACAGATAACAGACAGACAAACAAACAAAAATTATATATAGATTAAATACATATATATTAATAATACATTCATAAACACATAATTCCATCTGTGGTTTGCTGTAACCAGTAGCCAAAAGAGTATCAAACTCCTCTTTATTTACTAACTGTGTTCCGGAGACACAAGATATATATCAACGTCCAAACCACAAGAAGAAATGAGAAAAAAAGACTAAGATCTTTCAACCCTAACAAGCAGTTTTTGTCAGAGTCAAACATTTTCATTTTTCCAATTTATTTATTTACTTAATGAAATTCTTCCTCATTGAATTTTCTAAATAGTGATAATAATCACTACGAGTTTTATAGAATAAGGTGGAATGATCTCGGGGGACACAATATTTGATAAACACATAGAACAGCGATATAAAGTACAAATTTATGATTTAATCAGAGAAGGAATCTATGAAAGTAAGTTTCAAATTTTGAAAACAATAAAAAGTCATTTTATCAACAAAAAAAAAAACAATTTTGACTTATGATTGAAAGTGAAAGCTTTTGAGAAGGCAAAAATCTTATTCTTAAGTTTTTAATATTTCGCATTAAAGAAATTCATTTTAAATAATTTCAATCTATTTACGTTTATGACGTCATACACTTGTCAATTAAGGCGTGATTCCAATATATCGATACACAAACCGTTAATATGCCGCATTTATTTCAAGCCACCATTTTACACCTACTACCCTATTCTACATAGAAATGTAGGTGTAAAATGGCGGCTTGAAATAAATCCGGCATATTGACGGTTTGTGTATCGATATATTGGAATCACGCCTTAATTGACAAGTGTATGACGTCATAAACGTAAATAAATTGAAATTATTTAAAATGAATTTCTTTAATGCGAAATATTAAAAACTTAAGAATAAGATAATATAAAGGTTATAAAATAGGATGGGAGGGAGGTATGAAATAGTAAAAGACAATGTGTATACGAGATACTATTATAAAATTTGTTGATGACATGCGCAAATGACATGGACTGACTCCAATATTAATAGTAGATATCGATATCGATACCCAACCGACTGTCTCAGCTGTTAATAGTAGTAAGGATATCGATATCCAATCGACAGACTCAACCAAGAAAGTAAAACATATGTATTCCAACTTCAACTGCAACAAGAACAATAAAACAGAATCAGGTCAGGTGTAAAAATAAATAACATTACTACTTTTTGTCCCTATAAAATAAAGTATTAAAATATACCATAGTATTAAATTTCAATTTCTATATAGATACCTGCTGCTACTCCATTATCTCGATTTAGGAAACCGGAGAGAGCCGATCCAGCCAATTTAACCGCAGTGCCCATATTTGTTATGTCTATAGCAACATTATCATTTCTAAATAGTATTTTAAGAATTTGTACTGCTTCTTCATGATTCAACATTATTATCTCCAACCCCTATATTTACTGTAACAGAAATAATTTAATGAATCAATTAGAAATTGAGAAATAAAACAAACTATATTTACATATCTCTCTCTATAACTGTTTACCCTCAGAGTTAACTATGAACTCAACATAACAAAGCACCCTTTGGGTTTAAAATCCTATGGATTTATTCGGCAAGAACAGATTATAGACGCTATACAGGCTAGGGTGAACTATACGGTCCCCAGCGTTTACAGGGACGGATCTTTATGTTAACGCTCTCAGATGTATACACTCATGACAAGTGGTTTACCTGAGAGATGGATCTTACAGAGTTCTAGCTGTTTTTCTGTTATGCTTTGAAATGAAACAATTTTTTATTTCATTAATGACCCTGAGTCCTGCATTTAAAGCAGAGATACAACATTCACGGATACTAAATGCTCATTAAATACGAATCAAACTAACTAGCAATGATATTTTTAATATTTCCTACGATTCTCATATTATTAATCAATTTAATTTCCTTGACCTTTGCAAACATGACGCAACTCATTCGTGAGACACTATTTCAAAAGAATTTGTAAAGTCGTCTATGGAATTTATTATCTGTGCTTTTCCCTTTGTCTATATCTAATTCTATGTAAGCCTTGATCCAATGAGATTGGTTAAAAGTTAACACTATTTTAACCGATTATGATACCAATTCATGATCTAGAACTTATTTAATACAGACGAAATGAAAGAAATAATATTTTTTAATGTAACCACAAGTTTTTTCTTTTACGTCGTATATTTGAATTTTTTTTAGGAAAAAGGAATTTTTTTTGGGCATCCACCTACCTCTATGCAGCAAAGTTATCTTACAGTCAGTCAGCACGTGCAACGGTGGATAGATTTCAAGGCATATACATTACAACTATAAAATTTGAGTTGGTTAGTTTTGGTATTTAGAAGAGGACTTGTTACTAATTGAAAAGTAATCAATTAATTATAAACTTAATTTGGTTTGTTTCCATAATTATGAAATTGATTTAGAAGAGGGCTTATTACTAATTTAAAAGTAATCAATTAATAGTAAAATGAATTTTGGTTGGTTTTCAAACAAAACAAACAGACAGTAACAAAACAATAAAAAAGAGTAAAAAAAAATAAAAGAAATTAAGGGAAAACAAAAACCTAGAAAAATTATTACCTTGTTTTAGAGAAAACACTATTTAACCTCCAGTATTTATCTAGCAGTCATAACTGTACGAAGGTTACATAACCATAAAAACAGATAACAATTCCAGTCTTAGTTTTCTGTTGGTTGGTATTCCGTGGATGAATTTGTCTTGCTTTACTTATGTCGTTAATAATTTGTTTTTTAGCCTTGAAGATACCAAACAACTTTTGGCGAAACATCGGCATATAATCAGGAGTTGCATTTTTATGACAAAAATCCTCAAGAACCCCTTCTGTGAATTTGATATTATGTTTACATATAGTAAAGTTAAGTATAGGCGACTTTAGATTTTTTTTTTATTATTTTTGGCCGGTCTGTTAGTATGAAACAATTTTAATTGATCTGCAAAATATTAAAATTCTGTATTTGAGATTCCGTTTTATTAACATGTCTTGTTAATTGTAAGTTGCTGGCCCTAGTGGGGCCTTGCAGCTATACCACAGGCTGTATCGGATTTATTTTCCACGTGGTTCTTTGAACCGGGGGCTCAAGGGCCACTGACTTTACCTGCAGCTGAGCAGATTGAGTAGGATCTTTGGTCCGGAGTTCGATCCGAAACTCTTAAAACAGTTGGTACTACGGGCGGCGGGGACCCATGGAGGAGTTTTCTTTCCATTCCGCCAACTGAGGTTGGACTCGTAGTGGCTGTTGGTTCCCACCCAAGTTGGGTAGACCCTAGGATCGCTGTGTGAGGAGCACAAATTCCTCAGGCGGATGCCTGCTTAGCATACTGGGAGGTAGAGCCTCAAACCTCTACCGGTAGGAACGGACAACGATCTCGGCTAAGTGGGCTGGAATACTGGTAGTTGCTTTATAGACACCTTGGCTTTTGACGGGCTACTCAGAGTGGGGACGACCAGATACACCCTTTATTTTGAAGAGAGAGAATGGATCTCTCTTTATAATAATAATCATAAAACCCGGACCTTGCCAGGTGGCGTTTAGCCATCGAGAGATTTTAATCTCTCCATTTATATGTTTGCGAGGTACTAAGATGAAGATTTATATGTTTGCTCCCCACGATGAGGCCCTGATAAACCAAATTAACTATCATTGCAACCCCTGGACCCGGGGTAACGGGCATTTTCCCTCTTCGGAGGGAGACGACCGAGTCCTTAAGGACACTATGGTAGTCTTAAACCTGTAAGGAGTAGTAGGATCCTGACCATCTGAGTTTACACTAAGTTGAGCAATCAATAAATCCAAATTAAAATTCGTTAAGTTTGATGTTAATGAAATGAAGTTAAATTTATTGATTTAAATCATTCGATGAATGATTTATGCTATTCGTTTATTTGTAATAACATTGATAACACATGAAAGCAGATTCAAGATACATTTGGCTTTGATATTTTTTACATAATTTAAAAATTCATGACTTTTGCAAAACAATTATATTTTATAAAATACGAACTACATTTAAAGACTTTATTAGTAAGCAATTTTTAATTTCAGGATTCGAAGACTGACAAACAATATGGAGAAATTTGAAAAATTACAAATTACTGAGTTGAAGTTTTAACACCATTTGTCATTGGAAATTTATTAGTAGCTTTAGAAGGCCCAGGTTGAAAGTCATGGTGACTGTCTTCTGAGAAGCTTAGATAGCATAATTTGCTTGTTCCAAGTAATCTGCACTGTATAGAGTTGGATATTACAGGTAACCTGTATACTATATAGGATAGGCAGGATCTACTTAATCCATGTAGTTTTAGTTATGATAGTACCATAGTATCAATAAGGGATTCGCTCATCCCCCCAAAAGAGGAATTCTCATTTCCCTGGGACCAGGGATGGCTCACTTCTAGAGTGAGTACCAGTAATAAAGTCCACCAGCCAGTTCAGTTTATGGATACTGTTCACATAGCGACGCCCTTCAACCATAAGTCTACCCTTCCAAGGTGAGGAACCACAGCCACCACGTGGCCAACACTAATGGCGGGACATGGGAAACCTATAAGAGGCTCCCCATGGGGCACCTCGCCCTCTTGGTACTAACAGTATTTTAAGAGTTCTTGGGTAGACTCCGGACCATAGGATCCTACTGAGCCTGCCTTGGCTGCAGGTTATGTCAGTGGCCCCTCTCGAGATGAGGACGCCGACAGATAGGCAAATGGGAATCATGGTGTCTGCCTTCCCACGAAGAAAACCCTCCATAGAGTAGGGCTCCTGTGCCCTTGTGAGAGCAGTAACCTATATAAACACAGTCATGTTGTGCTTAACAATCATTTGCCATTTCCTTGTTGTAGCCACCATCCAGCTTAGTCTGACATCGCAGCATTTAACAGCCAGTTGAAATCTGTGGACGAGGTTTGCTATATCAATCCACTAGCGGCCAAACCAGACCCATACCTGTTTACTCATCTCTGCTGGCTCTTATTTTAATGATGTCTTCGGAGGAAACCTTCCAAAACTGAAAGCCCTAAGGAACCTTCACAAACAAATAATGAAAGGCTGCGAAGAAGTTGAGCATCCATTTTACAGTTGAGCATGCATATCTATTGTTCAGATCTTTATGAATTGCTTTTGTTTATGTGTTTGTAACATCATTTACGAAAAATATCTTTATTTTTATATGAACCAAATTTATTTGATCCTGCCTCCCTAGCTCCCCATTTATAGTTCGAATTAACAATACTTTCTATTTAAATAATTATATTCGAAAATAATTATTTTCTAATTTACTGGATTTAAAATAAAAATTATTAAATTTGTATTTAGCTTGATTAAATTATCAGGGTATGATGATTGTAGATAAGTTTATATTGATGTCTATATCAGGGGTTGCCAACCAGAGGTCCACAATAGAATTTCAAGAGGTCCATAGAGATACCTACTTATTTTTAAATTTATTATACTGAAATTAGGATGCTTAAATTATTAAAAAAAATCATATAACTGGTCACAACTGAACTGGAGTGAAATACATTTATTTATTCCCACTGGGGTAAAACGATAATACAAAGTCTCCACAGAAAAGATGTTTTTTATTCAAACTATACGTTTGAAACACTTCGTTTTCATCATCAGGTAAACTGTGAGCACAGAGCAGGAAACTGTCGAAATGAGATAACAACAAGAGAGAATCATGTTAAGAAATAAAGAGTTGGTAAATATGAGGAGGTCGATACTTCCTGGACTGGCAGGAAGAGCCACCCAAAGGTGGAATGATGCTTATACAGACAGACTTATTTAGTACTGTCTTACAGATTTCCGTCATGGGGTTCTTGAAAGGTGATGTTCTAAGTCTTGAATATAGTTTGTCATTTAAAGCTGAAATATGCCGAGTGCCTATGTGACATGTCAAAGAAGTACTGGTGAGTGTTCATCTCAACCCAGACCGTCCAAATTGCAGTCAGATACATTTATTTCAAAGATGAATTTTTTGCTGTAGAGTGTGGAGATCTTTGTGTAGTCAGTTAATTCTAAAAATTTAACTTAGTTGATGTTAGTTAACTTGCGATGTAAATGTTTATACATTTAGCCGATTATTTCTGCACATTAGGCAAACAAACAGTTGTTTGTTGTATGTATAATTTACATAGAGAAATCTAATAAACAGGCTTAGTCATACATATGAATAGTGTACTTTTATTATAATTAATAATCTATTTTTGTATGCAAAAGATGTACGAGGATAATCTACTTTTTTTTTTTTTTTTTTAATAGTAATGTTGTTTCCTCTCAAGATCATACTATTAAATCGTTCATTCACCAACATTCCGGAAAGGATCTTATTCAAATTTGCATCTTGTAGTTTAGATAAACTCTAGAGTATAACAAGTTTTCCAGAGGTTATAGATATAGACATATTCCAAATGCTCCCTCAACCCATGAAGCAGCTTCATACATTACCAAGTACTAATTACTTTGTAAGCAGTATTCAGTCAATAAGATAACTTTTTTAGTACAATATGAAAAATGTAGTACATAATGCAAAAGATTGTATTATGCACTACAAAAAGTTGGTCAATAATGATTTTAAATGTGAGTTTTATAATATAAAAAAATACTGTTGTATTGGTTTATTCAATACATAAAAGGAACAGAGTGGTTATTAATTGTATATATATATATATATATGTATAGGTGTGTTATCTAATCGGGATTCGGACAAATTTTCTAGGTTCAAAAATCAAACTCTCATTACCGACGTTTCGGTTTTATTTTAAAACCTTTTTAATAGAAAGAAGTAAGAATTTTCTTAGTTAAAAAAATACTTACTTCTGCCTATGAAAAATAAAACCGAAACGTCGGCAATGAGAGTTTGATTTTTGAACCTAGAAAATTTGACCGAATCCCGATTAGATAACACACCTATTCTATCAAACGTTTGATATATTATTGAATCTGTTATATATATATACTTATAAAATTAAGAAATTATCGAAAACGGCCTATAAAAGTTGGGAAACAAAAAAAATTTCATATAAAATAGAAAAGCAGTCTGGAGTTTTTGTTAGTATCATTAGGAGATAAAAGAAGGATCGAAGAACACCGACGAAGGACGCTTAGTGATCTGATATACAGCCCATTTGTTTTGGAGCAAAAGAAAATATACATTATAAGTATATCCATGATAACCAATTTATTATAACTCTATTGTCTATCAACAAATATAATAACAATATATAACATTTTATTACAACATTTAATACTTATTTCAAATGAGTCCCATTGATAACCGCCGATAATATACAGGATACAAGTACATAATTTATTTATAACGACTTGAATACTCAATAATATCACCACACAAACAATTTGTCTTTTTATAATATTACTTAGAATAATGATAAATAATTTTAATAAATGGAAAGAATTAATAAGTGAAAAAATATAATGAAGCTTGAAATTATTGGGAAAGGAGAAGTAAGAGCAGTTAGGAGGGATGAAGGGGAGCAGTATATTTACAAAAGGTTGACTTGAATTGTTAGAAGTCAGCAGGGTTGTACATGGGAGGCATTGATGGTGGCTGGTGTCCCATCTGTAACAAAACATGGAGGAGTAAGTGAGAAACTGATATGTCTGAGTAAGAGTGAACAAGGCCAAGACAAACTTAAAGCTAGCTGAAACCCACAACAGTCTGGCTGGCATAGGTGCCAATTTGAGGCTCACTTAAAATAAATTTATCTTAATTAACCCCCATGGTCATGATGACAGTATGAGAGTGTAGCTAAAGGTGATGGGAATTAATTTAATTTCTATATCAAGTCAGCTGGAAAGTAAACTTGTAGTCAAGGGCCCCCAAAATCTGCTAAAGGAACTGCCATAGAAAAGGACAATGAAATGATAAGAATAGTTTATGGGGAGAATAACTGTTTTTGGATGGATGTGCCATGAGTTTACAGTGCTGTACAAATTAAATATAGTTTATAATACGAATTTATGTCCATGCATTGTCCAGTCCCTGAGAAGTCATGGTTCAAGAGAAGTTTCCAAACACCATTTACCCTTCACTTGTCCATTAACTACGCATCTACCTTGATTCTTAATTACTGACATACCAATGTATGTGCTAATTGTAATGATTGATTAAGATTCGCAGACTTCAGTTTTCTCAAATATGTAAGACCAGATCAGTATGCTGTTATAAAAAAAAAGAAACTTTTACTCATGATTTGTTACACGAAAATAATATTTTAAACATTCAACGATACCTACAATAAATCCGTCAATGACTGACCTAATTAATAGATCAACTTGGAATAGTTACTTGGCTAAAAGTGGAAACTGCTCCACTGCTCCTCTCGGATAATTTAATATAGAAAGATACTTTGTATTAAATTATTTTATTATTAAATTCATTTAGTTATCTCACGTAGAATGTGTATCACATTTCATGTAATGTACCAGAGTTGTTGCTTTATCTCAGCTTCCCTAACAGATTTTCCTAAATGATCCCTTGAGAGTTCTCTTATCATCTCCGGTAGGACCCGCAATGATTCGTAAGAGATGATTTCCTTCCCAAAACGATTAAAGGAATGTGGTTGGAACAGCCACTTTGGCATCATCAGAAAAACGTCAAAAACAGACTTTTGAAACCTCAAAACATGTTAATCTTCAAAATCTCGAGACAGACTTTTTCATAATGGTTATATTTTTACTTACGGTAAATTAAGGAGTATACTATTTGTTTACAGTCTAATATTCACCTGTCAGTGATGCACATGGCTTTCAATATAGGTTTGAGTAATACTGACAACACTCAAAAGTTTAATTACAGAACTTTATGCAAGAAAGAGTTCTAACTTTAACCTTTTCTTCTGGTTGGTTCAAACATTCTGAATTTGTTAGTAAAGTTTACCTCATCTTTGAAAAAGTTCAAATAAGGAATGAACGAATAAAATAAAATGAGACTCTACTCAAAAAATAAGAAACTGACAAAAATATTTTGTTATGCTAACGGAAGTTGCAAAAATAATTCGCATATAACACTGCAGATAACACTGAGGAAATAAAACCTCAATGCATAATTTTTTGGACCGGTTATTTGTCCTATAAATATCTACTTATGTCTGAATTGAATTCTAAATGACAAATCATAAAATACAATACTACAAGAAATCTCAGGCAAAGTACAAAACCATGTAAAAGAATGACATGCGTGTTGATTTTAAATTTTCAGTGAAAATAACAAATTAACATAAAACATGCAACAAAGATGATGTGACAAATAATAATGTTTAGTTAAGATGAATGTTACCTTTTACTAAGGGTGAAGAGGAGGTCTTTGGGCCATATAATGGTGGACTTCCATACTCAGGGAGCTCATAGAACTTGACCTGGAGAGCTAAAGCGCATGCTTGGTAAGCGACTTGAGAAATGACTATGCCGGCACAGCAAGCGAGGAGCTTGAGTGCAAGGCGTCCATCACCAGTAATTACAAATCAGATAAGAGCTACTTGAATGAGTAGTCAGTTCAGGTGGCACTTGGATTGCCCTGCCGTCCATCACCAGTAGCTAAAGAATGTGACCTTTGAGGGCTATTCATGTCAGGTGGCGAATGTCGGGCGTTAGTTATGAAGAGTGATTAGACAGGTTAAATAGACCTCAGAGTGCACGGCCGTCCAACACCAAATGTGATAGAATGAGGTGTTACAAATTAGCTGGTTAGGTTAGGCGGCGTTTGGATTAATCGGCCGTCAGCACTAGATGTTACAGAATAAAATAAGAGGGAAATGGTGGGTAATCAGGTCACGTGGACCGAGGACTCTGCGACGGTCCAGCACCAATGGTTGTACAATGATGGATTAGATGAACTTTTAGAGGGTACACAATGTAGTTGACATTTCATAAGGGGCATATCGGTTATTATACAAATACCTATCTAGGTACTGTGTTTTCAGTACAAAATTTATATTCAAGGGTGAATTATGTTAGTTATTCATATTTTAAGACACTATTCTTTACTTTGTATACTAAACAGCATAAACTCCTTTACGTTGTCCAAAGCTTGAAAGAGATTTATTATAATATAATTACCTGTAATATAATAAATATTATAAGGATTGAAATTTTCTTTGTACTTTGGGAACTCTATTGGGCTATCACCTCTACTGATGATTATTAATTTACCTCAGAGATTTTGGGAACGACCTCTATTGGAAGTAAATGACTAGATTAATATTAGATGACTGAAGGAGCATATGGTTTGTTGCTAACCTATTCTTGCCTCATTCATATTATCTTGGTATGTTCTCGGATTTCATCACACTAGTAATCCTTATATATTCTCTTTGGATTCTCTTTCTTTTTCCTGGGATCTTTGTAACAGAAAATTTTAACTTAAGTTGAATAAGTTAAGTCACACAATATTAATTTGAATTTCACAATTGTAATATTTCGATTTATTCTAAACTTTGATCATTTATTGTGTATATCATTGGTAAAGTTTTTGATAGCCAGAGAAGTAAATCTGAATGGTTTCACATTGTTTTATTTTATTTTAATTTCATGCATGTATTATCCTGATTTATTTTCAACTTTGATAATTTATTGTGTTTAACCCTTATTAAACACTTCCTAATTAATGGATTTCAATTGGCCAGCAAGTATTAAGCTCAAAGGTTTCACGTTCTTTTGTTTGAATCCAATTTCATCGCGTATTTTTCTGATTTATTCAGCTTAGGCATTTTATTGTGTTAACCATTAGCTTAACTTTTTCATTAAATATTTATATTGCCCAAAGTGCTATAAATTAATGCGAGAGTGAATAAATTTTACGTTATATACTTATCACCTACACCGTCAAGAATGTATTCCCGCCATTTGTAGTCAGTATTTATAGTTCTTTAAAGGAACCTAAACCTCTGAGTGCCGAGCAAATAGTAGGCCTTTTCTTTTGATTTCATGTTTCGTAATATTATCTGTATATATTATTATAGGTGGGTTACAGAGCCCTCTGACACCCAGTTATCCCTGCCTATTTAATCCTAATAGCAGTAAAAGAGAACCGCATAAGAAAAGGATGATTTGTAAAAGTTAACATCTGAAGCAAACCCTTTCAAAAATACCCTTTCAGGAATCTAACAGCGATGAACTCTAGGAGGCAAAGAAAAAGAATGGAACATTATAGGCAGGCAGGAGCTTATGCACGATACCCAAAGTAGGTATTACCACGAAGAGAACATAAGCAGACCCGAGCCCTGCTACCCAAATAATAGAGATTATATGACCACTAATACCACAGATGTTATTAACATACATTACGAATTTACTAATAATGTAAGTAATAATTAGTTGTAAATGAACGTATAAGTCTCCTTACTTAATATTTGGACAACAGTATCAAATTATTCATTAATACTTAATTAAAGGCCAATATCAAAAAGAAATATTTTTTCTTATTGTCTTGAAGGTTTGTAATGTAGGACTACCGTGACAAAGAACCATATATTCGCAAAAAAAAAAGTTTATTTTTTTGGTTACTTTAATGTTTACTTTACTTTATATCACTTTTTTATTGTTTAGTTTTGGTTAAAACAACATAAATGTGTTAGTATTCTTCTGGCCTTAAAAAAAATATGTTTTGTAACATAATGTAGCTATAGCCGTATTAAAATCGTTATATGATAAACTGTTTGTGCTTACAGTATTCAAAGTAGGTTCAGCTGATTGAAAGCCATGTAAGCTATAACGTTTGGCTAACGTGACTGTCACTTAGATTAGCTTAGTGCTGACTTTATATGTTTATGATTTGATCAATATTTTTTTTTAAAAAAATTCTAAACTAAAACAGTTCTCAATAAACAAAAGTGACGCGATCCACTTTTTCATTTTAGCTGATGATCTCCAACTAAGAGCTGTTTCACGAAAAAAGAGGAAATCAAAAGGATGTCAATTTCTTTTAAGTAAATAGTTAGTGAGTGTAATTAACTTTAAAAAGGAGTAAATAACTTAGTAAAGTTTACGAACTTTGCTAATGAGAAGTTAAAATGTTGATTGCTTGTTATCATTCTCTGAGCAAATCATTTAACACAGGACGACTAAAACTGCCCTAACGGGACCATGTATACTCCTCCATCAGTGGTCTCCAAACTACGTCCTATAGCCAGTGTCTGACCACGAAGTCAGTTCATCCGAACTAAGGTTTGGGATGTCTGTTCACTCAGAGCAGGACCTGAATCGGGAGGTCAGTTCTTCCTAACAACGGTCAGAATCCAAACAGCCGAGTACGTTCATACGGACCAGGGACAGTATTCAGCCTTCAAGGCAGCTCACTGCAGTCATGTAGTCACATCCCGCAGCTACAATCTTCCACTCAAACTAGCTCTTTGTCTTTAACTTTAATTCTCTTGTTTAACTCTAGTCTTTGATTAAACTTCTTCGTAATCAAAGAACCTCTTATTTATATAACCATAAGGTTATTGTAATTCATTATGACATTTTTTTTTAAAATACATTTATGTAAAAAAGTCAAAAACATATTACAAAATACATGAAAATTCAAATAAGGTAATCACTATGTAAAAGAAATATTGATTTTTTAAAGTTTAGTTTTAATATAAAAAAAATATTCATACTAGGATAATAGATAATACTAAGTCTCCACACAAAAGAAGTTTTTGTAATTCAAACTACGCGTTTCGAACACTTCGTGTTCATCATCAGGTAAACATCCAATAGAAGAAGTGGAGGATCAACAACCGTCAAACGTTCAGTCTAGAACGTGTGTCAAATTACTATTAAGAATAGTTGGCATGTTGCCGAATAAGAGAGTGGTGGCTTCGATGGTATAACAAAAAAACCGGATTTTCAGTGGAAATCAAACCAGTTATTATCTTTTAGCCTAATGTTTCTGCCCATACTCTGATTTCGCCAGGGTTTCTTTCTAATATGGAAATATAAATGCCAACGTGATTTTCATTTAGTATGAGAAAATCACAAAATACGCATCATAAACTTAAATGATATAATAACATCCAGATTTTTATGTCAGTTGATTGACTATCACACTAAGCACACTTGTGCCTTTGCTTCGAAAACAGTATATACAACAGATTCAGAGCAAGGGTTCTCGAGGATTTTGGTCAATAAAAAATTCAGCTAGTTAATCTCTGCCGACGTTTCGCCAAAGGTTGTTTGGCATTATCAAGGCTAAAAAACAATTTATTGAAACGACATAAGTAAAGCAAAAACCAATTCTTCTACGGTATACCAATTAACATAAAACAAAAAGGACAAACAAAAATTCATAAGCAGGAGAACAACAAAAACAGGAATACCTCCATACAGGGCATTCAAGCAAAACAGAACAGACAGTAACAGAGACAGTACGTCAGAAAATTACAAAAAACAATAACAAACAAATGATCAAACATTTAAAATACATTCAGGGGAATAAAACCAAAAACTAACAGCATTATTACCTTTTTTGTGAGGAAAACCCTATTTACATCAGCATCCTACGGGAATAACAAATGTAATGGAAGGTAATATAACCATCAACATAGGAAAAACAATCTATTCCTCCAATATCAACCTAACAATTGTTCTATCGAACAAAAAAAAACAAAAAACTAATTAAGGAGATTAGAATAAATTAAACTAAGACTGGATATATCAGATCTCTTATTACAGGCAGTTGGTGTATTCATGATATTTATCATTTCTTTCAAATTAATTTATGACCATGAATTTCATCATAAATGGTAAATGGTAAATATCATGAATACACCAACTGCCTGTAATAAGAGATCTGATATATCCAGTCTTAGTTTAATTTATTCTAATCTCCTTAATTAGTTTTTTGTTTTTTTTTGTTCGATAGAACAATTGTTAGGTTGATATTGGAGGAATAGATTGTTTTTCCTATGTTGATGGTTATATTACCTTCCATTACATTTGTTATTCCCGTAGGATGCTGATGTAAATAGGGTTTTCCTCACAAAAAAGGTAATAATGCTGTTAGTTTTTGGTTTTATTCCCCTGAATGTATTTTAAATGTTTGATCATTTGTTTGTTATTGTTTTTTGTAATTTTCTGACGTACTGTCTCTGTTACTGTCTGTTCTGTTTTGCTTGAATGCCCTGTATGGAGGTATTCCTGTTTTTGTTGTTCTCCTGCTTATGAATTTTTGTTTGTCCTTTTTGTTTTATGTTAATTGGTATACCGTAGAAGAATTGGTTTTTGCTTTACTTATGTCGTTTCAATAAATTGTTTTTTAGCCTTGATAATGCCAAACAACCTTTGGCGAAACGTCGGCAGAGATTAACTAGCTGAATTTTTTATTGACCAAAATCCTCGAGAACCCTTGCTCTGAATCTGGATAAATCAGTGGTCGAGAAGCTACATCAGTAGTATATACAACTTTATAAGCTTCTAACATAACTTTTACTCACATCGTGATCATTACAACTTTTTCATATTTCAATATAAAAATTCATTTCCTTGATGAACTTTATTGACTTAAACATCAAAGATTGTGATAATTATTCATTTAATTGAACTATATTTCAGGATGAACGTTCGACGGTTGTTTACCTCACAAACGCTTAATTTGAATAAAAAAAGAAAACTTCTTTTGTATGGAGACTTTGTATCATCCATTTAGCTGAGTATTGTTGAAATACAACACAATTACAGATTGCACAACTAATGTGAAAAAAAATATTGTAATTAAGAAATTGAAATAAAATCAATTTTATATAAAACAAATGTATTTATATAACTCAATTTAAAAGTAACTAACATCTGAAATAGTAAACAAGTCAATATTTATTATGTGTTATTTACCCATCTTGCCTACGTATAGGAGATTAAGATTTATAAACAACAGTGCGTCACATTTGTCCTATTCATCATGTCATATCAACTGATGAGGAGGAAAACTATTTGTAATTCAAAAGGGGTTGTTTTTTACAAATCCTTTGATACAGATTTTCCTTGGGGATGAGTAAAAGACATGCTCTTAATAGAGAATCATCAAAACCATTTATAAAATACACTTCTTTTATAAATTTCAAAACGAATCATAGTTCAGTTCCTATGAATAGTTTATTAAAAGTTCCCACATATTTTTTGATGTTTTAAGTACATTTTAGTAAAATTTAAAAGACTTTAAATTAAGAACTAACAATAATCATTGTCACTTTATTTGACTCACGAAAAATTGATAGAAAATATATTTATTTGTTTAATTATTTGTTTGAATGTTACAAAGTGATTGGGAATCACTCAATGCAGTCATTCACTGCCATTAGCTGTCGTCAGTGGAATATACATTGTTATTGTCACCACATGTATGCTTGGTTATTTCTGTCGTATAAAGACAACAAATATACAATTATGAAAAGAATTATCCTATACAAATACACTCTATGTTTACTGTCAATTTTACAAATAGCAAGTAGTTCCAACAAAACAAGAACTTATTAGAGAAACACTTTACAATCAATTTAATGAATTTCAGAATTACAGAAGAAAGAAGACTGAATGAGTGGAATTTGTAATGACAATATTATTTTTGAGGGAACCTAATTAATTAGTGACTCTCTGACAATGAAGATAATGATTTGAAGGAAACAGATAGTACTTATCTGAGGTTATCCGATAGTAAAAGAACAAGGAAAGTATTTGAAGGTCATTCTAAAAGAAGAAAAGTCATGCAAAAAGTGCAAGTGGCTAGAGTGCAGATTAAAGCTGTCGTTGTTATACACACCTTGGAGAGAAAGTTCTGAGAAGTCTTTAACAGGTTATTGTCCCTGAATGATTGTAAAAAAAAAAAAGAAAACAGATTAAATGTACAGTATTTTCAGGGAGTGATGGCATTCAGAAATTAAAATAATGACCACATAAAATTATTAATTCTAACGTAGTGCAATCACTTATTATGTGGTATTTACTCGTTGTAGGGTAAAAAGTTAATGAAATGGTCTCCACATATAAAAAAATTAATGGTATCAACAACGCGTTTCGAACACGTAGTGTTCTTCCACAGGCATTAACTAAAAAATACAATGACAGCAGAGAGTTATCTATAGTAATCAGTAAATATAGTACAAAATGAAAATAAAATAAAATAAGCAAGATAATAAGAACCTAAGGGTGAGTGTCGGTGGTACAACTGACACTTACCCTTAGGTTCGTATTCTCTTCCTTATTTTATTTTATTTTTATGTTGTAGTATATTTACTGTATAAAAAGCTTTCACATAAACACGTGAAATAACAATCAATGATCAAACCACAATAAGAAATGGGAAAACAAGACTAAGATCTTTCAACCGTAACAAGCGGTCTTCGTCAGAGTCAAAAACCCAACTGAACACTAGATGCAGAAAACATCTGGTGAGGAGTTGAGAAGAGTGGGAGGGAAGAGTGGTATTTTAAAAGGGTGAAAGCACAGGAAAGGACTAATGTCCAGAAAGGGATGTTTGGGGAACTTTTTACTGTATACTATAGATAACTCTCTGGTGTCATTGTATTTTTCAGTTAATGGCTGTGGATGAATACTACGTGTTCGAAACGCGTTGTTTATACCATTAATTTTTATATTTGGAGACCATTTCATTAACTTTTTACCCTACAATTATTAATTCTGTAATGATTAGACAGAAAATCAGAATTGCCAAATATATGTCGAAGTTTAAAATTAAAAAAAAAAAATGGCCTTTAGACAAATTTATGGTCAGTCTGCAAAGCAGTTTAATTAAACTTTTTTTTTTACTATAAATAAAGTCAGTTGTTTCTTTGATTACATCTACTACACTTATAGGTTTCATCTTTAGTACTGTTCTAGGAAGTGGGAAGTCAGTTGTACTCGTTTTAGCTGTAGTCGAGGTACAATTTTCCCAGGCTATCAATATTTGTAACAAAAAAAAAAGTCTTCTAAAAATTTATATACCCTTGAAGTATGATATAAAGATGGATTAATAAATGTATATGACGATAAATTAAGTGTTCAGTGCTACACCAGTTAGGAATAAAGTAAACAAGATAATGGCGGTCACAATAAACAAGAAGTTGAGAGGTTAAGGGGTATCTATCAATTGTTGAAATAGGATGAAAATGCTCAGAAACCATAGAGAAAAGGACAGTAAATCCGGGAGACAAAGAGAATATGCACTTATCTATAGATTGCGGCATCCTGTCCAGCTAGTTGAGTTATCGCTTTGATAAGACATTTTATACTTTCCGTTGTTTAAACTATTTGGCATTACTTTTTTAACTAGGCCGTTCTTTTTTAAGGAAACGAGTATATGTAAAAATTATTTTACAAAAAGTAAATGCATTAAATTTTATATATATATATATATATATATATATACTATATATAATAAATAATCACAATTAACACGTGATGGAAACTAATGAAAGTATAAGCTACAAGATAAAGTAAAAAAAACAACAGAAAATATGCTCTGAGGACTTGCAAATTTATTATGCTCTCTGTAAATTAATCAGAGTTGCTATCTGATGGCATAAATCTGAAAGGCAAGGGAGCATATTTCCTGTGTTTTTTACTTTTTAGTTGTGGCTTATATTTTCATATATATATATATATATATATATATAATAATGATTGATCAAACCACAATATTAAAAGGTGAAAAAAAAAAGACTATGATCTTTCAATCACAACAAGCGGTCTTCGTCAGAAATAATAAACCCAACTGTTTATTATTTCATGTTTATGTTATTTCACGTGTTTATTGTGAATCTTGTTATATATATATATATATATCACTCAAAATTCGAAAAAAACTATCCAAATTGGACGCAAATCAGCTCAAAAACAGTTTTTGAGCTGTTTTATACATATATATTTTTTTCGAATGTATATACGTTAAATTTAGAAAAAAAATTTTCAATAATTTTCTAAAATTTTTGAAATTTTCAATACAAAGTCGAATTTGATGAAAAGTGACATAGAGTAAAGAAACATAAAGTGACATAGAATAGGGGAAAAATGAACAGAAGGTTCAACCTTTGATTGATGGTTAACCCACAACCCGTGGGTAGGCTGTGGGTTTTCCAAAAATGAAAGTTAATAAGTGTGTTTCTTAACTGTGTATGTTATTTCTCTTCATATATACATAAAGTTCTGTATATATATTCATAAAGACGAAGACCGCTTGTTACGGTTGAAAGATCTTAGTCTTGTTTTCCCATTTCTTATTTCTTATGGTTTGATCATTGATTATTATTTCACGTGTTTATGTGAAATCTTTATACATATATATATATATATATATATAAATGAAAAAAGACAACAAATAGAAGAAGCGAGAAAACTTACTGGGTCGATATTTCGAACTGAAGTTCGTCGTCAGGGAGAAGAAGGGAAGAGGAAGAGGCACGTGCGTCCACTCGTACAAGCAGAGGGCTACTGGGGGCTCCAGGCGGCGGTCACCAGTTGTAGTATCTCGAGGCGCTGCAGGCTAATCCCCCGTGAACGACACCATTCCACCACGAGCGAACACGCGTACCGTATAAGTCGGAAAAAGGTAGAAAGGAGGACAGAAGTGGCGAAGAGGAAGAGGAGAAAGAGAGTGAGGGAAAAAAAAATATATATATAAATAGCAATAAATTTAAAAAATAAAAAAAAATAAAATAAAATAAAATAAAAAAATAAAATAAAAAAAAAACACACACACAACTTTAACGTTTGAGATTGAGGCCAGGTGGGGAGCGGGCATTAAGTAACCAAATGTGAGCCTCCTCAGAGGCTCTCAAAGTTAGTAGTTGCAAAAGATGAGAAAAGGTTAACTTTGAGAGCCTCTAGAGGCTCACATTTGGTTACTTAATGCCCGCTCCCCACCTGGCCTCAATCTCAAACGTTAAAGTTGTGTGTGTGTTTTTTTTTATTTTATTTTTTTATTTTATTTATTTATTTTTTTTATTTTTTTTTTTTTTAAATTTATTGCTATTTATATATATTTTTTTTTCCCTCACTCTCTTTCTCCTCTTCCTCTTCGCCACTTCTGTCCTCCTTTCTACCTTTTCGACTTATACGGTACGCGTGTTCGCTCGTGGTGGAATGGTGTCGTTCACGGGGGATTAGCCTGCAGCGCCTCGAGATACTACAACTGGTGACCGCCGCCTGGAGCCCCCAGTAGCCCTCTGCTTGTACGAGTGGACGCACGTGCCTCTTCCTCTTCCCTTCTTCTCCCTGACGACGAACTTCAGTTCGAAATATCGACCCAGTAAGTTTTCTCGCTTCTTCTATTTGTTGTCTTTTTTCATTTATATATCTGTCCGGTTTGGACCGTTTTAATATTTTGATTTATATATATATATATATATATATATATAAAGTTCAAAATTCAAGAAGAGTAACACACACAGTAAGGAAACTTACAGACTCAAATTTTCGGATAATCCGTCTTCAGGAGAAAGACATTATTTTTAAAATAGAAAGAAACAAGAATGAAAACTAAACACTGGGACCCACTAGTTATTTGACCACCTAGGACTCACCGAGTTATTTGAAATTGGCTACTACTTTTGGCAGCTATAATGAAAATGAAATGACATGCTCTTGTGGTATTGGCACAATTGACTTAAGACTTCGAATGACTGTGATTCAGTTTTAAAAAGAAACAGGTAACATAGCATTATTTTAGCTATATTTTAGCTAATAAAAAAACCACATGACAACTAACCATGACTAATAACACTGAAACATTAAAAAAAATACCTCCTATTTCCCCAACATAACATACCTATATATAAAAGAAATGCTTACTTTGAATGCCACAACTACCAAATTAATATAAATAATTAACAAAATTATTAGTATTTTAATTAGAACCAAAATAACAATTAAGTAATTAATGAGTGAATTAAAGGCAGGTCTATTAGTTCTGTTAAAGAAAATTAAAACATTAAAAATAATTAAGAATAGAAAAAATAGAAAATATATTCAAATGTACAATTTTACAAATAGGTTCATTTGAATTATATTGAAGATTTTACTAAAAATTTTACCGATTTAATTATTATTTATTCATAATTATTATTTCATTATTTTAAAGATTTTACAGCTTTTGTTTTTACTTTTTCTGGAAACGCTGAGTAAATTCTCACTGACTAAAAATCACAATTGTAAACATTTCATTTATATTTGTGAAGCTAAAATTTTTTGCATATATAGCTATACATTGGGCTATAAAGTTTCTTAATTTATGAATAAATTTTAATTAATATTTTATGTCTTAATATTTAAAGTTATATATCAATTTTCATTAAATTAAAAGTAAACTGGTACGAATTATATTACTCATCAAATATGACTAATTCGTTAAACAATTAGTTAATGTTTAATAAGAATCAAGAAATTAGTTCAGGATTTTTTTAAAAATATCACTTTCCTATGAAAATGTTCTTATCCATGTAAATTGAATTTTCTTAAGTGCACAATGATATATTATCCATTGCGCGACTCCGTTATCTCACCCTGTTCTTAGATTTTTTTTTTAAAGTTATATCATGTGTGATATTCAAGTAAAATAAAAGAGGCGATTTGAAAAGAATAAAGAAGTAGACAGAGTAGTAAAGATTAAGCATTAGGATAGAGAAGTGGGAAGGTGAAAAACGGTTGATGGACTTTCAGATAAGCCACAAATATATCTACACATAAAAAGTAAATTTATTTTATTTTACAAATTGTAGGTAACTGAAACTCTTGTTTAATTTAACAATTATACACTAAATATCGTAATTACTTTTTAAATATTTAATTCACTTTTAACGTATAACTTTCTAAATCTTATAACTATTTCATGATTTGTTCTCTCTTTCCTGGTCATTCCCAACACTGGCTAGTTTGATGTCACAATTTAAAATTTTTAATTCTTGATCTAGTCTGACCATTTCTCCATTATTTCTAGTAGTTTTACCATCTTATTCTTTTATTCTAATATTCTCATATAGCCCAAGGCAGTGTTTCTCAATACTAGGTTTATTGATCACTATATTCATAATTGTAACGTAGTGCAATCAGTTATTATGTAGTATTTATTCATTGTAGGGTAAAAAGCTAATGAAATGGTCTCCACATATAAACATTTAATCGTTTAAACAACGCTTTTCGAACACGTAGTGTTCTTCTTCAGGCATGAACTACGAGTGAGTACCACAGACACTACCCATAGTTAATGCCTGAAGAAGAACACTGTGTTCGAAACGCGTTGTTTATACGATTAAATTTTTATATATGGAGACCATTTCATTAGCTTTTTACCCTAAAATTCATAATTGTTTTTATTCATAAATAACATGAAAAGTTTACTGAGGTAATCGCAATACATCATAGTTTAATAAATTTCGTAAAATAATGTCTTGCCAATAGCTTTAGCAACAGCACATATTTTAAAGGAATCGATGCTACCTTTAGGAGTGGGTGTACCACTGATTCCGCACAGTGGGCAGTACCACCTCCAAGGCACAAAGTACAACATTTTAGTTTTATACTTCATACCTTTTGTTCTACCCAGGGGCGAAAATATGGACTAATTCATGATTCAGCAGTAAATAACCATGGGTGAGCCACATTGCGGGGCATACCAACAGTACATAATGTCAGTAATTCAAGTGGCAACCAAATCCCATGTTACTAAACTTCGGTCATCTAGTGCGAACGGTTTATACATACATACCCAAGCTTGCTGGCGAGTCGTACATTGAATAACTCTTTACATATCTCTAAGAAAGTCTACATAGAAACATAAATACCAGATTATCGCCTTTTTCTGTTTTTCTTAGAAAATTTTTAATGTTACAAACTGACATACAGACTACTTAGTATTTATTATGGTGAACCTTTTTTAAAAAAAAAATTGTGGTTACAATTATTCCAGAGTATAACAATTATGGTAACAGAAATATCAACGACGAGACCACGATCCTCCTGAGGAAGAGAATAAGGTAGAGCCAAGATCAAGAAGCAATGAGAAAAAAAAAAGAACTGTGTAATATTCAATAAAACTTTACAAGAATAATTTGTTAAATATGTTTATTAACAAATAATATTGTAAACTTAAATAAAGAGAAACCAGTAGAGAATTAAAAACTAATATAACTTCTGTTGATTCAGTTCAATTATTAAGCTATTTAATTAGTTGTCAATGCCAAGCACAAAGTTCAATTATTTTATTCTACGTTTAAAATGTCAACATTTCAGGAAGTTGTCTTTTACTGTAATAACACTCTCAGGGCATTTACGAATAAATTAACGTGGCCAAAATTAATTTGAACAAAACATAATGTATTTTACAGTTGAATTATTTCATTATCCAACCTAGCTATTAAAAAAAAAATAATAAATCAATTCAAGGAATTAAAAGTACGTAAAAAATATACTGAACATAGAATGTGTTATTGGAAATTTGAAATAAATTCGAATCCCAAAATAATTTTCCATGGACTCTTGGGTGAAAGGAATTTTTCAGTGGTGTGCATCTCAACCGCTGTATAACAAACCACTGGTACGTCACACAGCCCTTTCACAAATAGCTATTGCTTCTATTAATTTATAGAAATGTCTCATTCACCCATTTCAATGAAAACAAAAGTAAGAACAATATCAAAATACACTTGATTTTAATTAAATTTTGCTATTTTATTTAACATAGGGGACTAAATAAAAAGTCAGGTCATATACAAGGTAACCAAAAAATAGGTAATTGAAAATATTTATTTTAAAAATAAAAATGTTCTTTAAAATTGTTATTTATCGTAAATTATCAAAATTGGGTTACTAAATGGAAAATGATATAATACAATAACGTACTTGTAATACAATAATATAACACTTGAACATTCCAATTTAACCAAATGAAATACCTACTTTGGGAGCACCCTGATTAAATTTTTTTTCCAAAAAAAAAAGGAATAATTTTATTCCCTGAGGTAAAACGCAGTATGAAAAAGGTTGAGAAACACTTGTCTGGGGTCTATAGTTTACACTAGAATAAAGATATGAAACTACTAAACTTTTTTTTGCAATTTCATTTATCCTATATAGCGTTTTAGGCGTAATGTTAATTAACCGAACTAATCTATAACTTAGTTACAAATTAGTAAGGCAAATAATTATTACCTAGAATCAAAGCGCTTCTAGCGAGCATGTCTATAGTTGTGGTCAATAAATGTAACCTTATTTAAGAAATGTATAAGTCTTTACTGCTGTTAACTTTATTATGGCTACAATAGTTTTTTTTCAAAAACTAATTGAGAATCAAAAATTTTAAGACTGATTATTTTGATGGAACAATTTATATAAGACTAATTACTGGTTTATAAAAAGAATATTTTTTAAATTAAAAGAAAACTTACATTAGACCTCTGATTATCAATAGAACCCATTGTCTGTTGTCTTGCCAAATCATTCTTTGAGTCATGGTTAGGTCCTGAAATAAAGAATATGTTAATTCAACTGGTTTTTTTTATACTTTTTTTATGTAAAAAAACAAAGAGCTGAGACAGTATTCATTTCAGGGTTGATAAGAATATATCTAGTGAAAGGATTTGGGCAAGTTAATTATTTAAATTATCAGCATTAACTATTGTAAGGTATATAAATGCAAGCAATGTCCCACAGATGTCTACACTTTCACTCGTACCAACAAATATAGCAAGTGTTTAAAACTTATTGAACAAAAGGAAGCTACAAAAACAGTATTTGAATATGACAAAATTAAAACACATTTACGAACATCTAATTAATTAGAACCTGAAGCGAATCTGTAAACTTTCACTCTCCACTTTCAGCACAAAACAGGATCACTTTTCTAAATGGTATTCTTTATAAATTATACCTTTCGATCCGCAAAATATTTCATAACATCTCAAATTTTCCTCTGGTAACCTATATAACAAATTATTTGCAAATAATTATGAACTATTAAAAAAAAGATTTGGATGACTTAAGATTCGCAGGTCAGGAAAATATTTCCTGAAAATATTTTGCAGGTTAGCAAAATCCACCTAACATGATCCAGTCATGAAGAAATGCTTATAAAGGCATTCAGAAAGTCATCAATGCACTATTTTTTGTTATTTATTACCATAGAACATGTTGACTGTGGGCACTATAACCTTGTACCTTTATTCTTTTGTTTATAATTATTGTGATTGTTGCTCCTTGTAATAGATAGAGTAAATCCTCTTGTTGCTACTTAGTAGTCAATAACCATACAGAGACCATTGCTGTTCCTCATAAATATAAAAGTGTGCAGAGACTTTCCGAACAACTTGTTTATATGAAGATCTCAAAGCTGAACACTGCTCTTCCTCAGGGTACATCTGCTTATGAGGGAAGTGAGATCAAGGAGTACACACTTGGTACTGCCTGTTTGGAAATATGTTATATATATATATATATAACAAACACTTTTTCTTTTTCTCGGAGTTTGGTCAGGGTAAATATATGGAATCACCATTTTGCCAACGTTTCGTCTTTATTTCAAGACATCCTCAGGGCTATAAACTAACAAAAAAACAATAAACAATGGATATTTGTCATTTCTACTTTAGAAACATCATAAACAAATTGAAAAAAGAACTTACTGAAGGCTGGGTTCTGTTACATTACAACAACCGTTAACTGTCATTACATGTGCTGTTCCAAGCGACATATTATTGAAACACTGTTTTTTTAGTACAATCATATATATATATATATATATATATATATATATATATATATATATATATATATATACATATTATAATATATATCTATTATAATATGTATCCACCATAATATATATCTATAATACAATTATAATACATTATTATTTTAAAAACCCATAAAAATATAAACTAGAAAACATTGCATCTTTAACTATTTATGATGGAACTATAAATGTTTTGTGCCTTAGCTTCCCATGCAATTAAAAATCAACACACATTTATATTTGAGAATGCATCAATTTTACATTATGAAACTTCATACAATAAAAGATTGATCAAAGAAATGATACATATCAAAAATACTAATAATACTTGCAATAGAAAAACAGATACAGACAATTTAAGTAGGATTTATAGTTCCATCATAAATAGTTAAAGATGCAATGTTATCTAGTTTATATTTTTATGGATTTTTAAAATAATAATGTATTATAATTGTATTATAGATATATATTATGGTGGATACATATTATAATACATATATATTATAATATGTGTATATATATATGATTGTACTAAAAAAACAGTGTTTCAATAATATGTCGCTTGGAACAGCACATGTAATGACAGTTAACGGTTGTTGTAATGTAACAGAACCCAGCCTTCAGTAAGTTCTTTTTTCAATTTGTTTATGATGTTTCTAAAGTAGAAATGACAAATATCCATTGTTTATTGTTTTTTTGTTAGTTTATAGCCCTGAGGATGTCTTGAAATAAAGACGAAACGTTGGCAAAAAGGTGATTCCATATATTTACCCTGACCAAACTCCGAGAAAAAGAAAAAGTGTTTGTTAATATTTTGTGGTCAAGAAAACAGTACCGTATATATATATATATATACTTAAAATAAACAGTGACACATAGACTGAAACATAACAAAGATTCACTTTTCAATACTTCGACAGCCATTACGGTCCAAATATTGAAAAGTGAGTCTTTTTTATGTTTCAGTCTATGTGTCACTGTTTATTTTAAGTGTTATCTGTCCTGCCGGACAGTTTTTCGTTTATCATGGTATATATATATATAAAACTTTTTTTATGTGGAAAAACTGTTTAATTTTCTCATTACATTTAAACATATTTTTCCTGAAATTACTGATTTCATTTGACTGATTTGAAAAGTAATTTACATTTTCTTTCTTATTACACAGAGTACATATTTAAAACATTGCAACAATTTAAAAACCAGTTAACATAAATGGAAACAGAAGTGGAATGAACTAAATTCCAATTTTTTAGAGTGGTTTAGAAATTTGGTAATAGGTTAACTATAAAAAGAAAAAAATGTGACTACCAGGTCCAGGTATGAAGTAGTTGGGGTTGGCAGCTCTCTGAGGGAAGGTAGGCATCAGCTGCTCCACCTCCTGGCTACTCGCCATAACAGTGCCTCCTCTGCCTCCGCCCAGCACGTCTACGTAGTTACTCTTCATCGCTGTTACATACATTAAACTTAACCAAACCGTAATTAATACAAAAAACAAAACAACAAATTGATATATAAAAACTACATCAACTGAATCATTACATTAATCCGTCTTATACACGTTCTATAACGTGCTTACTGTTTTAGGTGATATCTCCCCAAGAGTTTCTTTAACTGACCGAGGTCAATCATTCTTAAAAAAAACACAATATACCATACGACGTAATACAGATTTCCAACTAAATCATTCATGTGAAGAAGAGATAGTTCCGATCTCTTTAAATAGTTGTAGTTATTACTCTTTGAAACTCTTGGATGGCCAAGGCCATAATGTAGTTAAAAGGCCATATTTTTTTTTTTACAAAAAGCAGAGCTATATCTCAATCAAATATTTTAAATATATTTAAAAAACAAGCTCTTGGCATGTAAAGAACATTAGCCGGAGGTCATTATCCCAATGAAAATCTTTTAAAAGATCTTCGATTTAAAAAATATAATTTATTTCAAAGAGAAGTACATCCTCCTAAACTAGAAAGAATGTAAAATACAATTTAACATATCACCTTATTTAACCTCCTACAGATAACTTGTATTACAAAAAAAAAATCTCTAGACATTTTCAAAGAGAGACCAATAAACTAAAAAAAATATTTTATTTGTATATATATATATATATATATATCAGTTCACAAACGAAGAAAAGCAACACACAAAGAAAGAGACACACTTACAAACTCAAATTTTCGGATGATCCGTCTTCAGGAGAAAAGAGAGAATGGGCGACCAAGCACGCCGGAAACACAACGGCAGGAGCTCCTGTTCCTGCCGTTGTGTTTCCGGCGTGCTTGGTCGCCCATTCTCTCTTTTCTCCTGAAGACGGATCATCCGAAAATTTGAGTTTGTAAGTGTGTCTCTTTCTTTGTGTGTTGCTTTTCTTCGTTTGTGAACTGATTTGCGTCCAGTTTGGATCGTTTTTTCGAATTTTAAGTGGATATATATATATATATATATATATTTCGTTGAACAGCTGACCGTATTTCGCTGATGTCATTTTCTTCACTAGTTTTTCAAGGTTTCTGAATACCTTCTTCTTTCCTTCATCCAAACGTTGGAGAATGTTAATTAAGTTATAACCGACATGTTTCGACTGGCTTCCAGTCATCTTCAGGGTGATTAATTAAACAAAGAGGAAAATTATTAGTCTTTGGAGTTGGTAATAAAACACATTATATAGTAGAAGTTTGAAGTAGCTGCTCTTCGGCCTGATTCACAAGAGCAACTGACTGAGGTGGGGTGGATGGTGGGGTGGGGGTACTGACAGTTAACGGTTTTTTCATCCAATCAGGCGCATATAGTTTAAGCACTCTCTCACTACTACCCGTTTGAATATTTATTGTAGGTTTATTCTGTTTAATTATTATTGCTTCTGCGATTTGCAGCCGATTGAAGTTGTTTTCTTTTCTAATTATTTTTAGTTCCACTCACGAGTAGGTCTCTAGTTATTTTGGTATTATGCTTGTCCTCTGAATGTTTCTTGGGACCACCTATAGAAAGGTGCATGGTAAGTCTTCTCGACAGTGATGTAGTTGTCATCCCAATGTATGAATCGTTGCAGGGCTCACGGTCCCCGATTTGACAGTGTATTCATACACGAGATTAGACTCCTTCAGTTGAGAATCTTTAACCTTATTGCTATTTCTCATCACTAGGCTGCTTATGGTGGGGCTCCGATAATAGGTTATTAAGGCGACCTTATCCTCGGGTGAGGTGCATATTATATTCTTCTTAATTATATCCTTGAGTACGCGTTCGTCTATTTTGTGGTCTTCCGAATACTGATTTTCGTAATAAAGGTTATGTGTTATGCCTGTTATTTGGTTATCGGTTTGACTGATGTGTTTCGAATTGAGATATTGTTTTAAAATATTGTCAAAGAGAGAGTTGGAGTAGCCGTTGTTAATGAGGGATTGTTTTGTAAACTCGATGTCCTTCTGAAATAGTTTCCAATTTGCTGTTGTTTTATAGACTCTATGTATCAAGGCTTTTATTGTTGAGTTCTTGTATTGTTGTGGCATTCACTGTTAGCATTAAGATAAGGTGCAGAGTTTGTGGACTTCTTGTGAATTGATGTAGTAAGTTTTCGGTTATGGTAATCCATCTTTACGTCGAGGAAGTTGAGTTTATTATTGACAGCAATCTCTGAGGTGAATTTGAGACCGGACTCGTCTTCAAAAATCTCTTTAAGCCTGTTGAGTTCATTCTGATCTTTTACTACAACGAAACAGTCATCAACGTATCGGCAGTAGATAGTGGGTCTTGTCCCGAGTTTATTCATAATCTGGTTCTCCATGTGACACATATAGAAGTTGGCAAAGGTTACCCCCATGGTGAGCCCATGGCAACACCGTCAGTCTGAAGATATAACTTCCGTCCACATGGGTAAAAGGATTTTGCGTCGTGCATGCATGTAGAAGCTTTTCAAGGATGGTTCGGCTGAGAGGTGGAGGTGGTAGTTGGTTGTTATATTATTATTTATTATATATAAGTATATAATTATTTATATATTAATATATATATATATATATATATATATATATATATATAATATATCAGATTCAATAATATATCGACCGTTTGACAGAATAGGTGTGTTCTCTAATCGGGGTTCGGTCAATTTTCCAGGATAAAAAATTAAACTCTCGTTGCCAACGTTTCGGTTTTATTTAAAACCTTTTTCATAGGCAGAAGTAAGAATTTTTTAACTAAGAAAATGAAATTTACATTATTTAAAGGAACAACAATGTTAACCGGACAAAACCTTCGAGTAGACTAACTAAGTCTAAGACTTAGACTAAGACTAAGACTAGACTAAATCTAGTCGAAGGTTTTGTCCGGTTAACATTGTTGTTCCTTTAAATAATGTAAACTTCATTTTCTTAGTTAAAAAATTCTTACTTCTACCTATGAAAAAGGTTTTAAATAAAACCGAAACGTTGGCAACGAGAGTTTAATTTTTTATCCTGGAAAATTGACCGAACCCCGATTAGAGAACACACCTATATATATATATACACATAATAATATGCTGTTTTCGTCTCTTCACCGTACCAATACGAGTTGCTTTAGGTCGACTACACAAAATCATACTTCATTGTTTCGAAAGCAAAAGACTAACATTTGCCTTTCTGCAGTTTGTACTTGTTGGTGAGATTGGGCTGGAGCGAAGTGGGTGGTACTGTAGATGGATTGGTGCTAGGTGCTCCGGCAACTGGCCCTCCCATCGGCGGAGGTTTCATCTCTGTCTTGCCACCTCCGCCCTCTTCTTCACGGTCAACCCACCTCTTCAACTTGGGGTCGAATATAATCTAAACAAAACAAATAAGATTACTTTGTACACTTAGAGTTTATATTAGTTGTGTTTAACAAATTATAGAAGACGGGTTCAGAAGAGCAGACAAACAAATAGTTATTGATTTCAACAAACACCGATTGCGAACGAAGTCTTCTCTGAGGGACCAGTCCAAGATTTCCTACATCGTAGATAAAAAATCTACTTAATTTCTGCATTCGATCTCCCAAGTTCAGACACTAGATACAAATAAGTTAAAACTACACCGACAAAAACTCATCAGTAGTAGTTCTTAACCGAGGAACTTTCCACGAACTCCCAAATGAAAATTTACACTCACATAGGGCTACTGAACAGAAATAGCAGCTAAATACATAAAAAAATAGAGGAAACAGAGTCTAAATCACAGTGAAGAGAAGTCCTGCTGAAAATAAGTATTATACCCCGTATATAATCATTTGAAGCTTTGGTACAAAACATAACAATTTTTACTACGCTCTACAAGTTAAAATTAATTCAGTCGTGTTGGCTACTTACTATCTTAAATTCGAGATTTAATTGATATCGTCAACAAGCGATACACAGATGGTATTCACAGATTATGATCTGTGTTTGAAGAAACTTGAGTCATCTTATCAATCACAAGAACAACATCAATTCCGAAAAGGAAAAAATATTTTGTACTTTAAGCTATACAGGGTGTCCATAAAGTCCGTGTGCACTTTAAAAAATTTATAACTTTATTTATATTTGCGATAGAAATAATCTGTAAAATGGATTTGAAAGAAGTAAATCTATATTTTTTAAGCTTTTATTGAAATTTTATTTAAGTTTCCACATGCCCTCCATCATTAGCAATACAAAGGGTAATACGATTTTGCAGTTCACGAAAAACATTTGCCAATTGATTTATAGTAATGCCTGAAATCACATTAGTTATTCTAGCTTTCAAATCTTCTAATGAACTAGGTTTGGTTGCATACACAATTGTTTTCACATGTCCCCATAAAAAAAAAATCTAATGGAGTCAAATCTGGCGAACGTGGAGCCCAATGAAATGGTCCACCCCTTCTGACAAAAAAAAGAAAATATTTTTTACTTATCTAAAAATTGTTACGAATTTTGTGGTGAAAAATTATTCAATAACTATACTTAAAACTAGATACATGAAACTTTATAACATTTTTTACAGATTATTTCTATCGCAAATATAAATAAAGTTATAAATTTTTTAAAGTGCACACGGATTTTATGGACACCCTGTATATTTAGTTCATATTTATTGCTATACTACTTAAAAAAACTATAATTTTAAACAATATGGGAACATATTTACTTTTTAACTAAAAACAGAGGAGCAATAGAAAATGTAGGCTCCATTACAAAACACAGATGTCAATAAATCTACATTACACCATTGGTATTTAGAAAATATAAAAAAAAAAAAAAAAATAAAGTTTTGAAAATGCTTTGTGTAGACTACATATATATTTTCTTGGGGACAGATTATCTACCTTGGGGTCAGTATCATCGGGTAAAACCATTTGATTCTTAGGCCTCAAATTTAGCTTTCCCCAGATGCCACCAAACCATCCAGAACTGGTGCCACCACCAGCTACATCAGCCTTCTTCTTAGGTTCCGGTTGGTTCTGCTTTACTTCTTTCTCCTTAGAAGATTGTTGATCTATCGGTGGTTTCAAGCTCTGGAAACGAGACAAAATTAGTAGGAAAATAATCATTATTGGGTAAAATGAAAGAGCTATTGAAGGGATAAGGGTTCCATGAACAAACGTTTGGCTCTGGCGTCTCAAAGCCAAGAACAATAGTTTAGACACCTTTTTGAGTATCTTACATGATTTTGTTGTAAATACAATTTATCGAGTAGAAATTTATAAAAACATATTACTATCAGAAAGCTAAACAGAAATATTACACGTATATGAAACTTATTAGGCAACAATAAGATAGCCATATTGTTACCTGGTAAAACCATTTTCAATAAGAAGAAACCAGATTTTAAAAATGACATTCTTTAGTGCCCGTAAAATTTCGATCCTGCATCCTCTCTTTTTAGCTTAACTCACCCATTTAACTTTAAAGTTTTCTTGCTAACCACTTTTCTACTTCTTATCATTATTATAAAATTGATAAGCCACCATCCTTTAACACCAATACATATGCTTTCCATTAAGAAGTTTATTGATTTTTTTAAATTTAATTATTTTATGGTAAGAAATAGTTTACACTAATATTTATTTCTAGGAAATAAAAAATAAATAATTTATAAAAACCTGAGAAAGATCACCATATGTCCAAAAGGCATCATTCATTGTTATTAGTAACGGTATACAAGATCAAATTAAAAAGACAATATGAAAGAAGTACCAACAATATTAACATTATATTGATCATATTGAAATAAATAAATACGAAAAAAGTCAATTTTATAACAGAATGTACAGATTTTTTACAAATCCCCGTTTTAAAACCTTTAATAATTAGCTGGTATATATAAATAGAACATTATTGCAGGCCGATTTTATAAATAAATGTACATTTATTTTACAATTAATATGTAATAATTATAAAATTAATTTTGAAGGTACACTTATATTAATGCGATGTATGTAACATTCACTGTAATGTAAATAGTGAATGCATGTAATGCCCTCTGGTGAGGCATGTAGATTTAATAATTAAAAAAAAAAAATAAACTCGACCGTGAAAGCACCTAGACTGAACTACTTTATACATTACAATAAACATAAAAGAAATATCAAAATGTAAATTCCAACAATTTTTTAACATATCATAGTAGTTCTTGCATCATTAAATTTATATAGAACTTGTTAAACATATCAAACGAATAAAGAAGTAAAAGAAAAAATAATAAATATGTGAGTTTGAAATTAAACTTTTTTTAAACTCCTTCATAGAGCTATAATTAAGAGGACATGCAAGAAATGATACCCTTTTATCACTTCTAAATTGTAGGTTTATGATGATTTTAAATAAAATTGAAATATCGGCTCTGAAAGTTTGTTTTAACCTAGATTTCTGCTGGATTTTGTTTGTACTTAAATTTACATTTAGTCAAAACATGCGGATGCAATTAACTTCAATGCTAGAAAACTTTACTATAAGAAAATTATAAAAAATAATGAGCAATTAGTTTATTAACTGCTTTTTTAAAATTGATTTATTTTAAAATATTTAGATTTTTCAAATATGGTCAACTTGTAATTAAGATTACTGTTTAAAATTTAGACGTCTGCTGAATGTTTGCTTCAGAAAGGCTTGGAATCAGTAACGATAAGAAATAGGTAACATTATAATCAGTTGAAATCTTATAATTTATAAAATATAATTGCCAATCATGAAATAAAACAAAGAAAAATTACTAATAAGTCGATTTGTAATACTCCTTGAGTGATACTGATAATAATTTTATTTTAAATATAAGTGATGTAATAAATTCTGCAATTCATCTTAATTAATATCTTATAATGTTAATCATTTGAATTATGATTGCTTATATTTTAATTTTAAAAAGAATTTACTGCTATTCATTAATAATAAATGAATGTAAAATAATCCGACAATGAACATAACAGTTCCAAGGAAAATAAAACAGCAAATATTACAAATAATTACAGTTCTATTTGATTTTATATTTTTTGCAGTACATTTTATTCTAAAAAATGTTAATTTCAAATAACTGAAAAGTGAAGGGAAGACCCTTATGCCAAACATTGAAATGGAAACTAAAGGGGTTTTTATGTTTTTATACTTCGATTACTGAAAACTGAAGAAAATGTCTCTAGGCCACTCTAAAATCTATAGACAGGGTAATACTTTTTCTTTAAATTTTTCTTTATTAATGTTGCTTAAAATGCAAACTACTCTCTATTTGAAAAATAAGCGGGGAATTGACGAGTACGGCGTTGTAGGTCCGTTTTTTGAAACTAGTAGTCTTTACAAATACTAGACCTTTTCAGTTATCCTGGATAGATTTATATATATAAAGGTTTTGAGATTTTTTGGTCTAGATATTAAAAAACACTTCTTTGCAACGTTTCGACATATATTTATGTCCTTCTCAGGGCTGAAACATTGATACATGCAGCACAATTATTACAAGTATATTAGGTCTATTGTTTGCATGCATCAATGTTTTAGCCCTGAGAAGGACATAAATATATGTTGAAACGTTGGTAAAGAAGTGTTTTTTAATATCTAGACCAAAAACCCATATAAAATCTCAAAACCTTTGAATATAGCGTGGTTAAGAAACGAACAGCAAGATATATATATGATCGAACCACAATAAGAAATGGGAAAACAAGACTATGATCTTTCAACCGTAACAAGCGGTCTTCGTCAAGAGTCAAAAACTTAACTGGGTTTTCCACTCTGACGCAGACCGCTTGTTACGGTTGAAAGATCTTAGTCTTGTTTTCCCATTTCTTATATTGGTTTGATCATTGATTATTTCACGTGTTTATGTGAAATCTTTATATATATATTCTCAAAAAAAAATTTATTCTTGACCTCTACCACATACAATATATATATATATGTATATATATATTTCACTCAAAATTCGAAAAAAAAGATCCAAACTGGAGGCAAATCAGTATATATAAATATACACTTTAACACATAGAAAAGAACACAGAAAGACATTACAGAACTCACTTCGATATTTCGACATCCGTCGTCATCGGGAAGAAGTGCGAAGTCCTCGCGTTGAGAAGCAAACTGCTACTCATATATATATATATATATATATATATATATATATATATATCATATATATTCGGGCGGAGTGCCCGAAAATTTGAGTTTGTAAGTGTGTTTTTTTACTTTGTGTTCTACCTATCTTCAATTTTGAACTGTTATATATATATATATATATATATATAACATAAAATTTTGAACTGTTATTGTGTCCTGTTTGGATTATTGATCGTCTTTCCGTTTATCAAGTGAATATATATATATATATATATATATATATATATATATATATATATATATGGAACAGAGGGAAACTACAATATTGGAGCTTCACCAGTCATGAAAAATAATTTATTTTATACATCCTTACCTAAAATATTTTTTCATTTTCGAAGTAAAACAATATGTATTTTATTGTCAAGGCAATTTGAATTAAATTAAAAGCTGTACGTGAATAACATGTGATAGGAGAGGCAGTAAATAACATTACTACTTTATAACACTAACTCTGAGAAGTTTGATAAAATTGTACTATAAAGAAGGTTCTTGTAAACAGCAAGACTACATATAATCTGTCAAATTTCATTAACATCTGCTAAACAGTACGACTTGTATTGAGTTGACAAAATGTCAACCCCCCCCCCTCCCCACACTTACACTCAGACAACATGAATTTCCCAGATGATTCGTTTTCAAAATGTGTAAATCCAAAAAGATCTAAAAATAATTTTTTTTTTCAAGAATGACTTGATTCCACAAACTTAGCAAATATGTTTTAACTACCACTGATTTCGCCCCCTTCATTTACAACTTTCACAATTTACAAAAAAAAAAATAAATAAATAAAATCATCTATGAATATAAAATGAAACCTCCGTTAGTCTATATCAGTATTTCTCAAAGTGGGCAATAACGCCCCCTTGTGAGCGTTTCAAACCTAGAGGGGGGCATTGATGTGGGTTAGGGGGGCGTATAATTAGGATTAGAGTATAATTTGTAATTTCATTTACATTATATAGTATTTTAAATTTCACTAAAATTAAAACCCACCTACTACACAATAACGAATAATTAGTTTATATTTCTACCCTGCATGATGTTATAAAAACTTAAAATAATTAACATATATTTCATAGTATAGCCCGCACACCGTACGCAACCAAGTTGTAACAGTTTCTGCGGATAAAGGAACATGATCGATGATAGTAAAAAAATTAGAGCAATTTTACCTTGATTACATTGCACCAGAAATTATTTTAAACATTGGGAAAAAAACTACCATGCAGAGTTTAAAAATATTTAAATATTTTAGTAAAAAATTGATAAAAGTATCGATCGTGGAATAGAAACAAAACTAAAGTTTATCGGAAACCTAAAGAACTGACCTAATCCCGATCAACTTTAGTTTTGTTATTAATATAGTTATAACTAATATAACTAAATTAATTAAAGTAATGAAATTGTGGTTTTTAAGTTTTAGAGGAGTATAAAAAATGGGGGCGCTGAAAAATAATTTATTTCCAAAGGGGACGGTAAAAGAAATAAGTTTGATAATCAATGGTCTATATGTTCCGTTCGCACAGTAGAAAACATAAATGAAATACATATTTGAAGAGGAGAAGTCTAATTTTGTTACATCTTTTCCTGATCAAGTTTTGGTTTAAACAAACCTTTACAAATTAATTCATACAGATATAATTTAAAAATGAGTTAATGTATTTTAGAGGAGGCATTTTTTTACCCTTTTTTCGATCACTAGCCCTAAATGATATGATAGTGAACTCTATTTTAATAGATCATCCCTACGTCAACAACTGCACAAGTTATAAACGATAAAAGTGGCGAAAAATTAAAATGCTAGCAAAATATTGCAGTTAGAATATGTTACAAACAAATTACTTTAGAGAAATTCTGAGAACACGTAGTAGTAACAATTTTTTTTCCCACATTTATTCGAAACATTTTTCTCTGTGACGTTGTCTAAGATCTCGAAAAAAGGTATAACTCCAAAAGTGCAAATTTGAAGTTTACCATTTGTTTACATTCTGGCATTCACCTGTCAGTACTTATATTCTTGTCAAGAATATTTATATAATTTTTGTTATACAAAACAAAAAATATAATATGTTTTCTTCGTCTGTTTCCACTGTCTGTTTTCCACTGTTTCCACCATTCCTATGGTGGAATCAACAACTTAAGTTAAGAATAGTGGTTTTGAAAAATCATTCCTTTTTCAACTCACGCCACATCATAAGAATTCATTGATAACCTTTTATCCTTATAAATGGTATTAGTTTATATTTGAGAGTTTGATTCTAATAAATTTCTTAGATACTACACAATGCACAAATTGGAAATAGATAAATCAGTATTTAAAGCAAAGAAAAACTTGCCACATTAATTACTACTTCTCTTTGCCTACCCGTTTTATCTTGATAAAAACAAGATTTTGAAGCGGAGGTCACTAGACAAAGTTGCTCAGGGAATAACTACTACATTCCTTAGGTCAGATTCTCTAGAGCTTTGCCTAAATTTGGTTATTCTTTACTTTCAAGTGCCATTTTTTTCACAGTATATCCTTCTTGAGTAGAATTATAACTATTATTACAATCGAAAGTATTGAAATATGTGTAAGATTTAACTAAAAATTACTTATGTTACGTGTGAATATAATTCTATTTTAGGTGAGAATAAGTTTTGGTTAAAAAGCGTTAATATTTGCAAATATACACAGGAAATATACCTCAACAAGGCTTGTCTGTCTTTACGGCGACCCGGGTAACAGCCCGAGTTACCAGTACTTCGAGCAAGCCTGTAGAGATAGATCTCAAAAAAAAAAAGAAAAAACCCTTAAATATTCGAAATTGATCTTTTAAATAGACTGTCATACTTCACTTAAGAGCAAAGTAAATAAATTAAATTATTCTCAAGCTACTAACCAGTAAGATAGGACTGCTTGTAGATCTATAGTTAAATCCAGTGCTCATAACATACTCTTCTCCTCTCCAATCTTCATTTTCTCACAGATGAGATGCAATACAGATGAGCACTCTTAACTTAATTTTCCAATGGTATATTTTCTCAACTGACCCACACATAAGGTCAAATTTAATGTAATTCAATATTGTCTAGTACTATAGAAATCGTGACCAGAACACCATAATATAAAAATAATATCGTGAACTACCATATGTCACCTAAACCTACAAATAAATGGCTAATACCAAATTCTGTAGACCTTCAAATAACATACATAAAAAAAAATCCTCATAAATTTAAGAACTCTTAATAGATTTCAAAGAACATCATAACATCTATAAAATAGATTATCAATGATCAAACCACAATAAGAAAATGGGAAAACAAGACTAAGATCTTTCAACAGTAACAAGTGGTCTTCGTCAGAGTCAAAAACCCAACTGACTCTGTTGGGTTTTTGACTCTGACGAAGACCGCTTGTTACGGTTGAAAGATCTTAGTCTTGTTTTCCCATTTTCTTATTGTGGTTTGATCATTGATTGTTATTTCACGTGTTTATGTGAAATCTTTTTATAAAATAGATTATATTTAAGACCAGCTTTTCTTCCTTGGATCCCTTAGAAAATTAAAGACATTGTGACCACAACTTATGGATTTCATAAAAAAAAAATTAAAAAAACTTTTAAAATCTAGATAAGTTCAAAATTTAACTAAAGAGGCATACAATAGATTTGAACGCTTACAGTTTCAAATTTTCGGTTTAATCGTTGTCAGAAGAAAGAAAAGAGGGAAGGCAGAGCGCGCAGGTAGAAGGACGTTTTCAATTCAACACGATTGAAGACGATGTTTCACCTTTTTTTAACTGCTAATCTAGAGTGTCAGCCACATTAGTTTTTTTTTTTTTTTTTTTTTTGAACATTTGTGTCTGTTTTCGATCAAAGATATAAATATATATAAATGAAACTATCCACGAGTAATCCATAAAAACTGCCCTCAGTAAACCAAATTACTGAGAAAGCATACATAAAAACAGTGATAAAAACTCACATCTATATTTCAAGGACGTTGTCATTAGGAGAGGAAGTGACTTGCTAGGAGGCAAAAGGCAGCAACTTAGCCCACAGCAAGCTTGCTCTGACCAGTCAGTGTTATCATCAACGAAGTTAGAAAAAAAGGTGGAGAGAATGAATATGGACAAATAGAGCAACAACAAGAACAAAATACACAACGGAACAAATATAAAGGAAAAGAACAATAAAGGAATAAAAAAACATATCAACGATAAGTATTAAGTCTCAGAGTTGATGGGACACGAAGAAGGCAAATAAGTTCCTTTCTGAAGCTTTAATGTAACATAGTATTTAAATTAGGCTTCTGGTTAAGGATATGAAAATGGATTCAATCATTAAAAGAAAGACCAGAAAAACTCACATGGATTACATTAGGAATTTAATTGAAATTGTTACTATCTCTCTGCTTACTTTATTTTCTCCATTAACCCTCACTCCCCGCCCTTCACTTCCTTCGCTGGGTGTCTAGTATTCACACTGTCTAGCTGACATGGGCTGTCACAGTCAGGTGCTACCTTATCACCAATCAGCTTACTTTTTCCATGGATGGCGTCAGTCAACGAAATATATAAGCCAACTTATTGCTGCGTTTTATACACCTTTTTTCTCACAAAGTTGACTAAATATACATTATTTTATAATAAACCATATTTATTTTTTGATATTAAAATATATAGAACAAAAGTAATTTAAAATCGGCAATGAATATTTCTGATATAAAACTTAAACTAGAGAATGAGAAAGGTTGTTTTAAAATTACGCTCTTGAGGATTGTGAAAGCTAATAACCCAACTGGACTTTGTAAAAACCTTTAATACTAAGCCTTTTAGTGAGACTGTAATGTTTATTTAATGCAATACGCTTGCACAACATGTATAACTTTTAAATATTGCGATAAAAAATAATTACTTACAACATAAAAGCAATGAGAATGTTATTTAGTTTGCTACATTAGTTAATAATAATAATATTTATGCCACTGATATAACTTTGATATGTTAATGGGACACGTGCATCTTGAAATTAAATGAATGAAAACTGGATAATGAAAATTAGTAAATTATTAATAGGCACATATGAAATGAAAAAAAAAAAGAAAAAAAAACTCGGTTAGTGAACGGACTTGTTCTCAATCAACTTGACTTGCATAAAACCTTCCCAGAGTCATCCTGAATTAGTATGTGCATATTCATCGTAATTAATACAGCAATTTAGAATGCATGCATAGAAACGGATTAACGGAGAATTATATACATATTATGTATTTCCGTTTTATTTAAAACCTCTTTTACAGGCAGAAGTCTGAGATTTTTTTGGGGGGAAAAAATAACTGAAACTAAGAGTGCTTACGCTTAAGGGAAAGAATAGGAAACGCAAAACTATGGATAAACCTGTAATTTACAATCGACTCCTTATACATGCCTTTTTTACGACACGGGGCTGTTTAAAAATCTATCTCTATTTCTTAATTTAACGACTCATTTTTTAATTTAGCAAATAAAAAAATATATTTAAAAAGCAAAAGAAAAGCATTGACTGGCCACGTAACACAGTGAGCTGTAGCAAAGAGCTGTTCGTTCATCACTCCTCCAATAAAAATTGTCCTGAATAAATTGTCCAATAGCCTTGAATTAAAAAAAAAAAAACTAAAACAAAACAACTTAGAAGACATTTACTTTCCTTGTTTTAATTATGTATAATAAATAACCTATTGTTTAAGGATGAAATACAAAAATCCATATATGACCCACTTAATTCCAATCAATTACCACTGTCGTATACGGATTAAAAGGATAAATCGATTCATTATTTAGAAATCCTTCTAAATAATCCCACACATATCCATGTGTAGAACATTTGGTAAAATCAAGTATCATTGTTTTTCACTTGATACAAAAGCCAATAAAAAAAACTCAAAACATTATAGCGGAATGTAGGACTAAAAAAATAACTCCATATTGATTGAAATAAATGTATTTATAATAATAATTGCAATTTACATTCTCTTGTACAATACTAATTCAATAAAGTGATTGGACTGAGGAGATAAAAAAAAAAGTTAATCGCTCGAACTGTTCTCACTGAGCTTGGAGTCAGTGTCACCGTCTAATGGAGTTAGATTTTCGTCCAGAGGTCCGATTGGTTCATCAATGGGATAGGTGCCATTAAACACGATATTCCTCTTACATGGGGTGAGGGAGTTGGTGAGGTGACGCAAAGGTTGAGGGTGGAGGAAGTGAGGAGGGACGAGAGCACAGCTCTGGGAGGTATAGGGAGGCGGGGGTGTGGGTCTTCGGGGGGTACTTACACTTCTCCTCGAGGGCTCCTGTCCGCCAGCAGCACAACAGATACACGCCTTACACACTACATATTATACACTTTTCTTCAAACCATCCAGAGCCATGATTTCTTTTATAAATCACGACATTACCAGAAAACAACATACAAGAAATCAATATAGCAGCTTTTAATGGAAACTGCTATCTGAAAGCTTATATCGCGCAAGGTTATCAACAATAATTACTCAAGCCATAACTAAAATCTAAGAATGTGAATATCATGGACAAACAAAGACTTACTCAAATCCTATTATACAATGTAATGAGAAACATACATTCTCTTACTTTGTAGACTTTCTTCAGCAGTTTTGGAACTTTTCAAACTTCCAGAGCAACATGAGTGTTTGTTGTGGAATATTTTTTATTAGTATATCGTTGTATAATTTATTATTAATATATTCTATATAAATTTAATATATATTTTATTTTATTAAGAGGAATGGACTGTATGTGTCGCATATCCCTCTTTATTTCTTAAACATAAACCATACTTATTTATTTTTCTCTATCTTCATAGACTTTTTAGTGACTGTAACTTTGTCTTTCACCATTTGGACGTTGAAAAATGACAGAAGACAAACAAAATACACGTATAGAAAGAAAGAAACCGGAAGAGGAAGCACATATACTCATAATAAGCATTAAGAAAGAAAGATGACTAGGAATACCCAGGTACAAATTATGCCTCAAGCTATGAATACTCCATACACCACAAAAGGCCAGGGGCTAACATGCCAGTTTTTTCTCTGTGTCTCTCTTTAAGTATTTTACTTTGTAATTTAATCTCTTGTCCTCGCAGACAGTTCTTATTTTGTTTATATATATATATATATATATATATATATATATATATATATGAAATGATTAATAGAAAACAACATGGAGAAACAACAATTATCACTTGAATATTGCTACCTCGTAACTATCAGGAGAAGAGCTCTGCTTACCTCGCAAACAGCAATGTTTCTCTGTATTGTTTTCTCTTAATCGTTTGATAAGTTATCCTAATGTACTGTTTCTTGTTTTTAATTATATATATACACAGCAGAACTCTTCTTCTCCTTTTGACTATAAGCTCAAAATATTTAAGCGAGTTTTCTTGCTGTTTCCCCGTGTTCTTTTCTCTTAATAGTTTGATATATATACAAATTTAAGAAGTTAGATAAATAAGGCGTCGAAGGTGAGGAAGTTCAAAATACTTTAAGGATTAGAGATTCAGAGTTCATTCACTCAAGACTACCAAAACAATATTCCGTTTTCATTTTAATCACTTAGAAAAAGGTTTAGGATTTAAAGTAAATATACATAAGATATTCGAAATCTTCTAAGTAACAAATTTTTAATTTCGAAAACCATTTCCCTCAACATTTATGTTGTGATATGTTTTAGAATTGTGAATAACAAACTAAACCAATAAACCTTTTAAAACTACAACATTTCTTAAGGAATCATGCATTTCAAATACCATTTCGTCAACTGTAATTTTCTTTATATTGGGTGAAAAAAATATCAGAAATCATTGTTTGAGATAAATACCTGAAGCTGGTTTTCGGATGCTTGAAAAAAGTTCATGGGAGGTTTGGATGGTTGAGTTTCTTCTTCCTTCCAGATAGGTCTTTGGGGTTCAGAGGATTCAGGTAAATCAGCGGGTTGATAACCTGAAACGAACCAGCGAGCAGTAGAAGTAATGTTAAATAAACAGCAGACGCTCAACTACAACAGCATAATTGCATGATAAGAAAGAGTTCAACCTTTGTTCAATCAGAACAATGTCTAGAAAAAATGACAGCATTAATAGTAATTCGCATAATCATATAATTGGCTCACACTTCCTAAGTGTTATTATTACATTTACTCTTTAAGTTATTACAAAAAATTATGAAGTAAATTGATGGCTTATACAATCCATATTAGTTATGACATAATAATTGTATCATTGCAATAAAAAAGTACATAGATATTGTTTCTGCAATAGACTAATATTCATCTGTATTCAATATATATTCTAAATAAATGTGGTTTATGTTATAACAGTTAAAAAATAAGACTTTAGTTCCTTAAGAAATAAATAAATTAGCAATAGAGTTCTATCACCCATGTGACAATTCTCAAACCATACCTTAAATAATTTACATTAATTAAACAAAAATGAAACATGATCAAAGAGGAAAGAAACTCTAAGTCTTCATACACAAAAAGGATTTAATCAAACAACATACTTTCAAAAATTTGTGTTCATCGTCAGGCTACATCTGTAATAGAAACAAAAACTTTTTTTTTAAATATCAGAAATAATTGTTTGAGATAAATAACTGAAGCTGGTTTTTGGATGCTTGAAAAAATATAAATTTGTTGTGTATTGCAGATGTAACCTGATGATGAAGGATTCGAAAACAAGTTTGATTAAATTCTTTTTGTGTGTAAATACTTAGCGTTTCTTTTCCTCTCTAATCATGAGCAAATAACACACAATAACTGCTTTTATAGTTAGTGAAGAAAAATGAAACATTTTACCTGGTTTATAATTACATTTTTTATAATTTTCATAAAAACTCAACTGGCTTCAGATCTCTATTTTATCAATAGAGAAAAGTAAAGAAATTGGATACTTAATCATGCAATAGATAGTAGAATAGGTTAACGAATAGGAAGAACCTATAAGAAGCAATAAATATATGATAAAACCTTTGAAAACTCTCAAAAATAAATAGAAAAATTAGCATGTGAGGTGCCAGTTTTTTTTATAAGTTAACATTTAATCACTGCGATAATAACAATAATAATACCATGTTTCATCTAAATAAAGATTAATTTTAATACTATTTATTAACCACTCTTCATGTTTACAATATACCAGAATGATTTAAAATTCTGGTATAACCAATACCAATAAATTGTTTTTACTGCTGACCCACTTTTACCATCACGAAAAACAAAAACTATCATACATGCACGCACAACACTATTCAGAGTCTAATTCGTCTTTATAAACTTAACTGAATTCTTTTTTGCCTGAAGAATTCAAAATGGAGTCAAAAATTTTCAGATTTTTTATTTGATTTTCTATATTAGAGGTCTAAAATGAAATTAAGAGTAATGTAATTTAGAGCAAACATATTTCATTAAAAAAACGAACATAATTATTTACATAATTTACAAATTCTTGAATATCTTACTTTATGAAGGGGTATCTCACTTAGTTAAGTTTTCGTCCCCATCTGATCGGTTTTTGGATTTTTTATATCTTCCAGTTCGAGACTGATGGTCTCATAATTACAGTTTCACTCCGGAAGATGGACAAAATCTAAAACTGGTCCAATGAAGAAGGAAAATTACGAGGTGAGATGTTTCATTCCTTTTTTATTGTCATTAAATTAACAAAACGAGAAAGGAGAAAGTACATTAGACTTGCTGACCATTACAATGTCTGCTATAGATTAAAACTGTGTCAAACGTGAAAAAATGAGGGACTTAAGGAACACCTTGAATAAGAGTAGTTCAGTGTACCAAATTAATTAATCACTGATCCTAAAAGATTAGGAGAACTAACTTACTGAGAGACAAATAATCAAATATACTTTAATTAATATATTTCAAATCGAATGCGAGAATAATTTTCTATACGAAAGGTATTTGTACAGATAGAATCTTTCACCAGTACCACAAATCATCTGGTTTTGACTTCACATCTTTACCCAGTGACAACATGGACAAGATTATTCTATTTTCCTTCATAAAAAAATCTTGTCCGTGCTATCCTTCAGAGAGTATCTAAAACTATAATTTTAATGGGGACCGAAATGTTAAAAAAAAAGTACTTTTATTATTAAGTAGTTTAATTTAGGTGAATAATAAATGTTATGAAAGAAAAATACAGAATAATTCCCGAGCTTGTGCCAACCACTGTCAAGGTCAGATGATAACCTTATCATGTTAAATGATAGAAGTTTAGTTCCAATTACAGCTTATGGACCTCCGACGTGAATATCTTCAGGAATTAAATGTTCAAGGTAACTGGGTTAATTATCCAGTGGATGCACAGCAGAATCGTTTAATTAAATGAATTGATAATTCCTGAGTTCGATAAATTTCATAGCAAAGCTGAGTGTAGGCGACCACAAACATTCTTTTTACTTGATTAAAAATGTATATTCATGCATTTCGTCATTACCACAGAGGTTGGTATTATTAATATTAAAACTATAATATACCATATTACCTCGTACTTCTTTATCTTCATAGGGAAGATGGGTGACACCCGAAACCGGTCCGAGAGCTTCAGCAGCAGTGTACGAGGTAAGACAGTATATTATAGTTTTAATATTAATTAATGTATATCTTTATATATTTTGTTCGTAATCATGTTCCTTAACATTTTTTCCCTAACATTCACTCATATTGAAGCTTGGCTTTAGAAGAGGCTTATGTTTAACTGATTAATGATTCGTCACTCATTTATTAAATCATGGGAGTGTCACAAGAACGGTGCTTTCAATGGTACGTCGTGTTACCCATCCAAGTACTAACCAATCACAGAGTTTCTTAACTTCTGTGATCTACTAGAAACCAATGTATTTAACATGGCTATCGTCGCTGGCCATCATTTTTTTGTATATTGCTACTGTGCTCGTATTTTTATAACTATTATAACCATTAACCAATTCAACAAATATATATTTTTTTTTTCAATAGAATTTTATGTCAATAATTTGTTTTACCATCATTAACAGCCAGTGTTAATCCTTGCTCATTCTTATATATTGACTATTTGTAAAGTAAAAGAAAATAATATAAATAAAGGTAGGTAGCTTATTAGCTCGAGTAACATAAGCTAAATATATATATCACAAATTACAAACATTTTGGGCAACTGCTGTGAGGATAGGAAGATAACAGGTCGGGCACACCAAGCTTATTCCCGCTTAAGTGACTAATTTATTTGTTAAAAAACATGGAAATCTTGGACTTTTATCTTTCTAGGTCATGTAGAAATATACATTTACCCTTGTATATTTCCTGATGTGCAACACAAAGTTGTTCATGACATTCCTTCAAACGGACAAAATTCTAGTGTCTGCTATCCTTCCTGCTGCCTATTTGGGTTCTGTGACAGTTTAGGATCCCTTTGGATACAATCTTTGCAAAAAATTTTACCTGAAGTGCTATCAACTGTGCTTCTACCTACTTGCCGGAGAGATGACAGGTACTTTGTGAGTACAGATGACCAGAAATAAAATCACCGAGTTTGATCCGGATTTGAAAACACTAACATACATACATTTAAAAAAGAAGAATCCATGAGTCAGATTAATTAAAAATAAAATGCTTTCATAATGATTAGTAATTAATAAATTTAATTAGTATATCAATAAATTCTATTACTTTTTTTTAAAAAAAAATATTCCATCTATTTACTTTCAGACTAATTATAGAAAATAGAAAGAGGACTTTGGATAAAATATAATATGTACTTCTTTCAGGAAATTTAGAAAGTATAAAAGATAAATTTTGAAAATGATTGCTATACATTACTTATGCTAAGAACTTCGTTTTAGTAGCATATAATCAATTCGAGAAACTCTTATAACATGAGGCATGGTGAGTAAGCCTTTAGATCCTCAACATTATAATTAGCAATGTACTTTACTCATCCTCAGGCTTCAAATTTTAAAGTTCAAATTTCCTACCATTTTACTAGAATAACCTGACAATGAACTTAATTGTGGCGTATTATACAGATCAATATATTTAGTAAATGTAAACTTTATCTACATTTTTCAGACTGCAGTCTGAAGGGGCCAGATGGTTAACGGAAATGTATTATTAATTAATTATATTAGTTTGTTATGAAATGTAGTCTTATATTTAACTCTTTAATATTTTTGGTGTTTATGAGTGCTTCGAGGTCGGGTGAGACCATTTAGTTCTCAACTGCACCTTTCCTAACCTAGTTTACAACGCGGGTATAAAACACCAGTTTATTACAATGTAAGGTCGCTCTTTGGTTGAAAGAAAGAGGCATGAGCTTAGTAGATATAACTGATTTGAATTTCCTTAAGATTCCATGCCAATATTTTGAAAGTTTATGTACCAGTGTAGGGTTGGTGGGAATACGGCGGGGGCTGAAACAGAGTGGGCTGCTGCTGTGGTTCTTCAAAGGGCTGATAGGCAGGCTCGGGCTGGACTGGGGCGGTCTGCGTCGTCGAAGGCCGCCGAGGTGTGGAGGTCCGCATGGGGTCCACCATTGACAGCACTCCCTGTTCACCGTACCCTCCTCCCTCTTCTCCCATTGGAACCTGCACACCAACTTAGACTATACCATCCTCTAAACCTGCTTGTATACAGTCATCCAACACCAACTTAAAGCTAATGTATTTTAAAATATACAACAGCATAAAACTACAGAAACTAAAATTTTAACTAACTTGATATCGTCAGCCATATAATCTAAACTTCGATTATTATTTGCAGGAACGCAAATCCAGAGTAGTTTGTGATCTTGTAAATCTAAATTAATAATTTTCTCATGACCATGTTGTAAACTGTAAATGATTTTAGTTACTTAAACTACATATATACATAATAAAAATTAAATTGCACTTTGCGAAAGTAAATAAAAATATGAACACTATAACTCTCTGTAGATAGAACAAGGATACCGTTTAAAAATAATCTAATTGGATTTCAAATTCCCTAGCAAATAAGCAAAATTAATACATTCATTCCTTTTTTTTATTTAGAAAGATTCCAGAATAATCACTTAATAAACCTCTTATTGGTGTATCTATGAATGAGCAAGTGGATTTTGATGGATCGGTAGTCTATCCCCGAGTTGTATAAATGAATGTATAAATGGATGTATGCATTGGATATCCTTAAGCAACTCAACATAAGATAAGTATAAAATTCAACAAGTAGCGATATTGAGGTAGTTTCTGGACTTGATTTAGCTCTATCACGTGTTATATGTGACATTACGTCTATAATGCCTTTTGTAACATACTTAAGACGAAATAACGGTTACTTCAGGTAACACAATAATGAACACTTCAGTGCGCTATCAGCCATCGACCATCATGTTCACCCAATTTTTTTGCCTGCTCTATTTAAGTTGTAATATCGACTTCATTGAAATCTTTGTTTGTTAAAAGTAAGAATGCATAAATACTAACTGCATTGGCTAACTATTGTCAATAGCTTAATACTGTTTTAGGTAAAAAAGTGTATTATTTAAATGTGGAAAATCTGGAGTAGCTGATACTCAACTTTACTGTAAGTAAAAATAATATAAAATTCGTTAAAATCAATTGAGATTTGATTTTATTTTTATCTGGCTATCGTGTAGACGTAATATCAAACTCATAGATAATCAATAATGATTTAATTTGACTGACATATAATTATTATGTATATTACTGTTAACATTATTATTAAACAGTAAATGAATGGCATCGGACTCGCAGGCACCGTTGTCACATCATGCATTCCTCAAGGCTCTCCTTTGTCCTTTCTAAATCCAACTTCAGATTTTAAGTTCTTTAATGAACATCATAATTGTTGTTAGAGCAATATCTAGACCCAGTTGTTCTAGATACCTTTATCTGATTCCCTCTTCATCCATTCTACAATTGTATCCTTAAGAAAGTGGAATGTGCAAAAGTGCTCCCGACCACTGAAGGTTTGTTTAGGTCTATTATTCCTTTGTGCCTCATTAGAGTTGAATTTTATTTTCTTATTTCATCATTAACAAGTAAATTATCCTATGAAGACCATTTCATCTGGTAACATATAGTCTAATATTTACTATTCCTGTTAATACAGTTTTTCTCCCGCTGAAGCATTTCCATCTCGTACCAGTTTAAATAAGACTGCAAATTGCTGATTTATTAATAAAAATGTCTAAGGTAGGGTTGTTTTATATTTTTTCCACGTTTCAGGCGAATAAGGTCATCACTGTTCTTGTCATAATACCTGCAAACACTCATCGTCACTGCAGTCATTAAAGCTAATAATGGTCCCTTTTTTTTATTTCACAATGATGTATATAATACCATCTTTAATCTAATGAGACTCCAAGGTTTCTGCACACCTCTGGGAGTTTTAGCTTAGTGTTATTAATGACGAAGTCTTTGATATCTATATTTGCTTTCTTAATATAGGTATAAGGACATATTAGCTGGATTTATAACCAAACCTTTCCTCTTTAATCATTGTTAGAACACGTTCCATGAGCTAAAATTTAGAACCATCCATCGTTTTTCTTCTTATAATAACAAAGTCATCCAAGTATCCTTGCATATCTAAACATTGATTGGAGTATCCAGTAGGTAATCCATAATTAATCGAACAATAGCGTCGAAGCAAACCTCCCTTAGAACAGTCTTTAGAAGACTCAGTTACACTTGTGGTAGATTTTATATACAGTAATTATTATTGCATTAGATTATTGTAAGCTGTTCTATATTTCCTGGATAAAAACACCTGTTGAATGATTCTGGTTCAATGATATCAAAACTACATCAATATGCAGATTATCCCAGTACCATAGATTAATTCCTTTAAGACTTAAAATGTTTTCTATTTAGAAAACTAACATTTTTTGAGCTCATTCTGCTGACATGTCCATCTGTTAAGTATGCTCATGAAGATGCTTATTTGTCTAAACCTTCTCATATTAATATACATAGAAACTATTAGTTGCTATTTGCTACGCAATACTAATCTTCTCATATAATGAGCTCCTGAAATATATATATATTAAGACAATACCTTATACGATATTTTATGTTTCTTTATTCACCGAGATTTAGCAGAAAATATTATCCTGTCATAAAGAACGGAAAAGTACCTTTCTCATGCTGCAATATTACCTGAAAACAATGGAGTTCTTACACACATCAAAAAGAACTGTATGTTTCACAATTATATATGATAAAGGATGCAACATGTTCATTTTGCAACCTTTTCGCTAGATACCATCATTTGGTTGTTTGATGCTTGCTTATCTATATTTTTACAATACATTTTAAAACAAAAATTATGTATGGCCCAATTTTCTTAAAAATGTCTACGAAAATGTAAACAAATTCAATAAGTACAGGAAGAAATCCAGTAGTCTACTGTATTTCTCGCTTACTTACTTCCTCCTGATGATAGTTTAACCAAAAATTTGAGAATCTAAGTAAACGTATTTATTGTGTTTGCTTCTTTTGTTTATTTCTGAGTTGTTGGATATATATGGCAGTTTCAATTACAAGGACATTGCCGCTTTTCATCGTAACATTGTAAATTTAAAAAAAGAACAATAATATTCATAAGAAAATGCTTAAATCGTTTTATTTAAAGAGAAAATGCAGTACTTGTAAAGGCTGGATATCTGTCTTGTCTGGAACCGAGGGCTGATAGAGTAAACTAGGTTCTTCCTGAAAAAGAAAAAATATATGAAGAAAAATAATAGGGAATTCCTGTTGGAAACTCTAGAAAAGCAACGAAGTACCTTAAGAGTGATATAAAAATCATATGTATTAAGTATTGAAAACATTTATTGACCCAGCTATAAGTAAAATTATTTTATATTTTTTCAACATAATAGTTTGAAGAATTTTTGAATCTTGAGAAAATTATCGTTTATAATTACTGGTGATTCATAATTTGAAATTAGAATTTGTTGACTGAATTTAAATCCACTGCTATCCCAAAAAGACAGTTTGATCTCTATAGCAAATCTTAATAGATCAAATTGTAAATCAACTGGCAAATGTTCTTAGAGAACATCAAAATCATATTATCCTTTTTTGTAATGTAAATTTAGTTATATTCAGTGGATATTAACCTTCCTTTTTTCTAATTAATACTTTTACCAGATTCTTTCTACGTGAAATAATAATAGCTTCTTTTTTTTTATAAATAGAAATATAAACACCCATGGTTATTAACGTCATCTTAACAAAGAAACTCCAGACAGCTCTCAAGACGGACGGCTATATTTCGTCTCTCAAGGACGCTAGACTTATATAAAAATACTCTTCACGTAATCTAGTTCTGAATAAAAACTGTTGTTTTCTTGTAATCAAGGAGTGTTTATAATCTGAATTTTGTCATGATTCGTTAAATAGTAAAACCTATTGACTCAAATAGCAGATTATATGCCTACCTTCTCTGAGCTGTCATACAGGAAATATGATAGTGTTTTGCGGGACACAAAGTAGGAATATTCGTTGAAATATATAAATGGATGATATCTATGATTCATAAACTTTTATTTTCCTTCTTTTTCATTTCATAATTCTGTAGGCCCTAGGTATCAATGGTTATCTCCGTTGTTTTGTCCTAGTTTTACGTTTATCACAAGGGATCTTTCCAATAAAGTTCAAGAATACATCGTGCTTGTATAGTTTATACATATATTAGTGTTTACCAAACTTGTTTTGTGGTAACCAAATTATTTTTAATTTCACACTAAAGTCATTCTAAGGGTGTAAAATTGAACACACTAGAAATATACGAGTAGTATGTAAGTTATCACTGATGGAATATCCTAGTCCTCAAGGACTTTAGTCCTAATTTACTATAATTCCTTAATTTAACACTAGATTGCCTAAGAAAGTCATTGTGACTGTTTTTCAATTTCAATTATAATAAAATTGTATATACACTGACACAGCTTCTTAGAATTTTCAAGTGAAGTAATTTTTTTATTGTTAATACTTACAAATAACTTGTTTTATAACTGCAAATAATATAAAAAATAATAAAAATTAATTTTAAACAAATTTCTTTACAAATTAGTTACTCTTTCACAATGCAGCCATTTTGACTGTTTGGGGGCAATATAGGTATATACTAAGTTTCAGTCTTTCTAGTGTTAAGTAAAGGGTGTATCGAATACCCGCGGAGGTATATTCTTTATTTTTTTCACATAGAATATACTAATACCATGGGACCATAGTCCTAAGTTAGCATAAATCATTAGGTTAAGTAATTCCTTTTGACCACATCTAGGAATATAGTTTAAGGTCCCCCTAAGGGAACAACTCAGTACCTAAGGAGGTGTTAAGGTGTTCTAAAGATATCATAGTCCTTGTATTAAGTGTAGTTTTAATTTTCTTTCACAGGCAGTATGAACTAGTTGAGGGTTGTGTGCTACTGAGGAAGGTCGCAGTTTACATTGGACGCATTACAGTATTTAAATGCTAAAAGCTATGGCTTTGGTTAGACGTTAGATGACTACAGTGGAGTAGAGTAGGGGTGCTGCTTGGTGACTACCTGTGAGCAGAGCTGAGAGAGCGATGTAAGCCACTCCGGCTGAGCAGTCAGGTCAAGGGCCAGCTGGGGGTCGTGCAGTTTAAGTCGACCAGCCAGCTCGGCTAGCAAAGGCAACAGGTTGGCGTAGACCTCGGGCTGCGCACTGGCCAACACCTCATTAGCCATCAGTTCGCAGTACTGAAGGGCAGCCCGCCCGCGGCCTAGCTCCGCCAGGCGAGTGGCCAGCACCAGCTTGAATGTCTGAACACACGCACAATTAGTATTCAATATCTATTATAATCGCAAAAAAATGAAACTGAACACTTTAATCCTTGTACATCACAAAAAAATAACACTTCATTAATTCAGTTAATCTAATGTATATTAAGCAATGGTACAGAAGAAATAATACATTTGCAAACATTTCAATAGAACCTACTCTCTAAACGATCTAATAGAACTTTCCCTAAACGTCCAGTCATTTCTGCCATACGGCAGAATGTCAATCAATGTGTCGCTGGAGTATGCCTCTTCTGTATTTTCTTTCAATTTATTTTACACAAGCTCTATATGAATTTATGTATTGATCTTTTGAAGGTTGGAAAACAGAAATCTTGTCGTTGACCTTCTTTTTTTTTCTTTACATGATGAATTTTATCATAGCAATATTTCAAAAAATTGTTTAGTTAATTATTTGTTATAGGCCGATTTTTTTTTTTAATAAAACCATGTTGTAATATTACCCATTGATGCGCCAGTTCAAATTCGACCAAATCGTTAAAGTGGGTTTAAAACCTGTTTGTAACGAATTATTTCAGTTTTTATTACTACCGATGTAGAACATTATGATACAAGTAATCTACCCGTAAACCTTGCATGTTTGGTTACTCTTACAATAGATTTCGGGTACGTTCATCTGTAGGATTACAATCTCTTCTAGATTTCTAATTTTTTTATTAATAACTAGTATAAAATAGGTAACGTGATATGATTACAATTATGTAAGATGATTACCTGAAGTGAAGGAATGGAGAATGTAGGATCGCTCTGTTTAATAGCGTACTCGTAACACAAGGTGAGTAGGACGGAGCGATAGCTAAGAAGCTTGTCGAACGACTGGCCTGGAGGGGCACCAAGAAGGACGAGCTTTCCGTCCGAGGCGAATTCAGAAAAGCCCACCTGGGCGATCAGGTAGCAGAAGTGTGCGGCGTGGACCCGTCCTCTCGAGGCTGCCAGCACAAGCAAGAGTTTCAGGTTTAACAGGAAAAGTTAGTCTGTTAGTACGAGTTAAATAGTGAAACTAAAACATCAGCCATGCAAGAGTAATCAAGAAAAAAGCAACAAGTACAATATTGTGAGTTTAAATATGAGCATCTCTCATATCTGGTAGATATCTGAGTATCTCTCTGGTAACACAGAAGTGCTGCATCAGTTACCGTGTTCTATTTCTTCACAGTTAGCAAATTAAAAGGAAAAGTTTCGACACAAAGAAAGATTATGAAAATCAACGCGTTTCAAAATTCACCCTTCTGCTACTATTCCAGATTCTAAGTTTACCCTCAAAGAAGTAAATCTGGTAGCTAACAACTATTGTTTCCCCTTTTATCAAACTACCTCGTCAGGTATAATCACAACTTTGACCCCAACAGGAACAATTATATTATTACATCTTGAACCAAATTTAAGCTGTTTATGATAAGAGTAACATCTACATAACGAGCATTTCAAATCAACATTCCTTAAAGTTATTTAAACTTACAAATACCAAGTTGCCCCAAATTTAATTTAATTTAATTAATTCTCCTCTTCTTATTACCTTCTTCATTCATTCCTTAGTATTGAAGGAGTTTATTTTTCAAATTATTACAATTGTATTACCCCATTTGATGCATTCAGTTTTTAATGGTAATTAGGTGGAGCATCACTAGAAATGTTTGAGACCACTGACCTAGACTGTCGCCTAGGGTGATGACAGCCTTCCGGTCGAGTTCAGATTTCTCACTGGGGTTACTCAAAATCATCGCCAGATGAGGTCTCCAGTCACTCCACTTCCTATCTCCACAGTTCTGAAACCAATTACACTCTCCTACACTGCGGCTCTTTCTATCTTATTGGTTTAAAATATGATTACAGCTAATTACAGTGTACTCATAAACATTAGTAAACAACAATGAAATCAATTAAAACAAACTATAAAATTAATTAATTAAGCAGTGATATTACCTAAACAATAAAACACCATTAAATATAAATAATCGTGGTTTGTAAATCTCCTCTGGACCGGTTTCAGAACTGATCCACTATCACGAGCACAACTGAATACCTTTAGAATACCAGCCTGTAAGTCAGTTTATGACTTTAGGCACATTGCACACAATTTCCTTTAAAAAGCAGACTAAATTTTTATTTAAATAACATTATGAACATTAATGCAGATAAAAGAAAAATATGTTAAATTTTTTATAGCAAGTTTTCAAAGAGTGTTTTTGTTTATAAATATATATTTTTTTTAATCTGTCGAGATTATTTCCTTGATTAATATTTGGAAAATCTTGTTTGTCATAATAGCATCTATGTCCTTATGTTTATTTATTTATTCACTTAAAAGCATTGTCATAGAATTTAATTGTGTTTTAATGCATCATAACGTTGTAACCATACATATTAAAAAAATAAAGGAGTTATACACATATAAATAAGTTAACAAGAAATAATATAAATATTTTGGGAATGTAAAGTTAGTACTAACAATACAGGTACCAAATTAAATTAATAAGAATATAAGAAGGATTAGAACCATCTCCACAGAAGAGAGGTCGGTCAACAGGATTCTAATATAATATGCAAAAAAAAAATTTAATACTTGCTGTTAAACCATGCTTATGTTTGGCTATCAGATCCCTTTAAGGTATATTTATGAAATGGTTTCATTTTGATACTCTACAAAACCTCAATGGTAAAGAATAGTACTGACTGAGGACGCCTGGGGAACATGTCCAGACATGAGCTGGTAGAGAGTCTGCAGAGGGTCATTGGTGACGAGGCTATTGGCAAACTGCAGCATTACATTTTTGTGGGTTCTACGGTCCATTTTGGATGCTAAGAACAACGCGTGACCCCAGCCTCCGTTCTCCATTGCCCAATCTGAAATCCAATATGAATACTGAGTCTAATTTAATACTAATTGTTATAGTATTTGCTCTATAAATTTAACTAAGGAAAGTTCGATGATATTTATTAACAACATCAATCTTTCATACGTGATCAATTTAGCTTCTGTCCAATTTACATTATGACTCTCATTATTTATATTACAAAATAATGCACTACTTTGTTCACCTCTAAATAGCTAAGAGTAAAAAGCCAGGAGTGCTGAGGGTTAGGATGGAGCCGAACCTTACCCCAACCGACTACACAGGCTCTGAAGTCTTAGAACATAAAGTGTGATAAACTTACAGCGGAAAATTGTTTAAAGATTATTTAACGTCGATTTCTACTATTTCAGATATCGCAAGATTATTTAAAAGACGAACCAATCAGACCAGATTACAGATTTGCTCAATAGTTTTTGACCTTAACATATTTAGAGTCATATAGGAAACACTTACACCTTCCAAAACCCGTACACGTGATAAACTCATTGATATAGCATTTTTTTTATTATTTTTTTCAAATGAAATATAAGTATATTAGTTGTTTTTACAAGTTTCATACGAAATTATACATCGTTTCGTTGTTCTATCAAAACCTCCGTCATATTAGAGACAGCATTCATCAAACACCATTGAAGTGTAATGAATCTTAGTGTAATGAAGTGTAATTAAACCCGACTTGCCTATAATGACGACAAAAAACTGCCCACCCATCCAAATCTCCTTGTTCGGAAATTAAATCCAACTTCCAACCTTTCCTAATCCCACGAGCCTCAAAGCTTCCTACTTAAGCTAAAAACCGACGACCACATGACTCCAAAAGTATACAGTACCTCAGAGAATGCAAAGCCGGAAGACCATACGACCACGAAGACACCATTTTCTGACAGACTTACTCCCCCCATTCTTGACAATGTTTACTGACCCAACAAAAGCAGCAGGATGAGAATCTAGCAGTAGTGGGCCTCTGGTCCTGAACTCTTATTTACGACATGCACTGTTGTGGATAATATTCGTTGGTCGTTGGTCGAAACACCATTGAAAACTTGTTCCAATATTTTTCTAGCTTGAGAACATTAAATTTTATGTTGTCAAACGTTTTACAACAAATTGTTAATCCCCCTGATTTTAGAATGAATCCTGCATACATGATTTTACAACCACAATAAATTTAAATTTATGACCATAGTAGCCTTGTCAGGAGGTTACTTACCAAGGGCTTCGACTTTGTTTCCCTGAAGAAGGAGATTCCTAAATCGTGTCACCAGCTGTGAGTAGGTAACTTGTGAAGGATGCTCAGGTTCCCAAGGGTCAGTCATTCCTTCTCGAGATCCTCTATAGCTCTCCACCAACAGTTCTGATATATCACTAGCGTTGGGATTCTGAAATTATTTGAACATATTAGTAATATAAACATAAAAAAACCAGAAAAATAGCCCACAGATCAGTTAACATGCCCTGATCAGCTACTATGATAAGAATGTAATTAATATATCCTAGAAAAAATAATTGTATTTTTTAAATACATTTAAATAGCGTCACGCTATAAACAGACAATAGCGTTTAACACACATCACGAACTTTACATTGTCAAATTTCGTACAGATTTATCAATATATACCCCTCGGAGAAGAAGTTAAGCCGTCGGTCCCGAGCCTGTATGATGTCAAGTACTCGTTAAAGATCCCTACTCTAAAAACACTTGAGTTGAGCAAAATATTGAGGACACTCAGTGTAGAATCACCGATCAATCAAAAAGAACGTAAAGGGTTAACATTTTTAACCTGATAGGGTATCGATTTAAAAAAAAAATTAAAATATTCCCTTCATTGTATGTGCGTACAAAATATTGCAAAATGTGAAACTAATCCATCCACTAAGGCATATCCAGACAAAATCAAAAATAAAAAAATGGTTTTAGGGAACCTCAAAACATGGGAATCGTCAAAATCTCAACATCAATATTTTTCGTAATCATTATAATTAACTTAAAGTAGAGTAAAACAAAAACATGGCTCTATAATGATAAAAGAATAATACATGAAACATTGATTATAATAATTCTATATTAATAAAGAAATAAAGTGAATATATTTAACATTATGAAGTAATACATATTCATACCCCATTTGATTTAACAGTCAAATATACTAAATCGTAAAGAAGTTTTTCAGAAGTTTTTAAAGCCTGTTCTGACATTTTCTTAAGGTACTGTAAAACTGTACTGCGATGTGTAACACCCCTGAAAAAAGAAAGAGAGTGTACAATATTAAAATTAGGTAAATAAATAGATAGACTAAAAATAAATATATACTATCTTACGGAATGAACGGGCCTGGACACTCTAAAAACTCTTTAACAGAAGCGTCTTGTTCATAGTCCGCTGAGAGCAGCTGCACAGTGGCGGGCTGATTATCTATGGGGTAGTGGGCATCTACCACCACCAGACGTCCCTGTCCGTCAAAGGTACCTGCAAAGTAAACGTCGTCTTGTCAGTAAGGGCAGCAACCAATTCATCTACTTGAGGGTCGATTTAAGAAATCAACTCTCTATTTAGGAGGCTATAACCAATTATCAATATCAATTTTCCTTTGTTTTTAAACTGTTATATTTCTTATTTAAATAAAACACATTTTTGCCTTCATCAGTCAGTTTTTTGTTATTACAATATAAACAAAACTTCCAAGCTTTCGACCAAAATTAGTTTTCTTCAGGGACATAAATAATAACTTTAAAATTTCTTTTAGGAAGTACATTACAACATTTTAAACTGACTGTTAGGAGGTTGACACAAGAAGGGTTTCTTTTTACATTGTTACAATATTTACTAAAATTGATACATACAGGTAATTACATAACAAAATCCTGTCGAATTAATTATTAAAAGTATGTTCACTCTCAAGGCCAGGTTAGCTCAGTGGTTAACATGCTTGCCTCTGGGCTGGTAGTCCGGGGTTCGATCACCACCTGGCCCTCGATTTATTCACGCAGGAGGTGAATAAATCTGAGTACGTCGCCCTCAGAGTACAAGCCGTCGGTTCCGAGCTTGTACGATGTCAGGTACTCGTTAGCGATCCCTACTCGAAATGCACTTGAGTTAGGCAAAATTTAGGTCTCCCAATTGAGAATCTGTAAAATCACCGATGAAACAAAAAAGCGGTAAACGGCTAATGTTATCACCCGCCTTGGGATCGGTTTAGACAATAAAAAAAAAATATTCAGTCTTTCTGAGAAGGGTTACTATTTCATAATGCGGTAAATGGAAATCGTATACTGCCTATTAACAGATATTTATTTAAATATATCATCAGTCTAAGGGACAAAAAAAGACTGATAAACGCTCCTCTATCCATTAATTGTTGCTATCTGGATGACTACACAAGCAGATGATAAAGTAAACCACAACCACCATGAGAACTTGAATAATTATATGGACTATTCATGACCCTTTTACTAATCACATTTTTGTTCATCACAGTGATACATCAGATCTGGAAACCCTCCTGGACCTACCTGCAATGTACCAACTCAGACAGCTGTTGGATGACCTTCCAAATTAGCCAGATTGGAAAAGTCTATCCCTTGCTTAGGGATACCACTAGAATTTCGCTTGGGCAACTACACCATGTTGGGGCTTTGATATCTGGATATCGACGAGGCATAATCCCTTGTCGTTTAAACAGAACTATATATAACAATACAGAGCTGATGTACAAAAAATATAACTACTTGAAAATGTTATACCTCTAATATGAGCCGTAGAGAAGAGTCGAGGAGCATAGTCTTCGAAAGTCTCGGCATTTGGGGCAGTACTCTCCAAGGCAGCACTCGTCCTACACACGAATACTATTATTTAATACGGTAGCATATACCAACAATCTATACAACATTTGGGAAAGAGGTTCCTAACTGAGATGTCACATCAGTTATATCATACTGTTATTAGCACAAAGGGCAGTGTAAGTTAAACAAAGAAAGATACTCTATTATCCCTCATACCACTGCTTGCGACGATAGACCGTTTTTTCTCATGATGTTCTGGACAAATTTTTTCCTCATCACTTAAAGTCACCAAGATCAGTACGATGGTATAATAAACGCTTATTATATTATATATATATTATATTATTATTATATTATATTATAGGTTTAATCCTATCCTAATTTAAACCATATAAGTTCTTTAACACATATACTACTCAAGTTCCCTAAAATAAACTTTAAATAACTGAACTATCTTTATTTAGGCAATTAACTTCAAGTTTCGAGGGTTTCGAATGTACTTCTTCAATAATAAATTCACTGACTACTCTTCAGTTCGAAGTTAAAAGATGCAAGGGAACACATGGATTTCGTTTTGCAGTTTTTTACTTCATTGCACAAATTTTATGATTATTCACATTAAAATTGTATATTTTCACACTATAAATTCAAATGAAATTGTTGTTGATCCTTGTAGTGATTCAATATTAATGAAATTTGTATGATATTATACCTACATAAAGACAATATTAAATACAGCATTTCAAGTCTCTAGAAAAAACAGGAGATTATTGCGACAAAAGATTACTACTTGTTTTGATGTAAAATACGATAAAGTACCTTTATCATCATACATTATTTTATAATACAGTAGGGTACACTTCCACACCAAGGATTGTATTTTTTAGTTAATGCCTGAAGAACACTACGCGTTCGAACCGCGTTGTTTATAAGATTAAATTTTTATATTTGGAAACTATTTCATTAACTTTTTACCCTACAATATATAAGTTTACATTTAACAGACAATTATTTGCACACACTGTTCATTCATAAATATTCAGTACCAAGTTTTCCTAATATTAGTTGCCCTTCACTTTTAGACCTGCAAATTAGTGAAGCAGTTTTTAAATGACTTCAAAGTTCCCTTTAGATTTGTTAGTTTTCCATCATTTGGAGATAATAGAAGTAAGTAAGGCTAATCAGTTACGTGTTGAAGTTGTTGCTTTGGCCTGAATGGACGGAAGCCCTGTCTAAAGACTGGGACGGGTTCGCCGACACTGAGGCTGAATTCAGTTTACTCATGTAGTCCTGGTACCAAAGAGCGTACAGCATTGGGTTGGTCCTCCTCATCATCTCGTAGTATTCCTTGTTAGTTTCGTATTCCCGGTTGGCAAATCCACCTGTTGACCAATTAGAGTTTGAACTTCCTACTTAATGTACCACTCAATGCAAATGTCAAGGTTTTTTTTCACTAATAGACCAGCTTAATTTACCTACTCTGCAGTTCTCTAGAAAAAAATATTAAAAAAACAAATAACCACATACCTAAAAAAAACCTTTAACATTTTGTTGAATCTTCAACTTGTTTCAATAGAAGAATTTATAATAATAATTTTTAGTAGAAAAATCTTCCGAAGACAGTATGTTTTAAAATGTTCCAATTCCACGGCCGAAATTAATAACACCTTCCTTAAGTCTTCGGCCCCCAACTTGTCTAATGTCGAATGCTCGTTATACATTTATGTAAATTATAGACTCTGGATTTAAAATAAAACTCAGTAATTTAGTTCATTCATCACTAAAATCGGTCATAAATGACAAATTAGTTACGTTTTCAGACTTTGGAATATCACTAGAGGCGAAAGCTTATAAAGTGTACTATACGAACAGTTTTAACTGTAGGAAACAAACAAGTCATTAATTTTCATTTACAGAAAATTGCAATATAAAAGAAAAAAAAATCGATGACTACAAAATAAAACATTCAAAGAAGCAATAAACTTGAAAATATTTGTACATATATCGACCAATGAAGAAAGGGTCTTCTTGGGTCTCCTCTGCTTGGGAATCCGAACCTGAGAGCCATCAGCCGCCGATCTTCACGATAAGGTAGACTAAGAACAATAAATATTTGAAACGCGATGTTTTCTTATTAAACCTCTTCCGTTTGGAAAGAGTTAAGAGTTATTCTTAATTTTTCCCACTAATGGTCAGTTTAATCATTTTTATAAAAACTAATTTTGATTAGATTGTCTTCATTAATAATGATATTATTACCCTTTCGGATATTTTTTCATCTGCACAAGGATATAGTGTAAAATCGCTTCACGATGAAAATATTTCTCTTCTTTGCATATTAGAAGTATCATTTTTACAGGTTTCAGAATATTCTCCACTTAAAAGAACTCTCTTTAGCCAGGTGTTACTTAGCATATCTCTCTTACCAAAGGTAATACATCTGAAATACTGTTTAGTTCCATGAGCTAATTTAATTTAAATCTGCAATACTTTCAAATATTTGTTCCTTTATCGAAAACTTCAGTTTTTCGATGTCTACAATTACAACTACTCGAATAGGAGAGTATGGAAACTGATGTTCACTGCTCATTCTCCCTATACAACACAGTTCACATCGTTCATTTTCATAGCTCATCCCGATTTTCTCAAAATTTCAAGGTAACGGAAACATTGTTCATATTATAAAAATAAGTATTAATTTGTCCATGATTCTATGTAGAACAAATTCCCAGTCATATAGGTCAAAGATAACATTAAACATATCACTTCATCTCTCTTGATGAGCGTATATGGGCGACGATTCTCGACATTCTATGTATATATAAACCTGTAAAGAAAACGAACCTTCATCTTCAAAACCATTCTAATGTTTCAATCAATGTTTTCTCTCATTTCACATAAACACTTTTCACTTATTTCTGATTCATTTTATGAAATTGCCAAACACAAAATATCACATATAAAATTTTTTCTCTAATCTTTCGTTACCATGTTATTCCAAAATTTTATGAAGCTTTTGATTCAACCTTATTTGATATATAGGTTTTAGCAAAAATAAGTCTGAGTATCAGTAAGGACCGTACTAGACATTGCTACCAACCAAAAGTTTTTTAAAACCTTTCATTGCACACTATTACAAAATTACAAGTGGTTTTTAATCAGAATTTTTAGATCATAAGGAAGGTATATAAAGAGGGCAGATATTCAAAGTAACATATTCAAGGATGATTACTTATAAAGCTATTAGAATGTTTAGTATGCTGGTTCAAGTGACCTGGAGGAGGGTAGTAGTGCCGATCCCTCCGCTGGTAGTCCGCTCGTCTATATTCAGACCCACTGCGACTCGACGGCCTTGATCTCTCCCTGTAGTAGTACTCATCGTCGTAATTCCTTGAATAGTAGTCTCTCTCCCTTCCTCGATTCCTTCTAAAATCAATATTTTAATAAATAGTTACTGTACCTTATATAAAAACTCTCTCCAAGGTCTAGACATATATAACTTTAATTACTTGTCTAAAAAACACTTATCAATACCTTATTAAATTACAAAGTCTTCAACTATTAATGTTTAATTATTTTAAACAATTGATGATGAAGCTTTTAATCTAAGAATATCAAAAATTATTTGGTTAAAAATATGTAGTAGTTAGTAGTTTAAAATAAAATTAAAACATTCAGTCAGTTTTTCAAGTAAAATCAAACTCTCACTTATAACTTTTTCATTTAAATCCTTTTCATTTGCAGTTGTAATAGCTTTTTCTTGTTTAAAAATACTTACTTCTACTTATGAAAAAAGTTTTCAATAAAAAAAAAATTGCCGCATCGTGAATTTGATCTACATTTGAAAAACTGACCAATTCATAAATTATTTCAGTTGGACTCTTATCAGTCGTTATAGAACAACTGAAAACGAGAACAAAAGTCAAACACTACAAACTTACACAGTACAGAGATATACACTAAAGTCTCGGAGTTTTGTTGAACCACTATAAAGAGAGAAAACAGATAAACGGACAATAGAAGTACAAAATAAACTAGGTAATTAGAAGTAATAAAAAACAAATGCGGTAAAAGTTTACATTTATATTGATATAGCTTCTCGACCACTGATTCTTAACATTCAAAATAGGTTTCTTGAGGGTTAGGTCCAAAGATTAACTACTCCTGATTATAAGCCGACGTAAGGCTTTTTTTTTTTTTGAAGGAAAAAAAAACTATTTGTGGCATTTATCGAACTTTATCAGTTTTCTTGTCTGTTATGATTCTGTTGAATAAATGCTGTAAATAGTTTTTTCCTTCAAAAAAAGCCTTGAGAATGCCGATCAATCCTCGGTGAAACGTCGATTTATAATCGGGAATAGTTAATCTTCATATTATTCAAGAAACCTATTTTGAATTTGTAAAATTTTTAACTTTTGTTTTTCTATTTGATATCTACTTCTAGTTAATTCTTAAACTATATGGAAATATATATATTTGTAAAAGTTGGGAGTAATCCTTCTTGAATCGAAAAATTTCGAAACATTCTAATGAAAAATAAACTGACATACGGTTTTAAATAAATATATTAGAAAAAGCAGTATAAAATCTAACCTGTGATGTTCATCCCTGTAGTAGTCCCTTTCTCTTCTGTATTCAGGACTGTAATCCCTTGACTCCCTTCCATGTCTGTAATTAACAACATATATATACATTTATAAAAAGATTTCACTTTAACACGTGAAATAACAATCAATGATCAAACCACAATAAGAAATGGGAAAACAAGACTAAGATCTCCCAACCGCAACAAGCGGTCTCCGTCAGTTGAGTTTTTGACTCTGACGGGGACCACTTGTTGCGGTTGGGAGATCTTAGTCTTGTTTTCCCATTTCTTATTGTGGTTTGATCATATATACATTTAATATTATTGGTTATTTTTGACCAAACAGTTTTCCATTTTGGACTCTATTGTTTCCGGCTCTAAAAAAAATCCATTACTCAGTGAAGCTCTTCCATGAAGTCACTCCCACCGGCATGACAGATATTGGAGGGCTCACAGTCCCTCGTAAACCCAAACTGTTGTCCTGCGATGTCAGCTTCCCCACTTGGAGATCCCCCTGTGCGGCTCCAATTAGATCCGAAGTTCTGTAGTAGTGGTATCGTGGAGACTGGAAACTAAACAACTAAACTAAACTAAATAAACTAACTAAACAACTAAAAAAGGACTGTTAGCCCTCCAATATCTGTCATGCCGGTGGGAGTGACTTCATGGAGTAATTGCTTTTTTTAGAGCCGGAAACAATAGAGTCCAAAATGGAAAACTATTTGGTCAAAAATAGCCAATCATATTCGAGATCCGGACCACTCATGCAGAATATTTAATATTAATATATAAACAACATATATTATTTGTTTCCTAATTATAACTTTATTTGTTGATTTGAACTAATAAATTGATTAACATTTTTCAAATGTAAAAAGATAATTCCTTTAAAAAAAAGAATATAGAAGAGAAGAGACGATTTGTTATGGTCGGACACTAAGTAACATCACTCTCCTTGCGGAAAACACTTAGCATGTAGAGGCCCTTGAGCACTGTCTGCCAAAGGTGATCAAGAACCTTTCCATTGCATAAAACAACACTGGTCATCACCCAGAGGCTTAGACTTCTGTTCATAACACCGTGAAAGAGTTTCTTCTAATATGCAATCGAAAAGTCGCGCAAATTAAAATAAACTATTTTGTACAATTAAGTAGGAAAGAATTAGTTTCAAGTCCCACAACAAAACAATTCTATAATAACTAGATTAATTATTTTCAGCAGTACGGAACTGTTACCAACGAGAAGTGAACAAGTGATTAAGCTTTCCGATTAACTAGCTGTTAGGAATGTTCAATTAGGACTTACTCAAGTCGACTTCAAAATATTGAAGGAGACTTTCACTGTACTCTCGTTGTTTCATATAGTACGACACAAAAGCATTTCGCTGTGTTCAGGAATTGGAACAACCAGATAAACAAGCATACTGTACATTGTTTCAGCCATTTGTCAGTAAACATGGAATTGCAGTGCCAGGCCGTGATTTTATAGCATTAATGGCAAACAACCAAAATACAAAACTCTGATCAACTGAAATTCCACCTGTCTTTCACGAAAACCTGTTGCGCTAAAAATATTCGTCGAATATTTTCTGAAGCTACATGAAACAGTGGTGTCCTGCGAGACATTAATAGAAAGTTAATGCCTTACTTAAAGATGATGAGTAGCACTGCTGGTTACAGTAAGTGTGCTACCTGCCACATCTCTAATAAAACTATAGATTACTTATTCAGTTTTTTGGGGATTTTGTCATTTCTAAGTACATTGGCCACCACATTACCCTATTCTAACATCTTGAAGTATTTTTTATGGGACTACCTTAAAAGGAAATTTCTCAAAAAAGGATCAACACTCAAGAAAGGAAAAAAAAACTTTACCCACGATTTTATCGTGGCAAAATGATTCGTTCATGCATTACTGAAATCGCGCGACCTCATGACCACGAGGTCGGGAACAAGTTTTGTGTTTCAATCCTTCAGTGGATATGATTTATTTATAGTGGGTTATTCATTACAAGGGTTCTCAACTTTTTTTAACCATCTTTCAATTTCAATCCAGAATTTTTCTTTGTTCATAAATAACTTAGTTATTTCAAGTATATGGTTTTGAAATATTTCAGGGAAATATGTCAAGCCATACACTTCCCTGACTGCTGAAAGGATGTAGTTGACCTCTTCAAGTTTACTACATTCCCCTCAAATAAAGTGAAAAAATATCAAAATATATCAAGTTATTTTCCCCGAAGAGGCTTTCTGAGCTATTATGCACGTTATATAAAAAGAGGCAGATCGTAGGCGATGTCAGGACATTATTACTCTTCGCCCATGCATTCTTTTCCGTTGCCAGTACACTCAATACATACTGTGTTCAATAATAATACTGTTACCTGTCTCTTCTACTGAACTGCCGTCGGTCGTACTCGTATTCCTCGTCACTCACATAATCAGAAGACCTGGAAACACGACAGAATGATTATTTCAATTAAGTTATATGATTGAATTTGATAAAAATAAACAGCAATACTCATTATAACAAACACACATATTAAAATGATCAACTTATGAACGTTTAAAATTAAATATAATATTCATTTTAAGTACATTCGAATTTGGTTAAATTAAATAAAAATATCTTGTTTTCACCTCGAACATCTCAAAAATGTAATTAATGTTTTAGTCATTATTTCTCACTAAATATTTTACTCTGACAAAACGTACTTTTATATTTCGACCCTTACCATTAACTAGAGAAGTTGCTGCCTGGTCATCTAACAGGTCACTTCTCGTGATAAAGAGTATCGAAATATGTAAGTTCTTTTTAATGTTTTCTCTGCTATTTAGTTGTATATATATTTCAAATATGGCTATTTGAAGCTTAAATTTTCATGTTTTCTAGGCAAAGTATTCAGTTTTCACAGTTGGCAGTCATTGACAGAACAATGAATGTTTTTTTTAAAGTACGATTATTCATTGTCCAACGAGAGGACGAAGATTTTTTGAGATATTTGTATTACTAATTCTGATTCTAAAACTTTTTTCATTAGTTGTACTATATTGATGGATGCTTCTTCATTAACCGAGCTAAGATTAATACAATAAAATATTAACTGATGGCTAAGGTACAAACCCATGATCTCTCCTTTTTCGATGCCTGTCTTCTCTTCTGTAGTCATGACGTCGTCTCTCTCTGTCACTTGCATAGTCATGGTCATCCTCTTCGTAGCTGCTACTACGGAAGTAATAAAAAAAAAATTAAACAAACCTCTAGCAAACATTACAAAACCTTGTCAACAGAAGTGATTAAAGTACGCCATACTCAGTTCTTAAAGGGGTAACAAAAAATAAAAAAAAAGAGTAAACTGACGAGTGTACTTTTCACTTAAAATTAATTTGACGATTCCTTCATTTTTACATGAATGTATCGTAAAATTAACTTTGTAAACGTCATAATTATTAACATTGTAAAATTAATATACTAAGGTTGTGCAATAAGTTATTATGTGGTACTTATTCACTGTAGGGCAGGGTGTCAAACATACGGCCCACGGGTCAGATCCGGCCCAACTGAGGGTTCGGTCTAGCCCAGGGGATAAATCTGCATTATTATATATAAAAAAAAAAATCAGTTTACTCCAATTTCCTTAAAAACCTTTGATTCATATATTATTCGCTAGGGGTAAAGTGTTTTAGTACGCGCAGAGAACATTAAAGGAACACTTCGACGAAACTAAACAAGGATGTGGTAGCATTGAACGTCTGTTCAGCGTCTGTTGGCATATTATCCACATTTCCGTTGTCCTCGCACATTCACTAGCGACATATCTGTCTCAAAAAGGATAAAAGTGGATCAGAGTGTCAGATTTTAATAAAAATTTTTATAAATGACTTATTCTTCTTTGCACTAATTATTAGTATTAGTGACTAATACAAAGAAAAAGATGGACTTATTGTTAGTTCTTTATAATTTTTGCAATTAGCTTACTGGTATGGCCCACTTGAGATCAGATTAACCTGTATTCGGCCCCCAGACCGAAATGAGTTTGACACCTCTGCTGTAGGGTAAACACGTTAATGAAATAGTCTGCACATATAAAAGTTTGATAATATAAACAACGTGTTTCAAACACGTAGGGTATGTACATTTCTGATTCCTTATTTAATTTTGTACCATTTATATTATACTATAGATAACTTTCTCACGTCATTGAATTGTTTTAGTTTTATACCTGAAGAAGAACACTACGTGTTCGAAACACTTTGTTTATATTATTGAACTTCTTTATGTAGAGATTATTTCATTAATTTTTTTATTCCACAAAATTAATATATATGTGTTATATACACAATCAATTTACAATCTGGTTAGCCCGACATGAATTTGAATTCAGGCTTTTGTTATTACATTACGCTCAAAATAACAGGTTTTTATCATTAGCTTGTTAGCAACTTGGTACAATTACATGTCTCTATACCTGATTTTATGGGAAAATACCGCTGTTACCAAGGTCGGGACAGCAACTAGTGATTGTGGGTTATTCATTACAAGGGTTCTCAACTTTTCTTAACCATCTTTCAATTTCAATCCAGAATTTTTCTTTGTTCATAATATTGTAATAGTCGAAAAAATAACTTTTTCCTTAGATATATTACTTAACAATGATGTTATAAAGTTGAATTATAGTTACACATCCTTAGAAAACATCTTTTGCCCATCCAAACTGGAAGTAACTCTACCCCACAGGTGTTGAAAAATGTATTTCAACAGCTACTTTTATGAACATAAGTCAAGATAGTTTATTTTGTGTAAGCTTTGGATAAGACAAAGAATTGATGAACGCATCAGGCAAAGGTGGTCTGATGAGGACACGTGTCTTATTTCAAAGCAGTTATGGCCTTCTTGTAATTCCAGAAGAACGAAGGATCTTCTTTCCAAGAATAGAAGAGATGTAGCCAATGTGATCGCTGTTTCCACGGGACACTGGCTCGTAGGTAGACACGCCACCAGATTAGGATTGGAAGCGAGGGATTTTTGCAGGGCGTGCCAGGATGAGGAAGAGGAAGAGACGATTTCTCACTTTCTCTGTCAATGCCCTGGTCTGGCTCAAAGAAGGAAAGAGGCACTGGGAGAGTACTTCTTTGACAATCTTGAGAACTTAGCATCCACTGGTATCAGGGATCTGTCTAGATTTATTGTTCTCTCGAAATGGTTCGAGTGGACCAGTGACGGGGGAGAATAGCCTCAATTTCTCTTTGTGGTATCACAAGGGGCCGGCTTGCGGCCTATGTGTGTTCTCTCTCGAGACGGCCACTGTAACCTAACCTAACCTAACCTAGTTTATTTTGAAGATAATTCAAAAGTCAAAATAAGAGAACAACGTAGTAAGTGAGATGAGTATTCTTCTAATAGTACTTCTACCTGACCGTTTTAACTATTTTGATTGATTGGGTCCACATTGTTGTTTCATCAGAGGTTATTGTGTTATGGTCTATTGCCTCGTAGAACTCTATGCATTCTATTTAAAGAAGGACGACGTCCGAAACCAATCGAATCGAAGAATACCAATTACTGAATAAGAGATATGATGGTTAATTCAAACCCTATTGCAAATATTTCATTCCTATTTATATTTCTAAATTTAATAGGTCATCATGAGCATTTGTAGACACATTTAAAATATTTTCACTTGAGATAGGAATGCAAGTTACACTGAATTCATACGCACTTATAACACTTACAAGGAAACAATTACATTTATTAGTGGAATTGGTAAGTTTTATTGTATAATAATTCTTGGAGCGAGAGAAGCTCATGTTTGATATAGTTTGATATAGAAGCTCATGTTATGTCTCAACTCTTCAGCCATAACATGGGTTTGCGTTACATTAATGTATAAACACAAAAGAATAGAAATAGAAAAGTGACTACTCTCTGTGATGGGCCGCTCTCACTCTGTGCCGCCTGCCTTGGCGGTAGTCGTCCGATGAGCTCCTCACATCGTTCACTCCTTCTCTTCGTTCCCCTACCACCATGCGTTCCATACTGCCTCGCTCTCTCTCATCTTTAAATCATCAAAATACACATTATTTAATACAAAACTATAATTCATATTCAAATTAAATAAACTTAAAAAAAAAGGATAATATAAAAATCAAAGATAAGAATGTATGTGTGTAAAGCAGTACGCAGATTACATAAAATTTTAGTATGATCAAGTATAATTTGTTTATGTCACAGACAGATCATAAGCATGTCTGTTTACGTTCTTATGTTCCTGGCGACAAGTGTAGGCTAATAGTCATTGAGCTTGCCTTTAGTAGTGAAGATTGATGCTTCGAATTTTGGTCAAGACTCAAGATTTCACTTATAAAGGAATGAAACAGATTCTGTAATATTATCATTTTCCCTTCATGCCACTAGATCTACTAGACTGTTTCAATCACATCATCATTAACATTACAATAGATTTACTTCTTTGGATGGATATATGTATTCTGTGAATTCTTTCCAACGCATAGATTATGACTCTTAGATAGTTATAGATAGATAGATAGTTTTGACTCTTTTTCATTTCAAACATACTTTTCTCTGTTGTTTTCCTACTATACAATTATAGAAAGCTATTAGGCTTTATTTACACATGAAGAATTTGTTTTTTTTTGTGGATTACCATTTTGTCTTTGAACCGGAGGAGGAGTGGAGGAAGTGATGGGTGTTGATGTCATCTGTCCAAGAACCACTCTCTGCAGTTCAGCCTCACCAGGAACTTCCCTCTTCTCATTCCTGACACTTCCTACAACAAAAAACCCATCTTCTTTTTGGAATGAAAATTCATTTCACTTCTACCAATTACAGTATCAACCATGAGCAAGTACTTATATATATTGGGGTTAAGGTTTGAAGACGTCATATATAATAGACGTAATCTCTTTTAATAGTTTGTGATTAATGTATACATCAAAACATCTTTACACTTTGGGAATATCAAATACACTCATAACTCGATTTAACGGACCTCACTTTAACGGATTTCGGAAGCAACGGACAAAATCTGTAGCTTTGTTTAAAGATGTGCCGGAATCCGCATAAAGGTCTGTGTTTTTCGACCTTTTTGGTCCTGCTTTTGTGAGTTGTTTATGAAATATTCAACTTTTTTTTAACCGTGGCGCCTGTAAAACCTTCGGGAAAGAGTCAACTGAACAGTATCACAGGAGGTTGAGTTGATTAAAAAGTTGAAATACAGTAGTATCGGAAACTTCAGATGATCGGTAATATCGGACCGGTATTCCTTTTAGTCCGTTAAACCAAGGCATGACTGTAATAAAAATCCCGCATAAAATAAAAAGCACTTTCTGTTTTGTTTCGTGATTGGTAGAAGGAGATCTAATAGTAGACATGTAATAATCAACTTTACAGCTAAAATGTAATTTTAGCAATCGTTAATTTTATGCAAAATGTCTCCAAGTTTTCTTATGGACTGATTTCTTATTTTAGAAATGCCACACTTTCTAAAAAAAAAAATAGCCAGTTATTCCCCATTATATTTAAATGAAAATAATAATTCAGTCAGAGGCTAGTAAAACGATGAAATTCAAGAAAAGAAGGCTGACCAGGATAAACAAATGATAAGATTATCTGACAGTTGATTAAACCGTCTAGACAAGTCTATCGCTCCTGTGACGAGTCTACTTACCGGGATCCCCCAATGACGAAACCAACGTCACTATCCACACTGACTACTGTTTAAAGAACGATTAAGCTATTAATTATAGCCAGTCAAAACTGAGTTTTATTTCTTTTTTCTTAACTGATATCTTATTTTATTTATAACTGCCGAAATTATACAGAAATGGAGTACTGTTTTCTGTGCTTTATCATATAAAATTATACGTCTGCATACAACTTTTATAATTCTTCAAGTAACACTTTCTGAGCTGCTTCTATGCTCCACATTAATTTATTCTACTACTCTCCTGAAGTAGGAGTAATGTACCAATTATAGAGAAATATTTGTATTTCTGAGTTTTAACTTTAAATGTCATAGACTCAGATCGTGTTAACATTTCATTCTGTTATTTATACGATGATACAAAATATTTGTGTGTACTCAACTAACTCGACCAACTTGCATTTAAAAAATTAGGGATGAAATCCATAACTTCAAAAAGCTAAAACATAATATACACTAAAAATTACATATCAAGTTCATAAATTTAAAATATTCTTTCCAAAATACTTCCAATAAAATTATATATCCTACATAAGAATTACTTATAAAATTGATAAAAAGAATTATATTAACTTAATAACTTAAAGTACAGTATATATTAATAATATTCATTTATGAATGAAATACCTCCATCTTTGTTTCGATCATGTCGTTTGGTTGGAGTCCGTTCATTTACATGAGATGACAAATGGCTAGTTTCCAAATAATAATTCCTATCTGGAGGCCCCGAATCCATGGCCTGTTCAGGAAGAGCCTGAAAACATAAGGATAACTTAAACCAAATTTATTTCAAAATGAATGACCAAACAAAATTCAACTAAAATATACATTTGTTTCTATATTGGACATAAAGAATGTCCAGAGCCCCCTCCCCGTACCACACAAACGCATACATTGGCGGCGTAAGAGGAGAGGGTATAATTTTAAAAAATGGTCAATGAAATGGTGTCATTGGTTTCCCCGTTTGTAAATTCAGGTAAGCAGAAGGAAGTGATAGACCACTATAGGATAATGTCTGCATTTGTTTATGCTGGCCAAACTTGTTTTCTTAGACTTCATCCTTTAAAATATCTTCTCACAAGCCCACACCATACGTCCGCTTTTCTTCAACCCATCTTTCATTTACTACTCTGATGAAGACCGTCACATGGTCTGAAGGTCTTTGTTCCATATCTAAATTTCTTCGTGTAGTTTATAAATTGATTTTTATTCCATTTGTTTGCAGTGAAACACATTTGTATTTCTTTTACACATACATATATTAATTTACAATATTATTTGTCTATCTATTTCTCAAGCTTTGGTGAAGTATTAATAATATAAAACACCTTTTTAGGTGACGATTCGTTGCAACATTCGTTTTTTTCCTATATATGTTTATAAACTCTGTAATTGATGTAGAATAAATGTTGACTTAATGTTAATTGCCTAATTTGTAGCGTGATATAGTTGTAATATATCGCTCAGTATTAGCTTTTAGAGGAACTAAGGTCTTGTCCTTTCATTTGTACAATAGGGAATCTTCAAATGAATTAGTACCCCTAAAAGAGATTTATTTATTCTTTATTAAATAATAATTAACTCATTAGTTGTGCAAAACGTAACTGAATGGTATTTACTCATAATTAGTAAAATGCATAAATCAAAGTCTCCACACATAAAAAAGAAGCTTTTTTTATTCTACTTGTTTCGAACACTTCGTGTTCATAGTCAGGTAAACTTCTACAATACAAATTACAAGTTAACAGTTAAAAGAACTGGTCATTCGTCTACTCCTACATTTGGGTACGTCATTCTATTTTCATTTGATTATATACGACTCTTGTAATTTGTATTGTAGAAGGTTACCTGATGATGAACACGAAGTGTTCGAAACGTGTAGAATAAAAAAAGCTTCTTTTTTTTATATGTGGAGATTTTGATTTATCTATTTACCCAAGTATAAAAGTAGCTTTAATTACTTATTACATAATTAATTATTAATTAACTAATAACTAAATTGATTTATTTCTTAAAACAGAATCTATTGATTGGGATCTGATAGGCAACTAGAAACAACTGACAGACATAACCAATTAAAAACTTATTCTTTTGAAATGTTCAACTGAAACTCTACTTTAAATGAATGGAATGATATTGAGAGAATAATTAATGTTTTCTTCCTAGTTTTCACATCGTCAGAACTGTCAATCCACTATTAATTCCAAAATTAGTTGATGATAATATCTCTTTCCAGCTTTGACGAGGACAGTCCCTTGTTAAAAAGCCTTCCTTTCATTTTTTTATTCATTTTCAAACATGAAATCTACTTTATAGTCAAAAAAAATTTCTTATTATTAAGGGTTGTACAAATATATTCTAGAACACTATAATTTATAACATTAAAATCTCATATTTATCACAAGCACTAAAACTTCTGTTGGTACTTACTAACATAGAATAGTGATTGTTTTCTTTATAGGAAATTTGTTATTTTCTGGATATTAATCTGAATTTTCTCTAGATGTATTTAATGCAGTTAAAAATAAATAAAATGAAACTAATCATATCATTTACATACACAACAGAAATGTAGAAGACAAAATTATTTATTATACAGCGAAATTTTTTACGATATACAAAATATAATAGAACTTAAAAGTTGATAAATAATCAAGATTCGAACCTCTAATCATCAGTACTAGCGTCAGACATGCTACAATTGAAGCATATCTATCCTTCATTGTATAAAAAGGTTTATTTTAAAGAAATTATCATAAGACTTAAACAAAATTGAAATTAAGGAACATATTTTGTCACCTGATGAATGGAAAGATGTCTCATGTGTTGGTGGAGTGAGTCATCAGTAAGAGTTTCCTGGTTGTCCGGAGGTAGAGGTGGGGGCGTGTGGTCCTGACCGGCTGCCTCACCTCTCCTCGGAGGAGACTCTTCTTGCACAGCACCATCACTTGGCAACCGGATGTCATTAGGCATCACTTCTTCCACAGGGCGAGAGGGAGATTTCGAAGGTTGATCTCTATTAAGACTTTCAACACCTGGTGAAGGTTGTCTAATTGCACTTACATCTTGCAAACAGGGTGAAGACCTTGAGGATACTGAATTCGAGGGAAATTTTACGGACTGTTGTGAACTAGTTTGATTTACAATTGGCGGAGGTGGTAGACTATCACTTTTAACCGGTGCACTATTCGAATCAGGTAAGACCGGCCCTAAAGAGTCAACATGAGGAGATGTTGAATGCTGACTACTTCCCTGGCTCATTGAACTTGGTCCGGAATTGTACTTTTGCTTTGGATGCTCCTTAAACAAACCTCGAGACTGTTGAGAACTCGAATAAATGACTTGTTCATGAGACTGCGGCTGATTAATATTGGGAGGCAAGCTGGTCGGTTGAGCTTCAAAGGGCGTGGGCGGCGCTTGCATCGGAGGAAGGGAATGAGGTTCTTCTGATTGAACACCAAAACAAATACTAGAACTAATATGCATTCCCTTGACATCGACATGGCCCTTTTGTTCCAGGTCTGTTTTACCAGGAGCAACAGTATCATTTTTAGACGTTCTCGGAGGAGTGCTTTCCTTGCCTTCATTTTCATTAAGTAGTTCTCGTTTTTGGTCACTTTGCTGAAGACGAAGATCGACAGGTTCTATATGTGACGGTGTTCCACCTAGAACAGCACTGGGCGCATGATTATGGTTGTCTTCATACGACGACTGATTAAAGGAACTATAAGGGAGAGGTGGATTAGGTTCCGGGTCCGGAACACTACTTTCAGAAGCAAAATTAATGGGTGGTGGAGGAAACGAATACTTGGTGTCACTTTCGTCATGAGGAGGGTTGAATTTCTGGATCTTTTGTTGGTAGCGCTGGTTATCACTATGAGTCTTTGTCCTAGAATTGGCCTTTTTTTCATTAACCTTGATCTGTGAGCTAAAAGTTGTCTCAGTAGGCATAGGAGGAGGAGCACCACTGAAGTAAGAACTTGCAAAGTTTCCACCTTGCTTGCTCACCGGTGGTCCCGAGTTAGTAATAAAACCCTTAGATATTAAACTGTCTTGATTATCATTGACCATCGGCTGACTGTAATTCCTAGAGAAAAATTAAAAAAATATTAAAACAGTGATATAACAAAAACAAATGATTAAAAGATTATTAGTTCGGTTACAGTCCTCTCAATCAAAAATTAGTATAAAACTCCTCCTTACATCATTTTATGTAACCAACAAAAGTATACACCAATACATCAAAGACCTCTTTGTTTGGAACTGTAAACTGTTTCCTACAAAACTCCAAATCCATCCAGATTCACTCGTTTAATCTATGTACCATTCATAATACAGGTAGCTGAACGAGATGAACCTCAAACCCTTAGTACTACAGACAACTAAGTTACCATTATACCATACTTACTCTTAATGGCATAAATGGGTCTAGTTCAAATAAGTAAAATGATAACTTATCAGAAACTACTTAGAGTTGAATTATAAAGAAACATATTTAAAAAGAATGTCCACTCATCGATGCAAACAAGAAGAACCCAAATAGTGTGACTCACGCATAGCATAACATACGGGAACTAATTAACGAAAGTAACTTTCTAAACAGAACTTAATGTGAGAGTTTGCACTGAAAGAAAGAGCAGAGGAAAGAGTTACAGTTGAAAAATTCAACTTAGGAGTCCATAATTTTGCTTAGTAAAGTTTTATTAAAGTAAAAATCTTTACAGAGTATCCGACATCGTACCGAAAGAGATAGGACAGCTTTACATTCATCACAGCACAGAATCTTTTTACTTACCAAATTACTAAAATTTAAGTTTTTTAGGATTACCATATGGAACTCAACACTTCGGTACTTGTGGCAGAACGTGATAGGACAAAAGAACTCAGAAACGTCAGTGTTTGCATGACGTTTCTAAATGTTGATTTTAAATTACACATATATAAATATTTAACACTACAAAAAAGGAAGACGTGAAAACATCAAAAAAAGAGAGCACTGAAAAACTCAGTTGATGTCTGAGTTTACTTTTTAAAGTAGCTTCGCTCTCCTTGTTGTACTACTAACTGGCTTATAATAACAGTCTCATTTTTATTTCTAACTTCGCTTCGATATTCATATATATACAGATTCAATTTTCTTGGATACTTCGACATCTATCGTCACCAGGTGGTGCCTTTCAAGTAGTCTACTTCAATCTGATGATAACGGATGTCGAAATTATCCAAGAAAAGTGAGTCTATCACTTTTTTATTTGTTACCAAATTTTCTTTGTCATAATTAGTCATCCGGAATTGTTTTCAATTATCACTTCTATATACCGTAAAAGAGTAGTAGTTTTTTTTAAATATGTTTCACTAAAGTCTAGCAGCCTTCAAATTAAAAAAGCCTTAACAGATTCATTTTGCTAAATAATGTTATTTATTATGATAGGTTTATGGTTCTAATGTATGTTTAGTAAATAATAAGAACAAATATATATATATTTATATAATATATATATATATAGGATGTTTAAGATTATAGTCATAGAAGTTGGACATATGAATGGCTGAAATATATTGCTAATTGTATTGGTTTGTTGAGAAACTAAAACCTTATTTTTTAAATTCATGCACATTGTTAGTCAGTAGAGACAGTTCCTCTTGAACTTGAAAACATCTGTAACCGATAGAACCACTATTAACACCAGTATAAGAGATCAAACGGTTTATCAACTTCTTTAATTGTCTCATTCTAAATATCAAGTTCCTCAAACTAAACAGTCTACCAAGAGAAAGTTAAGACGTTACCTAAGTTTAATATTTGATAATTAACAACAGTTACTTACTGGTGCATATGGAAGTCAGGTGGGGCAATTTCCCTGTTTTCAACATCAGCGTAAAGGTTGTTGTTATCGGGAGGAGAAGAAAAAAAACTAGCTGAGTTCTGGGGAAGTCTCTGTTTGTGGTACTTACTACCTCCAGGAGTGAAGCGTCCACTCTTCTGATGGTCTACTCCACTTCTCTGGTTGTTATTGCTGTTGAAGTTTCCACTTTTTTGACTAAAAACTCCACCTTGATTCGCTATATTGACATTCTGGTATCCCTGTTCCTATAAATTAAAGCAATTTTATAAATTAATATATCTACTACGCAAAACTAAATACACTAACTTTCTTTTTTCAATCAAGGAAATTTAATTAGAATATTCTGATTGCTAGTAATGGAAAGTACACAGATTTCTCTTCTTGACTCAACCGATTTCAGATCCGGTCCATCCACAAGAAAATACTAAGAGTTTCGAGAGGTTACTATATATATCCAACTGTCGTGAGAATTGATTGAGTATCCTCTTGCCTATTCCTGTGAATTATTTATTGAGTTTCTCCAATTATCTATTTACTTTTAAAATGTATTTTATAATTTTTTTTAAAATAAATAAACTTTAAAAATAAAAAGAAATTAAGGGATGATAAATTTAATAATTCACATATTTATGAATACCAAATAGGATCGCTATCGACGAGGGGTTATGAACAGGACAAAATAAGGAATGAAATAATTAACAGAAAAACAGGAGTATAGTGTAGGCACTAAAATGGAAGTGGACTTGTCATGAGGATGAAGAACGATTGATGGGCAAAGAAATTACTGAATGATGTCCTAGAGAAGCTAGAGAAAAGTGGGAAGACAAAGAACCACTCTCTTGAAAGGAGAACATGGATGGAGTTGGGAGAGTTGGGCTACTCTCCATAGGCGGGTCTAGTTTCACAGTTGGAAATTAAAAAAAAAAAAAGAAAACTTATTTTATATATCCAAAAGAGATTTTTATATTATCAAAAGATATTCTCTTTTAATAACTAGTTTTGTGAAATAAATGGCTATCATTATTAAATCTAACTCTCTCCAGTTGGGGTCCTTAAATCTACCTGCAGGAAAATAACAAAAATATAGCTTCATTATTACCACGAGATAGTAATTTTTTTACCAAATTAAGACAAATTTTGGATAAAACAATTTAAATGAGTATGCATCCCTTTAAGATAATGGTCCTAACATTCTTTAATTCACGGTCAAACCAATCAAGTTTTCTACTATCCTCAAACGTATTAGTATTAAAAAAAATCTGAAATAACCTACACTCAAATTTAATATGAGCGAACATAATACCAAATTCATTGACGATCATTTAGTTTTAGATTTAACGTGACCATCATGTAACATAATATCAAACTCTCTGGTTGTCTTGTCAAACTCATAAATAAATAATCTAATGATTTTATTTGTTTTATTGTGGCTATTTCCATTTCACCAATTATAATAAACTTGAAATCATTGACCTAGAAAAATCTGTTAGGTTATCATTATTATTAAATTGAGTATCTGAGTTTCAAAAACTCGTGCACGCCCCATAACACCTGTCCTATTATGGTATGCTCCCCTTTATCGTTCCTAAAATCAATTTTAAATTTAAAGTTGTTTCCCGAACTTTATCATTGTCCTTAGAGAATACCTCTCACTTCTATTGGTTTTAGATATGATTTGCTAAAAATCTTTAAGCTCTTAAGGGCAACTGACTCCCATTCAAAATGTTAAAATATTTCATCCCCTTCCAAACTGAGTATGCATTCCTTGCATTACGTTAATTGCAGCTTTTATAAGTGACAGCTATGAGGACAATTACAGTTAGATATTCTACATATATTTTTAAATGGTTCCTTCGAAGAATAATTATATTCATCACCAATTTAAATGCAGTAGGAATGACAAATTAGACCTGGTTTTCGTCTAATACACAACTGATACATATGATACAATTGGTTTTACTAAAACAGTAATAATACTAATCTTGTGGAGCGAGTGTAGATTTGGAGTTAAAACCCTATATTATACCAAAGAAACCCTTTGGTAATACTCTCTAGCATAGCTCTTATCATAATAACAGCTTCATCTATAGGTACATCCTTGAGTATAGTAAATTTGATTGTTTAGAGTATCTAGTAGGTCACCTACAACTAATCACCACAATAGGGTCGATAGCACACCCACCTGAGGTAGGCTCTACAAATGCATTACATCATATACTTTTACTAATTATTATTCTAGCATTAGGTTGTTGCAATCATTCAATAGTTCCTATTATAATGCATCTATATTAGTGCTAATTCAATGCATTCGAAAGCGAAAATCTCCTTCAATATGTAAGATGCAGCCCAAAGTAATTTCTTTAAACATTAAAATGTTTTCTTTTTAACCAAAATTGTTGGAACTGATTCCGTTGACTACCTTCTAATGGGTATGTTTTCCCTTATGAAGATGCATATTTAGCAAAAACTTGTCACGTTACATCAGACATTTTTAGTGTAATATCTTCTAATATGTAAACTCATGAAATATTCGTCTTAAGGTAGTAGTACCATATACGAAATTATAAGTTTATTGAATAGCCATTGACTTAAAATTAGAAGCGTTCTGTTACAAAGAAACTTATAAATCCGTCAAAATCTTGAGACCGAATATTTTCATGATGACTACACTTAACATATAGTAAAGGAAAAAGTGAAACACCACTAAAATTGAAAAAAAATTGATGTAAACAAAAATTAAAATTCACTGACTACAGAAATATACAAAATTTGAAATTAACATTATTCTTAAAAAAAAAACATGAACTATACAAGCTAATAATTAAAATCAAAAATACAATGCACGTTCCTTTTTGCCTACTACGAACTCTATCACTGTCAATCTATCTTCCTATCTATCTATCTTCCATATCCTTTATAATGGAAATTGTTACTCCCTTATTGATGTTCATAAAATTGGTATTAAACCGAGATTAGGGGAGTTAGCAAACTGTCAAAGATTCTTTTTGTTTTCTTCGCAAATAAGTTTCAGACTTATCTAGTTCCTAAATCAGTACTCATAATTTGATCCAAAAGCTTGAGGTGTACTTCAGAAGCAAGTTATATAAAAAAAGCATCACACGGGATGACATTACGGTTTAATATCATAACAATTAATGTTATTCACTCTGCTTTACACGAGTTTATTCGTTCGCAAGAATAGTGGATTTTTTCAGCGGTAATCTGGCATTGTACACACTACAACCCCACTCCCCCAAGTATTCACCTAGTCGCTTTAGAGAGTAATTCAATCCGTCTTGGTTGTTTATCTGCCTTGGCAGGAACTAAGGAAAGCAAGATAATTCAGTGGTGGTCGATGTGTTGACGCCTCAAGTCCTTCCGAAACTAGGCTGAATTGATTAGATCCCCTTTTTCTATCAGATTTATGAATCACTTTTCTTCTTTCAGCTAGCATCAGCCCTTTGCATAAATTCCTTAATACCAAACCAAAGAGCAAAACGGCAGCTTATCTTCCATTTGGATGGTGTGTTTCCTCGGGTGGGTACTCACGGATGGAATATCGCTAGATCGTGAGTGTATTGAGAGGTCCTTTCTCAACAGGCTGATGAGCCTATTTTCTATTACTACCTATTTTTTTCAAGAACTTCTTCTTGACAAGGGACAAAATGGCAGGTTTAACTGGCGTTTGGGATGGTGTCTCAAGGTAGCTCTATCGTCTACTCTCCTGGAAGGCTCCGTCTGCTCCCCGCATCAGACTTATGTTACCTTGGAAGATGTTCGCAGGCTTATAGTGTGCATCACCTTTTTTTTTTCTTTTCCATTCTTCATAACTATTTCTTTGCTTCACCCTGCCTTCCAAGTTTTAATATTCATCTATAAACATTGGTGGTAATTCCTTTTACATCAGTCTTTCGAAGACTCCAGAGTTTAGGTTTATGATGTAGACTGTGGAAAACGACTCAGTGAGGTCACCTTGGGTACCTAGAAGGTAATGTTCCGTTTTCGTGGGATGCGGTTGGTCTCGTGATCTAGCGAATGACTCCATGTAAAAAACATAATCCTCGTCTACTTTAACATGGTATGACCGAAAAACATGATTTCAATAAAAACACAATACCATTTTTACATGGAAAAGTGCCATTTCCAAACAGACTACACGAAATAAAAATTAACCGCATAAAATATTACAAGGAACAATGAAAACTGCATTAGAAACATACAGATTTAGCCGATTTTTTTGCTTATTTCTAAAAAAAGAAAAATCATTCCTCTAGTACAAATTACTTTATTTTTACAAAAAATGAAAAATTAGATTTCACCCGTTTGTTTTAAACAAGTCCAAGAATTACTAAATAGTCTTAAAGAAACTAATGTTTGCTTTATGTAAAAACATCACTACCGCTTGATCACTAGAAGCAACCTTAAAACTTATGTAAATTGGTGTCCTCCTTAAAGAGAGTATGATACAAAAAAAGTGTTTCAAATCCAATCAATATTTGATAATGTTTTAACTTTCCTCTCTCATCATAATAAAGATAAATGTATTTATTTTAGTGCATAGTAAATAGCTACGGCAACTAATAATACTACCTTTGGGGGTGGCTCTTTAAACTCATGCTGTTGCGACCACCCGTTGTTCCAGTCAGTACTGGGTTGACTATCAGAGTTTTCATCAATACCCCAACTCCAAGGGTCTCCTCCAGCATCTTCTTGACCAAATCCCAGAGACATTCTGCGATAAAAATAAAAAATTAACGATCGGCTTCAAATAGACTTTCTTACCTTCTAATGAAAAAAAAAACTTTCTGAAATAGTTTACTTTTCAAAAGAATTCTAAATCCACTTAAGAAGGAATATCTACATAAACCAATAAACTAAAGCAGAAATAAGGATCAAAACGACATTGTAAGACAGTAATTAGATTTACATGACACGATTCTTTGAACTACTTTTACTTTCCACTCTATGACCTGAGATATTTGAAACTAGTCCATCATTATTCTCATACTTTAAAATAATGAAAAACTGTAAATATAAATACAATTAACGGAAATAATAGTGACAGCTGCTAATCAAAAGGATTATAAAGCAACTAAAAAAAATAGAAAAAAATTAAAATAATAAATTACAATTCATTAAATTTTCTAAATGAATAAACAAATCGTAAATGTATAAGTTTAGTATAAAAATAAGAGAAAGTTTTATAAGAAACTGTATAACTCACACAGAGATCACAGATGGAATTAATTTACGGTGAAGTTGTTAAACAGAAATAAGAACACTGTGAATACATTGAAACACTTTAAACGATAAATGGATCAAATAATTTTTCAGAAATGTACTTTAATTGTAATAATCACAGAGAAAATTTAGTTCTAAAACCTGACTATTCACGTCATTACAAATTTACTTCACCCAAAAGTGAGATTTCCAAAATTCAACCATGTTTATAACTACAATAACTAATAGTCAATGATGATTATTTTTTTTAAATTAAAAGAACTATTATTATAGATTTTATTTTTCTTTCAATTTAATCATGTTTTACTACATAATAAACTTATTTACTAAATATTTTAAATTATTTACTATATTTTGAATAAATACGTCACTGATCGTAGTGACAACGTGGAGTCCTTAATGACAAGATGCAATCTTTTATCAGCTGTGTTGTTTAAATGACGTAGGAAAACTAATGATTTATTTTAAATGGTAAGTTTTTGTATAATTCCTTGGCGTAATTGAGATCTGCATGCTGCAAAATGGTGTTAATGACTATGATAGCTAGAGTTACGGATGGGTTGACTTTAGCAGCTGCTGTCCAAGAAGATGAACAGGTATTATACCCGGTAAAATATTAATTTGAGATATATGTCTTAACAATAACTAACATGTTTTTCTTTTGATAGTCAGGGAGAAGTTTGTTGGAGTACCAAAACCAAGCGAAGTTACTGTTTCGAAAATTATCTAACCAAAGCCCCCCGCAATGCACTATTGAAACTGGCCCTTATCTTTTCCAGTAAGTGGTGATAAATCTTGTATCTTTCAAAAAGTTATTTGGTTACTAATTTTAGTAAATAATACGGGAATTTGAGAGTTTATTATTTTGGAAAACCTTTTCCAACAAAATAATACCTTTTCTTTATTGACTTTGCACAGTTTCTCTTACTCTTTTGTTACTAGTAGTTTTAATTGTAACAGTTATTGCATCAGACTCTTTTAAGCTCTGACAGTTTCTGATTGAAAGAGTGATTTGACAAGTAAGAACAGGTAAATATCTAGAAAGCCCTAAAAATAATGCCTGGGAATGTATCGAATATCACTATGAAATTATCAATGATTATATCATAATATCATTGATACTTTTGATTAAGAGTCCCAAGTAATTTGAGTAAGCCAAATATATTTAATTCAAAGGTTAAATGAATTGAATTTATCCTATTTAAAAATTATCTGAATGTATTTCATGTTTTCTCAACATATGCTCTGAAAAAAGCTTAATTTTGCATCTTGCTATTTGAGATTTTAGTTTTTTTAAAAAAAAAAAAAGGAACAGAGAGAGTTAACGAGCCCCAGAGTTGACAAATCAACAAAGGCCAAAATGTTAATAAAACTAACTTGTTTTAATAATTTCAAAATGTAATCATAGATGGATTTTGTTGTAATTGATAATTGCAGGTAAATAATGTCTATTTATTTGACTCAAAGAAGTGTTTGGTCTTCTTCTAAACCAGGAATATAGCAAGAACTAATTAAACTTATACACAGTATTTTTGATAAGAAATTTAATTTGTAATACACATAGGATTTTAGACATGATATGTAGAAATGCATAGAAATTTTGAACAGTATACATTAATCAACAACACAATCATAAATGTTACTTTCATTCGTGCTATTATATCTTTAAAATCAGGCATTTGATATATTTCTGCTGAATATATATATTCTGTGTAGACCCTGAGGATATTTGGTTTGTACCACTACCATTTGTCATTTTTTTCTATTAAAAACAATTGGAATCCACTCTTTCTGTAAAGCTTTGTTAACAGTTTTATTTATTATAGAAACAAATAATGTTACTCTTTCCGTCCTTTTTGTATGTATGGGTGAAAATGGTGGAAATTGACATTTTGACAACTGGGAATCGTTTATTATTGTTTCTTGCTACCTTGCACGTTGATAAGGATAATTAACAAATTCAGTTTTGTAATTTATTTAATATCTGTTGATTTTCTGATTGCCCAAAGTTACTCTTTTAATTGAATTTTTCCTCATCTTCAAGTTGATTATTCGATGTCACTGTTATTCCTTCGTAGTTATTCAAATTCGTATGCCCTAAGCTGGAGCTAATTTTAGTAAACGAACTCTATGTTTGACATCCCATATTCCACTTACAGTCCTATACATAATAAGGCTTTCTTAAAAATTTTCAAACTTAGTCTCTTATGCTAATGATTTTAAACTAGGTACAAAGCTAACAATCAACTCTCTTTGAACCTGATTTCTTATATTCAATGAATGCCTAATTACTGTTCCTTTGATTTGAAACAAAATTATTTACATATGGTAGTAGGACTTCTTTAAAACCATCGTTCTTGTACTAGATATTTTCAGTTATAGCTGATTAACAAAACTTTGATTTAGGACATGTAAAAGAAAATTATGATGTTTACTTCCGATTGTAACGGTATTTACAATATTTTGATACAGTTTTAAATAGACCAAAACTTATAATTGTAGGTTCCGTTGACAAATTTGAGCAGTGTTAATGAGACTAATATTTACTTTTTGAAATTCGGCTGATTAGTTATGTATAGAAAATACAAGGTATATTTTTTTTACAATATGGATTGATCAGTGAGTGGCTGCAACTGTGGAGATTTACTTACTACTATGAAGTTAAGATTAACACCTTGTTATAATTGTATATGGAAGAATAAATACTAAAATGTAATACCCTAATTTTAAGAAAAAAAAAACACTTTTTGAGGAAATAAACAATGAAAAATGCTCTTGTATCTGCAGTATGGTTCAAGATGCTGTTATAATAAAACAACTGTACTTTTAAATTCTGTTATAAATACCACAGAGGTTGGTATAAGTTGCCAAATTCAACCTGTTACGAATCTAATGAAACTGATTACCTAGAAATAGAAATTTTTTGTAATAAAGAATATCTTAATATATTTTTATTTAGAAAGACATGCAATGTAAATTCATTATTGTAAGAACAAACATTTTGTAATGAGAAAGGTAATATTATCTTTGATTTTCAATTAATTTTGACCTCATTAAAAATTATTTACATAAAAATGAACGTGCAGACTTGTTCTATGCCGATATAACTCCAGTTTAAGTTAGTAATTCGGATATGTTCATAGAAGGTTCACTTGGTCATTAGCTTTGCATCAGTGGATCAATTCCACTTTTCTTTTATTGTGAAAGCAGCAATCTGTTTGAATCGGCTTAACCGGAATTCAAGGAGATACCACTCCATTGACAGGCGTGAATGTAGTTTGAGTGTCTTCCTGGCTTTACCAACTCGTCTATTATCATCGACAATTACTGATAACAATTTTCTTCCGATGTATATACATAATGGAAGTCTTCTGCAAAGAGTATCAAACTCTTTAATACTCTTGAGGAAATTTTATAATAGCATAAAGATAACTTTCTCATTACATCCATGGTAAGTTCTTTAGTTCAACTTCATATGCTTGTCCAAATGGTTAGTAGATATTTTTAATCAAGGTAAAGTTTCAGCCAACCACTGATAAATATTTCAAATTAATTTTATAAGTGTAATTCCACATTGGTGTATTTTATTCACCGGAGATTAGTGCACGAATGTCGTAAGGAATAGAACTCCCTAGTAATAGGAAAAAAAATAATACTGAAGATTTTGAAAAATGGAAAATAAATAAATAGCTATTATATACTGGGTTGTAAGAAGGGAAATTGTCTTAAAAATGTATTTACTGTCCCTTGGTGTACCAGATAAAGTGTATTTGACTGACTATCCAAAAAGGTTCTTGTCTATTATTTTTGTCTGTCATTCAGAAATTCATTTAAGAAATTAAATTAGTCTTTTGGCTTTATTTTGTGTTCTCAGTGAGTTAGCGAATCTACTTTGTTTCAATAGTCTAGATTCTCATTTCGTTATATTATTAGTCATACAATTTCTCTAGAATTTTATTTAATAATACCTTGTAACTGTACATAAAATTCAGAAATACAATAAGAGTTAAAAAATGTTTAACGAATTGTTCATAAAGATAGAAGTCTGATTATTATATTCTACATAAAATGGAGATTATAATTGTTTCCTGTTTTTCAGTTATTTAATAGAAAGAGATGTCTGTTATCTGGTGTTATGTGAACAAAACTACTCAAAACGACTTGCCTTTTCATATCTCGAGGACATTGCCCAAGAGTTCCAGTCACAATATGGCAAACGTGTTCACACTGTCACTAGGCCCTATTCCTTTATTGAATTTGGTAAGTTAACATTTTAAACTGTTTCGATTACAATGTCTTAATAATGTATATTCTTTCTTTAAGTTTGTTCAATAAAATGAAGAAGTTAAACATGGTAAGGTGAGAGAATAAAGGTTGTATAAGATTTCAGATCGTCAAATTCCAATTCTTTATTTTGACGTTTTGTTTCAGTCATCTATGTGACCACTTTCAAACTGAAAACTACATAAAGTTAAATTTATTTTGAAATTTATCTGATTTATATTTTTATTTAAAACATATATCTGCTGCTTTCTCAACTGGCTTAGAAACATCTCTATGCTCACTATCCTACTGATTAGTTCAAATGAACCGATTTATTCTACTTCCTTTATAATTGATCTCTTTAATTATTAAATCTTTCTCAATTTTATTATTGTCGTTGTATATGATTTATTTTTTAGATAACTATATTCAAAAAGCAAGAAAAATATTCACGGATACTCGAGTGAGAAGGAATCTTAATTCTTTGAATACAGAACTTCAAGATGTTCAGAGGATAATGGTACAGAATATCGATGACGTCCTACAACGTGGAACTGTATTAGCCGGTAAGACTTCAAGAGAGCGCACTGTGCCTTTCTCTTGATTTTTTTTTCCTTAACATAAACATGAGTTTTAAACATAAAACTAATTGTAATTTTGAAGGTAATTAATGAAAGCTAAGATTGAAATATGGCTCTTAGATCTGAATCAATGGGTCTGTTGATTTAAGTTAGCCGCTCTCACGAATAGAACCTACTTATGTTCGATTAAATACATCATGAACTACTAAATTAAATTGTTGTGCAAGGTTTTGCTCTGATAATTTAGTTTTATAATTTGCAATGTCATGACTCCTTGCGGGCGGAATGATTTGATAATTAGTTTTGATAGGTGTCTTGAAGCCTGCTAGTTGTTCCCGGTAGTTCTTGTAGTTGGATAAACATACTTGAAGAGTTTCTTAAACTTCTTCGCTTGATTTACTCAAGCTATTGATTGGTGGTCTCATTTCTCTACCTTCAGTGTTTTATTTAAGATGTGTTTTTTGTCTTAATAGACTTAGAACAGTTCTCAAATAGTTTTTTTTTCGGGTCATCGTCTAAACTTCTTAAAAAAAAATTTTTATACCTGGCTGATAAAGAAAGGTTATGTGAATATGGGTATAAAGTTTAGATCTAAATATATATATAAAGTTAAATAAATTTCAACTGATGGATAGTTATGTTCGTCAAAAAATTTTATTAGCTAGGAGGCGAGTCAAGGTAAACCTGTTTTGGTTTACCAAAATGTAAACAAAAACACGTACAGATTGAAAAGGTCATCATGGCTGTGGTCGTTGGCCTTCTTAAGACCTTCTCCTCGTATGCCTGAATTAACTGTAAATTTTTTATAACATTAATATAAAATTTTGAAATGCTGAAGAAACAGAAACACAGATACCGAGAATTATATATATTAGCCAAAGTGTTCGATACAAACTATTGGCAACTTTCTTTGCCTACTGTACTAATGCAGCTCCCCATAACTGTTGAATACAATGCTAACTCAAATAAACTTGGTTTCGAGTTTATAAACAGAATTACACATAGTGCAATTTATTGCATGTCAATTGTTTACTCTAAAAATAGGAACCTATATTTCACTAAATGGAGTAAATACAAGTTCGTTTGTGACAACTGATCTACTGGAATCTCTACAAGCCATTTTCTCAAGGAAAATCATAGTTTTGTTTTTTAAATAATTTTTATTTTAACAAATTTTTTTAAATAAAAACAACTTTTTCGTTAGTTGTTAAAGTTTAAATTGTATTTAATGTTTGTGCAAATGAGTTAAACTCATTTGAGGGTAAGAGTTTATATCCAATTTAAGAATTCAAGATATTGTGTGTATATATAAAAGAGTTTTTTAGTTGTTTATTACTTTTTATAGAATCATTTTTATTCTGATCAATTCGTAATTTCATATTTTTAAAATTTGCCTTGTCAAACTAACGAACATTGAAACATCTGTATATGAAATTGTGTTAGACAGTATAAGCACTTAGATATTAAGAGAATAATTCTAATGTTTCATTTAGTTCTAAATTAAAAAAATGATATAAATTGGATAGAAGGTAAACTGACCAAGTATGAAAGATTGATATTGATACGAAGTAGATCATATTTAAATTATATTTAATGCTTAAAGTATATCAAACACCATTATAAATTATACCAAACATTAACAATGGTTCGATGAAATCAGACTCTGTATTAACGAGAGCTTTAGGTCTGTCAATGGGTTAACATCAACTTTCTTTACATCAAACGCTTTCTTCGTTTCTGACCCGGTTTGCTCTTCCTCTCATGTCTAACCTTTTTTCCTTTTCATTTCTTGTCTGTTATTCCTTATTAAAATCCCTTTCAAATATCAACACAACATGAATGATCCGTTTTCTCTTGATCCATTTATCTTTTTGTCTCTGACGTGGATTATTAGTTATTGAAAGGTCGTAGTCCATTTTATTATTGTGTCATTGTTCTTTGTACTTTGATATGTACATAAAATCACATACATACCATTCATTATGATTTATATATTATATTTATTAATTTAAATTTGATATTATATTTCATTTCAAAGTTAATTAATTTTGATTATATATGTTTTCCAGAGCTTGATTCGAAGGCACAAAATCTCTCAATACTTTCACAAAAATATAAAAAAGATGCCACATATTTAAATATGAAATCAGTATACGTGAAAGTAGCCACTGGTGTTTTTATTCTATTTGTGATAGCTTTATATTTCTGGGTATTGTAATAAAAACCCACTCATTTTAATAATGAAATATCTTCAATTGCGCAAGGTAACTGTATTATATCTTGCAAACATTTGTACATTTTAATTTATTAAAAAAAAATTAAATGTAAAATAAAAATTGTTAATTATTTTGCAGTTGTCTAAACATTTATCTTTTATAAATATTTAATAGAAGGCTTTTATTTTTTTTGTTTAGTCGTACCCTTTTCTAGAGTGAAATTGAAATGGTATGGCGTTTGTCGAGTTTTACTTTTTCTATCTTCATTCCTTTTTTCTAGGGCTTTAAACCAGGTATTTTTCAAAAGGATTTTCAAACTGACCTTTATATGTAAATTTTTATAAAAAGATTTCACATAAACACGTAAAATAACAATCAATGATCAAACTACAAAATGAAAATGGGAAAAGAAGACTAAGATCTTCCAACCATAACAAGCAGTCTTCATCAGAGTCAAAAAACCCAACTGAAACACTAGAAGCAGAAAACATCTGGTGATGGGTTGAGAAGAGTGGGAGGGAAGAGTGTTATTTTAAAAGGGTGAAAGCGCAGGAAAGGACTAATGTCCAGAAAGGGATGTTTGGGGAAACAAAGGAGTACAGTAAGAAAGAGTAAAAAACTACCCGCTAGCTGTCAACCCTCTTAGAAGAGGCTATTGCTCTCGTAACGAAAGTATCAAGTTTGAAGAGACCGTTACTAATGTTTATAATATTTGATCTATTAAATTTAATTAGAGACGATTCAATATTTCTTGACAACATTGATTTTTCATAGGTATTAAATTTAGCTCCTGTCCAATCAATATGATGATTTTCATTTTTTATATGCAAGAATAAGGCACTACTTTTTTCCTGTCTATTTACGTTGTATTGGTGTTGTGGTTTAAAATACCACTCTTCTCAACCCCTCACCAGATGTTTTCTGCATCTAGTGTTTCAGTTGGGTTTTTGACTCTTTCGAAGACCGCTTGTTACGGTTGAAAGATCTTAGTCTTGTTTTCCCATTTTCATATTGTGGTTTGATCATTGATTGTTATATCCTTTCATATATACATATCCTTATTTTATTTATTCATATAATATTTAATATTGATATTTATTAATTATTTTATTAATAATTAATAAATATATTAATACATTTTAATATCAAGGTCAAAACCGAAATTATTAAAGTTGGAACTAATTGTTTTCAATTGTTGAAATTCTATAAATGCGCTAATTCTTAATTCAAAGAATTCTTAATTCAAATGTGTTCCTCAATAGAGCGTGCATAACAAGTGATGTATTTGTGCTTTAGGACAGTGCAATTCTTACCACATACCAGAAAGCTTTCAAAATCAATCATAAGTGAAAATTTTATGGGTAAAAATACCTTTCCAGGTGATAATAATATCATGGGTTATTTTCAGTAATTACTTCTGTTATTTTCATAATGATCCCAAACTTTAATCATTCTGGAGGTACAGGTTAAGGAGAAAAAAAATATCTAAAATCTTATTTTGGTCAAAAAAAAAAGTGACTTTACCATTGTAGAACATTGGCCAAAATCAATAGGTCACATCTCAATAAAAGGCCAATTTTTTGGTAAAATATGAATTTGATGCATCAAACAGTGTGGCTTGTAGCGTGCAAAATGAATTATATAATCAACCTTTGATCTACCTGAAACATTCTCAGGAGCAACCTGAATTAACTTGTAAAATTGCATAGAGATTAATAAAAGTTGCAAACGGAGAGATATGCTTAGAGTTTAACATGTACAGATTGATTTATTGGCCAAATTTCATTTTAAAATATAGCAATAATAATCAATGATTAATTATCATTGATATGATAATTAATATAATTCACAATTCAGTTTATGTGAAAAATTTGAACACTAAATTTTTTTAAAAGCAATAATATTTAGTGCTTATATACGAGTAACAAGATTATATGACTTGATTTTGGTGGGCTATTTAAAAATCATTTGATGATGTTTGCTCACCTACGTGCTTTAGTACCCAACCCTCATCTAGAAGTAGTCCAGTACTATATTAAAGTCTGTCATATCGTTAAAGTAAAATGTACCACATAACATGAAGTAGTTATTTTTATATGCTTATAATCTACGAGGTGTATAAATAAAGTAGTGAGACTGATTTTTTTTAAATTTTCTATTCAAATATAATTACAATGTGATATTGTCACCTTCAAAATAGTTCCCTTCGGAAGCCACACAGCGCTGGAGACGGTCCTTCCAATCATTGTAGCATTGCTGGAACTCGGATTCTGGAATGGCCTTCAGCTGGTCGGTTACAGCAGTTTGTATGTTTTGTAGTGTCCCGAAATGAGTTCCCTTGAGGTGATTTTTCAATCTCGGGAAGAGGAAAAAGTCACAAGGACTCAAGTCTGGTGAATAAGGAGGCTGAGGAGCAACAGGAATGTTTTTACTGGCCAAAAACTCCTTCCCTTTCTGAGATCCTTTTGGTCTTGGGAAAGGTTTTTCGGAACCATTTTCGCACAAATTTTTCTCATTTCCAATTCATTGGTCAAAATGTGATGAACGGAGGTGTGATTCAAATTCAACTGTTCCCCGATCATTCTGACTGTCAAGCGTCGATCTGAACGCACAAGGTTCCGTACTCTGTTGACATTTTCATCGGTGATTGCACTTGAAGGCCTTCCGCTTCGTGGTTCATCTTCAATCGACTCTCTTCCTTCTGAAAATTCCTTAAACCACCGAAAAACCTGTGCCCTTGATAAAACACGTTCTCCATAGGCCTCCTGAAGTTTTTCAAAAGTCCAAGTTGTCCAAGTCTGAAGCAAAATTTGATTGCACACCGCTGCTCAACTTTGAGGTCACTCATTTTTAAAACGCTCAAGAAAAAACCATTTCACGAAAACCAACGCTACGGACAAACAAATGACTGTGGCGAGTTCAGATTCATACTGGAGGCGCATCACACGTGCACCTGACGCTACTCAAGGCCACGCGTCTCCAGCGTTGCCAGATCGAAAGCGACGTTGCCAGTCTCACTACTTTATTTACACACTCGTATTACTTCTCTTAAATTATACCATCAAAACAAACAAATATATTTAACAAAATAAACAAATGGACAATACATATTATTAGCTAACTAAACTCCATTTTACCTTTGATGTCAGATATCATTCCTAATTTCTTTCATTACATTTAGTGATTTGATTAATAATCTGTTTCAATGAGTGTTACAAATCTAACTTATTAGATTTCATTTATAATCTAATTCTTCCATTTCATTTGCTAACTCATAAGATTTAAATTCATACCAATGTTACCTATTTCTTTTCGTTACAGAAGTCCAGTCATTCATAAACATCATAGGTTCCAGGCATGCTCCAATTGTTCGAAACAAAATCATCACTATTATATTTTCACCATAATTTGTCGTATGCAGAAGGCATATTGAAATAAATAAATTTATTAGATTTTTTGTTCATTTTCTCTGGTGAATGGTACAGTACAGTTGGTTGTAGAACATAAATTTTTTTAAATGCAATAATATTTAGTGTTTATATACGAGTAACAAGGTTATATGACTTGATTTTGGTGGGCTATTTAAAAATCATTTGATGATGTTTGCTCACCTACGTGCTTTAGTACCCCCTCATCTAGAAGTAGTCCAGTACTATCTATCTTCTGGGACAGCTGCTTCACGCAGAGCATCCAAGTGGTCCGTCTCCCTAAAGCGTAAAATAAATGCAAATGAAACCACGAGGCTACTCCAGTGCACCTGTGTATGACTTGTCATCTGACATTGGATCCATGGTACCTATGGTTTTCCAGACCCAGGTTGTTGGGTCTGATTTGAAATCAATCATATTTTCGAACTGCATGCGTAGTGAAAATAGGTAACAAAAGGTTACGACCTCATGTGTAAGGGAATGCTCTGTGAAGACAGTTCTTGGCAACTGGTTCTCATCCTGATTGACTTTGTTCCGGGGAAAAGGAACCTTAAAAGCAGTTGCTCAGTCTATCAACTGTGGTAGGCCAGTCTCACACTTTTTATATGCCTTCTTGTTATTTACTTCTCACTTCGTAAATCATCGAATTGTATTTTTGAAAATTGCCTTTCAGGACTCAACATGTAACAGTTTAGAGACTTATTACATGATTGACTGAAAACAGCGACCTAAGGTCAATAAAACGAAATTTTTTTCTTATTTAAGTTCTAACTCAATAGTTTCTTCTCTTGGATATTGACTACGACTATTGCTTTCAGTTATGTAATATTGTTTCAGTTATAAGAAATTTAGGTATTTATTAGTTGAAGCTTTCAAAACTGCTGTGGTTAGGGCGTGTGGATAATGAATCTCTACAAGATGTATGCAGTGAGCAAAGCAGAAGGTGAGTAGGAAAACAGAAGCGACTAGGGCAGGATTTGTGTGGTGAAAGAAGCAGTGAATTCCACTTCACAGAACTGTGGTGAATTTCACTGCAGTGAAGACCTTTCCTTCTAATACTGTTCACCAGCACCTTTGCCACAGATCCGTGCTATAGTAGTTTAAGGGTAATTGTTATTGTCATCCTGAGAACATGGCCAGTCCAATTCTTAATCACACCTTTAAAGATATTAAAATATACTCAATGTAGAATTGATTGAACACTTGATCATTATAAAATGAACGTAAATAAATAATTTATACTTATACTTCTTCTATATATGTTTAACTTCTATATATCTTATACTTCTACTTATATATGTTTAACTTACAGTTTACCGATGGGATGATGTGCAAACGAATGAAACATTATCAACCTTACAGTGAGCAAAAATTAATATTTATCTGATAATCATGCTTGCATCAACGCCAAGTGACTGACAAAATATAAACAAAGGGCAATATCTATCTATTTTATTGATTCTGGATACTATCCCCAAATTAATCTTTATTCTTTTGGCAGATTAGAATTACCCAAAATCCTTTCTCACTGAAGTCCTAGGTCTTGAATTTTAAAGAAATTTGATACCTCAGAAGTAAGTAGTTTCGACAGTGTATTCATAAGTCAGGCAGTCAGTTTTGGAAGATTGTGTAAGTAATTGATAAGTATAAAACTCTCCCAGTGACTGATAACAATCAATTATAAGCAGGACTGTTTATGTTTGACCTGTATCATATCGGAGACTTTTAGTCTCCGATACAATTATACAATAAATTATTAAATTATACAATAAAAAAATTATACAATAATCTACAATATACAATTCATAAAAAAATATTAAAAAACGCATTGGGGACCTCAAAAAAACAAAATGTCTTAAATTAATCATTTCTGAATTATTTACCAAGAACTAAATCTTAAAACCTGTTTTTTTCATGCTACCATAACTTATAGTAAACTAAAATTGTGAAGATAAATAAGCAAAATATATAACGAACTAAAACAGAAGAAAGTTTAATATTATAGTAATAATAAAATCTTTATTAATAATATTTTTGGTGTAACAAGATTTAAAATCAGTTTTGCTGAATAGCAAAAGTCTAATGGCCTAATTTATAGTCCAAGTAGTTTCCCTGTGTAGAAGTGTTTTAATTATTGACGGACATAAACTGCTATCAGCCAATGCTTATCATTTTGACTTGGTAATTATGCTATAATTAATGGAGTATCTCTGATTGTTTGAATCAAGAATACATGGTTTATTTAGACTCTATACAAATAGGCGTTCAACAAATTACAGTTTGATAAAATTGAGATTGCAACAGAATTGAAATAGATTACTTATAATAGCTTTCACTTTCACCTTATTACCGGAATTATATATCAATTAATAAGTTCAAGATTTAATTTATAAGATAAAAAAAGAAAGTAAGAAATTTAATGTGGAATAAAAATTTCTTAGTAAAAAACAATATCTTTACTAAGAGGTAAAAATATTGTTTTGACAATATGTAGTCCTAGTTTAAAATTGCATATTGACCTTTAACTTTGGAATATATAAACAAAATAAAAAATATCCATGAAGACTAGTCAAATTGCATAGAAAGAACTGACACAACTGATATATATATATATATATATAATATAATTAAAATAAGAAGTGACACATAAACTGAAACACAACAAAGTCTCACTTTTCAATATTTCGACCGTAATGGTGGTCATCCTCAGGAGAAGAAGTGAATTGACGGAGGGACGACAGTCAGCTCATATATATATATACAGGTTTGATTAAATAATACGCCATATTTACGGTTGATTAGTTTCCTTGTGTATTTCTCAAGGGATCTGAATAATCTTCTTGTACAAACATCTAAATTGAATAGAACATTACCAATGGTTCCATTGTCTAACGTAAAGACAATGGAAATATTGGTAATGTTCTATTCAATTTAGATGTTTGTACAAGAAGATTATTCAGATCCCTTGAGAAATACACAAGGAAACTAATCAACCGTAAATATGGCGTATTATTTAATCAAACCTGTATAAATGAAGGACTGCTTCCTAATATATATATATATATATATATATCAACTTAATTATTTAGAATAAGGTACTGAAAGTCGTGTGGCGTCTCACACAAAAATTTTTTGTTTTCTTCTCGTAAAGATTTAAAACAATAGGAAAAGTTCAAAAAATATCAGAAGATAAGGACGACTCCATATATTCATGTTAACTGAAAAGTAAATTACTATTGTTCTATGATCGTTATACAACTTTATTATTTTATGAAATAATATAATAAGTACTACAGTCACAAGTTTCAAGGACTTTTATTGTATAGTATTTTTTATAGAATTTTTAGTTAAAGAATTATTTTCGTTCGAAATTCTTTTCTTAAGGTTTGACGTAATTATTAATTTGAAGTTAGTTTGGATACTGCTGTTCGGTGATTGACAGTAAAGGCCGCAAGATGGTATTCTTACTGTCAAAGCATCACGTTATCAGCGACTTCTTAATCTCTAAGCAGTCAGTGAATGTCCCCTGGACAACGACTCTGCAACACATATGGATTTCTTCTATCTTTTAATTTCGCTTCTTTTATTATTTTTCACTATTTATTTGTATAAATACTTCGATGGTATTTATGACTACTGGGAGGTAAGAGGTGTTCCATTTTTGAGGCCTAGAATTGTTTTTGGAAATGTATTTAGTACATTTTTTGGATTTGAGTCAATGAATGAGTTTTCAAAGAAAGTGTATAATACTTACCCGTTGAACCCTTACGTCGGGATGTGGGTGATGAAAGAGCCAGTGTTAGTGCTTCGTGATCCACAACTAATACATTCTTTTTCCACAACTGACTTCAGTCATTTCTACGATAGAGGATTCAATGACAGTGAAGAACTTGATCCACTCTCGCAGAGCATAATCAATATAAACGGTAATAAATGGAAGTTGATGAGGACCAGAATGGCATTAGTGTTTAGCTCGGGAAGGCTGAAGGCGATGGTTGACAGGTTTGGACTGTGCACTGAGATCATGAAGGACAGACTGCGCGTGTTCGCCAGCGCCGGGGAGCCCGTTGACATGAAAGACGAAGCTCTGCGCTTTTCCCTCAACGTCATGGGCTCCATTGTATTGGGCATTCCTATTGACTTGCTCCAACAGCCCCAGTGCGAGTTTAAAAACATTGTCACTCTCACTTTTACTAACACAGTTTGGACCAACATAAGAAGTGTATTCCGTTATACTTGCCCTTCTCTTCTTAACTTGTTCAAGTGGAAGAAGTATCCTTTGCAAACGGAGCAGTTCTTTCTTAAATTCATAGGACATAGGATGAAAATTAACAAAAATAATGCAGATGGTGTTCACTCTGATGTTTTAGAAAACCTGATAAACATAATGTCTGACCTCAAAAGTAAGGAAGACCGCAGTGATGAAGGTAAGAGTTAGTGGTTTACTGCCGCACCTGCTTGCCCGGCTCAATTTAATAATAATTCAAATCATAGGTTTTTTTCTTATAACGCTCGTATATTTGTTTTGTCATTTATTTATTGTAGAGTATCTAAGCTAAATTACATGTGAATAAAATTTGTTAAAATTAAAGCAAGAGATAAAAATAAATATAATTCGTTTAAATAAAACGCTATAAATCAATTAACGATTATATGTGCGATGTGGAAAAGAATAATTTCTAACAATTTTATTAATCCGGGTTTGTGACTTGCCTATGACTAAATCAGTCAACCAATGAGACGAAGTTACCGCTCCCAGAACAACACTGCAGATGAAAACTTTCATGTATTAGAAGAAGTTATTTAACTCACTGTGTTTAGTTGCACCAATGATTAGAAGAACAACCGTAAAAACAAAAAAAAGATCATAAACTGAAAAAAAACTTCAGGGTAAGAATCCCTGACTGGTGAATGTCAAAATTGGCCAACACTCTAGTGTTTAGTTTCCGATGGCTCAGATGACGTCTCAGAGAACAATGTAACTAAGTTATTGAGCATAAAATTTATTATTGCCTTAGTATTTTCAGATTTTCTCTTAAGTCGATTGTTTTTAATATATTTTAATATTAATATTTTACTCTGTTATAACTTTTTACAAATTCAGATGCAGACAGACAAGATTTAAAAAGTCATCCATACAGAAGTCTTCAAGACATAGTAAGCAAAACTTATTTTGTTTATTAATGGCATACAGATTCGGACTGTTAAACAGATCAGATATAGTTCAGATTGTAATACTCAATCTTTCCTATGGTGTCATTGCGCAACCGAGATATAATAGAACATACATTTAAAACTAGCTGGTTCATCTTGTTTTAAAATATGTGGTTCAATGTCTAAAACCCTAAGATGAGATTAATATGAATGAAGCAAACAGACAAACGATACTACCTTAACACTTATTAGACAAGCAGCGTGAACGGACGGATGACTTCAATTGTTCTGTAACCAAGAAATATCAATTAACGATATTCAATGCAAGGGTTACAGTTGGGATCTATTGAAGAATTCATACTGGCATGCAGTGATTAAAAGCCAGTTAATTAACAGGCTTAGATAACACAATCCTACTGAGCGCAGTCAGTGGACCCAGTGTAAAATGAATACGCCCTTATTCATGAAGAGAATAGATGAATGAAATAGTGTTGCAATGTATCGCTTTATTAATGAAAATCTTCAATTTCCAAAATATTTCGTCGACTCTACAGAACAATCGTTCCCAAACTCTCATTTGACCCACTCTTAGAAGAATATTCTCTTACTTTCTTCTTTAGATATCATATTTCTTAAAAAAATCAATAAACTTTTGTCTAAAATGCTACCAAATGATAAAAATAATACTTATCATACTGGGTTAAATGAATAGTACTCAGTATTTTAGTCTTCACACAAAACGAGAATTTCAATTAAAACTACGCGTTTTCGTGTTCATAATCAGTTAAACTTCTAAAGGAAGTAGTGGAGGATAGACCAGAGTCGAACGTTCTCTCTGAGAAGAAAGAAACGTCAGGATGCTTTCCTAGATTCTTATTTACCAAAAAGAACTATTTCGTCTCTGTCAATCAGTTTAATCAATTCGAATCAAATTTAATATTTATTATCCATATTTTGCTACTTGTTAAAGGTCCTGCATCAACTTGATCGGATTCTTTTAATCTGATTTTCTCTTTTTCAGAACAGTTTTCTAAACTTTTAACTCTGAAAGTCAATTTCTTCATTCAAGGTGAATTACTACTAAAAATGCAAACCCACAGCGATTTTAACATTAATCGTGCAGATACATTGTGATAAGTTAAAAAAAAAAATTATTTTTTTCAGAAAAAGTGCCCCCAATGTGCAGTAATGGTGCCGAGCCTACTGTTACGTCTCCGGGCTAGGAATAACTGAAAGTTGGTGATTATAACTTTTTCGGTTTTGCGATATCCTGTTTACGCAAACAGTAACATCCACATCCAATACCTATTTTATTCAACTCAGGTGACGTCAAAACTTGTATTTCCATTAAAAACTCGATAATGAAATTTTGATCGCAACGTAATTTTTTCATACACAGGGCAAATGTAAGTAAAAATTGTTCAAACTCAGAACAGAACACATGCCACGATTGATATTTAGTCTCCCATAACCCTACCCGACTAGGCTTCTGTATAAATATTTTATCTGTTCCAATAATTATAAAATACTTGTAAGATGAAATACAATTCAGATTGGTTAGTTAAGTTGTAGTTATCTTATTTTAAATGTCAGTGTATTTTACAGGAGATATGTTGGAAAGATTATTAGCTGCCAATATATTTGGTTTGTTTATTGCTGGTTTTGAAACTTCATCGAATGCACTGCTGTACAGTTTGTTTGAGCTTGCCAAAAGAGAAGACATTCAAGAGAAGCTAGTGGAAGAAGTGCGTTCTGCGCAGTCTTCCTCGTGTATGGACAGTGTTGTATCCGGTAAGACAGTCACACAGAGTCATGGGTGTAAGTTATTTCAAATTTTCTGTTTACAAAGAGACGATTACTCCATCTGCTCATCGTAATCGTCCAGAGCGATGCAAAAGGGGTGGTGCTACTACCCTTGGTGCTGAATTTAACAAGGCATTAAACATTAAGATTTCAAACAAGGGAGCCATATAGCATGTTTAGAATTAGTGCTAAAAATTAGAAATTCAAATCTTGGCAATGACCCAGGATTTATAATGGAAGGAATGCAACATTGCCTGCATGCGATTCATCGGAGAGAGGACGTAAAAACTGTTGGTCCCTCCTTTTTAATTTTCCCAAAGTAAATAATTCGGAAGAAAGTATTAACGGAGGATTTGATTTACATGTTAACATTAAAAATGTAAAGCCAAAAAGGGCCCGAACCATTTTTAAATATATCTAGCCTCTATAAACTTAAGTATGAAAAAAATTTACAATTCTTGATGTAGAATCCAGTTATGACTTAATAGTTAAAATGTCTGCCAATTTGGGCCCAACCCAAGGTGAAAATTCAAGATGACTGTTATATAAATAAAGAATCATTTATCCTCCATTCCAGATAAGCAGGTGCAGTATTAGGAAGATCACTATAGTTTTAGAACGTTTTTGTTTTATGATTTTTATTTCATTCCTAAGATTTCAAACACCATATAGTGACTGATACTGCATATGAAGAGTTAGTAATAATAATGATTATTGAAATACACTTACATTATATAACCAAACATGTCAATTAGTATTTTTGTTAATCTTATGTGTAAATAACATTACTAACAAATCTGTGGTACAACAAATGAGTTTGCAGAGGTCCTCAGGATGTACCCTCTGGTACCGATGACGTCCCGAGTGTGCACACAAACACACAGTCTTCCAGGACTCCTTATTGAGAAAGGCACCAAAGTGCTTATCCCCATTTACGACATCCACCATGATCCCAAATACTATCCTCATCCAGAGGAATTCAAGCCTGAAAGGTTTGCATCGAATGCTCCACTTCCCAAAGGGACATACATTCCATTCGGCACAGGACCTAGAATGTGTATAGGTAACTACTTATTGGTATAAATAGACAGCAGATCTTCTTTCAAACAAGTACAATTGAAATGAACAGCATTCTCGGCATTCACGATCTTCAGCCTGAGAGATTCGATTCTACGAACTAACTTCCTACTAACAGGAAAAGGAGCTGGCCAACTATTATACAAAATCAATGAAATTGTAAAAAAATGGATATTTTTATAAATAAATTAATAAAATTTATTTATACCTATTACTTTAAGTATTATCTTCTCCATTATTTCTTACTTTCTTTCAATACTTTTATTTTACGTTAATTGCTTTGCATATTTGTATTTTCTGTCCAAATTAATTTGCCTTTCCTTGTTCTTTATTAATTTATTTATAATAAAAAAAATCCATTTTTTTTTACTATCTCATTGATTTTGTATAACATGTCACTTGGCCAGCTTCTTTTCCAGTTAAATCCTGTTAGTAGGAAGTTAGTTCCCAGATTCGAATCTCTCAGTCTGAAGATCGTGAATGCCGAGACTGCGGTTCTCATGTCTAATGTCTGCATTATGGTGGTAAGGTAGGTGAGGCATTAACAAAGCTTAGATTTCCCCTTTCATACTTTTATTTTTCTATTTTTTTTTAATTTCTCACCTTCTATGAAAGTTTGTTTTAATTCAACTGTATCGCTTTAATTTCTTTCAAGTATAGAATTGTTATGTCCTATAACAGGGAGTTATAAATTTCAATTTTTGTTCTTTATTAAAATGCAGTGTTAGCTTTGAACTTGTAAATAATATAATCTGATGAGTTATCAATTTGGGGCGAAAGAATTTTGCAGAGGTAATTATTATCTAATTTGCTTTAGTTGTTATTTCTGAGGTATGTTTATAAAATATAAGAAATACATTGAAACTTAACAATAACGTTCCATATATTAATAACATATTTCATTGTTGAGATTATAAATATATTTTGTTCTGAGAATAATATATGCCAATGATATTTTTGAAAGATTAATGGTAAATTAACTTTAAATGTATAAATATTTTGATTTGATATTTTGTTATAGTACGTTTTATTTTAAAGGATATAAATCGTTATGTATTTTTTTGTGTTCAATATGCCATAATACAAATTGTTTAAACTGATTATTAATCTGATTTTAAAAATAAATTACTTATATGGAATTCAGCGATTTTAATAAGACTACAAGTCTTCAGCAATTCAAGGGAGGAACTTAATTGTCTCTTTTTTAGTCATATAATTTTTATTTAATTTCATTTTAATGCAACTTTAGTATAGACTATTCACATAGAACGCAATGCTAAATGCAATATTTCAGGTCTCTGAAATGGCGATAATTTTTACAGCACTTGCCTTTAAAGGATACAGTAGTCAATAATGAGCCAAACTGTTTCATTAGAAGGACACTAAGCGTATTGTGATGAATTTGATCTTTTAAACTTTTCAAATACTTGTTAGAGTTAACAACTGTCAAATGGTATGGTCATCAAAACCTTAATTATTAATTTTTCTTCAACTGTTTGAAAATATCGGAATTGGAAATCGTACATTCCACTCACTGTACTCACAGGCTTCCGGATATAATTAGGTCTTATGGACAAGTGATCAATAATAGCGAAATATTTTTATTAGCAAACTGAACTATTGGAAAGTATCTGCAGATGGCCGCAGGTTTAATAAAGCCCTCTTTGTTTTCTATAGGTCATTCCAAAACATTTTTAGTTGTACATGTGTTCCAGAACCAATGACACACATACACCTTGTTTACAATACATATTTATTAAATTTAATTTAACTTAACATATATGAGTCTTATGTAAAACATATTAGTATTTCATTATTGATTAATAAAATAATAATATAACTTAACCTCATTTGTAGGTTACAGATTAGCTCAACAGCAGCTGAAAATGGCAATTTCTTCCTTGGTAGACAAGTTTAAATTCACCTTGAGTTCCACAACACCATCCAAAGTTGAATTCGCAAACAAATCATTCTTTCTATCATCAAAACATAAAATATTTCTTAATCTTCAAGAGAGATAAATATGAGTCATCAAAAAAAAATATTGTAATTACATATTGAAAAATATATTTTAGAAATTAAAGATAAAAACCAAAAAACCCTCTTTTTTTATAGTCAATTATTAATGAGCTCTATATTTCAACCATCTAAATTGTTTAGGGTGGATTTATGCAATACTTTCAAATATAGATTTAATAATTATGCAGATAGTAATTTTGGCAGACTGACTTAAATAACCATAAAACAAACAATAACTGACAAACTGACTTAATAAAATGACAGAAACAAATTAATACTAGAGTTATTGCTCCATAGTTGATTTTAAGCATTTTCAAATAACCTATTATTATACTGAATGCAGGTATACATTACTTTAAACTATATGTAATATATAGGTATGACGAGAGTGTGTATACTTGTGTATAGAGTATAATTTGAAGCCATATCTGAAGTATAAAGAAAATTCTATAACTAGGACCAATGTCATAATGATTCCACTAAGATAATACATTTTAAATACTAATGTTATAATACAATGTTTTGTTTATATACCATTCTCTAGTTTTAAAAGGTGATTGTAATTTATATATTAAAATTTAAATACATGAAAATGTTTGTTAGAATATTTCAAACTAAAATATACTATCTAGTTAGTATACCTTTGTACTTTTGAGTCATTTATAGGAATGAAAGTTTTGTACATGTATTGTTCACTCTTTGTTACAATAGTAAAATGTATGCTGTAACATATAATCAGTTTTTATTTAACTAATTGACTGAATTAAATATATATATTATATTAAATATAATGTGGTTTTTATATATCAATAGTCAGTCGTTTTTATTAAGCGTTATATCCAGTTGACACTTAATGATTGATGTATCACTTCTATAGTTTGGCTTCAATTACAATTATCTTTACATTTTAACTGACAGAGTTGTTTGATTTTCCTAGTATTTTTTCGAGGGCACTGGATTTGACACTTAAGTCATTCCCTGGAGCTCAGTTCAATAGAGAGCAGCAATTACTCCCTGATATGGCTGCTCCTGGTTCAAAGTACAGTAAGTTAGTCACAAAATATTTGTACTTGAATTTTATGTTTTCAATATTACATGCGGACAATATTAGGTGATGGGAACAATACAAAGTTATTCGCTGAAACCAGTTATGAACAAGAATAGAAATGACTGAAGGAGAGTAAACAACTTGAGAAGTATAAGTTTACCTGACAAGTTTTCAGTTATCTTCTATATAGTGCATCTTTTGGTATGGCCACCCTGGTAGACGCCCAAATCAATCGATTCCCTTTCTTGACGGCTACACTTTGTATTCACCTCCGAATCCTAATTTCGCTCGTACTAACCAGTGGCGCCCCAGCCTTTACACCATTCCCGTTCAAAGCTTCAGTGCCACCAAGGCTCACACCCTACAAGACTGTTATTCCTCAGGAGTTAGTTTTGTGAGTGATTTTGTTCCGTTGCACTCTGAACAAGTCTTTGTTTCTTAGATGTCACCACAGCTGGTTGGGAGCTAAGAGAAGAGAAGGTTGAAGGCCCTAAACAACAACTTTTCACCTCACTGGTACGTCGTCAAAGAGAAAGTTTGTATGCATCATAAATGATATACTGCCCAATAGCCTTCAGTTTTCAAATACCACATACATAACAATATCTTAAAATCGGTAGCAAAGTGGCAAAAGAGGAAGTTTTTTTTTTAAAATAATTTACCCTCAAATTGCTTAAATCATTTTCATTATTTCGGGAGTAACTCTGGTTAACTGAATAAGCTATACCTATCAATCAATTCCGTATGAAATGACTCGACAAAACCATGAACATCTCAGAACCAAATGTTCTTCAGAAGGCATTGTGTGACTAAGTTTGGTCCCACAAGGTTCTCATTCACCATGACATTAGTTAGCAAAAGTCTGACTTTACTTTACGACCCAGCGTCGAATAACCAAACAGCCAAGAGCAACCATTGGTTTTTTAAAAAAAAAATCATTGATTTTACTTTTCTGTCTTCGACGGATTTAAAATCCGTCTTAACTTCTATCACGGCCATGGAATACCTTAAGGATTAAAACCAAATGTCATTAGTTTATTAAAACCCACTGTCATTGGTAATGCCTAGGAGAGATTTATGTAACTCCTTCTTCAATGATTGTCCAGACTGAATATGCTGCAAGTTTTTCATTTTAACGAAACAAGCTTACTACATACAACAAAAATAATTAAATCAAACATTAATTGTTTTAACTTAACATAAATTCTACTGGTATCATTCCAGTCTGGATCATGTCTGCAAATAGTCTCTGAAAGTTACGGAAACAGATTGCCTTCATGCAAATTTGATGTAAAATGTTTTACTAGTTTCAGAATTTTTAATCTGTCTACAGGACTTGTCTCGCAATTTAAATATACATTTATATGAATGACACTGTTCACTGCAAAATCGATGGGCAAGATTCCAAGATAAATCTATTCACTGCAACAGAAATAGTTTTAATGCCTTTGTTACACTACTTCCTTTGTTCTAAACTTATAAACCTCTTCTTATCTCTAGTTTACAGAGTTCAAGGGACTCAGTTAAAAAAAAAAATCTTCAAATAACAATTTTCAAGAATTCTTTTATTTGAATTTAATCATTTTAACAACATGGGGAAAAAACGATTTCTTCAATATAATGAACAGATCCAGAAGTGCACGGTTTTCTTTCATTAGAGAGCATTATACAGACTTAAGAGTTGATTGACTAAGGGCACATTTAAAGTTTATAACTTATATTACAGAGTTGATTATACATCGAGAATACCTTGGCAGACACCTACGAGTCTTCAGTTTAAGAACTACCTATATCATTCTGGATACCTATCGAGAATTAGAAATTTCTCCCAACAAAAGTTTATTAACATAAGGTTCTTAATTAGTACCTGACTGGGCAAGCCGACTTTACGGATCTATGTCCCAGAGCCAAATTACATACGGCTACTGCTGACAAACTAGGGGCCGATCAGCGAAGTAAATGTTCTGAATTAAAAATCTATATAATGATATGTTTACCTCATAAGAAACGGATAGCATTTTTTGTCAAACAATACCAATGGTACGAATTGTTGAGATTCAATCATTTCACTCGCATCAGGCCAATATTTTTTTTTATATTGGCTTATAAAAGTTAATTATCTTGCAACTTTACATCTATTAAAAGAAAAACTAAGTGCCATGCAGTGCTCATGTTGTCGCAAATGCGCAGAGGACGCAGTAGAGACTGTCCATAACGATAATAATGTAAAGGTTAGCTTGCAGGATGTGGTGCCCCGTCAAACTCTTAAAGCCAAAAACGACCTCACTCTTGGGAAGGTCACATGGTATTCGGCCATATTCTGAGCAACTGAGTGCTACAAGAGAAGTTGTAAAGTACTGCCATAGCCACTAACTCACAACCCAATTTGGAAGTAACGCAGATGAATACTAAATAAAAAGACCGCATTTGGACAACAAAGGAATGAGGTGGTGTTTTTTTTCTTTCATTATTTACATGTCTTTCTAAACCACTTGTCAACTTTTCTCTCGATTGAAACTTTTTACTCTTTATTTTTTAACCAATACTTTATTCATACCAATACCAATTATTTAAGAATCTCCACAGAGGTACTGTCATGGTGGTATGTTAGATTAAATTATATTCGTAAATGTGTCAAAACTTCTTGAAAACTATTTTGGTTTACACTGAATTGAATGAAATTAACCACGAAATTTCTGGAGAGATATCTTTTCCAATAAAAAATGCTTAATCAAATACCTAACAATTTAAGAAATCTATTTATCCAGTCTATCGAAATATAAATTCGGAGGTAAACCCGAAGCAAAAAATCAGCTGATATTAGAAAAATTCTAACTTTTCAAAATTCAATATACAGAGCAACACAACATATACCTTAACAGTTGTCAACAACAGTAGACTACTATTTAGGTATAACTGAAATAGATGCGTTGTTGAAACAAGTACGTTGTTCATATGCTTGGAAGCTTTAACGCCAATACAAGAATTCATTTGTATAACATTTATATTTACTTAAAGCCATCTTAAGCGTTAAGTGAGACATATCTCTTGACAATACAGGCACATCCTGACATATACATGACACATCACAACATATATTCAAACACCTATAAGAATCGACATAAGAAAGCACAAAACAAGAAAAACATCCTGTATTTAATCTGACTAAGTAGATTATAAATATTTGTAATCTTACAAAACTCAACACTATACAGTAATAAAAACTACAAACTAATTTTTCACAAATAAATAACTAAATAAATGTTGATAGGAAAACATTTTTTTTTTTCAAATACTGTACACTACAACGTAAAATCACTAAAAGCCAAAGAGAAAACTAACGTCCGGAATATTTCTCAAGGAGAGCACTTGTCTCTTCATACACACCAAAGAAAATACCGCCACCCAGAAATATCCAAGCAACTCGTGGAACGAAGCCAGAAAAAAACCTGCAACCAATCACCACTTTTAGTAGATGATAAAAAAGAACAAACAAATATTCAAACAGATCAACATGTCGATATGGAGAGGAAAAATGCTGAGGATAATATCATTTTGTTTATTCATAAAGAACATTTAAGCAGGCTTTATAATAAAAAAAGTGCTTAAACATTCACATTTTAGCTGAGTTTACAATAAACATTAAATGCATGTTTTAAATCGGCATAATGGCAAAGAAAATACAACCACATACACACCCATATAACAAGATTTCACATAAACACGTGAAATAACAATCAATGATTAAACCACAATATGAAAATGAGAAAACAAGACTAAGATCTTTCAACCGTAACAAGCGGTCTTCGTCAGAGTCAAAAGCCCAACTGAAACACTAGATGCAGAAAACACCTGGTGAGGGGTTGATAAGAGTGGGAGGGACATTAGTCCTTTCCTGCGCTTTCACCCTTTTAAAATACTATTCTTCCCTCCCACTCTTCTCTACCCCTCACCAGATGTTTTCTACAGCCATATATATATTATTGAGAATAACACTAAACTTAGTTAATACCCATTTCTTAACGAGCTTCTCAATTTTCCTAAATACTTTCTCGTTACAACGTCTATACATTATATAATATTTCCCATGGTCGACATGTTTCAATTGATCAGTATTCATCTTCGACATGACTTCTTGGGATTTTTTCTTTATATAAGTGAGAGTTCTTTTTCTTAATACTGGTAAAACGTTTCCACACAAAAGAACTTTTTTTTTCAAATTACCCATTTCAAACACTTGGTGTTTATCATCAAGTAAACCTGCAATTGAAGCAGTGGAGGACAGACCACCATCGATAGGGACTATCCCCAATGGGTAGTCTCTTTTGTGTGGCGACTTTGTATTATTGTTTTACTAGTATGAGTAAATGCCACACAATTACGGATAGCACAACTAACGTGATTTTCTCAAGTTCATAACAAGTTGTTTCTTAATCCTACGAGTACGTGATATACCTCCCGGTGAGTGACTTCCTTCGAAAGCCCTCCTTGCCCTTGACATGATTGAAATAGTTTTAACATGTTGTTGCTATTTTCATTCTAAATATATAATATGATTTCCGTTTTTTAATTATTAAGGCATCTAGAAATTTTAATTTTATTGTCGTCATAGTCTTTTTTTAATATTTTTTTTATATATGCTACCGGCATCGCTCGGGTTAATCTCGTGTTATGTATCTCTTGCATATGTTTTTCCAATGCTCCAGCCATTGGAAGCATTGTGATCCTTCTTGATAGGGTGGTACATACATACCAATGTATAACTGCTTGTGGATTTCACAGTCTCCATAAGTCCACGTATACTCGTACACTTATTTGTCTTTTAAAGGCAAGATTTAGACTTGGTTATTATTTTTGTCAAAAAGGTTACTCATCGGAGGGCTTTTATAATAGGTGACTAATCCTATTTTTCTTATTTATGTTTTTGCACTTCACATTGTTCTTTCATTTGTCTTTTAATACCATTAATACATTAATAGAACAAAACAACATTGACAATAACGCTTCTTCTAATGAAAGCGTTCAGATAACTGGTACCACTCAAGTGGTGTACTTCTGTCTGATTATGACAGATGTTGAAAAATCGAGACATGAAGTTTCGAAAAAATGTGTTACTTTAAATTTTTTTGTCACAATTAGTCCTCCGGGATCGTTTTTCAATTATCACTTATTGCCAGACTGCCCGGAACTCTCAGTCACCTTCCATTCACAGTCGTGAACGTACATACCTCTTCTTCTTCCCTACTACTCTCTTCCTGATGACGAACTTCGGTTCAAAATATTGATACAGTAAGTGTTCTCGTTCTTTAAGAATACATGGAAAAGAGAACACAAAAACTCACTATATTTCCAGTCACCCGTCATCAGGTAGAAAAATGTGAGTCGCTCTGCAGTCAGATAACCATAGACATCATAGCTGTCTGACTTCAACCATGAATCCATCTATCATATTTTAATTTAACAGTAAATATATTCACCTGTGAAGGAATAAAGTGAAATTGCCGTTTAGTAATTCTGTGATTCAAAATTCAAATATTCAGCCTAATACTGACGAATTGGAGGAAAGCAGCATTTGGTTATGTATATTGTTACCTGACAAAGGTAGTAAAATTTTTCGAAAATACATAATAAAAAAAATTAATTAATATTAATAATGAGAATTCGTTGAAACCAAAATGACGATAAAAATTAGTTCTTAGCCTATCAGGTCAAATGCCTGATGATAATAGGATAGGTCCATTAGGAACGGGTCAAAATTGTTCTGAGGACCAGAAATATAAATTACGTCTGCGTGAAATTTGTTTTACGCAGAAATATCATAATATTGATGTTGATAACTTAAAAATTTTAAAATAAATGGTTTAAAAACTTGTTCAAAAGAACAAAGTTGTCCCTAATTGTGATTTCGATGGTTCGGCTTCATAAGCCTCATCCAAATGGCTAATTAGTGTTTCGGAATTATTAATTCATATAATTTCAAACAGACATATTAAAAATATATAGATTTAATTAGCAAATAAAAGTATCAATATTACGAATAAATATAGATTGATTAGTTTTGACGTAAGTATCTTTTTTACTATTATACCTGAATCTGATCTTGTAAGTTTTCTGTAAGAGGAATTGGTTAATTATCCCCCCCCCCTCCTCCTTTCGACAACTATAATCCAGTTAGTTAAACTATTTGTGACAGATTGTCAACTTGAAAATACCCTTTAAAAACAAATAATTTGTTCTTAAATGGGTAACTGCTCCCCCCCACCCGTCGAGTAACTCACATATGAATTTTTTTTGAAACTAAAATGTTAAGTTCAATTCTATATAATCAGGTTAAATAGATCCCATACAACCAGTATATTATAACTCTTCCTAAATCTATTAATAAAGATGACTTTCTAACATATATATCTATCTATTATTTCATAATATGTTTATTATTATTTATCTGCTTCATTAGTTTTAAATAATATTTTGTCCTTATTTTGTTTTCATTATTTATAAAACCTTCTTTCTTCATTTAGTTAATTTTTGGCTTTATTTAACCTTTTTTGTTAACCAACTAACTTCATTTTTAATTTCGTTTTGTTATTTATCTTTAATCCTCTGCGAAAAGTGGCAATACTCAATATCATGTTCGGCTTTAGATAAGTCAGTTGGTTGCCACAAATCATGCAGAACACCTGAGGACAACAGATGTTCAAATATTGTGATTATCTTCATGTTACTGTGTTTGCAGTCCAGTCGGAAGAAGGTTTCACAATAAACAAGTCAAATAAAAATTAATATCAAACCACTCACAAAGATCATTCGACTAAACATCGGATCACATGATGAATAGTATCTAAATTGCAAAAGGTATCAACTAAATTGAAACACTCACCCGGTCAAACCTCTGTCTTGATAAAGCCACTTGGCAATTTTACGGAATGAAGGCGGTTTTTTCTTCTTGGAGCCTTCATAGAGCATATGACGAGTCTTGACGACGTCTAATGGAGTTGTGACAGCACCAGAAATCATTCCTGTAACAGCTCATTGGGATGTATACTACAAATCATCTTAGCATACAGCTGATATTATAAACATTCCAGTAAAAATTCATTGGCAATACTTTGGAAATAAAATCGTAGATATTAAAACTGAAATGTCTTAAGTGATCCTCCTTTGTGCTGCAATGATTAAGTTCTTATCTCCTTACATTATTCTATGTAAAAACCATCTTACTTCGTATGGAGTAGGACGATAACTTGTATACGAGGTAAGAAATTCCTTAATGTAACTTGAACTACCTTCAGTGGTACCATTAATCTTCGTTTATTTGGTATAACAACGGCCAATGTGCAAAGAGACACGACTCTGAATTCGTGCTCTGCACAGTTACGTCATAGAGGCGGAGGCGGACATCATGACTGGGTATGGTATAGGTGAATGTGTGTTTATATAAGCATATCATTGATTCGAGCAACTATCCGTTTCAATTCAAACAGTTGCTATTTTCCGTCAGCGTCTGTTTCGCAATGAAGGTAAAGAAGTAGCAAGGGTAAACTCTATCTACGGCAGGAATTGAAAGTGAGTGAGACCAAGTGTTTCTCCATGATTATAGCCATTAAGTTGGTCTTAGGGGGAATAACGAGTACCCCTTGACGTCAAGCCCTCATGTTTAGTTTATTTATACCTTAGATATTTGATAGTTATTATTATTTATGAAATTTACATTAGTCAGTAAGTATGTCCTAGGGGGAATAATCTAGTACCCCTAGGAAACTTAGTCTTAGTTAACTATGCACCCGCCTTTGAGTGTTAACTCAAAGACACGCACTGTTGCGAGGTTAATATGTCAGTTACGAGATGTAGTATCGTGCTGCCCACCACCGCGGGGTTCACCTTGGACACCTCATGCTTTGTGGGTGATCAAAGCATCGGCCTGCTTTGGTTTTACGGTGTTGCAGTCGAAAGGCTTGGAAACGCTGGAGAATCAAAACAGGTATCTCCATGATTAACGATACATCGCTTGCACAAGAGTCAGAGATTCCAACTCTTTGTTCTACCATACACTTGAAGGACAGACAACTAATGTGGTGTATACAGAGGCACTTACTTAACACTGTACTGTGTCATATATTTTGAAATATTATCTCAGAATTTTTTTAAATACCAGTTAAAAACTGGCTCGCCTGCTAGTTTTCAATAAGATAAACAACTACCAAAGTTTGTTTCGTATTTATAAACAAAATCATACCTGCAAAAGCTCCACACAATGCACCCTGTGCTGGAGTTACTGGTTGACCTGAAGTTTCTCTTAACTCTTTCTTAAAGAATTCCCATAAAGAGAATTGAATAGCCGCGTAGGGTATGTCACGGAGGATTGTAGTCAAATATCCCTGGTACATTCCACGAATACCATGTCTTTTTAGCGTCAGCTGAACAATTTGAATTGCCGATATTTCATTTATGCAAGCTTGTCTCCTTTGTTTTACTACTTCACTGGGTACTCTCACAATGCATGATACCTAAAAAAAGTTCGTTTAATTTTGTTTATCATTATAATATTTTAAAAAATAAGTATTTAAATGCATGAATTGAAATGAATTAATAAACTACGGCTTCACTACTTGGTACAAGTAATGTGAGATGGAGCAATTAGTAGAGTAAATGGTGCATCATAATTATGATACATTTCGAAGAATAAGAATTCTAATAAATAAAAGGATCACATAGTAATATTCGAGTATTGTCAGATTTGCCAAAGGAAAACAACAAACAAAACAATCACTGTTCATACTAATTGAATAATATTGAGGTGTAAAACTCTGTTCAGTTTGTATTTATAAGGTCAAGAGTTTATTATCTCCAACAGTTTGATATTAGGTAAAATACAATGCACAATTATTGTCTCATAGTTGTACAATGTAATATTCCAAATATGGTATATAGTTAATATGCTATCTTAATATATTATACTTTTATGATGAAAATACGATTGCAAACGGATAAATAAAGTTCAATTTAGATAAAGAAACATAGATAAATTAAAAGCACATACTTTGAGACTATAAGTGTGTGTTTTTAATATATTTTATTATAAATATGCTATATGAATATATTATATTAATAAGTTCAAAACAGAAGAAAAGTAACACTCAGTAAAGAAATACATTACTAACCCAAATTTTCCGAAAATCCGTCTTCAAAAGAGAAGAGAGAGTGAGATCAAGAACACTGGAAACGCAAGGGCAGGTAACCCTCCATGTTTCAATCGTACTGAGTCTCTCTCTCTCTTTTCTCCTGAAGACGGATTTTCGGACAACTTGAGCTAGTGTGTGTGTTACTCTTCTTCGATTTCGAACCTGTATATGTCCAGTTTGGATCGATTTCTCGATTTCCTAGTGTATATTATATAAATACAATATAACATGGTTATGATTAAATATGCTATTGACAAAATTTTACTATTCTTAACGGTTAAATTTTACTCATCTTAGAGTATTTATAGGTAAAACTGATTTGCACACTTACCACTTCCGCAATACTTGCTGCTGCTATGTGTACGATTGGTTGTTGAAAATTATTAACATGTGGTGCGAATAGGCCTTTAAATCCATCATATGTAACGAAAAAAACTGCAGCTAAAAAATAAAAAGTATTTATTTTGAATTATGAAATGAATGTATTAACCTTACGCTCAGTGAATACAATAAACCAAACTGACAATGGATTAGTTATACTTAACCCTACAACCAACAAAGAGAATTGCAGAAAATAATCAATGATCAAAATCTCTTTCATACTTCAACTTCAGAGAATTCAAACCACTAACATAACAGAATTATGGTGTACAAAAACAACCAAAAATTATGGATTGACACCTCAGTAGAAACAAGGGACAAGGAATATAATGTACTTCTTAGATAAATTAATTCATTCTCAGGAAAGCCTATTCTCCATGTATGAAAAAAGAAATTTCTTTCACCTGTTGGAGCAGAGGCAATGATAACGGGTCCGATTCCTTGATAAGTTCCCCTGAATCCACCAGACTTCCAGAAACCACTAGGACTTTGCAGTCGTGTTTTTAGAGTATCCAACGGGAATAAAGCAACATCTACAACAAGACCGGCTGCAGCACCTGCCTAGAAGTACTACGAAATTATAATATCACTCAGGTTAACTTGTTAATTCAAATAAAAAAAAAGGACATACTAAGAAAGACGTTAGTAAAGAAGGTGCTGGTTTACTTTGGACTTTTGTTTCTTCCAAACGCATATCTATATCTCCTAAATTCTTTATTACTCATTTTTACGTTATAACCTGCCAGTCACATGGTCAAATTTTATCTTTCTTTTTCAAGATGAAAGTAACCTCTCTTGGCAAAGTACTATCAGTGTTGAACATTGAATATCTTAATTATTTATTATGACTTTTTTGAATATTGATATTATTTTAATTTGATATCACTGCAATTTATTAGTGCACCAGTTCGTTACTATAAAACAACTTGGGTAAAGTAGTAAAGTTTCATGCTTAATGTTGACCTCATTTGTTACTTACATGGTGTGTTACAGTTGGAACTCCTTACGTACCACTACTGGCTACTGCCCATTAATTTGAGTAGTTCCTTTATCATATCGTTACTTCCCTACCTACGTCTTAATCGCGATTGAAATGAATGTACTTATGTCGATATCAGCGCTTGAGAACAAATATTCAATAGGAACTGGATAATAAAAATTTACTCTAGTCGTGTAATTACATTATGGGTAAAAATTTCCTTAAGAGTAGTCTCCAAAATGCCACTTTTAATATAATTCATCAGGTGAGAATTTGTTAAACAATCCTTTTACTGAAGTACATTTGAAAGCATTAGATAATCATTAGATTTTAAACGGTCACGTTTTTCTTGAGTGATTCAGTTCCTTTTATTTGCAGATAGGCTTTCGCGTAGTGACATTTCTTCTCAATGCATTTGTGTTGAGGAATATTTCCCAGGCGGTTATTGGTGTTATGAATGTACGTCTTTTGCTTCTTGAGTCTACTATACTATTTTTGAGTCGAGAAGCATTTCGAAGAGCTTGCTTGTCAAAAACAACTGAACATAACTGGCCCCAAGTAATTAACCTTCTCTGGATAACGTAAGTATTTCTCATTACCTCTTGCTTCAATTATCTATTGATAATACGAGTTTACCCATACGTCACTCATGGATCCATATATTATAGCCTTGGTTTTGCATTGGCAATATTTATTGACCTTCATGTATCTTAATATTTACTAGAGGTTATAGTCACTAATGAGCTTGTAATTCTTTTCTAACCGCTCTTCCTAATGACACAATTACATCATTATAAGTTTTTATAGCGTTTATGATTTATCTTTTATCAGGAGTGCTGTGACATCTTAACAACATCCTTGTGTTCTTTTCATTACTTCTAAAATTCTTCTGTGGTTTTGAAGTAAATTAAACTTTTGAACTTTAAAGGTTTAAATCTTTAATTTTACTGTTGGTATATATAGAAGATTACTCAGATTTCAGGTATTTCCGGAATAGTAAGTCTGTTTTTTTTATGTATTTATATAGAAAAAATACACAAAATTCTGTTATTCAAATGGTTTGAACAATTTTATTTGACGTAAGATTGGTCAAAATAGTATTATTATTCTAAGTTCATAATTTTCAATATTCGAACCGTTAGCAATGATTTGTTAAGAGTAAATTTCCTTCCCATTATGGAGTATGTTTACTGTTTATACATATTTAGTGTATTATTTAATTAAAGTGTAAAATATTCTGCGATCGTTGGTTTTCGGAAAAGTGTTTGGGCGTAAGAGATCATTTAAGGTTATATTTCTGATTACATAAATTATATTTTAATAAATATTTGCAATTCAATATTACAAATTGAATTATTATTCTAGCATTGAAACCAAATTGCCATACGGGAAATTATTTATTTTTGTTCTAAGTGAATAGTTTTACTACTTTACCTTCTCTGGATAGTGTTATTGTTAGGTATTATATCTCCTAAATATTTCTAGTAATAATTAACTTTAATAAGTGTAATTACTTCAATGTAATTAAAGCTGTAACGGTAGCCTGGAGTATGATTTCATAAAACATAAATGAATGGTTTCGCTTTTATCTGATTTTTATTTAATTGAAAGAGTTCATTTCTCTTTTGATGAAAGTGTTTGAATATAAATTAAATGTAACTCATAGAATATTTTATCGGAATCAAAACTAAAAAAAAAAGGATGAAGTCATTTGAAAACTAATAGAACGTGTATAATTTCAGTTGGCCTCAAAAAGGTTGTGAGGTACTCCCAGGGTCTTTGATATAATGTGTATTTTTTTTCCTGGTCATCTAGAAGAGCGGTTTATTTGTTGTTAATTCTGAAAAAGTCCTGAAAATATTTTCCTTTTATGAAAAAAAATATTAATAAGCTAATTTGAAGTCCTTAATTGATAGAATTGTTACTTCTTTGTTTAAATAAAAAATACTTAGAACAGAGGTTGGAAATATAATTTATTTTAGAATCAGTGGTATAAATAGTTTTGCATGCATTCTACTTTAAAGGGGTTCAATAAATTCCGAAGATTTACTTAATGGATTAATGCTAATTTGTTAAGATCAGAATGTAAATAGTGTTTCCCATGCCAAATTTTGTAATATAATCTTATGGTATTTGTTTTAAATGAGCAAATGAGTACATTGATCAATTTTATTTCTTCAAAGAAGTACTAACTGGTCATTTATTGTGAAATTGGTATCTGGTTTATTTATAAATAGAGGAATGAACAACATATTATGTATGATTTTTATAATTAAAATATAACTTATATTACTACTGATGTGCTTGTATTAAAAAAACATTCATTATGAATATGTTTACAAGTCAAAATGAAGAACTGCAGTTCTTAAAACCCTAAATGCTTAAGTCAGTAGAAATGCAGGCAGTACATAAAAGTTTACATTCTTGTCTCGCACATACGTTATTCCTTAATTATACGTCAGACATAAGTAATACGCTTTTGTATTCTTTTATACATATATTGTGACAGGATTTCACAATAAACACATTAAGTAAAAATTAGCCTAAAAACCACAGTAAAAAAATCTGAAATGGAGCCATTACTTGGTTTGGGGGATCTTTGTCTCATTTCGAGATTTCTTATTGTGTTTTTACAATGGAATATTTATATTTATATCATTCAGTTGAATAGTTTTTAGAATATCTTGAACTGTAATAGCGCAAATAAAGAAAACCGGGTTGGATAAGTATTCATTCCTGTTTATATAATTATCATGTCAATCCTAGATGGATTTCATAATTTTTGTTTCTTTAATGTTACTTAATTTAAAACGTATATTATAGAATCCTATTGTAGATTTAATACTGTAAAATAATTGGTTGTTTCTAAACTTTGTATAAGAACAATGTTTTAAAATTGCTTCAAATGACATGAGAGTCAATTTTTTTTCAATATCAAATGTTACTCTTTTTCGAAAGGAAAAAGAAAAAAATTGAAGATTTCTAGCTACAGAAATAGGCTGTTGTTATTCACAATATCTTGCCTAGCTAGCATTTCCCAAAAATATTACATTAATGAAGAAAAATTTGGTAAGTGACTACAGATGTATTTACTCTTGAAAAAAATAGTTTTTTTTTCGAATGAGATTAAATAAAAGAAGCAACATAGGGATAGTAACGTATCTTTATTGTACAACATAATTTTATTGTTTGTAACATAAAACGTATAAAACTTTCTTTGAATTTGTGCATCATTTAAAAAAAGAAAATATTCATTTTTATGATTTAAATTATTAAACTACTATTTTTAAATAAATATTTACAAATTATATCAATATTTTGTTTATATGCTTCAAAGGTCTTAACTATTACAGATTTCTGGATATATTCTGTAGTATATTTTCTGTGTGGTCATTTATCAAAATATTTTTCATTTATGTCAGTTTGGTCGTTATTTAAACCTCAGTTTATTGTGTTGTTACATACATGTTATTAAATATCGATTACAAAAACTATTGTCCTTACTGTATCCTTTTCACAGTATATCATACCCAACTTACTTATTTATACCATATTAGTTCTTTATATTTTTGTTTCTAATACATAAAAAATAACAATCTTTAGATTAATTTTAAGTTTAGAATATGGTGCACTACTATTATCAAATAAGGTTGGTTGTATTTCGATTCCCTCATCCAGCCTTGAATTTCAAGTAATTTTGAGAATTTCCAGTCAATTATTAAATAAATAAGTGTGTTTTGAATTTATTATAAAGCACACTAGCTCGAGTTTATTATTCCATTCCAAACTTCGGTTATTAAAAAAATATTCTATTTCTTGCAAAATCCAAAATGGTGGATCTTTAATATCATTCAATAATTTTTTTGTGTGTAATAATCGGTGATAGTATCATGTAATAACACCTGATAACAGTGATATATCAGTGTATCGATATGGTCAATCGATATTTGGTTAACAATATCGGCACTCTGATGTTCCATTTTTTTACGTCTAGGACTATATATCGTAAGTTATCCTATCCTGTTTTTTTTCTTTTTGTTCAAATATTTTTTTTCTGAAAAAATATTATATGATCTTGAGTGGTGGATAAGTTTATTGAATCTCGTTTTCTAAATACTGGAATATTCGGATCATAAATCAAATATTAATGATTCCCTTTAAGGGATGATATATCTATTACTTAACAATACTGGATTCTGATATTGTGGTGTAGAAAATGGATATTCTTTATAATTGACATACTCACTCCTTAGCTATAACTAAACTAAGTTGGCAAATATCGAATTCTGAATTAGTAATTTGCTTTCAGTTTTGTCAGTAGATTGGTTCTGTTTTATTATGTAAACTTTTTTAAACTCATTTCATTGTACCTATGTTCAAAATAATATCATTGTAAATATGTATAATATGCATTTAGTGTAAATTATACCTGCCATTTCACAATAGTAATGACTTAAAATGTTTAGTTTGGAGTGAACATTTATTTTGTACTATTTTGACAATAATGCCAGTTGTTTCAACTTTTTTTTTTATTATTTATTTTATTCAATATTAATTAAACAGAATATTAAAACAAAAAGAGACTTAAACTGTAACATTTTTTTTAGGTTCATTATTGTTTGCTTCAAAATTAATTTTTATGTTTTAGGAAAGTGTAAATAACTTGATTTGGAGAATTTGCTTTGGGAAAGATAGGATTTCACTATTTCTCAACTGCCGGTTAAAGAGAAAAAAACAACAGTGAGTTATTGACAATACTAATATGTACTGTTTCTGTAGACTACTTTATAACTATGGGTAGTTGTTTGTAGCTTTCAGTAATGGATTGTGAATATTGAACAGTTGAGGTTTTGGGAACTTGTCAATTGATTTACTAAAGTTGGTTAATATTTTACGTTTTGGAGCTAGTAAAAACAAATTCGGACTCTTTATCAAGTTTTTATGAAGTTAACTTAATTGCATACAATTTGAAGATACGTTTTGAATGATAAACAAATTTTCCAGTTCAAAAAATAGTTTATCTCAAAATTAAAGCAATTGATCTATTATCTTAAATTAACCCTTGGAAAATATTGATTATAACTAACTTTTATTTCTTTTTTAATTTCAAATTAAATCAATTAGGAAACTTTCTAAGTATGTCTTTACTTATTTTTTGATTTTGTTAATTTTTTGTGAAAGATATTGTTAAAGCTAAGCTGTTTCCAACGTGCAAACTTGTAGTTTTTCGACTTTAATGGTGCCCTACGTAGGGAAAGTGTGGCTCATTTGTTACTTGGTATTCATTTTAGTTCTAGTAGATTCTCTTTACTAATATAAACCAAATATAATTTAAACAAAAACTTTATATTACTTTTTTCATTAATTGTTTACAAAAAAAATAAAACATTGTGTTGCCTAATTTTATCTAGTAATATTTATAGGAATCGTTTATCTCAAATTAAAAGAACGTTTTAAAATAAAACTTGCTTTAAAACTGTAAGGTGATCTGTAGTGTGTCTAAGATAAACAAGCCCTGAGTCTCCCACATACCTGTTTTGATTCATAAGCATGCACTCCTGACCTTTCGGCCAAGAATGTGACATGAATCAAGACAGATCGATGTTTTTTTAGGTGGTGCCCTTTAGCCACATCGGCAGTGCTAAACCCCCCCCCCCCCCCCCCCTCAGTAGGGCAGAGGTTTGACGCGCCGTCGATGTGCCCAAGGTGGACCTCGGTGACTGTCCCACGTACCTCACTCACAAACCATAAAAAAAAATCTTTAAAATGAACTCTGGCCTCTTAAAATCTGATAATCCGTAAAATCTAGAAGTCGATTTATTTCTTGATTACTTTATTGTAGCTAAAGCAAAGTAAAAAGTGCTAAAATTATAAATGAGTTATTATATCGAAAAACTGTTTTAAGTTTGCCATATAGTGAATCAGGAATGTATTTAAACATAAACTTACACTTTGTCTTACATCGGTTAATACAGTTCTTGACATAAAATAAATATTATATTCTTTGGTGAATGCCTTTACATACTTATCAGTAAAGCAAGTGGTTGGCTTATTTGTTTGGAATAAAGTCATTACTTCAGAGAACCTTGCCTAGTTAAAAATAGCTAATTACAATTTTATTGTTTGTTTATACCTAAACAGTTTTTAGAAACCTATTAAGCTCATGTGAAAACTCGATTTCACCATAACAACAAACTAATAAAACTGCATGTTAGTGGCAAACAATTCTTTCTTTGCCTTGCTCTTCTTACTTCTTTTATAATTTATTGAGAAATGTTATTTTCTAGTTAATTGATATATAAGTTTTAAAATAGGTTAATTGAAATTTATCTTTATTACACAAGTGCCAACAAAGGCATTACATGCATTTCAATTATAGAAATTTGTTATAGTAATTCTGCTATTATCGAAGTGACACAATCGTTTTTATTAAACTAACAGTAATTGTATTACAAAGTCGGTTGAATGGAATACAGGTGAAATAGAATAATATGCTATAAAACCGAATTATTCATTGTAATAAAAATGTATAAGTGCAATTATGAGCATACTACTCATGGTAATAATGGTGTAATAAAGTAAATTTGTTAAAAATTAATAAGTTAACGAAATAATAAGAAGGTCATGTTTTTAAAACACCAGAGACGGTTTCCCTCATTTTCTTTTCCTTTTTTCATTTTTATATGTTATACATTATTCATGCTTACAAATTCCTATATTTGTACTTATTCAAGGTTAATACAGAAATAGACATTAAACTTATGAAATAGAATAATTGCTTTAAAAAGGAGTGAGTAGTCATACTAAATGTTATGGTAAAATTTTATTAGTTTTAGTAATACTAAAGGTTATAGTAAATACTTCATTAGTTTTGTCTCCTTAATTAGGTTGCTTAAATCGTTAGCATAAGCACTATTAAACATAAAATAATATTCTTTGAATAAGTTTCCGTTTCTTTTAAATTGTGAAATGATTAAACTCCACTTATTTCAACTAAATATTGTGTGAAAGATAAGATGTTATAGCTGTCAGCTTGTTGTGCGGTTAGTATCAGAAAACCTCAGTTTGTAGAAAAATTGTAGGATTTGAAAATCATGTGACCATCTTTCCCTGTTCCAAGTATACTAATTCTGCCCTCCCTATATTGAATTAATTATGTTCTTTGCAAAAAAATTGAGCAAAAGGTTTCAATTTTAAATGGTAGGTAAATATAGATTTTACTTTACCTGCGGTGTTCACAATTTTATTTATAATTTAAACATAACTAAGAGTATATTGATTAGTATTATTTTTTGTTACAAAAGTTTAATTTCAATAGAATAATATTTATGTTTATTATAAGCTATGTTAGTTTGGAATGAAGGTGGTGTTATTGACTTGTTATGGACTGCAGAGTTGTTTTGCACCGTAATGTTGCAGATAATGAAAAAGAAGTCTGACACAATGGCGACGAATGGTGGTAGTTACAACGGAAGACAATTGAAGTGGGAGAGGGAGCGGCTGGTGTTGTGGCGCCACCCGTTTCGCACTCTGTCATACTTCTTGAAGGAGTGCGGCTGGAAGGTTGGGCGCGTGGCGGGGGCGGTAGCGGCGCAGCGCCGGCGGCTGATGCTGGCGGGGGTGGTGCTGTGCGTGGGGGCGGCGGTGTGCTGGGCTGACGGCGGGCACCAGGCCTGGTTGGCGGGGGGGCGTGCCCACCTCTGGTGGAGCTTGTACTGGTTGGGTCTGGGGGTGCTGTCCTCGATTGGCCTCGGCACTGGGCTCCACACCTTTCTGCTCTACCTGGGTCCTCACATCGCTAGCGTCACCATGGCAGCCTACGAGTGTGGTGCGCTTAACTTCCCCGCGCCGCCTTACCCCGACGACATCGTCTGTCCTGATCAGATTGACCCACGATGGTCTGTTTCAATTTGGAATATCATGCGCAAAGTCAGTTTAGAGGCGATTATGTGGGGTACAGGGACAGCTTTGGGTGAGCTACCTCCTTACTTCATGGCAAGAACCGCACGTCTCTCAGGCGTAGATCCTGATGAAGACGAAGAACTCAAAGAGTTCGAAGAATTGCAAAGGCGCAAAGATGAGCACCCAGAAACATTGAGCTTGCTAGACCGAGCGATTCTATTAATGGAAAACTTGGTGAATAAAGCAGGGTTTTTCGGCATACTGTTATGCGCGTCAGTGCCTAATCCACTGTTTGACTTGGCTGGCATAGCGTGCGGCCACTTTTTGGTTCCCTTTTGGACCTTCTTTGCTGCTACTCTTATAGGTAAAGCTCTTATTAAGATGATGGTACAGAGTGTTTTTGTGATTGTCGCGTTCAGTGAGACCCTCATTTCGAGTGTGACATCATTTCTTGCCGGAGTTCCTGTAGTGGGAGCCTCACTTGAGGCTCTTATTGAAGGCCTCCTCCGAGTCCAGCGCGAAAAACTTCACCGCGGCCATGACACCTCATCTCGCAACCCTCTCTCCACCATCTTCGAACTTTTCGTCCTCTCCATGGTAGCTTACTTCTTGGTATCAATCATCAACACTTTCGCTCAGAACTACCACAAGAGGATCACTAAACCACCAGCTTCCAAGAAGAAAAACAAGGACTGACAAAAACTCTCAGTCCAAGGTTCTTGTAAAAAGAAAAAATCAGGACGTAAGAAACATTTGGTACCAATGTGACGTGGGCATTCCACTATTTGTTACCTTTTTTTGTTTTTTTATTAAATTCATGTATGTATTATTTACGGTATTACATTCTTTGCTAATTTATTATAACGATTTCTTGCCTACCAAAGACAAAACTAGACAATAGTGTGATTTTGTGTAACGGCATTGTTACATATTGTTTCTTATATGTAGTCTTAAAATGCAATTGAATTTATACTTGTATATAGAAATGTATGGATGTGCAATTAGGCCGCATCTTTGAATGCCATATGTCTATATTTTTAGCCAATTAGCTAAATACTGCTTGTATAATAACCTAGCCTTTGTATTTATAAATGTAATGTACACCTTCAAATATTTATTTTATTTAGGCAACTGCTCTGGCAATTTTTGTTGTAAAAATATTATTAAGGGAAAACTCTGGATTCATGAAAGGACGGACAAGTTTAACTCAGTGTTCATTGCTAAAAAACCAGTTCACTTTTCTTTGCTGTATTAGTAGATGTTTGATCCGAATGGTGCAAATAGCCAAAGTTGATGTCTTTGTATTATATAGATATGATTATCCAATTTAATATTGAAATTCCATAGTTATAATTTAGTTTTTCATTGTTAGAATCAATTTCAGGAATAAGAATTTTCATGTTTTTTAGAATCACATTGTGTTAGTACATTCTTATTACAGTAGGACATCATTGTAACTGACGAATTTATTGAGGTTGAAAGTTGTCTGTTATAATAAAAGTTTTTTAAAACTAATCGTGAAAAGGCGTAATTAAATATTGTGTACGTTAATGAATGTGGGTTGGTTAGAATATTGTTTTACTATTCAGGGTGAACAGAAATTCTTCCCTGATACTATGGTTATGTTATGGGTTGTATGAGGAAATTAGCCCTTGCTTTGTTAACATTTATCAATATGAAATACATTTTGTACTTGTATCTTTTTAATTATTTTTAAAGATAGCACATCCCATGGTGTGTCAGTGTCAACAAGGTCAGACTGATTTCCTAATAATACTCATGATGTGACTTTATAGATTCAGGGAAATCCTTCAGGGTCACACTGCTATAACGAAGGACCTTAGACTTCTTACATTCACTGATATGATTTAAAACTTTTGTTCTTATATAGTGTGTTCTTGCCTGTTTCTTCAGGTGATAATTTTCTGGTGCACCTAAGTGTTTTATCATGTATACACATTGCATTACTTTTTAGCTCACCACTGTAATTACGTCCGTTATAATGAGAATCTACAGTGATTCCATAGCTAGCAATGATATATTTTATAAAACTGATTTGATTATAGCATAGAGTTAAGTAGGAAGCCTAATGTATTGTAGGAGTAATTTATGAAAACAATTTTCAAGTTATTAAAGTAGCTCTATTGTGTAATGATGAACTATTAATATTTTATACTTGAAGATGTGACGAATGAATGTGATTATTGTGTACAATTTTATTGTTTGGTAATATTTTTACAATTGATTTCTATATTTGAGATCTAAAATTGAATGTCAAAGTTAGTTCCTAATGGAAATGTCTATATTGTGTAATCTAAGAGAGGAGTGGGTAACTTTGACAAGTGTGCCAAAAGTAGGATGCTTCGACAGTATCTTTTTGGCTCTTTGTACAAGAAATTCGATGTGATTTTAAACCATTATAAATTTGATAGATATATTATAAATAGATCAGTCAGCCATCATCGTTGTACGCTTGTATATTCACCTTACGACGAATTTGGGATCCCACCCATCTTTCAAAGTCTACTGTATGAGTGGAGTCTGTTGCGAAAACGTCAGTCGTTCATTCACCATTGATTATTTTAATAAATTATTTCTCTTCTTATGTAGTAAGGTTACAGCTCAGGTGGGTCTTGGCTTCACTAACTAGTTCCAGCCTTGATTTTTTTTGGTCTTTTGCCTTCTCTGTTCATCTTACCACACACATCGCTCTCAGATCCCCTTCTACATTTCATTTCACACTGTTTGACACAGGAGGAGTAATAGTTATCAATTAGGACTGGCGGAATCATTGTTTATGACACCTATAGCCTTCTAGTTCTCGCCAAAGGTTTTTAAGAATTCCATTTTTCGCGAAGTATATTGAATCGGAAGTCATTTTTCTATTAACTTCATTAATCATATTTTCAGTTCTTTTCTCAAATAGATACGGCTGTTTACACTATCGTTTTTTTTTGTTTTGTTTGAATGAAACTATAATAACATTTTTTATTATTACCAGAGAATTTTTTTTAGAAATATTATAAGAAAGCATGATGGAAACAATAAATTGGTTTGACTGAGACTTTTAATACCGGTGAAAGCAATAATTTAATTAGTTACTTTCAGTTTTGAAACTGAACGAACCCAACGAATTAGTCCTGCAGGACGTGGTGGTCCTTTCATTTACTTAAAAGATTACTCCAAACATCCCTATTGGGTTTCTCTCTCCCCAGTAGATCTAGGGCTCTCACATCCTCCTGAATATTATGATGCCGGTGTCTTCTAGGTCAACCAACTGATTCATTCATGATTGTACCACGAAGTATTCTGCTCAGCATGAGACACAGCGTGACCTCACCAGAGTGTGCGACGAGTTTAGATAAAATACACCACATTGTTATCATTATGCAGTGTCCATGTAGGAGTTTGTCTTAAAAACTGTCACATACAGTGTTTTTTTAAACTTTCTCTTAAAAGCATTTTATCCTATTTACTGAAAGGAAATACTAAATGTATTCTCTAGGTTTGTGAAGGTGGACAGAATTCGAAAGCGATCAAGCGGGATGATGATGGTTTAATGTCGTAATATTTACCTATTTAGGCTACAGTAATTTTCTGTATGCACAATTCTGATGTGCAAGTATTGTTAAATATGATGGACTATTTTCTGTATTATTTGTTTGAAAAAAAGCTTGTTCGTCCTCTTATGTGTCCCCGTATACTGGTTCCTTACGGAACCTATTTATGCACCGTACTACTAGGGTTGTTGGTACTATTTGGTGTTATCATCCTGTTGTTGAGTTAGACAACTTTTACGAAAGAAATGTAATTATAAGTTAATTATTAAAGTTTGTCGAAGTTACTCTATTCTTGTTTACTTCCTTGTCGTACACATCGATGACCGCCAAACGAGTACTGAACATCAGTTACTAGAAACCAGGTACATTGATCTACATCAATGCGAAAAGTGAATGCTCAGAGCGCTACAATAGAGAGTTCATGCTCTTGTACATAGAATTAAAAATAAATCCTCAACGTAGCAGATATTTCATGAACAAATTGTTCATGAAAGCAATGTCGAAAACTTTCATAACAGCTACAGATGCATTTCTTTCGATAAAGTCCTCAATTCTTATCAGGATGAATACACCAAACAGTACCAACAACTAAAGTAAAACAGTACCTAAAGAATTCTATAGGAACTAGTACACCAGTACAAACGAGCTCTCAAACAAATAATACGGAGAATACTCCATCGTGTTCAATGAAATTTGTTTATCATAGTATATTGTAAACAGTCTTTAAACATTCTCTATTATTGGCTACTAATAAATCTGACTTGTTGATTGATAAACTACATCATATTTAAGAAAAAAATAGAACACCTCCGAATAAAATATTGAACTCGCCAACATAATTCTGTAGGTATATATTTAGTTACTATGTGGTATTTACTAACACTTTCAAATTATAGAATTCTACATAAACAAGTTTTCTCAACAAAACAACGTATTTTGAAAACGTAGGGTTCTTCTCCAAATGTCTATTTACAGTAAGAAAGCAGAAACCAAAAAGTGAGGTTAGAGCTAGGTAATCCCGACTCCTATTAAAAGCAGATAACCTGAAGGAAAACCTTACGAGTTCGGTGTTTTTTTTTTGTAATAAAATTTGTTTATTTGGAGGCTTTTTCATAATTTCGAATTAACATCAATACAGATATTCTTACACTGTCGGAAGTTATGCCGTGACCCATTAATTCTTAATCGATTAATAAAAGTATTAATATTCTATTTATTTATTATTGTTCTGTAGTAATGCTATTTGCTAAATATAGTACGACTTTTATATTGTTTTATTCAAGTTAAAATATACTTATTGATGACAATTATTAATATTAATTTTGTTTTAAATTACACTTTCAGACTTTTGTTTTTTTATCTGTTTCATAGTGACGTTGATCGCTAAAACAGCAGTTTTTTATCAAAAACATTTTATCAAAGAATTGTTCTGCTCTGAATTTGGTTAGCGCCTGAATGACGCTTAGCGTAAAAGTCAAATATTTTGGCCCACGAATTGGGACAGAGATTGCTTATCTACTGTGATCATATTTTCTACCAGATAGTTGCCAAGTTGTTTATGAGCGATGTTGTGTTCTTAGGTGATCACAAAAGAACATCCGTTGATGTTGAACAGTAGTCTACTCTTATAAGTGTTCCATCGCTTGACTTAATAGAATTATATATATATATAATATTTCACTTAATAAACGAAAATACGATCTAAACTGGACACAATACGAGTTCAAAATTCAAGAAGAGTAATACACAGAGTAAATAAACACACTTACAAACTTAAATTTTCGGGCAATCCGTCTTCAGGAGAAAAGAAAAAGGGAGACTAAGCACGTTGTACGTGCAATGGCAAATCACCCATGTGTATCTACAACGTGCTTGGTATCCCTTTCTCATTTCTCCTGAAGACGAATTGCCCGAAATTTCGATTTGTAAGTATGATTCTTTGCTCTGTGCGTTACCATTCTTAAATTTTGAACTGGCATATATATATGGGTTTCTTGCCGTTGCGTCTACAACGTGCTTGGTCTCACTTTCTCTTTTCTCCTGAAGACGGATACCCGAAAATTTGAGTCTGTAAGTGTGTTCCTTTACTCAGTGTGTTACTATTCTTGAATTTTGAACTCATTTTGTGTCCAGTTTGGATCGTGTTTCGTTTAATTAAGTGAAATATATATATATACATAGACAAAAACATAACAAAGACTCACTTTTTAATATTTCGACCGTAATGGCTTTCGTCCTCAGGAGAAGAAGTGAATTGATGGAGGGACGACAGTCAACTTATTATATATATAAACTCTCATTTTGTTTAAGGTAGTTTTTTAAAACCCGATGGTGATGGTCAGTACATTGAAGTAGTGATACTCAATTTGGATATTACACCATTTTCGGCTTCTGCTGTAAATTACCTTGTTATATTGAGCTCCAGGCAGCAAGTGACTTGTTTTTTTCCTATATGTAAATAAATATACATAATTATTTAATGTTAAACAGATACAAAATAACATATAGACTGTGAAATTATTAACATTGTAAAAATTAAGAAATTCCGCTGTTACAAGAGCTTGATCCTCTGTCAATAAAATATATATATATATATATATATATAAATATATATATATATCTTAGCTATAATTACTGAGGTCACCGGAATATGTCAAAAACTTCAATCATAAAGGAAGTATAATGCTGTGGTGTGTTTCGAGATATGTCCTTATAAAAAAAAATTACTTTAAATCTGGTACCTTTTTTTTTATTGCACAGGTTTCTTTCATTGAAGATTATTCGACATCTGTGTAGTCTGTCTCATATGTATTATGTATAGAATGTCATAATAAATACTTGTGACTCTACCAACAACGAAGTGTAAACTCATAAAGTTGTAATGGTTTCATTTTTCTTGGTTTACCCAGTTTTCAATTAGTTGACACAGTTCTACTTGAAAGAATTTAGAACATTTTCATCTTCTTTTATTTTGTGGTTTCTATTATGTTATAATTAGTTGAGTTGTAACCAATGAGAAAGAAGCAATAATAAAATAAGTTGTATTCGAGTTAGGCTACTATTTCGGTAACCTGGTCTGGTCGCTCTCTTCGGCTGATCTATATATGGCATATATATATATACCAATTAAAAGAAACGGTCCAGCGGACTTTTTTAATTAAAATAAAATGTAATATATAATATATATATTATATTATATATATAATATTTAATATGTAATTTTATATATATATATTTATATATATATACATACTTTATGCATATTAAGTTAAATTTGAGTTTACAGAATTAATGTAACTTGTAAACCTCATTCATTGTCAAAAGTATTAGAAAAATAATTTTTTTAATTCTATTTATATGTTCATAAATGAAGCCATTCAATGTATGATATTGCTCGGGATATGTCATTTTTAGTAATTATTTGTAATAAATTAAAACATGAGTAATGTTAGATGAAATCGTATTAATTTCATAATAATTGACCAGTAAAGCAGTTGTCAATCCAAACATTCTTTCTGTATAAACTTTGTCATATAATTATCTAGATCTGTGAAAATAAAGAAGTTTTTCTTTGGAAATTTTGTTGATTTATTCGTCTAGTCAGTTAATTTGACAGTGATATTACATGTATTGTAAGAAGGATTAATTCGGCTGGGTTTGTTTTTGTTATTGTTATAATTCCTGTTTATTTGACATTATAGGTAATGTTGTGTTATTTAGGTTTGTAGTATTGTAGTAAATTTAAAAGACCAAGGGGAACTATATTATTTACATTCTGATTAGGTAGTACGAGCTTTGCTATGTCAACTGTGTAATATTTGGACTGTTTCTTAGTGGCCAGTTACTTACTTTGAGAATGTAATGTCCACAAAAGATATTGTACACAAGTTGAAATAAATATTATATAGGTGTTTGTCTATTTATTTTGTTTAATGTTTTACTATAGAAAATGTTTTGTGCTCACTTCTCACATATATATTCAATGTTAAAAAATGAAACTACCAACCAGAAAAAAATATCAAATAGCAGGGATAGTAAACACTAGAAAACTTACTTCAAACACACGTTACTATGTCTTGATATACCTCGTTCTAAAGTGAAGTGATTCTCTAAGGAAAGAAGCAGCGATTCGCAAATCTTTTCCTGTGCTGTTTCAGTACATGTTTCAAAAATTTTCAACCGTCGCTCTCTCAGTGTGCTCCGTCTTCTCTCTTTTCTTCCCAGTTATTAAACCGGAAATTTGAGATTGTAAGTGCCCTAATATATTGTGTAATCTTTTTAATGTGTTTTAGAACTTTTTTGTCCGTTTTAGATTGATATTCAATTTTGTGAGTATATATATATATATATATATAACCAATTAGGTGAAACGATTCTTCGAACTTAATAAACTAAAATTTTCAAAAGAACAAACAGAAAATAAATCACTGAAACTGACTACATACTATATTACGATGTACTTGCCGTCAGGAATAGAAGTGAATCGCTCCAAAGGCTGATAGAGACTGGCTGGCGTTCAAACAGAAGCCAACGTTCGAACAGTGTAGCCAACTTTCGAAGGGAGGAGAGACAAGGAAGATAAAGAAATAAAAGCCAGATAAAGATTAAATGAATGAAAACGTTTAACTATATATAAACATAAAAACTAATAACAACCAACTTTCGAAGGGAGGGGAGACAAGGAAGATAAATAAATAAAGCCAAATAAAGATTAAATCAATGGAAACGTTTAACTATATATAAACATAAAAACCTATAACAAATTCTAAAAAACCAAACTAAAATAAAAATTAAAAATGAAACTCATTAAGTAAAAAAAGAATAAAAATAAAGGAACAATTAACGATGGAGGTTAAACCCAGGAGCAGATCTACCTCCCAGAAGACTAATAAATGCTTTTTCTGATGCTCTCAGAATGACTTTCGACTTAGTCTCATCAATCTGCCTCAGGACAGTACACGGAAACAGTCAGAGTGTTTGAACGCCAACCAGTCATTATCAGCCTTTGGAGCGATTCACTTCTAATCCTGACGACGAGGACTTCGAAATATAGAAGTGAGTTTCAGTGATTTCTTTTCTGTGTGTTCTTTTGAAAAATATAGTTTATTATACATAATATATATGGGTTACTAGCCGTTACGTCTACAACGTGCTTGGTCTGCCTTTCTGTTTTCTCCTGAAGACGGATTGTCCGAAAATTTGAGTTTGTAAGTGTGTTTCTTTACTTTGTGTGCTACCTATCTTCAATTTTGAACTGTTTTATGTATATATATATATATATATATATATATATATACACTTAAAGCCAGAGAAACGAACACAGAAAGACACTACAGAACTCACTTCGATATTTCGACATCCGTCATCGGGAAGAAGTGCGAAGTTCTCGCGTTGAGAAGCAAACTGCTACTGGCCTCCAGAGTAACTCGTGGAACCACCGCAATGCTGCCCCCCAGGGGAGGAGAGGAAAAATAGAAATCCCTCCAATATTTATTTATAAAACAAGATATGAACAATAACAGGGCGTCCGTTGGTCAGTGCAGTGACTTACCCATAGCTATCCATGCTAATTCCCATCACCTCCCTTTCAATGATTGTTTCAGGGTACAAATCCTCAAACAAATCCCCGAGTCTAATTCCCATGTCACCTTTAGAGCTTCCGAAGAGGCATTCATATGCCTCCTTGGGGCTCGCTCTCCTCCTGGTTTAACCTGTACCGTTAATTTTTTTTTTGCATTCTTATTATTTATTGTCTTCATTATTATTTCGTATTATATAGTTTTTATCTTGTTTTATAAATAAATATTGGAGGGGATTTCTATTTTTCTTCTCCTCCGCTGGGGGGCAGCATTGCGGTGGTTCCACGAGTTACTTTGGAGGCCAGTAGCAGTTTGCTTCTCAACGCGAGTAGTTCGCACTTCTTCCCGATGACGACGGATGTCGAAATATCGAAGTGAGTTCTGTAGTGTCTTTCTGTGTTCTTATCTCTGTGTTAAAGTGTTTATTGTCCACACGGACCTTTTATTTTATTCGAAGTTATGTATATATATATATATATATATATATATATATATATATATATATATATTTGTATATTGTATTGGCTATTTTGGACCAAATAGTTTTTACTTTTCCTCTTTGGACTCTATTGTTTCCGGCTCTAACAAATGCTGTATAACTCATGCAGAATATATATATCAGGGCCGTAGAGTGACTTTTGTAACTGGGGAAGTAATAGTTGATATTTTTTTCATAGACGTAGAAATTTCATATAAATGAATATTTGTATACTACAGTTACTTTTCAAATATAAAGATACAATAAAAATTTACCCATTTTATTTAAATGTTAGTTCAATCTTTTTTTCTTGGTTAATTTTTTCTTGTTTCTCAATAACATCATTGCGTCGTTCTTGATGTTCCTTAAAAAAGTTGTTTCTAGTCCAATTAATGCAAGACTGCTTAATCTTTCTTGTCCCTGCGAATAACGTGTATAATTGCGAATTATACTATGCTAGGAATTGTTCTTTTATAGTATTGTTCAAAAATCTATACACTTAAAATGACTTTTCAGCGTAACATCGTGCAATAAGCTATAGAGTTTTGGTTATCAAAGCAAAATGTTGAATAATACGAACTTGTTATATATATATATCTGCGCTTGCCAACGCAGGCTCTATGACAATTTATACTAAGTACCAGGTTAGTGGAAGCCAAACCACTAAAGGTTTGGCTTAGGAGAAGAAGTTTGTGAAAAAATACACCTATTTGGAAATTTACTGTAGGGACCAGAAGATTAAATTCTTCAGATAAATTCCCTCTTGGTGAGCAGGAGTGTGAGTTAAGTGTTATAATCAGAATGGGGGCTGGTAAAGGCAGTTGTTGTTCAGCTGTCACATAGCGTACTTCCAGTAATTTCAATGTCCTATAACAGGAACGATGTAACCTTGATCAGTGGGCATCCACTCTGAGCTACCACCTGGAACTAAACGCAGGTTTGTGTTCCTCTTCTTCTTCTTTTCAGGTGTCCTAGGAAAACAAGAATAGAAGGAAACATTTACTGCATAGATCTTTGAACATTTCGTTAGAGGAGATCAGAAGTGCAGGTAAAGTGCGAGAACTGTATTCAGTATGGCATTTCAAACCTGAGCGAGTCTACTATCCACTGGGCTTCCATATGTCACTCTGAATACATCTCTTTCACTTAATCTTTTCTTCTAAGCCTCTACTGATGAACATTGTTGAAAATATGGATTATATCAGGATCAGTGTTTCGTTATGTTCTATGTAATTATTAGTTTTAGAAAATTTTGTTAGGCCATCATTTTCGTATTTTGAAATATATATAAAGAACACAATAATGCAAAAAAAAAAAAACAGGGAGACACTCCCAACATTTCAATTCACGATATGAAGTAAAGGTAAAACAAACAAGTTAATAGTGATTGGTCATGATATAGTTTCAGAATGTTTGATAATAAATGGTTTACATAGATCCTTCGATGGGTCAAAGGTATAGGTAGAATACATATGCATAGGTAAGAGCCACATACTTGTAGACTCTGACGTGATAGGGCTCCAATGGGAATTGTCAACTCTAGACCCAAGTTGAGTGCTCCTCTTTGGTGTTGCAGAGTACCACTATGCGGAGTCTTCTGTCTGTTCTTCGGCTGGGTCTGGCTTCATGTCCTCGTGGTGCCAGACAGTTCTGTCACCACACACTATACACTAGGCGTTTGGGCCATTTGCATTAGCTGCATGATGGAAATGTGTGTCGAGCCCATCGACCTATTTGCGCAAGCTTTTCTCTTCATCAAACTAAAGGTATTCATAACTTGTTTCTTAAGGCCTGTATATTATTTGTTTGTTCCTGTGAACAAGCCCTGCGGAATGAAATGGTTGAAAGAATGCAGGTTTTATTCTTGACTTCGGTCTTACTGTTTAATGAGATGAGAGAATAAAAATAAATGCTAATTACTAAAGGTCCAATTGGTTGTTTGAACTTATAATGAATTAATATATGTGTTTGTATACAAGTTTTTTTAGATTGTTTGGAAAATGACTGTAGAATATGAACTGAACTACAACAGCCAAATAGGATAATGGTATGTATTCCTGGAGTGGATCGAGAAGATTGTATGATATTAATCTTACGTGTTAAGCAGGGTAAGGAAAGTGATATCCCCAGTGACGAGTACAATATCGAATAATGCCGAAAGAATAAATTACTTTAATGCTAATTCTCAATAGCATACACAGATCTAGGACTGCATACAATATTTAGATTTTCTTTTATTGATAAATATTGAAGAGATTTTAAATTTTTGGGGTGTTTTGTGGTTTCCCAATGAACGAATTCTCTTTATGCTGACTGAGTTACATGTGGGATTCCACATATCAACCGTGAGTATATAATTATGATCAATTGGTGCACTGTGCATGCGTTTAAATCAAGCGAAACGCGTTTTCACAATCTTTTTTTTTGTTTTGCTTCCGTTCTGTCATTTCTCTTGTTCAAGAACGAATTACACATTAAAAGTGTTGAATTATAAATTGTTGATACCGTCTTATCTCCCTACTCTGGTTGTGTTGTTGGACCAGTTTCAAACGTTCTCCACTTTCAAGCGTAAATGATCTAAATTGTTTGAACTGTTGCTTCGTAGCAACTGCCGTAAACTCAGATAACCTAATTTACTTTAAATCTAATTTAAAACTTTAAAAAAATTATCTCGATTCTTTAAATGGTAAAGTCAAATATACGCATGAAGTAGAAATAAACAGTAAGCTAAATTTCATTGTAATGGTTATGGCCTAAATTTTACATCTCGGAAATCAAACTGCTAGAGAAACGAAATTCGGAACAGTTGCAGGTCCCGTAGGCCAGAACAACCAAGGAGAATAATAATATGGCAACATCGACAAGTTCAGAGTTTTTAAAGATAATTGTTTATCTATTTTTGCACCTGACTGATCTTATAGTTTATATTTTACGAGGAATAAGTTATATTCAGTAAGAAATAAGAGCTTTGTTCTAGCAGTCTGATATTTCATTCATTTCGAAAAATTGATGTATTGTGTCTGAAAATACAACTGAGTAAATTTTATTCAATTATTTTTTCATATGAAATACTTCATTTTGTCCTAATAGAGTAGCATTATCCAACAAATAAGTAATAAATTTGACAAGAGAACTAAAGTTAATTCAACTTTTTTGCAGAATAAATTGAAGTCGTAAAAATTGAAGGAGTTGTTAGAATTAATTGTTAATTTTTATTATATAAAAACTCTAAAATAATTTTTGGTTTCAGTTTCTCAAAAAATACTGTACAGTTGGACTCTGACGAAGACCACTTGTGTTGGTTGAATGATCCTTGTCGTTTTCCGATATCTTACTGTGGATTACAATTTGATATATAAACATGTATATAGATTAATTGATATACAAAAGGCTCCAGAAAATAAGTTCCGTTTGGTCTGTAGGGCGGTAGGAGTGGTTTTGGCAAATCCGGCAAACACCGCTCAAAAGAGTTTAAGGTGGGATAATGAGAGGTGGCGAACTGTCAACAATTACCAACGTCAGGGCAGGTAATTGAAATGGAGCCCTCCATGTCAGTACGCCACCTCGATCCCGTTCGCTCGATTGTTTTGCGCGAGTGATTCAATTTCTTTATGCACAGTTTCAAATCAGTTCAAATTCACGAACAGCTCATTTCTGTTTATGGAGAAGGTGTAAATGAATGAATCAATGGTGAGGAGATGGGTACGTGAATTTAAGGCAGAAATAAATTCACTTGAGGATGAAAGTGGGAGAGGCAGACCTGTTGTGACGGACGAAGATTGTCGCAGAAATCGACAATAAACAAATGTCTTAAAACTGGACGGACTCCACCTGAGTTTCCGAGCATCTCACGATCCTCATCCATGAGATCGTTCTCGGAAAAACTTGACTTCGGAATATTGTATCCGGTTGGTCCTAGAGAGCTGAATGTTTTCCCCTTAAATTCACGTAACATCTCCTCACATTGATTCACTCATTACACCTTCTCCATAAACAGAAATGAGCTGTTCGTGAATTTGAACTGTTTGAAACCATGTGCATAAAGAAATTGAATCACTCCGCGCAAAACAACTCGAGAGGGAACGGGATCGAGTGCGGGACGTGACTGGAGGGCTCCATTCAACTACCTGCCCTGACGTTCTTAATTGACGACTGAGGTTCCCACCTCTCATTCTACCCACCTTCTCCTCTTTCGAGCGGTGTTGCCGGATTTTGCCAAAAGCTCCACATCTTCCGCCCTACAGACCAAAATGGAACTTATTTTCTGGACGCCTCGTACTTATAAACATGCATGCAAATTGAAATCTAAGGATTATAGAGAATACGTTGGACAAACAGGAAAACCGTAAAACACAAGTTTTAAAGTATGCATAATAGATTATCCAAATTTTTCAAACAAATTGAGTCATGCAAACGGCTTAATTAATTATGGACACAAGCTGTATATTATAAAGACTCAGTTGACTTATTAAGGAGACATAGTGCAAAAGTCAGAAATAAAAGAGTAAGATTTCCTCCTTAAACGAGCAAAAACTGATCATCATACAAACATTTTATTTAACTGCTAATACAAATGAAAATACGTTATGATGGACTATGTTATGAAGACCGACAAAAAATTAAATTAATTAATTAATTAAATATAATAATATTGGACAAATAACTGTAGCCATCAGTTACTAGGAGTGTAATAACCTACAATTAAAAACAGATCATTTGCTTTTGAAAATGGCCGGCGTATTAAAGGGTCTAACGACGTCACCAGCATATGAGGTAAGGTAATTATTGTAATTATACGAAGTAATATGAGGCATTATTGATAATTCACTTTGCAAGTAAACCATTCCTGTGGTTAGTACATCCAAGTATATTGGAAATAGTTATGTAAAAACGGGTTTTTGTCCAGTTTTTCTGATAGAAAGTAGTAACAATATACCATATTAAGTTGTCAATGCTGATTTAAAGAGAGCTGGGTATAACAAATATCAGCTTTTGTTACTCGAGAGCGCGTTGTACTGTCAGATCTGTCTCTCTTTTTACAAGAATACCCGAGCTTTCAGACAGTACCTTATATTCATGTACAGGCTGAGTTGTTGCTGCTTTGAGCCGAATGCTTTTTTGCGATTCGCCCGCTGAGTTTTCTCTATTGTTTCCCATAAGTAGGTCTCCACATCTTTGTTCTAAATGCAAAATGTGTTTGTTTGTAACAGGTGGTGCTGGAAGTTAGTACGGTACTCGTTCGTACCGTCGTCTTCGCTGCATTGGTTCTTCACGACCCGTCCTCAGCAGTCGTTGCCTTCTCTGTTGCACAAGTCCTTTCAGTGGGGACTTTCTGTGCCGCCTATTGCGTCTATTTCCATCTCTACATGCAAGACAGGAACAAAAACCCTCCCTCAACTCCAGACGACTTTCCTTTTAGATCTCTCTCTGACTTTTTACCAAAAAAACTACAACAGGTTAGGCAACCACACAGACTTAGATATCTCTATATAATCATCTTCAACAGTTAATCTCATCCAAAAAACACAACAATCATCCTTTTAAATTTTCTGATAGTTTAAGGCTAGTACACAAAGACATTTCTGACTTACAATTTTTTTTTTTGACAAGACAATAATTTGCTTGATTATAGTGTGTCTCTGATGACATACTGAAGTAATTATTCAAGCACTGTTCTATATACAAGGTCATTCTTCTTTTAATCTTATAAACTGAAGACTAAAGCTGTACAAACTTTGCTCCCTGAGGGCCACATTTAGAAAAATATTCCAAACCTGTTACATTCTCCTCAAGACAAAATCAGTTAAAAAATAGATAAATTTCTCTTCGTTATTGATGTTAATGCAAGCAAACAAACAAAATTAAGATTTCATTAACTCTGTTTTACAGAAATACTCTGCAATAATATAACAATATTATTCGTACGACTCTGGCCCAGTCGTTTTAGTTAAAAGATCCTAGTCTCATTTCAGAATTTCTTACTGTGGTTTAGACGTTGATATTTAACTTTATAATGGAAATAAGGTTTAACAATCTGCAAAGAATTTAAATTTACTGTTAGTCATGATGCTAAACATGATGATATCACTTCTTCATATATGAGGTAAATAAAGAGTGTTTTTTTTATATAGACTTTATTTTATGTGCTGCTCATATTAGTATTATAGATGGCAGAGCTTTAACCCAAATTATTACAGAAGATTGGAAAGTTTTTTTTTTGTTTATAATAGAATAAAATGGTTAATGAGTTTTGTTGTCTGCTTTTATACCAAAAATATATATTAATTTATAGAATATAAATACGCCTCATTTGAGGGTGTACGATAAAGTTGATAGCTCACGAGCTGCAAATGGAATTTATTCGGGCCTGCATACCATCTTTCAACCGTTTTCAGTAGTTTCAATTACTGTCAAACGATGGGTCTTGGGACCGCAATCAGTTTTCCATTCGGTTCCCTAAATTTCAAATTCGGGTCCCATTGCATTGTAAACCCTAGAATGTGTAGATACTGACAAAAGGTATGGCATGGGTAAGCTCACCCTGTCGACATTCTGGCCCTCAAACTCCTCGAATTCTTTGCTAATGTTTCCTATAGTCTAACTTAGTATATAAACGTTCATTCACATAGAACATCCTCACCTCGCCAGAGGTCAATAGAAACACTTTGCTGACCTATCTAACCAAAGACATGTTTCAGGAACCACTAGTGGAAAAGAAATTGTGTCTGCTGACGTGGAGTTTCTTCAAGCAAGGCATCCTAAAGCAGGTGCTGACGGAAGGCGAGCGCTACATCATGACTCTCTTCTCAGTCCTCTCCTTCGCCGAACAAGGTGTCTACGACATCGTCAACAACTTGGGATCTCTCGCTGCAAGGTTTCTCTTTAGACCAGTCGAGAACAGCGCTTACTTCTACTTTTCACAAATGGTCCACAGAGATAAACCAATTTCTTCTCAGGATAGGGTAGATATGGAACTAACAGTTATCATAGTATATTTTAAACTTGTTATTGTATATAAAACGGTTATTTGAAACTCATGTGTGATACAGTGTGATCACTGTAAGGATAAAGAAGGATACTCCGCATAGACTGGCTAACAGGCGGAAGGCTTTGTGGCAGCTGACCTTACCTGTGCCAGGCTGTGAGGACAGGCTGAGTAGGACTCAGGACACTCATGCTCCCACGGAGGAGAGCTTAGCCTGTGCGGGATTTCCTTAAGTTGTTCTGCATACCTCAAATGAATAAAGTGCAAACGAATGCAACATTATCTAACAATATTAATTAATAATATTATTAATACATAAATTAATCAATATTATGAACTAAAAAAAAGTTAATACCTACATAATTTGCTAATACATAATAGGTTTTGAGATCTTCTATAACGTCATAGAAAAATAATATTTGGGTAAAAAAAGTGAGTATAATTTATAATGGACTTTTTTTTAGATTCTCTTAATCTAAAAAAAGTATATTCTGAATATTTTGAATTATTTTTGTTTATCTGTCATTGCTTATAACTGTAGTGATTTAAACTGCAGGAGACGGGATTTAAAAAGTCGTCAGGATTGAACTCTTCAATCTTGTTTAACGACACTACTTTTGTTTGTTAGTAACTTGCACGCAGGGAGTGCATCGTTAAAATGACCGAAAAAAGTGACAATAACGCAACTGCTTATACATATACACTTTCTTTCATTGTATATGAACTAAATTTTTAAGATTTTTTTACAAAAACTGAACCAGGAAAATTTGTTAGAAAATGAAACCTGCCTCAATGAAATTCGATTGGTTATTTATAAAGAACAAGAGAGAGATGGGCAGTTGATTTTGATGAGTATTTAGATTTGTTGTATATTGGCTGGCGTCCTGTGTGCAGAGAGAGATGCGAGAGTGCGCCGCCGTCCTGGAAGAGCTGCTGAGGGCCCTCGCCAGCGTGGGCGTGGCAGTGGTGTGTTTCGGTCAGGCCTACTCCAGGCTGGCCCTCTTCCTCTATGGAGGCCCTTCTCTGGCTGCTGGCCTGGGTCCTCTGCTTCTTAGGACCCACTGCCTAGCCATTCTACTTCTTGCTCTCAACGGAACCACTGAGTGCTATGCATTCGCTACAATGGACTCACACCGCATTGACAGGTTAGTTCTTGGGCAGAGCCAGTGGTTGGCTCGTTCAGTTAGTAGTTTGGCAGAGCAAAGATATTTTCTTTGCTAATTTAATGAACTCTGAAGTTGTCTACTCTGAATTTTACTAAAAACTCGTATTGTCAAACTTATTACCAATCAATCATTAATTTATTTAATGATTTGTTGTAATATAACTATAGTTTTATTAGTGATATCGTTTCACGAAATGACCTTGATATGCGATGTATTTAAAGACGTTATGAGATAAGTAAACTAGAATTAATATAGTCGGTAGTATTGTTAATTCCGACAAGGCCCCTATGTCCAATATTATCCAATATGGCCCTAGAGAAAACGCTGCGAGTGTTCGTACGAACCCAGGGGCTCGATTGACAGCAGGCTTAGCCGACATCTAGCTTAGCTGATGACTTAGTGGTAACTGTGACAATTGTGGTAGTTCTTGGTGGAACATTGGATGAATTGGAAAAAACTATTAGACAGCTAGGATTGCTGATTAGTGAAAGCAAGAACCAGTACATGTCTACAACGAAAAGAGAGAATATTCATGGCTCTAACAAAACAGATGACTTTGAATCTTTGAAGTTGTGAGCCGTTTCAAGTGAGTAGTACCTAGTACTATAAAAATGAAGTTTTGAAGGAATTACAGGCGCACACAACTAGTGGAAACATTTGTTACCATGATCTTTAAAATATTGTACGCACAGAACGCTGTCCTTAAAGAGAAGTTAAAGAGTTAATATGGCTGACATGGATGGAAGAAGAGAAAATATGAGCGAAGTAGGTAAAACGCAAATACTAGTGTTACAAACAAACAGAAAGTCGTCCAAAATAACGCACTGAGGACAATCTGCAGTGTCCTGAGTCTAACATATATCGTTAGCGGCAATGGAAGCCCAGACAAAAATAGAACCTATATTAGCAAATAGTGAAAAGTATGTCCTTAAATTATAGGAAAGATAAAGAAGAATGTACTAACAGCAATGGAAAATATATAATCCTGCCAAAAACAGAAATACCACCAATAGATAAGTACAAACAGGTGCTTATAAAAATACAATTTCACAGCATAGAGGAAGCTCCCACTCCACTCCAGTCTGGAATTCTTGCAAAGTTTACTGTGACCACAGTCCCATTGAAAGACCACATATATCCTAAGCATGCATCTATCCCGAAACAGAATAAGACTGCGGCCCTGCAAACCTTGGCTGAAGACTACCGGGATGACGAATGACTACGTATCTTTACGGATGGCTCCTTCACACTGGATCCAGTAAACAGGAGCAACCTACTTCTGCCAATTCTTTCAAACCCTCTGGAGCAATATGAGGAAGACACTGCTGCCGAGACCCAGATGTTCAAAGAAGCATGTCATACTGCTCAGCGCGTCAAGAAACGGTTACACTGTCAAGAGTGGGCGTTGACTATTCGTACAACAGTAAATGCAAACTTTAATATTCTACTTATTATAATCTAGCAACAAAAAGATACTTTGTGAATACACAAAATGTACTACAATGTAAATTTTCTAGGGTGTAGTTTTGGGAAAAATATAGATCTCTTCCTTCTATAAGCAGTTACTTCAGTAGTTGTATTATAGCTGTGGATATATTATAATACATCAAAAGGTGTGAACGACATTGTGTTAACAAGCGTTCAGAATCAGTCAGAACTCTAAATTTTTACAATTCTGAATAAAATTGACCTCTTCTTTTAGCAAAACAGTCTAAAAATTATTCAGGTACAGATAACACAAAATACACAAAATACATTTAGTTGAAACACAAAAATGGCTAATTGATGAGGATGAGATGTATAGTTTTTTCCCAAAATTGCAACCTGGAAAAGATTCATTATAGGCCTGCAAAATTACAACTGTCTAGACATTTTAGTTCACATGAAAAAGATGGCATATAGAAACACATAACAAGAGTTATGTGTACTACCCGTGGTGGATTATTGTTCAGATTATTATTGAGACCAGGGGTCTCAAACTCATTTTGCTCGGTGGGCCGAATACTGCTTAATCCGGTCTCAAGCGGGTTGTACCAGTAAGTCAATCCAAAATTACGTAGAACTAACAGTAAGTCACTTTTTTCTTTGTATTAGTCACTGATACTAACAATCAGTGCAGAGTAAGTCAATTATAAAAATCTTTATTAAATGAATTTTCCTTTCATTAAATTCATTATGAACAACTTAATTACTTAAAAAGAGTATGTGGAATTTCAACTATAACTTTCCTCAGTTTTACATTTATTTAAGTGCGATATGAAAAAAAATTATCACAGTTATAGTAATGTTGTATAAAAATTTTTCACAGCTTTGTGGAACAGTTAATTCAACATCTGGGAAGCTGTTTGAACAAATGAATATCAATACTCTCATCAATCGTAACAGAAAATGCCAACTATTACTTCACTTTGCGTTTTAGTTGGTTTCCAAGTCTGCTGATATTTCCAATATCCTGTCTACCACGGCAAAAGGATATCACTTTGCAGGGCACACAATTTCGGCAGCCATTAGCATGCTGTTTTCGATGAACTCTTCATCGCTGTACGGCTTTGATGCTAATGCCGTTTGGCTCGCAATTAGGTAGCTTTCTCCGCGGCATCGCTGGCTTCTCGACTCCGGCTGACAACGGATAGTTGTTCCCTTAGACGTACCATCTTTTCATGTACCGTCTGTTTTCTCTGTTCTCCTATCTATTGTATTTTTCACCTGCTGAATTTCATAACGGTGCCGAATATTGTATTCTTTAAGCACCGAAACTTGCTGCAGGCACACAAGGCACACGGGTTTACCATTTACTTCCGTGAATATATAACAACATCTCCATTTTTTTTTTAAACCGACACTTTATATCTACTTTTCTCTTTATGACAGAGATATTTCGCTTGTGAAGGTGTGAAGACAACAAAAGAGTCGATAGTTTGCCAACAGACGCTGAACAGACGTTCATGCCACTACCTCCATGTGTTAGTTCAACAGCAAGCAGTTCATGTTGTCTGACCATACTAATACCCTGGCCTCCTTGCGGATAATAATATAGGTGCCAAAGGTTTTAAAGAAAATTAGAGTAAACTCATTCTTTTATAATAATGCAGGTTATCCCCTAGGCCGTACCGAACCTCGGGTGAGCCGGCCCTCGGGCCGTATGTTTGACACCCCTGATCTATAATGCTAGAGCTGTCTTTTCGGGATAATATCAATATGCTGCATAAAACGGTGGGACCTCTGATTTTAGCCACATGCAAACAAATGATACATATTGATTAAAACGTGTGTATAGCGACATCAAGAAAAACAAAACATCAGTTGGTTGTTAACAGTTTGATATTAAAGTTACTCATAGTAATGCTGAGTGCAAGCCACTCCAGATGCTTTGTTTAGCACCCATTTTAGTTACGGGTGAGTCGCAATTTCATAATTTCACCTCACACAAATTTATTAGATATCTCAAGTCTGAGACAATAATTTTGTGCATGGTAGTGAAAAATCTGGTGGGTGGCTGATTGCAACACCAACTTCCATTTTTATACGTCTTAACTAAGCATCCTTTTCTGAAAGCTCCTTCCTATCCGATGGCACTCTATCTTACAGGTATAACTACACGATGGCTGTGCTCTCTGTTATGTTCCTCGTCGTTTCCTGGCTACTTTCCACTCTTTTCGGCAGTGTTGGTTTTGTACTTGCCAACTGTTGCAACATGGCTGCTCGAATTACAAACAGGTAAGTTTATCTATAAATTAAGTATTACAATTTCCATTCATTTTCTCATATTTTATTTTAAATTTCATGTGAGTGTCACAATAACAGAATTTAAGAGCATCCAATGTCATTTGAGAGTAGGTTGGTTGTCAGCAGGTGCTCCCGAACAACGAAAACTCTAAGAAAATAAGTGACTAGCACTGATGAGGTACGAAGGCAGGCCAACCTGACTTCGGAAATTTAAGCTGATGCCCCTTTACTAGTGGTTTATTCGGCTGTGATCATTCACTATCCTGCAATCTTTTTTATCTGCGTCTCACTATTTTTCATAATTCTATACAGTTTTCAAAACCATATGTTACGAATAGTTTGTGTGCCGATACTTTTAGAAAAGTGGGGACCGTGGGTCGAACCTAAACCACTTGCTCGTCTGCAAAGCTTTGCATAGCTAGAAGAGGACATCTTTCCCAATGCTCCAGGCTCTCTTCATCGATAGCGTGCTTAATGCCTTCGATGACATTAAGCCGTTGGATAAATAAATTAAACCACTAATTTTCAAAGTTCTATCATTTCCCCTATATACTTTGATTAATTGTCCTGGTCGGCTTCTTATTTGCATTACTTAGATGTTTAAGGATGTAGAGGTTTATTGACTGTTTGTTTCAGTGTCAGATTTATAAAACAGAGATACAAGGATACTGAGTACGACCCTCTTCGAGGTATGGTGCCTGGAAAGCTCTTCTTAATATCTTGTATTTCATCGGCTGTGATAACTCTAGTCTCTGAGGTATTTCTGATATTATTATGCTTTAATATTGTTGATGATTGATGATATATTGATGATTTAATATTTAATACTGTTGATGCTACTTGTAACAGTAGCATTCCTGCAATATTCCTCGTACATTATTTGCGTTTTTGATTTGTTCATATTATGCTAAGCTTTTCTGGTTTTAAATACATATTACAATCTAAAGCAGTGATATAACTTAAATTGGACACCTCTGGTATGAATTTTGCATGGTGATGATGAATTTGAAACGAGTGTCCCCCCCCCCCCCATATATTGATTTCAATAAGTGATTCCTAAAATAAAACAACCACAAAATTAACAGCTTGGATGACTGATAGCAGTGAATAATTGTAGCAAATAAGACAAAAGAGAGCATCGAGATGGAAAACAGGGGTATTATCATTAAGGTGTTGCGACTGACATATTGTCAGTAGACATTGAACTACCCTCTTAACCATACCTATTTCTGGCTATCAATGAATCCATTTCGGAAAATGAAATGGGATTTTTTGATCATTTTATTGGAACACTAGCAAATGTACCCGTCTTTGACGGAATCAAAAATTCTATTATACTTGGTATTCCAACATATCAATTATAGTATTATACTAATACTATAATTAGAAATTATAGAATAGTAGAAAACACCATTATTAGTACAGTGTTAAACAAATGCCTCTGTATACACTACATTAGCTGTCTGTCCTTCAGGTTCATGGAAGAACAATCAGTTGAAACCTCTGACTATTGAGCAAGTAAACTACAGTTGACCATGTGAGAAAAACTTGGTTTCGCTAACTTGAATTCCTGCGTTAGATAAAGTCTCCCTTTGCGACTTAGTTAACGTCATTGCGAAATAGACTCTGAGGGGACCTTGCAATCATTTGAATGGAAACAGACAGTGGTTCGGAAGACTCCCCAATACCACATCCAGTCATTATGTCCGCCTCTATGGCATATCTGTGTAGAGCACGAACTCAGAGTCGTGTCCCGTTGCACAGTTTTTGGGTCACTCATGTTTCGTAACATGAAATTTGTTACTGCTATAAATTGCAGCATCATTGGTGCTCCTACTTTAAGTTTTCACTCATGAGCAGGCAGTCCAGGAGAAATAAATTCAGAGTCAAGAAATTCAATTAGATAATGAACTGCTTCTTCATCACTAATCCAATCTCTTTACTGACTTGTAAGTTCTTTCCTCGGCTTCATATAGCGTAAGAACTTGTTTGTTGATTTCTCATGCCTGTTCATATTAAGGGCTGAGAATTGCTCGTTTACAAAACATTTATTCTCAATAGATAGTACATCCTTAACTCTGTGAAACACCATTTCAATGATGTCAAATAGCAATATATTCATGTGCTCAATTGAAATTAAAATCAACTAACAATACCTACTTGCCACACCTGTGTATTTTCAAAAGAAACTTGTCTGTGAAGTTAGGAAAATACAGCTAAAAGCCCCATAACTTCGCTTCTGTACTGAATTAATAATCTATTTAGAGCCCATATTTTAAGTTAGGCACACACAAATCCAGTGTCAATGTTTCAGCTCGCTATGTCTTATGGTGGCTGAGTTTACTTGTGACAAACATTTTTGCGTTAAACGTCCATAACTTCACTTCTATGTTGAATTTCCAATCAATTCATAGCCTATATTTTAAGTTAGACCTACACAAATCTACTGTAAAAGTTTCAGCTTTATATGTCTTATGGTAGCTGAGTTTACCTGTGACAAAGTTTTGCGGACAAACCGACAAACCGACAGAAATTTTTCTAAGGGTGGTTTCGGTTTCTCCAATGTATGAAACGTAAAGAAAACTTCAAATGAGTCAGTTCTAAGCAATGTACAGACAAAATCATTATTTTATTTATAAAGATTAATTCTACACATGCTGTTACTGTCAGTTTTTCATTTGATATTAATTGAGGCACTTTAAATTGATGCTTCTCAGTTAGTACATGACAGAAGTAGTAAAACTAGTAATATGTTTCATTAGAAATTATCTTATTGGTTGACAGAAGTCAGATTGCACCCTGGGGTCCATTATAATATACATATAGAAATAATAATTTCGCACTAGTCTTATCATTTCTTTACAATTCTACTTTAATTGTGTTTATTTACATCCTACTTTAATTTTTTGGTGCGGTGTACCTTTAACTCTTATAGCCCTAAGTACATGCATAACCTGAACAGCCCTGATTATGTTATTACATATTACATATGTATATTACATATTACAACCTTGGTAGCGCTTATAATCTGGTTAGCTCAGTACACTAAGGACAGCCGAGAGGCACAAATCAAGTTTATGTTACATTGTATTTTTGTTGACAGTATACTAAAGTGATTACGAATACTTACTGTTAATGTTCTTCTTTCTTAATCCTTGCCTAAACTTTGTGTTACAGCACTTGTTTTACGACTCCTCCAAGCTTAAACACCTGGCAGTGGGCATTTTCTGCTTTCTGATAACCTCCGGAGTGTGGGTGTTTGAAGAAGTCGAGCCCATGACGAATTGTTACCATAATATTCGGCGAAAGTCGATAAAGCCTGAATAAACAGTCCAATCAACCCTGTAGAACAAAAAAGACAAATAAATGTTATTTATTATTATAATGTTTTATCACTCATTTATCCTCGAACTAGAAAATACATGGATTAGTGATTGAACTGTAGGGTAGCAATACGATTATTTTCCTTGCCTAGCAGTGAACCTGAAATATGTCCCTTATCCACGACTTCTTCAGATGTTGCGCTTGATAGCGAAGATTCTTCAGAAGATCTTCTGTATTTCGACATTTTTCAAGATGTAGTCGATGTAAATGGTAATGTAGACAGATCTTCAGTCATATGGTCCAAAATCTGTTGAGAATAATCAGTGGCAGATTTGATGTTGAAATGTTCTTGCTTCTGCAGTTTACATCCCCATTTGTGGGTACCAAGTATAAGTTTTTTTTAAGTTCTTCGACCAAGATTTTTCGCTGTAAAAATTCATTAACCAAATTTTTGTAAAATAATATCCTTATCCCAGCTTACGCATCAGATCCTTCGACAGATATTTGGGATGATCTAATCTAGTTGTAGGTTCACCGTCACAAAATGTAATCACAGATATGTTTTTTTTTCTTGCCCAGCTAGTAAAGGCTTTTTCACAGTTACAACTGGGCTTCTATAGCTATTAAACTCAGTTGGTTCACAGATTCCTTTGATTATACCATCCTCATAAACCATTCCACATTTTCTTTTATAGCCACTGAGACAAGTCTGGCTTTACGAAAGATTGTTATAGCAATTCATGCTAGTTCAAAGTTCTTCTTGCATCCAAATTCTGGTTTTCTTAGATCAGGAAATTCTTTGACAATTCTTAACATCGATTGGAGGCTTTGTACCTACTTTAAGATTCCTGGAAACTGCGTAGCATGGTTCAGTGGAATTCAGAACCTGGTCGACAAAATTCCAATCTGTTTCGTAGCACATCGTACTGCAGGCTCAAAGACGGAGGCTTGACTGATGAATCTACTCGTGAGTTGATTCTTCTAATACCGGTTTTCTAAGGTTTTACCATCAGTCACGATCGGAACATCTAGTTTTGGTAAGGAGTTTTTTTTCTTACGGCAGACCGCTTCTTGGTGACCCATCAAATAACGTAATTGCAACAAATTTCTTATAACGGCATTTGCTCTATAATTTCTTTCCGTAGAGTAACAAGAACTTTGACGATCTCTCCTGTCTGTGCTGTCTTCCCAGGGTATAGCAGACGACAAGGAGTCCATAGTTTTCGTCCCTTTTGGTCGCTGTTTTACTCTACAAACTGATTCATCTTTAGCAATATGGACTATTTGTTTTTGAAAAGGACCTCCAGAACGGCTTCGTTGCGGACGAACAAATGAAGCGAGTACATAGCACCTCATCCTGAAGGTGGTTAATTGGAGCCAAGTCGCTTGTAGAAACTTGACGCAGTGAAGCTGTTAGTTCATGGATGGTTTCATCTGGTGTACGTTGTATATTACTTCAAAACTTGAACCTTTCCCACAATCAATTCCTGAGTTTATACTGATATTTCATGATCGCATCATTACAGAGTAATGGTTAACGCATGCATGTTCTTCAACGTGGCTGCTGGACTGTAGGACTATCTGTAATTTATAAAGGGCAGTGGACTGATTGTGGACCTCGTACAACCTTATGACATCAACATTCGTGAAAACTTTGGGTTGCTTGTTTCAATTGGGCACTTTCGCTTCAATGCTGTTCCAGTAGCGGGAAGTGTAACTCATAGTTATTTGGCCTTCATTTTAGTCACGGGTGGCCTCATGACCACACTGATTCTACATCGGGAGTTTTACTTACAGGAGTACTCAAATGATATCTAATTTCAATCTAAAAAAATTTCCCATTAAAGTTTTGGTGCGAAAATATTTTGAAAATGTAAGTCATATATAGTAAAAAGTGTTAATATGAAAAAATTATAGAGTTTTGGAACTTTTGTTCGTATAATTTTAAGGAGGCATACTCCCTGAGTGCAAGCTACTGGTAAACTAAAGAGGTCTATCATTAATTTCGTTTGAATACCTCTATTTGGATGGCTTTTTTGGTTGAGCCTATTTCTACATGTAAAATAACTTTCTACAGAAAAGTTATAAAAGTTGATAGCAATATATTAAAGTTCAGGTTCTATAAAAACAAATTACTTGAGGGAAAATCAAGAAACGCTTACGAACTTTATTCCCTACAGCTTTTATTGAAACCCATTTTCTGTGAATGGATAAATTTGTTATTTGTTTACATTTAGGGAGTAACGTTGTGGTGAAGCAGATATTCTTATAGAACATTTTATAATAACTTTTATTACTTTAAGAATTTATGCTTCATTCGTTTGTACTTCATTCCACGGATGAAAATAATAACTTAGTTTTTCATAGTAATTATCAAAAATTATTGTTTTCTAAATTCACGTGCATAACCATGAATGTAATGATCAAATTTTATTTATTTGTATGAATTATATTAGTTTATGTTTGATAATTGAATTCTAACAAGTTCAGATTAACTTTAAATTTAGGGTAGTCACTGCACAATTCAGAAATCACAAAACAGGCATACCAATATTATAAATAAAATATAAAACATCTTGTCAAATTAGTACTTATTATTTCTGGGAAGCCTATGACACATACTCTTGATAAATTAGTGTGGGATTTTTATTTGCAGGAATTCAGCATTGAATACAGAATATTTTATAAGAATAGAACCCATGAGGTTGTAAGACAAATAGTAAATATTTCGCTTTAGTAAATAATTATATATCTATTTTCTCGTTTCTGTTTCCTTTATCCCAGAATTTTTCTAGGTTGGTTGCATGAAAAATCAACACGCTGTCGTTTCTTCCTTAAGCTGTTTAATTCCTCTTCACCCCTTGCTCATATTGTCATCTCTTTTCAATTGACCCATTCGAAGTCACTTTTAAGCTTCCTTGCACTTACCCATATTATTTGACTCAATTGTTTTACGGGTTACAGCCCACCTCCTCCAGGCGTGTTGACGGGTCGGCGGCCACCGCGGTCTAACAGTGCTTTGCCTTAGGTCCTCCCTTAGCCTTAAGTGTTCACAACGCGCCTCAACGCTGTAAGTTCTTGGTTCATCTGACATCTCCACTGCTGAATATTTTCTTTACCTTTTAGTCACCTCTTAAATATACAGGGAGGGAGGAATACTACAGTTCTTTCCAACTCTAAAAAGGAACGGTTTGTACTTTTAACTATATAATAATACTTTTTAAATGTCACGTACATTTAGGGGGAAAAAGTTTCTTCCAAGTAAGTAGATATTTTTAAATATTTCTTAAACAACATTTTTAAGAGAGATATTATCTCTTGAAATTGTGAGGCACATCAGGTTGATCCAGGGCAATGGAACTCAAGTAAGTAGGCAGCTGTGATGTGATGTGATCATCTTGTTATGTGGACATAATGGTGTGAATATGTATTAAAAAAAAAATATAGTTTTGAAAAACTTGATTTTACTGAATAATTTCGTGTTTGTTTTACGTTATTATAAGTACTAATCAGTTATAGCATCCTTTTATGTTTTACTTCTTGCTTGAATGATTTAAATTTTGAAGGTATGATGATGATATCGTAAAACTTACTGAATTTAAAATGTATGTAGTCGAATTAATTTTTCTTTAGCTTTAAAAGTTCACTGTAATGTATAATGCATTTATCCTTCAGCAAATTTAATTAGATGGGGATATCTTGGGGATCTCAAGAATCAAGAATTCTTGAAGCACTATCCCAATTCTGGTTAAAGATCCAAGAAGATGGAGGCCGTATTTCTTAAAAAGTTTTAATTTTTAATTAGCTTAGAGATTGATTTTTGTGTATTCATTGTTAAATATTATTGCAACGTTATGATGTATATTATAATAACGTTTGTGTTAATTATTTACCATTATCTTTATTTTTGCTAAAACTACATTAATTATTGATATTCGTACGGTGAAAATTACTGGAATTACTTTATGGTAGTCAAAATAAAGTCATACTTCCTTGAGAGTTTGATTCAATGTTTCGGAAAAAGAATACTGCTGGTGATTGTAGAAATCGATAATTTAAATGACAATTATTGAAAACATTAAAGAATTTATTAAATTCAATTTATTAAATTAGGTGGTTTGGTTTTCAGCTAGGGAATAATGTGAAATTATCAGTGTTGCAAATACTTTTGACAGCCAGCTGTAGGTGAAAGTTTCGAATTGTTGATTAAGTTTGGACTTTCTGTTATGAAAGTTTGTTACTTAATTTTGTCATGTAACATGTAAATAACTAGTCTGTGTAAGGGAATAAGATTCGTATAGTCCAACTTTTTAAAAACTGTTGGATTAAAAGTGTGCTTTAATTTGGACATGACTTTTGAAGATCCATTTTTTGTTGTTAGAGAGTAAGGCTTCAAATAATTTTAACAAATTCAAGGTTTTATTACACAATAAGGTGTTATCAGTTTGGGTGTAATCGGTCTTTTTTTCTCTTCAGAGAGGTTGCCAAAGCATTGAATAAAACAAGAGGGCTCTATCGACGTTGGGTTGAGTTACAAGAAGATTTTCGTGGTCATTTCTCTAAAGATGAAAATGAATGGACCACTACAGAATTAAGAAATGCTTTGAGGAGTATTGAGTGGGACCTTGAAGATTTGGATGACACTATTTATATCCTTTTATTTCAATTTGGTTTTTGTCTTTATTAGTTTTAGTTTCAAAGAAAGCTTGTTGGACTTTTTTAAATTTGTAATGTTAATGTTCCTCGATATTATTGAGATTTCAATGAAAAGTTCTTTATGAATTCATCAAAACTGAATTTGCTTTGACCCAAAAATTTATTCTACCTCATTAGGGTGTAATTTGAAACGTTAATGCATTTGCTTTAAACTTTTTATTAAGTTGTTTAGTTTGGTAGGTTTACCTTATTTTTTAATTGTTTTGTTGTAGTCATTATGAATACTTATGTATTGTTATAATCTTCGTGACGTATCTTATTGTATCTACACTCTGTTATTGGTAGATTAATTCGAAATGGTCTTACAGTGTTTTTTTTATTTGAAAGTTAAAATAGCTATAGCTTTTATTTTTCAATTTATTTGAAATTAGATATACAATTTCATACTACTTACGAAATCAGTCAATTAACGAGATGTCATGGATTATCGATAACCATTAATAATGTCAAGTCAAATATCACATGACAGGTGATAAGTCAATTCTGTATTTCCTTCCTTTGAGGAAAGTATTCATAATATACCACTTTCAAACTATGTACATACTCGTAGTTAAAATCGTTTGGGACGGTTGTTTTTATTCTATTTTTATTCCTGTGAACCTTATGTAATCTCTGATAAGGAAGTAATGATTCCTTATATGCTGATTCTTGTGAAACTTCTATCGCGTTCTCTCTGAAAGTGTATTAATGGAAGAATGATTTTATTCTAAATAATCGAGATTTATTTGGTTCTCTCTGTTATCTCTGACGTATTTTCATTACCACATTACAGATAAGAAGGTTGTTTGATCAGTGTAAGTAATAATATTCTTTAAGATTGGTGTCAATCACTGTGCAGATATTTATAATATATCTGATATAGTTTTCTACTCTTTTTTTTCTAAGTGGAATTTATTACCTACTGGATAATATGTTTTGTTAATATATTGTGCCAGTGTCAATGATCTCTCTTAATATTGTGCATAAAACTAGCATTGATTCATCCAATTGTCATTCAGTTTAATAAAAAGGATAAATTATTATGTATTTGTTGTAAAACAATTTATCAAATAAAAAATATCTATTTCATTGATCCTGTAAAAAGCAGTGTTCTATTAACAGGTGCTCTACCTGCTTTAAAATTTAAATACTACGTGATTTGTTTTATTTTAATACGAGTAACTTCAGAAACGATTACGCCTGTAAGTAAGGTTTCACTTTTATAAAGTGCGTTTCTTATATTAAAAAAATTGGCAATAATTTCTGATCAAATGTAATTCAAGTTATAAATATTTCGAATAATCAGTTATTTAAGAACAGACATTATTGTGGAACACCGATTCTTAATTGTTAAACTTTTACTTTTAAGAAAAGGGAAAAAATAGTGAGATTTAAATATACCATTTTCCTTAATTTATGTGTACGTATAGTTGAGAAGAATCCGTCAAAGTTTAAAATTGATAACAAAGAACTGACTAGCAGAAGAAACTTCATAGAACAGACTCGTGAAGAAGTGAAGGTGAAATAACTTTTATTTATTCGATTAGGTTTCTCATAAAGTGTTTTTTTATATATTCATTATTTATCATCCTTCTTACTGTAATAATAAAATAATAATAAATAAAAATTGAATGTTTAAATTAAAATGTAAGGTGCTCTCACTTGATGTGTTCTCGTCTAATGTAATCTGTATTTTATCTCAATCCGATGTGAACTTAATCAATCTTGGAACCTGTCATAAATTGTGATCAGAAACAAACATCTATTTAAAATATTTTAAATGAGATAAAATGAATAAGAATAACGCACCTTGTCATCGTTGTGTGATAAATGAAAGATATCTGAAGAATAAATAGGAAACAAAATTTATACAAGATCTCCGTTGCAAGAGTAGATATCTACCTACGTTTAGTCGGGAAACACATTTTTCCATTTATCTGATTTAAATAGTAAATTCCAAATTAAACCTTTGTCAAATTTTAAAGTTAGAATTTTATTTCATTCCGGATTTGGCATTTTATATGGAAGTTATCTGTGATTGTTTAATTTATTTCGTGAAATATGCTGACAGAAAGTTTGAAATCGTATAAGAAAGTGTAGATCATATCTCCGTTTAAATTGAATGCGAAAGTAACACCAAATGTGATTTATTCCAGTATTTGATAAGCTTTATTTCAGTGTGCGTTGTGCAATCTTTTATGTGTTGTATTTACTAATTATACTGGATAAATTAAATAAAATATCATATTATATAAGTTTCTGAAAATAGAGTGTTTTGAACATGTAATGTTCGTCCTCTGGTTATTCTATTTGTAAACAAAATTGAGTACAGAGAAGCATAGTCAAATGTGTATTCTGACACATTCATTCGTGGCAGAGAAGAATGAATCAACCGTTCATGGGCTAAGAGACATTTATCCTATACTTATCTTTTGATTTTAACTACTATGGATTGATAATAAGTATTTATGAAAAAAAAAGAGTACAAATTTAAGGCTCAAACATTTTATGTAACTATCATTTCAAGATTTGTTGTGTCATTACTACCACTAGGAATATTGCCTTGGTAGGTGGTTTAGTTTTCTCTTATTCGACTGCTGCTGGTTGTGTCAGTTATTTCATTTTGAAATGTTGCTATAAGGGGCTCCATTAATCACCAATATAATCTTGGTGATTATATTGTATGGTTTGTTTGCAATTGTTCTCAACCTGCGTTTCTCAGAACTCTAGTGTATCACGAGGTTTGTTGAGTGTCCCATATTCTGAACGAGGGGTTCTTAACCTTCGGTTGATTCTAGACCTTCAGTGGATTGTCCAATGTAACCCCTTCATTTGTCTGTTGAAATAATTATTACCAGTCCTATTATTTGCTAGTATATGTTACAAATATGTCAATACTTTGAATATCCTGTATTTTAGGCATAGATTCCGAGGAATAGAACATAAAAATATCATAAGCATTTTTTTTTTCACCAGATTATTCGTTAGGTCTGCAGATTTTTACGTTCATTTCAGATGGCCAGATTTTAACTGCATACAAGTATAACTACAGTGCACAAAGACATAAGCATAACTACGAAGAATAAGCTGTAAACAATTATAAGTACCTAAAAAAATAACTAGAGAGGTACTAAAAAACAATACCTGATTACCAGAGGTCTAGTCCCCGTGGGGATATGGATACCTCCAGGGCTCCATTTCAAAACGACAGCTGTAATAGATCTCCAGATTCTCTCATAGCTTTGTAAGTCATCGGGTATAGGGAGGGGGGTGTGTGATAACTCTGATGATGAATATTTCACGGTGAAGAGCGTGGGTATCTTGATTGTGCAGGAAGAGTAAGTTACTCTGGGGATGTGATTGACTTCTTCAGGGTTGTTTCTAACGTTACTTAACTGGTGTGAGTTCTTTATGAATGTATCTCTAGTTCCATTAGGATGTGGTATTAGCATAATTAGCCAGTCCTGTTAGATATTAGTGGCTTAGGGTGTTTCAGCTGTGAACGCAAAACTTTTTGAAGGGTTAAATATTTTTTCCTTTACAAAAAGTAGACCTGTTCCTAGTTACAAGAATTTTTTTTCCTCTTTTATTTTTACCTAGCGTGTGTCTAAGAATCTGCTTTCATTCCACTAGGGTGTTAGATGATAATGGTTGCTTCTCCACTTCTGTCTATATTAAAATTACTCGAGCACTGAGTCGAGTGCTTTGATCACAGTATTTGCCAAGTCGCTCATAATAAGATTTTCCTGACCCTTTCGTGTGCATCACATCATAATACTGCCAAAGACCGCATACACCATATTAATATTTGAAAACACAAATCTCATAAGAACGAGAGTATCTCCGTTGTTTGCTTAAAAGTCGTGTATTTACCTGCTAAAAATAGTTCACCGGCTTGTACCTTTAGGGAATTGTAGTGTTATTAACTTTTTTTATTTTCAAAGTCTTCATTTCGTTTCTCCAATGGATTAAATGTTTCTGTGGAACAGGTTATAAATTTATAATTTATTTTATTAATTATTATTTTAAAATATTTTTATAAATAAGTTAGATGTAAAAAATAACAAATTAAAAGTTTAATTAAGTTGATTAGTTTTGAATGGCTTGATATTTGTGTGTGAAGGTAGAGTGTTGTGTTGCAGCACATGAAGGACAGGATGAACCTGAGCCGAGGACGTGACAAAGACAGGACAGCCAGACAGGTGAGTTTATTTCCTTTACTATTCCTTAGAGAAATGCTTGGAACGACTTCTTAACTATCTTGTTATAATATTATTTAATAAATTCCATTCTATTTTTCGGGTTTTGAAGAGATAAAAGAATGAATCTCGTACGATTGTATTTTATATTTAGTCACACAAGATAGATATCGTTGGCTAAGATGTAATGAACTCTGGATGTGAGTTTGAATGTTCAGAGATAAGAGTAGATGCGTCCAAAGAATGTGAGTATGAATATGAACGAAAAGATTTTGAGTGTGAGCGTGAATATTACTTCAGTGGTATGAGTGTGAGATTGAATAATGTGTGCATGTGAATTTGAGTGTGAGTTTGAGTGTGAGATTGAATAATGAGTGAATATGAGTTTGAGTGTGAGATTGAATAATGTGTCAATGTCTGATTGAGATTGAATAATGGTGAATGTGAGATTGAATAATGTGTGAATGTGAGGTTGAGTGTGAGAATGAATAATGTGTGAATGTGAGGTTGAGTGTGAGATTGAATAATGTGTGAATGTGAGGTTGAGTGTGAGAATGAATAATGAGTGAATGTGAGTTTGAGTGTGAGATTGAATAATGTGTCATTGTGTGATTGAGATTGAATAATGGTGAATGTGAGATTGAATAATGTGTGAATGTGAGTTTGGATGTGAGATTGAATAATGTGTGAATGTGAGGTTGAGTGTGAGATTGAATAATATATGAATGTGAGTTTGAGTGTGAGATTGAATAATGAGTGAATGTGAGTTTGAGTGTGAGATTGAATAATGTGTGAATGTAAGTTTGAGTATGATATTGCATAATGTGATAATAATAATAATGTGAGGTTGAGTGTGAGATTGAATAATGCTGAATGTGAGATTTAATAATGTGTGAATGTGAGTTTGAGTGTGAGATTGAATAATGTGTGAATGTAAGTTTGAGTGTGATATTGAATAATGTGTGAATGTGAGATTGAATAATGTGTGAATGTGAGGTTGAGTGTGAGATTGAATAATGGTGAATGAGAGATTGAATAATGTGTGAATGTGAGTTTCAGTGTGAGATTGAATAATGTGTGAATGTGAGTTTGAGTGTGAGATTGAATAATGTGTGAGTTTGAGTGTGAGATTGAATAATGTGTGAATGTGAGTTTGAGAATTGAATAATGTGTCAATGTGAGATTGAGATTGAATAATGGTGAATGTGAGATTGAATAATGTGTGAATGAGAGATTGAATAATGTGTAAATGTAAGTTTGAGTGTGATATTGAATAATGTGTCAATGTGAGATTGAGATTGAATAATGGTGAATGTGAGATTGAATAATGTGTGAATGTTAGTTGGATGGTGTGTATTAATATATTGATGTGAGATTGAGTAATCGTCAGGGTAGTCTGAGTAGGAGCTTCAGTTTAACATTTCCCTCTCATTCTCTTGAATATAAATGTTTATATAGTAAGCTCCAAATATATACTGTTTGTTTTTCAAATGTTTCCTTTTACAATGCTGATCAGTTTTAAATAGGTTAGTTCCAGTATTATTTTTATGATCAATAATATAATTCATTGCCAACATAGATATGCCTTGATAATTTTAAATTAAATATCTGGGTTATGATATATTGAAAGTAATGGCATATGGAACAATGGTGAATCAACATGATGTACTTATATTGATTCTTTGAGTTTTCTCAGTAATATTGTGGTAATATGATGATTAATGGCTGTTGGTGGGTATTGTGACAGAGGTTCTGTTGGCATTTCACCCACATCCTTATTAATGAGAATCAAGTACGGATTGAGTGACCTGTTGTTCTTTCTAGGCGTTGTTGGAAAGCAGCCCTTCCAGAGGACCTACCACCCACGGCTCCACCAAATACTCAAAACTTGAAAACCAAGTCGACTCCCCGCATAGGCACTTCATCGACTCCACTGTCACTCAACAGAGTGCTCTTCTCAACAACCATGAGGACCACCTCAACATGATTTCGCACTCACTGGGCTCGCTCAAGACCGTTTCCCATCAGATAGGCTCAGAGCTCGACGAGCAGGCTGTGTAAGTTGATATTGTTAAGTAAGAATGATAAGTGCTTTGCGGCATGCTTCATGCAATCGATAGCTTACAGCTGTTGTATTCTCGTTGTGATAGGCAGACAACTTGGCATAAACCAATCTCACGAATATTCTGAAGAATATCAGAGATATAAAAATGTTATTTAAATTGACTCAAATAACATTTTCAGTTCGCTCGTGAAGATGGACATGCCCCAAATACAGTTAAACATACGCGTACATGAAGATTTGCGGTGCATTATAATGTACCATTACAATAATGAAAAAATATCAATGTATAGTGTCTAAGGTATTTAGTAATATTACATCTTACGTCCTATGCTGTGTTCTTCATTGATTGTAGGATATTAAAATAAATAATAAAAATAAAAAAGAATAATTCACGATATATCATCATAAAATATAATAAGGACATAATAACTATGATATAATATCAATACATTATTAGAATATGTAAAAACAAAACACAGACAATTGGAGATGTTGCTTTTGATGATAGATCTGGCGAAAAACAAAGTAACATACAAGTTAAGATGGTTGTAAGATTTAATTTATAAATTATACTTCTGATGGAACTAACAACCTTCATTTATTTAACGCATTCAGTCTTGTTAAGATCTCTCAGTTTGAATGATTTTGTACGGAAGACTGACTCTTGATGCTTACTTTTAGCTTAATAACACTTGTCAATCCCACAATATAACATCTCAATGTCAATACACTCGTATATTGACAGTACTTAATTTACTAGAGACAGAATACGTGACGTGACGTACATGAAGTATTAAATGAAAATTGGAAGAAAACAAATGAATATGTAATCAATTTAATGTTACGAGAAATGGTTATGATATAGTGTAGGAGGATATATAAGTCTACAAGAACCATCAGGATGGTTACCGGAGAAACTTAAAACCGGGTAACATAAACAAATTAAGTTTGAATTAATTATGATTTCAAACAGTACCACCAGTGTTTTTATAACGTTGTACCTCATAATTCTACGGAAACCTACAAAACATTTCTTGAGCAGTACATGAAGACTTACTCACAGCGATGATAATTTTAGCAATGCAGAACTGACAGCAGCAAAACTAACAATGGGTCATTGGATTAGAATAACATCAATAAGCCTCAAGGATTCCATGTTTAATTTTAAAATCTTTTCTGTATAGTCGAGATCATGAATACTGATCCTTTTATGCAGTAGTACAATCCAATCTATTGAATTTATTTCCCCCAATCTAAGAACTGTTGTAATGTCCCGATATGAGTAACATATTTCAGATACACTTCAAATGTTGATCTCTATACTGCAGTTATAAATCACTGAAGATATGTAATATGAAATTATCTTGATGTTAAATGAATATAAAAAAAATTATGTAGTTACGTGAATATTTTAGGATGCTGGAGGACTTTAGCTCAGAACTTGAGAATACTGAATCAAAATTGGACACCACAATGAGAAAGATTGCTAAGGCGCTTCATATGTCTAATGGTGAGTATCAATTCTCATGAGGCTGTAAGTGAACAGATTTTTGTTATTAACTTCAAAACTATTTCAACTGTGTTTTTTTCTATTGCGATTGTGCATCCTTAGAAAAAAGGGAGGATTTTTTTACTGCAGTATTTTAAGACTGAAATATTCTGCCTTCTATTATTATTTTGAGAAACATTCGTATGTATGAAGAAGATATGGTTTAAACTAGAAAATAAAACCTTGGAGTACACGAGATCTAGAATCATCGATTAAGTGTAGCAGGTATGCAAAGAGGCGTTCACCAGGTTTCCATTATTTCTTTGATTTAGTAGTTCTCACTGGTATAACAGTTGTACCACTGACACTCACCCTTAGTTAATGCCTGAGGAAGAATACTACGTGATCGAAACGCGTTGTTTATACCATTAAATTTTTATAGGTGGAGACCATTTCATTAGCTTTGTACCCTACAATGGTATAATAAGTGTGGTGATTGGAATCCACTCTGTCTTGTGGCCATTACAGAATTGCAGGAAAAATCTGTCTTCCTTCCCAGAACGCTTGACTGAACGTCTCGCTGGACTCTCGATTTTGATTCAATGAATGCATGGCAATAGGCTACAAACTTATGATATGGTATAGGAAAGCTCATGATATAATTTTCCTAGGCCCAAGTATTGCACTCGTTCTTTAAAGTAAGCGGTCTTCTTGATGGCGCCTAATTTGCCATGGGCTTAATAAAGCTGATGTGGTCTTCTTCGACGTCAATCTCCAGCTATGTGATTTTGCTTGCCGTAAACCTCCGTTGTACCAGAGTTCATACTAGGACTGGATGAAACCGCGTTAATATATTTTTGTTTAACCTGAATCTCTCGTTATTAATGTATTTCTCTCATATTGTACTCAGCCGTGCACATTTGGACCTGTCCGTCATGAACTTCTGTTTTTTTAGAGATTCTTTAGTGTTGGAAACCGTGCTACTGTGGTTCTGTTCGACGTGAATTTCCAGATTTTTTCAAGAGTTTTCCTCATTAGTGAATTCAACTCTTTAAATATGTTGAATTTGAAAACACCACACCTTACGTCCTGTGGTGTGTTCTCCATTGATTGGAGGTTACTTCAATAAGATAGAAATAAAAAAGAACAATTCATGATATATCATTATAATATATAAAGAAACATAGAGAAATTAAAAACACACACTTAGTCTCTAATTTTTGGTTAGATGGTTCAACCGAAAATTAGAGACTGTAAGTGTGTGTTTTTAATTTCCCTCTGTTTCTTTATGTACATTGAACTGTATTTGTCCATTTCGGATCGTATTTTCATCAAAAAAGTATTATAATATATAAGTAATAGTTCCTCTGTGATATAATAACAACACGTTATTAGATTATGTAATAATTATTTAATCTAATTCCATTATTTAAGACATTCTCTCGCACTGGACGCTGCATTCGTATGTTGTTTTGTTCTATGTGCACCAACGTTTTTCAGGTTATTTCCTAGTCTATTGCTTATTTTGCTTGATGCAGTCTTGGTCGATGTGAATCTTCCCGTGATCAGATATTTATATTGCTCTGGATACTGCTTTATTCATGTCATTTTGTTCGACACCCATATAATTCATTTTCTTTTTCTTTTGGCTATGGGGTTGTGAGTCATCTTTGATGACATATTCAAAAGATTACATCTAAATAATCCTATAATCTTCTATCTTCTATGTTTTAGTCAACAATGATTCATTTGAACCTGAAGTGTTTTAAGTTTTTTAAAAAATACTCAAATCACGTTTTCAGTAATCCAATGTAATTATTTCTTCAAAATGAATAGCTGCAGTTATTTCCTATTGTTCTGAAGAACAGTTGTTCTCTGAATTTCATCAAGGCAGAAAGCTCTGTTGATGTGTATAACATATACTTCATAGGTATACATACATTAATATCATATTGAATAAAGAATACTTATGTCCTTTCATTATAAGTATGCTTCCTTTCAATATAAGGGGCTAAGTATCATTAAGTTCATTTCTTGAAGACGACTTCAAAAGAATGTTGATCCCTCTTCTCACTTGATTCTTTTGGTTTTCAGACAGAAGACAATGGATGGCAATAATAATTCTAAGTTGTATACTTTTAGTTGTCATATTGCTATTTATTATAATTGATTAGTTTTCATCCTAACTGAATAATTTTTGACATATGCACAATTTTATTTTGAATGTTCCTTTAAGTATAGATAATATTAATAATTAAATAAAATTAGATTTGATTGTACTATTGTAATTTTATGAATATGTAACTAGAATAAATTTCTTATCGCTCCCTTCTCAAATGTATCTAACTTTTTTATTATTTTTAAAACAGATTAAGAAATATAAAATTAAGGAATATAACAACATGAAGGAAATAGAGAAGTTATATGTTGTTTAAATGAAGAATACAAAGAATACAAATTTTAAAAATGATTAGAAATAGTTAATTTTGTTTTGAAAGGTGGTATTTATTGAAATCTTCAATTATTTTGTTGGAATGAGTGAGGGTTAATGCTCTTTCTTCCTGATCGTTTTTATAAAATCTTAAAATTAAGAAGTTAGAGGTCTACTGAACAAAAACAGTTACTGGTTGGTATAATTGAAATATGTTGGTATTTTACTGAAAGAGAAAACTATTAGCAGACTATTTAAGCTGAGATAATATTGTATGAATTCTTAGTTGAACCACATTGATTGCTAGGTGCGGTCACAGTGTAGCAACATGTGACGTTAGGTTATTCCTCACAAAGTTTAATAGAGGAGTCGAAGTAGCTCTGATAGCTCTCTTCATTTCAGTGATTTGTGGAACAGATTACGAGTATGTTCTTCATTGTCAAACTAAAAGGATGTTTCAATATTGTTGTGTGTATAAACTGTGATCTGGTGGATCAGATAATATGAGGATTTCTGGTTTAAATTTTGGTTATGGCTCTACTTTTTAGATAGCCATAAAGAAGGAAAACCTTGCGCATCCCTCGGAGAGGTTACAAAGCTATGGGGTTCCGAGCCTGAGCGATGCCAGGACCTTCTTTACTTTAATAAACTTAAGTAGGGAAGAATTTAGAATTCCCGATGTAGGATCTGTCTCGGCCAGTTAACAAGTAACTACAGTATCCACTACTCAGAATAATGCAAGTGAATGTTAGGTGAAAGCCTAAATCTAGATGAAAAAAAACTGCATTTTTGTGTTTGCATTTCAAAGTTCGTCAGATAAAATTAGAAGAATAATTTAGACAATCTTTATAATTTTGACAATGAAAAGAACTGAAAAAGACTAATGTTCTTTAGTCTTTTTTATATCTATCAAAAATTATTTATAGATACTAGAGTATTTGTAATTGTCGTTCTTCTTTCATTAGATGGAGATTTAGTGAGAACAAATATGACAGTGTTCACAGTTAGTACTAAAAATTTCAGTTTCGAGTCTTAGTGAAGACTTATGTTTCTCCTGTGGGAGATTGTACAACTTGTGCTTGCCATCCGTGGGGAGGAAGGTAGGCGTTAAATCCATAGATTGTGTAAAATCAGGAGTTCTATTAAGATCTTTGTTGTAATAAACTTGAGTAGGAACAATTTGGGATTTCTAATGTAGATTTGGGCTCGGCATTGACTAAAACGGGTGGTAGTTATGTAAGAAACCACACTTTCCGAACCTGAAAAAAGCCTAATGTGTGAGCGAAAGAAACAAAAATTTGTGTGATCCTAAGTAACCTCGTCGTTGTAGTATTTATAACTGAGAAGAAAGTAACTTTTTATTATGCCTAGAAGAATACAACAGAAAAAAAAACATCCTGAAGTAAAATGGATAAACAAACAAAAGTCTCTACACAAATGAAGTGTTATTCAACAACAACAACGCGTTTCGAACACTTTGTGTTCATCATCAGGAAGGCACCTAAGGATGTGGTGCAGAAGGGTTGGTGTCTTCCTGATGATGAACACAAAGTGTTCGAAACACGTTGTTATTGTTGAATAACACTTCATTTGTGTGGAGACTTTTGTTTCTTTATCCATTTTACCTCAGAATTAGTAAATACCACACAATTACGGATTGCGCAACTAATGATAGAAAAAAAGACAATAATTAAAATAACAGTGAAACGTCTGGAGGTGTATACAATCATATTTATAGTTTATTTGATACGACCCTCTTTGGAAATAACCTTTATGCATATTTTGTGGCATATTTGAAATGATGGGTCGAATTTTGGAGGTGTTAGGGATTTGTATGAGTCTACCTATGACGGTGGCACTGTGACCGCACTAAGGAGCAAAATATGGGTGAAGACGAATTTTCGCGCCTTAATTGAATTATTTGATTCTAACCTGTATTTGTAAATAACCTGTATGTGTCTTGTGATATATTTGAAATGATGAGTCGCTTTAAGTAGTCAAGAGGGATCAACTGCAGAGTCAACCCATGTCGGTGTCACATACCATAGACTGTTAACATTTGGAAAGATTCGCTTTGTGATACCAGTATTACCTCATTCAAGTTGTATTAATGTACAGCACGGTTTCATTTCGTTGTAACTGTTGTATTACTTTCATTGGATGGAGGTTTGGTCAGGGTGAATAGTATAGTATTGAATGTCCTCAGTACGATTTATCTTATGTATTTTTTCTTAAACTGATCTTTCACAAAAATGTTGCATACTTGAAGTACAGTGATGATTTCATTGGCGAACCAGCGTTTGTAAGTAATCTTTTCTATTTTTGACTAATTAATAATTTCGCTAATACATTGTATGTGATCGGCATACCTTGTTTTTGATTCAAACGCCAAATACTTCATCGTGGGCTATTATTTTTATACTTTCTTAATTTAATTATTTTAACTCCTTCAAAGAGAAAGTGTTAACAAATCTACTGAGGTTGTGAGTTTACTGAATTTATGATATTACTATTTGTAGTTTGTTGACCAAAATGATTGGTATTTTATTCCTTTTATAGTAGTTGTTATAATTAGTAAAAGTACGTTTATTAGTCATGACAGACACTATTTGCCGTCCTAAGCCAATCCATAGTCATGTTTTAGTATTCACAGCGTTATCGAGTTGTATTTTTTTATCTGTAACTTTATTTTAGTAGCATTATTTAAATGGTCTGGGAAGTGTTAATTGGAAGAGATGGGCTCTGGTTCTCTAACTAACTAATACTGTCAGCGATATATTTGAGTTGCTTAAGTAAAGGTCTTTAGGCTGTAAACTTTAATAAGTCACATAAAGTTGTAATAGATATGAACTATCCACCGTGAGCATCACTGCTTAAGATAATCAACTTGTTGAAGTGCATTTGTGCACTCAGTTACTGTGAGGTATTAATGGGAATATTAAGGGGACTACTCTCTGTAAGCTAAGTGTTATAGAGAGTAGTACTACTATAAAAACAGATCAACTTTCAAAACTAATCAAGAAGAGAAGGAAACTTACGGGGAATGCTGAGTTTAAACCTAATTATTTATATATGATGAAAGGTTGTAGCATGAAGATGGGGTCATGGCTCAATCATACTGCCATTGTAGTAGCTTTTTACGAGGAACTAAAGATTTATCGTATATCTTTAAAATATGGAATACTGATATGGTTTTATCGCTTACAATGACGGACATTCATTTGGCTATTGATGCAAACCTATAACTTTTATAACCATTACACATTTATTTTGTTTTCAATAATATAACCTAATAATTTAATCTCATGATCGTTCTAGTTGTTCCTTTTTTAGTTTACTGCCTGAATTTTCACTCATTCCATAAATTTAATATTTCAAAATTAATGGTTACCTAAAATGAAAAAAAAATATCTTAATTAAGAATGTAGGTAGGGACAAAGAACATTTTTGTTGTTTGTATTTTTTTAAAAAAATATAACTTCAATCTATTCTTTTTCTTTTATCACCAGTAAACGAACGCTTTAACGAAGGGTTGTTTCAAATAAATAATAAATTAAAATTACATATAACTTCGAAAATGTATTTAAAGATTGTCTTACGAAAACTAAATATTAATTTACAATCTATATTCAAGAATGATATGTAATTAAGTACTTAGTTTTTTTTATGGTATTTAGTTGTAAATACATTGAACTTAAATGTAATTTCTTTATCAATTCTAAAGTTCAATTATTGTAAGTAATTATGTACTTAGTTTGAAAAATATATCAATTGTTCGATAGAGTAGAACAAAAATTATTTTTTTCGGGTTTAAATCAAAGACTTTATTACGATCTATTGGCTTTTATTTAGTGTTATTTAAGAATTATTTAAAAGATTAAAATTGTTATTACATTGCAGTGCGATTAAGAAGAAACTTACTTCTTTCAATGAGAATTTTTTTTTTTATAAAAACTGTGACAAGATGTTGTTGAAAGTTTGATTTAATCTGGAAAACTGACCTAATCCTGAATAATTTTTGTTCTGTATGTACTTTAATGATAGTATTACGATTGCAATAATTGAACATGTTATGAATCATTCCTAAACGCTTGATTAATAATTCCAAAATCTAAATAAATTACTGTTCTCTTATATAATAAAACTTCCTCAGCGATGTTCTGTTCCTAATTTATCTTTTATATATATTCACTTATTTTTAATATTGTATTTAAAACTTCGTTTATTTAAATGCCTTTAGAAGAGTGATGGCGAACTCATGTCACACGATAGTTATTCGAAGTATTATTGAATAGCAATTTGTCTTTTGTTCCACCGGTGTCGAAATATTTTCATGAAACTTTACCGAAACTGATTTAGCAAGAGGAAAAGTAATTAAATGTTTTTATGTATATTTGTTATACATAAAAATACTTATGTATACAAAAGTTATTAAAACAATTAAGTATTAAAAGTAATTAAATTTTAATAATAATAATTAATAATATTAATACAAATTAATTATTAATTATGGAACATGTTTACCATACAACATCCTTTTGGTGGTACAAGGGACCTTATAATAATTGAAGAGCTGTAGAATACATTTATAATCCTAAATGAATAAAGTTTCTTTTGTATTGTATTAAAAGTTACACATTTTACGCGTGTAAAGTTACATCATCGATGCCAGTAAATATTTAATTAACATATTTGTTTACAATAGCCTGTTCAAGCTGATTCGTTCATATGTAGTCTATCATAATGTTTTCATCATAGTGATGGTTTCTGATATTAAGTTCCAAATGATAAATAAAATTAGAAGTGAATTCAACCCGTCCTCTTTAGAGTTAAATACACTTATAATAATAACTTACAGTAATGGAATTAGAAAAATGTAAATATTTGGAGTTAAGTTTTTAATTTTATTTTAAATTGGTGTTCGTTATGATTATCCAACAGAATAATAAAATATAAAATAAAAAAGAAATCGTGAATTTTACAATGTGGTCTATTCAAGACGTTCCAAAAGTCACTATTGTTCTTCAGTTAAATTCGTGGAAGTTATACCTATACCAAAACACAACTACTGTCCGAACGGATGGGAACCCCTCTACAATTTCTTTACAAGATGTTTGGATCAGGTGGCAAATTTTGAATTGATGTTGTATTTGTCATGATTTGTAGTTTGACTTTGAATGAGTGCTTCCCATGAGTTTGACAGTAACATACCTTTTACTGTAAATTTGACAAAATGAAATCTTGATCTTTGATAGCTAATCTTGTATAGCTAATGAAACTCGTTGAAACTCTCTAAACTTCTGTTGAATTCCCTTGCTTATGATTTAGTTGTAAGTGAACCGTGGTTGAAGGCTACATGTTGTTGGGTGAACCCTCAGGTTTTATTGAAGATTAAAAGACTAATACTGTTTAATGATATGGACCTCACGTCCCTTTAACACTTACCAGAAGTGTAGTAAAGAAGGTGTCAATGACTTTTTAGACACTCAGTGTATTATAATAATTTTACTTGTAATTACAGTCAGGCATAGTGGCAGCGTATTTCTTTACCATTGAGGATTTAATATTTGACTCCTGGTGATATCCTTTGTTTTTCATGAGAGAGATTGAAAATCTTACCTGTGCGTCCTTTGGTGGGTCGCAAATCCTTTGATACCGAACCAGTTTGATATCAGATACTCGTTAAAGACCCTAATAAACTTTAGTAAAGCAGTCGTTAATGCTGCCTGTGCGACAATGTGTCTGTGGCTTACCCATAACTACAGTGGGTCCCAATTAAATCAACCATTCTCTGCACCTCGAAAAGTAGTGAAGGCTAAAGTTTAAAAACAAATTTGAAATTTATTAACTAAAATGTTTTTTACAAAAATTAATAAATAACAATATCAATTGTACATGACACTTTAGCTTTCTGTTACAATCCATCAAAAAATATCATTTTAAAAATTGTTTGACATTTGTGTGTTGACAAAATTCGCCATCACTAGTAAACTGCATTATTATTTTATTAAATGTTTCCGTAAAAAATATGAAATAGTTCTAAGTAATCATGGTTGTTTTATGAGAACTCCATTGTTGTACAGTACTTCAACTATGAATAACTGAACTTTTAGTAATAATATTGTACAGTCTTTAACATTTAGATATCGAATTACATTTTATACGCCCCAGCTGTGATTATAATTTTTTTAAGAAGCAGGGCTTAACTAAGATTTTTACTCTTTATTTTTATGGTTTCATGTTGTCTTTTTAGTTTAAAATGTGATTTTTCTTTAATTTTTTCAAATTGTGAATAGAAATACATATCCTCTTTGTTATTGTTTGATTTTCAATGATCACAGTGCTTATTTTCGTTCTAAAATTAGAAGGAAACTTTGTATGATTTACTTTATCAATGTAATGTCTTTTTGTTACTTGTGGGTTATGTGTCACAATTGGATTTTCTAACTTGTGGATTATCGCCAAGATCTAAATTTATATTTTTTTATTTACATGTTATGATATAATTTTTTAATTTGCGGATTACCTGTCATGATATATTTTTCTATGTGTATATATTTTTAATTTTTCAACTTGTTGGTTATCCATGATTTAATTGTCTGCAGGTTATAATAATTATTATTATTATTTGAGGGTGACTATAGCACTGCGTCTTAGAAAACTATTGTACTTCCCCCCTTCTGTACTAAAGTACCCCAGCAGTTAGCTTCAACGCCTCCAAGAAGCTCAGCACTTTTGCTGAGTCCAGCGGTAAAAGTTTTTCTATGGTTTTGTTGAGTGTCTGACTTTGCAGCAAAGTTGTCTGACAGTCAGCCAGCAGGTGCAAAGGTGTTTTTTCCTGTTTTTTATAGAATCTGCACAAACCATCATTGATAATGCCCATTCAGGTTCTCTACGTTTCGGGAGAAAGTGACCTTTCTCCTTCTTCGGGTTTTTAGATGCCCTTGTTGGAGGTTGGCTTCAACTAGTTAGTGCTTTTGGATCCTCTGCGCTTCCGGAGGATGGTCTCAGGACTTCTTTCTCCCTAGTATCATGCAGGGGAAAATCCCTGAAGCTCCATCGATGGTATTTTGTCTGCTCCGGCAAAGCACCGCATACCGGAATAAGGCTATTTACTCAAGGGGGTCGCCAGGTACCCTTGAAGCTCTGTTCATAATACAGTAACTCCTGTATCATCCATCCTTCGGCACAGATTGCATAACGCCTTGGATTAGAGCAGGGATAAGAGGAGAGGATTTGGGAAGTTGGAAGGATTGTGAAACGAAGGCAGTCAGACTCCTGGCCACCTTCTCATTTTCTTTCGTTTGTCCCTGCATATAGCAGGTCAACAGGGTAACCTCGAGAAGGCTGAAAGTCGGAGTTTAGTGCTAGAGGCTACTAGATGCGCATAATCACTCCATTACTTCCCCAGGTTATAATTAAATCTGTTGTAATTGTTTTTTAACTTGTCGGATATCTGTCATGATTAATTTTATAACCTCTCGGATATTTGACACAATTTGATTTTTTACTTGTCGGTTATCTGTCATGACAAAGTATAGTAAGTTGTTGGTTATCTGTCATGACAAAGGATAGTAAGTTGTCGGTTATCTGTCATGACAAAGTATAGTAAGTTGTCGGTTATCTGTCATGACAAAGTATAGTAAGTTGTCGGTTATCTGTCATGACAAAGTATAGTAAGTTGTCGGTTATCTGTCATGACAAAGGATAGTAAGTTGTCGGTTATCTGTCATGACAAAGTATAGTAAGTTGTCGGTTATCTGTCATGACAAAGTATAGTAAGTTGTCGGTTATCTGTCACGACAAAGTATAGTAAGTTGTCGGTTATCTGTCATGACAAAGGATAGTAAGTTGTCGGTTATCTGTCATGACAAAGTATAGTAAGTTGTCGGTTATCTGTCATGACAAAGTATAGTAAGTTGTCGGTTATCTGTCATGACAAAGTATAGTAAGTTGTCGGTTATCTGCCATGACAAAGTATAGTAAGTTGTCGGTTATCTGTCATGACAAAGTATAGTAAGTTATGATTTAATTAAATAATTTCTTAAAAATAGTTGATTGTCCAAATTGATGTCAAAATACAGTTCTAAAATAAGAGTATTGTTGAGGATTCGTGAAATAGAAAAGCCTTAATGCTTTATATCAGCGTTTAGATGTATTTATGATACATCCCTAATCAGGGATGATGATGCATGGAGTAATCTTCGTGGATTACAATAAGTAATTTTAATAAATAAAAGCGTTTCTTCGTTTAGTTTAATGAGTGCTGTGCTCGACCAGTTTCGGCTCCTCCCATCAATAGCCACTGAGCTTAAGCATTACGTGTCTTTACTTATATGCTCTCAAAGTAGGTGACGTCTAAACTTTATTTTTTGATAAATTATATTATTATTTTGCATATCTAACTCTTTTATTGCTTACTTCGAAGTTTTTTAATTGAATTATAAGTAGAAATAAAATATACTAATACAATTAAAAAGATGATATTATTAGTTTGTAATCGGAGAATAAACGACAAAAAGAACTAGTTATGAAAAATAGTAATAAAATGGAATTAAAAAACGACGAAGGTTAGACACCAGTTACTAAGGTCATATAAAGAATAGCACTTAGCTCAGTAGCTCTTGATACTGGTGAACTACCGTACTAAGGGGTATTTAAGTAATTACATTTAAAAGTAGTATAATTTTTTAATTATAATTAAAATAATAGTACATTGTAGGGTAAAAATCTAATTAAATGGTCTCCACATATAAAAATTTTAATGATATAAACAACGCGTTTCGAACACGTAGTGTTCTTCCTCAGGCATTAACTAAGGATGAGTGCCTCTGAATAAGACTGACTCAGTCTAGAGTCTAGACTCTAGTTAATGCCTGAGGAAGAACACTACGTGTTCGAAACGCGTTGTTTATATCATTAAAATTTTTATGTGTGGAGACCATTTCATTAGATTTTTACCCTACAATGAGTAAATACCACATAATAACTGATTGCACTACATTAGAATAATAGTTCATTTTGGTAACTACAATTTTACAAGTATTAACCACTGTGGTACTAAAATTATCCATTTAAATAAAAGACAATTCAAATTAAATTGGTAGAATAATAAAAACTGAACTAAAAAAATAAGATGTGATTTGTTAATTGAATTGAACTTAAATATATTTAACATATCTTAGATATTTGTTTTATATTATTAGCTTAGTTATATTTTTGTTATCATATAATTTTGGACTTGTATTTTGTCATTATTTAAATGTATTAATTTTATTATGCGTTTGACTGAAATGTATTTTGGTTTTTGAGCCGTAATGTTTATGCAGAAACATTGATATAAATGAGGATGCTTTTTTTTTGTTGACTAATCCTCAGCAATATTAACTTCTTGTATAAATTAATTGTGGTTGAAGAAATCATAATGAACTAAAAAAATGTATAAATTATTTATTCAAGAACTACCATTAATTATGCTATACTAGATCGCATACTATATTTCTGAGTTGGACAGAAAATAATATCTTTTCCAAAATATTAATTTTATTGCAAAGAAATTATATTAGCACTTTGAAATCTAGGACATAATTCCAGTAATTTGCAATGATCTTTGTTCAATGTTTTAATAACTTTCTGATGTCTACTTGAAAGAAAACCCTGTCGTATTCCACAATAAACAGAGAATGATGTTTGTTGTAGTGCTATAGAAAACAAAAAGGCTGTTGAATTTGATGACCGATATCATTTGCGTTCAGTATTGTTGAAAATTCTTTCGAAAACGGATCTACATGGTCCCTTGAAAGTAAATTTGTTCAAACAGTCAATCTTTTGTATCGTTAAACATTATTCAAATCATGGTAAACTTATTCTAGTTTGGAACTATGTTGTTATGAGTCATAGCTTTTCACAATGTGGGACAGATAACCCATAAGTACGTTTGTTTCTTTTATAGAAATTAAAAAGGCTATTTGAGCCGCTTATTTTGAAAGTGGCCTAATTCCATTTATGTTAAAATCGAGATATTTAAGGGTTTGCGTTTTACAAAATTTAAAAATATTGTCATTTTATTTATCAACTAATTTTTGTTATAAAAATTCTTAGTAATTTTAAATAAATTTTGTACAATTTGCTGCAAAAGGTAAAGATAACGTAAAAATGTAATTATTTAAATAGCTAGCTAAATTTTTTTGGAAAATGGAATTAGGCCACTTTCAAAATAAACGGCTCATTTAGTGTTGTGCAATAGACTTTTTTTAGTTTTTTTTTTATATTGTAATCCTTTTTGAAGAATACTGTTTATGTTTTTGACTGTATGTTTTATGGCTGAAATTGAGTAGACAGCGTCTACTATAGGAAAACAGCCTCCTGCAACTCTTGCTGTCTCTCACTGCCATAAAATTAATTAATTTAAATGTCTAACACTACCATTAGGACGAAACCACTAGCCATATCAAAGGTAACAGCTTAAACAGTATTGAGTGAAAAGGTTATGTTACGAGGGTCTTATCAAAAGTTACAGATCTGTATTGGCAGAGTCCAACTACCAGCAATACTGAAGAAATATACATTAAACTGTTTCGTTTACTCTAATTCATAAAACTAATAAGATATTTACTCTTTGTTCATGTTCCTCCTTTGCTATATATAAGGCTAAATTATCCAACAGCAAACAACGAGCAATAATCAATTTTCTTTTCTAAGATAGTAAAAACTATCAACACTCTCTACTGTAACAATGTTTTCCTCATAGTGGATCCCCTCTGTCGCATTTCAAGTGAATGGTGCTTAATTTATGAATTAAATTAACTTATTTTGTGTTAAATCTCCACTGTGAAAAAATTCTGACTCACATTGGAACCCCTGTCCGTATTATTAATCATGTTTAATTAAAGAATGAACTCAATAAAATTTTATTTTAAATTTTGATATGACCCTTGTTTTAATTATTATAAACAGTTATCTATAAACTTATCTGATTTTTGTTACATTATTTACTTTAATTTTAAAAAATTATTTAAGTATAATTGATATTGAAACAAAATTAATGGAATTTGTTTTGTGATTTGTTATATGTATTTTTTTAAATTCGTTAATGTTTTTATAGTTGTAGAATTTTCGTCATGGACTGATGTAAGATAAAATATGATTTATTTTCTCTTGAGTGGACCTATCTTCAGTAATTAAAAAAAGCTTTATTTTCTTAAAAACGCACTTGTTATGAATGAATCCGTTGCCACTTTTCTTTATTATTGTTTATATATTGATCTCAGTTTTTAAATATTCCTTCATTACTTTATTTTTGTTACAATATGATGTAGGACTCAAAAGTATTATCTAGTCACTTTTGTGTATTAATATTTTGAATTATAAAATAAACTTATTCTATTGGTTATAGTTATTGTAAGTTCAACCTTTTCGGAGTTCAGTGGATGTACTCCTGATGAGTTTTGTCTTAAGTTTCATCCTAACTATAGGATCCCTGATGGTTGTACAACTTGTGTTTTGTAGTAAGTGCAACAATTGCATTTGTAGTGACAACATTTTTGTTGCTTGTAAAGTTAATATGACTCTTACCCCTGCCTATAGCCTTTCTATGTCAATCTATCACTCTCCCTTCCTTCTTATACTACATGACATCTAAACAAATCATTAGAATTTAGAAGTTTAATTGAAGAATATTTCTTATCAGCAAAATGTTGTAGTTAAATTTCAAGACCTCCATGCTTAATTGAACGTATAATTCATTTCAGCGAGTAGTAAATCACTACTTTTCAAAACAGTTTTTTATTTCCAACTCTAAAAATCATGCATCATCTTGACACAGTATGGAAATTTGAAAAACAATTTCTACTCATGTTTTCATGTGTCACACTGCGTTTTGGAGCCGTAGACAGATAACGTTTATGCTGGTAGCCGTTGATGGTTTCCTTTAAATCTGTGAAAATGAAATAAAATGTTTCTGTAATTTGAAATACATTTGAAGAAAATTTTATTAAACTCGATAGGATATTAGAACCTACTGCTATTTGTTGAGCCATACCCAGCAATGGTACTCGTAGCAGTCAAAGAAACTAGAGTATGACTGAATTCACAAGTGGAGGCTGAACCATAATGTCATTTAAAAGTAAACAGTCATAGACATGTCATCGACACCTACTGTATCAACGAAATTAAACAACACTGAGAATAATAACCTTTGGGATGGACCAAAAGACCTTTGAGGCCCTTGGTCGTGTGGCTCGCCAATGATTTTATAGGTATTCAATTAGAAATCAAACTCACATCCCACCATCAAGACGTAAAGCCAATACTAAAGACATAGAATAAAAAGAATTACACATATTGTGAAATCAATTCTGCCAATCAACACCTTTGTTCACGTTAAAAATTGAAAAAGAAATAATAACAAAACAATTAAAATTGTATCATTATTACTGAAAAAGGTAACATTTTTATCTACTATAGAAATAAACTAAAATCAATAATTAATTTACTTGTGTAATAGGTAATAGTTTGTTTGGGTGCTAAATTAAATTGGCGAGAGGAAACTAAAGCGTCTCTTCTTGTAGTTAAGCCAGTTTATGGTTTAAGGTTATGATTTTCTTTACAATCTTAGATAGTTCAGGACTTATACCATCTTAAGAATCTCAGGTTGCTTAGATCTTACATACTAGCAGTAACTTCTGTTGTAAAGGTTAACAAAAATTAATTAGAAAGTTTTTAATTAATAATTAATTATATATTAGTTAATAATTAATTATATATGTTTTGACATTTTGCAATGTAGGGTTTGCGCAATAACTTTCAAGAATGGTAATTTATTAGAATTTACCTATCAAATATAATTCGAATATATACATTTTATCTATGGATTTCTGGTAACACGCTTGAATTAATAAAGTATTATTTTCAACCATTAACAGTAATTAATTTAAAATTAATTACTTCCGTCTCTCCTTTACTATTCATCACTTGGCCTACTTACGATCTTTAGAACTCGTATATTCCACTCCATCATTCACCATCTCTTTCTCTTCTATGCAACACTTTCCACTACACTACAATTCCTCTCAATAATGTGTAGAATCATGCCATCATACTCAGTTGTGATAAAATAGTTGACCATAAAGCTTATACCATGCTTTACTTACAATAAATTATTTTTAGAAAAGTGTATAAAAATTGGAAGAAAGATTGATTGGTATGACAGGAGATAATTTTTTTTAATTTATATACCTACTTACTGTGTTCAACCTATTTTATACGAATGAATTGGTAGATTATAAGTAGTATTTTTGGTTTTAACATATCTGAATTATTCAACAATAGAAACAGGGAATAGACGCAGCAACACGTAGTATTCGCATATTACGTACTAAGACGCAGTACTCGCCTTAGGAAAATAAAGAAAAACCTCCGCGTGAAAAAGGCTGTACAAAAAGCCACTATTTTTGATCACAAAGAGTTTTTCTTTAGCTGAAATCTGCTGTTGAGAAAGAGGAAAATTGTTCATCAACCTAAAGGAACACTATGTATCCTAAACGAGTTTTTTTTAAAATAATAAAACATATTTAGAACATTGTATTTATTTTTTAAGACAGAAATGCATCTCGGTGCCATATTTTTCTTCATGTAACATTCGATAAATATTTAAACTTTTCACAACTTCTTTTTCTTACATGTGAATTTCAAATTAGTTGTACTTTTATTATAATTTGTTAACATAATGGAACAGACACTTGTATGTTGCAATCACTTCCTACAATAATAATTATATCTTTCTTTTAAGCAGATTAACATATTACAAGATAATATAATTTGGACACAACATAATTTCTGAGTTTCCCATTTACTTCAATATTCTACTTGAAGTTTCCTTTCCAAGATCCCAGCTTCACAAATGATTTCCCAATTCATGTGATCCAAAGTCAAAGAAAGCAGTCACCTCACTTCTATGGTCGCTTCCTTCACGAATGCAAACCATGGAGGTAACCTTCTTCACCGACATACGGTTGAAGATCCACCCATTTTTATACCATTCCATACCAAACACTTTTTAAGTTTGATAAACACCCTTATTTTGTCCATATAAAAATTTTTTAAATTTAAGCATAACTTTTACGGGTGCTTCATCACTGTCCACCTGAGGTTTTCCTTTTTTTGCACTTAGTGATGCCACAGTGGTAGGTTTTAAAGAAGAAGGTATGAAAACTTTAATTTTTCCAGTTGTACCAAAACTTCCCTCAATTATCCCCTCTTCTCCAGTATCAAGTTTAATTTTCATATTTGTAAAAATATTAATATTTGTTTCCTTCTTGAAGATATTATGAACTATAACTTCATTTTCGTTCACCATCCTTAGTATTGTTCCAGTCTTACTTTTGTATTTAAATACTTTTAAACAGGATAAATCTTTTTCCATATAATCCTTATTTGGAAAACGATGGACTAAACGTCCGTGGAAAGCAATACGGCATGTTTTAGTATGAATATCTATATCTAATTTTGACGCAATAAACAAATTATCTTCCCATACAGTAACAGGCGATTCAAGTTCTAAAAGAGCTAAATATTTCTTCCCTTCAGGATATTCATCAACAGTAATTGAATCGCAGAATTCATATTCATGACTAAAATCGAACTGATTTGAATCGTTACTAGAAGAAAATAATGTTAATTTCCCTAAAACTGTTTCGTAACCAATACTGATGTGGTATTTAGTTTTTGAAGCAATTGCTAGTTTGTAATATCTGACTGGAGTAAGACAGACTATTGCAGCGTACAACAGTGAAGAAGCCCCAGGGCAGCAAGCAATTCCTCTTTCCAGCAAGTTTGAATCGAAGTGAGTCACACAAATGCCTATCCTGTCTCCTTGACAACTCTCTGACACGTCTCGGCGAAACATCTGCATTGTCTTTATTTTTCTCTTTATTTTCAAAGAAGGAATTTCTATATCCTAAAAAAAAATTGGTTAAAAAAACTGTAAAAAATATACAAATATTATTTATGTATAATAATTGCCGTATTTATTCGCACAAACTTCCAACAACTCACATAATTTTCTGTTTAAATTATGTGGGTTCCATTTAGTACAACAAAAATATTTTAACAAAATATGAAAATTATCACTGAAAACATGAAAATATCTTAAAAACTCTGGTGTTAACAGGCAATGAATAATGATTAACCATTATCTTTTGGTTTGTTTCTTAATATTATTTGTTGGTTTTACAATACATAGTTAAAATTTGTTCTGTCTCCGAAAGTAGATATTAAATACAATTTTAAAGTAATTTAATTGAATAAAAAATTGATAAATTAATAAGATAAAAAGAAATAAAATAGAAAATAAAACTGTAGAATACTACTTAACGGTTCAAGAGATTAAATTTTATATTTATAGAGAATCTTTTTTATTATTTATACCCATTGTTCTTCTTCAGATATTTGTATTACTTTTTTCATGCGCTTGGCTTTCATATCTCTTTTCTCCTGAAGACGGTTAAACCGAAAATTAGAGGCCGTAAGTGTGTGTCATCTACACGCCGGCTTACGGTAGAGGTTCAACGTTTATATTTACATTCGAATGAATTTGGGTCAACTTAGTATTTATTCATTGAATATGCCACATATATAATTTTTGATGCAATCAGAAGATGAAGAAACATACTAAGTGTTCTACACGCGCTGTTTTTTCATAACCCCGTTATGAATAAACACAACACAGCCCACTGATTGTACAACATTATACAAAACTTTGGTGGTACACAAAGCAGTAAATTAGTAACTTCTAATAAATATAAATACTGACATCATTTATCTTGAAGACTCCTTGAAGCATGGTGCCTGTCACTATGGTCCCTTTCCCTTTTATACTGAAACAGTGATCAACCGAGAGTATAGCTGGCCTGTCAGTACACCTTTCTGGTACTGGGCATATATCCATGAGAGTATTTATTAAGTCTTCAATACCTAAAACAAAAATACCGTTCAGTCAAATACAAAGTTCCCATAAAATTTCTGTACAGAACAGATAGATTTTGTAGTTGTGAACTGATTCCTCTGACTGCTGGAAATAGTGCACATGAAATCAGTAGGAATTTTCTAAAAACGGAGGGGAGTAATCAACACTTTTTTTTTTTAAAAAAAAAAGATAATGCAATTCCCTTTAACTGATAAACCTCATGAAACTCGACTCAAAAAATATGCTACATCTGAATCGATAAAATATTTTAGTACGGAAAGTTATAACTCTAATATGCAAAAAAATCATCTTACAGAACATTCACAATATGTCTTTTAGTATTACTAACAACCTCTGAGGTAATACCTATAATATTATTTTAACACGAATGTGTTAACTGTCACTATATGTATTACAGTTTTTTTCTACATTCTAATCCCTGAATTAACAAACCAACTTTTCATAGGATCCCTGTCATTCCTAAACAAGAAATCCAAATAGCAGTCTGAACTTAAACTTTATACATTGCATAAGGTGAATTACGGTCTCATTCGAACCTGAAATGTTGAAAAAGAAACATCTTTTCTGATTGATATTTCTACTCATAAACGGAAGACCAACTAACAGTTAAACAGTTTTCACACTACATTATGATTAAACTCCTTCATTCAGACATTTCTTGGACCACGACTTATAGGTGAGGGGTACCTGTGTTAAAGAAATGTTCCTAAACACATTTTCTTATACAGTGGTAGAGGAAGAGGTCTTTAACGACATCCAACTATCACAGGTTTGAAACTATCAATCCAAAACCAAACGGCGAGAGAGCTTATCAACGGGAGGTCTACCTATATATTTTTCTCATCTAACACCATCTATGTTGAATGATTTTCGGTGACGAAGGATAAATTTAACAAGGAGGCGGAGACTATAATCCTGACTTCATTCACTTATCGGCCAATGGATGGAGTATGCCCTGGTCATCTTTTTACTAGTATAAAATATGTCGCATCTAACTTCGGAGTCCGCGCGTTAAACTTGTAGTATTTAAAACTATTTAAAAAAATGCTTATGTCATGATATACTGGTGTGGTCGACATATAATGCTCAGAAGAACAAGGAAGTACTGTACCATGGCAGCGACAAGATACGGAATATTATAACTGTGTTAGTGGATATAACACAGCTCATCGCCTAGTTGAAACAAAAGTGTAACATTCCACCTGGGCAAGTGGGACAGTTAAAACACATTAATGTAGTTTTCAATAATCTTCCGTATTACTCCCTCAACATTATGAAGCATCCAACTCCTAAGCTGATTCACACGAAACAGAACTTCGGAAGATATCATTTGAAACAATTTGAGAGCTACATTTGATAAACTGACGTCCCCACATATACACAGATATCTACTCGAATTAAGGGACTGGACCTGGAACTAAACTAAAGGAAATACCATCAGCAAATTTGATGGGGGAAATTATTGCTATCACCGAAACCACTTTAAAAGTAATCTTCGGCCATCATCAAAAGATTGCCACGCTTACATGTGATTATCAAAGAGCTGTCAGTGTAGTAGTGGAACAGACCAAGTGACTAGCAGTAACACAGTCCTATTCTTCCTGACTCATAACAAAAAGCTCTTTACAGGAGATTTTTTTTTGAGAATTTGAGGAGTTGCCATCAGCTTAAACCAGGACTTTAATTAAGCTTATGTCTTTTTTGAGACGCTAAAGGTGAATAATTAAAAAAATAATCAACTCTTTCGAATGTCACCCAGGACCTCCATAGGGCATACTTGAGTTCTCAATTTGGCAAGCAACTTTAATATAACAACCTATGATAAATACAACCGACGCGACATTGATTTTTTTATAGTTTCATTTTATCAGCCAAGAAATGATAAGTATTTCCAAAACTATAGCAAACTAGATTATATAACACAATGTTGATAATGAGTGAAGTACCAGTGTTGATGGACTTCGAAGCAGGGCATGCAGTCACCGGGATGATTGGAGCACATTTGAACAAGGTACTCTCTAGAGTCGCAGACAGCTTCTTCGTCACCTAGAGACAAACTAAAACTCATTATTTACAGTGTTTACAGAGCACGTGGGGGGGGGGGATCACTAAAAGCATATTAGTAAATACATTTAATATGCTACAAGTCAAAACTTCAATAATACAAACTTAATAATAAATACAAGGTGTATTGCGAAAGAAAAATATTCATACAAAATTATGTTAGAAAGCTGATATGTATAGCACTACACAGTAAAGTCAGTAGACTAGAAAAGCCTATAATGAAAGAATTGAGTCTTCAGTACAGTTATATTCCCACCCAAAATGAACAAAATAGATCTGCAGTTTTCCAATAAGCTATTTATTTTAACCCTGTCCTCTTTAAAAAAAAATTATTCGATAGAGGTGCTGTTAAATGTGGCAACTGCATTAACAATAGATGAAAGATATACTAAGAATATATGTTATTTCTGAGAAACAGAATTGCACATTATTTGACGTTTCTGTCATTCAAATTATTCTTATCATGCCTAAGGGGTTTATAGTTTTAGGTTTAGGTACATGGTCACCGATATATAAACCCTGAAAACTGCTCTCTTTCTCACTCTCCCTAATACAGGACAGAGTACTGTCCTATTTTATAGTGATAATTTAATTAATCATTTATTTTAGCACCGTTTATTGAAAGAGGGGGGGAGGCAAAGAGGAGAAGGGGGTCTACATGAAATAATATTTTCAATCAGCTCCATATCTGGTAAGGAGTAGAGGAATAACTTGTCTCACAGCCTTCTTTAATAAATGCTCATCGATTTTCAGTAAACCAGGGCTGATGATCAAGGTTTCAAAATGATTTTTTAGAAGACAGGAATAAACAATGTTACGTTTAATGAACTAACATTTTGGCTTGTTCCCAATTCATAGAATGTTTAAATTACTAGCATGCAGAAATAAAGCATTTGATGTTTCCGTCCTTTTATAATATTATAAATAAGCTGTTTAATACATATTGCCAGCCCTTTACTTAAAACTTCAATCATTGCAATGAATAGAATACACATATCCTACACTACTAGAAATTCACACTCACAGTGAAAATTGATTTCTATTTCAATTGTTCACTGTGAAACTTGTTATATATATATATATGATTAAACCACAATAAGAATGGGAAAACAAGACTAAGATCTTTCAACCGTAACAAGCGGTCTTCGTCAGAGTCAAAAACCCAGCTAAGTTTTTGACTTAACTCAGTTGGACTCTGACGAAGACCGCTTGTTACGGTTGAAAGATCTTAGTCTTGTTTTCCCATTCTTATTGTGGTTTAATCATTGATTGTTGTTTCACGTGTTTATGTGAAATCTTTTCATCGTTATATATATATATATATATATATATACAAAGTTGAAGTTTCGAATTTTACCAATCGGATAAATATCAAATGAATTGTGAGCGCATAGCTTCATTCTATGTTATCTCCTAACAATCAATAAATCGTGCAGAGCTATTAAGTTTATATTAAACTAAATTAATCAGATACAGACATTAAATCATATCCCATCTTAATAACCTTAATATTTTAAACACTTTGGTTAATTTTTATTAAAAACGCAAGAAAATATATAAAACTATAAAGTGCATAAGAAAGGCAGTACTCATAAAGAGGTATAGATTAAAAGCATTAATTTACTTATTTATTTAAACAGGGAACTCCAAATAAAATATTAAAAGAAACAAGAAAAGTTGAAAGGGAAAAACCATATAATTTAAAAAATTGATAATTTGTTATATTTTCTTCATATTAAGGCTTGTCCCTAATCTTGCACTTACGTTAATTTCTATAATTGTAATTTTTGTCATGACTTTCTTCTTATTATTATTAGAACTCTTAAAACTGATGCTTACAGTACAAATAATGATAGCATAGTAGTATTTGAATTGTATAATATTCAACCAAGTTTTAATATCATAGTAACATAATTACTATTGACAATTTTGATAATTACAAATTACTACCACTTAAATGCATGTGATACTGCTGTGACACATGTAGAATATTTATAATTTAGACAAAACAAAAAAAGTACACACGTTTTAACTTTGACTGGTATCAAATTGACATAGTGAATTAAGTTCATTATGGAAGACTTAATAGAATTAAAAGATAATGAGTTGAAGCTAATCTAGGATTAAAAAGTTTTGAAAAATAAAAACAAACCTTTCTGATTTGACTCGCCCTCTCATTTTCTTGTAAGGTATCTACTTTATTAAGTGCAACAAGAAGTGGCTTGTTTATAATTTCAGCAACCACAAGACATTCAGCAGTTTGTGTCTGCACACCTTTGTTGACATCCACTACAAGGACAACCAAGTCCACGATCTGTACTCCTGTTAACAGTATTACAGTATTGTACGCTATCCAATCAACACTGGAGAATCTCCTTTATCATCATGCCAGTAAGCTCTTAGCCATATTATTCAGAACTATGATTTCATTCCATTAAAAGAAATATTGATAAAAAGACAGAACACTTTTAATTAACATTACAGAAATTACTGACATTAAATGATATAAAAATTAAGAATGAATACCTTAATTAACAATTCAATACTACAGATAACATTAATTGCTATAAAACAGGAACAGTGTGAATAAACATATCTTACCTCCGATGATTGTTTTAATAAGAGAAGCATGTCCTGGACAATCAACAAATGTAAACTGAAGTTTCTGGAATGAAGCATATCTTCCTCTAAACTTATCTGGCAGTTCTAAAATGATTGAACTAAAACCTAAATCTATAGTAATACCTCTTTCTTGGGATTGTGGGCTTTTGTCAAAGCAAGCAGTGCTCGATATATTACTTAATACTTTTGCTAACGATGTTTTCCCACTGTCAACATGTCCTAATAAACCTACATTTATATTGAGAGTATCCATTATCAATGTTTTTATCAGTAAAGACGAATAAATATCTGGAAGGTTGCACTGTTGTTATCATCTGACTTTCCTGTAATGCTATTGGATAGTTACGGCTGCTACAGCTGTTTTGGTTGGTTGCACAAAAAGGCTGGTCAATGTTATCCTTCTGTCTAGAACTGTACTGCTTAGTGCTAGCGGTTAACGTGGGTGTTTGCATTTGTTGTGTTTTGCCTCTGCAACCTGTTAACATTTTTACTTTAAAAGATTATTTTACTTAAAACAGTTTATTTGTGTGTAATCTATGCTTTCTATTCGTTATGAATGTTCTTTAAGGTAACAACGTAAAGCAAGTTTCGTTTTATTGAATTAAAAAAAATGTATCTTGTGCCAGGATCAAATGTGCACAGTTGGCATACCGCCGTAAGGACATAATTCGTGTTAAGAACCGTTCCTGAAGTACATCTTTTTCTTATTTTTTTTTAATAAAGTGGTAAGTTTGCATTATTCTCATTTCAAAATTACTCTAAATGTACATGTTTTGGTAGTTTTTACCATGATAGTTTTCTGGCAGGTCAATGTTTGACTAGCTCTGAGCTGGTGATGCAATCTTTCAATTATATAAAGTCTCTAGTATCAATATATTCCTACATACGACTGTTAAATGGCTTGACATGTTAGAAAAAATATAATTATAAATTAGAGAACAATGTAATATCATATTCTTAATTCCTTTTCTTCTTAATTAGGAATAATCAAGGTTTGTAGTAACTAAGGAGTGAACATTTCTTTCCAGTTAGGGGATTACGAGCAGTAGACATATAAGGGTAAAAATAGAATCATTAATTAGAATGAGATTTGTATTAGATAGTGTGATTTATTTCACACCTGGAGTGCATTGTCGTTACAAAGTATCTTACATATTGTTATATACTGTTATATATCCTGTATGTCGTAAATTGCCCAGATTTGTACAAATATGGTTTTGAAACTTGCAGATGTTTTTCAAATATTGAAATTTGTCATATTAAAAGTTATTTTATTGTAAAACTGTTTTCAATACTTTCATTAATTTTTTCCAGTTTTTTGGTAGTTATTATAATCGTTTTACTAGTTTGTGTTTGGTTTGTTATATGAAGGATTTTTTTTACGTTCTTACAACCAAAAGAATTAATTAAAATATGATTAGTTATTTAGAACTATACTAAAGAAATTAACAGATTTTTAAAAATTGTTAGTTTTATTCAATTAGAAATATATATAGAATTTTCATTTGTCTGGAAGGAGGAATGTATTGTCGAATAATTGTTAACACTTAGTTTTTGGATGCCGGTAATAAAGCCTCTGAACTAATTTTTAAAAATTGGTTTGATAGTGTGATTATCCGGTTTGTTATTTATTGACTGAATCAGTTCTTTCTTCAACTAGAAATTTATATTGAGTTATTGTCTGTCTTGAAGAAGGAATGTGTTCTCGAATAATTGTTAATACTCAGTTTTTGGATACCGGTAACAAAGCCTCTGAACTTTTCCAATTTTTCTTTTATTGTTTTAGTTTTCTATTATACCATTTTTCCTGTTTTTATCGTTCAGTTAGTATGCAAGTTATCCCAAAATTAACAGTTCAGTTTTTTTACTTTACTCATCAGGTTTCACTTAGATTAGTTGAACCGCAACAAGAGGCGCTTGGAAGATTCTTCTGCCATTCAGACAGTTATCTCTATTCCCAATCAATAAATGGAAAAACTACTAGTTGTCAGTTGTATATATTACCTTTTAGTCTGAGCTCTTAGTTTTTTTTCTTAAATGTTTACTGTATTTTAGCTACAGTACTTTAGCTCATAAATTTTTGCTCACTAAGGTGACAACAAAGAAGGAGGAACCACTGCTTTTCACGCAGTGACTTGAAATCTTAGGTGACCCCGAGACAACCATGTTTACCAAATCTTGGGAAGACGAGTCGGAACGGAGCCAACCCCAAATTCATGGGACCGTCCTCGTCTTCGTGGTATTGAGTAATATTGTGTTATGGTAATGTGTTTTAGTGCGATTACTCGAATCCATAAGGCCACTTACTGGGCTACCTTGGGAAGTCTTTCCCACTGTATAATTTAGAATGAAGTGTACGGGAAGTCATACTGAAAAACATTTCTCTCGCAGTTTCTTGTTTATTATGGTCATAATGTGATTTTGATATTAATAAAATCGAAACAAAAGATATTTATAAAAATATATCGGTGGGTTTGTAAAATTACTTCTACGAGCTATTGGTTGAAAACATGTAATTTTCGCTATCGATTTTGGTAGGTTTGGATATCCTACGTAGGCTAACGGATCCCGTTACTCTGTGGGCAGGATCTGGGCTTTTTATGTAGTAGGACTACATTCCTTCTTCCAGACAGATGAAAACTATGTACATTTCTAATTGAATAAATAACTGCTTACAACTAACAACACACCTGAAAATCACAATATACTTGAATAATTGTTGAATACGCCACGTATTGCTTTTAGCTATCATTTCTTGGTTTTGTACTCCTTGACGAGCGCCAATGTGATTTGTAGTAGTTGATATTGTAATTAAAAGTTTAGACAATCAAGTTCAGCTTGAGGAAAGTAGCAAGAAACAACTGGAGCGAAGTAATATTCCTCAGAACATCCATGCAATCTGTGACTGAAGTAGTTGCCAAGCAAATCGTTTACGATGTCTTCTGCCGTCTTTCAGAATGCAGTACTTTCAGTTAGACCATCATCAGACGTATAAGGGAGGAGGAAATAATTTGCAATATGTTAGTGCCTGTTTTCTGTTATCCCTTTTTTTTTTTTTGAGTATTTGTTTGAATCGCTTAAGAGATGGTCAATAGAATCATGGATACTGAATCCACAAATTAAAAGGATTTTAGTTTGTGCGACTACAATGTTTCATCGTACTGACTTCCTCGGGAGCCATAACTGTTGTCGCCTCCAGTTGATTAAATAATGGATCTGTAATTAGTGCTTGACTTGATGAAGAGTCAGGATGACTAGTCATACATCTTTCGGAGGTGTGTCAACTTCAAAGTCTTTTTGATTATCCCATATCGAGAGTTTTATATCTTCGTACAGTCAGTGACACTAGTATTTAGTCATTATTGGAAATTATAGAACATAGTGCGCGGAATGCCTTGTTTAACAATAAATCAACTTAATTGGGAGACATTTCCTAATGAATTTTTGTTTTGATTTACTCTTGCTTGTTAGAGCAGGGATCTTGAATTGTAAGCTTACATCTTTCATGCTTGTTCTCTCTGAGGGCCCACTGAATGCAAGAGTCACCTCTGGTTTGAGTTTTAAATCTTCGTTATTAGTGGTAAACAAATTTCCAGAGCTTTATAACTTCCGTTGACATTTAGTTTAATTTATTATCTAACTCAATAGTTTCGTGGAGATAAAATGCTTTAAATTATTACTTTAATTCATTTGATCCATATCGGTAACTTATCCCCTAGTGTTATTGGTGCTTCACCTTTATCAGATAAAACTACGGAAGCATATGACAAATAACGTCTCAAGTTCCTAAGGTGGTGTGAGTCATTCCCTTACTCCGCAGTGAATCAGTCTACGTGGTATTGATTTTTCTTCCTATGTGACAAGTATTATTGATGACACCGCTCTTGTACCACCTGAGCAAATAGGAGAAGCCTTATTCTATTTTAATTTAAGTAAAATGTAATCATATGATTAAAAAATTATTTCTAGTTTTTACAGATCACTCGAAAACAATTCCATGAATCCGTTTGCACTAGTGACTATTGGTAACTAATTTCCTATATGGTAATTATCCTACAATGATAATTTTTATACTACTTCTGTGTTTGGCGACAGCTAATGCTCTCAGTGGAGTTTTCTCCTCTGGAAGTTAGTCTAACTAACTACTAGTACTGGCATTATATATTGAAAGAAATCGCAATCTCAGCATTGGCTTAGCAACCTGGGGAGATCGTATGTGCCCCCCTCCCTTATCCTTCGGAATATTTATTTTCACGGAATTACAATCAAGGATCTAATTTTAGACTGCCTTAATTAGACCCAGACTATCATCTTTTTGCAATACTCGTATACATATATATAGTCATCAAAGAAAACCAAACATTTTTTCAAAACAATAACGTATAATTCAAATCATAAAAAAAATGTTAAAGTAAATTAACTACCTGCGCAAACAAATATAATAAACTATCAACCACTTTAAAAAAAATAGTTTTGAATAATTTAAAATACATTTATTTTTAATTTGCAAACATTACTGTTGAAAATATCCGTTTAAAAACAATATTACACAAACAAATCATAAAAACATTTATGACCTTAAAAACTCATTTTGGTATAAAAATTCAGTTTTTTTTGTTAGCTTTTAATGGTTTTAATTTTTTTTTCTATTTGTTAGACCCTCAAAATGCAGCCCTCTGGCACGTGCCGCCCGGGGTGGTCGCCGTATCCCCTCCTCTTACTACGCCCTGAACCTTAGATAGAATTTAAACGTTCTCATGACTAAAAGTTTTAATTAATACAATGAAGAGAATGTGAAAACGATAGTTAATATGTAGTACAGTTTTTAACGTCGGAATAAAGAACAAGATGCCAAGTTTTAGTAACATTAGAAATTAATTTAAAATGGAATAATATCACTTAGAAACATTGTGTAACCAACGAATCATCATTGTACTCCAATCGTGCAACATTCATTTTGAAAGATTGTTTCTAGAAAAAATACAACCTTAAGAAACAAATCGAACATACACCACTCAATGCTGCGGATTTTTTTCTGACTAATCCCCCATGTAATAAATGTAACAACAGTTGCAAAGCAATGGGACTGTATTGTCCATTAGTACTTCTTGTGACAGCGACAGGGGGAACTTTCCAAAGTTAGTCCTAGAAGGTCTTTTGATGCCAACGAGGGAGTTCACCCAGACTATACCTGACTCCTGAAACCATATTTTCAAATATGTAATAAGCCAAACATAAAGGTTTTTCCTAACTTTATGTTATGTTATAACAAACATAAATTTTCCTTTACTGAAGTTTCTGAAAAGATGATCTTTAATGATCTTCAGAGTTCACACAGATCCAGGATTCAACTTTACTTCATTTTTATGGATAGCATACACAAGTTGTACTTTGTCCCACTTAAGAAATATGAGAATAATGACTAAGATTGAACTCTGAAATTTTTAGTACCAACTGTGATCACTGTCGTATTAATCTATATAAATAAAAGAAAGGTTTTGTCTGTACATTGCTTAGAACTGACTCATTTCAAGTTTTCATTACGTTTCATACATTTGAGAAACCGAATCCATCGTCAGAAAAATTTCTGTCTGTCGGTTTGTCCCCAAAATAGCAATTCTCACGCCTACAAATGAGCAGGCAATAAACAAGTTCATGCACTATATTAAGCTGAGGAAAGATCTTAGAAGTCAGTAAACAGAGCAATTAAGGATGAGGAAGAAGTTCATTATCCAATTGAATTCAAGTCAAGACTCTGTGACTGCTCCTAGACTGCCAGCTCATAACTTAAAACTTAAAGTAGGGACACCAATCATACTGTTACGAAACTTGAGTATCCCAAAAATGTGCAACAGGACACGATTCCGAATTCGCACTTTACACGGATGCGTTATTACATGTTATCAGAGGCTGATATGGTATATGGCTAGGTTTGGTACTGGGGAGTCAGTGTTTATACCACGCCAGTGATATCTAGCTACTGTCCCTTTCAACTCAAATAGTTGCAATTCCCCGTCAGCGTCTGTTTCGCAATGTCGTAAATAAGTCACAAGGCCAAACTCTTATCTCAGCAGAAATTGAACTAAGTTAGACCAATTTTTTCTCACATTGTCAACTGTATGTTGCTTACTCAAGAGTCAATGGGTTCCAACTCTCGGTTGTTTCATGCACCTGAAGGACAGACAGCTAATGTGGTATATACAGAGGCAATTACTTAACACTTCTAATAAATATATTCGTTCTACTCTATAATTTTTCTAATAATTTTTTGAAACACCACGTATCATCTCTGAATTTTTGTAAAATACCCATCAAAGATAGACACTTCTGCCAGTCTTCACTAAATCTCCAACTAATGAAGAAAAATGACAATTAAAAGAGAAAATAATTCTGTTTCTATTAAAAATTCATGATGAAAGAACTGTTTTCTTTGGCTTAATGTTCTTATTCTATATTATCATTGTCAAAATGTCAACTTCTATTCGATCGGAAGTTTAGGTTAATCGTCAGCAACTTGAAACCAGAACCCCTTGTTTAGAATAGACAACGAGACGAAAAAAGAATGAAAGTGAAATATGGGCCTGCGAATTCTGACCACTTCAGTGCGATGAGGGTGCTACATTCAGCTGTGCGAACGTAATTAACGAATAATCCCTTATTCATGAGATACTGTTGGCGTGCCCAATTTAATTGCATTGCAATTATTCTTTCACATTAAGTCAGTAAATTGCAATTTAAAAGTGATTCATAGCATTTAATGGCGGTTACTTTAAATTTCTAAGCAGATAGTTAATATTAATTCATATTATTCTCTAAATCATGTAACTTAATTTTTTAATGGTTTCTTTTTTAACTAAATTATATTTTCGTCGTTGATTTTCATTTTTATGTTGATCAGATTTTGTTATATAATTTTTTGCGGTATAAATGTTGTGAATGTGAATTGGGTCACTTACACTGGAGAGATGATACGTAAAGATTACAGGTGACTGTTAATTTTTTGTGCGTAGTTAAAAAAGATATAGTTAGCTAGGCTTGAACCTAAGAAGTTGAATTCAGTGTTAGCCTCGGCATATGGTCAACTGATCATCTGGTGATGATTCCAGAAGGTTCATTCCATTGTTGTTTTACCAACGAAATCAAACTTTCTTGAATAATCCAAATAGCTGGCGCTCTTATATGATAGAATCTTGCTCCAAATGATTTGGTACTTTTTTTTAGTGTGAATTCTTTAGTTGTTCAATCAATCACTGTGTGGTATTTACTCCTTATAAATTATTGAAGTTTAATCTCCACATGAAGTGGTTTACTAGCAAAACCAAAACAATTCATGTCGTCATGTCGAACCCGTTGTGTTCTTCTTCAGGTTCATCTACGTATTGTTATTCGATTCCAGTACTTCCTTCTTATTATAATGTAAACTTGAAGAAGAGCACTATGTGTCGAAACGCGTTGATTCTGGTTTTTGAAAATAAAAAAGATTTATGTGGGATACGTGTTCAATACTGCTAGTAAATAAGTATGTTAGTTCTTTGTTGTCTTTATTTGTTATGGTTATTGAATCTTTCGAAGTTTCATTTCTGCTAATTTTTTTTTTGAAAAAGTAAGGTGGAGGTCACATTTGTCTCAAAACTGATTTCTCAAGAGAATATTGCAGCAACCATTCTCTTGCATTTTCTAAGCATGTACGTTTACGGTTATAAAAGCAAAGTGGTATGCCTAGAAGTCTAGGGTACACATACCCTAGGTCAACAAAGGTTATGAAAAACACCTAATGTCTGAAATGCATAATCAGGTGCAACGCTTTGTCACTGAGACAAGTGACCTTACCGACTAAGCTGCCGAGACAGCGAACGTGTTATTTCTGAATAGTTTTAGTTTAAAGTCCAAATTATTTATCCAATGCTGCCAAGGTATAGAACTAAACACTTACGTAGGCTACATCTCACGATTCCTGATTAGCTAAATGCTGCCTTTAATTGATAGCTAAATAATGTAGGTACTGTGTGAATTATTTAAAGAATTCGTCTTTAACCATTCAGGAATACAGCAATTTTCTTTTTTGAATTCTTCCGATTTTGTTTAAACCAATATTTCGAGTACGCTCTCTGCTTTTCGGTTTTAGTCGGTTGACTAAAATTGATTGATAAAAGTCTTTGGTACGATAAGTTCATTACGACAGTAAACAGTCTCGAGTGGCTTCCACTCCACTTCACTATGTGTTCACTGATTACCGAACTTGTAAATATTTCATGAATTGAGAAATGAGGCCTGCTTTTGAATTCCTATAAATATTTTATCAGTGATAAGACCCTATCACTGTCAATTTTTCTTCGATTCCAATCCTATACAAATATCCAGTGTCTTCATACATTCTAATTTCTCTTCATTTAGTCATTTTGTGTGATGTATTTTGCAATTGGTATTAGCTATGGACTGAAATTGCAACATTATATGGGCTTCGCTCCATTTTTATAGTAAGATGCAGAATAAAACAGATATGTTGTAGTTTTCGCTAGCCTTGTTCTGTGCAAGCGCTCAGTAGAGGTCGAGACAAGAGAGCCTTTTAGATGTTAGTGCCCTCTGTGGAGTAGATAGTGTAATCCAGAAGGAATCGTTTTATTTGTCAATCTCACCTTGAATTCTGAACTTGCTGTACCGATTGCCGGTGCCTTTCTATCTTGTCTTTCCGTACCATTCTTATTAATCCTCTCATCACCAGATTTTACCAAATTAATTTATTTGTGTTTATAAGGATTTTAGTTTACTTCCATTTTGGAGAGGAAGGAGGGGGGATTGGATGACACCAAAAAAGAGTGTTTTTTTTTTATATTTTTATTTAATATATATTAACATATCTGATTATTTTTTTGTGCGTTTTAAATTCAGATGTAAATTTTATTTGATATATTTTATTTCAATAATTGTTTATAAACGGCCTGATTTTTATTTAGAAAGAAGATCAACTGTGACTGGTTTAGGTAGTATAAGCTGTAGGTAGTCCGTCGACTTTGCTTTGTGTGCAAAGTATACTAACTTCACTCTATCAGGAGTACTCGGCGTACAAGTAGGAGTACCCTTTATACAAAGGGTATAAGTATGCTGCATGACGTTCTTAGGAACCGGGTCTTTCAGGACTTTAAGCTATAAAAGAAATATTAACAAAGTTTCTTTGTAAATGTTGCTTTTTAACTGTTGGAATGGATTTATTTGTTTGGAATTTGTAATGTAATTATATTTTTAATTTTGTTTTACGAATATTGTGTTCCAACATATATTTCTTAACGAATAAAACTAAAGATATTGAATGCAAAACTGAAAATATTAATCTAGGGTAAACTGTTAGATATGTGTTCTTACTATCACAAAAAATGGGGATAAACAATAATTCATATTGATGATGATTTTAATCCCTTTAAAGTTGTTAAGAGTTAAACTCATCGAATGTAGTTACTAAGGGCATCAGGAATTGTAATTGTAATTGTAATTGTAATAAGTGCATTCTATATATATATTAATATATAGAATGCACTTTGAAAAATTATATTTTTGATTATCTATATAAATTAAAGAAAGGTTTTGTCTGTACATTGCTTAGAACTGACTCATTTCAAGTTTTCTTTACGTTTTGTACATTAGAGAAACCGCATCCATCCTTACAAAAATTTCTGTCTGTCGATTTGTCAGTTTGTCGGTTTTTCCCCAAAATTTTGTCACAATTACACTCAACCACCATAAGACGTAGTGAACTGAAACTTTGACACTAAATTTGTGTTTGTCTAACTTGAAATCTAAGCTTTAAATGGATTGAAAATTCAACGTAGAAGCGAAGCTATGGACTTTTAAACTGTCTTTGGATAACTTCACAGATATGTTTATTTTGAAAATATATAGGTGTAGCAAAGTAGATATTGTTAGTTGATTTCAATATCACTTGCATTTAAGCTCCCAGCAAGAGATGATTGACCAGGTGTTTCCCGAAGTTCAAGATCTGTTATCTATTCAGAATAACTATTATTAGTTATTCTAATATTAGTTAATAAATATTAGAGTAGAGATCTTTCACGAGTTCCTGACATCGTACAGGCTCGGCACAGACCCTCCTCCCTCGAGGGACGTTTTCACATCTGCTGCATGAAAAACATAATATTCGACCATGATTCTAAACTCAAATTTTCATTACTAATGGCAACTATGCTACTGTTAGACTGCACTAGACCATCAAATTAAATGAAAATAAAACGTCTAAGTTATTTTTTAAACATTCTTAATAATTTTTGATCAATGGTTAGAACTTTTTTTTACGTCATTACTGTTTACTTGACCCAGCGCGTTCGATCTCCTCAATATCTTTGCAGCCGTTTCAGGGCTGGTGTCATAGAGTTATTGTATGAAAGCTGGACATTTGCCAATAGAACCCATTGTCATAAGCTGTGCAGTGTCACAACAGCCTGGGGGCTGGGCTACGTCTATTCGATACAAACGGTTATATTGCAACGGACTCATCTATTCACTCCGTGAATCATTGCCTTCAGTGTTTGAAGCCCTAAAACAATTATAACGCCTCTAATGAGACCTTTATACCTTTAGGGCAATTGAACATGAAGTATGGAATACTAATTTATAACTTCTCCATGGACAAACCTGCAGCCCTTCATTACCAATGGCATGAACATGAACAAAAATAAAGGGACAAGTTTTTTCCAATCGCTATAAAACTTTTTAAATAATTTCCTCCGGATGAATGAAAAGTAAATCATAGGTTTTCTTTTGTAAAATATTTGTTCACAGCGATTTCTTATAGTGGACATACGTATTTTCGTATATATATATACATATATATATATATTTCCGGTGTCTCATTGACATAGATGGTTACTACGTAGGTAAGACTTGCAAAGCATTATTAAGTTTGGGGACATGTAACCTCGTTTCGCTCCACGTTTTCAGTCGGCGTAATATTTATTTTAATAAATTAATACACTTTACAGGCATAGTAACTATTGTTCAATCAGTATTATAATTTTTTCAAAATTTTGACAAATGTGACAGTGTTAGATGTTTCTGATTAAAAATAATTCTTAAGGGAAAGAAAATGAGAAATTTCAACCCTTTTTCTTCGGAACTGAGTAAAAAAAAAAAATCTGAATTCAGATGTAATACCTTTCCAATAAGTTTATATTGCCCAATAACTACAGTTCCTCCCTGTTATGACCAATAATTGTCTCTGCTTCAAATCCAGCATGATCTGTTCATTGGTTTGGTGTGTGGAGTGTTCTGTAAATATTTGTGTTGACCTCAAACACGTCATCACAGAATTATAAGAACTGCATTCTGAGGACATCGGGAAATGAAAACCTACAAAGTCACGCAATGAATTTCTTCCTTGGCCACATACTGTATGTACATTAGTTTGCTGCATAATAATTTAGATTGAGGTATGTTTATAGAAATGTCAAAATATGCGTTATGTTTAGTGTGAAATTATTCTACATTTTGGGAAGTAATACAGCAAGTATAGTTTCATTTAATATCGTAGTTGAAAATAGACCTGGTCTGTTTTAGAGAATATCTATGAGATCGTTTTTTGACGAAGGTGGGAAGGCAAGGCCCTGCTTTACGCAACTTATCGCCAACGTTATCGCCATTGCGAAGTAAGGGCAATTCTCCTATATCTTGGTCTATTAGGTTTAGAAAGTACAGTGCTATACGAAACTGAATACCAATGCAAAATACGAAAATCCTATTTTGGCATGATTATTTTGTTTCCTAATGGCAGACATACATAGATATGCAAGTAGCTTATTAGAGGCTCTTGAGTGGAGAGGCTAATTTTAAGTCGTAGCAGTTTGCACTCAGCGTTAACACTGTTATCAGTTTAACGCACAGTTATCACTTTTGTCAAAGCTAAAAAAAGAACATTATCATGATTTGTAGTTTTATCTTTCATTCAAAAAATGTTGGTTTCCTTCTCGTACAATCTTCATTCATTTTTTATACTATCTTTATTTATGCCTTTTTATTGTTAAGATAATTATAGAAGACCCAAAAATAAAAGCAAATCAAAATACTTCTTTTACTTATTATTACAGGACGTTTACTCTATGGTCGTGTTCAAATACACATTGATCTCTCATAGTTAAACATTATCTGGTCTCCCGTACACTCAGTATTTCAAATATTCTGCTAATCCTATGTTCTGCTTACTCAAGAGAGTCTACTTTTCCGGTATGTATGTTTCTAGTTTCGCGTATATAACAGTACGTGATTATAATATCCCCAATCTCTACCATAGTGAAGATACTTGAATTTTGTTACTGTTTTCATAAAAGTTGGATCGGAATAGTTATATTTCTAGTGGTTAAAAAATTAATTTGTTACAAAAAATGTTTACCATTTTCATTACGGCTCTGGAAGAGAGCTGTGTTGGAGTTTCGTGTTGCTTGTGAAAGTTTCTGCAGATTTCTTATGTCTAAGAGCCAAACCGTGTTGTAGGAGGATTACCTGTAAAGTCTTCCGGACAGGTGTCTTTGTTAACTTTAAAAGTGATATTCAATGTTCTTCTCTTTCATTATTCACTTTCTTTAGTTCCCATTTTGTGAAAATACTCGACAGTTAGAAACAGTAAAACAATATAGTGATTCTCTATTTCAGCGATGGGAAAATACGGCTCTTCTGGTAGACATGTAGTTAAATCCTTCTTCTCTATTTCCAAACTTTTTCGAATTTCTTAAAGAACACATTCAAGGAAATGACTGGGAATTGAAATTATTTGAGATAAAAGAGTGTCAGTCACTGCAAATGAGTCAGATATGGATTATACAAATTTTGGAAAAATGCACCTAAAAATGTGTGAGCTTTCTGTTGTGATGAATCTTTATACTCGAAAATAAAAATTAATATTTCACCAATAAGATATTTACTCATTTTGGGGAAAATAAAAGTCTTGGCCTACAAATATCTTATAAAAACAGCACATTTGGAACACTTTGTGTTCACCTTCAGTTTACTCTGTCTGCCTTCAATCCATTACAACTTATGCAACCTGAAGATATGAACACAGAGTGTTCGAAAAGAGCCCTTTATACAGCAGTTTTATGCAAAGTTGATATACACTAGATTTACTGGTCGTAAATCAAATCAAGTAACCAAACATCTCTGTTAAGGTCTTCATGGAACTTCATATTTTTTTATTTCTTTTAATTAAATTTTAGGTATATTATTTACGTTTTGTAATAATCTTGTATTACTTATTTTAATTTTCGCTAGAAATTGTTGTGACTGTTTGCAGTTCACAATGAACTTCTTTTCTTGATGAACTTCGCAGTTTACCAATCAGTTTGTTGCAAACAGCTTGAACTAAATGGTTTTCAAAGATTTGGTGAAATGTTTTCATTAACTGTTATGAATACTTATACTTTGACTTGTTTTATTATTGGTCATGTTATTAGATATAAGTAACATTTTGAAATAACATCTTGTTTTTTCTTTACTTTAATTGTGTTAATTAATTTGTATTAATGAATTATAAATTATAAATTTGATTATAGAATTATAAATTTTATAATTTTATAAATTATAAATTTTATCTTCGATTTGGCAAACTTTGACCGTTTTTCACATTTTGAAGTCTTTTCAGTTGATTTTTGATACTCCATCAGTTGATATTTTTTTGGTTGTGTGGCAAGTCATCGCGGTTTGGGCTCTCACGAGACTTGTTCGGCAGATTAGTAGTACCGATGAGTAGCTCCACAGGGTTTGCTGTACAGGTTCTTATCCCCAGGAAAGGCAGCCCGTGCCTCCGGCATTGAAATCGGACTGCTGAGAGCGAGTGCAGTGTTGCCTGCCTGGTGTCTCCAATGCGCACCGAAGCGCTCGCTGGAAGGCAGGTTGGCAGAACGGTTAGCTAGCGGTCCACGTCCGGCCTCTGCGCCTTACCATTCGCATTGTCTGATCAATCCCCTCCTGACTGCATTTCTAATGCCTCAGTATTGTCACACCCGTCCCTCAAGATTAGTTCTGCTCCTTAGGTTGTCCTTATCTATGTGTAATGATTGTTACATGTTGAAGGTGGTGCCCTCATCGCAGGTATCGGCATTTCATTTTTCGTATAGTCCATGAGTTATTTCACTTCCCGCTTAGACAGTGTCAACTAGTTAACTCTGCTATGGTATAATAATGATATGTAATTGTCAAAATTTCGAAATTGATATTGTCCATGATTAGCATTAATGACGTACTAGTATTAATTATTAATGAAATGAGCACATTCTCTGCTCTTTTAAAAGTTACTACATCCTGTTAGTTAGCTCTTTTCTGCCTTTTATATTCCTCTTTTGTTTTTTAGGTCGCTTTCAATTAAATTGAATTATTTTTGATCTATTGATTGACTCTTTCCATAAATACCTTTTCAAGGAGTTATACATTTCAATATTTACCCTATATATAAAACTGTTTTCTAGAACTGTGGAATAAATACACTGAACAGGTATTATTATTTTGATTTCAAAACCACAATATTTGGATTCATTTATTTCTGTGTATTGTAATATTCTTATGAATCATTTTTTACTGTTGTCGCATTCTATATATATCCGTATATATTAAAACATCCGTATTTAAAAAATATTCAAACCACAATAAGGTTAACCACTTATTGTGTTTTGAACATTGATTGTTGTCTCACGTGTTTATCGTGAAATCTTGTTATATCCGTATATATGCCGAATTTTTTACTTTCCTTAAAACAAAGCATAGCAGTGCTAATAGAGTATCGTCATATGTTTTAAAAATGACAGTAAAACCCGTTGGTGATATGTAATGTTCAGGCGATGTGGGCCTGCTTCTAAAGGCCTAGGGGCATGAGACTGATGTGTCTCAACTATAGGGCATGATGTACCCCTATGACTTCTTACAGTCGACTTATTTGAAAATGGTACTGAAGGTACTGCTCTTTGACTTGTGATGGCTGGCCAATAATATCCTTTCTGTCAGATATTTATCCACCATTGCTTTAAAGTTTTTAGAAAATACCGCGTCAGAAGAAGAGATTCACATGTAAACGAATGAAATTTGAAACCACTAAGAAGAACCAAATTTAAAATGCTATATTTGTTTGTGGGAATGAATATTTTTGTTGTTGCAATTGTGACGGTGGTATTACAGAACTTGATTACAGTATTGTGTCCCAAAATATACCTTGAAGTAAAACGTAACTGGGTGACTCCTTAAAAGTTGAAGATAGTTTCTTATTAAAATGGCTGTTTGCTGAAAAGCTTGCAGCGTTGGTTTAGCCCTAATATATTTCTGTCCCCAGCAAGAACACTGTTATCACTCCTCTACCAAGAGGCACGTGGGCACGTAGACACTTATTCACTCCTGAATCATCTTTTAAATCCCCATTGTTATCTGTACATTAATATTCAATACAGAGCTCTTTTCGATTTTTCTTTGGTCTATGCATTTGAATCTAAGCATCATAGAGTATTGTTTGCTATCTTTAATATTTAAAGTCACATATTAATAAACGTTAATAAATGGACAAATAATGATATGATAATTACTTTTTATTACATTGACGCACTGTTTAATTTACAAAACTTTATAGTAGGGAACATAATTTTAGTTCTCAACAAACTAATTTAATTAGCTACATACTTAAGTTATCTGAATGATATTCAGGATACAAATTTAAATGATTTATATAAAGTTAAAATTCACTATTCTGCATTAAACATACGTCATATCTATAAATAGTCAACGCTACTTATTTAAACGAACGTTTCACTTTTAACCCCACTTGTGTGAACAGAACGAACGTGGGTGACTGTTAGGTATCTAATTCGTCGTTTATTGAGTTGATTCTTATGGTTATTAAATTTCTAGAACCCGCCAAATACTATTGTCCATTCAGTGTTGTCCAATAGATGATCAGAGCTTCACAGTTATTCAACCTTGTGCCTAATTCTTCTTTACTCATCAATATCAAACCTTCTTCGCTTCCACATGTGTTTTGCGAAGGAAGAGCATCCATCATATGTAACTGTGGCTGATGTAGAAATCGTAAATTTCCAGTAAGCTGCAGTCTGATGATTCAAGATATTAAGATGTAGTTCCCAATAGGGCTACACTAGGGGGCCTCAGTGGTTTGTTCCATAAGGTCTAACACGAGGATGTGGGTTCTAATCCTCTAAGGCTTTAGTTAATGTGATACCTGACGGCGTTGTAATAACTGTAGTCTTTTATAAGCTTAAAAGTTTCGTTGTAGGTGAGCTGCAAAAAATCACTCATGTTGGTTTGTAATTTCTGTGTATATTCATATTTTTTTTTGTTAATTAAGGCAAATTATAATACCAATACACATTTTATTTAGAAATTAAATATTGTTTTGTTACACAATATATATGAAGAATAGATTAGTCGAAAGATTTAAATGCCTAGGATATTTCATTTCATTGTGACGAAGGAGATAAAGGAAAGTAGCTCTTAGACGCTTGTCGTGTGTCGGGGAAAGGTCAAAGAAGAGGAATTTTGTAAGCCGATGATAAATCGACTGCAGTTCCCGTAAGTGGATAATTCATGCCATTTTTATGATGTGAACAATCAGCCATTTTTGCTTTTAATTATTTAAATATCTGAAAGGAAGAATATTTGCAAGAAAATGAAACCCTTGTCATTCAAGTTGGATGCAATCCAATCATTTCCATAGTACGAACGGACACACAGACAGACAAGAGTCTTGATTTTTTATATTTATAACACAAGTTGTACAACTTATTTATCGTTGCAAGTTCCCAGAGTCATTTATTTACCTTTATATATATTTAGAACTATAGAATAGGTTTTGTTCTTGAAAAATTTGAAAATATTAAGACATTTTGAATATAGTCAGGTCTAACTGTTAGAATATGATAACTGAAGACCAAAAACATTCTAGTATTTGGTGAATGAATATTTTCGAAAGAAAATTGTACATTTTGCTGTAACATATTTGTTGCTCATTGCACATCAAGTTCACGGTTCTTTCATTTTTGGAAACTCCTTAGAACGCTTTGTCTGAGATAACGCGCTGTTCTTTTCTCGCCTTGTCCTGAACCTCTCTGTGATTTAGAAACGGCATCCTTTCAATGTGATTTAAGTTTGGGAAAAAAGAATAAGCCTGCTGTGCACTGTTTTCAGAACAGTGGACAGAGCGAACGGTAGTGTGATGAAATATGTGCGGACAAGAAGCATTCGAACGTGGTCGGTGCGTTGTAGTCTCTTCCCTTGCCCAGCATCCCTCTTACCATTGATCAGAAAGGAACCCTTTTCCCAAACACTTAGACTCAACCTTACTTTCAAGGTAATTACATGAATTTATGACTCATATATGACTCACCTCGTATTCGCATTATAGATGGTTTTTAGGTTTGTAACAGAAATATGTAATATTACTTAATGATTGAAGGAGTAATTTAAAGCATATAAAGAGTGGGATAAAATACTTCTGAACTCACCAGCTTTACAAGTAGACCCTTCTACCTCGCTTCCCGTAATGCTCATATATCAAATGTTCTGGTCAACTGATAATCATGAGGCATTTGATTTACGACAATAACCACCTCGTATTTGAAATTACGAAAGAGACTCAACAATTTTATGATATTAATATATATGATTTAAAACATATGATAAGATATGAACTATACGATTTCAAAGTACTAACAATTAAAGTTCTTCTTGATGGCCATTGATCGTAGAACTGTCGATTAACAAACTCTTATGAATAATGAAGTAGGAACTGACAAATAATTTTAAATATATTGTGTTAGAGTGTAACATTACTAAGGCTTGCATTAACAACTAATCTCCGGCATTTCTATTGAAAACCTTTTTATGGAACTCTTTTGGCTCGAATGTGTTGACTGCATTTCCTTCGTTGCCTGAGAGTCTGTCTCATGCGAGTGTTCTCTGTTGCAGGTTAGACGGCCGGGATGCCTTCAGCTCGTCTCACTCTGCGTGAGGAGGACATCCTGAGGCTCTGCCTCGAGTTTCTTCACAACAGAGAACTCCACATCTCTCAGCTCAGCATTGAACGAGAAAGCGGTGTCATCAACGGTGTTTACTCTGACGACCTACTCTTCTTGAGACAATTGATACTGGATGGCCAGTGGGACGATGTACTCGAGTTTATACAGCCCCTTGAGACCCTTACATCTTTTGATATGAAGAAGTTTCAATACATTATTTTAAAGCATAAATACATCGAATTGTTGTGTATTAAGTCTGAGGCTGGAGCAATGGGAGGTGCTTCAGTTGAAACTGCAATCGACGAAGTAGTGAAAGTTTTAGGTGAACTTGAAAAAGTAGCTCCTACCAAAGAAGACTATTCTAATCTCTGTTTATTGTTACCTTTACCACGGCTTACTGATCATCTTCAGTACAAGGACTGGAATCCCAGTCAGGCTAGGATACAGTGTTTTCACGATGTTTACCCCCTCGTGGAGAAGTTTCTGCTTGGTGACAAGAAGAACTGTGCCCGGGATGCTTCTTCAAAGAACGATCGATTGATTCAGTTAATTATTAAGGGACTGCTTTACGAGTCCTGTGTTACCTACTGCCAAGCGAAGGCTACTGGCGCTAAAGATGTCTCTGGCAATGAAATGAGGTTTCCCAAGCTTCTGGACGGCTCGTCTGCTTTTAGTGATTCGGATTTAAGTTTGTTATGCTGGCTGCAAAGTGTCCCGGCTGATGTTTTCTCTTTGCCATTTGAACAGAGAACGCTTAGTGTCGACGTAGAGAGATTGGACAGGCCTTCACTAGAGACTTCCTGGACCGAGCACATGTTGGTCACACCTATAAAGCCTAAAACGTTTCCTCACTCAGCGATGCCTTTCACCAGGCCACGTTCCGCTGCCGATATGATGTCGCGCTCGCTCGTCCCTGGGCTAGAAGTGCTCACTCCCAAAATGAAACACATGTCTGCTGGTGAAGACGTTTCTGCCATGACTCGCTCTTCCTTTGCATCCTTTCACTTAACAGGAATCAAAGCCAATAAGCTAATGAACACTTCAGTGGATCGCCTTTTTGAAAATGATCCAGATGTTTTCTTAAGTTCATCTTATAATGATTTTGATTTGCCTTTGATAAGTGAAAAAACTCGGGAAGGAAGTCCAGCGACTGTTAGACGAATGCCCCAAACTTCAACTCCTTCCACACCAGAGCACAAGGGCCGTGATTCACCGGCCAATTCCTCTTCAACCACGACCGCTAAATCATCGAGAAGAGACTCTCTCACAGACAAACCGCCCTCGGTCACGACCACCGTCACTCTCTCGGACAGCGGCTATGACGGCGATTTGTATCGTGAATACCAAAGACACAAGCAACGATTCCTCGAAAGCCTTCGACAAAATGAACCCAAGCCTCTCCCCGAACGTAATGACAGGTAACTAATCATTTTTCACTCTCTCATATAATTTCAATTTGAGATTATTTAAGCTTGTTTGATTCCAAAAGTATACTTCCGGGTTGAAGTGACGTCTGATATCAGATAGTTTGGAGTGTTTTGATTTTTTAGGTCTATGTCTGTATTAAACTGGTTGAAAGCTTTGTTAGATCTGTAATCTGCTTATACAGATTACGAAAGGTGGTGTGCTTTGTCGTCAGCACTAAACATTGGAATCTTGGTCATGACTGTAGATTTTGTAATTGATATAGCGATAGAGAATGATGTTTTGGGTATGTATGCTTTGTTGAGGAGCCAGTCAGTCCCGAGTCTGTACTATTCAAGTACTCATTAAAAATCTCTCGGAATTAAAGAAAGCATAATGTTAACTATTTATTTTTTAGATAAACTATTTTTAACCAAAAAATACAAAGAGCGTATTTAAAAGTATGACTGCTTAAATGAAATGAAATAATCATATTTTATTATTAAACCAAGAAATATAATTGTCTATTCAGTTTGTTGACCCCTGCTGTTCTACGGCTACAATATACTAATATGATAATATACTAAACATCCATTCTCCATAACATATAATGAATGTCTATACCATAGTAAGAAATCAGGAAAATGAAGATAAGATCTTTCAAACGAAACAAGCGGTATTCGTCAGACTTAATCTGATACTGAGTTTTAGTATGAAGTCTACTTGTTTCGGTTGAAATAACTTAGTCATTTTTCTGATTTCTTACTGTAGTTTAAAAGTTGATTTTTATTTCATGTGTCTTTTGTAGAATCTTTTTATATCATAATGAATAACACTCTTTACAGTAACTGGCCTTAAACTACACTTGTACGAACATAATTAACAAAACAGTATCTATCACACAGGGGTAACACTGTAGGTGTTTCTGTATTTCGTCCTCATGAACTTGATCCGACTGATCCTTTTTGTTCATGCGTGTATGTATAATGAGCAGGGCAAGGTACGCAATCATCGCACCCTGTCAATGTGTGCTCTGATCTTTGATTCATCTACCTGTCTTCATCACTTCAGGTCTTTTTCAAATGTTATATATTTGTAATCTTCCTCTACTATATGTCTTGCAAAAGCAAAACTATGAATGGTCACATGGATATGCGAACATTTTTTTTAACCGATCCCCTAGCGGGTGATAACGTCAGCCGTTTATCGGCTTTTTGTTTGATCGGTGATTCTACAGATTCTATATTGGGAGTCCTAAATTTTACCTAACTGAAGTGCATTTCGAGTAGGGATCATTAACGAGTACCTGACATCGTACAGGCTCGGGACAGACGGCTTAACGTCCTCTCTGAGGGACGAAGTACTCAGATTTATTCACCTCTTCGAATAAATCGAGACCCAGGTATATGCGAACATAGTACCAGTTATATTAGTTTGTTGTCCAACTAATGATTTATCTTTAATCCATTTAGCAGGGATTTCCTTTATTAAGCAGTATTACAAATAAGATATTTTTGAAATTTCATATTACAAGACAATCGTCAGTTACTGTTTCATATGCATTGCGAGTTCAACTAGTCTATAATTCTTCTCGACTGATTAGAGAAAGTTATTGTACGCTAATATTGATTTTTTATTCCGCAACTTTACTTTTGTGTGAGCTGTGGCAAGCTATAAATATCCTTGGTTTGGTATTAAAGCCTCAATTTTTCTTATTAGCACCGGAACAATTGCCAGCTGCTCTATTTTTAATTTGTTTTTTTAGAATTGATGAATGACTCTAATAAGCTATGTAGTTGTTTTATTAAATTACCTGTTTTATTATACTGTGTTTGACAGTTTCATTTAATATATTTATTTTTGTGGTAATAATTGTAATATCAGTAATTCATGTATGTTGATGGTCAGTTATGGGCCACCAGCTGGCCCAGTAAGCTCAGTAATTCTGTTTGTGTGTTTGTTTTCCAACGACCACACTTAATAAGGCTTTCACCTTTTAGTGCTGTTCTAGGTGCAGAAATTGTGGCTCATTTATTATTTGGCACCAATTTTAGTCATGGGAGAGTCACATTACCTGTTGATAATACATTAGGAGGAGTCCTAAATTTTGCCTAAGTCAAGTGTAATTAGAGTGGGAATCCCTAACTAGTTCCTGACTTCGTACAGGCTCGATGCCAACGGCTTAACGTCCTCTCTGAGGGATGACATACTCAGACTTATTCACATCCCGCGTGATTAAATCGATGGCCAGGTGAGTATCGAACCCCAGAATTACCAGTTCAGAGGCGAGTACGTTAATCACTGAGCTAACCTGGCTCCAAGCTCAGCAATCCTTGAGGTGGTCAAAAGTTTTTTTTTTGTTAAAAAAATAAGAACTTCTTAAAAGTTGTACAAATAAATAATTAATAAATTTACCATTAAGGTAAGAACCTTAAGTGTTAGGTGTTATAATGCATCAGAATTAGACTGATCAATGACACATTGGTACTCCGTTTATAGAGGCCTTCAGGATTCAGTGAACGCTTCAAGGGGACAGCCGATGGATATAGTTCAACTTATCTATTGTTTAAAATTTCATTTGAAATACATCCGTCATATTTTTAATTATTTTTAAAATTAAACTGACAGATGTAATATGAGACTTTATTATTCAATTTGAACAAACTCTTCTTCATAAGTACGAATTTAATAACTGACAATAGTATTGGTAATTATTGTTATCAAAATAAGATATTTACGTGTAATACACTAGTTATTTTGAATCAGTCGAAAATAAACTCGTCCAAGAGCGGTGGAGACGTTGTGACAGAATGCATTGTCTGGTGGTTTACCAGGACCGCTAGGCTATGCAGACTTCTCAGGCGGTTCGTGATGACGGAAGACCCTAGCTCATTGTCTAGACGCCGTGTAGTGTCACTGAACTGCTTGAGGTAACATTGGGCTGACTCACCGTCACCCACCCAACATTGTGGCCATACTACTACAGGTCACACAGTTTAGTCGACCTTTACGATATAGTCGTCCAAAATAACCCTTTTAGGTAGATGATCCTAGTTTAAATGATTATGTAAAAAGTAAACATTCTAAATGAATTGGCAAGTATACGGGTATTACACACCTCTTTGTAAAAATTATCCCATCTCATCAACTAATTACGTAGCATTTCCTGTTTTTGTGAATGTAATATATGTATCTATTGAACTCGTATATGCATATATATATATATATATATATATATATATATATATATAGGTGTGTTCTCTAATCGGGGTTCGGTCAATTTTCCAGGATAAAAAATCAAACTCTCGTTGCCAACGTTTCGGTTTTATTTAAAACCTTTTTCATAGGCAGAAGTAAGAATTTTTTAACTAAGAAAATGAAATTTACATTATTTAAAGGAACAACAATGTTAGCCGGACAAAACCTTCGACTAGACTAATAAGATAACTATATATATATATATACGAGCGTGTGCAAAACATTTAAACGCGAACAACAAAGTTTTATAAGTCCATTAATTAATAATGGACCACTGTTGTTTGCTCACTCTCTCTCTCTCTCTCTCTCTCTCTCTCTCTCTATATATATATATATATATATATATATATAAATATATAATATATATATATATATATATACATATATATAGATAGATATATAAAAAGATTTCACATAAACACGTGAAATAACAATCAATGATCAAACCAAAATAAGAAATGGGAAAACAAGACTAAGGTCTTTCAACCGTAACAAGCGGTCTTCGTCTTGTTGGTTGGGTTTTTGACTCTGACGAAGACCGCTTGTTACGGTTGAAAAATCTTAGTCTTGTTTTCCCATTTCTTATTGTGGTTTGATCATTGATATAGATATGTGTGTGTGTGTGTGGTGTGTGTGTGTGTGTGTGTGTGTGTTTGTATATGTTGTTGAAACAGAAACTTTTGAATGTGTAGTTTGATTTACAAAAGGATTAATTTAACAAGTGAAACTTATAGTGAATTGAACTAGTGATCAAATCTGAAGGACCCATTTGTTGCCAGAGTGGCTATTTCAGGTTTCGCTTTAGTTGTCAGTAAATGCTAACACTGGGCTCTTGGCAATCAGGATGCCTGTTACAGCACTCTGATGTTAATAAGTGCTGCTTTACTGCAAGTAGCAATATGTTGCGTATTAATTGAGGACGTATCCTCTGCATTGGAGCCTTGCGAGCCAGCCATTGGTTCGTTAAGCTCCAGATACCTGAAACAATAGGATTGATCCTGTAAATTATTACGGTCCCAGCAAAGAAGTAGCTGTTGTGTAAAGGCAATATTCTTTATTGTTGACTAAGGAATATTCAATGGGTGGCAGCAAACTCTACAGTTTTAAGTGGAACATACTTTGAAGAAATGTGTAAAATTTAAACAACATTGTGTTTAATATTAATAAAGTAATGATGTTCAAGGTGAATCATTACTTTGATTATATTTTAGAGAAACAAAGATACGAAAGTGCCTTTAGTAAAGGTTTATGAAGATTTGTAGGAATGTTATAGTACCAACGATAAGTGAATAGTTTATTTAAACATCACATTGTATCACTGACTTAAACTACCTGGATTTCATGTTTTCGTTAACTTTCTGTTAGCGAGATATATCATGGAAGCAAGTAAAATTCAGTGCTTGGGTATTGAGTGGGGAGCTCTCAGCTCGTTTATACTCGTAAAAGATGGTCCAGAACAGTCTGCATCTGAATTTACAGATTGGTATTCAAAGACCATTGACACTCTAAGACTTAGCTGATTTGGACATTCCGCATTCAAAGACCATTGACACTCTAGGACTTGGCTGATTCGAACTTTCCGAATTCAAAGACCATTGGCACTCTAAGACTTGACTGATTTGGACGACATGATACATCTATTGAGAGCTTTCGGTTTGTGACAACAGTTTTGGAAGCATTCTGAGTCCTACTGTATAAGTGGCATTGTCAGCATGAAATATTACACTTTTCCTATTGTTTGCCTTGTTGTTATCTTCGTATAAATCATCCACTGGGTTATAGATTAGCTCAAATTGGAGTGAGTGTTCGACATTACATCTACTTTAAACTTGGTTTTATGGGTTTAGTCATTCTGAGAAAAGGGATAGCGAAACCTAAGTAATGATAATAAGAATGAGAATTTAGTGAAAGTGGAAGTTGTGTACTTACAAGAGTAGAAGTAATGTTGCGGCACACTGTGAGTGAAGGCAAGGAGACGCAGTGTTGTGCTGCTAAACGGGAGATGCTTTTGGAACTGGGCTGTGAGAGGAGGTGACCGAGAACTGGTTGGGCAGGTCGTGGGGGTGTCAGTGCTGATGTACAGCTCACCTCTGGCGGTGACCGAGGGGTCCTTCTACTGCCGACCTCCCAGTCCTCTTTACTACTCTCCATGGTATAACCCTATCTATACTCTCGCATGCAAACCCTCCAACACATTATACAGTCTTTCTTTTCAGTCCCACTCTTTATTACTTTTGTACCGAAGCAGCCGGTCTACATATAATCCGATGACGTAGAACGAAACTTAAGTTATAAGAATAAAACTTAAGTATTAAAGAACGTGAGAGTTGATTATTATTTATTGGCTATAACTAGATACTGTACTTCACTAATTAATTTACCTCAAGTTAAGTATGGTGATTATGAAAAATAGATTTCGAGGTTTTCACTGATTTAGGCTCTTAAAACTCATTTTTGTTTAGTGACATCAATACCATGGTACATGACTTTTGTTCGTAAGCAGCCGGTCTGAATTTGCTACTGTCGCTCCAACTGTCACTTCGCCAGTGCGCTTGTGTCCCTATCTATACTCTCCTCATGACGGTTCAACTGAAAATTAGAGACTGCAAATGTGTTCTTATCTTTACTCTGACAATACACAAAACTAAACTCGGACAATAAACGTTTCTCAGTAAACTATAGACACATAGTAAAGATAAGAACATACTTACAGTCTCCAATTTTCGGTATATATATTTCTAAAAATTGTGTGCCAATTTCATGCTTGGTTACCTTTTTTGAGAGTTTCTCTAATGTCCTACAGACTCTTCTCAGTTCCTCGGAGAATAAAAAAATCAACTCAGTTCCCTGAGGAACTGAGAAGAGCCTGTAGGACATTAGAGAAACTCTCAAAAACGGTAACCAAGCATGAAATTGGCACACAATTTTTAGAAACATATTTGCAAGAAGGATTGCTACCAACCTTCACTAATATATATATATATATATATATATGTTTTGTTGAACGACCTTTGTACAGTGCCATGAATAAATTTCATTGTCCATCTTTCTAGTTTTCTCACCTTTGTTTTAAATCTTTGTGATACTAAATATACTAGTTCTCCAAATGCTTTATTATTTATAACTGACATGTTTCGGTCTCCTTGACCATCTTCAGAGTTAATCATATTTATAAAAAAAAAAAAACAACTTATTCCTACTAACTACCACTATGTACACTATACATTTCTTAAATTAACACTATAATCTTCTATAACATCCAGCAATAATTCTATCACCAAAATAAACATTTTGTTTGGAGCAGTTTTAGCCACCTGTCATTTCCAGAGTTTTTCATCTCCGTTCATCTATTTCTTTGGCTATTTTTGTTATTTCATTAAAATCAGAAGTATGATATTCATTAGTACTATGTTCTGCTAATGCAGTGATACTAATTTTCTTTTTTCTTATAAAATATTGTGTAAGTAATTGCTTTTTTTTTAAAAAAACAAAACAACTGATTTCTCCATAATAACCTGTGCAACAATCTTTGCGCTTTATTGCATATATGACCTTACTCTGTAATTTCTTTGGCATCTTTTCTTTTATATTTGAAAAAAAGTTTTTACTTTTGTTGTGCCATAAAACGCTAAATAATCTTGAGGAAAATCTCTTTTCAAAACTTTGATTGTTTATAATAATCCTTCAACTTATGGAAATGTAAAAAACTTTTTATCCTGAACTTTTAAGTCAGTATTTTTGTGTCATTGGAAGGCTCTTATTGATACCTTAAATATTTTGACTAAAAACACTCAGTTAAATTCAATGAATAGTTATTTCCTGTGATAACTCCTTTCCATATTTTTATGTAGAAAGCATGAAGCACTTATTTCTATGGCTTTTTACTTTACTATAAGTATTACTTTACTATAAGTAAAGTATAGTGATCGTGAAAAAATTCGATCTCGAGATTTTGACGGAATTACATGTTTTGAGGTCCCAGAAGTCGTTTTATGACGTTTTTACGATGATGTCTGTGTGTGTGTGTGTGTGTGTGGGTGGGTGGGTGAGTGTTAGCATTGCTTGTTACCACACTACGGTCCAGAATCTTTGATGGATCAAGTTGATATTTTACACAAAAATGGGCCCCATAAAGACGAAGATCCCTATTGTTTGGGAAGAATTATGCATGATGGGAAAGTCACTTTTTTTGCCAAAAACCGTTTTTTTAAAAACATTTATTTCTCCTAAACTGATAACCCCAGAGTTTTAAAATTTTGACATTATCTTTGAGGTTACAAATCGAACAAACGAAAAATATATTCAAAATTTTAAAACAACGGGAAATATTTTTTTTTCAATAAAATGTACAAATTTTGACTTATAATTCAATCTCAAACCTTGTGAGAGCGATAAAAGCCATACTGTTTGATGGACAAGAATGAAACTATGCCTATAAATAGAACATTATGTGTAGAATGAGTTGAGATATTTTTTTTCATAATTACATTCGCTAAGTTTTAAAGCCAAAAATTTAGGGACCCTGGTGTAATTTTTTTCCCCCTTCCCAAACTTTCCCCCCAAATTTTATTTAAATTATTAAAATAATTTTTTTTATTAATATAGTAAATAAAAAAAGATTTCAATAAAAGTAAATAACAATCAATATCAAACCAAATAAAAATGGGAAAACAAACTAAGGTTTTAACCGAACAAGGGTTTGTCTTGTTTTGGGTTTTGCTCTCCCCTTTTCTTTCTTTCTTTTTTCCCATTTCTTTTTTTTGTCTTATATAATATTTTTTTAATTTTTTTTTTTTTGTGTGTGTGTGTGTGTGTGTGTTTGTATATGTTTTGAAACAGAAACTTTTGAATGTGTAGTTTGATTTAAAAAGGATTAATTTAACAAGTGAAACTTATAGTGAATTGAACTAGTGATCAAATCTGAAGGACCCATTTGTTGCCAGAGTGGCTATTTCAGGTTTCGCTTTAGTTGTCAGTAAATGCTAACACTGGGCTCTTGGCAATCAGGATGCCTGTTACAGCACTCTGATGTTAATAAGTGCTGCTTTACTGCAAGTAGCAATATGTTGCGTATTAATTGAGGACGTTCCTCTGCATTGGAGCCTTGCGAGCCAGCCATTGGTTCGTTAAGCTCCAGATCCTGAAACAATAGGATTGATCCTGTAAATTTTACGGTCCCAGCAAAGAAGTAGTGTTGTGTAAAGGCAATATTCTTTATTGTTGACTAAGGAATATTCAATGGTGGCAGCAAACTCTACAGTTTTAAGTGGAACATACTTTGAAGAAATGTGTAAAATTTAAACAAATTGTGTTTAATATTAATAAAGTAATGATGTTCAAGGTAATCATTACTTTGATTATATTTTAGAAAACAAAGATACGAAAGTGCCTTTAGTAAAGGTTTATGAAGATTTGTAGGAATGTTATAGTACCAACGATAAGTGAAAAGTTTATTTAAAACATCAAATTGTATCACTGACTTAAACTACCTGGATTTCATGTTTTCGTTAACTTTCTGTTAGCGGAATATCATGGAAGCAAGTAAAATTCAGTGCTTGGGTATTGATGGGGAGCTCTCAGCTTTTATAAAAGATTCCAGAACAGTCTGCATCTGAATTTCAGATTGGTATTCAAAGACCATTGCACTCTAAGATTGCTGATTTGGACATTCCCATTAAAGCCTTGACACTTGGACTTCTGATTCGAACTTTCCGGAAATTCAAAACCATTGGCCTTGACTTGATATTTGGGAATGATACTCATTGAGAGTTTCTTTTACAACGTTTTGGGTTTAGTCCTCTGAAAGGGATTTAGCGAAATTTAATTTTTATTGTTTGTTGTTGTTACTTCGTAAAATATCCACTGGGATGAAGCCAAAGGAGTGGTGTTCGAATTAACTCTTTAAATTGGTTTTGGTTTGCATTCTGAGGGGTGCAAACCTAAGTAAGTAATGTGAGAATTTTAAATGGAAGTTTTACTTCAAGGTAAATAATTTGCGGCAACTTTAAACAAAACAGTTTTCTTAAACAATCTTTTGGAACGGGTTAAATACCGAGAAGGTTGGGCACTTTTATGTATTAAGTATTGGCGGTGAGAGGGGCCTTCTATCCGACTCCCATTTTTACTATTATGGTATAATACATATTCGATGAAACCCTAACCTTAACATTTTTTTTAGTCCCACTCTTTATTACTTTTGTCCCAAGCAGCCGGTCACATTTAACCGTGCGTGCGGCTTAAATTTAAGAATAAAACTAAATTAAAGAATGAATTGTTTTATTTATTGGCATAACAAAACTTACTTCACAATTAATTTCCTCAAGTTAAATTATTAGAAAAATAGATTTGATTTACACTATTTTCGTTTTAATTTAAAAATTTTTTGTTTAGTGACTTGGGTTTTTTTTTAAATTTATTTAAATAAAAAAAAATCAAACCACTAAGAATGGGAAAAAAGCTAAGACTTTAAAAGTAAAACGGTCCGCAGTTGGGTTTTTGACTTGCAAGAGTTGTTACAAAATTTACTTTTTTATTTATATATATAATATGTTTTGTTTAAAAGACTTTTGTTCGTAACGCCTTGAATTTGTCTGTGTCCAATCGTTCCCATGCCTTTTCCCTGTTTCTTCCTGACATTCAATAAAATTAAAAAAAATTTCATAAAAATTTCATTAATTCAATTAACAAAAAATCTTAAAATCGAATTATTTATAAAATTTACATTTTTTGGAGCTAAATTCAAAATAACTGTAAAATAAATTTATAAAATATTTAATCTTTTTCTTTTTTTTTGTTTTAAATAAGGAAAAAAAAGATTTAAAACCTATATATTATATTATATATATTATATATATATAATAAAACAATAAGAAATGGAAAACAAGACTAAGATCTTTCAGCCGTAACAAGCGGTCTTCGTCAGAGTCAAAAACCCAACTGAGTTTTTTGACTCTGACTCTTGGCTCTTGTCAGTTGGGTTTTTGACTCTGACGAAGACCGCTTGTCACGGTTGAAAGATCTTAGTCTTTTTTTCCCATTTCTTATTGTGGTTTGATAATTGATTGTTATTGTGTTTATGTGAAATCTTTATATATATATATGAAATGACGGCCGCGGAGTAGAAACAAAGAACTGAATCAGTTCTTCAGGTTCAAATTAAGCTCTCAATGGTGATGTTTCAGTTTTTATTCAAAACTTTTTTAATAGACCTACAAAATAGAGGAACTATAAGAAATAATACCATCATTCAAAAATCAAATATACATAAAAAGCGCGAAAATTATAAATAAGAAAATACAATAGGAATTTCAGAAGTGAGAGGACTTACAGAAGTATAACATTTTGAAGCAGAAAAATTGAAGTATTACTATCGAGTTTTTATTTTTTTAAGGAAGCAATTTGCTAATTTTAACAATAACTGTCTAGTTTGAATAAACACCTGATACTGAACTGCAACCAGGCAAATTACACCAGACATAACAAAAAATTCCCTAAACAATATTATAATGATCAACAATATTTAACTTAACATACTTTAATAAATATTAAAATTTGAAACGTCACTTCTATAATTAACGGACGACTGGTTAAACCAAACAAAACAAAAAATTTTACTAAAAAATATTATAATGACCATCAATATTTAACTTAACACACCTGAATAAATATTCAAATTTGAAATGTCACTTCTATAATTAACAGACGACTGGTCATTTCTAATGTACAACATTTCCAGAGTTTTTCATCTCCGTTCATCTTTCTTTGGCTATTTTTGTTATTTCATTAAAATCAGAAGTATGATGTTCATTAGTACTATGTGCTGCTAATGCAGCGATATTAATTTTCTTTTTTCTTATAAAATATTGTGCAAATAATTGCTTTTTTTTTAAAAAAAAAACAACTGATTTCTCCATAATAACCTGTGCAACAGTCTTTGCGTTTTATTGGATATATGACATTACTCTGTAATTCCTTTGGCATCTTTTCTTTTATATTTGAAAAAAAAGTTTTTACTTTTGTTGTGCCATAAAACGCTAAATGAACTTGAGGAAAATCTCTTTTCAAAACTTTGATTGTTTATAATAATCCTTCAACATATGGAAATGTAAAAAACTTTTTATCCTGAACTTCTAAGTCAGTATTTTTGTGTCATTAGAAGGCTCTTATTGATACCTTAAATATTTTGACTAAAAACACTCAGTTAAATTCAATGAATAGTTATTTTCCTGTGATAACTCCTTTCCTTATTTTTATGTAGAAAGAATGAAGCACTTATTTCTATGGCTTTTTTCACAAGGTTTTTTTGACGCAATTTAATTTCTGGTTCATAGAATGGGCAGAGTAATAATTCAGTATCCTCCCAGGACTGGTAAGTTTTGTGTTCCAATCTGTTAAAATATTACCATTTTCCCTTTTATGACTATTTTATCGAGTAATGAGAGAGTGCCATCTTTTTTTTTTATCTCATAGGGGAATTTAAGTCCTTATGATATGAATTAAATATATTTAAAACATAAAACATGATAATGTTATACATTTAATTAAATTAAATACATTTCATATTATTGAAAAAAGAGAAATACAAATTTATTTGATGCTACTGTTTTTTATAAAAATAACATTTTTTTCCCTTTGTCAAAAATTATAAAAATCCAATTTACTTTGATGGAGTGTAAGCTTTTTTCTGTGGTTGTGCTCTGTTATAAGATTGCTGTAAATATGTATTGAGAAAAAAAAATATCTCAGTAATTAGCCAGTTTTGCATTAAATGATATGAAATTCAAGCCGGCTTTTCAGTATCATTTAAACATTTTATGGTTGGAACTTCGAAATTTCTAAAAATAATAAATATGAACCGTTGTACTAGAATAGTAAAAAAAACTGATATTTGTCAACGGCATAGCAGCTCTTCTATTGAACGAAAGAGTTCATACTTCAATATTAACCAAAGTTAATGTGATTCATAAACACAAGAAAATCTATATCTGATATTAAGTTTTTTCATGGGTGCAACATATAGTATGCATTTTGTGTGACCAATCCGCCGTAACATGGAAAACATTAGAAACGATTGCCTCTGATTTTTTACACCTAAGAATTTTATTCTTCTTATATCTCATATTAAGACATTATCGTTTGAAATCTTTTATTAAACATCTAAACATCAATTTTATTTTAGTAAATTCTAGGTCAATATAAACAATGTCAGTGAATGTAAAAAAATCCGATAATGTAGCGGGTGACTCATAGTCCAGGATGAATATTCAGTTTTTTTGCTCTTTGTGGTAAGTATAATTTCACGTAGTTTTTTTAAATAAATTCCACATTTTTTGATCAATTTTTGAAGCAAGAAATTTTATTGTTCTTTAATAAGCCGTTTTGCGTCAACAACACGCCGTTGCCGTTTTACTGTAACCAACGTTAGTTAATGTAACATTTAATAAAAACTTTAACCCATCCCCTAAATAATGCTGTATTTTGAAGCATAATTTAATTTTGACCCGTCAAACTGTATGACTTGTATCCTCCTCACAAGCTTTCAGATTGAATCATAAGTAAAAATATTTACACTATACTGAAAAAAAATATTGCCTTTGTGTTAAAAATCTGAAGATTTTTGAGTTATTGATATTGTTGCTTCCATGATAATGCCAAAATTTCAAGACTCTAGAATTAGTAGTTTAGCAGAAAAAAAAATGTCTAAAAATACATTTTGGCCAAAAAAAGTGACTTTACCATCATGCATAATTGCTCCAAAAGTATATAGGACGTCTATCGTAGTACACTTTGGGGCCCATTTTTTTTTTGTAAAATATTAATTTGATCCATCAAAGGTTGTGGAATGTAGCGTCTACACAAATTTTTGGATACACCCTCGCACACCCAATCATCTACTCTCCCTCCTGCCCATCCAACCTCCCACCCACCCACACACACACACACAGTAACACATTTACACACAAACACACACATACTCACTCGGACATCTTCGAAAAACGTGATAAAATGACTTTGGGGACCTCAAAACACGTAAATTCGTCAAAATCTTGAGATCGAATTTTTCACAATCAATATAGTTCACTTACAATGAAGTAAAAAAACTATATCAAGATATTTTTTTTAGTTACTCCATGAACGGGAGTGACTGTTGTGATATAGTATCCCTTATGACTCATACCATAGGTTGGTAAAATAATAGAATACCTTTACCCTTTTGTCTTCGTTATCCATTTCATTAGTTTTAAATAAATTACCCCACATCTATTATAGAGTTCTCCAATTATTGGTTGCTTATTGTTCCATAGAGTTACCAAATCGTCTATGTGCAATGTTGAAGCATGGAACGATGTGAACGCCGTGATTGTCATCCAGTCCATCATTAACTTGGTTGTATTTCCTCCCAGATGTGTTCAAATTAATAATTCTTCCTCTTGCACCTCTAATATTAGTGTCCATTTGGCCTGTACTAGGGATGATGGATTCTATGTAGGTTTAGTGCCATGTCAAACCTATGCATGAATAATGCATCATAGATGCTTGATCAGTCAAGATTACCTCATCGCTTACCTCAGAAGGTGGTATTATTTATTCTTGAAGAGGTCTTTAGTGATTTAATGCAGTGTACTAGAAGTATCTGTAGGAGGAGGGGTTGCGATGCAGGCTGGTGGGTCGGCGGCGGCAGCTGCAGGCGCCTGGGGTTGACGCGCTCCACTGAGGTAATTGGCGCGAGGCCCGTCTGCTTACCTAGACCCCACAGGCAAGTCACTCCATCGGCATGCCTTGCTCCGTCTGCCAACCCTCACTTCAATGAGCCTCTATTTAATCCCCAGCTATTATTAGTTCGATCTAAGGTCGTCGGTCTTCGGCGTGAAGCCAGTTTTAGGACTACCTTTAGTTGTAGGGTCGTTGAACATTCACCCGAATGATTAATCTAACTTACTTTTGTGTCTGCTATGAATTAACTTGGATTTTGTTATCTTGAAGTTGTTGTGTACCAATGTACAACTCGTTCTCTCTAATGCTCAAATTAATTCTTCAAGAAGATGAACTACAAAAATTAACTTGCTAATAATGCACGATAAAGGTTTCATTATTGTGTCACTCGTGCTGTCCGAATGCACTTTAAAAGATGCATCAGATGTAGAACAGTATTTTTTGGACGTTACTAATGCTTATAGATCGGTTTATGTTGCAATACTTAGTATTATCTCAAGTTAGGAATCCAACGGAAAAATCTAGTTTTTACTGAATATGTTTTTATGCCACAGAAAACTATATATTATATAACTATAATATATATATATATATAAATGATCAAACCACAATAAGAAGTTGGGTTTTTGACTCTGACGAAGATCGTTTGTTACGGTTGAAAGATCTTAGTCTTGTTTTCCCATTTCTTATTGTGGTTTCATCATTGATTGTTATTTCACGTGTTTATGTGAAATCTTTTTATTTATAATATATATATAGCTCGTTTCAAACATGTTGGTTCACGCTCAGGTTACTTCTGCCTTAACGGGAAGATGGGAAGTGGTTGAAAGTTGACCACTTAAACATATTTTGGGTGAAGACTAGATTTTTATCTCAGATTCTAAACATGAGTAAATATCATACAATACATGATTGCACCACTCAGGAATTAGCATTGCTTTATACACAATAATAAATTGAAATGACAAAAGTTTAGTCAATTGTAATTGATAGAATAAACCGTCATTCATAATCTTCATGTAGGCTAGACTGGATTTATTCTGCAAAACTTCCTCAGTTGCAAATTCTGCAAAAATTCATGAAAATTAAGAAATAATTCGTAATTGATATTGGTCCATCTTTTCAGTTGTTCAGTACTATAAGGTTGTCCATAATTAAATTTTTACAAAAATCAGATTTTTCAAAAATATATTGCTTGTTATTGATATTACCAATGCTGTAGTCTGACACAATATAGTTCAACGGTTGGTTTAATTATGGTCAAGTAACCATACTGAAGTTTTGATTTCCTAAACTGTTTAAAATTACTATTAGTTATACTGCTAAAGAATAACAGATCCCTAACATAAGGGTGTTCAACTAGTACTGCAGCGATGTTTTTTTTGTATGATGGTGATCTAGCCTCAGTTTTCTGAAATACTGCTCGGCGCACCTCGGAGATCTTTTAAAATGTTAATGTGGAATCGTGATACTCTGAACTTGTACATGAGTACATGAGAAACTGCTTGGCCAAAAAATGGTTCATTAGATATGGAGGTTTTTTGTTCTATAAAAAATCTGGAATGGCCTACACTCTACTTTACTATAAGTAACTCAATGTCAAATTTCTTGAGTATATAAAACATAACGTATCATTTAAGCATAACATAAATATCTAAATGGGATATAATTATTAGCATTGCATTCGTGAGGTAGTACAGATAGTGATTGAAGGACATATGAATTTATAAGCTTATTTTTGTACATCACAAATAATTTATTATTTGCAAAAAATTTCATTAGTATAACTACAGCAGAAATAACATTTTTGAAAAACCAATGTGAACATTTCTTGAACGAAATATTATCCTACAAGAGAACATGACTCTTACATCGTTTACTTGACATCCTTCTACATTGAATATTAATGTAAAATTTTCAAATTTGAAACAGTAAAATACCCTTTTTTTCTCTGAAAAACGTCTTAAACAGCGATGGTTTTTAACAGAATTATTATACTGGGAATTTTATGGCTTCTTAGTACTTAATAAGATCATTTTCCTTCCCCTTTGTCAAATAACATATATACGGATTTTTTTCTGAGTGAGTGTTATCATTTTCCTGCACAATATTATTCCTCTTACATCTCATATAAGTCAATAAACAATTTAAATTATTCCTTTATAAATATCAATTTTATCTCAGTGGATTCGCTCAAAAAATTTCTAAGTCAATGTAAACAATGTAAAAAAATACAAAAAATTCGACAAGTATAGCAGGTGATCTCTTAGTCTAGGATAAACAAAGAGTTTTTATATTGTTATTGCTCTTTCCCGTAATTGAAACTTAATGATTTTTTTTTTTATGAATTGCTAATTTTTTGTTCCATTTTTGGTCAAATTTTCATTATTTTTTAACGAGCCGTTTAGCGTCAAAAAAACATTTTCTGAAAACAGAAATCGTACTGTAACGCCCCTTTAGCGAATGTAATTTTTAGAAAAAAATATCTCACCTCATTCTCCATATAATGTTCTATTTATAGGCATAGTTTTATTATTGTCCGTCAAACAGTATGGCGTGTATCGCTCTCACAAGGTTTGAGATTGAATTATAAGTCAAAAATTTTACATTTTATTGAAAAAAAAATATTTCCTGTTGTTTTAAAATTCTGAATATATTTTTCGTTTGTTGCATTTGAAACCTCAAAGATAATGTCAAAATTTCAAAACTGTAGGGTTATCAGTTTAGGAGAAATAAATGTTTTAAAAAAAACGGTTTTTGGCAAAAAAAGTGACTTTCCCATCATGCATAATTCTTCCCAAACAATAGGGATCTGCGTCTTTATGAGGCCCATTTTTGTGTAAAATATCAACTTGATCCATCAAAGATTCTGGACCGTAGCGTGGTAACAAGCAATGCTAACACACTCACCCACCCACGCACCCACCCACCCACCCACCCACACACACACACACATCATCGTAAAAACGTCATAAAACGACTTCTGGGACCTCAAAACATGTAATTCCGTCAAAATCTCGAGATCGAATTTTTTCACGATTACTATACTTTACTTATAGTAAAGTAAAAAGTGGTATACCAAACTGTCCCTGGTCCGAGATAACGGGAAACCATGGACTCCGAACAGCTCTCTTTCTCTCTCCCAAGGTAAATCTTTATAGCCTAGACCAAGGGTGAGGAACCTTTCTTGGAGTTCCTTTAGCCATTTAGACTTGGAGGTCATTTTGGCACCATCCACTTACCGAAAAGGCCACAATGAATGGATCAGTAAATCTGTATATAATGGTTCTATTGTAAAATCCATGAATCTATCATTATATTATTCGATCAGTGCTTCTAAAACTGTTTCAGATCTTTCAAAAGATTCAGTAATGTCCTCACTGCCTTCGTTTATTACCTTTGTTAACTGAGAAGAATCATTTTCTAAAAGCTTAGACTTTTCAAGTAATGATTGATAAATAGTCTTCTTCCTAAATGCCAAAATTTTTTGTCTGTTACTAGAATTGTAATTCTTTATATTTTGAAACATTTTTCTCAACAAACCGCAGAAGGCCGCTTTTCATGGTTCAAAAGGCCACATGCAGCCTTAAGGCGTAGATTATATACCCTCTGTATGAATAGACTCAAATTTATAACAACGAAACAAGAAATGCTAACTTCCTTGTAAATTTCATTCTCTCTTGACAGGTTTTTCATGTTTTTACTTTACTATAAGTAAAGTATAGTGATCGTGAAAAAATTCGATCTCGAGATTTTGACGGAATTACATGTTTTGAGGTCCCAGAAGTCGTTTTATGACGTTTTTACGATGATGTCTGTGTGTGTGTGGGTGGGTGGGTGGGTGAGTGTGTTAGCATTGCTTGTTACCACGCTACGGTCCAGAATCTTTGATGGATCAAGATGATATTTTACACAAAAATGGGCCCCATTTAGACGAAGATCCCTATTGTTTGGGAAGAATTATGCATGATGGGAAAGTCACTTTTTTTGCCAAAAACCGTTTTTTTTAAAACATTTATTTCTCCTAAACTGATAACCCTAGAGTTTTGAAATTTTGACATTATCTTTGAAGTTACAAATGCAACAAACGAAAAATATATTCAGAATTTTAAGACAACAGGAAATATTTTTTTTTCAATAAAATGTAAAAGTTTTGACTTATAATTCAATCTCAAACCTTGTGAGAGCGATACAAGCCATACTGTTTGACGGACAAGAATGAAACTATGCCTACAAATAGAACATTATATGGCGAATGAGTTGAGATATTTTTTTTTGAAATTACTTTTGCTAAAGGGGTACGATTGTTACAGTACGATTTGTGTTTTCAGAAAATGATTTTTTGACGCTAAACGGCTCGTTAAAAAAAAATGAAAATTTGACCAAAAATGGAACAAAAAATTAGCAATTCACAAAAAAAAAATCATTAAGTTTCAATTACGGGAAAGAGCAATAACGATATAAAAACTGTTTGTTTATTCTAGACTAAGAGATCACCTGCTATACTTGTCGATTTTTTTGTATTTTTTTACATTGTTTACATTGACTTAGAAATTTTTTGAGCGAATCCACTGAGATAAAATTGATGTTTCTAATGGAAAAATGAAAATATGTTATTGACTTATAAGAGATGTAAGAGGAATAATATTGTGCAGGTAAATGATAACACTCATTAAAAAAAATTCCTATATATGTTATTTGACAAAGGGGAAGGAAAATGATCTTATTAAATACTAAGAAGCCATAAAATTCCCAGTATAATAATTCTGTTAAAAACCAAAAATGTAAAAGATAATTCAAAATATAAATCTTTCGTTTAGAGATTAATAACTGTAATTAACGTACATCTTTAATTAACAAATCACCTTAAAACAACATTTTCTTCGCTGTTTAAGATGTTTTTCAGAGAAAAAGAGGGTATTTTACTGTTTCAAATTTGAAAATTTTACATTAATATTCAATGTAGAAGGATGTCAAGTAAACGATGTAAGAAATCTACTGGCTATTTGAACAATAGCCATGTTCTCTTGTAGGATAATATTTCGTTTCAAGAAATGTTCACATTGGTTTTTCAAAAATGTTATTACTGCTGTAGTTATACTAATGAAATTATTTGCAAATAATAAATTATTTGTGATGTACAAAAATAAGCTTATAAATTGATATGTCCTTCAATCACTATCTGTACTACCTCACGAATGCAATGCTAATAATTATATCCCATTTAGATGTTGCTTAAATGAGACGTTATGTTTTATATACTCAAGAAATTTGACATTAAGTTACTTATAGTAAAGTAGAGTGTAGGCCACTCCAGATTTTTTATTTTGCAGAGTCAAAGTAAGAGATTTCAGTTTAGGGTTTGTATTTTCTAGTTTATCTTTCGGTCTATTGTCAATTTTTTTAAATATACATTCTGCCTATACAAATGTTCAAGCATTTCTTTAGATCTCACCTCAGTTTTCTAAAACAACGTTACAATATTTTAAAATTTTCTATTACAGTATGCGTTCTACCTTTTTTAAATCTTTGAAAACCGTAAGATATTAAGTTCAAAACTATAATACTAACTGTGGGTGTGTTAGAAATGGTAGATGAATAAGATCTTATTTGGTAATCTACTTAGTATTTTGAGGTAATGACTGAAAGGTATTAAATAATTGATTGTTCTTAAATAATTTGCCAGGTATGTGAAGATCTGGAAGTTAAAGAAGATCGCGAGCTCTTCAGCCTCATCTTCACATATTTGATGGCTGCTTCTCAGAATGCACCTCATTCGTTCATTTCATTTTTAAACGAGACGTTCAAACGGAGTGTTAATTATCTACGATCACTGTTAATTTGTATACGCAGTACATACTGTCATATCATCTTTATCCCCTGTTTAATTGGGATGCTATAGAATACCTGCAATATTATATATATATATATATATATATATATATATATATATATATATATAAAGATTTCACATAAACACGTGAAATAACAATCAATGATATCAACTGATTGATATCAGTTGGGATTTTGACTCTTACGAAGACCGCTTGTTACGGTTGAAAGATCTTAGTCTTGTTTTCCCATTTCTTATTGTGGTTTGATGTACTTTATTTCTTCTTTTGTAAAATTATTTAAGATGGTAGAAAGAATATTGCACTAGAAAATTAAGTCTCGACTGCGCATTATAACAGAAAAATTAGGCTAGACATCAAGCTATTCTAGAAATTCAAGGGTATACCCTATCCTTTATTTTAAAATTAATCTGTATTAAGCTTTATTTATAAATAACTATATACCGCGCTATTTGCCTATTTGGAAAATAAAGTAAAATGATTAAAGTAATTGCGAATGATATGCTATTTTATAATTATATTATATAATTTATGCTGAAAGAAAATTGTGTTATAGTATCTTCCATGATGTATGTGTGTAATACATATATAACTAATAGAGGCTATTATAGTTATGCTTGGGAATAATCATTGTTCACTTAGTCAAGTGCATTGCATTGTGTTGTATGTGATGTACGCCTGTCACCGTAGGCCTAGCCAAAGTGTGTGTGAAGCTAAGTCAGAGGTCTCAAAAACGCGGCTCTCGCCTTATTTTTATGTGACCCGCGATCAGTGGAATTTTTAAATTTTACTAACTAAATTAACTAAAATGCCACTAGTTGCGTTTACATGTTTTACTAGCTTTTTTAGTTAATAAACAATGGAATCCGCCCCTAGTGAGGCAATGCAGTTATATCCCGCAGGCTGCATTGGCTTGCATATATCCAGAGGTTCTTTGAACCAGGGGCAAAAAAGGCCACTGACCTTACCTGTAGCTGAGTTGGTTCAGTAGAACGTTTGGTCCGGAGTTGGATCTGAAACTCTTAAAATAAGTCGTTACTATGCGTGGTGGGGGCCCATGGAGGGGTTCTCTCTCCATCCCTCCAACTGAGATTAGACTCTTAGTGGCTGTGGGTTCTCACACAAGTTGGGTAGACCGTTGTGGTATCTGTGTGAGAAGCAGTAACTTCTCGGGAGAATGCCTGCTTAGCATGCCGGGGAGCTAGAGACTCCAAACACTTACGAGTGGGAACATGCCTTGAACTCAGTTGATTGGACTGTACAACTGGTATGTGCCTGGTAGACGCTAAGGCTCTTGACGGGAGCTCAGAGTGGGGACGATTTGATACCACCCCTTCGAGCCCTTTTATGTTCAATATAGGTGGCAGTTAGCCAACGGGAGACCTTGGAGGACTCATAACTAGCCCATATAGGTGGCAGTTAGCCAACGCGAGATTGTAATCTCTCTGTATGAGTCATTTTCACATAAGGTACTAAGACTCCTCACAATGACTCCCTCATGGGGTCCGAAGAACTACTAGTAGCAAGCCCTGGTCCCGGGGTAACGTTCATCCTCTTCGGAGGGGAACGACCGAGTTCTTAAGAACCCTAGGGTAGTCCAAAAACTGTAAGGCTTGGCAGGAAGCCTGTCCATTGATAAAAGATGCAATAATCTTTTTATAGCACTCTTGCCTATGCAGTTCCTATAGCTATTGCGAGGATTTTAGAAATGTTTGAAAGTACATATGGATGTAAACAATTTTTCTCAGATTAACAGTCTGTACTAATTTCAAGGCTTACTGATGAACATTTACAAGCATCGCTGTCATTGGTTTCTGCCGATATTGATGACCTTCTTGATTCAAAACGCTGCCTTTTGAGTAGTCAGAACAAATCGTGACTGATACAGTGAACACAGTTATTAATTACAGGCTCTGAATAATGAATGAATTATCTAAAATAATAAATGTATTTTTTGCAATTATGTTTGTTACTGTTTTTGTTCGATTGAATAACATTTATAAAAAAAAGTTACATAGATGTTTTTATATTTATAAAACTGGTGTTATTTATAAAAACCGTTTTTATTTAGGTCTACTTTTTATAATTGTAGTAATGCAGCCCTTGAGCTACTGTAAATGTCCATCCGTACGATATAAGGTGCGCGTTACAGGTGTCAACTCGGAATAAACTTGACAATGCCAGTTTGCTTTTCAGACTGTATTGGTGGCGGTAAGGTTGTTGCCTTAGTAGTTCGTTCACCGAACAAGAAATAGAGTGCAATATATTATAGTAGCTCACTCTACTGTAATATAATATTTTCTCCGTATGATATTTTTTAGAAACTGTTGTTCTAGCAGAGGTGTACAGTGCTGGTAAAATATAATTAATGAAGGAGCGTTAATTATGGTGTAGGAGTGAGAGGTAGCGGCAGCGTAATACTTAGCAATGGATGTGTGAAGGAAGCAGCTAAAGCAGATAAATCAGCAATCTACACCTGCCTGGCTGGGATTAGAGACATTTAGCCAATTAGGAGATGGCCGCGGCGATGGCAAGTCGGGGAAAGGGAGCGTGAAAGAAGGCCACTGCTGGAGCCAAGGGTCAGGTGCTGGAGTCGACTTGCAGGGCATGCCAAGTACCTCCCAGTCTCATGTCATACACATGCACAAATATTACCTGCTAGTGTTGAACCTTCAACTTCAACACTGAGCCTATTGTAATTAACAAGACTGCCTATGACATCTATAAAGTAGGCAAGTTCCTTAATTCTAGTGTATTTCTATATCTAGATCGGTAACACTGCGTGAAAGCAAACTCAAATATAATTCTGTCTGCATGTCGGTAACACTATAACCACAAGAAGAGCTATATACTTCAGTATCTAAGACAGAAAGAAACTAACTTAATTGGTGTCTTTTTTTATTGCTTTGTTGCATTTTGAAATGTGAAAGATCGTTTATGCAAATAGATTATTGTATTGTAGGGATGTTTAAATTCAATTTGTACGATTCTATTATTTATTTAATTTTGTTTATTTTGTTATTTCTAAATTTGGTTACAGTTTTTATGAGATTACAAAGACGTGAAAATGATTTATGTAGGAAATCAAGAGGAGTCTGTTAATTACACGGTAAAGGGAAATCTTGACTGGCAACACTGTGGGAGTAGCTTGTTTCATTCAAATGAGATAGGAGGTAACAAGAGAATTTGTAAACATTGTAATAGAAGGTAATAGTTGTGTTTACCTTGTTGTATATACTGAAAGTATAACATACTTACAAAATATAGTGTCATCTTTTAATATATAGGTTTATATCCTATTCGATTTTTCGATTTTTTCTATGGAACAATACATGATATGACTGAGTTTCAAGATGAAAACCAGGTACTTTTAGCTTGAAATCAGTTAGTGTTATTCTATTCCTCACCTCCGTGACCTTTATCAAGTTTCCTAGCTTTATTCTCAACATGGTATTTATTACAAATAATGCATCGATAATTAGAATAATAATCTATTTTAAACTATTAATTGAAGTTATTGATGTTTTAACATATTAATTACGTACTCTGAAAAATTTAATATGAAATGAAATAATTATTTATACTGCGTTTTCATTGAGTTTCTTTGTTTCTCAGTATTCAATGTCCTTCTAGTGTTTTAGAGGAAGAGGTCCCCATAACAATATATCTTCTGTAATCCTCCACTGTGTTCTCTATATGAAACAATTTAAGAGTTTAAATAGTTGTTGTCTGATCATTCATATATTCTTCTGATTTTTTTTACATCTTGTTTTTTGAGCTACCTAGAATATTATGAAGGCGCTGCACTGACAGTCTTATGAAATGATGCCGGTAGAGTGTATAACTGTTATACTGATTATAAACATTGATAAACAAAGCAGGTTTATGGCTTCCAGAGTATGTAAACATGCCTCAGAATTAGTTACCTATGTTAGTATGAGATAACAAAGGAAAACATGTAGCCGTCTAATAGATCAAATGTATTTCCCATACATTTATGCATATGTATGTTCTTTCTTGCATTTGTGAAGTTTTCATTTTTTTATAGGCAAACTGTAATTGTAATTTATTGTATTGAGTTGTTGAAATTTTATCTTACAGGAGTAATCATAGGAGAACCTATTTGTTTGAATGTATGTAAGAGGGGCTTACCAATGTAAACTAAGTTCTCTGTTTTCCGAAGTCCATTCTAAGACTCTAAAGTTCAACCTTTTGGGTAGGAAGAGGGATCCGTCAGGTGCTTCTTAAAGATCCACTCTTTGGAAAGGTGTCTCACTCTGTGAAGTGACCTCTAATCTGACACAGGTACTCCCCTCTCTCTGTTCCCTGTTCTCAGGAATCGGACTTTTATTGATTCCTAATATGAGATATAAGATTTGAAACAGCGTACCCACTTTTATAATACTTTCTAATTAGCAAGGAGCAGTAATCTATTGAAATATCTTGCTAAATTCTGTTATATCATGCCATAAAAACTTTAGCCGGATTTGTTGAATATTTTTTTGTTTAATGAGAAAAAAATGTGTAGTTATACCAGTAAAAGGAAATAAAATTCTAACATTACACATTCTGATGTTTCTTCACTGATCTTGTGCTGCTACCTATGAGTCACCGAGAATACTATATTTCCACTTTATCCAAACTAAAAATGCATACCCCTATTCAGGTATCCTGAAAGCTCATTTACTATAACACATATCAAGAACATTTTTTCCCTTAAAATCTAAATTAATAACTCTTTCCCCTTGTTTCTTTTACGGTTACTTGTTCGAGATTACATGATGAATATTATAAGCGTAACATTCTTGGTTACCATGAGGTGACCCAGGTATTTATTTACGTAAATACTGGTGAGTTAGTGATGCGTGTAGCGCTCTCATTAGTGAAATTAGAAAAAACGTGGTTTTTAGTATTGGCATAGAAAATGAATATAGGAACTAACATTACACTATAATTATTTAAGCTTGTTGAATAATATGTGTTATGCCTATTGTAAATTATGTTGAGTAATTTTAAGTAAGTTTGGCAATATTTGTAAAGTAGTAAGATTTTCCATGAATAATACAATCCACTGGAGATTAAGACAATACGTACCTTCCACAGAGATATTCCATGTTGGCCCAGAGATCTACTCGTCAAGAAATGTTGACTATCAAGAATAGTTGCAAGTGATCTGTGTAATATATTTATATATATGGAGTACTACCAATGGGTGGTTTCTCCACTATTTTACCTCTCTTTTAGGTATCATGGGTCAGTATTACTTGTTACTTCTCTAAGGGTAGTTGTAATATAATAAAACATTAAAAAAAAAAATATATATTTCATTGTAGGGTAAAAAGTTAATGAAATGGTCTCCACATATAAAAATTTAATGGTATAAATAACGCGTTTCGAACACGTAATGTTCTTCCTCAGTTCATTAACTTTTTACCCTACAATGAGTAAATACCACATAATAAGCGATTGCACTACGTTAGGAATATAGTTCATTTTATTAATATAAACGTATACTCTATTCTATTTTGAAACAAATCTATATATATATATATATATATATATATATATATACACAATTAAAAGAAACGGTCCAGCGGACTTTTTTACAATAAAATAAAAAACGAAGGAAACACACAGAAAGACACAGACATAACTCACATCGATATTTCGACAATCGTCGTCATCAGGAGGTGCGAAGAGTCCCGCAGGAACTCTTAGTACCGCAGGGCAGTACCGCCCTGTCTTCCTGCGGGACTCTTCGCTCTTCGCACCTCCTGATGACGACGATTGTCGAAATATCGATGTGAGTTATGTCTGTGTCTTTCTGTGTGAATCCTTCGTTTTTTATTTTATTGTATGTATATATATATATAGAGTTCGTGAGTTTATTTGTTTATTCACCCATTTTCCTTAGAGTTATAGATATGAAATTATAGTATTTATTATATGTTACCTCAATAATGTTAAATAATGGAAAATTATTATTTAATTCCGAAAATTGGAGCCAGGGTAGCCAGTGACTTCTATGCTCGCCGATGACAGTAGTGCAAATGTATTATATATGTATAAATGTGTAAAAAAAATTTTTTTTGAATTTTATGTGCTCGTTGCTGACAGTAGCACAAATATATTACAGATATATGTAACAATAACATTTTGAATTTAAAATTTGAATAATATAAGCAAAGGTAATATAATATAAGCCAGGGTAGCCAGTGGCCTGCCTGCTCGTTGATGACAGTGGTGCAAGTGTATTATATTTCATATATTCACTATGAAAGTAATAAAGAAAAAAAAGTAAAGATACTGTTGTCTTTCAGAAAAGAACACGATTTCATTTACCTTATTTAGGGAGTTTAGCAGACTTGGGTATGGCTATTCGTATCGAGGTAGTGTTGGTGCTATTGCTACTTATTGTATTCCTGACAAATATCCTTTTTCTGATCTCTTCCTTTCTATCTCTCTATTTTCCTCTCTTTAGAGTAATTTATTTGAATTTAAATAAATATAATACGTATTTATACGTATCTGTATACATATTTATACCAGCTTTTGTATTCGATTGATGTCGCTGTCAATGCAAGGAAGAGTCCTTCAAAAGTCTCGTGTATCACAACGAAAAGAGTTTTTCTGTTTTTACCACTTGAAGGACAACCTCTGAGTACATCACATGCTAGTCATATTAAATCTCAACTAGATGTCAAAATTCATAGATATTCAAATAACTAAATAAATAGGGATATATTCAAAAACGTATGGACTGATTTGTAAAAATAAAATAAAAAGAAAGTTTTTTTCAATATGAAGTCATATGGAAAATGACGTTTAGTGTTCCGCCCTGCAGATAGAAGGAATTTAAATATTAAATTTGGTGAATATAGCACTTTTTGTTTTTTTTTATTCTGCTCATTGACTCTGTTTTCTCACATTTAATAAATAATTTTTTTTTGTTACAACATTTTTATAATAATTTTCAACTAAGGTATTAAAAAAATATTACAAATCAAATAATTATTGGTTCACTAAAATTTAAATTCACAACTATAGCAAACCTGTTTATAACAAAGTGAAGAAGTAGGAATTGACATGGTGACAAGTGGCATCCACGCTTAATCAGTTTTAATAAATGAAATCAGTTTGATATTTAATCAGTTGTATTAAATAAAATGTATATAGTCCAAATAATATTATAATATGTGGAATATAAGATAATTCATATTTATCATATAGACCTTTATGTATATACATTAGTTGATATTAACTTCGGAAGGTTTTTAAGTAGATCAAGGGTTGTAAGCAGGTTGACCTCTGGTGAAAGGGTTAACTTATTAGTGAAGATAGTGTTGTTTTGCCTTTACTGATCTTTATTTACATTGTGGTATTTGCCCACCAGTCAATATGTAAACTTACATATTCTTTTTCCTTATATATTATATATATCAATGATCAAACCACAATAACAAATGGGAAAACAAGACTAACATCATTCAACCGTAACAAGCGGTCTTCGTCAGAGTCAAAAACCCAACTGACTCTGACGAAGACCACTTGTTACGTTTGAATGATCTTAGTCTTGTTTTCCCATTTCTTATTGTGGTTTGATCATTGATTGTTATTTCACGTGTTTATGTGAAATCTTTTTTATATATATATATATATATATATGATCAAACCACAATAAGAAATGGGAAAACAAGACTAAGATCTTTCAACCGTAACAAGCGGTCTTCGTCAGAGTCAGTTGGGTTTTTGACTCTGACGAAGACCGCTTGTTACGGTTGAATGATCTTAGTCTAGTTTTCCCATTTCTTATTGTGGTTTGATCATTGATTGTTATTTCACGTGTTTATGTGAAATCTTTTTATATATATATACATAAAATATTGGCATATATAAAAAATGCCAGTAATGTAATTGAACATAATCGATTGACTTGCAAAGTCTTAGATTTATATTGTGAGCTATCTTCTGTATAATATCATCTATAGATTTTAATAAATCGATAACAGGACACTGTGACTGTTATAACAGTTAATAATAAAAATGAGCAGGTAATATATCGGTACTGCCGTTATAATGAGATTATGGTGGTATTAGAAATTAAATTGTCTTCGCAAAAAACAGGTAATATATCTGTACTGCCATTATAATGAGATTATGATGGTATTAAAAATTACATTGTTTTTGCAAAAAAATTAAATTTGCATTAAATATTCTCATTCGAAATATTTCACCTATCAATGCAAAAGTTGTTTAAAGTCATTTTCAGTTGATGTATAATTAATTTAAAAGTGAAACCTTTCTAGTGCGAAAAGATGTTAATTTTTGTTGTTAATACTTCTGTTGAAAGTAAGGATCTCTGGCAATCATCTTCTATAATGATCTAGTATTAAGATGAATGTCAAATCCAACTTCTAAGAATCATAACAGATCCATTGGGAAGCAGCATGCAAGCGGCATCTACCGGCGTAGCACGGAACCAATTTAGACCTTACTTGAATGCTCCTACTGTATTTGTTTTTTTTTTTAAATTGCTTTCTCGACATTCTAGTATGCAGTCCATATCTTTCGATATTGTGACACATTTTCTTTATTTGATCAAACTCAAATGATAATAAATTTAAACTTCTGTTATTTTAATGATTTTATCATTTGATTCTACTGAATTTTAAATTTGTGCAACAGTTTTTTTCAAAACTAAAATCCATCACACCTAACCATAACAAAAGCAATATAGTATACCAAATTAACTGCACAAATTGCAACATGACATATATAGGACAAACCAGTCAGTACTTAGGAAATAGATTGACACAATACAAAACGGATATTAAGAAAATGAAAATTACATGTGCCTTAGCAAAACATGCCCTCTCTTTAAATCACACTTTTGACCTTAAAAATTAAAAAATCATTGACATGGAAGCAGGACCTGGGAAAAGAATAATAAAAGAATGTATACACTCTTAACACTTGTAATTCTTATAAATCCTTAACACTTGTAATTCTAGATCTGATATTGAAAAGTTTAGCCATATTTATACAAACATTCTTTCCCATCCCCAGTCACAATAACGATAGTATATCATTGTAACATGGATGATAACCTTAAGTCATAAACTAACCTTACTTTATGTAACCTTCATATGTTCACCCTCCTTGTTTGTTAAAATGATAGATGAATATAACAAAGTAGTGTTTTTCGTACTTATAACCAATTAATTCTCATGTAACTTAAATAACCATTAGCACACTTTCTAAGGTAAAACTAATTTCCTTTTGTCTGATGCTTTGAAATAGATTTGTACTTAACAACTCTGATTATAAAATAACCTTTTGTATGTATCTGTTGGTCTCAAAAATTTGTGTTAGTTCTCTATGTGAGTTGTAGATTGTTTTGGTAAATGCATTATAGTTCTTACTCTAATTTTAGCCCTGAAGATGATGTACAAATACATCGAAACGTTGGCCTAAAAAGGAGTTTATTTCCTTCTATTTGACCCAGCCCTCAATATCAAAACATACAATATATATATATTTGTAAAAGTTGGAAGCAGTCCTTCATTTAAACATATATTGTTAAATAACGCCCCATATTTGGCTTGTATCTGCTTCTTACACAATTTCTCCAGTTTCCGGAATTCCTTCCTCGTCTCTTCATTAAACTATAAAGTCTATCACAATATTTACTAGTCGACATGTTTCGAATGTACCACATTCATCATCAGGACTTAATGAGAGTAATAGTAGGAAAGCTAGTTTTATATATGAGAGATGGATTATTAATGGAATGTTTACCAGGCATTTCACCTGTATCACGGCTTATTGGTGGATTAAGTAGGTGGTGGCTCACCTATACTGGCTAATCGGGTGTTTCTGTTTGCAATGTTTTAAAATTCGACAAGAATTATTAACTTGAATATTTATGGCTGGTTGCTTTTCTTGAATAATTATTGCTTCTAATAGTTGTAATTTAAAATGATTTCTTTCTCGAGCGATAATTTTGTGGAATTTACCATCATTTCTTTTGTGAGTTTTGTCTTATGGACTGCTGTTGTATGGCATTTTGGCGCGCCAAAATTTTTGAAGTTGAAAAGGGAAGTATATTCTTGGTTTGGTACGTTAGGGTTTATTGTTTACCCTATTTATTCTACGTAATTTTTAAGTTACAATCATGAAAGAAAGTGGCATTTACCAGGCAGGATAACCAACTTTGACTAACTTTCACAATTGTGGCTAATTTCGTAATTTGTTGTTTAAACAACTGCTATGCCTATTAAAAATTGTGTTTTGTCTTATTCGTCTTTGGTTTGTAACAGTTAAACTAATGTTCTATATGAAATTAAATGCAATTGTCATAACTGACACTTAACTGAGGTAAGTATGAAATGTCGAAATGTTGCACTCTCCTGGCCTGGCCTTCTTTCTTGAAATGCACTTTCCTGAACGCATTATCATTTTTTTTTGCATTATTCTTACAATACAATAGAATAAGATAACCATTGCACATTGTCTAGAAAGGTCAAATTTCTTTCAAGTCCCTGCGATTCTTTCATGAAAACTTTTCCATTCTCATTTTTATCTACGTTTGACATATTTATGTACAGTAAAGAAAAACAATTTCAATTATTGGTCTTCAGTTAGTAATGAGAGTTGAAGAAGAGCTGGATTTTTAAGTTGGATGCTTATCCAACTTATGTGATTAAATGCGAAATGTTATGGATCCTAGCGCTCAAAGAGGACGTAATCCCTGTACTCCAAACTTTTACCATGCCAGCAACTCGATGTTTACCGTATTCTTTTGAAAATACCTTAGCTAAAAAAGACTTCGATTGAGTAGTAGGACTGTGTGTCTGTCACCGTTCACCTCCTGTTTTCATTAGTACCAGATCTTTCATACCAAACTTATTTGATACTCCAGATTAACGTTTAAACATCACCTCCATAAAAAAAATTAACTAGGAATTGTTCCTAGTGGAATAATTTGATGTAGTGATTTATTTCATTATGACTTATGTATTTTCCGTCTGGTTTAATGCTACAATAACGAAGGAGACCGCTATCCAATTTGTCTTAAATAAATGGTTCCATCTTATAGCTAGGACTGCTTTATATGGCAAATATGTGAATATACAACACGATTTGCGATGGGAGTCCATTGATCGCTACGTCGCTCGCTTTAGAAGACGAAAACCTACTTGCTCATTCATATCTTGTCCATATACTATAAGTGTCAGTCTTTCCCAATCCCCTTAGTCCCCTAAAGCAAGTGCTCCCCGGAAATTATTAAGATATTAATTGCAACTGAATTCATCCCCATACCGTTTAAATTCATTATTACTCACCAGCTAACGTCCTCAGTATATTTCCTTGCATTGTAGTGAACGTCACATTTAACAGTCCAGATCAGAGGTGGGGAGTCAACAACCTTGTGAACTCGTAAATTAGTCTGCCATGTGCAAGAGTCGATGTGGTCATTAAAAAATGATAGATATCGAATAAGATGCTCACTGAGAGAGGTAACGTTCTGAAGCGGCTTACATACTTGGGGGATTACTCTGCTTATGGGTGAAAGAGGAAACTAGGAAATGTATTTCACTAGTTGTGTAGTTAGTTACTACATCTATAGTATTTACTCCCCAATTTTTCTGGAAATTATCAAAAAAGTTTCCAAATTAGCAACTTGTTCTTTGAGTACGTTTATTCAGGTTTTTGTCCTTAAATGATAAACAAAAAACGTATATGAAACGGGAAATTCTTGTTTATGTGGAGACTTTTTCACAGTTTCAATATGGGTAAGAGAGATTGTTGTCTCCATTGACAACAGACTTGATGGATTATATTATGTTGGATATCCACATTTCTAGAATATAAAGGAGTTTTAGCTATAAGGCTTTCTGTTCTACATAATGTGCTATAAGGTCCTCCTGTCCATGATGATGGCTCCTGGTAACTTAAGAAGTTGATTGACTTCCATAGTAATATACTACCCAAGTACTGACTTCCATCAACCTGACAAACTTTATTAATTTTTTGTTGTTCTGATTGTGTTTATACCTGACAGGTTTGTTATTAATTTGAAGTCCACAACATAAACTCTCTTGTACACAGATATGAGGTGAAGATGATTGCGCAAGTATTATTTGAGAGTGAAAGGTGTTGTGTAAGGCAAGCGCGACTTGGTCCCCACCTCCAATCACGTCCATGACCTGAAAGCTATCTGCAGAATTAATTCCAAAAACGATCCTATCTGGCTTTCGAAAGGCTGCTCCCTTCCCTTGGCGTGCTTTATCTCAAATGTCAGTTTACTGAAATTTCTCCAGTTGAGGTATAAAACCATTTTACAGCCAGCTGTCTTTAAACCAGCGCTGTCCAAACACTTTTATACCGCTGTCTTTTATCCCTACAAACATTTCGGGGACCAAAAATTGGTTAATAATGTTTGCTTCACGAAGAAAATCCATAAAAAAGAAAATAATAATGCATAAAAACAAAAAAATTCTCTACATATAAATATATATCTGAGCAAAATATTGAGAACACGTAGTTTTATCTTCAGGCTGCATCTATGTATTCCCTTTCACTTAGTTCTAAGGACTATCTCGTGTATTTGATTTTAGTGATCCTTTGAACATTACATGTTCAAATGTGTACTGACTTGTACTAATTTTACTACTTTGAAGATAGTTTAGAAGAGTATAGACCGCTTCAGCTTTTTGTCATCTTTGACATAGTTAATGACATTATTTCATTCATTTTTCTTAACTATGGTGGTGGGAGGGATAATATCTGCTTTGGATATTATTTCCTTTGAATAGTATTTACTTTGGATTGTATTTGCTTTGGATAGTATTTGGTAGGGGGCTCAGGCAGTCAACATTACTTCTGGCAAGACCAGTCGAAAACCTTAAATCCAGCACTAAAAGCAAAACACTTAGAACTACATATGTTTAAACCTTTGACCTGCTGAAATATTTTATTTCTTTCTACAAATATCGATATATTACTAAGTAACGTAATGATTGACTCGTTTCTAACACCTTGGTTATTTCCACTGTTCTTACTTTAAGAAAATATTGAACTTCCCACAACTGGTTAACTGGGGTTTGTAAAATAATTTAAGTATTTAAAGTATAACAAATTGAAAGTATTTGTTAAAAAAATGAAGGTATAACTTAACACTTCGAATATAGAATCAATATATTTTGTATTCTCGAGGGGCTCGTTGAAAGGCGCTCCTTTTGTGGCGTACTCACTTTCAATGTACCCCTTCCTTCTATCATGCAGAATTATCATTTCAATTCATGTTCATATTTGTTTAGCAATACATAAATTTAATTATTTTGCTTCATTTTCCATTTTGAAAAAATTAAAACTGATTTAGATCAAACTAATTGCATTAAGTTACATAAATGAAGCCAATCTGAAACTTCAATTTTCATTTTAAGTGATTATTTTTTAATTTAATTGTAAGTCATATTACATAATTGTGGAAATGATCCCTGGATGGCTAGCAGGTAGTTAATTCACTAAGAGGTTAAATTGTGGAAAAGAAATAGTGATATATATATACTTGTTATGTTATCATGGTGTTGAGATGCTGAGTGTTTTATTGAAGAAGTAACTATAATTGTGATCATTGATTGAAACACGATCTGATGTTATATCGCTGCTGTTGGCAACTGAAGGTAAGCCATGTGTGCCTATGAAAAGCCAAGTAAGACAGATGGATGAACAGAAAGGAAAAACAAATGTAGGTCGAATTTAGATAGTCAGATTAGTCTTCACAAAAATAAATTTTATTGAAAAATAACAAGTTTTGACGACTTAGTGTTCTTGTTCAGATTATTTCTTCTACTCAGAGGCCAACTGTGAACTCAGTATCAACAGATGTGCTCGTTTTCATTTTCCAATTTTCAGGTAATAGTCGTTAAAAGACCAAGGTTGGCAATATCAAGTACAACGGTGAAGCGACGGCCTGCTACTCTAAGGTGATGTCTGTTATATTGAAAATTTGAATCTTCAAGTGTGCTTATTTGGTGTTTCTTTGTATCTGACTGATACATATGATTAGAGACGCTTTTAAATGTTTCTGGGATAAGAGACGATGTTTTTTCAAAATCTCATTGGTAAAGTCCTTTACCTTGAGGGGACCTGTGAATTACTGTTTAGTCTAGTTATTAGTTAGCTACTAACTGGCATTGACTCGACAGCATTAACTGAATGTTATTGTTTAGAAAGTGGCCCTGCTGATTAGATAACAAGCAAGCAAATCTGGAGTGGCATACACTCAACTGTAGTGTAGGTAAACAATATCAAACTCATTGGCAATCAATTGGGTTTTGGTTTAATTTTACTCTGCCTGATTTAATCTGATTATTGTAATGTCAAACACATTAGTAACGATTTCATTTGTTTTTATGTGGCAATATATATTGTACAGCAAACAAAAGCATTGATCAGGAATAACCTGAAATATTATTATTATTATACTTGCAGCCTCGAATCATCGGATTCGAGCGCACTCCGACCTTGTTTGTCGTATTGAATTATTGAACTTCCCTTTGTCATTGTTAAACCAGCTGTAGATTTTAAGTTCTTTAAAGAATTTCATAATTGTTCTTAGTGAAGTATTTTTCACATCTATTTTTATACTTTACTATAAGTATAATGTAGTAATAATTTAAAAAAAAAGTGGTGTACTGACGAAACGAAAATTAATAATGAAACCAGTAAAATAAATTACTCTGAAGTAAAACAAGGGAATACGGGGGAATGTAGCAGTGGACTGATTTGAAAAGCTCGGAGGAATTGACGAATGGTGACGAAGAGTGAAGTAGAAGCAGATAAAAGGTGGGCACATAACCGTTTATGTCTGATTTAGTTTAAACAACTCATTCTAGTTGAACTTTCCTTTGTAAGTAAATACTAAATCTTCAAAGGAAGGGATTCTAAATATATGTAGAATATCGAACAGCAATTTGTCTTCTGAACTCCTCCTTATACAAAATGCAATTAACATAGTACGAAGGACGCAGACTCTCTGTTTAGAAGAGGCAAAAGTCTTTGATCACATTCTATCTGAATGCAAGGCAATCGCCTTGAAAAGGATCAAGATCTTTGAAAAATGGTACCAATAGCTAAAAAAATAGTCAGGGATAATTCCTTAAGGACAGTTTTAAAGTTTAATAATATGATTAAAATCCATAACTGATTTTAAAAATGGCAAAGAGTAGCTGAATAGGGCAGATATGGTAATGCTTCCCACGTGTCCGATGAGTCTCAGACACTCAGTTTAATCCGCATAATAATAACATCTGGATTGTTCTAAATAAACGATTTATAATTTGTTATTACTGATAACATGGTTATAACTGCAGTAAAACAAATGAAATCATAGACACATTATCTATAAATTTGATAATTTTTTTTGTTAGAGGTATGGCCTTAGTCATGTAAGTTCTATATGAAAACAAAAACATAATTGATGCTCAACATGTTTGATAATTTGCTTATTTACAGTAAAGTTGTATGTAGGCCGCTCCAAATTTTTAGCTATTTGCCAAGAATCTTTAACGGCGTAAACGTGATTGTATGACATTTGCATATAATGTTTATAGGTTTTCTCCGCTTTATTCTTCGTATGATGTTATTTGTAGCTTGCATAACTGGTAGTTAAGAAGGAAATATCCTACTAGAAATTCTGCATATATTTTTAAACCTTCTTTTAAATGTGTATTACTTTATGTACATATTTAAGTTCTGTTAGAATGATCATTTTGGCAAAATTAGACCCGGTTGTTACAGGTACTTGCATTTGTTTCCTTCTTCAACCATCTTGAGAGACAGAGGTATTGTGCAAAAGTTATATAGGCCAAAGTAGGTTTGTTTGACTCCAAACTTTTCCAGCCTGTCCACTGCCTTGTTCCTTTGTATTCCCTTGTATAAAGAGATATAACTTATTTTTTCTTGTATTATTAATAATTTTTGACCCATCTGTATAAAGAGGACAGACCTGTTCTTGAAATAGGAATATTTCCTGCTACGGTGATCCTTTGTCATCACTTAGGCAGAACATCGGTTAGTTCTGCCAAGTCGTGCTATCAAAAATGCTTCTATAGCCAGCAAGCAGTCCAGTGTTTAAGCTTTCTTTAAGACTTAAAGGGTTTTCTCTTTAGTTAACATATTTTTGGTGCTGATTCTGTTATTTGCCCATTTGATTGGCATTGTATGTTGTTCCTCCTTAGAATGTTTATTTACAAAAAACATTTCTACAGATGGCATGTTATAGTTGTTCATCAGAGTGTTATGTTATTCTTCCAATATAGTAAGCTCAGACATATTCATACAAAGTCAATATCTATGACGAAATTTTATGTTTCTTCAATCTATAGTGATGCGGCATAAAAATAGTTGACGTATTGTCTTAAGAAACGAGAACGTACCTTTCCAACAGTTTAAATTATCCAAAACCTTCTTTAAACGTAACTCTTAATGAAGAGTACAATACGATAACACTTGAGCTGAACAATTGTCCTTCACCCTGGTGAACATGACAAAATTATATGGTTCTTTGGAGTTTGCTTTTATAGTTTTAAAATACAGTAATCCTTCACTTTTCGCGGATAATGGGGACCGAAGACACCCGCGAAATCCGCCAATAATGGACACGCCTTTATAAAAGCCTCTAAAGCTCAAACAACGACCTTTCCAACAGAGAGAGAATTCTGACCTTACTGAATACTGTACTGTGTTGTAAATACAAATGAAAAACAAAAAGAAAAAAATAAGAAATAATTCTGAACAAAGACTAATGTGTAGTGCGTAGATTCACAAGGACGTGGGTGGCGTGGTAAACTGGAAGTTGGGCGATATGAATTAGCCAATCAGATCAAAGGAAACATCTTTGGTTATTTTTTTTAACAATTTCAACTTCTTTTTTTTGATATTTTTATTATTCTTTGTTACAATTGATTATGTTTTAATATTTTTCATTATTTTTTAATGGCTTTTATTAGCCTTTAATTTAATACTGTAGAATATATTTTGACCCAGCAAAGGTCAAAATATATTTTGAAACATTTTGAGGTCAAAATCTTTCTCGATCGTGCAAGAAGAATCCTGTATATTTTCTTCTCTAATACTAACTACTGTACTTTTTCATTAAGAGTTGTATATTTTTATTTTTGACTGCAATTACTGTTGAATATTTTTTTTATATTTTTTAATTTTTAATTGAACATTTCAGGACCTCGCGAAACACTGAACCCGCAAAAACTGAACCGCGAACTAGCGAGGGATTACTGTATTATTGATTTACACACATTAACTGTTTAAAATATTTTCATATTTCTTGTATTCTACTTTAAAACAAGAATTATAACTGACTAGATTCTGTTAATAAATTTAGAAGTCAATGTGAACAAATCTGACAGTACATGATATTCGTTATTTGAAATTAAGTTTTTTGTTTTTATAGATATATCATCTTTTGTGGTAATAAAAAGTTTTTTTTGTAGCATATTAATTTTGGATATTTATTTCATAAAATTTCAGAAAATGTTTGTTCATAAATAGTCGTTTATCGTTAGAAGCGTTTTTTGAAATGATAAAATGTACCTAAAATATGGATGTAATTTCAACAAAAAATGTATTCAGTTTCATTCCCTCAGCTTCACTGGTTATAGTTTCATTATGATCTGTCAAACGGTGGGACCTTTGTGATGTCCAAGGTTTCCACAGTCAATCATTAGTCATTTTCTTTACATTTTATTGGAAAACTGGCCTGTTGTTGTCAGAAAAATCTTGTTTCACGTAAGTATAATGTCAGTTTTATAATAATTCCAAAGTTTCAACACTTTTGGTTTAGTAGTTTAGAAGAATAAAGAGGTTGTCTAAAAACAGAAAACGTGACTTTCGAATAGTACAATATTGTGCAAAAACAATTATGCACATCTGTTTTTCTAGTGTATTATGCACTATTTTTTAAGGTAAAATTTGAATTTGATACATCAAACGGTGTGGCCTGTAATGGTCCAAAGACTTTTTCATACACTCACACACACACCCAAACATACAGATTTCATAGATAATTTCATACTTTTATTGAAAATCCAGTTTTTAGTGATTTGAGATAACTTTTATATAAGCCTAAACCTGATCCGACCAGGAAACAACAAATCTAGGGCCCGGAGTTGGAACCAAAGTTTTTTTAATCGGCTAGGAAACATAAATTTTAATGAACGGTTTCTATGTCATACTTGAAAGGCTTCATTCTCTCTGTACAGTTGAAGCCAAAATTTTCTCATTTTTACTGAATAGCAAGGTAGTTCAATCTCTCGGAAGAGGCCAACAGATTCTCACTGTTTACAGCTCAGTAAGTGAATTCACTCTCTATCACCTTTTACTTGAATGATGGCTCTTACTATTCTCTCAGATTATTCTGCACAAATAAATGAATGCTCTAACTCTCAGTTCTTAATGTTATGTTAAAGACACCTATCCAAGCTCAGCTTTTCTGCGCAGTCAAACTAGTGATGTCATACCTTAATCGTCTTCTATAAATTGCTCAATTTATATAGGCATTGAGGAATTTGCCAGATCTATAATAGTGGATTATAGCAAGTACAGGCTAATTATACTCAGATATATTTACGTATAGCAGTTTTCATCTGTTAATTATGTGTTTCTTCACAAAGTGAACCTAGTAAAATAGAAAAAAAATGAACTGAGGAAAATGTTTACAAAGCTTCAGCTGAAATGATTTCACAATTTATTATACTGATAAATATACAGTAGAGTCGATCGTGTGGGTGTGGAGTGTATCGAGTATCTTCATAAGAACCTTTATTAAATGTATAATTGCTAAATTACATGTTTCTGAATGACCTGGAGGAGGATTTTCTTAGAAGGATAATAATACCAGATTCCTGCAGGAGATTGTTCTTATCAGGGAATGAGTGACTCATCAAATGAGCTCCGTCGACACGAGATTTCAGACCACTGAATAGATTAGTTCAGTCTTTAATTGTCGTCATTTCATTACTGAAGTCAAAATGAAGAACTGTAACATATACTGAGGGTAGAGTACAGTGCTGTTCTACTGTTTGTAACGCCTCTCCAATACACTGCCAAGTGACATGTGGCTAACTTATTGTTCATATTTTGCCCAGTTCTTTCTGCTTCCCAACAATTTTCCAAGAATAGGCTATCTTTGGCAGGATTCTCCTCGCCTATTGTCATAACCATTCTCAGCTCACTAAGGGGAAGTACAGGTTTATTGCTTACTCTTTTCAGGAGACAGCAGGGCTGTCCATAGTGGGTCAGTCTACTTTACAAATCCAGATGTTATATATTTTGTATAACTATGGACGGTTCACTTTTATATTTATTTTGCTCATGTTATTAATTTTGAATAATTATAAAATTTTTTTTTTTAATCCTTCCATTGCGGCCTTTTGGGGATTGAAATTGGGGACCAATTTGTCCAAGTCAGTGATCTTGAAACTAGTTCATGGGCGCAGTAAATCTCTAGTGTGGGTAAGATTACCGAATATACTTGTTACCATCTCTCAAATGAACCTCCAGGCACGTTAAACTGGATGCTTTTAATTTTCAGTTTTTATTAATTAACGTTTTTCACGTTTACCATCTGAAAATTAAAAAAGTAATAATTTTGAGAAAGAAATGCGGTTGACCTTGTTTGTTTTTTCCTACTTGGGAGTAGTCTATTCTCTTTTTCCTCATGTTCCATTTTCATATTACAAGTGCTATGAAAAGGCCCATTTCACTTCATTGCCTTGACCATGTTTTTACGGACGTTAACGGATACAACTGTGTCTATGTCTGTAACATGAGATCAATAAGAGATGAATAAATAATAATAGTTATTTTTGTTTTGTAATGTTTTTTCTTGATTATATGTAGAAGATACTTTTTTTTTAATATTTCCGAACCATTACACATTGTTTCTGTGTTTTAATGAACTCAAAATGCCCTGATTGTCTCCATAAGATGTGCAGTCACCCTAGCACAGTGGTAATTGCTCATTGTTGTGAATCATAGCAGGAGTCCCCACCTAAATTAGTCCTAATATCCGATACCACTTCGACTAAGGTTTTAATGAAAACTTTTTGTACAGTCTTTTTGTATAATTTCCAAGAATGAAACATCAGATCTGAAGTGAATAGAAATTAATATAAAACTGCTCATAGAATACTGAATCACTGATAGGTTATGTCGAAATGAACATAAATGATAAGTTTTAACTTTGAAAAACTAGAATTATTTTCAAAAATTATATTTTCATTTGATTTATTAGTGTATATTAATCCTTTGGAGTTCGCTTCACAGAAAAAAAACGCAAATTTTACACATTTTCAGTTTTGTAAGAATTTGAGAGATTTAATGACGTCACCGAAAAAAAATTTGTGCAGACGTGGTGTAGAATCAAATATACAATTGATGTTGATTGAGTTTTTATATGTTTCCTAAAGTATTTTTTAAAGATCTGTTGATCCAAAAATTATGTTATCACTTTCAATTTTAAAAATTCGTCTTATTATTTATGGTATTTAGATATTGAAGAGAATTCAGTTTCGACATTTGACGTCGGTGGCGTTGGTAGTTTAGTGTTTGCGTTGATGGGTCAGTCAGTCAGTGAGTTGTTCTGTCCTAATAACGGTCTGTCTTTGTATATTAGGACAGATTAGAGGTCTTTAACCTGAGGCTCGACGTCTACTCGCTTGCTTCAGTCACGGCAACGTCCAGTCAAATATCTTAACTACTTCTTGCACAGACAAAATTATATTCCTTATGAACCTTGGCTGTTATGCTACCAAATATTAATTAAAAAAAATAACTTAAACATAACACTTGCGAAGTCATCACTTTGTCAGTGCTTATTATTTATGTTGTAGATTTGAGTTTTTTAGCCTGTGGTTTGCGAGCACAGGCTCTCACCAGTTAAAGTAAAAAGCATCCATGATCGCAATGCTGCGGCTCTTGTGGTCAAGTCACTCACTTGTCTCAGGCACATGTGTTCCATCCCCTTACCTCTGAATGTTTCTGTTATTCGTATTTGACAGTTTTGGCCTTAGATTGGATATTGTCTACTAAACGAAGACAATAAAACCATCACACGCATTTCTCCTTTGAACGCTTTTTTTGGTTATAGAGTGATGAGGATGACAATGTCAGTTTTCTCAGGGACTGATAGATATATAACTTCTGTCCGGATATAAGAAGAACCTTCTAAGCACGATCTTTTTGCTATAGATGCCTAAGTTTCCGTCAGACTACAGTTCAGATCTGATCACCATGTCTTGATAGTAGCTATAGCAGGACTACTAATTACTCCGTGAACTCTATTTTTATCTACAGTGTGGATAAACTAACTGTTAATGCACTATCTGATGGATCCTTTTCAACATAATAGAGCACGGTCTTTGCGTTAGGTTTATGAAATTAAAACTTTCGCGAGATGATCTCCTGTTCGATGTATTTTGAGTATTTAATTTAATCTGATTTGCAGCTCTACAGGCTATTCAGGGCCCTAGTTCCAACAGTTGCTTTTACTACTCGTTTCAGCCACCGGGCTTCCTTCTCCGCGGCCTAAAGCCTATTTGCTGTAGGCCATTCTCCACGTCTTATAGCCATCGAACATCAACCTCAACCCCTCGTCAGTTTGCCTTCCAGTTTTTTGATAGTCTCTGGAATGTGAGAAGTTTCCATATGTTAGGTGCTTAGGTGTTTCAGTAGTGTGGAGGACTCACCCATATAACCTAGTTTGGTTGAGGGATAAATGTTATGGTTAACAAGCTAGCCTATGTGTGTTGTGCATTAAATTATATGTTGGTATAGATTAGCGGTCTCTCTGTATCTTTCTGTACCGCTTGCTTAGTATTAATTTATTAGTCACCGAATTTCTGTAAAATCTGATGCTAATAGATTGTTAAATCCTATGTTGTAAATCAGTAGCCATTTTATATTAAACTGCTTTAACAAATTGGTGGTATATTGCTGGAAGTTGCTTTATGAAGCCACTGTTGATGTGTACTCGTAATGCTATTGTCGGAGCTTGTCATGTCTTCAGGATATGCTAGACAGTCTCAATCCTCAATCCTCACCGTTTGGAAGGTCAGAATTATTAGAAATAAATTGGAATATAGGTCAACTTAGTTCATTTATAAGATCTCAGTGAGGAATCTGCCACGTATGAAGGGAACGAATATTCTTAAATATCTTGATGGTGAAAAATGTTTGAGAATTAATTTTTTACCGTAAATTATTTTTTAAACTTTCTTGCTGGTGTTCTTTCCCTGACAACCTTGGGCTCACTGGTTGTATTTAAAAAAAAATGCTTTACACTTGCTGTTTTTTTATATTTACTTGGAAGTGGTTTGAAGCAGTTGACTTGGTCGCTGACACGTTACTACCGACACTAGCAAGTATAATAGCTTGCAGGTTGTTCAATTCCAGCAGAAGTCTAAGCTCGGTCTGGTTCCAACTCCAACATTTTAGTATGCCATTATAAAAGAATGTTTGTAATCAAAATTGTTCCATAACAAGGTGGAATACATTTAATAAGATCTAAACGATGCAAGAAACTGTAAAGCACAATTTCTGACTAAATAACAATTTCAGTATTTTTCAATCTATAATAGAGCATTGAAGTAGCTTTTAGTTCTACTCGTGAATAGGAGTGATTCATAATAAGAGTAAATAAACGAGATTTTTTTAACCTTTACATATTAGAGTAAACGATTAAGCGGTGATCACTGCATTATGATGGTCTAGTAGTTAAAGGATTGAGCATTTAGTGAGGTATCAAAATCAATATTTTCATTTTTTCCTTAGAAATTAGCACAACATTAAAGATTTTTAACCCTGATTCAGAACATTCAAAAATTGGCGAGGAGTTAAGAATTCATATAATTATAATGGGGAAGAAAACATTGAATTGACTTTCAGTTGAATTTTATTGGAATATTTGCTATATATAAATTTATCTTGGCTTCAAGATTGAGAATTTTTAGTTATATCATTTCCTTTAATTGGTTGATATTCAAGTCACATTCTCTACTGGTCAGAATTTAATAAGCTCATTAACACTGAATTAGTATTCCATTTATGCATAGCGAGCTGTTGAACTTGCAGTGACAAAATCGATCACACCTTTCACAGTGAATGTATTCATGATAGGTGATACAGAATCCTTGGGTGTTTCAGTTTTTATGCATAACAAGCTTGCTGATCGTTGTCTGAGATTTTTTTCTCTTCAAGTTTTAGATTTCTTCCTTGAAAACTTTCAGATCTTTTTCTTCATATCCTTAGGCTGTTACTTGCTGAGCCCTTTTGTCGTTGTTCACACTTTTGTAATTGAAATGTTTTAGCAGGTTCCAGAGAGTTTATGAACAAATTTCCACTACCCTTCAACCTTTTTTTTGGATATCATCTTAACTTAATGAAATAAATTGTTGGAAGTTAAAATAAATAAGGCAAATATGTGTTGTTTATGAATGAAATAACTTTTGTTCCTAATCTATTTCATTAAAAAAAAAACTCGGCCTTTAGAATTCATGACATTTTGTAAAAAAATTCAGGTGAAAGGGAAAAGAACAATAATTGTGTTTAATATGACGTTAACCTTGACCCGCCGAAAAGCTTTTTTATTATAAAAATTATTATAAAAATAATTTTATTATTATTTTTTTATAAACCATAGCACCTATGGTTTATAGGTGGTTATGGTTTAAACTTCGTTGCATTGACTTTTGGAGGTTTTGGAAGACTCAAATGTTTAAGTTAACGCAAATATGTGTTATTTAAATGAATTACTGTAATTCAACTGATTAGTTGGTATTAAAAAAAGGTCCGGCAACCAAAAATTGGGAACCCTCAAAAACCTGGGATAGGTTTCGGGAATGCAGTTTCGTATTTCCCGCGATGATTTGTCGCTGTTTATGGAGCTGCTAAGTACAGTATGGAGTATTTTATTTAGTTGGCTTAAAATTCTGTATAATTATCTTTCCAATATAAAATTTAGCCCGTGAATAATACAATTTCAGTTGCTTTTCACATGAGAGTTATTTTTTTCTATGAAAGGACCGTATAGGTGGTAATTTTTTTAAATCAGAAATCCGGTATTTCTGAGGTCTTGAAAGATTTTTGAATGTCAACCTGTACTTTGAAATAAGAAGGACAAACATACAGAGAAGTATTGTAAAATTGTACTATACAAAGAACAGAAGAAAGCACTTGGAACTAATAATCTTGACATGGCAAAGTTATGTCAAAGCAATATGCTCTTGACTTCATCTTTAAATGCCTGTTATTTGTATTAATTGCTTTTATGTAAATTAGTCTGAGATAGCAAAAATAATCTGTGGGATCTTGTCTGATCCTTTGAGTTTCATCCTGCAGCGCTATCTACCCTGAGTGGTAGACGGTAGCGTAGGCACTGCGCATTTTTAAGTCAACGCCGTGGGCTAGATTTAGTCTGCTCGTTCAGACGCTACAGTCGAGAGGACACTGAAAGCCCATATTATCTTAATGTTATTAATTATTCAGTCAATAATGAACATAATCTAATTACATATCAGACCTAATTACTGCAGTATTTTTTTTTTATTTTGAAAACACAAAGAAAGGCTGGTGAACTTATTTTCCATACTTATCAAACACTTATTTTTACTTTTTCATTGTTCTCGTTACTTTTATCTCTTCATTATTTCAGTTTTTGAATAATTTATCAAGGCAGGCTTGTTTTCGTCCTCTTTCCTGATCTTATGAATATCTGATAGGCAATATGAAAAGCACTGAAGCACAGTCAATATGCATTTTTCCCTGGAAGCTTTATTTTTTACTATCGACCGATTCGTATTCGACCGGATGAACTGTAATAATAATGCTTTTTTTATTTAAAATTCTAAACGCGTTTTTCATTTTTGTACTGTTGAGTGTGTAAGATAAATCGAACCAGTGCTTTATCGTATATTCAATAATTAATGGTTTATAATTTCTTATATATAATTGGTGATAGAAATTCGTGGTTTGACTATTTTGGTTGTGGCTTATTTTGGATTGCAGGTTACCCTTGATATTTTTAATTCCTATGGAACGTGTTTCCACGTAAGGCGGGCAGAATGACATGCCATTATTTAAAGGAATATTTCTAAAACTAGCGATTATGTCCTTGAATATTATGAATTCATTTATCCGAATGAAATATCTATCTGCGACAGAAAAGGCTGAATGTTTAATCGAGCGCCGATCTGGCGATAGATCAGTTTCGAGCGAAGACTTGGATGATGTTTATTAAGACGGAGGGCGGTCCAAGGTCTTCGGCCCACACTGTGAGTCTGCTGTGACAACCGTCACTGTGTCTTCTGCAAGTACTTTAAATAGAAGCGTGACAGTGTGCACTTCCCATTAGCATAACCTTTAACCGCACTTAATTTATCCTGACATGATTCTAATACAACGCGGCCTTGTAATTCTGTAGAGATTGTTTTACAACGCAGCTCATGAAAGACTATAAAACATATGAATAGGCTATAATCACAATGATTCAAGTTAGTACGCATTCAGTTTTCAAAATGCCTGTAATCCCTTTCTAAATAACATGGTGCAATACAGTGTTTTATACTTCCGTGGGTGGTTAGAAACCTTTTTGACTGAGACAGCCATAAACAGGGAATACTTCTCTGACTATTTTCATCAGAGCCGTGTCATTTTTTCCCCATTAAATACAAGTAAAGGTGTTTTCCATAACATTGATAACAGAAACGACTTGTTAATAATATTATACATAATTCAGTCAATATAAATTTATAGTTCCCATCGCAGTTTTGTGTGGTTTTTTAAACTTGATTGATAGAGGGCCATGCTTTCTCTATAGTTACAGCATGCAGGGTTCCATCCGTTCAACATAAGCATAGGTTGATTTTCATGTTTTTCAATTGTGATTTGAAATATTTGTGGCAATACGACGTGATTGGTGCGAATTCATCGCTATATATATAATTTTATCATTCCATATTCTGACTACTCCTATCCTTTTCCCCAATTTTATCTTTTTTTTTTTTTTTTTTAATGTAATCTACGATTATTGTGAGTGTCAGATTGAAGTAATGAAAACTACTATATTTCATTTCGTCTCTGCTGAAATCGAAATGTGAGAGAAAATTGTCCTTTTCGTTGAAAAAGTTGAAATAATCAGCAATTAGTAATCAGAATAGCTGCCTGATTACGGAATCTATCAGAAAACGATTTCTCCGCCAATGATGATAGAACGGTTTAAATTTGAAGATAATTTTTTTCCTTGTATTTGGGTGTTCTTTGAAGTTTCTATGTGTCTGAAAGAATAATAATTACTAGTATGGTTGATATCAATTATAGCTTTATCGCATATATAAATATAAGAACTAGACCCAGCATCCTCGGGTTTGGATAATTCTACTTTTACCTCTATTTGTTGTTTCCTAAGCCCACACGTAATGGGATCTTTCTTCAGCCTTATTGAAGATCTAGTGGAAGGTCTTTGACAAGTTACTGACATTTTTTACAAGGGGCTAAAGGCTTAACGTCTTCTCTGATGGACGGCGAGCGCACGATTTTACATCGTACACTTCAAAGTCTGAGGTTGTGACCAAAACAAGAATCTTCCCTACTAACACACTCTTGACCATTCCTTGCTCCACTCGCATTCTGTTAGTCCCCTTAGTCTTTCTGTGCAAGGAAAAGTCAGCTCAATTGGCATTGATATTTAGAACAGAGCATTTGTGCGTAATAAATCGCAATTTAGAAACATACAGAATGTCTGGTATAAGTAAACAAACAAATACAAAAACATAGCCATCTTTATACAAATACACAAAATAAACAAATTACTTGCTAATTGAAAATGAGGATTTTTTTACACATTTGCAAAACAATTAATATGAATTGACATGACTGTAAGTAAAAAAAAGGGAAGCAGAACATTTGTAGAAATTTGACATGTTGTAACTTTCGTACTGAAAACATGTTTACTACTTCTCTGAACAGTCCTTTCATTCACTGCTTCTTAGAATAAAAAATTATATCATTTCAAGTTGTCTTATATCTATATTCAATGTGGGGTTACTCCCCAATATTATTAAACGCCAAAATAGTAATATTATGTAATTATTCAATTAGCATTAATAATCACTAACTCTGGGTCTCATACAACACGGTTTCACACAACACGCCATTTTCTAGGAATCTAACAGCCAATAATAATGTTATTCATAAAAGTAAAAATATCAGCATCTTATATTAAGCTTTGTAGAATGGAGCAACATATAGATCGATTAGACATTTTGTTAGCAAACCCATCATACCATGAAAAGAATCAGAAATTATATGTTTGATATGCTCTATTGTCGTTGTTTTTATATATAAGAATTTTATTCTTCTTACATTACATATAAGTCTTACATACATTAAATCATTTAAATATTTTCATTATACCTCTAAACATTATATTATTTCAGTGAATTGACTGAAAAAATTCTAAGTCAATGTAAACAATGTAAAAAAATATAAAAAAATCGACAAGTATAGCAGGTGATCCCTTAGTCTGGGATAAACGAAAAGTTTTTATAGCTTTATTGCTCTATGCTGTGATTGAAATTTCATGAATTTTTTTATGAATTGCTAGGTTTTTGTTCCATTTTTGGTCAAATTTTCATGTTTTTTTAATGAGCCGTTTAGCGTCAAAAAAACATTGTCTGAAAACAGCAATCGTACTTTAACGGTTGAAGGTAATTTAATTGGTGAAGGTAATTTTGAAAAAAAATCATCTCATCTCATCCTCAATATAATGTTCTATTTTTAGGGATAGTTTAATTTTGATCCGTCAACCGGCTTGCATCGCTCTCACAAGCTTTGAGATTGAATTATAAGTAAACATTTTTACATTTTATTAAAAAAAAATACATTTTCCGTTGTTTTAGAATTCTGAATATATTTTTCGTTTATTGAATTTGTAACCCCAAAGATCATGGCAAAATTTCTAAACTCTAAAATTAGCAGTTTAGTAGATAAAAAATGTTTTCTAAAAACCGGTTTTTGGCAAAAAAGTGACTTTCCCGTCATTCTTCCCAAGCAATAGGGATCATCTACACTATGGTGCCCATTTTCGTATAAAATATCAACTTGATCCATCAAATTCTGGACCGTTGCGCAGTAACAAGCAATGCTAACACACTCACACACCCACCCACCACAGACATCATCGAAAAAACTTCATAAAACGACTTTTGGACCTCAAAACATATAATTCCGTCAAAATCTCGAGATGGAATTTTTTCACGATCACTATACTTTACTTATAGTAAAGTAAAAAGAAAGAAAATATTGTATCTTTCAAATGATTTTTTTTATGGTTGGCATATAGTGCTCTTATCATTGGCTATTTAAGGAACTATAGTATTTATTTTTTTATTATTTTATTGAAATCACATTGTCACAACTGAATCTGTGAAACCCTCTGTCATGTTACACCCCAAACATTAAGAAGCTCATGTGTACTTTAACTTTATCTCTGCTAACCGTTACACAACTCATTTGTAATTTATTCACGTTAACCTTATTATAACATATCATGATGTATGAGGGGAATTCTGACTGTATCGACTTGTAGTGTTATCATATTTTTAAGCACTGCAGACATTGTTTATGTTTATTTTTCTTATAGCACTGTTCTATTGAATTTGTGGTAATTTTGTAAATCTGTTTGCAACAGTTAAAAGTAGTGTGGATTTTTTAAAGAATATATTTATTGACAGTCAGAGGCTCGCTAGTAGTTTAAATAGCAATAATAAAAATACTCAAGAAGGGTGCGATTGAGGTATGTTCTGCGAGCTCTTCAGAAGTGATCGTGATCATTTCTAAGATTATACTCTACACTTTACAGTTGCCTGACACGAGTCTCTGTGAACATTGAAAGATATTCAGTGTATAACATGAAACATATTATTTTTTTAACTTTATTGTGTGAAGTATTATTACATTATCGAGCATATAATATTTCATTAACCTCTTGACAACAAAAATACGAGTTAATGGGATAAATGGCATATCAGAGTTATCCACCTGTCTAGCTCTTGTACTAAATCTTTTTGAAAGTCCTTTTTTGTCCTGAGACAGAAAAAATAAATTAAATTAAAAGAAATATAGCTCAGTATTTATATTAAATGATTGCCTTAAATGATTTAATTAATTAAATGAAAATATTTCTTTTCTTTCTTTAGTTGTAAATTAAATGTTTTGCATATCATTTTCAAAACTTTTAACTTTAAAGTTTTGGGTGGGTGACACCAGTCCCCCTAGCTCTGCCAGTCATGTTAATCGCGCATGGTTTAAATGGTTGCTGAATCAGAATATGTTACATATTTGCCCTTCGAAGAGCCTGATGGCGTTAAAAACTGTATAAGGGTTGGTTTTGAGACAAAAATGGGTTTATTGCAACTGTTCAACTCGAATCATCAACTAGTAGCAATTTATTTACTTTTTAAACCTTAACTAAGTTTAGGTTTTAAAATTGTTCTTTCCTTTTGAAAACGCTGGAGCTGCTGGGTGAGTCGGTCTTTGAGGTGATGTTCACACTTGTGAAATTGTGAAGAAGTACAACCCTAACGCATTATTAACTGGCGGTCTAAGTAAGATGAGTAAGTAAGCCAAACGCTCCTATGTAGGTCACATAGTGATGTAGCAAATTACTGGCTTGATACTGACCTATCTTCCTTGCCGCTTTTTAATTGGAGCCTTCATGAAAAGGAACGACTTGAGTGGGAGTTGACGTGGGAGGGGACATAGCGCCAGCGATGTTAATATACAAATGGTAAATTTCACAGTCTGCAAGGAATCACTTGCAACCCACCTGTATCGAGTTATAATTACTAATGCCTCTTGTTGTGGAAACTAACCTTGCAAAATGAATACAAAGTAGTTTAATCTACTTAGCTTATCAGTGGGTTGATATAATGATATCAAACAGAATATCCTATCATGCAAAGTCCGTGCACACTTCAATAAAAAAATACATTATCTCATTGCTATAACCTGTTGTTCGAGTTACTTCGAGTGGCCTTTTCATATTTCATTCATTATTGTGCTTTGCTTGTGACATTCCACGCATACACATTGCCGATTAATGACTTAACTGGGTTTTTTATTTGTTTGAATCGCTTTTTTCATCGTTAGTTTTATATACCTCAGTTATAAGGAAAAACGGAAGTCAAAGTTGAGAAATTTCTTTGAAGTTATGTATATAAAGTCTGAATGTTTGGTTGAACCGTAAATAAAGTCTGAATCTTTGGTTGAACCGTAATTAAAAAAAAAATATTTTTCTCTTGATGATGGTTCAACCGAAAATCAAAGATACTATGTTTTTCTGTTGCATGTTATTATCAAATTTATTTATTAATTTGGATATGCAAAAGACAGAGGTCAACTTATATATGCCTAAGGCCGAATTTGGTACCCCGAACATTGGAGGAACGTTTCATAAAATCTTTCAAAGTGATAATCCATATTCGGCATTTTGGTGATAGGATGGCTGTACAGGGCTTAGCAGTGCAGTATGATGTATACGCAGTGATTTACGTTCTGTTACTTAATATGTTTAATACAAGTTTTTCATTTTTGTTTCAGTGGAAGCAGCAGTGGCCCGCCCCGTCAGCTTCAAAACGGTGTATCTTCAACGCTCAAGGTACTCTTTACACCTTTCATTGTCATGTTCTCCATCCTGTTCATTGAACCGTCGTCATTTCGACTCACCTAGTTCAGTTTATAAATGGGTATTGTGAAGGACTCTCATTACTGATTAGCATACAATTCAGCCGTGATATTCAGATCTACGCATCATTGTACAAGTCGCTGTAGACCTTGTGCTCTCAGCCAAATGGTTTCTTTCTTTTCTGTTGGTTCTTCCTGGTCTTAAAGTTACTTCCTTTCACTTGAGTCCTCACAAACCCACTACACTGACGACTTATTCTTGCCATGATGATTTAGTCTTAACAACGCCTAATTTATTGAATCCATTCTTTTAGATAATATCATCCAGTATTGGGGTTCATCACGTGAGTTCGAAACATAATACTTCTACAAGTGATATGAATTGGGAAAATGATAAAATTTTCGAATCAATTGAAAATATATAACTTTCTTTCATCATATCTGAAAGATTCATTATTCGATTCGACTACAATAATTAATTATTCATTTAGTTATGATTATATTCGTAATTTTAAAAAGAGATGTTTCCAATACATTATATTAACAGTTTAATATTTAATAAAATTTAAAGGAAATTTACAACGAGAAGTGATTTACATGAACTTTATATTTTTCTTTAATTGTTAATTATAACTTGTAATTGTTCAAAATTAGTAATTTGATCATGGAATACTAATTTTAATAGTATACAAAATTTTGTGTTTCTAAACTGACCATAAGAGCGGAAAAATATTAGTACCCGATTGATATAATGTGATATCATAATGCGGTAATGTATTTTTCACATGTTTTACAGTTTGAGAAGACATGTAGTACACCATTTTAAACTACTGATTTCATCAAGGTCTGACGAGTAGTGTGAAGTGTAGAGTGTTTAAACAAAAGCGTGGATGAACAAACTCAGAGCGAGGAAACATCGTCGAAACATATGCCAAGAGTCGAAATCCCTCAAATCTCCGATTGGTGTTCTTCGAGATAATATACTTTACTTACAGTGAAGTTAAGATGCTATAAATGGACCTGAGGACCTCAACATGTGTAAATAAGTCAAAGTCTAAACTTTCATTGCTTCAAACTTTTTTATAGATCAGTTGAATTTCTTACATTAAAACGAAGTATATTCGATTCGACTCCTAGTGAATTTATTTATGGTAGAAAAAAGAATAATACATTATGAAACAGTTAAAAATAAATTTAAAGGATATTTACAATGCGAAGTAAATAGAGTTTATACAAATTGATTACACACCGAGGTAAATTATGATGGTAGAGCGCAAGCGGTAAGTGGAATGACTCATGCATGTAGTGCTTTATAGCTAGTTAAAATATAAACTGGGATATTCTCAGTATATGCAACCGCGTCTACCATATGAACGTTAAGAATTTATATATGTAAGATCATATTTTTTTTCTTCCCGTGAATTTAGTTGAAGGCGATATTTTGATGTACGTTAACTTGTCTACTGGTTTACAAAAATGTTTTTCATTCATGGTTAACTTCCTGGGTCATGCTCTTAAGGACTGGGTACAACTACACGGTAATTGAACTCATATTCACTTAGCAGTGACGTCAAGTGGTACTTATTGTTTCGTATAGACTGGAGTAAATTATCTTGAGGTAGCTTTGGTAGACGGTTAGCCTTTCAGTCAAATCATCAAAGGTTTTTAATGTGTGAGATGCATTTTTGATGCTATAAACTGGTGCGAGGAATTTTTGAACGATTTTTTAGGAGATTTGAAAGCTAAGGCATTTGCAAAGTTTTAGAACTAGAGATCTACTCTATTGATACTAGTATCAGAGCTGGCCTTGCACAATGCAGGCCTTTCATCGGTTTGACAAACACGTACCGTACTCATCTTGCTGCTCATTACCGAGACGTGAATCGCTTGCAACTCGCCACAGCTCAAATTATCCTCATTCAGTTTATCCTCAGCTTTAAAATATTACTTGTTTTATTTACCCATGTATTTTACATGCTACTATTGTTTTTATTTTGCACGGTTTTTATCGTCATTGTTTTGTGTCTCGATCTCTATGTTAACATCTTTATTTGACCCACTCAATCATTTGTAACTTTTCCGATCCATCCATTCTTGATGACAATACAGTATTTAAGCATTTCCAAAGCTATTGCAATTCTGAATATTCAAAAGCTCAAATAGCTTCCAATCTGAAATAAGGAAAGTTAAAAATAACAGGAACGGGAAATATATTATGTTCGAAATATCGATCCAGGAGTTTTTTCCCTTCTGTAACGTTCTGTATATTTACTCCTTTTAGATATATATATATATATATATATATATATATATATATAGTTCAATGTACATAAAGAAACATAGAGAAATTCGTTATGTACATTGAACTGTAATTGTCCATTTCGGATCGTATTTTCATCGAAAAAGTATATATATATAGTCAAAGTGAAGAAAAGAAAAACAGAGCAAAGCACTGGCTCTGGGTAAACACTTGTCTGGGGATATACGGAAGCAATAGAATAATCAGCAAGTAAGTGAACCAGTTAGTAAGTGTTTACCATCAATTGAAGGAAAGAAAGGAACAAAAAGGGTAACAATTAAAATAAAAATAAAACATTAGTTTTGCTAACGTAACAGCACTTCTTGTTCCTCTTTTCAGGACTTCCTGCCTAGTATGTTAGGTCACTTCTCTCACTGATACTAGGGTTTATTCGATTGTAGTTCTCAATTTTGTCAACATGCTTACTTTTATATCTCCCTATTTGAAATATAGAGAAATTAAAGTATTGCATTCGTGTCAAAATATCTAAATCGATTATTAAAAATATCCAAATACTTGCATAAGGTTTTCTGAGTCCAGTAAAATAAGTCTTACAAATCGTGTGTTTGTATTTGTGTGGTGTGTGTGTGTGTGTGTGTGTGTGTGTGTGTGTGTGTGTGTGTGTGTGTGTGGAGAGAGAGAGAGAGAGAGAGAGAGAGAGAGTGAGAGAGAGAGAAGGGGGTAAGATATTTAAGAAACGAAAAGAACTATAATCACTAAAAAGTTGCTACTATCCCTGATATGGAACGTCAAGCTCATTGCTAGAATTTCATTTAACTTAATGGCACTTTATATTTTATTAACGATAGGTTATTTCGTTAAAAAAAATTGCCTACAAGATTTTGATTGAAATTGCTGTGATCTTTACTTTTTAGTTGGCATTTAATATGTGTAGCATCCAAATTATATGCAATTTATTTATTTTTGTACTTCTGGGTCAAAAGTGCAAAAACTGTTTTCTAATAATGATAACAAACTAAAAAGAAAAGAGAGTAAAATGTATTTCTAAATAAAATGTATGAATAAAAGAAAATGTCAGATTGATGATGGTGACACGTTTAACGTATCTTAACCAAATTAAAAAAAAAATTATATCGTAACTCCATAGTTTTTTTAGTTTATTTGCTTTGAAGGAAAGGGGTGCTATGGTAGGTACACTTTGTGAATTTAGGAAAAAAATTGATTTCAACAGAAAAATAAAAGGAAAATGAAGGGATGAAAATGAAATGAAAACACGTGTAATTTCGCCTGTTCGGGAGTTTGTCCATGTTTTGCTCCAGCTTTGTTTACATTGGGTTTTGCTCAACCTAGAGCAGTGGTATAAGGGAAGTTTGCGTACTCCGTTATTTCATCGCTTTGTTTGCTGCTTTGGCTTTGACATCGGCTATTTAGTTACCTACCACTCCCGTGTGTGCTTTGATCCATTTGAAGGAGACTCTGACTCTGTTTTTCAGGAAGACCAGTTTTTATATAATATTTTCTATCAGAGTATGTGATTTTTATAGTTGTTAAAGACTCTAAAGTGATTTTACTGCCAGTTTTCACACACATGAGGACTGTGGAAGTGAACGAGAGGCTTTAAGGATAGCTAGTTGCTCTGTCTGGTTATTGGAACACGGTGGTACAAGCCGACGTCGTTGTTTCCTTATCAGGGTACCGTGATAGTACATTACAAAGCCTCACCCCAAATGATCTTTTCTGTCATCTGTAAAAATAGTGAAGTCGCTTTGTGAGATGAGTTTTCGTTGAAATATCTAAATCGATTTTTAAAAATATCCAAATACTTGCATAAGGTTTTCTGAGTCCAGTAAAATAGTCTTACAAAATCGTGTGTTTATATTTGTGTGGTGTGTGTGTTGTGTGTGATAGAGAGAGAAAGAGAGAGAGAGATAGATAGAGAGAGTGAGAGAGAATGGAGCTAAGGGAGCTAAGAGAGTTAAGGTATTTAAAATCTTATGACTTATGATTCGATCTGAAAGCTTTTGAGGAGGAGAATACAAGCCATACATTTTGGCAGATTAAAATGAAATTACACTTAAAAATAGAGTATTATATATGAGATGATTTAAGGTTATTTTTGTCAATATTACATTGACTAAATGAGTGTTAGGGTCCAGAAAATGTTTTCAGGAATGCTTTCAGTAAAGTTTTCCGAAGATATTTTTTTGACGCTAAACAGCTTATTCAAGAGCAATGAAATTTTACAAAAAAATGAATAATAAATTAGGAATTTGTAAAAAAAATCGTGAAATATTAATTACCATAGAGAGCATGAAAGCAATAAATATTGAATTTTTATTCTGGGCTAATGGATTTTTTTTACATTTATTTACATTGGTAACATTTACTTGAAAGTTTTCAAGCAAACCGACTGAAATAATATTAATGTTCAGAGGTGTAATGAAAAAAAAATTGAAATGATTGAATGACTTAATATCAGATGTAAGAATAACAAAATTCTTACATATAGAAAATCACCGCCAATGAAGATGTAAGAATAACAAAATTCTTACATATAGAAAATCACCGCCAATGAAACATTTCATTTCTGGTGCTTTCCATGGTATAGTAGATTAGTCTAACAAAATCCTTTAATCAGTCTATATGTTGCACTCTTCAACAAAACATCATACCAGATGTAAATATTTGGTGTTGTGACAGGCTGAGACTGTGTGATTGGAAGGGAGATGTGTTTGCTGAAGTAGAGTCTTTGATAAACGATGCAAGATTCTTTATTTTTATTGAAATATGACACTTATTAGTATAAAATCTAATGAAATTTATCAGTAAATAAAATACGTTTGGCGTCACGTAGGTGGCTGTTATTCCTAGTAATAATGTCACGTTCTTAGGTAACCGCAATTACAATGTCAAACAAACCATTTCTTTTGTAGTTATTCAAGTCAATATAAATTATATTCATTATTAGAACGAGGCTTAGTAAAATCTAATTGAGATGATCAATTACATGTCATTTTTCGTAGACATATATATACAGCCAGAGTTTATGAAATTACCTATCCAATCCCAAACCAATATACGTGATATTGGGCCAGGAAGATCAATTTTCAAACATTTCCACAGAAATGGTTAAATAGAAATTAAAAAAAATCAATTATTTTTCAAGTTTGAAATTATGTTGACTTATAGTAAAGTTGAGTGTAGGCCATTCAAGATTTTGTTATTACATCTATTAACTTAAGACTTTGGAGTGAATCAAAACACGTACAATAGTATAAAAGTGTTTGTAGATTAAAGCCACTGATGGCTCTTAGAGAGTGTTGATTAATGTCTTGGTGACACTGGGATGACATTTGACTGCTGACGGTGGTCTTTTAATTAAAAGGTGGCCTTGCTAGAAAGGGTCCTTTTTAACAGAGCTGCTATCTTCTTTGCAAAACTCAGCAGGAATCCCTTTATGCTGACGCATCTGAATCTCAATAGAATGGGATTGTCCCGATATCGCTTCACCTTGACTACTTCATTTAATAATGTATATTTTGAGAAAGAAAGTTTTTCTTCTTAAGTAATTACTGAAGATATTGTCAACAACTGAATTTAATTTTAGTATTTTTAGTAAGTGGCTTCATGTAAATTTAAAAACTGATTATAGAGTTAATTATAATAGATTATACTGGTTTCAATGAAGTAACTTGGTGTAATGAAAATTGAGTTATGGAGCTGAAGGTCATCTAGGAAGTGAGTGTCTAAAAACATATGGGACAAAGTAAGTTTATTACTTCTAGTTAAAAATTTGCGATTGTAGTTGGGTGTCGGCGCAGGATTTACTATCGACCACTGAAAAAAGACCGTGTCAGATGTTTTGGGCCTGCAGTAAAACTTGTAATGAAGAATGGTTACATTTCATGTGCAACACAAGTATTTATGTTCATTCATGAAACAGATATTGTTTTAAATGCCTTCCACTCCAATGGTTTTTTATCAGAACTAAAAGGAATAATTATAGTTACTTGAGAATTAGTCAGATAATTAAGTCGGTCATCTGTGAGGTAGAGGATGAGTTTACTTTTAGTAAGGTGGAATGGAGTCAGTCCACATTTTTCTATTCCGTTAAATATATAAATACGTAGTGTTGTGAGATTGGAGTTTTAACCAATAAGAGGGGTCAGCCGGCTTGATTAAAGTGATAATGCAAGCCAGTTTTGTTGTTTTTTATAATGGATTGGGTTAAGTATCGGAATATGGAGGGAGCAGAACGGGTGAGACGAAGACGGACTGGAAGAGAGGGGTGCGGTAGTGGGGAGGCGCCAGTCGACCATGTCTGCCGCAGCCGTGAAGAGGCTGGACCTGCTGTTCGGCGGCCCCGAGCGGCCAGCCCCCGCGAGAGCGCCCGCGGAGCGCCGCTGCTCCATCCACCCCGGTGGCCGGCGAGGCTCGGTCGACACGCTCGTGCGACAGGCCGCCGTCGTGCCTCTGGCTAGCCTGCGGCGACGGGACTCCCTCGCGCCCTGTCCACCGACCAGGGAGCCTCATCCAGCTCGCTTTCCCGACACCCTTCGCTCTTCCGGACCCCGTCGCTTCTCCACAGACTCACTCGACGGTCTCTTGCCACCCTCTGCAAGAAGACCCTCTTGGGACCGGCGGTCCTCTACTGATGCTACATCTGAGGTAGTCACTAATACATCCCAGTAGAACATGCTTTAATTTACCCTTGAATAAAATTGGTACCATCCTGGATTAGACTAATATACGAATGGCGAATTATTATTATTACAAACTGAATTTAATTCAACTTACTATTTGGTAATGAAGGCTACCTGAATGTGTGTTTTACTATTCCACACACAATATCTCCAGTTCATTCCTCAGGATAAAAGTGTTTAGTTATAACGCCATAATATAACTCCAGTGCATGTACACCCTGGGGTTCCCTGAGTTGTGACCAACTACAGTTTATTAGAGTAGAAATAGCCTGGTGTCGTGCAGGTTCAGGGCTTTTAATCCTGGATATGGTGTGCACGAGATTTTACTGTTTCTATAACCTGGGACTGGAGCAAGATGGAAATTGGGTCTCTGGTACTGCTGTCAGCAGACCACCAAGGGTGTTTTCTTTGGTGGAGGTCTATGCTTTTTCTATTCTTTTCTGCTATTCTATTTCCTTCAATCATTAAATAATTAAAATTTGTCTAGCTATCGTTATAAACACAACTGAACCATAGCATTTAGTGAACTTGATATTTTTTTAAAATATTGTATTGTTCTGTAAATATTTTTAACTTGCATATGATACTTTAGAAAGTGGTCAAAAGAATTTCTTGATAATTGGATTTTGAACCAATTGGAATCAAGTCCGTGCAATGAAGTTTTAATAGTTAACTTTGGTTTAATGGTATAAAAAATGGTAGCTTCATTTTAGTAGCATTCTTAATTTAAGGCCCTTAATACATAATCTTCTAAAATATTACATTAAATTAATTTTATCAGAATTTTGTCTGACATAATTGTTCTTTGAAGATATTTTAAAAGAAATTTAATATTGTTTTAATGAGTTAATATGGTATGTAAGAAGAACAAAATTCTTTTAACTGTAAAAACAAACGTCGCCAATCAACCATACCTTTTGTAATACTGTCAACGGTGATGGATTATTGTCTAGAGAAAGTGTTTAAATCTATTTATTGTATCAAAACTAGGTGTCAGACATTTAAGTCTTGATGTTTAAAAACCCCATTGTTTTTGGGTAATAGTGAAGCATGGAGAAGTAATTTCCATATTTTATGTAAAAGGGCTACTATTTTAAACCACTAATTCAATAAACATTCAATAAACTCAGTGATTCAATAAACTTTAATTTTTGTATTAGATATTGGATTAATAGGTATATTTTAAATGCTTATAATATTATAGATTTCATATTAGTCTAAAAACATTGATACCTGGGTACCTCGATATAAGGGAAACTCGAACAGATTTTGGTAAATAAAAGTTTTAAGAATGACATACTTAAAAGTTTTGACATACCTGTCAGAAGTTCAAATCAACAGAATCAGCTACAAACATTTTGGGTAAAAAAAAAATAGAAAAATCTATTTTCATCTGCTTTTTGGATACTATCGAGCTTTTAATAAGATGTCGAATTCATTGAATCTGCACGAATATTTAGATCTATTGTTTTGTGAACTATAGAGTGAATTACAACAATCTAACGAGAAAATTATTTTGTTAATGCATAGGATCTACTACTTTTGAACTACTACTAAAAGTTATCATCAGGGTGGTGTGCTATCACCTAGGTGTGGTGATTAGTTGTGGATGACCCACAATGTACTCGAAATAATCAAGGTCATACGGTCACATGGATGTGCAGGTCAACTTGTTATTGGAAAAATAGGAATGCTTGATGCGAATGGCTTTTAGCTTGTGCCTTCGGCTCCCTCTCCAAAGTGTTGAAAGATGGGTAAAACAGAAAGGTCTTGTTATCAATCCAGATAAAACGGTCATTATTACCTTTCTTATAAAAAGAAAGAAAGAAAGAAAGTTTCAAAGACTTGTTGGTGAAGCCTTCTAATAAAGATTAATAAAGAATAGAATACTCAGAGGTACGCGAAGACATTGGAGTTTTTGTAGATGAAAACTAAACTGGAAGAGACATGTGACAGATATATAGACTACAATTGTCGTAGCCAATGCTCTCTTGTGAACTACAAAGAAAATGTATTTAGGGATGATAGGTGCGTGCAGTAACCATCTGCATAGGTTCGTGCAGTGACCATTTATAGAAAAGTTATAAAACATCTCTCCCTTAGATATTTTTATCAAAATTGAATGACACGAAATGGAAATGCCTCTATGAGAGATAAAATGTTCAAAAGTTTGTTAGAACGAATCATTAAAAGTTTGGCTTATATGTTGCAACATATAGTGCCTCTGATAGGCAGTAATGATTACCTTGATTGCAGACTTGCTGATTTCAATAGTGAAGCTCTTGATGGTATACTAATGGGGGAAAAATTAATAATAAAACCAGTAAAAGTAAGTTAGTTCTCATGTGAGTACGTGCAATACAAATGGAACACAAAGGAATGTGGCAGTGGACCGGTTGAAAAGGTTGAAGTCAACCAAACCTACTGCGGCGTGGACCCATTTACACAACCCTCCCCTTTCTCAAAACTACAAAAAATAATTATGCAGCAATTTTATTCAAATAGCACATATTTGAACTTCCAAATTCCCAAAACTTATTTAATATTTATTTTATGAAGTATAGGGGATGGCCAAAAAGAAAAAAAAAACAAAAAAAAGGAAAGCTATAGAAAATATGAAACTGAAGATAGTGACTGGACTAGCGCTTAATAGCGTATGGATATCAAGTAGAGAAGATTCATAGATACTTCAAGGTAGACTGTCTGCCTGGGAGAAGTACACTGTGATAAACAGCAGGCTTCAATTACGCCTCGTAAACTGTAACAGTAGGGGATTTTACTTATCATACTTATCATTGAAATATGCAGAGTGTAATGTATGATTGAATCAACATTGTAAGTTGTAAAAGTTATCTTGCAGCTGGGTCAACAACTATTGTATATATAAAATTCAATATTAATGATTTTGATAACTTTTCGCATGGCAATGCATTTCGAAGGTCATACGACGTCTTACGTTTGCAGCGACTCTGAGAGAGAGAGACGTCCTCCCGGCTCCCACTAGGTCAAAGAGTTGCTGAATCTTACCACTTTCTTGTCTCTGGAAAGTCATGTTTTATTTGCATACTCGCAGTTCCCTGAAGAAGCTGCTCTTGACCTTTAACTAACTCCATCAGTGTCTATTCGGTCATGTGACTCCGGTTTCATTTTTTCTTGCTTTAATCCATGTTTAATCCAAATTGTCTGGTTTTTTTACTCTTTTTAGAAAGTAAACTGTTTTTCTTATTTGAGCGCTTCGCAAACACATGGCTTCGCCTGCGTTAAACATATCTAGTGGGCGAAACTGTGTTAATTTTGCCTGAATTATTAACAGAATTATCTTTGGCTTGCCTAATAGTTTTGACAGTTAGAGGTGGATTAAAATTTACGTAAATTGTTAAAATTTGTAGTCTGGAGTAGCAACATCTACTGCTGATTATAAATTTACTGAAGAACTCATTGTGTACTTATGATAAGAAATAGTGGTGTCTAGGATGAAAACGGAATGGATAAAGAAGGTGAAAAGAAATAGCGTAATATATTGAAAAGAAAGCAGAAGACAATTATTTTGCGAAGTGTAGATTTACTGATTTGAACAAATCAGAGAGCGTGACCAACGTATTCCATGACAACGATGTGTGAACTTGTTTTCATATTTAGAGACATTCAGTTTTATTTTGTAAAATCTTTAATATTAATTAAGTGTAAAATACATTTGTGCGTGTAAATGTTTTCTTAATATGATATAGAAAACTTATATGGTCATCAAATATTTATTAGACACAGTTCTAATAAGAAGAGCTTACTGCGAGTAGGAATGAAATGGTCGTCGACAAATAGGGTAGCATTTGCATGACCAACCATGTGTTATCTAAAAACTGATATGGTATTACCCATTTTGCAAGCCTCAAATTCAGTACCTCTTAATATGAAAACACAAGTTCACTCAGTGTTGTCATGGAATATGACAAACCTAAAGTCTTGGTTAGTTTAAATAAAATTTTGGAGAATGTTATTTTTTAGTTGTTTGTATTCACTTCTTTGTCTTTAAAATTTCAGTGATAGGTTTACCACTATAATTAATAAAATGGTGAATTTTGAAACTAATATTAGTGTTTGATAAAACATTTATGAATTGCAATAGTAAACTTTTGAGTTACTCTTGTTTTCTGTTTCTCTCCTGCTAAAAGTTTCCGACAAAATTAAAGTACCGTGGAACAAAACTTGCTCATTCTTACTCTTATTACTCTCTACGAAATTTTTATTTTATTTTAGAAATATAAAGCTTTGTAAGTATATTCTCAGGAGCAAAAATATGTTATCAGGTTTCATAGGAAATACAAATTTTGAGGTCATTGGTTCACACTAGCCAAGAAAACTTTATTTTTTAATACAAGGGACAAGTAAAAGTGCCAGTTTAACTTGAATCCCGCCAAGTAAAATAAGTTAGCGAATTAAGTGGTAAAAGGCCAGGATGCCTATCCACTAATTTGGCATGGCTAACTGACCCTTGATGTTTAGAGTGTGGCCAGTAGGGAAATGGTCATTTAGGGTTAAAGTTTAAAAACAATTCTTTGTACTAATTTTTAAAAGACTCTGATTAAGGTAGTTAGGATATTCAATATAAAGAGTAAAATATAGGTCACTAAAATTAAAAGGATCTGACCGAATTGGTTAAACTGAAACACAGAAATCAAAGAGTTTCGTTTTATTAAATCATTAAATAAAAAATAATAGAAATAAAATAAAATAAATTATTTGCTTTAGTAAATAAGCTGGCAAAGTCATAACCTGGTGTATCTTAGCACCAGCTTCCTTGGCGAGGAAATAAGAAAGCTTAGTTCATATGATATGAGCGTTCTTAATTCCTTAAGAGTATCTAATTAATTAATTAATTAATTTGATTAATTTTTTAAGTGATAATTATCAGTACTGACAGTTGTTATTCCATTTATAAGCAAAATTATATCCAAGAATTGTTTAATGATTTTAATTACTGAAAAAGTGAATATTATAAAGAGGTAAATAAAGTCGTTTCTCATTTCTGACAGAATTTTTCAGAAAGTTTGAATATTAGTTTTTCGTTTTCAATGACCAAGTTCTCATTTCAAATGATATTAGTTTAGGTTAAGTTGAAGTGGATCCCCGAGAGAACACACATAAACCGAACATTGTCCTTTTGAGATACGACACAATTAACATTTTACATTGAGAGTCCTAAATTTTGCCTATTAAACTGCATTTAGACCAGGGATCTTTACGGAGTACCTGAATCGTACAGGATCGGAACAGATTGTTGACGTCCTCTCCAAGGGGCGACGTGCTTAGATTTCTTCATAGGGCTAGTGGGCATTAACCCTGGATCTAAATGCGACCGTGTTGCCACTGAGGTACCCTGGTCCCCTTTTAACATGTTTTGGGGGTAGGAAGTGTGACCCATTTGTTTCTTGTCACTCATTTTTGTCATAGGCTAACCACATTACTGGACTCATTCTATATTGGGAGTACTAAGTTTGCCTAACTCATCCCATAGGGATCTTTAAGGACTAAATGTATTGTACATGCTCATAACTGACAGCATTATGTCCTCTGCGAGAGACAGCGTAACAAGATTTTCCATCTGCCATGAAAAATCTTGGGCCATTTTCAAGATGTTAACCTCCAAACTTCAGTACTTCAGGAATTGTCTTGTTAGACTACACAGTTTAAAAGCAGTTCGAAAAGTGTTGGCTTGTGGTATAATTATGCTAAATTGTATCGTTGACAAGTGTGCACTGTGGTTTGCGCTGAATACAGTGGCAAGTTTGCATTTACTGCAATGTGCGTTCCACAGGCTGTGATTATTGGCTCAGTGTATTACGAGTAGTTAGCTGGGACAGACCGCCTGACTGCTCTCTATCTAGACAAGCCGTGACTCGCGCCGATAAGCCACACTCTTGAGTCGCACTTCAGGGAGTCACGTCTCTGTGCCAGCACTCATCACGTACTTGCGTTCACTGCAACACACATTGACACTGAAGTGAAAGTCCTATTCAACTCACTTTACGTTTTACAACCCATTGCAAAACACAACAATAACACCATTTCAAAATAACAATAATATATATCCTTATCGAGGTTTGGTCCAGTGTCTAATACTTCTCAATAAAACACCTTTAAGCGATTTTTTCGTCTATATTTGTGGGCATTTTCAGGGCTACAACAATACAGAATTAATTACAATAACATAAAAAAATAAGTTACATTATTTATATGTTTATAAGTTACATTATTCCATTACTATTTTTATTATTTCTATTGCAAACAAAAAATTAACATTGATAGTTTGTATTCTAATCAACTACAGTGTTACTCTTAGCGACATTTTTACGAAACTGCATCACATCACAGTCTGGCTTGTAAAATGTGACAGTAGCCTTCTGACAAGGTCCTTCTGTTTTCCTCTTTGGTAACGGACTTATAAACTTAATATTGTAAAATATTTATTTCTTGTTTGCTATTTTACTTGCGCTAGTCGTGAATGTGTTGACAGTGCCGCTTTGTGTTTGATTGGGGTTTCTTTACTATAGTTTCTTCGTGCTGATAAAGCTGTTATTACTAACGCTGCTCGTTAGTTTTTCGAAATGAGAGTCTCACTGGCTATGTTTGCTTGTCATATTATTTGTGATTGTTGTGAAGGTGTTGCACCTGCTTGGGCAGAGCTGTTTTAGTTAGTTTTTCGAAATGAGAGTCTCACTGGCTATGTTTGCTTGTCATATTATTTGTGATTGTTGTGAAGGTGTTGCACCTGCTTGGGCAGAGCTGTTTTAGTTAGTTTTTCGAAATGAGAGTCTCACTGGCTATGTTTGCTTGTCATATTATTTGTGATTGTTGTGAAGGTGTTGCACCTGCTTGGGCAGAGCTGTTTTAGTTAGTTTTTCGAAATGAGAGTCTCACTGGCTATGTTTGCTTGTCATATTATTTGTGATTGTTGTGAAGGTGTTGCACCTGCTTGGGCAGAGCTGCTTGCTTCATATAGTTAAGACACCGCGCTAGTGGTTTCTGAATGGACAGTCGCCGCATTGCAAAGTGGGCACTCTGCAGGCAGTTGGCGGTGGCCGTTAACAGTTTCGCTTATTACCTTCTCTGCATTCTTGCGGCGTCACACCGCCTACCTACCTTCTCTTACTTACTCAATCATCATTTCTGGAAACCATCGCCTACCGTTACTAGGACGGAGTCGCCGTAATAGTAGGTAATCCGCAAACATTGCTTTCCTGTAACAAGTGCCAGATTCAACTGCTAATGCTTATTTAGAAAATAACACCTTGGTATGGGTTGTTTATATTTTAGGATTATAAGCGGCACTGTACCTATGATGTACACCTGTGGTCGGCATTTCCGGGCTTCCAAAGTACACAGACATCTACAGCAGTAAGTGGGCGCCTATAAAACAACATTCAAAAAGTGTCAAGTACACTGATTTCTTACAGTGAAATTTTTCTTATGTAACTCAAGACATCAACTGTAATCATTTATCTTTCAGATCCTTGTAATTATCACCGTGATGTATTATTACACATTTTATATTTTATTTTTACTTTTCCTACAAATTAAAAGGAATACTGTATTAATGATATTACCTCTGAATCTGGCATTGATTTAAGACGCATTTTTCCATCAATAAGCAAGATCCGCTCTGACTCCCAACTGCAATCTTAACAATGATTCAGGTGTTAGATTCTGTTTATCATGTTAATGAAAAGTTAAAGAAGCTAGTGTGCATATAAAAGAAGATTGAAAAAATATCGTATTCTCGAACACTAGTTCTTCTGAAGATTACATCTTCTTATCGAGAAGGTGAGAGTATGAAATATGCTATGCTTTACTATGACTGTAAATCATTGTAAATATTTTGTTTCAGAGTTAGGGGTATTTTTTGGAATGTACAAAATGGAATACAAAAATTATTAGTTTCTTCTTCAACGTATCCCGGTGCTTGATGACCGGCAAAAATAAGATTGGGTTTGTCATGTTAAACATGATTGTAAATATTTGTTTACTCTGTAGGGAGGAAGTTTGGGGAATGTAGAAAGTAATGAAAGAGGTGAAAGCTTAAACATGATTGGGATGACTGCTTTAAACCAAAGTAAGGCTTAGGGGAATGAATTTACAGCAGTCAGGTGGTTCAAGAGAATGGCTTCCAAATCGGACATCTTCATTTACATATGCTTGAAGGAAGTGATTTAAGATGATATGAGCTGCTTTTGTAATGAAAGTCGCTTATGTTCCTGTGATATGATGTCTCATCAGTGTCTCTCAGTTAAGGTGCAGGGTGGAGTGCTAGCCAGGGGATGGTTGAAGTACGTGTTCTACTGTCGTTTACTACTGAGCTAGCAATTATTTCTACATCCCCCCAAGAGAAAGTAGTTCATGACTGTCCTTGTCAGTTCTCTTCGCACTCCTGCTAACTTATTTGTGCAGTGTTTACTTTTTTTTAGCCTGACCTTAGTGTCGTTGATAAGATGTTTATATCAGAAATTAAAGAGAAAATTGAAAAAACATTTCAACGAATAAAATAAATTAGTGATTCACGTACAATAGAAAATACATAACACAATTATAGTTACAAAATTTTGTTTAACTGCTACTGGTGGGTAGAGGAGATATATACCAAGAACACAGACATATTGATGTGTGTGGCATACACACGAGTTTATGTCAGTGCTGTATTGTGTATAAGAGAATAATAGTGCGAAAGAGCGCTTAATGGGTGCTCAGTGATCTTGAACTTGAAATAGTTTTCTTAGTTCTCTCTTAGTGTTGAGAGTGAGAAAGAAGAGGGAGAGAGAGCGAGAGTGGGGAGATTCTAAACTATGATTAATTAGGGCATATGCAGTTCTCTTGGATACTGTGAGGAGTGTGTTTGGTGAGACCAGTGATTCCTTCTATTTCCCTTGGGCCGGATATATGTAGTTGGTTTGTCAATGCTATTTGTATTTTGCTAACCTGAAATTAGTATTTGTTGTATGTTTCCTTTGATCGCTGTAAACATATATAAATCACTTCACGTGACTTGTGGCATGTAGGTGTGCCTATAGTTTCGACAGCCATATTCGACTAGTGCAAGCAGTTGTCTACAAAGTGATAGCTGGTTGCGCAGTGTGCAGTGCATTAGACAGGTGGGAGTGGCCCTTATACATTAGGTGCTAACTGCTCTGCTGAGTCCAGTGATTGGTCAACCCACGTCTTTCACGTTCACTTTATCAGACCTCCCATTACAAATGGCTATATTATGAGAAACTGACAGCAATAAAGATATGTTTATCTTTGAATAGACCGTTATATATTTCTTGAGATAATTAATATGGATCAGGTTAATGTGGTTGTACTTAAACTAAAACACACGAATCTAAAAAGCTTTTTTTTGGTCGCAACTCATCCGGTTGGTTCTTCCGTAAAAATTTTATAAACCTTATGTAGTTTATTAAGTAGCCTTAATAATTAATTAGTATATTTATTTACTGAGCATTAATGACTATAGGCTTTAGACCAAAGGATTGATTCATGCCCTCTCTGAAAGGTCACCGAGGTCAAGATTTCCTTTTCCCATGTGAAAAGCCAATTGGTTACATTTGAACTCTTCGGCACAGCAAAGTTAGCGCCTAGGCGACCATCTTTGGATGTCCACCGTCACGTTGTCAGTATGTTTCAGATGTCAAAATTTATTGCCTTATTGTTCAGCAGAAAATAAGAGTGTGTGATTGTTGTTGTCTAAATGTATCGTATTGTTAGGTTAGCCGTCTACAATAACCGGATAGGTAAAATCCTCCTATTGCTCAGTGTGGACGATGAGATGTGGACATTGCCTTAAATGTGAATTACTTTTTTTCTATTAGTAAAATAACTATAAATAAAATGTTAAAGTGCCATCGTTGAGTGAGAATTGGTGTTGTGGGTAATGAGAGGAATGCAAGTTTGGACATTGATAGACCTGGTTATTGCGCCAGCGGAGTGCCACGAGTCTGTGGCTACCAGAGAGGCTGTCTCATCAAGACACCGCTCTCAGCAGCTGTCATCTGTACTGCTCAAGCTGCGACAGCTCAAGTCATTTCATCTTTGGTCCATTTGTTTTCGTTTGATTAATTACGTTTGGCTTCCTGTTTCAGTGCACTTGAACAGATACTAACAGTTACATACAGCATCTGCTACCCCTAGATTCAATTCTTTAATTTAGAACTTTTTTCAAACATGTACATGACCCTAATCATAAAATTATTCAGAAAGTAATCTGGAGTGGCCTACACTCAACTTTACTATCAGTAAACTTAATATCAAACTTCTTGGGTATATGATATATAATGTCTCATTTTAAGCATAATATAAAAGTCTAAATGGAAGATGTTTATTACTCTTTCATTCCTGAGGTAGTACAGATAGTGATTGATCCACTTATCAATAGGTAAGCCTTTTTTGTATGTCACACAATTAATGGATATACAATCATTGGTATATCTACAGCAGTAATAACATTATGAAAAGCCAATGTGAAAATTTCCTTGTACGAATAATCTCCTACAAGAGAACATGGCTTTTATTCTAATAGCCAGTGGATCTCTTACATACTCGTAGTTTGACCGACCTCCTTCTACATTTAATACTAAGACAAATTTTCCCATTTAGAACTTTAAAATATTTTGAGTATTTTAAAAACGTTACAGAGTTTTTGTCTGAAATGTCAAAACCATGTCAGAAAAAATGTCGTTTTCAAATAATTTTTAATTTAATATGTAGAGTAATTTCATTTATTATTTTTAAAAGAATTGTTTTTAATTCTGAATAATGTTCTACATTTTTGGTCTTTTATCAAATTATCTGGAAATTTTATGGTATGCTAGAGTTTTTAAAAACTCACTTTTCTTTCCCTTAGTCAAAAATCATAAAAAACCAATTTACTCTGAGCGAATTTATTTTTTCCCACGTGCTGTACTCTGTTATAAGTTTGCTATAAATGTATATTGAGAAAAAATATTGGTTATTGTAATTAGCCATTTTGCATTCTTAAATCTTTTAAAATTATACAGAGCCGACTTTTCTGTATAATTTTAAATTTAAAAGCTGGAAGCTTGAAATTTTTAAAAATAATGGTATGAACTATTAGACTAGAACAGTGAAAAAACTAGAAATTAGACAAAAACATAGAAGCCTTTCAATAGGATGAGAAAGTTCATTCTATAAACTTCAATATTACTCAATAATAATGTTCTTCATAAACGTAAAAAAATCAGCATCTTATACCATATAGTATTAATTAACCTTTGTAGAATGGTGCAACATATAGATTGATTAGAACATTTTGTTTGACAAACCCATCATACTATGAAAAGAATCAGAAATTATATGTTTGATATGCTCTATTGTCGTTGATTTTTTACATATAAGAATTTTATTCTTCTTACAGCACATAAGTCGTTAAATCATTTAAACATTTTCATTATACCTCTAAACATTATATTATTTCGGTGAATTCACTGAAAAAATTCTAAGTCAATGTAATCAGTGTAAAAAATTCGACAAGTATAGCAGGTGATCCCTTAGTCTAGGGTAAACAAACAACTCTTATATCTTTATTGGTCTATGCTGTGATTGAAATTTCATGAATTTTTTTTATGAATTGCTAATTTTTGTTCCATTTTTGGTGAAATTGGCATGATTTTTTTAATGAGTTGTTTAGGGTCAAAAAAATATGTTCTGAAAACTTACCATAGATGGTAAAATAGCTCTCAAGAGGTCCACAAGCAACAGGTTTGAGACCCCCTGTTATAGATGGACCTTTGAATCTTCATAAAATATTAATATTTCGCACTATTGTTTGGAGAAATATCTTCTTGTTATTCTTGGAACTAGAAATAACTTCCATAGACCTCTCCAAAAGATGGATAGCTTTTAACTATATAGCAAAGAGTACAAATAAAGTAATAACATTATTTAAAAAGGTTAGTTTAAATATTGCACCCAACAATCCCATTAATCTAACAAAATTTGAAGTTTTCAACAGAAGATAAAGGTTTCAATCCAAACGGAATTTGAGGAATGAAATGATGACTGTGGGCGGTACTATATTGGACAATAGAAAGAATATATTCACACTGTCGAATACGATAAACATAACTACAGTATTAGCAATCACTTAATAATCTGTGGACACATATCTGGCTGTTTAGAAAACTCGATGGACTTAGAAGACTGAAACTGACAATAGCAGAACCATCAGAGATATTTTAAGAGAAAACAATTCAAAATAAAACAAACTAACCACGCAATGGCATTAAAAAAAGGCGAATATACCTACAAGATAGGAGGGACTATGGTAACATGAAGAACAAAAAAGTAAAAAATTTTTAAAAAAATTGCTTATAAGTAAACAAATTTGACTGTTATTGACCAACAAATAATCGAGTAAATTGTGCAATAAATAAAGACAGACTGATAGATAACCCTAATTAGACAAAGTCAGCCATCAACTAGTTGTCATTGTGTGGAGACGGAATATTCCGAAAGCGCTCCAGTGAAGAAGAAAGTTTATGTGGCGAGATGGCTTATAATAATTTAAATTATTAATAATATAATTCAGAACTTTTTATTTTGTTGACTACATGGTGAGTTTGTTTTCACAGCCATTGTAATAGAACATTTCAGATTCCTTCAACGATATAGCATTGGCTAACGACTTACTTCCCACTAATGATGTTTTGTTCTCCAGCTAACTGTTGGTACTAGATGTTTCTTTTGTTTAACTAGCATTTAAATCTACTACTTGCTATGATTTCCACAAGTGACCCATTAATGAAAAGTTTAAATTGATTCCCTACTACGCTACTTTGGCACAATCTCGTTTCGAGGTATTGTTTAGGTTTAAAAAAGGTAAAGATAAGTCCAAGGTTTAAACATAAATTTCAGTACTTTTTGATTGCGTTGTCGGCTCAAATTAGACCAGACAACCCTTGGTTCATTTCTTCCATGTTTTGTGATTAAATTAGAAACAGTAACTTTGTTAGGAGTGCTTGTTCGTAATTAAGTTTTTCTAGTTCGGTATATATAACTTTTAATAAAATACGATGCCATTATATATTTTGTACATGATTTGTTTGTTTTTAACAAGTGTTGGCTTGAGTGTTAGTACGATAAAATAACTTGTTACATCTTTTCTATTGATGATATTTGTCATAATGTTTGCATATTTATTATTGGCCCGTGCCGCCAAGACTGTCAGATCCATGGTTTTGCCTCATAGGACTTGGACACAAGTCAGTTTCAAATCGACAGTTAAAAATAATTGTTTCCTGATTCATATTCTTTTTCATTCCTTAATCCAAGAGTAAATTCTTTTAATTTTGACATTAATTACGCTTACTGAACATTTACCTTAGAATAAATGTTTTACTATTAGAAATTTCGATTAAATAAATCCATACAGAACAGCTATATATATCATCTAATATTAAAACGATAAAGAATTCTGACCAAATGTATTCTTTAAAAAGTTTAAAATATATAAACGTAGAATGAGACATTAAACTGATAATTTTTTAAATATTGTATTTTTGTTTATTGTTTTTGAGTATTAGTTTATTAAAAAGTAATACATTTATTTTAAGAGAAGTAAATTCTAATTTCAGTTTTCCTGTTGAAAATTATTGAGAGCAACAGCTGGTACTATATCTAGTTTATAAGTGAGAAACCGACTCCTCCTCTTCCTCGCTGTGACAAGCTCTGCAAGTATCCCTTGCCTCCAGAACCAACCTGGTGGCATGCTTTCCTATTAGCCAATGTCCAGTACGAACAGCAATCACATTGGCTACGATACCCCTGCTCCTAGAAAGAATTTCTTTAGTCTTCTGAAATGGGAAGGAGGCCATAGTTGCGTCGAAATGGGATACATGTGGTAGAGCAAACAGGTGCATAGTCAATAATCGGGTGGTGGTAAATGAAAAGGCCGTTTCATGATTGCCTGAGGCTTTGACGTGCTTCACAGTTTACCTTGGTTTATCTGTGAGGTGAGTGAGTTTTAGAGGATCTGGTAAGTCCTTGTATTGCATTATATGCTAGTTCCTGTATCCGTGCTAGTCACTCTCAGAGATAGAAGGAGGCATTGGTAATAATGTCTATCGCTCTTCCCATCATAGAATGCTAGGATGGCTAGAGTGTGCTTTCGTTGTCACTGATGGTTGGATGATGGATGGATATTTTACTAGCTTCAGCCTTGAGACTCTGAATGTTCACTATGACAGTAGTCAATTGGATCTTTTATACATGCTATATTACCCTTTTACTGATGTTAATCTTACGAACCTCATGCATTTTTCAATTGGTTCTGTGACAACATTCAAATGCTTTGTCCACACAAGTGCTTGAATAATGGCCATCCTATTTTTTTTAATAAATGACTCTTGTAGTCGTCTCCTTGCCTTCCCCCACTCCTGCTCACAGCAGGAGTTGCTGGTGTTGAAAGCAAACTAACCTTTTGCATTGCATTCTTTAATTCTTTCCTGTTTGGGAATGCTTTCAGAAACGTAAACTACCGTTTACCGTTACTTGTATACCTTACCGTTATTTGTATTGGTTGTTTAGAGAATTGAATCTTTTTTTTTTGTAATACAAATGGTCATGAAAAAATATTCAAAGAAACTGGAAACTGGTTAATCGTTGAGAAGGAACTTGTAGTAGTGGAAAACTAGAGATTGGTAAGGTAGAGTATCCCCTGGCGAAGGGTTTGGGAGGAGTAGTGAAAGGACAGTGGGTGCGGTGCGGGAGGCGTGCTTGCCAGTCGGGCAGTGGCCAGTGGTGAAAGGCACTTTGAACTCCGGGTCACCAGCTGTGCCCGCGTCTCATGGATCGCTTCCTCTTTCATGTAGACCTTCTCTCCCAGGCTATCTCCAGCCACATTCACCGATCTGTGAGTCCTTACGCTTCACTCATATTTAGTCAAAGTAGTTCAAATTAGATTTACTCTTAATAGACGCACTTCTATACTAATGTAATCGACACACCCAGTTTGTTGTATAATTAATCTCTTAGACTTTTGTCTGAGTCTCACTCGACAAGGTACTTGTGTGTTCTATATGGTACCCTCTCTGACTCTGACTATTGCTCTAAATATTCTAACTTTGTAAACAGCCTTATTCTATCTTATTTACCTTCTTTAAAACGTTGCCTTATTTTAAAAACGGATAAATATGGAGAATAGATTCTAAGCAGTACAGTAAGTATTTTTATTAGTATTTTCGAAGGTAAAATTTGAAATTTTATAAATAGCCAACTGAATGTACTGTGCATGAGGAGTATGAGGCTATCTTACTCTTGTTTATTAGAACAGGGACCTTTAAGCATTTCCTGCCATCGTGCAGACTAGGGACTGACTACTTCAAGTCCTCTCCGAGGGATGGTGTGTGCAATCGTTTAGGTTGGATGATACAGCAATTTTGCTGCGTGTTGCGACTGAATATTGATTCATTGGCATTATATTAAAAGTAAAACATACCTTTATAATGTATAATTATAGAAAAAATCTAAAGTGACTTACACACAATTTTACTATAAGTAAACATATCAAACTTTTTGACAAACAGTTAATTTTTATGTAACAATAGTTATGAATTAGATATATTCATTAGCTCCATCCATTTCTATGAGATTGGTTGAAAATTGAACTTCCTGTTCTAGTCGGTCCTATATCGCGATATTGGTTTTTATTCCAGCCTATCTAATATCTAATCTAACTAATATGATAAGTTAGTTTCAGAAACTATGGCTGTATGTATGTGTGTAGAAGAATACATCTAATTGACCATTTCTATTAGTTATTTCTAAGTTTCGTTATAAACATGAATATAACTTCTATTAACTTAAATAATTGCACAAGAAATTGTTTTGCTTGATCTTGCAGTTACGGTTGCCTAAGAATCTGATATTATCATTAAGGTTTAAATGTTTTATTTTTTTTGAAGTTCGTTAATGTAAGTGAATACCAGCCACCTGCGTGACGTGACGCCAAACGTCATTTATTACTTATGAATGTAATAATTTCATTCATTAATACTGAGACTGAAGGAGGATCTATGATTATTGAGGCATAATTGTAGCCTAACAAAATTATTGCTAAACCCATATTGAATTCATCATACTGAGTACTGTCTAAACAGTAGACACTATCACTAGAGATGTAAAAGGAAAAAGTATGGTATATGATAGCTGTTGTATAAAATTGATAGATTTCACCGATGAAACAAACATAGAAAATATGAAGAAGTGTACAGATGACCAGGAAACTTTGTTCAAGTTTAGCTTTTGAACAAGTTAGCAAAAAATGTAGCTATTCTTATTACCATCGTCGAACTTTTGATCTGAAGATAGAATTTGCAATCAAACTGAAAGATGTTATGTTTCAGAAGAAAGTTGGTGGAGGCGATTGGGGTAAAGATCTTCTTCTGAAAAATGTGCGCAAACCCTCGCATGTCATTGACATTATACAAAGAGTTCAAACCGTAGGGGTAATGACGGAATGGATATCGCAGGCCTCAAGGATTGAAAGCCTTCTGAATACAGTCATACCTCTTTATACGAAATTAATTAGTTCCGGAAGCAGTTTCATAAGATGAGTTTTTTGTAAGATTAAATCAATAATTTTATTTTAAATTATATATATTCCATTTCCTATCGCAAACCTACTAATCTTCACTCTATCTTTTCTCACATCTCTTCTCCTAAGCCTCCTAAAACTGCTGGCGGTATGGTTCAATGTGGACGTCGTGGATGTCTTACTTGTCCTATCATCAATCCTGTTCCATAGGACATCCTTTACCTCTTTCCATAGTAAACGCACCTACCCTATCGTACACAAGACCTCTTGTACCTCTGGTAACTGCGTTTACCGTTTGGATTACACTCAGTGGGATTCCTTTTATGTAGGTTTAGCTTCCACCAAGCTAAACCTGCGTATGAATAATCACAGGTCGTCAGTTGGCAAACGCAGTGACCTTCCTGTTGCTACTCATGCCGGTTCTCACGGACTTAGTTTCAATGACTGTTTCCGTGTACAAGTCCTGAGGCAGATTGATCAGACTAATTCGAAAGTCACTCTGAGAGCTTCAGAAGAAGCACTTATTAGTCTTCTGGGCGGTAGATTTGCTCCTGGGCTTAACTTCAATCGTTGATTTTTTAATTTAATTTATTTTGTGTAACTATTTATTTTTTCTATAAGTTGCTATTAGCTTTTAATTTTATTTTAGTTAAATGTTTTCATTCATTTAATTTTTATTTGGCTCTTGTTTCTTTATCTTCCTTGTCTCCCTTTCCTCTGAAAGTTGGCTACACTGTTTGGGTGCTTCGGTTTGAACGCCAAGCCAGTCGTTATCAGCCTTTGGAGCGATTCACATCTATTCCTGATGACGAGGACATCGAAATACAGTAGTGAGTTCAGTGATTTCTTTTCTGTGTGTTCTTTTGAAAATTCTAGTTTATATATATAATCTCAATAAATTGTTCTTGACCTCTTCTATTCTATTGTATGTTTTGTTATTGTGGGCTAGGGCATATAAAAGAAAATAAACTCCTTCCTAGGCCAACCTTTCGATGTATTACACTCCAGCGTATCGTTTATATGTATCCAAGCCCTGAAGATGATGTACAAATACATCGAAACGTTGACCTAGGAAGGAGTTTATTTTCTTTTATATGACCTAGCCCTCAATAACAAAACAGACAATATATATATTTATGTATATCTGATATTGAAGAAATCCCCTTAAAATAAAATAAATAAATATTTGTAGGGAACTTTTTTTCATTGATTTTTTAGCATTTGTGTTATTTTTATTTATTTGTGTAAATGCACAGTAGTACAATAAATGAGGCCAGAAACTTTAGGGACATATATAAGAGTAAAATATATAAAAAAATAAAGTAGTCTGAAAATGTTATGCTGTCCCGAGAAGAGTAAGGATAGCTAGAAGACTAAGAGCCTGTTATTGTGAGGGTTGGCAACCAAGACTGCAGCTGAGTGTAGCTTGTCTGGTAAAGAGGACGGAAGAAGGAAAAGTGTGATTACCTTATAATGAAGGTGATGATGCTGGGACGAATTATACTAAGAACAAATGGAGTGTAATAATAAGACATAGTCATAACTATTACTGATGAATTGTGTGAAAGTTAAATATAGAACAAAGGAAATAACAGACACAAAAAGAAACCGTCAATGAAAGATATTTGTAAATAAAAATTTAAGAAACAAAAAATTTGTTTAGAATCACAGTTTATTGGTGCTACTACTTGTAAATTACTAATAATACTCGAAATATAATCATAGCTATATAAACTTAAAAAATAAAAGGGAACCAATTATGCATAATTAAGATTGGATATACTCATTGAATAATATTATTAATTAATCCCTTAAACGGAATCATTTAAAATCTGCGATGTTTGGAATGAATCATCAATATGTAAAGGTATTGATGTCTAATTGTTATTATACAATTATACTTACTGTTATAATGATGACATTTTGTTATTATTTCAAAGATATTATAAAAGTATAATACTTACTAATAAAGTTAATGCTGAGGATAGTAATTAAAAAATTTTAAATTATATTTTATTGAAATGATTTTAAGATATATAATTTCTTGATTAATTTAATTGGTTATACATTATCGATAATTGTTATAATTTTAAAATAACTTTTATTATTAGTAACATTTTTTTTATTAACACTTGATCTTTATGGTCAGCTTAATAGCGTTTCATTACCTCATGCAATAATCCAAAATGAAGGAAACTTTTATCAATTTTACTTATATTTACAACACTAAATATATCAAAAATGATTACATTGGTGCATTGCACTTTATATAGTTACTAGTGTAAAAAACAACAAAACGGAGAAAAAAATTGAATGCAAAATATTGAATCCAAAATAAAGGAAACTTTTATCAATTTTACTCATATTTACAACACTAAATACATCAAAAATGATTACATTGGTGCATTCCACTTTATAAAGTTACTACTGTAAAAAACAACAAAACGGAGAAAAAAATTGAAAGCAAAATATTGAATCCAAAATAAAGGAAACTTTTATCAATTTTACTCATATTTACAACACTAAATATATCAAAAATGATTACATTGGTGCATTGCACTTTATATAGTTACTAGTGTAAAAAAAAACAAAACGGAGAAAAAAATTGAATGCAAAATATTGAATCCAAAATAAAGGAAACTTTTATCAATTTTACTCATATTTACAACACTAAATATATCAAAAATGATTACAATGGTGCATTGCACTTTATAAAGTTACTAGTGTAAAAAAAAAACAACAAAACGGAGAAAAAAATTGAAAGCAAAATATTGAATCCAAAATAAAGGAAACTTTTATCAATTTTACTTACGAGTATATTTACAACACTAAATACATCAAAAATGATTACATTGGTGCATTGCACTTTATAAAGTTACTACTGTAAAAAACAACAAAACGGAGAAAAAAATTGAAAGCAAAATATTGAATCCAAAATAAAGGAAACTTTTATCAATTTTACTCATATTTACAATACTAAATACATCAAAAATGATTACATTGGTGCATTGCACTTTATATAGTTACTACTGTAAAAAAACAACAACACGGAGAATAAAATTGAAAGGATCACGTAGTGCAAATGTTTTATAGCACGCAAAGTAAATGGCAAATATAAGAACTCATACCAGTAAAACAATAAAAAGAGATTAGTTACGTTACATGGTATCCCAGGTGCTGTGGATTGATAACTGTTTTTTCGTGGAACATTTTCTTCATATGGACTTTATAGAAAGATTGAAATTAATCGTCTGGTTCTTTACTAGTACTTTCATCACGAGCAGGACCGCATATTTTTCTTATATAAATACGATTAAAAGAAATAACATAGAAAAACAACAAAACTCTCTCCAATATTTGTCATCAGTAGAAAAAGAACAGTTCTGCTAGACTGGCAAACAGCAACTATGTATATTGTTTGCACTTTTTTTGCTCTGATGACATAAAATGAAAGGCATCAGAGCATTTATTTCTTTTATTTTTCTTTTTCCTTGTGGTTTGGACTTCCTTGAATGCATCACGTAATTAATTGTGTTTTTTCTGCATATATATATATATATATATATATATATACTTTTTCATTAGAAATACTATCCAAAACGGACAAATATAGCTCAATATAAACAAAGAAACATAGAGAAATCAAAAGAACACACTTACAGTCTCTAATTTTCGGTTTGAACCGTCTTCAGGAGAGATAAGAGAGGGAAACCAAGCGCACTGGTTCAGAGACGGTTGGAGACGGTCTACAATTTACGAAAATTAGAGACTGTATGTGTGTTCTTTTGATTTCTCTATGTTTCTTTGTCTATATTGAACTATATATATATAACGAACACTTTTTCTTCTTCTCGCAGTTTGGTCAGGGTAAATATTTGTAATCACCTTTTTGCCAACGTTCGTCTTTATTTTAAGACATCCTCAGGGCTATAAACTAACAAAAAAACAATAAACAATGGACATTTGTCATTTCTACTTTAGAAACATCATAAACAAATTGAAAAAAAAAAAATTACTCAAGGCTGGTTTCTGTTACATTACAACAACCGTTAACTGTCGTTAAGTTCTGTGTTGTAATGTAACAGAAACCAGCCTTGAGTAAGTTTTTTTTTTCAATTTGTTTATGATGTTTCTAAAGTAGAAATGACAAATGTCCATTGTTTATTGTTTTTTTGTTAGTTTATAGCCCTGAGGATGTCTTAAAATAAAGACGAAACGTTGGCAAAAAGGTGATTACATATATTTACCCTGACGAAACTCCGAGAAGAAGAAAAAGTGTTTGTTAATATTTTGTGGTCAAGAAAACAGTACCGTATATATATATATATATATATATATATAAGAGATACAGTCTAGTCGAAGGTTTTGTCCGGCTAACATTGTTGTTCCTTTAAATAATGTAAATTTCATTTTCTTAGTTAAAAAATTCTTACTTCTGCCTATGAAAAAGGTTTTAAATAAAATCGAAACGTTGGCAACGAGAGTTTGATTTTTTATCCTGGAAAATTGACCGAACCCCGATTAGAGAACACACCTATATATATATATATATATATAGAAAACTCAGATGAAATCACAGTTAGATGGTGTCCTTATCTAACTCTCCTAATGATGGTTCATCCGAAAATTAGAAACAGCAGATGTGTTCTTTTCTTTGTTCTGTATCTGTGGTTTGCTGTGAAACGTTTCTATTTTAGATTATAAAACGTCACACAATAAAAGACTGATAAAAGAAATACTAATGATGTTGTAATAAAAAACAGATACAGTTAACTTAAGTAGAATTTATAATTGGATTATAAATAGCTAATGTTCCAATTTTATCTTTGTTTATATTGCCATGGAGTTATTAATTGTAATACGAAAATAGTGCTTCAACAATTGTCGCAGGGTAGCAGCACATGCAATGATAAGAAAACTGTTTCGAATTGAAACGTGTGTTGATTTTGATCTGCATGGAAGGCTAAGGCACAAAACATTTTTTTATTTTTGAAAGTCGATTTGTTTATTTATTTTGAAACAATACGCTAATCTATCCTTTAGGTATTGTTTGGTTTAACCTATGTATACGTTGTTACAATTATTGCATTTATTATTGTATTATTGTATTTATTAGTAGTTGTGGTCAAGAAAATAAAACCTTTATATGTATTTATATATATAATAAAATAAAAAACGAAGGAAACACACAGAAAGACACAGACATAACTCACATCGATATTTCGACAATCGTCGTCATCAGGAGGTGCGAAGAGCGAAGAGTCCCGCAGGAAGACAGGGCGGTACTGAGTACCGCCCTGTCTTCCTGCGGGACTCTTCGCTCTTCGCTCTTCGCACCTCCTGATGACGACGATTGTCGAAATATCGATGTGAGTTATGTCTGTGTCTTTCTGTGTGTTTCCTTCGTTTTGTATTTTATTGTAAAAAAGTCCGCTGGACCGTTTCTTTTAATTGTATTTATATATATATATATTATATATATATATATATCAATGATCAAACCACAATAAGAAATGGGAAAAACAAGACTAGGGGAAAACAAGTCTTGTTTTCCCATTTCTTATTGTGGTTTGATCATTGATTGTTATTTCATGTGTTTATGTGAAATCTTTATATATATATATATATATATATATATATATATATATATATATATACTTCGAATAAAATGAAAGGTCCGTGTGGACAATAAACACTTTAACACATAGAAAAGAACACAGAAAGACACTACAGAACTCACTTCGATATTTCGACATCCGTCGTCATCGGGAAGAAGTGCGAAGTACTCGCGTTGAGAAGCAAACTGCTACTCAGTAGGAGTTTGCTTCTCAACGCGAGTACTTCGCACTTCTTCCCGATGACGACGGATGTCGAAATATCGAAGTGAGTTCTGTAGTGTCTTTCTGTGTTCTTTTCTATGTGTTAAAGTGTATATATATATGCATTAAAAACTTTATGTCTGATTCCACTTGATTTAACTTCGTCGAATATTTTTCTAAGTTTCGAAATCTTTTCTTCATTTCTGGGTTCAATTTAAAAATTAAATCACCATATTTGTTAGAATTCTTATTGAACATGTTTCGGTTTTACATCCACCATCTTCAGTAAAAAAAAAAACAATTAAAACTACACATAACAAAATTAATCTAATTACCTAAAATTACATTACAATAGTAAACAATAAATGAACAATCTATGAACACGACAGGCAGGTTAACGTAGAATTTAAATTTTTGAATGTATAATAACTAAATATTACATGGAATTTAAAGGAATTCTTTTGGTGATTTATTACACTTAGTACCAAATTAATGGAATTGTGAGATCAGAAAACTTGAGAAGCTAAATCGAAAAATCATCCATAGAGAAATCGGCAAGAAATTTAATTGTGTATGTATTAATGAAGGTCTGCTACCTAGTTACACTTATATATGTGTGTGTGTGTGTGTGGAACAAACATATAATTATATGATAGTGCCAATAGGTTAGGAATTTTGAAGTAATTTTAGCTTGTTGTCAAAGAACCAGAACATGGTTTTAAGGTATCTGAATTATTCTCTTATTTTATATATTATAAAAGTGATTTGTTTACACACGTCTGAAATTTTTTTGATTCATCGAGGAGATGCTCAGAAATTTTGAGCAGTCAGCCGTTAAAGTTTGCGATCCCCTACCACTCCTGTTTTAGCAGCAACTGTATTGGCTCAGGAGACTGGTTCAGCTTTTGTTGGTTTCAACTCACTGTGGAAGAGTCAGCTCTCGATCGTTCGCATATTTCATTCTTTTACATCTAGTGTACCTAAATGGAAAACTTATAAGCCCTGCTACAAGTTAACGGCTGCAGTGCAGCCTATTCCATGTGAGGATTGGCTGATTGGTCAGTCCGCGTTGCCGATGCCGGAGTGTGCTGGCTGCTCACAGTCCTGAAGACTAGGCTCGCACCCCTTGAGTGTATCGTTTTTACTTGTTTCTCCCAACGTTTAAGTTTGATATGCAGTGCTCTATGTTGTCAGCTGCAGTGCACCCTATTCCCAGTGAGGATTGGCTGTGTGGCCAGTCCGCGTTGCCCCACAGTGCTGGCTCTCACACTCCGGAAGACTCGGCTCTCACTCCATGACATATATCGTTCTTACTTGTGTCTCTCAACGTTTAAGTTTGATATGCAGTGCTCTATGTTGTCAGCTCAGTGCATCCTATTCCCAGTGAGGATTGGTTGTGTTTCCAGTCCGCGTTGCCCCACAGTGCTGGCTCTCACACTCCGGAAGACTCGGCTCTCACAACATGCATATATCGTTCTTACTTGGGTCCCTCAGCGTTAAAGTTCGATATACTGTGCCTTGTGTTTTCAGCTGCAGTGCACCCTATTCCCAGTGAGGATTGGTTGTGTAGCCAGTCCCCGTTGGCCCACAGTGCTGGCTCTCACACTCCGGAAGACTCGGCTCTCACTCCATGACATATATCGTTCTTACTTGGGTCCCTCAACGTTTAAGTTTGATATGCAGTGCTCTATGTTGTCAGCTCAGTGCACCCTATTCCCAGTGAGGATTTTGCAGTTGCCCCGCAGTGCTGGCTCTCACACTCCGGAAGACTCGGCCCTCGCCCACTGCTCGTCTTGCCCACGCCACATATCATTCTTCCTTTCTGATTGATTGTTATTAGCATAATTCCATCTCCCACTCACTGCCTTGATCTTGAGTCACTCCGCTTACTGCCTTGAACAGCCTCTGCTTCAGTTTCTTTCTTGTTTTTTTCCTTTACCTTATACTCTTCACGTAATGAGTCAGCTGTATAATCAACAAAACAAAACATAAATCCAATTGTCTTATCCATGTTTGGCTATAATATATTTACTTCTATCATATTTTCTACACATAATAATTGTTATTATCCTCTTGTATCTTCCCCTTCGAGATTGTTAAACTGGTTTTATTTTCCCGTCAAAATTATAACCTAGAAAACAAGTTGATTAAATTGAATCGAAGCTATTACCCTGGCAATCTCTCAAAAGACTAGGAAGTGTTGGGGCAATTATTTAAATTATAACACTTGTATCTCAGGTGGAACAAAAAACGTGCTTCGATCTCAAACTTTGTGTTGAAATGTTTTTCCTGGAATTAATCATAGCCAATGAATTTTAATTAGATTTTATGCGTGTTATGTTACTTTTGAAGTATACTTATCCATAGTTAAAAATGACTTATGTCCTCCAACTATCACGTGAAACTCGATAACCGACTCGAGGGCCATTCGGGGTATTATATATTAAATCATAATAAGGAAGAAAGTAATGGAGGCTACAATTGCTTTTTAGACATCTAGAAATAAATGTGTTACTAAATAATGCTAGAATACTTTGTAATGTATCAATAAATATTTGTGTAAGTATATAATTTCCTACATCTTTCTTTGTCTTTTTCTAAATATTCCTAAATGAATTTTGATTATTCCATAAAAAATATTACATATCAATTTGCATGAAATCCTGAGATGGGTCTAGGTAGGTTTCGCTCATTGTGGTACAAAGATAACGTCATAGTAAAGGTACAGTACTTTTTACCTTTAATTGTTTTTACTTTACTATAAGTAAAGTATAGTGATCGTGAAAAAATTCGATCTCGAGATTTTGACGGAATTATTTGTTTTGAGGACCCAAAAGTCGTCTTATGAAGTTTTTGGATTATGTCTGTGTGTCGGTGGGTGCGTGGGTGGGTAGTTGAGTGTGTTAGCATTGGTTGTAACGACGCTACGGTCCAGAATCTTTGATGGATCAAGTTGATATTTTACACCAAAATAGGCCCCACAGTCTAGATGATCCCTATTGTTTGGGAAGAATTCTGCATGACAGGAAAGTCACTTTTTTTGCCAAAACCCGGTTTTTAGAAAACATTTTTTCTCTTAAACTGCTAACTGTAGAGTTTTAAAATTTGGGTATACTTTTTGTGGTTACATATGAAATAAACGAAAAATATATTCAGAATTTTAATACAAAGGGAAATATTTTTTATTCAATAAAATGTAAAAATTTTGACTTTTACATTTAAAAATTTACATTGTTTTTAAAAATTTCAATCTTCCCGCTTTTAAATTTAAAACTATACATAGAAGTCGATTTTGAACTTGATTTAAGAATACAAAGGTGGCTAATTACCAATATATTTTTTCTCAATATACATTTACAGCAAACTTATAACAGAGTAGAGCACATGGGAAAAAATAACATTTTTTACCCTCAGAGTAATTGGTTTTTTATGATTTTTGACAAAGGAAAGGAAAGTAAATTTTTAAATAACTCTAGCACGCCATTAAATTCCCAGTTTAATAATTTGATAGAAGATTAAAAATGTAGAACATTATTCAGAATTAAAAAAAAATTTTTTTTAAATAATAAATGAAATTATTCTACATCTTAAATTATAAATTATCTAAAAAGGACATTATCTCTTACATGTTTTTGACATTTCAGACAAAAACTTGGTAATGTTTTTAAAATACTAAAACTTTTCCAGTTCTAAATGGGAAAATTTGTCTTAAGTATTAAATATAGAAGGAGGTCAGATAATCTATGTAAGAGATCCACGGGCTATTGGAGCAAAAGCCATGCCTTCTTGTATGAAATTATTTCGTATAAGCAAATTTTCACTTTGGCTTTTCATAATGTTATTACTGCTGTAGTTATACTAATGATTGTATATCCATTAATTGTTTGACACAAAAAAGGCTTATCTATTGATAAGTGGATCAATCACTGTCTGTACTTCCTCAGGAATAAAATACTAATAAACATCTCCCATTTATACGATTATATTTTGCTTAAATGAGACGTTATATATTATATACCCAAGAAGTTTGATATTAAGTTTAAGTTTACTTATAGTAAAGTTGAGTGTAGGCCACTCCAGATTTTTTTTTAATATTAGAGTCAATGGAAATGTTTGTTATGTATAATGATGAAGGAATTTAATTTGAATAATAAATACATATTGCGTTACCTTTTTTATCCTAAAAATTTTAAAAGTTTACGATATGTAGTTTAGAGTCAAGAAGAAAACTGGAAAGATATTGGAAAACTTCTGAGCCTATTAAAGAAAAAAAATCAAACTTTAAATGAGACTACTCAGATAAAGAAATGTCCCTAGCATTTTTATAGTCACGTTATTTTTATAGTACCAATGCGCTGCTAAATTTGCGCTACATGTATCTTCAAAATTAAAACTAATACATTTGATTGGAACAATTGAACTCCCGATTTTTTGAGAATTGAAGTTGTACGCAGGGGTTAATATCAACTATTAACTAATTCAGTAATTATTTATATGAGAACTCTCATATAATAAACATGTGCCTATAGGGATGCAAAAGGATGAACGTTTGTACTTGTAATATATTTTTAGTTCATGCGGAATCGCCTCGAGATTGCCCGGTATGAAGATTTAAAATCCAGGTAAATTGAACTGGATTTTAAAGTAGCTTCCTCCGTGAAGAATTATTTTACCTATAGCATTCAGAAAAATAGTACATCCTGGATTACTCAAATAGAGGGCAGTGAAAAATAGGGAGAGTTAGAGAGCGATAACTTTGTTGGAGGGAGGAAACCGGATAAAGGGATTGAGAAGGAGGGAGAGGTGATAGGAGGAGAGAGAGAGAGAGAGAGAGAGAGAGAGAGCGAGCGAGTGAGTGAGTAAGAGGGGGAAGTAATCTTTTAACTAAACAAAATTCTGTATTATGAATAGATTTTATATATTTTTCTTTTTTTACCTAAAAATTGTTTTACTCAAATTTCTTTTATCTCTTTTATACTCTTTTCAAAATTTTTTTTACTGATTCAACTAAATATTATTTTCATCATCATAATTTTTGTTTTTATAGTACTAGTTTAATATATGTTTGGACTGACCAAGTTGTGAGAGATGTTTTGGGTGGACCAAAAGAAGAAGAGTCTACTAAAAGACTGTTATTGTGCCTTTACTGTTTCACAGTTCCCTTTGCAGGGGACTCTGCAGACAGTATTATAGCCAGGGTGCTCTGGGTTGAGTCAGATATATTCAGCCTCCTCTAAGTTAAGTAGGTTAATATTATTCGACTTTTACAAACTGTCTGCGAATGCACTGTCACTGCTACAGCAGTCCATGTCTGATGCAGAGTCCTCGTTTAGTTTGTATTATGTTCGCTAAAACGGCCTTCATCATTGTATGCAAATAAGAAAGCGTAATGCGATCAGCATTGGTGTCTTTATTATCTAAAAGAAAACCTTAAATATATCTTTAAAATTATAATGGTGACTCATCGTACTTGATCGTCCTTTTCATCGAAATATTTAGAAATCATGTGGACTATGTCCGTGGTTTTATTACCTAGACTCTTGTATGTTCAGCATTGGAGTAAACCTCTCAATCATTTTTAATGTTACTGCTATGTCACATAATATTATAAATCTCGCGCCAGGCTCTCTGTTACCTTCACCTTACTCAGTCAGTGCGGTGGAGTTGCTCTGAAACAACTTAAAATTTCATTTTACTATTAACTTACTCATAAAGAAGCAGTTAATGTTTCTCTAATGCAACAGATTCATATTTTCTATAATATCAAATAAGAAAGGAGTATACTGAGTGTGTTACATTAAAAGGCCGTGGTCTATCTTATGCAAGCCTGACTGAGTCAATGTCGCGATTGTTCCCAGACATTTCCTGTCTTTTTGTCTAGAGAACAATCATTCTTTGTCTCTTAGTTTCAAGTTGACTTATTCTTTCGATTCTTGATTCCATACTTCTTATTATTCTTTGTTGGTCATGTTAAATGCGAAATTTTCTTTGATTTTTACTCTACCTTCGCGTCTAGTTGTAATTGTTTTATCATTTTCTTTCTTCCGTTTATTTATCTGTGATTCTGTTTCTTGATGTATTTTTTTTCGTCTACTTGGCTTGCTTATATTTTTCGAATGAGAATCACTTTTTGAATATTACATTTTACAAAGATTTGTAAGAAAAATATTAAAAAATGTTAAAAAGAAAGTCAGTTGAAAGATTCACAATCAGAACAAACTTACTTTCAACAAACCAACATAAACAATAGAAGGAATTGACATGGTAACAAGTGGCATACGTACTTAATACATCTTTAAAAGAACACCTACTGGCACTGACGGCTGAATGTCACAGTGCAAACAATTAACAGGTTTAACTTTAGGTTAAATTGGGCCTCTGCAGCCCATAGTTCTCTTAGGCGAGCATTAAGGAATACCTGACAACTGCCATTCCATTCTTTCCTGATTCCAGACAACTTCTATTCCTGACATTTTCTTCTTCTGAAAGTTTTATATATTAAAACACTTCTAACTTCTATTTAGAAGTGGCCTCTTTGTTTATAAGGGGCGACAAATCATAGAGACCTTTTTTTTTATATGATTTAGATATACTGGACTATCACTGAATATCACTGATATATTTATGTATCACTGAAACAGAAAAAAAAACAGTACCAGTACAAGTGAACTTAATCTGTTCACGACATTTCTACTTTTATTAAGTGTGGTTGATTTAAAAAAAAACACCATAGTTTATGGGTTTTCACATTTTTATATACACACTAGTAACCTACCCGGTTTTAGCAAAGTGAAAGAAATACTAATTTATTTAACGGATTTTTTTTTAATAATTGTAATATACATGTTTTGTCATTTCTGTTTTGTAGAGCATCTGCACTATATTTTAGTTGGATTGGAATTCGATAAAACTAAAATATCAAACAGAAACGAATATAATTCAAACTAATATAATAATATTTATGAATTTATGCTTACACGTTTGAATTTAGAAAATAATAATAATATTTAATATTTATTGTTAATCCTAGTATTGTGGTTCGACCATAACTAAAATGGAAGGTCAGCAAACATTCTAGTGCCAAAATTATGCTAAGCCTATAAGTGGTCATGCAGACAATTCCTAGTAATTAACTCACAGCTTTTAATACCATTAACGGGATAAAGTGAAAATAAATGAAGCATTATCAGGTTTAAAATGAAAAACAAAATATATTAAAAAAAAGCTCAATAAGACATTAACATGCTTCACAGCTGAATGTTAAAATGTTAAAAATGCCAAACTGGGGTTTTACTGTTTTTTTCATTGTTTTTTATTGAAAGTTGTGGAGATTGAAATTCGCGAACAGCATTTGTTTCTAGATTTTCTCTAGTCATTTGTTTTTGACACATTTTAATCTTGAATTTTACAATAAGTTTTTGGATTTATTACCTCTTAGAAGTTTGACAGATTTAGATATACATACGATCTAAGAGTGCTAAGGTTAAGAACAGTGTTGCTGTTATACATATAACAATGATGAGCTGATATGGACTTAAATAAAAAAAAAAAATTAATTGAATCTCTAGAGTATTATAGGCATTCGTATTATAAATAAATGGTAAAGAAATAATATACCTCAGATAAAAGTCGTTATTTTAATTAATAAAATGAAAACTGTACAGCTAAGCTTTAGTCACCCAAGGTAGTTAGTAGAATGCCCAGAATCAAATGACTCAATAATTAATTGCTCAAAGCAAATGTATTTTATTTTTATTCGTCTACTCTTTTTAGCAATTTATTGTTTGAATTTTGTAATTATCAAGTATATTTTGAATTATTGTATATTGTTCTTTTAATGGGAAGTAGTTAGTGCCAGACATTAAAATAGCTTAAAGGGAGGGAGAGTTACAGAAAAAAAGGTTAAAAACCATTGATTAGGGTCTACTGATCAAGGTAAATAATCTGCAACCGGTGGAGTGAAAAGGATATGGTGAGGTAGGTGTTTGCTGAAATAAGAGGTAGGATGGAGTGGATGACGCGCGCGTGTGTGTTGAGGGGGTGGGGTGCGCGGCGATGTGAAGGAAGTGAGAGCGGAAGTCGCCGGTTGCGTAAGAGGACGTCTTCGCCGCTCAGTCTCCCCCAGGCTCGAGTCCTCTCAGGTGCGAGTGGTTGGAGTGGTCGCCCATGATCGCAAGCCGCACGTCTTCGCGCACATTTCGCCGCCGTCATGAAGCTCCACAATCCCTGCTCCTGCTCGCCTACCCTGCTCACGGTAACACTTCATCTTCACCAAACCACATCTCTCACTCACCTTATAGGCCAATTCAAACACCTGCCTTTCGCGTTTTGTTATTCATTGACTACTTTCCGAATTCGTCTGTCTACCAAAACTGCTACTGCACTTAAACAGTTCTATGAAATATAGCGTATAACTGACATTACCGTATAAGTTAATGACTTTCAACTTATGGTATCACTTAACATATACTGAATTCAGATGAGGAATACTATAACGTTTGTCTTAATGTGGGAGTTGTCAAGTTAAAACTACTACGTACGTCGCATTTATATCAGAAAGGTGGACTAGTCCTGAAGTTTTGGATTAGAAGAGGCCTACGATCTAATGTAGTTAATATCCTTAAGGAGGCAAAAATTGCGGCATGAGTGTTATAAACAGGCTGGCAACTGATAAAGACTCAACCACTGTGCAACTATATACAGTCGTTCAAAGTATAATTGTGAATACATGAAATAACATATGAAGAAACTTGTAAAATCTAAATAGATGAAGTTCTCCATTTGGAAAGTGCAGTGGGTTAAAAACACATCACACTCCCACTCCTCTTTGTCTACTTATTTATAATCATTAATTTACAAGTCAATTAAAAGTGAATGAAGTCATGGCAATGATTGAACAAGTTCACTTACGCGGCCACTGCGGTCCTCTACACGTGGCGTTACTCACCAGCGCTTGCGATCTTATCTCCAGCCTGTGCTTCATTGAGTAACCATTCTTGACTTGCAGGCTCATTTACATTCAGCTGGTTACCCTCAGTCGCATTGCTTGCGTGCCTTGTATAGTTGATTACTAGATTATTTCCCTTCTCTGTTATTACTTACACGTCTCAACATGATAATTTGTAGTTGTCCTATTATGTGTTCTTATATGGCTTAAGTTGCAAAAAAAAAATACCGGAATAATTTCAGAATGTTATTCTACTTAAAAACTAACATGCAGTAAAGTAGTTGAAAATTGTTTGAAACATCTTGCCTTTTACACTGAGGGTCATACTCCACCGGGTGGCACCAAGCTTATCTTCAAAGCAAGTGAACTAATTGGGTTGTGTAATTCGTTTACATGACGTTCTCACAACTGGTGAGAGGCCAGTACGGAAGACACCTAATTGCAAACTAAGAGTTAGAAATGTCCGACAAAGTATATATGATAGAATTAATGAACAAACTAACCGTCGAACTGACCAATGTCATACCAGCCGGCTGTAATTTAGTTGTTGCCCTGTCTGATTGGATACACAATGAAGATTGTAAAACAGGATTATATCCTTCATTCTATAATCTGTGATTTATATAATTTTTTACAGTATATTTGTTTAAAGATTTTTTGAAATTCTTAAAAATTCATAAGAACTGGTATGATTCATATCTTTAGCAACAGGAATGAGTCATTTCAATTTTATTTTACAAATTTATAACCGCCTGTATATATGTATATATGCGTACATATATACATATGTATACATATGTATATATGTATAATATATATAAATTTATATATATTTTATATATATAACAGTTCAAAATTGTAGATAGGTAGTACACAAAGTAAAGAAACACACTTACAAACTCAAATTTTCGGGTAATCCGTCTTCAGGAGAAAAGAGAAAGGGAGAACAAGCACGTTGTAGACGCAATGGCTAGTAACCAAACATATATATATATATATTAGAATACGTTGGCAGCAGGTCTTCTCTCAAACATATGTTGTTAAAATTTGCAGCAGCTTCTGCACTCACTAACTTTAAGCTGGTGGACTCGATCCTTCGGGCGATTTTTCTTTCTTCTGGCTGCAGTTGCCACAGCATCTGTCCTAGAGACATCTTCAATATTATACGAGCTTTCGACCATAGGAACATTGGTCATCTTCAGATAGAGCATGCCTTGTAGTAAACAGCTTAAATGCCAATCAGGTTGACTAATTCGAACCAATCAGAGCGCAGGGTTAAGGCTGCTGCTCTGATTGGACCTCATGCTCGGCTCCAGGCTCCTGCTCGTCGGAATTACATACATGTCCTTGACCTGGAGGTTTATAGAGGTCAAGGACATCTATAAACCCCTCTATAAACCTCCAGGTCAAGGACATGTATGTAATTCCGACGAGCAGGAGCCTGGAGCCGAGCATGAGGTCCAATCAGAGCAGCAGCCTTAACCCTGCGCTCTGATTGGTTCGAATTAGTCAACCTGATTGGCATTTAAGCTGTTTACTACAAGGCATGCTCTATCTGAAGATGACCAATGTTCCTATGGTCGAAAGCTCGTATAATATTGAAGATGTCTCTAGGACAGATGCTGTGGCAACTGCAGCCAGAAGAAAGAAAAATCGCCCGAAGGATCGAGGCCACCAGCTTAAAGTTAGTAAGTGCAGAAGCTTCTGCAAATTTTAACAATATATATATATATTATATTATATATATATATATATATATACATATAAAGTAAATGTTGGAAGTAGTCTTTCTTGTATACATACATTTAAGAAAGATATGTCCAAATTATTCTTCATAAGTTGTTTCTTGAATTTCTCAAGTCTTCGAGAACACTTCCTAAGCTCAAGGTTCTTTAATTCGTAAAGGAGTCCACCATAGGTTTTCTTAATTCTTTTATTCTTAACTGTCGACATGTTTCTGTGTTCGTTCACCATCATCAGGATAAAATTAACATTAAGGCTATAAAACTGCACTGGCTAAAGTATTGAAATACAAACATTAAACTTAATACAGACATTAAAGCTATAAAAGTGCATTGAGCTAAAATATTGAAATACAAACATTAGACTTGTGGGTTACACTGACTGTTATCATACTGACTTTTAGTTTCAGGTTGTGTAGATTTTTTTTTCTTTTTCCCTAAAAAGGGGGTTTTCACTTAGTAGCTCGTTTGTTGTTATCTTGACTTTCGTATATTGATATGTACTTTTCGGGTTCCATAAAGTTCCCGAAAAGTCCTAATTGATTACGAAAATTATCTCTCTGTTCGTTCATGTTCGGGGATTTTTCTAAAGTGTATAGTGCCTCAAGTGCTCTAAGCCGTTTTATATCCTTGGCACGGCCAATTATCTTAGTGTTACTGACTAGGGTTTCTCTAATAATTTTAATGTTATGCTTCTTATACAAGTGTTCTTGAGGAGCTCCTGAATTTTGGAACTCGCAGTTTCCTAATGGGCACTTGAACTCGTATACAAGGTTGGTCTATTTCAGTGGCTCTTGATCACACTGTCGGTTTTTTATTATGAGTTCGGCGGTGGTTTTGCTCTTGTAGTATATAATAATTTTTAACTTGTCTCCCGGTTTTTGACATGTGACATTGTTGCGCAGTATGCTTTTGAGGGTCCTTTCATCAGTTTTATAATTCTTGGAAAACTGGTTTTCGTAAAATATTTTATGGGTGTTGCCGTTGTTCTCTTCAACTATTTCTCTGTTCTTCTTCTGTTGGTGAATATTGTATTTCAATGTTTTGTCAAACTTGCTGTTGCTGTAGCCATTATTTATAAATACCTGTCTGAGGTTGTCTACTGTTCGATTAAATATATTCGATATATATATGTAATTCTGTAATTTGTTATTCTTCAATAAACTGGACATTTATTCGATTGCTAAAATAATAGTTTTTATTAGATTCTTACAAGTATAAATAATCACAAAAAACAATGTATTACAATGAAAACTTAAGAAATAATGCGGTCTCTAAACTTACCTAAAATAATAGAATTGAATAAAAGTCCTTTCTTTACTTTTGGAAACAATCATAAATCATAACTTCAGACATAATGAAACCTGCCGTCACACAGTATAAAATCAATAAAAATAAACAACACTAAATAAACTAAATAAACAAAACATAAATTCTAATTTACATATATATATATATATATATATATATATATATATATATATATATAGTTAACACATGAAAGAGAAAAAACAAATAAAGACACACACAAAAGACTCACAACGATATTTCGACAGTCGTCGTCATCGGGTAGAAGTAGTCCCTTTGAGTAGCTGAAGCTAACTGAGTGGTAGGCCGAATGCAAACGAACACGCACCCACTCTGCCGGCTGCCCTAGGTAAGCTACTAACTACAGAGAGAAAAATAACTAAAAAGGACAAATAAAAGCAAATAAAAATAACAGAAGGAGAAGAATAGTAAATGAAGCAATAAACAAATTAAAAAAATAATAAAATAAAAAAAAAAAAAAAAATTAAATTAACGGTACAAGTTGAGGCCAGGAGGAGAGCGAGCTTTGAGAAGACAGATAATTGCCTCCTCTGAAGCTCTTAAAGTAACCCGAGAAGACTGAACAGGGATATGATTAAGGACTTGGACCCGGAAGCAGTGATTAAAATCCAGTCCATGGGAATTAGAGTGGATAGCAATAGGGAGGTTTTTGCGTTGACCAACGGAAGCCCTGTGACCATTCATACGTAAGTTGAGCTGCGTAGAGGCCATACCAACATAGAATGCATCACACTGGGTGCAGTCCAAACGGTATACGCAATTAACCGAGGTGCATGAGGTGTGGGGAGGACAAGGGTAGTTAATGTTGCTATGGGGGGAAGTAAAAAAGGGATTAGGGTTTATGATGAGACAGGTTTGGCATCTGCTCCGTCCGCACTCCACCATTCCCCTCCCAAGTGCAGGGTTCAAGGGAGAGTGATGGGAGAAAATGCCTCTGAGGTTCGGTGGTTTGCGATATGATAAGGAGGGGGCTTCAGGAAAAATAGACGAGGTAGAAGGAGAAGAGGAGAGCAATGGGAAAAACTCCTTAATAACCGAGCCAATCTTGTGAGCACCAGGGAAAATATATATATATATATATAACAGTCTAGTCAAAGGTTTTGTCCGGTTAACATTGTTGTTCCTTTAAATAATATAAATTTCATTTTCTTAGTTAAAAAATTCTTACTTCTGTAAGTAATATTATTTTATGTATCTCTGAAATATTTCTGCTTGTAATATTCATAAGTTGTAACAATCCATTTTCATATTGTGTATATGTTTGATGTTGATATGTGATTTCTTATTATCCTTTGTTTGTAGGCCTATGAAAAAGGTTTTAAATAAAACCGAAACGTTGGCAACGAGAGTTTGATTTTTTATCCTGGAAAATTGACCTAACCCCGATTAGAGAACACACCTATTCTATCAAACGGTCGATATATTATTCAATCTGTTATATATATATAGGTGTGTTATCTAATCGGGATTTGGTCAAATTTTCTAGGCTCAAAAATCAAACTCTCATTGCCGACGTTCCGGTTTTATTTTAAAACGTTTTTAATAGAAAGAAGTAAGAATTTTTCAAATAAGAAAATGAAATTTACATTATTTAAAGGAACAATAATCTTAACGGACAAAACAAAAGATTGTTGTTCCTTTAAATAATGTAAATTTCATTTTCTTATTTATAAAAATTCCTTCTTCTTTCTATGAAAAACGTTTTAAAATAAAACTGAAACGTCGGCAGTGAGAGTTTGATTTTTGAACCTATAAAATTTGATCGAATTCCGATTGGATAACACAATTATTCTATCAAACGGTCGATATATAATTGAATCTGTTATATATATATCTTGATATCAGTATCGACTGTAAAGTAGGATCAAACTGAAATTCATCAGGACTCTGTCAGTTCATTGGGTTCAAATTGAAATCTGAATGCTAAGTGTTGATTAGTTATTAAAACCTTTATAGGCATACAAAACAAGAACTACAGGAAATAATACAATCATTCAAAAATCAAACATTCATTGAAAGTGTAAAAAATTATAATATGAAAATACAATAGGAATTTCAGATAACAAGTAAGTGAGAGGACTTACAGAAGTATAAAATTATGAAACATAAAAACATAAGTATTACATTAATGATTCTTTTGAGGAAAACAATTTGAGAATTTCAACAACAACTGTCTACTTTGAATAAACACGTGATACTGAACTGTAACCAAGCAAGACACTAAATTTCACCAGACAAAAATAATGTAATAAATAATAAGTCTATAAAAAAAACTATAAAAAAACTCTGAAGAAATAGTAAAAAATGGCAAATTTCCTTGTTAGTAGAATTCTTATGAGTTATTTATGAAAATATGAGTTACGCATGTTAAATGTTGTATTAGGGTTTTTGAAAGTTGAAATTTGCATTAAATTTCTATTGCATAGAAAGGTGAAGTTCTTAGTTGATACATGTGGACGATTTGATTTGCACAACACTCCTGTGAGCAGTATTGGCACGTAAGCCTTTCTTTCTGCTTGGCACCAAGGCCTAATTTTAACACTTTTCCTTTGTTGTCGTTATTTCAGCAGTCAGTGTAGCAAGGCGACATAAATCACCAGTCGCATATACGCAGGCATACTGCAGTAGGCGCCAAGGACCTTCAAATATGGAAACCTTCTGTTTGCTTCGCAGCCTTGGTCCTTGTCACTTAATTGCTCCATTACAACAAAACCCAGTTCTCGTGGGCTTCTATATTTTTATTCTCAAGTTGTTACTAAATGCCATTCATCCTGTTTAGGAGATGGTGACGTGACCAGTGTTGTTATTTGTGTGATAACAGGCTATATTTTATTTTCTCATATGTCGAAACGAATCAAATTTAAATTGAAATTTTGATTAAGACATAGTGATTGATTATACCTTTAATATCTGGCTGTACCATATGCAGTGTTGCAAAAGGATTTTCACTTTGCCACCGCGGATTTGTACTCATCATTCCCTCAAGTGTTGAATAAATATAATTTGCATATTTCAAGAACAACACAGTCTGGACAGATTAGGCAGCTAGTCCCACACAATGACTAAGCAGTACCACTGCTATGCGAGCTACTTCTTTTCTACGTCACCAGTCAAATTATTAATAACATGAGCAAGAAAGGGAACAGAGCAGCCTCTTTGAGAGTTGGTGTAACATTGCCTTATCTTTTCTGAATAGTGAAATTAGTAAGATGTAAGCTTTAGAATAGAAGAATATGCAAGGTTTGAGGGCTGATGTAACCAATGGCTTTTGTATATCAGGATTCCGCAGAAAAATACCTGCTTCTCTTTGATAATTGACTTATACATCTTTTGCATATGACAGTAGATATATACAAGATTTCACAGAAACACGTGAAATAACAATCAATGATCTAACCACAATATGAAATGAAAAAAAAAGTGTTGTGTTGGTGTCAGTTATGCTTTTGACTCTTAGGAAGACCGCTTGTTACGGTTGAAAGATCTTAGCCTTTTTTTCCCCATTTCATATTGTGGTTTGATCATTGACAATAGATATATATAGAATCTATTCAAGTCAAACATTTATATTTATAAGTCTTTCATTAGTGATTTTATGGCTGAGGTTACATAAAACAAGTATAATAATAAATACTATGGATGATGTAACAAAATGTCTAATCTCCTTATTACATTATTGTTATCTTATACTTGCCGACAATGTTACAGAGAACGAAGTACTATGTATTGAGGGATTTATCTCTTTGGGTGTAGGACTGGAACATTGATTCCTCTGTCAGTATTCTTGCATTTCTAAATGTAATTCTGCTAAATCTTGTTTTACAGAGATTTGTCGGTCGTTTTTAACTGAAACCAGTTTAGTTTTGTGCTTTATTAGTTATTAATGTATCTTGTTTCATTAAATGTGTGACATTTAAAGAACTAAGTTAGATTCTCTACAACAGATTTGCTGTTTACTGCATTAAGGCAGCAGAAGGCATTTTCTCTCGCAGATTCCTCTTGTTAGCATTACGATTATTCCTCTTTTTTCTCTGTGCCCATAACTGTTCAGCAGCCAGATGAAGGTCAGTGTTTTATGGCTTTCAAAACTTGTCCGTTGTTTCATTATCTGCAACTACACGCCATCTCGTATATGGTGAATTCTAATTACACTGCCCTTATAAGTAGAACTTGATTGGGAGTAGTCGAGGGTTGTAGTATTGAAATCAAATCAATTGATTCATTTCATTTCATTTTAATGAAATAAAAAATAATGGCCAAAGAAATGGATGAAGAGAGAAGGAAAACTCTGCAAATGTTATATATTAGAAAGAACCAGTCACGTGTTAATTATAGAAGTGACTTTTGAAATTTAAATAGTATTTATTCGTGAGTGTTAAGTTAAACATTGTTGATCGATGCAAATTTGTTTTAGTGACTTTTTTGTTGTCTGGTGAAATTTGGTTGCCTTTCTTGGTTTTTTCAGTTCAGTGTCACGTGTTCATTCAAACTAGACAGTTGTTATTGAAATCCACACTCTATTTTTCTTTTTAAAATAATTTGTAATGTAATACTTAGTTTTTCAAAATTTCATGCTTCTGTAAGTTCTCTCAATAACATATTCTGCGCTTTTTATGTGTGATTGATTTTTGAATCATTAAATTATTTCTCATATTTCCTGTTTTATAGGCCTATGAAAAAGGTTTTAAATAAAAACCGAAAAGTTAACTATGATTCAGGTATAAGTCTCAATGGTAAATAATATACAACCTGAGATTTATATTTTGGTAAGTCCATTATTCCTACTTGTAATAGAATTGTATCACCATTGTATACATGTACGAATGATTATGTGTATTCTTTTTATGTTGTAGGTCATTTAGAAAGGTTTTAAATAAAACCGAAACGTTTGGCATTTCAAAGTTTGTTTTTGAAACTAAAAGACCGAAAACCCCATTTATATTACTTTTATTCTATCAAATGGTCGATACATTATTAAATTGTAACTATATATACATACATAATACATACATATATATATATATATATATATATATATATATATTATTAGTGTATTTCGGCAGTAATAGATAAAATCTGCTATCAAATTCAATTAAGTTCTCCCGATGTTTGCGGAACAATATAGATCAATTCACCAAATTTTTTATTTCTATATTTTGACATGTTTTGGTCCACACTGACCATTTTCAAGGATTTTCAAACAATTATTTCACTATAAAAACATAACAAATATAAGAACACAAAACTTATAAATAAACACTAAAAGTAACATTCCATCGTGCTAATTTTGTGGAAGGTTGGAAGAGGTAGTTGGGTCCACCTGAAGTGGAGGTGCATTGTAAGTTTTCGCTAGAGTGTGCGGTGGTAGAACCAACATACTCTGATGGATGAACTCAATGTTCCTTGTACTAACATACATGAGACACATATACGATGTTGGTTCGTTGGAAGTCGTATATGAGTATCAATGTAATATAGGGAACTGCGAGTCCTTACGATCTACATATGTTGGCACAACCACAACACACTAACGAAGACTTAACAATGTACCTCACTTCAGGTGGACCCAACTACCACTTCCGACCTTTCCCAAAATTAGCACGATGGAATGTTACTTTTAGTGTTTATTTATTAATGTTGTGTAATTAGATTTTAGCTATGTTCTTTGAGTGCAATAATTATTTGAATAATCCTTGATAATGTAAACACTTTGTTTACATTTTGTATTTATTATAAATACAAATTTTGGTGAATTAATGTACCTTTTTCCCCAAACTTGGGGGAATCTACTTAAGAAAGATTGAGAGAGTTAGTAGAAAAGATTAAAAATAGGCATAGAATTTAATAAATGTGTACAAACGAAGGTCTGTTTCCTAAATATACAAATATATATGTTTAATGTATATAATAAAAATTGAAATGTATATATACACCAATTAAATGAAACGATTCCACGAAATAAATAAACTATATTTACAGAAAGAACACCTAAAAGAGATGACAGAAACACAGGCGATGTTTCAGTCATCTTCGGAGCTACTCACTTATTTATCTCTCTACCTGATGACGGTGCGGTCAAAATAAAGAGGTGAATTCTGTGGTCCCTTGTATGTATGTTCATTCTGTGACTATAGTTTATATAAGTGCATCAAAAAAAAATAATTTTATTTTATTTTACAAAACAATTAACTATGAAGAAAAGAACAAAACACATACCCGCGATGGTTGTTCAAAAACACTTTTTGAAAAACCTTTTGTCACAGGATAAGCCCCCCAATAGAGTGGGCGGGATGACTTTGAACCGCGTGCTTCTGTATACCAGATCTGATGATGGAATGTTGTTCGAATAATCGATCGAAGTATTTGCTTTGTTGCGTGTAACTTTTGTTGTATCTATGTATAATTAAAGCCTCAGATTGATTATCCTGACTTGAAGCTGATATAACTGTCTGGGTGGTTTGTCATTGAACTTGCTGCTGTTTGACAGAGTTGGTTCAAGCCCAGATAAAGTTGTCACTGAAGACTGGCTGGTGTAATTAAAGTGGAGACTGTAAAAGGCTCATTAGGAAGACAATGTGCGTCCTCCACTGGCCTGCCACACACTCATTTCTTATTGTCATCAAACATAATTTACGACTCTTCCAACGTCACAGCTACCAGTTGTTGTAGTTATTGATGGTTGAGTTGTATGCAGTGTGCTCTGAACTAAGGCTTCAACTTTAGACTCATCAGTCAATGCACAGTTTATTTATCAATTGTCACTAGGCTTTCTCTTTCAGTGGTCTTGCAGCGGTAGAATGCGCGTTTCATTTTTTTTAATTGGCACCCATTTTAGTTATAATTAGTGGTTTAGCTATATGAAGGGTTAGATTCTATATCGGGAGAGATCAATTTTATCATACTCAAGAGTAATGCAGCCATCTTTACGCGGACTTAATATTGTATAACCTTGGTACTGATGGCTTTGCAGCTTTTAAGCGTTTCTAGAGGCAACATTACCTCAGAGACCTAGTCATAAACTAGGTATAATATTTAGATAAACTAAAGCCAGGAATATCATAACAGCTGGCATGCAATGTCTGCCCGGTAATATTCCTGTGATTCAGAAACCGTAGTCATTGGTAGATTTAGGTGTTTTAGTTTTAATTTAGCAAACAGCCTAGATGGAATTTTGAGTTTGATGTGGGGTTGTGGAAGCCTTGAGAGGTTAACTTTAAACTAATTTCGGTGGTTTCCACCTGAAGAAAGGCTTTCGTGTAAAAAAATTTCGGACGATCTTGGGGGGAGGGGGGCATACATATTTTGATAAATTTAGAGTCATTGTGAGTGTCAAACTCGGGTTCTCCCGATTTAATAATCCACAATTGTGTTAAATAGAATTTTTTTTCTGATCAAGATATATAAAACAGTGGCTATATTGGTTTAATACTGGTATCATACATTTTTATGCTTTATTCTCTGAGAATGAATGCAACACTAATGCATCAAATTCTTTAGAATTTAGTGTCTTTAATACCTTGTTATTACAAAGGAATTCCCTAGTACCGTTATTGGGCTTAAATTTATAGTCCAGTTGTAATGAAATCTTACCTATCTTTGATGGTAGTTTAGTTCGCTTTTATTACGGTCTTAAGATGACTAAGTTAATGCAATAACTGGGCTTGGCAATGAAATACTATCGACGGATTAAGGGCCCTTAGTTTAAGCCAGAAAGAAATAGCTTTTGACAAGGAATACGACATACTGATCCATTATCAAACTTATCTGAACAGGGAGAGTCATCCGCTCTTCAGGGATTTCACATTTAAAATGTATTAATAAAATAAATAAAGTATTTTACTATTCTGCACGCCTGAACGTATATTTCAATTTTTTATCGTTTTCTTCAGTGGATCTTTTGTTGAATGGTGTGTGCTACAAAAGTCATAATGACAGACGAAGTTCACAAGAGTGAAGAGGTTGGATCGATGTACGTGGTTGCAATTTCACGGGATCATAATAGTTGGAATTCCGCTCAATCTAATATTACAAGACGACTACTGTTGGTGTGATTTTATCTTGTGGTTGGATATTGCTTCCGAAGAATCATATCACGCGATCTCAGGAAGTTGACCGGCTTGGAGGACTGGCGACGTACATTCCTCCTGAGCACATAACATTAATTACCTGAGACCGACGAAGCGCGCGCCTCCAGTTGCGTCACTCCAACACTCATCCTCTTTCTCTTTCTTCCTACTTCCTTCCATATTGCCTTCTCGCGTGCTCTCACACTGTTTTACATATTATAATCATGCAACGGTCAATCGGTTTGGGATAGCAGATGTCGCAGCTCATCTCCAGTTATTGCATCATAATGAAGCAGAACTGTTCACCATATGGCCAAACAGCAAAGGCCTCCCAGGAAGACTGTCTTCTTGAAGAGTTTTCTTCTTATTCGCCTCTATAGCTCAGTATGGCAGTGGGTTTAAGGTTGCTTATTGTTACTTTTTTAGGTAGTTTTCAAGACTGCTTAAGTGTACTTTAGAGTTGGAATAATTGAAGCCGACAAAATTTGCAAAGTAGGAGCCGGCTATTTAACTGACCTCTCCATGTTCTGATTCCATAGTTGGTATCATTACTTCAGTTTACCTACTATATGAAATATAATGACATGAATCTATAGTGTACGGGTCAAATTGGTTTCAATCCGCGTAGAAATACTATACCATCATAGTATAACTATGGGGTATAGTTTAGGAATATCAGTAAACGATATTTTAAAGAGCAGCAATTAACTGAAGGTCATAGGCAAAAATGTTTTTATTTCTTAAAGGGATTTTCTGTTAAAGTTAATATAATTTGATTCATGTCTGCTTTTTTTGTTATCAAACTGTTCCTAGGATTATGGAGATATACCCCCACATCATATATTTTTTGAAAATATTTATACCAGGGTACTTGGAAATGTTCGCTTCATTTTGTATTGCGCGTGTGTTTTCGCAATCACGTGAGACGAACGATTATTTATATGACAATTGTATTTTCTGTGCTATTTTTTATTGTTTTAACGGACTGCACTCCAAGTGTGTGCGCTATTGGGGTCGTTAATTACTCCTTGAAAAGTTTTGTGGAAATGACTTTTTTGATAATCTCTATATAATCAGTAAAAGAAATAAAGGACGAAATATCTAAAAGTGGATAGTAAAATATTGAGATTAAAGGAGTTTAAAAAGAAATGAAAATATACAAACACATAATCAAATACTAATTTATTTTCTACATTTTTTTCTGTGCCATGTTTAAGCTATAGAAATCATAGAATAATGTGTAAAATTTGGTTTAGTTGTATGTAGCATTACATTGACTTGCCAGCGATGCATCTATTTTTTCTAAACAGTTTTATAGTAATTACTGTTACTTTAGAATCTCATAATGTTTCATTCGTTTCCACTTTTTTCTATTGGTGAAGATTAGAAATGTAATTTAATAAAGAGTATTTTTAAAAATGATCCATCTAATGTAAATCATATTATATTGTAATATAATATATAATCATATAATAGTTTTTATTTGAAATTTTGATCTGTCAAATTTCGTATCACTTATTTAGCGCAGCTTATATAAAATATGTAAACAGCAAAACTGATATACCAGCGTTTCAGAAAAAACTATAAAATTAAGAGTTATTTCATGTTTACTACCCCGTGTCGTAGGCGTATTGGAGTAAATGAAAATCGTGTAGCGTCTCACACCAGATTTGATTGTGAATGACTGTCCATCACTCCGCATGATAAGTTATTAAATATTCCTTAGGTTTAGTTAGTTACTTTGGGGTATTTACTCACACACTAAGTCTTCACTGAATCGAAGTTTTATTCAAAATACAACCCGTTTAACTCGCGATCTTCTCCAGGTTTATCTTCCACTATCGATGAGGTGGGCACGGAAGTTGAGTAGAGTAGAACAGGATTGCCGTTTCTAACTTCTTACTGCCAGCAGCCAAACTTTCAAAAAGAAACAAAACGCGTTGCTGTCGTGATAAGAATTTGTTTACCGCTATCACAATTTATGTGAGACATTTTCAAAACCTTGCCTAAAGGTAGAGACAGCTTGGCAAGTGCTTAGAATGGGCGCTTCAGTTTTTAAGCCTTTATCTTTAAGGTTTTCACTGAACACCTACACCTGAGGGGTCAACAAACACTTTCATACGATAGACTTAAACAGAAACTTGTAACGCGGCAGGTTACTTCATTAACATTTATGCCAAACCTATTCATCATTTTAACGACCAAAAATATTTGTTTTAAAAACAAATTCATTATGAATTGAAACAATCTGTTGTAGCTTTAAGAAGCATCACAGATTGGTAATAATGATATGCAGTCAAATAGTGATAATAGAAATGTAATGTAACATTACTAACACAGTATATCACATGTAATGTAGTGTACGGATAAAAGAATCACACATTGTAACTGTTGGTAGGAATACATAAACTCTTGTATTGATTAGTTATTTTACTGTGTTTAAGTAGCAGTTATTTTTCAAGAGCGAATTGTTGATGTGTGTAAATTGTTCAAAACGATTTACTTACATATTCAGTTCAGTTCAGAGAAAAATTAAAAATCTTTTTCACCCACTAGAGCATAAATGCTTACTCACCATTTTACACAATGTCTGTTTGTGAAAATGAAAGAGTGCAAAAATTAATTCCTCGGTGGTTTATCGAAATCCTTAAAAGTGAAAGGTACTTGAATGAAAACTGTTGTAATATTACCTCAGATCCCTATTGAATTATTTTATTTATTTAGAATTTTAAAAATAATTAAATATTTTTTGAAATATTTCAAACAAATTTAGAAGAAAAAAATGTATGATATCAATTAGTCTAAAAATAATGTTTATAAATTAATTCCAATGTTGGTTGAGAATAATTATAATGCATCTAATTACGTAAATTTGCTTCTATTTTATTTGCTATATTAGAATATTAATATGCAAGGTCTGTACTTGAGAACAAATATTATGGAATTACGAAACATTTAAAAAGAAATGATATAATTTAAGTGCAGGGAAGAGTGGCTATATTTAAGTTTCAGTGTGATGGACGGATCGAGAGTATACGTATTACTGTATGTTACTGTTGAAAGAGGCGCTCTGCTAATTTTGGTAGTATACTGTTCTCTGTAGTTCGCTCTGTGAGTGCTGTGGTCCTTGATGTGAGTGGTATACTGTTCACTTAGGGAGTACAGTGTATTGTTTGGTTCGCTCTGTGAGTGCTGTGGTCCATGATGTGAGTGGTATACTGTTCACTTAGGGAGTACAGTATATTGTTTGGTTCGCTCTGTGAGTGCTGTGGTCCATGATGTGAGTGGTATACTGTTCACTTAGGGAGTACAGTGTATTGTTTGGTTCGCTCTGTGAGTGCTGTGGTCCATGATGTGAGTGGTATACTGTTCACTTAGGGAGTACAGTGTATTGTTTGGTTCGCTCTGTGAGTGCCGTGGTCCATGATGTGAGTGGTATACTGTTCACTTAGGGAGTACAGTGTATTGTTTGGTTCGCTCTGTGAGTGCTGTGGTCCATGATGTGAGTGGTATACTGTTCACTTAGGGAGTACAGTGTATTGTTTGGTTCGCTCTGTGAGTGCTGTGGTCCATGATGTGAGTGGTATACTGTTCACTTAGGGAGTACAGTGTATTGTTTGGTTCGCTCTGTGAGTGCTGTGGTCCATGATGTGAGTGGTATACTGTTCACTTAGGGAGTACAGTGTATTGTTTGGTTCGCTCTGTGAGTGCCGTGGTCAATGGTGAGTGGTGCATTGTTCGTTGTTTTGACTAGTCCCTCTCTCACTCTCCTATCAGACCCATCGTCCCTATTTGTTATTTCACGTCTCTGTCGTGTGTGGCCTGGGTGGATGTTGACGTTTTCAGAACTGTTTCCACAACGTTGCGCTCTACTGCCTTAGATGCCTCCACTGTCACGGAATCAGAGCGTTCCCAATTACCGGCTTCTTCTTTTATGTGCCGAAAGTCCATGCGGGTAATTGTTCAGATTGAGAACGCTTTATTAATTCTATCTTAAATTTTTCATGTCAGGCATCTATGACCGAATGTTGCGTCCTACACTTGTTCATTTACCGAAATTAGTTTGAAAGATTTACTCAGTTCATCCGAGTCATTGAAGACCGATTGCTCAGGATATTATTGAGATTCCGCTCCCTTGTTTTTGTAGTTTTGGAAAGTAAATGTTTTTCTTAGTTTCGTTTCATTGGTTTACTCTGTCTTTGTTGTATGTTATTGGTTTCTGTATTGTAATTAAGGCTCTATCTCTCTTACTCTCATCGTAGCCCTGATTCATCCTGTCTCCTAAACCTATTAGGCATGTATTGCTTCATGAATTATTTATCTCATTTTTTTCTTTTAGGATTATAAACATCTGAGGCTATTGGACTCATCCCAAGTCAGCCACAGCTTAAGGGATTGAACCCGTATTTGTTTGTCAGTGATCAACGGACTTTGGAATGTATGGGACCCGGGTTCTTGCGCAATTAGCAACTTAGTTTCATTATTGGGTTCACTTAGGGTACTGTTCATTTATCTGACTTAGAATTTCTTTATTTCAAATTTGTAAGCTGTATTGTAAATACCTGACCATACCACTATCTTCTAATGTCGATTATGATTGACCGCCCATGCGTTGACAGTTGGTGTGAACAACACATTTGCAAGAGTTTGTCTTCACTTTACATGAAACTGTATTCATGTTATATATCAAATTAACTAATTGAAGATGCTTCATAATTTTTTTAAAGAAAATTTGAAAGTTTAATTGGTACCTTTAATTGAATTTTCTTTAAAAAATTCCTTAATGTAAATGAACCCAGAAAGTAAAGCTACATTATACCATTATTCATTACTGGAAAAATCCGATTTTTTTTAAAGTTACAAATTTAAGTAAATCTCTTATGTGAAATTTTAAGATTTTATATTAGAATTAAGTGAAAATAATATTTTTAATTCACAAATTTTGCTATAATGCCCCTTCTTTTTTAATGCAATTTCGTCAAGAAATTTCATTTTTTTTTAAAAAAAAGACTACTCATAGCCTTAAAAAGAATTCTTTGAATGTTTATTTCATTATGATTCGTCAAACGGTGTGACCAGATCGTGTTTTCAGCCTTTCAGATTCAGCCATCAGTTATGATTTTTCGATTATGCAAAACTAAAATTTCGTTTATAAACAATTTTCATCATTTTTTTTCTGTTAATAATACAGGTTCCACGATCATTGTAAAATTTCAATATCTACAGTTTAGGAGTTCTAAGAACACATTTTGGCAATAGATTTGATTCATCACGAGGAAATATTGCCTTGATTATTATTATTATAATCATATATTACTTCTTTTTTATTGTCAATTATTCTTTTGTTTGTCCCTGCATATAGAGTGTTAACAGGGTAACCTCGCGAAGGCCGAAAGTCGGAGTTGAGTGCTAGAGGCTATTAGAGGCGCATAATCACTCCATTACTACCCCATTGCCTTGATACTATAGAGCTCATCTATATCATTAGGGTTTTTGGGCAAATAGCAATTTTAACCCTATAATAGCAATTTAATCCATTAAATGGTTCAACCAGTATCGAGTCGACATCATTTTTGATATACATACACTCTCCCGTATCGACATGAAACAAATTCAAAACACCGCTCTGGAGGCCCCAAAACGTGTAAATAAGTTAGAACCTCGGTATGTAATTTTTCATGATTTCTATAGTTAAATAAAAATTATAGCTAATGAATTCATTTGCCGTGTGTGGATTTGATGTTTACTGTTAAAAAAATTTAAAACTGCTGAATCAATTTATTTTTTTTACATTAAATGACATTTATTTTTTAGCATCTGTTGTATTATATGTATCGCGCATATACAGTATTATGTATTTGTATTTTTATCTTCGTATATTTAGTGGTAAGGATTATAGTGGTAGCATGCTTGTCAATGGTATTGAAATTTCATAGTTACTATTTCGATGTGTCATATATTTTTGTGTGTTAGAGAAGTATTGTACGACCGCCTCGTAGTGGATCTAAATCCGTTGTTTACCGGTTTGTACGATGCCTAGTACTTGTCAAAGTTTCCTAATGTAAAAAAAAAAGCTGGAGTTTATCAGAATTTATTCGACAGATGTAGAATGAGGTCAATAATCTTGTAGTTGGTACAAAGATATTAAGAAGAGAAGAGTGGAGGTGTGTGTAGTTTTTGAGGTTTAGGTTGAAAGACTGGTGTAGCTGCATGCAGGTGGTGACTGAGGCAGTGGGGTAGTGAGGCGTAGGTATTGTGGCCTGGTGTCCATTGTACTCCTAATCGTCTTCCTCGTGACGACCTCTCTGCCACCAAACCCTCTCCATTCCAATGCTTGTAATTCACTTCCATGTCCTTTGTACAAACCTAATACTAATTCTACTAATAAATCTTCATCGCATCTTATGTGAAACACATGGGTATGCCCATTACAACTATTTCTTACCACATAAGGTCTTCCTTATATTTCACATTTCTTTATATATTGAAATATTTATATATAGAAACTCTTTAAGTACATAACAAGTAATGCCATATTCTTGCGATAGTATTTGAAGCCACGGCGTATAATGTGTACAATCCGATACCTCAACGTATCAGGATTTGCAGAACCGTATCGGGTCCATTCGGTATTGAACTATTCTTTTAGGTACGTGTATTTCTTCCTGTCATCCTGTACTCAGCGTCACTCATGGATGCAATGAGGAGACTCAGTCATTAAGTTCAGTAGGTAGATATTGTACCCAAGTGAACGAGAACACTGGGTACTAGGGAGTACTGGTGGCGACTAAGAACGGTCCTCTATGCTATGGCAGTTTAAGATGTGAGCTCTCTGGAAGGCATTTGTTCTTATCGTTGCCTTTTATAGATGACGATTACTTTTCGGTTTGTACAAGGAGCGAAACTATAGCAAATTTTTTTTTCGCCACCCTAGTTTAAACTACGGACCCGCCACATTATCGTGGATTCCGGCGGCGCATATCAACCCAAGTGTTAACGATACTCTATGTGGACTTGTGATTTAACAGGAACTGGATTATTCAACAGGACTGTAACCGTTGGACAGTACTCTAGTTGTTATATCTTTGAAGAGTCCAGGTAAACTTATAATCAAGTGCTAAAATGCAGAGAACATCTTATATAATTTAAACAGTGAAAAGCCTGCTAACTTGTATGGTTGCTTTGAATTGTTTGTATGGATTGAACTGTATGGTTACTTTGAAGACGAGCTGGTTGAAAGTGAATGGAGAGGACGGTGGGGAGGAGAGTGCTCGCGCAGGAGGCTCTGCACGGTCCATTGGCAAGGTGGTCAGCTGTGGCGGCCATTGGCCAGCCTGCGCTGCCCGCGTCATGTCCCTCGTCTCCTCGCCCCCTGCCTACCAGGTACATACCTGCGACTCCTCTAAACACTGTCACATCTTTAGCACTATCAATGCTTCCCAACTTCATTCCCCTTCACTCATTAATTTCAGTTCTTCAAAGTAACATTGAAAGCTAGCTGTCTTTTCTTGAAATTGTTTGTATTCTATAAGATATTCTCTTTCTTCTAGAGCAGGATGTTATAGCTTCTTTAGACACTTGAAAGTATATATTGTGTGTCCATAACGTGGGTTGTATCCCGGTGGTAGTGGGTGGTTCCTAGTACTAAGTTGGGTCACGGGATTCGGTTAGGCCAAGGTAAACGGACTATAAAGTTTCACTAATACCGTTATAGTCATAATATACTGCCCATTCACTTGACTAATAACGAACTGCGACACAGCATTCTTTTGAACAAGGCTTCACAATGTGTGGGTCGTGATTCCAAATGTAGTCTTGAAATCGTGTAGTTCAAATCATTACAGGCTGCTTTGTTTAAATTAACACTTTAACTTCATCATATGGTATTCTAAGAGTTAAAGAATAAGACTTTCGTTTCTGAAAAAGTTAATTTAATTAGCAATATTATCATACATACCTAAAACTTGAATTATGCAAGTCACTTAGTGTAAATATTTTGTCAAGTTCAGAATGTTTTGACTCCAAACTTGAACAATTTACATCAAGTTTAAAACCACTTAAAGAATCCAGAGTCAGCAACACCTCTTAATAAAATCAACCTTGTTGTTGTTTATGTACTTTATTGTTGTTTTCATTGTTATCACCACTTGTAGCAAGCAACCTGTCAAAAATAACCAACATTCAGATTATATAGATCCGAGGTCTTCGATTAAAGATAAAGAAGCTTCAAGTACTTTTTTTTCTTTCCTTCGTTACTCAGGAGATTTGTTTAATATACAGATACTAATTGATTGATGGTGTAATATTTTTCTAATTGATGTTTCATCTCAGTTTAGTAATTTATTTTAGTTAAATTATAAAAGCACTTACTACTCTGTCGTCTAAGTCCCTTTGTGATCAGCAGTAGCAATTTCAGGATTGGTGTCTTTTGATGGCAATAACCTTGGTCCCAATCTGACTACCACCGTAACCAATTGTTTATTTTTTTCTATATTGTTTTGTGTCTCATGCCCGTCACTTTGTGTTTTGAATCGCAATATAAGATCAGATAGACATATTATCTCTGAAACAAACCGTCTATAACTTTTAGGAAGTTGCATTTATCAGCTTATAATAAAATAAAACGCATTATTATATTAGTGCACAAATTAAACTCACTTAAATAAGGAAAGTGGATATCCAATTAACTGAGTTTACTTTTATTCCTTTGAAATGGATGACAGTAAAATGCTTTCGGATATTGTTGCTTTTATGTTACCGTAAAGGCTAACGAAGGAGATAATACGTACTGTGTGCGGTCAAGGTAGGTTACGTAGTTGCAACGTTTATACCTCATGATTACAGCAGTACAGGTGAAGAACCCTCGGGGGACATTCCACGATAGTAATGGCCAAATCAAGTTTTTGATTGCAATAACTTACATTTTTTTATGAGGTTAGAGGGATAGTGGAACTATAGGTACTGATTTCTCAAGGGAATGCTTCAACCGCAGTTGTGTTCTATTGTCTATCAAAAGGACCTGCTTTTTATTTACTTTACACATTCCAAGTAAATTTAAACAAAATATTTATACTTGGGGTTTCAACACGTGGTGGATATTGGCACGGACATTGAAATACCGAGGTACGTATTACAAATGCTATATATATAGGCACTATATGCTTTCACTGAAAATAATTTCTTATCGCATGTAACCAATGGCCAAGGGGATCACCATGCTATGCTATTCGTTTGGTATTTAAGCAGCTTCAAGCCTGAATCTTTCACCTGCTTGCCGGTTGTCTAACTTTAACAGTAGACGCTTGTGAATTTCCATTATATAATAATTTTTTACTGTTATGAAATATTTCGTGGCCATTTGGCGTAGAATGAGTCAGGACTTACGGCTTATACAATTTAGCGACTAAGATCATTGTAAGGAATCTGTGGTAAATTTGTACTATCATGTATGTTGGGCGTAACGAGTTATGTGTTCTAGTCATTGATAGTAAAACGTTGGACTTTTGAATCTTAACTTGAACTGCGAGTAGCTTGTAGTTTACCTGTTTTTAAGTTTGTAACTTCTTTGCTGTTATTTATGTATCTATTTTTTTATTCCCATATTTATTTTTATTCTATATATATTATTTTTTTATTTATTTATTATTACACATTACTTATTTATTGTTCATAATTTTTTTATTGGCTATTTATTAGTTTTAGTCTTAATTCTTGTGGTAAGGAAATATCCAGTACCTTATCCTGTAAGTAGCATTAGACCTATTGGAATGTTTATGTCCTTCGGATTCCTTTCTAGTCTAGACTTCAGTAACTCACGCTTATATCTTAGTTGTAATTTTAATAAGAATATTATTGTATGTACCAAGTGTAATCTGTTTTTATCGTTGTATGTTCCGTGTGCTTGGTATGGCTGCGTCATTTGCAGTCTTGATGCTGGGCGTGGTATCGTGCGGGCCCGCCTCGCGTGGTCCACCTAGGACACTAATGGCTTCTATACGCATGCGGTGACCAAAGCATCGCACGTTAAAATCGTTGGCCGGATTTGGTTTTGTGGTGTCGCCGTAAGGCCGAGGAACGGGAAAAATCGTAACAGGTATAACGATGGATACATCCTCTGATATGGACATTGTTGCTCCCTATCAGATCCTCAGGTCAGGTGGTCAGGAGGACCGATAAGAGGCTTAGAGGAAGGTTGAAGCCTCGATTATGGGTCATTCAAAAAAATTTGCATTTGTAAATAGTTTTTGTTTACCTTTCTTGTTGGTCGAAGGGTGAAGTAAGCAATGGATGTACATCTGAAATAAAGTTGCATATCATAAAGGCGATTAGCTGTTAGGCGAGTAAATTTGTTTGGACATTCTGGGTGCAGGACTTGTTCGTAGGGGCTGCTCGGAACGATACAACGGTATCGCTAGGTCATAGTTGAGCGATAACCCTTTAATATTGTTCTGCTTGCCGTGCATGAAGTTCGTGTAAACTCGGAGTGCGTATTATAATATGTAATGAAAAACCGTTTAAACATGTGTGATTTATCAAGGTAAAAGCGAAACTACTGTTGTCAATGGCATCAAATTTGCAAGATTCCTGCCCAGACTTGGGCTAGCAGTAATCAAGGATTCCTGGTAATTTAACCGCTAAGATGTAACATTTGGAATATTATTGTAATTAAGATTGATAACAGTTCATTGGAAATTTGATTGTTCATGAATTTTAATAGAAACAATTTCCTTTGGGACGTCATCTCAAAGTCAAAACAAAAAGAAAAGAAATTGAGGAAGTTTAAAATTTGCAGTTCTTTTCCATATTAGTGCATCCTGAAAGAACTATTTGTACTAGTCAAGCTGTTGAAAACACTTGTCTGGCAGTTTTCAAACAGTGCAGAATATTCAGTTGACGAGCTCAAAGGTCAAGTTGGCCATTTGCGGTGTTTTACTCTCAACTACCAGCGGTGCAGGTGTTTATTATCACTGAGCCGTCTTGTATCCCCTTTAGCTGACATTAAGTTCCGATAATATTTCATTCATTATGTTTATTTTGTTTCTTAGAACTTTATTTTATTGATGAAATTAACAACTCTAAAGTAATTTATAGAAATTATTGAAAATAAATCTCATCTGGATTTATCGTTTGTATTTATGTGTTACAAGAATAATAATAACTATCTATTTATAGCGTAAATTATATTCGTTTTATTTGATGATTTTGGTTGAATTTTAACAAACTTTGATATTTGAGATTTAGAGTAGACACCTTAACACAAAAAGTACAGAACACTTAAACCAGTAGTTTTATAAAAAAAATTGAACACTTTGTTTAAAGAAGTATTAAAGGAGTGTTACCAGAGTTGAGTCACTTTCCCATCTGCTTTATAGGAGATCTGGCAACAAGTCGATTGTTGTTCAAAGCTGGACCGTCATTCAGAAATATCTGTCCTGACTCAGGGGATTGAAGGTGTCATATGTAAGTACTCACTCGTGTTATATAGGTATGTCTTGTTACAGTAATAAACATTATTATTATTTATCTTGTTCCTCCTTTGTGAAGCAGCGCCGGAGTACTATATAAACTCATTAAATGTGCCCTTAACTCATTGAAAAGATTGGAATGTTGTATTCTTCCGATACAATTCGCCGGCCTTTTATCTTCAGATCTACATTATTCTAAGTAAATGAAAATTTAAGCATGTCAACAAGCAAATATCAGTTGGTAGACTTCTTTGCCATACAGTTTAGAAGTCTAGAAATACAAGATTTTTAAGATAAAATGATATGATGAGATATTGTAAAATAAAGTAATACTTTATCAGTTAAAAAACTTTGAAAAGTGTTTTATACCGAACTAATTTCATAAGAAAAATGAATCTGAATTTGTCAAACGTTATATTCAGTTTGTGCGATACTCCAGTTATTTATTGCTGTAGGACAGACAAATGAATTAATAACTTCCAGTGGAACATCCTTGTGAACAAAGATTAGAACGTGAAACAAGGGTATAATGAATTTTAATTGATGGAATGCAAAAAGACAAGGTTTTGATGGAGTGCTAAGAGGTGTGGCGATAATAATAGCTGAGGGTGCTGTGTGGAGGAAGCGGGCATGATTCGGAGAGTTGCGTAAGCAGGTGGCCAGCACTCATGTGCTCCGCTACACTTTAGCAGCGCGGCTCGCACTCATGGAAAAGCCTACGCTCTCAGACGCCAAGTCTGTGAAGCCTGCAGTCAACTTGGTTCTCACGCCAATTCAGTTGTTTGGACACTCTTAACATAATATGCTAATACCTATTATCCAATGTGCTGTTAATTCAATTTTTTGCTCTTTAAAGGAGATAAGAAATTTTACTTCCGCATGTTTTGGCTGTTTAGTATTATATAGGGCACTTTCTCCTCAGGTGAAGCGTAATCTATAGTAATGTGAAGTGTGTATACAATTGACAAATAAGGAATAATAATAAACAAAGAAAACTCAATCGGAAGAAAACATTTATGTGCATCTTTTATACACATTTGACAGGGCTTTCTGAAGAGAGTATAAAAAACATAACTAAACAAAGGAAAAATGACTGATTCCTAGTGACTGTAGATGGTGCATGACACTGATTGACGGATATACACTTCTTAGTGGAATACGTTACAGTCTGATTGATTATAGATGGGGCATGACACTGATTATCATATTTATCGTAGTGGGACACAGGGCATTTGTGCTTATCCGATTGACCGTTGATGAGGTATCATATTAATTTTCAAACTTCGTTAAATAAGACACCAAAGTTTATCTATTGTATATTGATTGACTGTAGGTGGGATATCATATTTACTGACAGATTCATGTTACAATACTATACGTGTCTGATCGGCTGTACATACATCTCTCTCACTCTCTCTCTCTCTCTCTCTCTCTCTCTCTATATATATATATATATATATATATGTTCTATTAAAACCTATGCCTATTTCAATTTTGACGCATTTTCGAATTAATTTTTCAAATTTCCTTACCTCTGGCTTCCATAAGTTTGGGACAAGATAAATCAGTTCTCCAAAATTTTTATTCTTGTATATCATCGACATGTTTCGGTCTTCGTCGACCATTATCAAGAAAGTATCGTAGTTTGAAATTTACTTAAAAAATATAATTTTTTAAGTAAATTGTCAAACTACGATAACTTTCTTGATAATGGTCGACGAAGACCGAAACATGTCGATGATATACAAGAATAAAAATTTTGGAGAACTGATTTATCTTGTCCCAAACTTATGGAAGCCAGAGGTAAGGAAATTTGAAAAATTAATTCGAAAATGCGTCAAAATTGAAATAGGCATAGGTTTTAATAGAACATGTATCAATGAAGGCCTGCTCCCAAAATATACGAATATATAATTTTTATATATATATTATAATATATACAAAAAGATGTTATATATCTGTTACGTTTCTTTCTCTGTGTCGCAGAATATTTTAAGTATATATATATATATATATATATAAAAGATTTCACATAAACACGTGAAATAACAATCAATGATCAAACCACAATAAGAAAGAGTTGGGTTTTTGACTCTGACGAAGACCGCTTGTTACGGTTGAAAGATCTTAGTCTTGTTTTCCCATTTCTTATTGTGGTTTGATCATATATATGTATATATACGTATGTATATATGTGTGTGTGTGTGAAGTTTAAACCACAATGGAAAAAACCTTTGTTTCAGTTTTTACTTTGTTTGCTCTCTGATGACATACATTGAAAGGCCTCACAGCATTTTTTTCAATTGTTTTCCTTTATCCATTGTCGTTGAAACTTCATTGATTGCATCACGTGTATATTGTGATTTTTCTTCATATGTATATATCATCGTCGACTGTCGTCGCCTGTTTTTGGAGCGACTCAGTTCTTTATTTTCTCTAGCAGATGATGACGCAGTCGAAATATGGTAGCGAATTTGTGATATCTCTTTTATGTGTGTTCTTTTTGTGAATCTGGTTTATATACAGAAATGTCAAAAAAAGTAGAAAAATATTGTCATGACACTGTCAAAAGTTTGTCATATTAAAGGTGTTCGCCATAATCAAGTGTGTCATTATTTTGATGGGTCCAATTAGTCTTAACTGTCCTCTCTGATATCACCATGGGTCAGTTAAGCCGCAAAAGTTGAACAAGGCTGCCCTAATGCCTAATCGTCAATCTAGATGCTAATCGAGGATACTTCCTTTAGAGCTACTTTATCAAGTTTGGTTTAAATATCAAGGTTTATCAAGTGAGGATTTTCACCATTTCCAGAAGTTGATTTCAGTGCGAAATATCCTTGATACCCTTGCTTGGTTCTTTGAGATGCCTATTAAGGCAAGACATCCCTGGGGCCGTTTCCTTTTGAATCTTATACCCTTTACGGACAGAACCATAAACATGTGCCTTCTCCGAGGATATCTTTAACAAAAAAAGGCTTTGCAGTTGTATCTGGATGAGTCAGGCTGACTCATCGACACACTCATTGACCATGAGTGGCTCGACTCCAAGCTCAGACGACTCCTAGTCCACGTATGGCCAGTTTTATTCAGGAGCCCCTAGATCCCGTGAAATGAAATCAACATCTAAACCACAGTGAGAATTCAGAAATATGTTGACAAAATTTTCGAAATTAAACTTGAATGAAATATGATTTGCTTTAAGCAGGAAGTCCACTCGGACATAGTAAGGATCAATTTCCAACTCTTGGATGTTCAGTAAAAGTGTTGAAGTGAAGCATTACTTGTTAGGTCTTTCAATGTATGTTGAACTTCAAAATTTTTTGAAATTCAATATGAGTGAGGCTGACGAAGAGCAGTTCTTTTGGATGAAAGATCTTAGTCACATTATTTAATTTCCTTCTGTGGTTTAGTCATTGATTTAGTATTGATGTATATATACATAAAAAAAGCAGCAAAAATACAATAGAACAATGGAAAAGTTCTATGGCAACTATGTAACTCTGAATGCGTAAGGACCTTTTCCTTTTTCTGTTCAATTTTCAATTTCTGGTGATTTATGTAATTATAGAGTAACGAAAGATTATTTTGATATCTGTGCATTTATATATATATAATATATAAAGGATAAAACGCCACAAGGAAATGGGAAAATAATAGCAATACATTCTCTGAGGCCTTTCACTTTATGTCAGTGAGCAAACAAAGTTAAAAAAAAAACAGAGATAACATTAAGTTATGCAGAAGGAAGATAACAAAAGAGCTGGAAGTTAAAGTTACAATATACTTGATTACAAATGGGGGTGGTTGTCAATGTTTTAAAAGTTGTTTCTACAACTTGATTTCAAGTTACAAGGTAACTTGAATTTTTCAATTGTCATTACCTTTCTTTTACATGTTACCTTTTTCGTGTTTACTTTGTTTGCTCTCTGATGACGTATTGTGAAAGGCCTCAGAGTATTTATGTCTATTGTCTTCCTTTTTCCTTGCGGTTATATACTTTACTGATTGTACCATGTGTTTATGTGATTCTTCTGCATTGATATCTATATGCTAAAAAAAAAAAAAAAAAAACAGTTCTAGAAGGAGGTTCGTAAAATTACACAGAAAAAGTTTATACAACTCACTCTTATATTTCAACTTATATCGTCGTCAAGAGTAAAAGTTGATCGTAGTACATACAGAGATTCATATATAGAGTTGGGTTATCAATGCAGATTTGATAGAATTTAAAAGGAAGCTAATGCTGTCGTGTGTCATGTTTGTCTGTCGTGTGGATGTTTGTTATAGTTTGAAGGCTGACATTCTAATCGGTTTAGATAAAACACTACCAGTTAGTAATTGTCAAAGTCCTACTCCTATAAAGGCAAAATTGATAATGGAACTGAAAGATATCCTAAAATGGATGTATTGACGAGATGAATCAGAAGCTGACTTGAATCTTGAAATGAGCGGTGGGAGGAGGGGGGGGGGGGGCAAGGCGAGCAGGTTAGGCCCATAAGAGGCAGGCTTTAGCACGTCACTGCTTCAGTGACCTAGTGGGGAACAGCTTCCAACCCATAGATGTTCAGTAAGAGGATTGGCAGCTATAGCAGCATGTAATGCAACGAAGCTTTTCAATGTATGTCGAATTAAACATCACTCTAATTCAAGGCCGTTCATTTTTCATTTAAATTGTGTTTCAAAAATATATCAGCTTATATTTCTGAATTTCTTACTGTGGTTTAGATGTAGATTTTTATTTAACGTGTTACTTGTTTTATATATATATATATAATTCAATAATATATCAACCGTTGGATAGAATAGGTGTATATATATATCAGTCTGGTTGAATCTTTTGACTATTAAACATTGTTTGTTCGTTTAGATAATGTAAATGTAATTTTCTTATTCCAAAAATTCTTACTTCTGCCTGTAAAATAGGTTTTAAATAAAACCGAAACTTCGAAAAGAGAGTTTGATTTTTGAACCTGGAAAATTGACCGAACCCGATTAAATAACATAGCTATTTTATCAAACGGTTGATAAATTATTGAGTTTGTTATATATTTATCTACCAATTAAATGAAACGATCCCACGAACTAAATAAACTACACTGACGTGAAGAACACACAGAAATGAAACAGAAACTAAAAAAAAAAAAAACCGAAGCATTAAAATTTAAAAGCGATATTTGTAAATGAAGACCGTTGAGTTTCTGGCAAAAAATAACTAAATAAAAGCTTCCTCAGAAGCTGTTAAACTGGTGCGGATATCATCCTTGGGTAGTGATCTGAAAAATTGAACCCGCCAGAACAACGAATTTCCCTGCACTATAGTGCTGCTATAAGTGGGGAGGTCTGATGACATAAAATGGGGTCAAAAAGGGAGACGAGTTCTATAAGGGTTGAAGTGACTTCGAGAAGGTTGACGCTTGGGTTGAATTTTGAACAAGGAGTTTGGATGGACATTTAAAACATTTTTCATATTCGTATAACCACAAAAGAAAGGAGAACAAAAGAAATCATTCATTAAAACAAACTTATACCTTGGAAGAGTAGCTTATTGTGAAATCATATGATAATTTCAAAGTAATTCAGATAAGAAAAGAGAACTTACTGAGGAAGACAAATAAAATCTATGAACTTTACATTACTGGGACTAGCAGTGTGTTAGTTTTTAGATTTTCTTATTCAGTATTCTTATTCGTGTACATACTTTTTCTTATATTCACATTTTGTAATAATATATTTTTGCTATGTGTTTATTTATTACACAATATATGATTTTTTTTTGTTCTCGTTTCTTTCTTCAACCTACGAGTATGAAAAGGGTTATAAATAATACTGAACTTCAACGTTTGACAACTTGATTTGCGCCTGAAAAACTGACCAAATCCCTTATTTAGATCCCTTTCTATGAGGTTTTATATATTTTTCATGTGTATATGTGTATATCCTCTATAGAAATCGTTGCGTACGAACCTATTTGCATGAAATTTTGTAATTAATTTGTTATCGATCCATAACAGATTATTAGAAAGTTTCAGCACGCTTCGAAAAGTTTTTCCTCTTAATTATTTATCTTTTTTTTTACCGAAACATTTTATACTCATAAAAATACTGTTTCCATTGAAATGTCAAAGTTAAATTATTTTTTACCGGTAGTTATACAGTTAAATTATTTTCTACAGTTATACATATCATATACAGTAAATTACAGTTTATAGTGGTGAATAGATGTATTTTAGGTGTTTGCGGAAATAAACTTCCTGTGTTTGATCTTTGTGGACCAAAGGACATATTGGTCCATACCTTTAGATAATTTCGATATCCTATTCAAACAACTTAAGGTCAGTTAAATTTGCATAAAACCTCTCAGTAAGACACTGACCTTTCATAAATAAGACTAATTTTCCAATTTATTATGTTGTTCGATTGTCACTATGATTATTAGAGGGATAAAACTTGTTTTCCTTCTGAAAATAATTATCATAGTAATTAGAAAAAAAATATAGTTTTTAGGTCCAAATCAATAGATAAATATGATTCCATCCAGTTTAATGTCTTACTAAATATAGTTTCAGATGTATTTGGCATTTTTATTTACACTTAGCCCATATGGATCGGTCCATTATTTAATTCAAAGTATATAGTTTTTTGTTGGATATATAAAACATATATTTTTGGATCAACTCATTTGTAAGTTTACCTTGATTAATAGATAGAGCATATCCTCAATGATCTGTTAAAGTTGAAAATTCAATATTGATACTAGAAATTTTTAACCTCTCCAATTTGGATTTTTGAAATAAGGTAAAGGAGTATTTGATTACTAGACTTTCTGTGACCTAGGCTGCCAGAATTGGTACTATAATACCAGATGTGGAACTATTTACCTTCAAGCTAAAAGTTTGGTACGTTTGGTACTACTTTTATGTAAAGTGTCATTATTTGGTACTATTTCTTAAAATTGATCTAAATTTATAAAAAATTAACGAAAATAAATACTACAAAATATTCAAAATAGTAATTTGGATATCTTATTATAATATTAGCATTACCACACTCCTCAGCAGGTGCCGAAAGAATATTTTCTTTTGTTAACAATTATCGGACGAGTTTGAGTGCTGAAACTCTCAATGCAGTACTCTTTTCAAAATCATTCATCAAGGGAACAAGTTGCATGGAATGGAAAACCCACAAACAACTAATTATTATGGCGCAGACAGTCAACTTATATGAAGATGCTAAGGACAACGAAGTTACTTTTTTAAAAAAAATAGTAAGTTTAGAATTAATTTAAATTAAATAAAGCAAATTAATTTTTAACAGTTTTGCGGCATTTAAAAAAAATTACCTGTTTTTGTCTTTTAATTGCTTTAGGAATACATATTATATTACCACTGCCATAATCTATAGTATTCACTAATATGGAAGAATTAGTTGTGTGTACCATATATGATGCACAATGCAGTTAAAGTATTAATAATTATATTTCATGACTTAGCTACTGCTATTGGTGATTGTAAGGAAGGTTTTTTTGGGCTATTGTACATGAATGGCATTGGACTTAATACAATTTTTGTAACATTTGGTCTATTTCTCTGATTTGCTACCTTTTCAGCATAACAGTTGGTACTATTGACAAAAACATTCTGGCAGCCCTGCCTGTGACCCTTTGTGTTACTCAGAAATTATAACAATAGTTATTGAAGTAAATTCACTGAACATGATTGACAGGGATGATTTTAATTCTTGTTCCTTTTTATTAAGGCACGGAAACAGATTCTTATATGACCCAAGGTATTGATATAGTATTCTTAACATGATTCAAGATATACACAGTAAGTATACTTAGCAAAATAAGAATCATTTAAAAGTAAAAAAAAGTCATTTACTTTATGACATAAGTAAATAAAATATCAATTCAAGTTATAGACACATCAAATGTATTTAAAACAAATAAAGCTTGTAAATTGAGATATTCAATTTAGTTAGTTAACATAAAATAACATTAATGAAAGGAATGTGTCTTTATAATATCACCTTAGACATTCGTATTTTATGTGACAGTTGTGTTCAAGTTTGTCTCTAAAATTATCCATTTTTAAGCTCTAATGTAATAGTTTATTATGTATTTGTTACATTTATATATAATATATTTGCACTACTGTCATCTGCCAGCACACAAGGGAGTGAGCTAACCTGGCTTCATCCTGCGTTTAGTTTTTACCAGTGTTTATATTACGCAAATATTAAATTAAAAAACAATTGTTTTGTTACATTTATATATAATACTTTGCACAACTGTCATCGGTGAGCAAGCAAGACAGTTGCTATCGTGGCATCAATTTTGAAATATATTGATAATTTTCTTTTATTTAACATTATTCAGGTAATAAATATTATATATTGAATTTCAGGTATCCATTTCCACGGGAAATAGGTGAACAAACAAACTCACGAACTTTATATATAGAGATAAGTTAGAACAAGGAAATTAAACAAATGTGAATGCTGAAAGTTCGATACTCTTGAAGAATCGAATTTGCATTAATGACATGGTTTCTTGAAAACACTCGAGGTTAGAGTCGTTGCTGATAGAAGTTTAGCTTGTCCTTCCTCCCTCATGTTTTATTTAACCCTTAGGCTTAAAGAATTCCAAAGTAGCCCTGCTATCGTCTCATGCTTGCACTTATACTGTAGTAAGTCAGTCTTCACAGCTCTTAGACAGCTTCTTGAAACTGACCAGCTATACATTTTAAAATAAATGTGTTTTTCTTTGACTCGGGGTTGAAAGAGGGTGTTGTAATCAACTCGACACTTAAATTCAAAGCAGCACTCAGTGTCACCACGTTGTTCTCAACAATTCTTTATGCTTCCAGATGTCGATATGTTGGTAGGCTAGATGGTGGCAGACGTCTGCTTATATCAATGTGCAAACTCAATGTAGGCGTATGTTTCACATGTAAGCTACATATACTTATTAGTATTTATTATATTTATACATTTCTATTACGTTTTATCTAGTGTCTTTATTTTCCATGTGTTACACCAGTGACTCATGTATTTAAGTTATGCCTAATTTATATTATAGTGTTCAGTTATCACAAAGGTGTGGCTCCCTTTGTATTTTTCCCCATTAGTTTATTATATATCACGAGATGTTGTTCCCAGCTTTGATTGTACATATTAGTTTTAATTCACGATATTAAATCAATCTTCGTCTTTCAAATAAATGTTTTCATATTAGGTTATATGAAACTTTGTTGTTTCAGTTTTCGACTTTCATTGAAGTCTGCTACTTGTTACTCTGTAGTTATCTTCGAGTTTGTACTTTTATGTACATAAAAGAATGATCAAAGCAGAGCTAAACCTGTACGTGGAAGAGTTTCTAATGCTATTTCCCTTGGTATCATAACTCTTTTAAATCATTAGTTGTGCAATCCGTAATTGTGTGGTATTTACTCATTCTGAGGTAAAATGGATAAACCAACAAAAGTCTCCACACAAATGAAGTTTTATTCAACGCGTTTCGAACACTTTGTGTTCATCATCAGGAAGACACTCTAATTTTGTAACTGATTAGATATTATTTGTATTATAGTGTCTTCCTGATGATGAACACAAAGTGTTCGAAACGCGTTGAGTAAAACTTCATTTGTGTGGAGACTTTTGTTGGTTTATCCATTTTACCTCAGAATAACTCTTTTAGTTACTGGTCATATTTCTATATCTTTCAAGGTTTATTTAAGATGAATTTTTTTTCTTAATGAACTCAAAGACCGTTTTCGATTAGACTTCTTAGCTGTACGTACAACTTTACTTTACTCAGAACTAAAGTAAAGTTGCCTTTTAAGTAAAGAACCCTTTCAACTTTCCTCAAAGGTAATAATATATTCATAGCCAGGAGAAAGAATGTTATATGCACAAGCGGGACTGTAATTTATTTCCAATCAAGCCATATAATTATTAAATGTGTTAAAAACAAATAATGTGTTAAAGTATTGTGAGAAATATTTCATCGCCATAAGTCTTTTCATAATAGGTACAGGGCTTTTTTTTTTTATTTATTTATTTATATACAGCATGCTCCATATAAATATTACATGCTATTGTATTACTTTATTTATTTACAATTGCTCTTAAATTAGTGTTACAGTTACAGTTACAATTATTTGAAATACTTATCTTCATTCAAAATGTATTTATTTATAATTATCTTTAATTATAATTATCTATTATTGAAGTCTATTTTTCTTATAAACTCTTCAAGGTTATTAAACATTTCACTTTTTTTAAGTAATTTACTATTTTCTGGATGGCAGGCGTTCCCGTCCTTACTGCAAAAATCACAAAACCATGTCGTTCCTGATCAAGGATGGGGTATCTATACATGATGTGTCTGCACGTCTGGGGTGTTGAGTTGTCACATGGACAGCGCTCGTTATCTATTATATGGAATGTACTCAAGTAGGCCTTGGTCCGGCCATGACTGGACAGTACTTACGAGTATGTTCCTTATAACCTCTCTTGAATGCTTCTTTATATTTATGGTTTTTATCTCTAATGGAATAGAACGCAATGTTCCATTGTATGATGGAGTGTTTTTCTTCATAATTATGAGAAGCGTTCTTATTATTTTTTTAAAACCACTCAATATTAGTTTATTTGATTAACTTAAACACCTTCAAAAAATTTAATATTACTTATAACTACCCCTTGGCGACTTTATACGGACACACTGACCAGAATGAACGTATTCTGCTCACACATTCCCTGCTCCTGTTGGGTAGATTGGACGAATGCTGGTGGAGTGCTCTACATCGTCTAGTACAACAAAGGAGCTAAACACTTATTTGGAATTGAAAACCTTTACTGATGCGCTTAGAAAGCTTGGTACTCACTCGCATTCAGTTTTTAGGCCAATCCTCTTGAGAAGTTGTTTTTAAGTCGCCTTTGTCGAGGAGGTCTTCCCAATTCTTACCAGACAACTCTTTAACAGATGGTGTTTCATCAAACTCCTTAAAACCTTATTTGCGTTTTGATAGGCACATGCGTTGAAGAGAAATTCTTCAGTTCTTTATTTGCTACTGTTATTGGGATAGCTTCTTGTTTTATAATATAGTGTCCCATAAGAGTTAAGAGAGTCTTATAATAATATGTAGGTACTTTGTAGTGAAACTCACATGTGCTTTAACATCATTTTGTCAACGCACAAAGCTGAGTGTTCTCAACCACATAAATCTCCACTATCTTTCATTCAATTAGTGCATTAGGTTGAACACATAGACTTCTTCCCAGTCATAATACCCTTAAATACTATATCAAAGATAATGATGAAGTCCAACTTGGATGTTGCCTCCTAATAATGCTTATTCTTTGTTCCTACATATAACGATATTATGCATATTTCGATTCAGCTTGTGACTTGAGGAAAATGACTGTGCCTATAATTTTCAAATAAATGACCTATCCTTGTTTACCTTCGGTGTTTTAAGCCAATTTATGCTGCCCAAGGTAAACATTGAATTTGAATATTTCTTAAACTGTGTTGCGTAGTACACAGTGCTCTAGATCATTTTGGCGGTGAGTTATTTATTATTAGATTACTTTTTTAATAAAATTTATTTTATATTATTCTATTAGACGATCAATGCTTCAGTCTAATCGTTTATTATTTTCTAAAATATATTATGAAATAATGGGAAAAATAACAATTGTAATCTATTATGGATGACCATGTTTAAAGTCTTCAGTAGCCATGTTTAAAATTTCCATGAGATTTTTTATGTTTCTCATAGGGTAGTAGAAATGTTTTTCTTATTAAATACAACAGTTGTTTGTTGTATCTACACAGCAGGTTGCCTGCAGTGTAAGAAGACGTAGTGGCATGAGTCCCACTTCGTTTACGAGTAGTAAGGATCTGTTTGTGGGAGACTTTACTGATGGAAGTACACAAGTGTTCTCAGGTTGTATGACTCCTTGACCCTAGACAATGGGTATCTCAAGTCGTCCAAGAGCATATGCTATCATATAGGGAGGGGAGCTTGAAGCTGCAGTGTCGTCTATCAGATCTCCTGCTCTTTGTCAGGGACAACCTGAATCTCATGTTACTTTTTATATTAAAGTCAATTAAATAAATTTACCTAATTAAAAAAATAGAACATAACAAATTCTTTTGAAAAGAAATTTAATTTTTTCAATTTTATGGTTGGATAACCCCTGGTTTTCAGATTGAAACTTGCATTACTTACTTCTCTGTATTGTTGGTTTGCCTACCCGTCAGGAACTGTGTTCATGTATCAATTATGTAGACTCTCTTATTGCATACATACATAATATACTACTATAATGGTTTATTAACTATATGTAGTACTAGACTACCAGTGACCCTTTGTGGTCATAACAGTAGGTATTGAAATTAATTTACTGCATATAATTGACAGCCATAATTTTAATTGTTCTTTTTTGTTATTAAAGCACGGAAACAGATTCTTATATGGCCCAAGCTTTTGATATAGCATTCTTAACTTGAGTCAACATATAGACACAGTAAGTATATTTAGCAAAAAAAACGTGTAAAAGTAAAAAAAATATTATTTTATGGCATAATTAAATAAAACATCAATGCAAGTTATATACACAATCAAATATATTTAAAACAAACAAAATTTGTAAATTGAAATATTCAATTTATTTACCTAACATAAAATAACATTACTGTAAGGAATGTGTCTTTATAATATTACCTTAAAACATTTTATCTGACAGTTGTGTTCCAGTTTGCTTCTAAAATTATTCATTTTTAAGTTCTAATGTAGTAGTTTATCATATATTTGTTTTATTTATTTATAATACATTTGCACTACTGTCATCGGCGAACAAGCAAGCACTTGCTACCCTGGCTCCAATTTTGAGAATATAGTGATAATTTTCTTTTATTTAACATTATTCAGGTAATAAATAATATATATTTAATTTTAGGTCTCTATCTCCACGGAAAATGGGTGAAAAAACAAACAAACAGACTAACGAACTTTATATATAGAGACATGATGCAATCATTATTAGATTCGCTTCGGCTACAGAAGTACTGAACCAATAATGATTTAATTTCACTTTTTTTCAGATTTCAATAAGAATCTGAAATTACTATTTTTATTTCGCAAGTAAGAGTATACCTATAGCATTCGTATATTTTCATATTAGATGGCATAGTTGTACATTTTACTGAAACGTTTCTGACAATGGTTTATAAGAAACAATGAGTTTAAAAATGAAAATATAACCTCGTAGAGTCTTGAAGTTTGACGTTTTAACAAACTCTAAACACTCTTAAAAAATGACGAAATCAACTTAATTGCACTTCTTTTTTTTTTACAAAATATCTCTTTCTCTTTGTATGTTTTCTTTTATTATTATATTTTATTTCATCTTGTTCTGTTTACCTATTTTTATCAACTTTGATGTAAATGTTATTCGTAATGGAAGTATATATTAAAGAATTTTCATGACTCTCTCATCACCAGGAATGTGTGTCTAATACAGATAAATTATATGCAAGAAAGGTATGAAACAACAGATTTCTTTTATTTGAGACTCATTGCTATCAGGAGAAGAAGTACGTAGGCAAAAGCGGAATTCTGCAACATTATCTAAGATGTCCTTGTTTGTTTTTGTTTAATCTGTTGTAACCAACCTTCAATGGAACAGTCTTTAAAACTGTTCAAATCCGTAATCAGATCCCTGTTCCATAACACACTCATATTACCTTCAGCCTTCAGTACAAGCAGATATTAACTACCTTGGTGCTAGATCAATTTCGGGGCACAATCTTCATCCTTGAACCTTTTTTAAAGCATACTATCTTCGGATCTAACTACATCTTGTGTTTTAGTTTGGTTTTGACTCTGACGAATACCGCTTGTTACGGTTGAAACATATTCGGGGTTTTTCCCATTTTTTATTCTGGTTTGAACATTGACTGTTATTTCACGTGTTTATTGTTAAGTCTTGTTTATATATATATATATAAAGATTTTACATAAACACGTGAAATAACAATCAATGATCAAACAACAATATAAAATGGGAAAAGGAGACTAATATCTTTCAACCGTAACAAGCGGTTTCGTCAAACTCAAAAACCGAACTGAAACATTAGATGCAAAAAAATTTAGCTCCTGATTTTCATTTTTTATATGGAAGAATAAGGCACTAGTTTTTTCCTGTCTTCTTACGTTGTAGACAACGTAAGTAGTTGTATTAAGTAAATTGTAGACAACATATAAATCATCATATTGATTGGACAGGAGCTAAATTTATTACCTATGAAAACTCAATGTTGTTAAGAAATATTATTGAATCGTCTCTAATTAAATTTAATAGATCAAATATTATAAACATTAGTAACGGTCTCTTCAAACTTGATACTTTCGTTTCGAGGGCAATAGCCTTTTCTAAGAGGGTTGACAGCTAGCGGATAGTTTTTTACTCTTTCTTACTGTACTCCTTTGTTTACACAAATATCCCTTTCTGGACATTTGTCCTTTCCACCACTTTCACCCTTTTAAAACACCACTCTTCCCTCCCACTCTTCTCAATCCCTCACCAGATGTTTCCTGCATCTAGTGTTTCAGTTGGGTTTTTGACTCTGACAAAAGACCGCTTGTTACGGTTGAAAGATCTTAGTCTTCTTTTTCCATTTTATATTGTGGTTTGATCATTGATATATATATATATATATATATATATATATATATATATATATAAAACTAAAGTTTATTGGGACTAGGTCAAATTTATCGTTCTTCTAGTTCAAATTAAACTCTCAATGCCAACTTTTCGGTTTTTATTTAAACCTTTTTCGTAGGCAGAAGTATAAGTTTAGAACTAGAAAAACTAAGTATTACATTACAAATTATTTTTTAAGAAAAATAGTCTCTGCATTTCAACAAGTGTCTTATCAGGGCTCGGTCAGTTCTACAGGTTCAAATTAATTTCTGTTCAGTCAATTTCCTTCTATTTATATATATAATAAAATAAAAAACGAAGGAAACACACAGAAATACACAGACATAACTCACATCGAAATTTCGACAATCGTCGTCATCAGGAGGTGCGAAGAGTCCCACAGGAAGACAGGGCGGTACTGAACTCGGAGACCGCAGCCAGTACCCCACCACTTACCACCAAGCGGGGGAAGGGAGGGAAGGAAATGAAGAGCCAAATTAAGACGTAAAAGGAACCGGTAAAAATTATAACTATAAAAAATTATAAAAAAGTAGATAAACAAATTAAAATTAATAAAGAAAAAAATATAAAAAATAAATAATAAAATAAAATAAAAAATAAAAAAATAATAAATAAATAAATTATCGGTTGAGGTTGAGTCCGGGGGAAGAGCGAGCATCAAGTAAGCATATGTATGCCTCCTCTGAAGCTCTTAGGGTAACTTTATTGTTGGATTCGGGGATCTGTTTCAGGATCTGAACCCTGAAACAGTCATTGAAACTGAGTCCATGCGAGTTCGCATGGATGGCTACAGGATAGTTACTGCGTTGACCGACTGAAGCCCTATGACCATTCATACGAAGGCTCAACTTATTGGAAGTTAAGCCAACGTAAAAGGAGTCGCACTGAGTGCAATCCAGTCGGTAAACACAGTTGCTCGAGGTACAGGAGGAATTGACCTGAACCGGGTAGGAACGATGGTGGAGAGGGGAATCGAAGGAAGGATTAGGATTTACAATCAGGCAAGTTTGACAGCCACGGCGTCCACATTGTTTCATTCCAGGAACAGGATTGGAAGGCTGAGGGGAAATATAAGAAAAAATGCTTTTTAGATTGGCAGGTTTACGGTAGGAAATAGAAGGGGGATGATTAAAGATGGAAGAAGTAGAAGTAGAAGTAGACAGAATCGGAAAAGACTCCTTAATAATAGCACGAAGCTTATAAGCACCAGGGAAGTAGGTCGTCAAGAAGAAGGAAGTATTACTTCTATCCCTCTTGGGTCTGGGTTGGTGGGAGATGTCAGCCGGTAAAACACGACTATCAATGAAGGAGCGAGGATAGCCTCGTTCAGAAAATTTGTCCTTTAAGAGGTTAAGGTGATGTCTGCGGTCTTGGAGATTATTGCAGATATTGTGGATACGGAGAGACAAGGATCGAGGTATAGTAAAAAAGTCCGTTGGACCGTTTCTTTTAATTGTATATATATATAAACTAGAATTTAAAAAGAACACATAGAAAGGAAATCACTGAACTCACTACTATATTTCGATGTCCTCGTCTTCAGGAAAAGAAGTGAATCGCTCCAAAGGCTGATAACGACTGACTTGGCGTTCGAACTGAAGCACTCAAACAGAGTAGCCAACTTTCGGAGGAAAGGTAGACAGGGAAGATAAAGAGATACAAGCCAAATAAAAATTAAAAAATTAAAACATTTAACTAAAATAAAATTAAAAGCTGATAACAACTAAAAAATAAGAAGAAAAAAAAATCAACGATTGAGGTTAAGCCCAGGAGCTGATCTACCGCCCAGAAGACTAATAAGTGCTTCTTCTGAAGCTCTCAGAGTAACTTTCGAATTAGTCTGATCAATCTGCCTCAGGACCTGTACACGGAAACAGTCATTAAAACTGAGTCCGTGAGAGCTGGCATGAGTAGCAACGGGAAGGTCACTGCGTTTGCCAACGGATGACCTGTGATTATTCATACGCAGGCTTAGCTTGGTGGAAGCCAAACCCACATAAAAAGAATCACACTGGGTGCAATCCAAACGGTAAACGCAGTTACCAGAGGTACAAGAGGTCTTGTGAGAGATAGGGTAGGAGGTGAAGGAAGGAACCATTCCTTCCATTTACTATGGAAGGAGGTGAAGGAAGGAACAGGATTGATGATAGGACAAGTTAGACATCCACGACGTCCGCATTGAACCATACCACCAGCAGTTTTTGGAGGCTTAGGAGAAGAGATGTGAGAGAAGATAGATTGAAGATTAGCAGGTTTGCGATAGGAAATGGAAGGTGCCTCACTAAAGACTGAAGAAGTACAGGAGGAGGAAGAAAGTATAGGGAAAAACTCCCTGACAACTGCACCCAGCCTATGAGCACCAGGAAAATAAGTGGTGATGAGGAAATTAGAGTCACTGCGATCCCTCCTAGGACCTGAATATGATGAACGTCTGCAGGGACTATACGGTTGTTAATGAAATTAGAAGGATATCCTCGGTCAGAAAATTTCTGTTTCAATAAATCTACTCGTATTTGGAAGGAACGATCTTTTATTCTGCTACAAATTTTATGGAGGCGTATGGACAATGATCTGGGGATAGCTTTTTTTACGTGGGAGGGATGGCAACTATTGAAATGAAGGTACTGCTGGGCGTTAGTAGGCTTGATATGGACAGATGTAGAAAGATGACCCCCATCGTAGGTGAATATATATATATATATATATATTTATATATATATATATTCACTGATAAAACGAAATACGATCCAAACTGGACACAATACGAGTTCGAGATTAACAAAGAGCAACACACAAAGTAGGGAAACACACTTACAGACTCAAATTTTCGGGTAATCCGTCTTCAGGAGAAAAGAGAATGGGAGACCAAGCACGTTGTAGGCGCAACGGCAAGTAACCAACCCGGCAACCGCCAGTGCTGTCAACCGTACCCGGTCTTAAAGTATAAAATTAGGAGAAGATATAAACAGAAGCTCAGATAAGCAGTACTGGTTGGGTAAAACTATAAGTAGGTGAAAAATTATAAACAATATAAGATAAAAACTTTTTATGGCACATTTAGAAAATAGTTTCCTTCACTCTTACCACTTGCTCCCCTTATTTTACACCCGTTTCATTGACGATATATTTTTCATCTGGCCCCACAGTAGTTCCGAACTTGACTCCTTCCTTCTGAATTTTAGAACTTTCTGCACTTCTGTTTCTTATACCCACAACGTTTCAGCCACCTCTATGACCTTTCTTGACATCGACATTACCCTCCAGGGCAACAACCTCATTACCTCCGTTCACTCTAAACCCTCAAACCCACACCAGTACCTCCACTTTAATAGTTGTCACCCTCCCCACATAAAGAAATCTATCCCCAGATCCTTATCCATCCGAATCCACCGTATTTGCAACCGACTCCAGCAGAAGAACCTGCACCTCAACTCCCTCAGAACCAAGTTCCTGGAGCGTGGTTATCCGCCATCGTTACTGGAAAGAAGACTGATCCCTGCGAATTTATCCGTCAACCCTCCTTCCGTCTCCACTTCCCCGGTGAATGAGTCTCCCCTCCTTGTTACTACCTTCTTCCCGGTATACACAAACTCAAATGCATTATCAAAGATCTGTTCCCCATCCTATCCTCTTCTCCTTCCACGTCGACTATTTTCCCCAGCCAACCCCGCCTCTCATATAGACGTTCCCCCAACCTTGGCAACCTCTTTTCCCACAGAGACTTGACGTCCAGGCGCGTCAACCACCCGTCTGTGGGCGCTAAGAGTTGCGAAAGGCGGGGGTGCCTGACCTGTCCGCTTCTCAACCCCTTTCACACTTCACTCCATCTTCCCATAACCAGTCCTTCCCTGTTGCTAAGGACTGCTCATGTACATCCAAAAATTGTGTTTACAAATTGGACTGTACTCGTTGTGATGCGTTCTACGTAGGACTGTCCTCTAACAAGCTCAGCCTCCGTATGAACGGTCATAGAGCATCCGTTAACAACAACTCCAATTTACCTGTCGCCATACACGCCAAATCCCACGGTCTGTCTTTTAACGACTGCTTCAGTGTGCAGATTCTGCGTCAGATTCCCCCTGGTGATAATACCGTGACCCTTAGAGCCTCTGAGGAGGCTCACATCTGGTTGCTCGGGGCGCGCAGTGCACCTGGACTTAACCTTAAAAGATAATTTTTTGTACATTTTTTTTTTTTTTGTACTTTTTTTTCCAGTATTCTTTATTCTCTAGTACCTATTTCTTTTTTCCTCTTTCGTATATTTTTTGTATATCTATTTTGTCTTCTTCACTTACTACTAGTTTGTTTTATCCTATTTTATTTTTCTAAATTCTTATTCTTAACTAGTTTCCCATACTTACCCTTTTATTCAGTCTCTATCTTTTATTTACTAAAACAACCAATGCAAGTTTTTTGTATTGTATTTATTTTTATTTATTTATTTATTTTTTCTTCTTTTCTCTATCATTATTTTTGTTTCTTATAGTTTGTTTTTATCTTATATTGTTTATAATTTTTCACCTACTTATAGTTTTACCCAACCAGTACTGCTTATCTGAGCTTCTGTTTATATCTTCTCCTAATTTTATACTTTAAGACCGGGTACGGTTGACAGCACTGGCGGTTGCCGGGTTGGTTACTTGCCGTTGCGCCTACAACGTGCTTGGTCTCCCATTCTCTTTTCTCCTGAAGACGGATTACCCGAAAATTTGAGTCTGTAAGTGTGTTTCCCTACTTTGTGTGTTGCTCTTTGTTAATCTCGAACTCGTTTATATATATATAGGTATATTTGGTATAGGTATAGGTATAGGTCTTTGGGAGCAGACCTTCTTTTAAACATACCTCATTAAATATCTTGCCAACATTAAGTTTAGTATAAACGTCGGACCTGTGTAATATGGAAAGTACATTTAAACATAAAAAAAATCGGTGAGTTAATTTATATGATACCACAAAGATGGAAAAGTAGGATTCGAAATCTTGAAAAGGTAAGTAGGAAACATACTAAACTTAATGTTGGCAAGATATTTAATGAGGTATATATATATATATATATATAATATATATATATATATATATATATATAAAGATTTCACATAAACACGTGAAACAACAATCAATGATCAAACCACAATAAGAAATGGGAAAACAAGACTAAGATCTTTCAACCGTAACAAGCGGTCTTCGTCAGAGTCAAAAAAGACTTTTTGACTCTGACGAAGACCGCTGTTTCACTACTATATTAGATACATATCACCTGATAGTAGTATTACAATGCCTTCATATATATATATATATATATATATATAATATATATATATATAGAAGGCATTGTAATACTACTATCAGGTGATATGTATCTAATATAGTAGTGTAAACGTACCCGAGGTACCTTTGAATACTTATAATGAACTAGCTGACTCGGCGAGCTTTGCCAACTGTCAGTGAATTTCATGTTACTTTTAGGGAAGTTTAATTTGATATTAATTATCTTAAAATGTTTAGAAGATAAGAATTTTTTAATCAAACTGTAAATTCAATTAAAGTTGGCAAATATTATGCACTCCATGAATAGACCAAGGAAGAATAGTTCTTTTTTGTTAGTATCTTATAATCTGTAACAGGGCTTATAAATTTTTACGAAATTATTTCCCCCTTAACAGCTACTGATTTCATTTTTTTTTAAAAATATCAGCAGTTCAGATGTTATACTCGTATTGTATATTTTGTTATTTGATGTATTCTAGCCTTCCTCTCCCACTAAAAATATACCTGTTACCATTGTTTAATTTATTTTATAACATTTTCATAGAATTCTGAACAATTATTAATGTTTGACTATAATAAAGTGATTTCGTTCTAATAAGTCTTTAGAATCAGCCTATCTAGAACAAAGTGGAGAGTATCTTAGTATTTGCCCGCTCCGCTAGATAGTGCTGCATGTATCTTGTGCCAATTGACCAACAGTCTACCTGTAATAACCTCCCTCTATTTAAGGAATTCAAAGTAAAATTTACTACTGTGTATATATTATCAATGGTGAACTTCAAAACATGTATTGTAATCATATTTGTTGAATACATGCTAACATCCATGTTTAAACTGTTATAATTATAAATATTATAAAGTTATTTATAAAATGAAACGAACCTCAATGTCATTTTACTACAACTAAACGTGTAATCAAACTTATACATAATGGATTTAACTGATTGATATAAAGGTATTTCATTACAATATATTACAGTTCTTCAAATGATATTGCTAGATATATGATTTTTTTTCTGTAATATTATGTAACTAACTTTTAATATGATAACAAATTTATTAAATTGAAGGGTGCACTATAGTTAAGAAATTTTCATTATCAAATTTTTGATGAGTACATTGCTTCTTATTATATACCGTAAAGTAATTCTTCACTTTATGTCTTTTTATGAGTTTTTGGCTTGTACTAAAGGTGTTTTTATTTTGATTTTATTTTTTTATTGATTGATATTATGACTCGTAGAGAGTTCGAACTAATGGGTGTAGCTTTATTTATCAACATAGTTGTAAGCACTCTCTCCCATACAGCTAACTAAAGCTTGGACCTATCACTAGCGTGATAGAGTGAAATAATAATTCAGCCATTAGTAAATGGACTGGCAAGTGTATGGCTGAATTCCAAGCCAGGACATGACTTCCTACCAGAATCTCCCATTGCCTTTTAGTTTTTCCATTATTTTTCTCCTGCTCATTTTTTAAATAATTCCTACAATTCATACTGGATAATTGAGCAATTAGTTGACAAATGGAAGCCATCAAAAAGTTTTTCTTAGAAAATGTAGGTCGTAATTATTTTTGATTTTACATGCATTCTTTCCTTAGATTCAATTTCACAACCTTCTTTTTTTCTTAAATATTATTGTTAATGTCTTGTTAATTTTTATAAAAAAAAATATACAGTAAAGTGAAAAAAAAGGGAAAAGATAAATACATTTTTGAATTTTTAACACTTTAATATACAGTCTAATATAATATATTTCGTTATCATGTGTTTATAAAAATAATTTGTTTCTCTTTAGAGTAAGAAACAATAAATAGTGTAGTGATATCATATAATAAGATATTATCATAAATCATATAACAAGTGATAATTAAATTGTGGAAGTAATAATCAACTTAGTATTCGTAATAGTTTTTCTTATGAATAATTCCTATCGAAAAATCTCTGCAGAATCTCCAGAATATGGTTCACATATAAGTAATAATAAAAAGATTTCACATAAACACGTGATATAACAATCAATGATCAAACCACAATAAAAAATGGGAAATCAAGACTAAGATCTTTCAACCGTAACAAGCGGTCTTCGTCAGAGTCAAAAACCCAACTGAAACACTAGATGGAGAAAACATCTGCTGAGGGGTTGAGAAGAGTGGGAGGGAAGAGTGGTGTTTTAAAAGGGTATAAAGTGCAGGAAAAGACAAATGTCCAGAAAGGTATGTTTGGGGAAACAAAGGAGTACAGCAAGAAAGTGTAAAAAACTATCCGCTAGCTGTCAACCTCTTAGAAGAGGTTATTGCCGTCGAAACGAAATTATCAAATTTGAAGAGACCGTTACTAATGTTTATAATATTTGATCTATAAAATTTAATTAGAAAGGATTCAGTAATATTTCTTAACAACATTGATTTTTCATAGGTAATAAATGTAGCTCCTGTCCAATCAATATGATGATTTTTGAATGGATTTCTTTTTCTATATATTTATATATGAGATTGTATTTGTATTTGGTCGAAAAAAGTGTTCTGAATCAATAAGGATATAGTGAGAAGTGTTTTGAAAAACCGGTGTGAGGAGGGAGGTAGATTCGAGTTATCAGGTCTCATTTCTCTTAATGCTACACCAAAGGAATCACTAGACAGAGTGACTGTGGACAGCATTCAGAACCACTTTGATTTAAATAATGCACACTGTTAGTATCACAGAGGTTACTAAACATCATATTATTACAAAAGTCTCACTTGAAGATGCACAATGTGAAACCGGTCGGGTGGCTGCGACAAAGATTCACAAGGTATGACGGATTTTTATAATAATATCATGTTTACTAAACTCGTTGGTGCTAAGAACTTCCATGTATTGTGTTATTAAAAAGGTCTAGAGCTAAAGTAGATACCTAAGTGTCACGACTACTACTGTGGTTTTTGTATGTCTTAAGTATATGATTGTTGCACAAAATACCATGTAAGTTACTTTATAAACATAGTTACCAGCCCCAAAAATTGCTGATGGGTGTTGCATGAGTTTTAAAGAATTTCCTGACCCTCTTTTAGGTGATTCACAGTCAGAAGGCAAGCGCTCGAAAGGCTCAGTCTCTTGGAGACGAAGGTAATATTCTTTGTCTTTTACAAGGCCAAATCACCATTTATATAACTGACATTGATAGTACCGGGGGGTCATCTGGAGACCCTTGAAATGTGCACATATACTCCCGCGCTCACTTCAGAACGTCCCGAAGTACCAGTACTGTCGTGCACACTTAATGCATCCCGAGGTACACCACTACACCAGACCGCACTTAAGGATCTCCCTAATAGAGCACCAGGGCTCTCTTGAGGTCTTCCCTAGGTGCACCACTGCCCCAGGACCCAGGTAACTACCTCCTTTTATATACAAGTGCATGTGGTCTTATTGAAAAGCTCACGCGATCACCTGAGGTTCGCTTGAACCTCACTCGAGCGCCCGGATGTGCTTGAGAATCTGACGAGGTGCTCCAGTGCTCCTGAACTCACTAAAGTGCCTCAGATCAGAACCTTCTTGAGGTGTACCAGTGTGGCTGAGAAGAGGCCCTGCTCCTTGGAAATGTGTTCTATTGAAAAGGACACATATGACTTCAAATTTATTTTTCATGATTTCTCTTTCATAAAATTTTACTGTAGGTTTAATAAACAATTTTTTATTGATTTAAATGTGGATTAATGTTACCGAACTTAGAATAGTTTACCTGTGCTTGCGTTATTTAATATTGTTTTAAAGAAGCTTGTTAGGAGGTATAGTGAAAAGGTCTCCCGTGCTCAGGTCAGTTCAGGCCTTCTTTCCCGGTATTCACATAATTTGATGAGTGTCTGTTGTACTTGATCGTATGCTGATGATGAATGGCATACATCGCTGTTTAGGAATAGGACTACTTTTGTCTAGTAACTTTAAAATAATGACAATGGTCGTAGTGATGGTCGTTAATTAAGAAGGGGACTATTAATGTAGCAGTGAAACACCAGCGACCAGGGAACAGTCGAGTAACAGTGGATTTATTCCCCAAGCATGCAGATTGTGTGTGTGTCTTTCTGACTGGTAAGCTGCTTTAAAACTTTTTATTTCATCACCTAAGCTTATGGCTTTACACGCTGTTTTATTTGGGAGTCTCTCCACCCCTGTGCCTGTACTCTCACGTGCCCATGTACAAACTGTGTCCATTTTATGTAACTATGATAAACACATTATATAGTTTATTATCACTTGTTAAATGTTAAAAACAAAATATTATGAAATTTTTTTTTAATATTAATTGATTAATTGTATAACTAGAAGCTTGTTTGTTATAAAATAATTAATTCTTTTTAAATACACGGTCGTGTGATCTCAGCTCTCGGCACAAACTGTTTTTTTTTATATCTTCTATATATAGAAATCCTTTGTTTGGGAAATCATGAGCTTTAGCAAGGGTCTTGAAAACGAACGAGATTCTAGGCAGAGTCATCAGTAGTGAAGAAAATCACAAAAATTTAGGTGTGATTTTTCCTTTTCTCAAATCCAATTGTTGAGAAGTCAAGCATCACAAAAGGGTTGTGATGTCAGAGTTAGGGTTAATCCTAGAAGAATCCTTCAAGAAGAGTTTGATAGAATGACAGAAAAAGTTGAAAATGTCTGCTTGATGATGACTTCGAAATTGACAATTTTTAGTTTATTATCAGAATTCAAAATATCTTTTGGGACACAAGTCCTTGAATGTTATATGACTCACATCATTGGAACCTTTGAACAATATTTATTTAATCAATCATTATACTGTCAGAAAAGGAGTGAATTACAGATTACGATAAACATTTCATGAAATTTGGTTAATAATATAACCAAAAAACAACAACTATAAGTTCTAAAATTTTAGAAAATTAAAAATACCAGGAAATCTAAGTAATTCATTAGAAGTAAATTTTTTTCAAGCGTTAAGATAATAGTTTCTCCCAAGTCTAGATAAACGGTAATTGAAGGTCGTTAATAAAAAAATGATACGGAACTATTTATATTAATTAAAATATAATAGTAAAAAAAAATATAAAATCTTTTTTTATGATAGAATTAATTTTTCAAAATTCTATTTCAGATCTATTATTCTTTGAAAGAAAGTTATAACTTTCTCTGATTATACGTCTATTAAATCAAGAATTTTCTATTGGATTTCATCTAACCAGGCAAATTGAATGTAATCCCTAAGAAGAAATGCTTCCAGTAATTTTGTTATTAACTTTACTATTTATTTATTATGTTTTTATAAACTTTCTCAAATGATAAGCAAAGCAAATTGGTAATCTAATTAACTAAGAAAACTCTACCGTGCCTTCTTGGTAGTGTATCAGATAATATTGCTTTTAGATTTCATTTTATTTACTGTTTTGATTACTGTTATATTTCAATGCTTGCAAATGTAACAAATATATGTAAAAAATAGTATAACAAATATATATGATCAATTTCAAATGAGTTCCATGCATGATAGAATGTTAAGTACTTACTTATTTTTTAAATTTCATATATTTCTAATATATATATATATACGAATGTTTTCCAATCTCGACCGCATATATTTAACACTATTCTAACTTATACTTAACACTAGACCAAACCTTGATAAGAAAGAAAAATAGTGTTTTATATATATACTCGTACATATATATTAGTGTATTTTGGCAGCAAGTCCTCTTTCAAGCATGTATTATTGAATTTGATGACCAATAAATCAAAGCAATGATAATTGCAATTGATAATTTGCAAAGCAATGATGACCAGGGTCATCATCAGGTTCTTAAACTGATGACCCATGGGGCCGAAAGCTTGTTATCTTAGTTTAATCTAGTGTAGTGTTTAATTAAATATAGTTATCCCCAGTGAAGTGTTTATTTAGTGTTTCAGCCTTCTGAATGTCGTATGCTAGTTTGCTTTGGCAATTATCACCTTCTCAAAAGAAAATTGTAAGGAAAATAGAAGCTATAAGTAGGAAGATCGTGAATGCAGAATCTGCTATCAAATTCAATAATATACGAGTATATATATATAACTGAAGTTTATCGGGACTAGGTCAGTTCTTGAGGTTCAAATTAAACTCTCATTGCCAACGTTTTATTTTTATTTAAAACCTTTTTCATAGGCTGAAGTATAAATTTTGAAACAGAAAAACTAAGTATTACATTACAAATTACGAATCGGAGAAATCCAGTGGGTATCTGGAAAGAGTCCATTTTTTTTATGAATCCTCTTTGTGCCAGGACTTGTGTCAATTTACCATTGGCAATTTTATTATCCAAATCACACTTTTAATTAGTCCAAAGGTTACCAGTCTTTTTATTATTGAATCACATTCATTACAAATAATTATACTTTTCAAAGGTTCACCAGTTGTTTGTAACAAACAAGGTATATTTTTATTATAATTAGCTTAATGTACTACTTAATAATTACTCTGGTATGTAAAGCCCTATTAAAATAAATAAATAAATTAATTTAATTTATTGGTCAATATTTCTGACAATGCTTTACCTATAGTGAAGTTGAATTTAAACTTTGGTTCAGGGTGTTATAACACTTAATTCTGACTTGTTATTTAAAACATGAAATAAGTAGAGTTCAGTTCCAGAACTATTACATCGATTCATTTCATTAATTCTTTAACTGTGCAATCTGTTAGTTTCTCCTGAAGATGAATATGAAGTGTTCGAAACGCGTTGTTTAGTTTTTTATAATAAACTTTTTTCTGTGGAAACGTAATACTTTCCCCAACGGGAACTCCCCGATTTATTTAATGGGAACTATATCTTACTTATAGATTGTTGTTTTTTTTTTTGTAAATGTTCGACAGTTGTTCAAGTTTTATTTATATATAGACTTTTACCATTGGTTTGTTTAAATAATTTCTATATATCTAATATGAAAATTATTATAAATTATAATAATAAAATTACTAACTGACATGAAGTGCAAGAGGGCTGTGACAGTATATATTCTACAAAACACCCAATACGCCATGGTGTTTGCTTTCTGATCAATGAATACTTGTGGAAACACTGAATCTGTTCTTCAGTACAAAGAGGTTATTACTTTCATGCTGAAGAAAATCGGAGAGTACAGTGGGTATCTGGAAAGAGTCCAGTACTTGTTAGCCTGACTATATTCTAGGATATAAAGTTGTGAAAAGCCTCAGCTTACTCGTGAACACGTTCTCGTTAGTTCGAAAGAGAACGTCTGGCCTTGCCTGGTAAACAATAAAGTGATAGGCTAGTTTCCCTTATTGAAAACAATATTGGAAGAAGAATTTACTAGGATATGATTCGTGACACTGCTTCCTCAACTTGAAGATTTGCAGCCAGCCATACTGTTTCCGAAGGATTGAAAACCTGTACAACAATCGTATGCTGTGAGGATACTTGTGGATCCATATTTACCTTACAGATGGATTCGCTTAGATAGACCAATCACATGGCCACCTCGCCTCCTTTTTTAGGGTTTTCCGTTTGGGTGTATGTTAAGACTTGCATGTAACAAAATGTGGCACATAATGTTGCCAGACTTGTTGAATCCATTTTGTAAGTTGTCCTAATAGTTTATGTGATTATAGTTAAGTGGGATGGAGGGAGAATGAATATAGTCTTGAGATTGAGTATATTCATTAAACTATTATACTTATATTAAAGTATATTCACTTAAGTATGAGTGAACATGTGAAATGAAGTGCAAGAAGGGCTGTGGCTATATATAGTCTACAAAAACACCCAATACTCAATGGTGTTTGCTTTCTGATCAATGAATACTTGTAGGAACACTGAATCTGTGTTCTTCAGTACAAAGAGGTTGAGTACGTAGTTCTAGACGGTAAAGGATGTCTGTTATGGCTCTCCTTATTGTCATAGCTGTGACATTCTGCTTCATTATACATTTGGAGTCCTAGTTGTAAATTCAGAGTTACTATAGTTTCTTAGAAAAAAGATATTTAATGAGTACGTGATATCTAAGTGTCTAGGAATTGGGATTTTAAATATTCTCTAAAGATTGCTCTACTCAAAATTTTCCATCTCTGAGGTGAAAGAAGAATTTACTTTTAGCTGTTTGGTAATAGGAAGCACGCTGATCACTGTATCCCATCGGGTCCCAAGAATCCTTCAACAGACTGCGTTCTCTTTCAGTCCAATTTATTATGGTAAAAGGAATTTAAATAGTTTATCATCATGAGAAGACCAGAAGAGATATGTTCAAACTGGATGCCGAAAAGGCATGAGCTTTGCAGTCGTTGACTGTTTTTTTCTCTGATCTTCCTCTGGTGACTGTTTTTCTTTTGCAGTCAATCACAGTAAATATTTTGCTCTATGGCCTCTGTACTTTTTAGGTTTGTAAAGTCCAGTTGAAACGCCATTTTCGAATTTTGAAAAATATAACATTACATTTTTATAGACTTTAAAGTAATGTAATAAATATTCCTGCAGCTTATCTCGTTATTTTTAAAGGTGAGAACATTGCTATAAAAATAGTTCATCCTACTTAAGAAGAAAGTGCTAGTGAATTTGAAAAAACCAAGTTTATGTGCAACACGAAATAATAGAATGGATTTAACTTGTCACAGCACAAATGATTATACAACTTTCCCTTTAGTGTCTTTTCAAATACCAAAGAGAAAAGAAGTACTCGCTATTAGCTCTTCGTAACATATAAGCCTTTAGTAAAAAAAAAAGAAAACATTTTATGGTCTGACCATGGGGAAAGAGAATGCTTGAAAGCAAGGAACTGGTCGAGTTGTGTGAATCCCTGCAATAAAGGCAGACTGAAAGTCTGTAACTTTGCAAAAATGTTGGAGTTATTTTAATAAACTTACATTTGGGAGGCTTCTTTTTCTTTGATGAAAGTTCACTGCTTCAGAGACAAATCACTTCAGCAGAACCAAATCATTAGTCAGTATTATGGATCACCACACGAATCTTAACCTAATTTTAACAAACCGGTAAATGGCTGCAGTCAGACGACTATTCATATTCTCTCAGACATTCTTCTATTCACTAGGATATTTTATTTTTAAAACCCATGTGTATTATGGGAAGATTTTACAATCCTTAAGTAATTCATTACATTTTTTATTTTATTTTATATTTTAAAAATAAAATTGTTATTCACTTCACGGCGTGGTCTTTTAAAGTTTTTTAGTTTCGAATTAACCCTCACACTCAAGAAAGAAAATGGTAGATGATGAAATTATGGATTTCAAGTTTTTTTTTCAAAAGATTGCAATACCTTCCTTGTTGACCCTTCATTGTGTGCTTCTACCTTATAGTGGTGATACACAGGTATATCATTATGCTTTCCCTTAGAAGATCATTTAAAATTGCCCACGGTAAAATCTGGGGCCTATCACCCACAAGAGGTGATGCCCAGATTGCGATAAAAGGCTAGAGTCTATCATCCAGGTCCTCTGAGATGGGCCCACGTTTGTAAAAGTCCTTTTCGGAAACACTGGACTAGACCTCTGTAATAAGCTACTATTTGACGGCACTTCTGTGAAGGGGATGCCAAAGCACATCCGATGCTGGGTATACATCAGGCACAAAGTCAACCTAGATTAGATTAAAATTATTCAATCAACCTAGTTAACGTATATAAATTTTAAACATAAAGTTTAGTTAGGAAACTGCTGTCTTAAGGTGCAGTTGTTAAATATTGTGTTTAAATCGTTTTTGGTTTTCTTATGTAATTTTTCCTTTCTGTGGTATTACCTCTGACGTATGTTACTGGTTTTACCCAGTCTCGGACATGTGAGGAAACTTCGATCGTAATTTAATTTGACAGAAGGCTGCTTTCTCGTTTTCTCTTTGTATCACTGTGTATTTGTTCTGCATATCACTAGGGACCCATAGAAGTATTAGAATTTAATGCACTTATATTCAATACCCACAGTACAGGCTTGACTTATTGTAGACGAAAGTGTGGCTCATTCGTGATATTTTGAGGTCATTCATCATGGACGAAGCACATTGCGGTGGTGTTAACCACGCCTAATGTTGTTTAGCTTTAGAGATCGAGCGGGAGCCGGGGTATTCAACATGGCCGGGACTATAGCCACAATCTAAATATACGTTACACCAACAGTCTGTGTTCAAAAAGGAACAATACACGACATTGGGGAGCAACGTAAAAGGATACACTTAGTGTGGCTTATGTTCCCCCACAAAGTTTTGTGATTGAGCGATTTCGACTAAACGATTCAAAAGATATTTTTATAGTTTAAACTTATTTTAAAATTGAACCAAAGTTATTTCTTCTGGAATAATGTTTGTTTTGTTTGTTTCAGGTAAGAAAACCAGGCTAAATCTGAATTTCATAATGAATTGAGACTAATGGTACGTACAACTCTGTTTTAAATAGTTCTAAAGGCGTGGTTGTGTGATTATAGTACATTCTAACCCTGATATGAAACAACAGAACTCACCTCTCATTATCAGTAGCTGATCAGTTTTTGTATAATTCAATAGTCATTCTATCTGCTTAAGCGTTTCATCATCACGGATGCCCCTCTTTCTGGACCAGATCCTGAAATTAATCCCCTTTTCTTTTTTTTATACTTTTAAGCGTTCTGCAGTATTTAGATTTAATCGTTAATTTTTGTTTCACTTGTATACCCTGAAATCTTGTTATGTATGTACCATCTCTCCATCAGTGCGGTTTCTCTCCCTCCATTTATTTCCCTGGTGACTGTGGAAACTGCAATTTTAGACTGACGATGTTACTGTTTCTTATTGTTCTATCATTAATTTAATACTATGATGAGCGAAACACAAACTGCATTTCACATCTGCAAATCAAAAGCCGACTGATCAAGGTATATAACTAAATGCAATCAGCCAATATCCTTAGCGATTGAAGACTGAAACAATTAATATCCTTGTGTACCGCACCAGCAATACATATTCTTCATGGAAATGGTTCAATGAAACAATTACCGAATAAAATAAACCTTTGCCAATAATGGGTAAAAAAATACTTCGTTAAGCAGAGTTGAACCTCACCAAGAAGACTGAATTCGAGTGATTCAAACAGTAAACAGTAAAGTGCACCACTTCTACTAGAAGAACCAGTTAACAAGGCCTATAAATCTGGTGAACAAGTGGTCAAAGAGATAGTGTGGAACAACATGAAATACATTCAATCCAACGGCAGCTTACAGGGAAACCACTACCATAAGTCATGTGCTACAACTAACCTGGTAATAAGAACAGTCCAGAGGCAGTTGCACGAATCTAGCAAGTCAACGCCATGGACGAATACAAATGTAGTAAAGTAGTCTTTGAAGTCTTGAAGAATACCAAATATATCGGCATCACGACGACATCTTGTCGCGATGTGGATTAAACCTGGAGCTACAAAGAAACAATGGATATACACAAAAAAAGCTCACACACGAAGAGTTAGTAACAAACACTACTGTCTGCAAACAAATAAATTAAGTCAATAGACTATCAAAACACGAAGCACCATAAACGTTAAAGGAGAATCCGACAATAAATTAACAACTAACCGTGACGTCGTCTTGTACAATCCGCCTTCTTGATCAACTTGTCTTGATTTGACGATGTTCATTTCAAACCTTGTAAATGTGGTAAAATGAGACAGACCTCGTGAAGTAACCAGGGCAGACCTCGAGGAGGCGGGCTTCCACTACCGTCATCAAGAAGAGCTATAAACAACTCTTTTGGTCTGGATTAGACTGGTGGGTACTTGGTAAAATAGATCATGAAGAATTACAAATCAAAAATGAAAGAAATGGATAGTGACAGGTGATAGGAAATGCAGAAACATAAGAAAGAATAGGAAAGAGAGGCTACAAACATAACCATGCCGAGACCAGCAAAGCAAACCTATATCCGGCATAACCGGCCCTCGACAAGTAACGCCTATATAAACATTAGGCATGCTGGGGAACAGAAGCTGACAAATCCCACTGAGGAGTGAGAAGAAGAAGTCTTACAAAGACACACGCTGACTGGAAGAAGAGAGGGGTACAAGTACACCTAAGCCAAACATCCAATTAGGGCACCCTACAAACTTACTGTGTTGTACAAGTAACACTGCACTCCATTATTAAAAGATTGATTTTCTTTCCTTTTGGAAAGGTACGAGAGAAGCTTACAGAAAGGAAATATTCAGTCGTGTTCAATTAGATATCTATAAATAATGGAGGATACAGAACATAATAATGCATCGATTTTTCAAACAACAATTCGTGTTGAGAAGGAGTTCTTTTCTTTATCCTAGGTTATTAAATTTATATACATAATACGATTTTACAATTTCTTACTGTGGTTTAGACGTTGTTGTATATACAATAGTGTAACATATTAATAAGGGTCTGTAAAGCTTATTGAGACTGAAATTAATACAGTTCATCCTCCGCATAAATCACTTTATGATTAATGATATATTTGTCACTGTGTTATTTATTGTGTGCGTGTTTGTGTGAGTGGTGGGCGAGTTGTGTTATATAGGTTTGAGTGTTATGGAAGTGGTACGTGATATACAAAAAAGAATATGAGATGAGTGGAAGTGAGATTTGGTAGTGGTGTAGAACAGGCCCCGTTATGCCGGAGAGGAATCTAGGCAGGAAGCAAGGTTGCTGGGAGATCCCGCCAGACAGTGCTGCCTGGCACTGCGTCACTCTGACTGGGTCCACGACAACTGGGTCTCCCATTTCTATCTCATAGAGGTTTAACAGAGTCCACATTCATGACGACTCACTCTTCAGAACGAAGTGCCTCTGAATTTCTCGACCTTTGTCATGGCTTGGAATCCTTTTAAAAATACCTAACTGTTTTTTCCTTAGTATTCCTAACAAGCAGCCATAGTTGTAGTGCGATCTCCGGTTTATGCGCTTGCCGCTTTATTTTAGGTTGCAACTTCAAATATAACAGCGACCCTAGTTTTTTCCATGTAAGGGGATGAGAACATGTCAGAAAGCAAATGAAGTCTTTCTGTTGGAAACTCGTACCATGCCAGGTACTCGTTTAAAAAAAATATTGTATAAACTTCTTTTATGGCATTTTAACTTTAATAATATTCTTAAACAAATAATGTTGCCTTTTTGTTAATTGGCGTTCATTTTAATTATAGCCGAGATACGGTCGCACGACTATTGTAAAGCCGGAGTTTCGAATTTTGTTTTACTCAATTTGATTAGAGTAGAGATCTTTAATAAACTCATACACGATCAGTTTAATTTTGAATTTGTTTTAATGGGAATATCGTGCGGACGTATCGTAAACTATGCAAGTAAAGCATTATCAAACCCATAGTCAATCTGTTTAATGGCTTCAGTTATTTTAATGTGCAATATTCATCCATAACAAAATCAGAAAGCATTGCTTCAGAAGGTGATATTTAACTACTGACCTCTGGGGCAATATTGAATTGCAGCCCACTTAATATTAACCTGTGACCCATGTTTTACTTAAATTCTAAGTATTTTCTTTCAGTGTTTTTAAGCTTCAGATTCATATTGTTCAGTTGAAAATGGTGGTTCGTTCAAATGTCTTAGTGCTCACATAACTTGTCTGTAGAATTGGAAGCGTACCAAACCACCCGTTCCAAAAGCGTACACTGTTTTGTATTTATTTGTTTAGTAACAACAGTGATAGCAGACTGAATGTAGGGCCTCTATTTTAGAGCGCTTTTTGTATCGATATATATTATAAATAAATAATTTTAATATTGAAGATACTTCCAAAGATATGGACTATCTCAGGACTTGTTAGGTAGCGAGAAGATAATACAAAATTTCGATATTCTGTTAGGATAAAACTTTTTGGAATTTTTCAAACGATTAAGTCAAAAGTCAAGCTATGAGAACATATCATAGAGGACGTAGCCTTGTTGAATTTTACTTTCATACTTTGTACTAATTTGATCATTCCTGAATGTGGGGTAATACATATTGCTGCATAGAATTTGAATAACATTCTTAGAACAAACCAAACACCCACAAATAGACGTTATGAAAATATCATAAAAGGAAACCAATGCTCGTTATACCTTTCTGAAAGCGTAAAAGATTAAACTAAGTTGCGATTATATTCTGAAGGTATGACTAAGGGAATGAGTACAATTCTCTGTCGGAAGAGATTATTTCGTAGGTCATGCAGCTTAACTCGAAAGCTTCAATTTGGCTTTACAGTAGTGTTATTACAACTGTGGTAAAATCAATGTTATTATATGCATCGTTTGTATCTGTTTCAATCCTATTTGTACTACCAGTACCTTCAGCATTGAACACTAACAACCATGTACTTCAAAAATGATTAATTTTCTGTTTATTGTACAAAATGAAGAGATCTTTATGTTAGATGAAACATCAAGAATTAATCGAATGACGCATTAATAATTTGACCTATATGTTGGTTCGATAGGATGTCTGTTGGATTATTTGACACGGGGTGTTAGAAGTAAAATAAATTGGATCGAATGCTTGTTATTTCAAAAAAAAAAAAGGTTCTAGTCGGATATATGGACGCTCATAAATTAATAATGAAACTTTTTATTGTCATTTGAGTACCTGCAAACAAGGGAATACAATTGTAAATGTTTGGAACCGAACAAATATCCTGCCGTCTCGAGCCATTTTACACTTCACACTTGATAAGTGAAGTGTAAAAACTTCTCAGTGTAAAACTTGTCAGTGCACAGGAGTGCAACTGACTAATATATAAAACTGAAAGCAGTTAATAGGTGGCTCGTTCCGATTAAACAATATTTGTAGAGAGAGAAGACTATATCTTTAAAGGGATAAATTAAAAATTTAGGTGAAAGATTATTAGAAATTTGTCTGAAACTACTATGAATGGAGCTTTATGTGAAGAATGCAGCCTCTCTGCCTGAAGATTTGATCATATTATATTTGAATATGAGCTAATCGACTTGGACAATATAAACAATTTTTATAAATAATATATAAAACTATAAAAGCGAGGGATATTTCGCCATATACATTTATAAAAGTCTAGAGAAGTATCTAAATCGGAAGTTGAATTTAGTTTCAACAATAGGATGTACAATATGACAGGTATGGCCGCGGAGTGTACGAATCCGATGAGATCCAGGCCCTGTGTTTAATAATTTTTAACATGTCAGATTAATCAATATTTCAAGTTTCTTACACCTGGTAAAAGGATATAGTCACATGTATACAAATTATAAATCGTGATAAAGAAGTGTGGATTGTCAGAGTATTAGAAAGAACACCTGACTGAAGAAAAATCTTCCTTTCGATGGTAACTAACAAAAAAAAACTTTTCAAAAATGCTCAATAAAAAGATCAATCAAAAAAAGGATCAATCATTCTATCGAATAAATGGATATTTGGTACATGAACTCTTTTTTGAGGATCCAAAAGTGAATTATTGAATTATTGAAAGCTACAAAATTTGTGTTCATACTAACAAAATCAGAGGAAATTGGAGTGAAATAAAATCAAAATACCAATATGATCGAGAACAGAAGATTATATTTTTCGTAATGAGTCATATAGATTTAAAAGAAATTGGTATTGTAAGTAATTTATAATTAAATTACTTTGTGTTTTTTATTTCTTACTTTTATTGAAAACGAGGTTAAAATATGAAAAATGGCGATGGTATCTATGGGTTGAGATCCCTCTTTCACTCTGGCCTGCCTGATAAATTTTTGAACTCAATGTGGCTCTCGAATCAAAATGTTTGCCCATCCCTGTTCTAACCAATGTCGTTTGTGGAGGTAATCAGCCGCTTACGTTGTTTCTCGAATACTATTAAATGATTTTTGAAAATTTGAGAAGTAATTTAATAAGGATATGATTCCACTCATAGATGATTACATTAAGTTATAAACACAGAAAGAAATTCTAAAATGGTTCACCATTGAGTTTAAATTAATGGTCCCCTTCAGAGCGCAGGTTAAGAGGCCCTGTGATATATTCATTCGACTAGAGACTCTGGCGGAGCCCGTTATTTGATCGAAATATACTAGTCCTATTTTAGAATTTCTTACAGAGATTTATACGTAGTTTTTATTTCGCATGTTTATTGTGAATTCCTGTTATATATGCAGATGTTGAATCCCGATATGCCATCCCATTGAAATATACACACTGTAGAAAAAGGGTGCGGTTTCTATTTCCTTCCTTTCCTAGAATTGTTTTTTTTTTACTCTATGTGGTAGATGTATATATTAATTGAACACAACTGTTTGTTTGTGGAGCAAATATACTGATAAAATAGTCTCCATTCACAGATGTTTAATGAGGTAAGATTACGTTTCCAACACTTAGTGTACTGTTCTTCTATACTTTGAAGTCTAAAAGAACTATTACACCTGAGTTTATAACTTTGTAGTATTGTGCAATACTAATTGCTATACTGTGTTATACACTATGTAATATTATATCATAATGCACTATACTGCTAGGTTATAAACTCTCTGCTGTAATTAGACTTCGTACAACGAGACCTGAAGAGAACACTATGTGTTGAAAACGCGTTGTTTAGTTCATTAAATGTCTGTATGTGGAGACTATTTTATTCTCTTTCTACCCAAGGATGAGTAAATACTACATAATAACTGATTACACTACCTTTGAACTTATAGATTGAATGTGTGTCTTATTACTTTATCTAGTTTCTTTATCTATATTAAACTCTCTCTCTCTCTCTCTCTCTCTCTCTCTCTCTCTCTCTTATATATATATATATATATATATATATATATATATTATATATATAACTAAAAAAGATAAATCGAGATGCTCTCAATTTCTTCCACTTCCAATCAAACTCTCATTGCCGACGTTTCGATTTTATTCAAATTTTTTTCAAAACCAATGAACGAACTATTACAAATTACATTACTAAAACAATAGGGTAGGTTGCTGCCAACTCAGTTGGGTTTTTGACTCTGACGAAGACTGATTGTTACGGTTAAAAGATCTTAGTCTTGTTTTCCCATTTCATATTGTGGTTTGATCATTGATTGTTATTTCACGTGTTTATGTACAATCGTTATATATATACATAAACAAGACTTCACAGAAAACACGTGTAACAACAATCAATGATCAAAGCACAATAGGGACTGATAACACTTAAAATAAACTGTGCGACATAGACAGAAATGTAACAGATGACTCAATAATTAAAATGTAACAGAAATGGATACATTATTTGATTGAATTTCTTCTAATACTTCTCAAGTTTTTTTCTGATATAGGTGTGACTATTGGGAAGACCTCCTGTGGTGGATATTTTGAAAGAGCCATATTTATACAGTCAAAGCGCGGGTATCTGGGGAGTCTGGACAAATGAGTTTGGACGTGTTTCGCGAGATCTACTGGAAGCTGTTTAATTTGGATGACTTGTGAGTCCCGAACACGAAGCAGGATCTATAGTTCTGCTATCAATAATTCACTGGGGCCTTTGAGTTGGAAACTTTCACGGAATTAACAGCATAAAGAACCTTGTGATGCATGCATTATTTATGGAAATTATTGTGCTCCTATCTTCATATTTATAACAGTCCTTAAATTTATAGTGAAATATAATCCGTTTAAATTAAACTTGTGACTATCTCAGTTCAATTCCGATTGGTTAGATATATTAATTGAGGGTACAGTTAACAGGTAAGCCCTTCCATAACACAGTGGACCTTCCTGACTTGACTTCATTGTATTGCGTCTTGAAGAATGTTGGGAAAAATCCTATGATCTTAACTAGTGTAACATATGGGGAGCTTAGAACCAGTGTTGTCGCTATGTCAACATACAATTATTTATTTTTTAAATAATTTTTACTGATAATTTTCCGATAATTTTGACGAAAAAAATTAAATGTCATATATATCCATAATTAAGGTTATATTTAAATATTGATAAGTTTTACACTGGTTTTATATAGAGGAAGTTTTAAGAAAAACTTTAAATTGCAGGTCATGACCTATTGTCAGTAATGACTACGCGAGACTGAGGTCAGTAAGTTGAGTAGTGTTAATCAAAAAGTCTGTCAACCTTGAGTTCCTGGCGTTTGTTTTTATTGTTAGCCAATGAGAGAAGACTAGGCAGGTTTGTTTTACTGTTGAGACATTGAGTTCTAGGTAAGGTGTGTTGAGAGAATGGATGAGCGCCTTCTTACAGGTTGGTCTGGATAGGTTTGGGTTTTCGTGTTCTGTTTGGCTACCACTCAATTCGTAAATCGTTCAATTAAATCCAATTTAAATAAGAAGCTGTATTCTTGACAGAATACGTGTGGAAGGACTATACTATCGGTAGAGTGGTCGTACTTGTTTAGAACTAAGCAAGTGGCAAAGACAAAGCCGGTGGGTTCGAGTTTTTTGCTTTGCTTGCGGGTGGTGTGAAGTGTGGACAGGAGTACGTGATCGTCAGCAGACACCTGTTCGGGTTGAGGCGGCTGCCACAAAGCCTTCCAGTGGCCTGTACCTCCCATTACCTTGCATGTCTTGCCCATTCAGTATTTCCCTGCACAAGCATTCACCTGTCTTCCTTCCTAGGGACATTTTATGCATATCTCTGATCTTGTTGCTGCTTTGTACGCAGCTTTCAGACTATTACCTATAGTTAGTTTCATAATTCTATGTAGAACAGAAGCTGTGTAAACCACACTGAAGCCTTGACATTTTGGTAAGTGATCTTTTTAGTTATTCCTTAATATTCTAGAGATGAGGTATAGTCTAACAGGGTGCGTTCTCGACTTTAGTGCTAAAATTAAAGTACATATATTTTTCCTTGACTCTACATTTTTCATGCGAGAAAACATGTGACTATCAAAGAAGAAAATAGTGGGAATTTCGTTTATTCCTCGGAGAAGAAATAAAGCTGTTGATCCAGAGTCGATAATGTTACAATATTAACTAAAATGGCTTCCAACTAATATAATTGAGCTACACTCCTACCCCCAAAGCAACACCAAAGGACTTCACCCTTATGTGTAGGCATTGGGCATATACAAACAATAGTCTGAAGTGCGCACAAAATCAAGCTTGTAGTTAATTTTTTTTTTGACTACTATTCTTACTTACCATAAAGTAAAACTATTTTGGTACACACAGATTAATTTGTTTATACCATTCCTACAAATTTGGTTTCATATAAAGGAATTAAAAAGTCAAAAATTATTTCTAATTATGTATATATGCATTTTAGCAGATGGAATGATGTCTGCAGACAAAGTCTGGGAAGGTGAGTAAACCGAACTAGGGTTCGAACACGGGTACAGACTAAGTTTCACTTATAATAAGACTAGGTTATTTATACTTCTAAGTAAAATGCATAAATTATAAAACTTATGGTATGTGTGATTTATAATGAAGATGGAATAGACGGTTGTATGAGTTACACTGATTACCTGCACATTCGAAGGGCGCGCGGAGCGTGGGAGACCTCTGCAGATAACTTGAGATTCGTAACGGTGTAACTGTGAATGTTACCTCTTCGATAGTAAAAGGAAAGTTCCTGTGTCCAATGTTTTCTTCGGCAGAGTGAAACTGTCGCAAAAGTGTCCCAATATAATGTTGTCTAGAATGTTTAAATTTCCTGTGGATGGCTGACAATGTAACACTGATTATGTCATCGAATTCAGAAGTCCATAGATGTCACTAACTGGAGAGAACGACATGATTAAACTTTTTGAGTGGGAGAGGATATTTCCTGTATGGTGTATTCGAATAGGGTTGTTTATTCCATTTGCGATACAGTCTGAGAGTTTATACTATTTCCTTTGCTACATATTCTTCAGTGGTTGATCAATCTCTTATATACATATATTCCTTTCCCTCCTTGATCTAAGAGTTATTAATCAAGTGTAAGTGCTGGTAATAAGTTTTTAGCGTTCATGTTGATCAATTGGTTTGGAATGTTAAATTAAACATTTTGAACTCTTCCTTCTTTGGAAAAGAAGAACATCGGTCCTGAGGCAGGTCGATAAGAAGACTGACGATGATGATAGAGTGATATTAATGACTGTAGTAGTTAATATACCTAAACTATAGTACTAAACAAGTCTACTAAAATATCTGTGCTTGTGAGGTGATGACTAGTCAAATTAGGTCATTTCAACATGAAGTATACAAATATAATACTGCCTCTTAGTGAATTGTTATATTTAGTGATTGCTGCTGATGTAGAACGAGAAGAGTTGAAATTTAGCAAATTCCCTAGATTGTTTGCCAAGATAATTGAAAAACTTGTTCACACTGTCCTTCAAAGAGAATATTAAGACCCCGATTACGGAGAATATCCGGTGTATGAACTTCGTTCGTAAATAAATTATCCTTTGTGAGGTCATTAGTGGTAGATGATCCTATGATACTGTTTTTGAGCTTATGCAGCATGTTCTCCCCTTCCGATTGTTATAAATGGCTGAAGGAGATAGTAAATGGTCAGGATATAAAGTTAGCTAAAAACAGGTTGAGATGATTGGGAATATATTTTTGTGGAGATCGAGCATTTTAAGTACCCAAAAATTGCTAAGATATACATTATCTAGATAGTCAGGCCGCTGTCTGATTTTCAAATCCATGGTTTTTTTTTCAACTCTACATTAGCGTGGGAATGTCTGATTTCTATTCAAAATCTACTCAAGAAAAATAAATTAACTCTCATATAGGCACCTGGCTAGATGGGAATAGAGGGGATGGGGCGGCCGTCCGGTTAGCGAAAGTGGCTGCCAAACAAGCCTTTTGCGGCCAGAGCATTTGGCTGCTGCTCCAAGATGGATGGGGAAAGAAGCGAACAAGAGGTCGCTAGCACGGCCTGGTCTAATTTAGTCTCATTAATTCTACCAGGTGAACTTAAATTTATAAAGAAGATGGTAAATCATCAAAGAAAGGATTTAAGAATATATGTAGAATACTGAAGAGGACATTGCTCCCTTCATTACTACTCCCTCCAGCTACATTTAATAAGATGAGGATTGCAGGATTGCCAGAAAGAGGCGGAAATCTCTTAGCGCTTATTGCCAAATTTAGCCAAAGACCATCATTTCTCCATTAGCTACATTGAAAAACTTAAAATATGAGATTGTTTTTTAGAAGGAACAAAGGGTAAGCATATTCGGACAGATATGGCCGCCGTACTTAATAGACTTAGCATACTTAGGACTTAGGGACTTGATAGGCAATAACACTAATGTTAATGACATGAACTTAAAACCATGATAAACTTGAAGGTAAAAATATATTTCTTCTATATTTTTAATATTAATAAATAAATAAAGAATCGTTCTTCATTTTCCCGAGAGTGGGAATGCCTTTTTAGTATTGTGCTAAGTTAATTACTCTGAAAGGGCTCAGTTTGAATATAATAATAATTGAATTTAGTTGGTTATTATAAATTAAAAGAAACATGTAGGAATTGTAAGGTAAAAAGTTGATGAAATGGTCTCCACATATAAAAATTTAATGTTATAAACAACGCGTTTCGAACACGTAGTGTTCTTCCTCAGGCATTAACTAAAAAATACAATGACACCAGAGAGTTATCTATATTACACAGTAAATATAGTACAAAATAAAAGTAAAATAAAATAAGGAAGAGAATATGAACCTAAGGGTGTGTGTCTGTGGTACAACTGACTGGGAATAGGATGGACGTGGGTGAGGATATGGATACATCTGTTTCATATTAGAAGGTAGGTAATATATAGAAATACATTAGTTTGTGCATAAGATCTATATAATGTACAAACATGGAAACTTAAAAAGCTTAAAATCAATAGAGTAACAATTAGTTAATAGTTATTTAACGCATAATATACTTTTTAAGTGTGAATATTTTCAGTAAAGCAACTATTTTAACTAAAATTATTTAGAATTTTAAACTAAATTCAAACTAGAATAACTGTCGTTATTGAATATATATTTGTCAAAAACTTTACATTGGTGATTATAGGTTAATTTGCTGTTTTTGCGTAGACATGTGCCTCTCCCTTCGAGAATGATTGTCTGTGTTAAAGCAGAGTCTTATGTTCCCACAACTATCATGAAATATGATATCCGATCAAGTTGTGGTCTCGTGCATCCCATGAACAAGTGGAGACGCTATTCGCAAACTGTTGAGCAATACGTTGAAAGCAGGGGGTAAACATTAAAGTCTGAATGACAGGAGGCTGACTACACTGTTTGCTTGTGTTGCTTTCAGTGAAAGCAGAACTGTTATCATTTCTCGACGTTTATCACAAACATGTTGACTCATCACAAGTGGATGTCACATTTAAATAAAAAATTCCATTTTGCATAACTTTTACCATATTTGTCAACAATTTTAATAAGTTCCCATAGTAAAGTACAGTTTTAATTACCATAGAAAGTTTGCTAAAAGTTTTGCATTTTAATGCCAACATGAGAATTGTTGATAATTTCCCAAGCTGTATAGCGGGAAGTCGTTCTTTGAATATATTGTGGCAAAGCGTTATGGCAAGTTATTTACTCCGAGAGGACTCAGTTTGAATTGGAAGTTACACTCAGGTCGATTAAGGATTGGTGTTCGTTGACCCTCCTTTCCTTACTACTTGTTTGCTGCCCCCTTCAGCCAACGGCTTCATTTATATTCATTGACTTTGGGTTTGCTCTTGTTTTGTTTTATGATTTCTCTAACCTATAATTTATTGTATATGCTGTCTGAATATTCTTTACTTTAGTGTACTTTATTTTTTAAAAGGCTGTTGATAATCGTTGAACAAATGAAGGATAAACTTAAGAATTGTTTGTACTTACTTTTTTAACAATGAAGGTAAATGAAAGAAAGAACGAGAGAGAGAGAGAAGATTGGGAGGAAGGTAAAAGTTGTTGCCATCGGGATTGTAATTGGCAAGGTTGTAGTAGGGGGAGAGATACAGATTTGGGAGTGATGGGACATGGATACAGAGAGTGAGAAACATGATTAGACTTGGAGAAAGAAGATCGAGAGACAGGTAACCTAATGACATGCTACTTAAGGCTTAGTCAGCCCAATCTAAGTCCACGGATACCTTAGGCAAGTACTATATTTTTTATGTTTTTTGTCGTTTCATTATTAAAATGTTACTTATGGTTTCCATTTTCTTTTTCACTTTTTTTTTGAAAAGTTGATTGATTAAGAAGGATGTAAAATATTGTTGAAATAAAATATAATTTTGTAGTTAGTTCCACAGAGTTGTTAGTGAAATTATGAAAATCAGCTATCGTATCTTTTACCCCTTTTTTCAGCTCGACTGCTTAGGAACAATGTCATTTCAAAGAGTAAACAGACGTTTATTCTGTGTCATTGTGGTTATGGGAAGGCAACATGCTATCTTCTCTTGATGCGATTGTTCTATGTAAACTGACCGATATTACCGTAAATTAGCTATTTAAAAGAATACTTAAATTTATTATTTCTAGTTACTATCTATTTTTAATTTACTTGTCATCCCTCATTGCCAGTCGCTAATCTGTCTCTTCGTACTCGTATTTTCAGGTCATTGAATATGACAGTGGTCATCTGTCGCGTGCTTGGTCTGTTTGTTAATAATAGCTTGTGAGTTATGTTATGTTTGAATATTAAAAAATCTGGAGTGGCCTACACTCTACTTTACTATAAGTAACTCAATGTCAAATTTCTTGAGTATATAAAACATAACGTATTATTTAAGCATAACATAAATATCTAAATGGGATATAATTATTAGCATTGCATTCGTGTGGTAGTACAGATAGTGATTGAAGGACATATCAATTTATAAGCTTATTTTTGTACATCACAAATAATTTATTATTTGCAAATAATTTCATTAGTATAACTACAGCAGTAATAACATTTTTGAAAAACCAATGTGAACATTTCTTGAAACGAAATATTATCCTACAAGAGAACATGGCTATTGTTCAAATAGCCAGTAGATTTCTTACATCGTTTACTTGACATCCTTCTACATTGAATATTAATGTAAAATTTTCAAATTTGAAACAGTAAAATACCCTTTTTTTCTCTGAAAAACATCTTAAACAGCGAAGAAAATGTTGTTTTAAGGTGATTTGTTAATTAAAGATGTACGATAATTACAGTTATTAATCTCTAAACGAAAGATTTTTATTTTGAATTATCTTTTACATTTTTGGTTTTTAACAGAATTATTATACTGGGAATTTTATGGCTTCTTAGTATTTAATAAGATCATTTTCCTTCTCCTTTGTCAAATAACATATATATACGAATTTTTTTTTAATGAGTGTTATCATTTACCTGCACAATATTATTCCTCTTACATCTCTTATAAGTCAATAATATATAATCATTTTTCCATTAGAAACATCAATTTTATCTCAGTGGATTCGCTCAAAAAATTTCTAAGTCAATGTAAACAATGTAAAAAAATACAAAAAATTCGACAAGTATAGCAGGTGATCTCTTAGTCTAGGATAAACAAAGAGTTTTTATATCGTTATTGCTCTTTTCCGTAATTGAAACTTCATGATTTTTTTTTATGAATTGCTAATTTTTTGTTCCATTTTTGGTCAAATTTTCATAATTTTTTAACGAGCCGTTTAGCGTCAAAAAAACATTTTCTGAAAGCACAAATCGTACTCTAACGCCTCTTTAGCGAATGTAATTTTAGAAAAAAATATCTCAACTCATTGTCCATATAATGTTCTATTTATAGGCATAGTTTCATTCTTGTCCGTCAAACAGTATGGCTTGTATCGCTCTCACAGGGTTTGAGATTGATTTATAAGTCAAAATTTGTACATTTTATTGAAAAAAAAATATTTCCTGTTGATATAAAATTTTGAATATATTTTTCGTTTGTTCCATTTGTAACCTCAAAGATAATGTCAAAATCTCAAAACTCTAGGGTTAGTAGTTTAGGAGAAATAAATGTTTAAAAAAAAAACGGTTTTTGGCAAAAAAAGTGACTTTCCCATCATGCATAATTCTTCCCAAACAATAGGGATCTTCGTCTAAATGGGGCCCATTTTTGTGTAAAATATGAACTTGATCCATCAAAGATTCTGGACCGTAGCGTGGTAACAAGCAATGCTAACACACGCACGCACCCACCCACCCACCCACCCACCCACCCACACACACACAGACATCATCGTAAAAACTTCATAAAACGACTTCTGGGACCTCAAAACATGTAATTCCGTCAAAATCTCGAGATCGAATTTTTTCACGATCACTATACTTTACTTATAGTAAAGTAAAAAACTGAGACAAACACATAGAAAACTCGAAGCACTTACTGCGTAAAGGAAAAAAAAACCGAATCTGACACTAACAGAAACCTAGAAATATTTATAAACCAATTTGTAAAAGTATAATTAATGAAGAGACCGACCACCGGACACATGACCTGTTTGGACCAGTGACAGAGTCAGAGGCATGTCGCAATGGACGAAGAGACAAACTAAGAAAAAACAGTTAAAAGTAAACATGTTCACTTTAATACAAAGTAAACTGTTTATTTATAAAATAAGGTAGTATCTAGGTGTGATGGAAAAAGAACACGGCAGCCGGTCCAATATTGATCAGTTCGATTGTTGTTTTCCTAAACCACAGTTACGGAATAACTTTTGGTTTACCCTTGAGTATAGAAATATTCTGAAATCGATCACGATGTAAGGAGGACGTACGATGTAAGATGATTAACTGTTATAATACTTATTTTAAGACTTACATTCCTACATTATACAATTATTTTTTTGTATAGTTCCTTAATCAGTTCGTATTTTGAATACATTGTTGATACAGGTATTTTAAACAAGACTGAAATTGATTTAATCCTCCTTAATGAAAACTAAATGATTTCTCCTGTGTTCAGGTTGTTCTGGCATCCTGAGAGCAAAGTTCCTCCTGGACCTGGGCTATCTTTTAGAATGAGGGCTTCTTTGTGTACATATTATTATTATACAATCGTAGTTATTGATGAAAAATAAATAGTGTTTGCTCTCAGTGGCACCGAGATGCCAGTTTGTTGTTGAAAAAATAGTTTAACTACCTGCCGAAGCACATTTTCCTGTACTGAAGTAATATAAAACCCAGCGTGTCTGAGACTTGAGGAGTAGTCTCAAACTATGTTAATCTATATTAACAGGTAATAATGTTGAAAGATATAAGGCTGTATCGCAGATACGAAGTACAATGGTTCTTAGGACGCAGTAATATAATCACCCTCAATAAATAAATCCGCAGATACAGCTGTGCTGTATGTAGATCATTAATATTATTAACATTTAAATGGTTACAAGTTTAAAGATTGTAAACGAGCTTATCAAAGTTTACTTCTGTTTGATATGTTGCAGTCTTATTGTTATTTCACATTTTAGTAATTATGGTTCCAAGTCCCTGTTAATGTCTAGTTCAAACTACCTTTTTGTAATATTAGATTATTAATTGAAATGTACTTGTTGAATCTGTACATGATGGCAGGGGAAATGGACTTTTTATACCCAAAGTAGATTGCAGTGTTCCGTTGAATTTCATTAGCGATAAAGTTACAGTAATGAGATCCCTAATGGACGCCAAATAAGGAAGTCCAAGTGTGCCGGCTTGCTGAGTGGGTCAAATAAATGGTTGGATTACGACAGTAGAGTACAGAGAAAGTTTCCCTGCGGCCTCGATAAGGTCCACCGTAATGCTGTTCAGTCCACTGACCCTCAAATTTCACCGGAAACATTTTTCTTGACTTGCGTTTCCTCTTAGAAAACAAAGCAGGAGTTAGTTGTGGAGTGTTCAACAACATGGTATGGTCAGCACTATACTTGCATGTACTAGGAGTAGTAGTGTTTTTTATAGAAGTTATTGAAGACCACCTGAATAAACACCGCCACTGAGCTTCAAGTCTAATAATGCTGTATAACACCTGTGAATCATGGTTTGTGCCATATGACTCTGTAATGTTCAAAACTGGGTTGTAGTAAGCTAATTGATTTGAACACCGCCATTTAGCTCAGTATAATCATGGTCTTGACCACTTTTGCAACACCTTTGAAAGACTTGAGTTTCACCTTATAGCAAATTGGCACGTTCATTTCACTATTGTTTTGGTGTGTTGGGTGAATTCTTCGTTGGTAGTAGCTGTCGGGTTTCCTCTTCCTGCCTCATTTCATCACCAACGCGCCCTCGTCATGACAATAACATTGAGAAGGTCCAGTGCTGCTTTAGACCTTCTGAGAAACTTCTCAGAAAGATAAGAATGCAGACTAAGACCGAAAGACTTAGTTTACATTGTATGCGGACCACATTATGTTCTGATGACAACGGATGTCGACATGTCGTTGGGAAGTTTGGTGTCTTCTTCTGGTTGATTTCTTTCGGTGATTTTATTATTGATGTTTGCTTCTGTATTTAAGTTCTTTAACTAAAGACGAATATCGGTACAGAATTTAGATTTACCTGTTTTTTCCTTTTATTTTCTGTTGTTTGATTTCATTTTTTCTGGTCTCGTTCTAACACGTTTGAATTGAGATATTCACTCCTGTAAGTATTCATTTATACTTACTGGTGATTTCATATTTTTGAATAGTAGTTTTTCTGTTGAGTCTAATGAGTTAGTTGTAATTTGTAGTTAGATGACATGTTTAACTCTTTTATAAAATAGTTTGTTTTATATAATCCAATTTTTGTAGAGTCGGAAAAATTCTCTGTCAGTGTTAATAAGTGCAACTATTAGCACACGTAAAGTGTTCACTTTGTGTTTACTATATGATTGTTATAGGAGGTCTTAACTGCTGACTAGTGAGCTGCCACAGTCCTTCCGGCGTAGCATAAACGCTCAGGCTTCGGTAATCTAGGGAAATTTCAAAGACGTCTACTTTCACGGAGCGGCGGCCAGAATTATAATCTACGCAAACATCTAGTATTACATGATAAAAGACTGGCAGGCTTGGCTTTCTAAAGCAACTGCCAAGTCGGTCCCTAGTGACTTTTCTCTAGCGCTTGTATTCGTACATTTCCTTTGAAACCATGGTCTAGACATTAGTTAACCATCTAGAAATTATATTATAACCGTAGTATCTAAAAAGTCAATGACTATTCTACTCCACATGTTTATATAATCTTTAATGATACAAAAATTAATAGAAAATTGTGCAACATTTTGAGAGACTTAAAGCAATCAAGAAATTAAACAACGAAAGTAGTAAATCAAAGAAAGTAGAGAGAAAGGAAATAGAGGAAAATGGAAAAAGGGAAATTATAAATTAAAAATTAAGAAATTAGAAGTGAGAATGAATGAAAATATTGTTGAAAATCAGAAAATAGTCATCTGAATTCGGATTCGGAGCACTTCAGAATAAAGGCTAATAAGGGCTTTTTCAGAAGCCCCTTAAAATGGTTGGTTAGGATGTCGTCACTGGAATGTAGTCTCAAAATTTGAGTTCTAAAGATAGCAACAGGCAGTTTGTTGCGTTGTCCAACGGATGACCAGTGTCATTCGTGCGGATCCTAAGTAACGTAGAAGTCAAACCCACGTAGAATGAGTCACATTTTGTGCAGTCCAAACGATAGCGTAGTTGCTGAATATGCGGGAACTGGCAAAACTGAGTTCGTAATGGTAATTACTACTCCATTAATTAGTATAACGATACAGTTATTCGAGTTAGAAGAATACTTGTTCGGAACATGGAAATGCGTGTTCTGAGAAGCAGATGTGATATGGGGTTGGTGTTGATAATAAAGCAGGTAAAGTAACGTAGTCTTCCACACCAATTCGCTCCCACAGGTAAAAGTTTATCGCTTGTGGAAGTTAACTGCGTTTGTGTATTTATTGGTGGCGAGGGAGGAGGGCTGAGAGTAGATTGTGATAACTTAATCAGAATGAATTTGAGAAAAAACAAACCCAGGTACCAAGTACGTTTATATATTTCATTGAATAGTTTGCCTATTTTAATTCTGGTATAATTTCTTTAATACATATTAAGAAAGTACGTAAGAATTCAAATGGACAAATTTTCAATGGAATGTGTGTAAATGAAGATCTGTTCCCCAAGTACATGAATATATATATATTTGTACGGTAAAAAGCTAATGAAATAGTCTCCACATATAGAAATTTAATCGTATAAACAACGCGTTTCGAACACGTAGTGTTCTTCTTTAGGCATTAACTAAAAAATACAATGTCATAAGGGAATTATATACAGTAAAAAAGTAAATGTAGTACAAAATAAAATAAAATAAGGAAGAGAGTACGAACCTTAGGGTGAGTGTCTGTGGTACAACTGACTGGGAATAGGATGGAAGTGGGTGAGGGTATGGATTCTATATGTGGAGACTATTTCATTAGCTTTTTACCCTGCAATGAGTAAATACCACATACTAACTTATTACACTGCTTAGCATTATATTGATCTAATAACATAAATAACCACTGATAGAAGTCACTGACCGTGCAGTAAAAACTGGATCAAATTTTTCATGACTCAGTCAGTTCTTCAGGTTCAAATCAAATTCTCATTTTATTTAAAACCTTTTTCATAGGCCTATAAAACAGAAGAAACATAAGAAATTATAAAAACATTCAATAGCTAAACATATATATAATAAAAATATATAAATGCACATATATATATATATATATATATGCACAAAAAAAAATTAAAAATGGAAATACATTAGCAATTTTAGACAAGAAGCATCTGAGTGGACTTTCAGAAAAAGTTTGATTATTAGTTATTATGATTTTAAACACAAGAGATTAAAAAAAACATTTGATATTTAAACAACAGCTGTCCAGTTTAAATACACACGGCATTCTGAAGTGCAACCAAGTAGATACCGAATTTCACCTGAAAAAAGAAAGAATTCACAATGTAGTAACGATAAACAATTTAACCTTAACACACCGGAATAAATACTATTTACATTTTAAAGGTCACTTCTATAATGAACGAATGACTGAACCTTACTTATATAGAACATTTCCAGAGTTTTCCCACTCTGTTCATCTCTTTCTTTGGATATAATTCTTATCTCATTAAAATCAATATTATGGTATTGTTTAACACTATGCGCTACTAATGCAGTGGTATTAATTTTCTTTTTTCTTATAGAATATGTGTGCTGTTGAGTTTTTTCTTTCAAGGAACGACTGGTTTCTGAACAATAAACGTTAGTTCCAATCTTACAATTTTTTTATTCTTTTGAAATTTTTTTCTTTTATAATGAAAAATAGAGATTTTACTTTTTTTTTGTTATAAAACGTAAAATTAACTTGAGGTAAATGTCATTTGAAGACTTTTTTAATTGTTTATGATAATCCTTCAACATTGAAAAATTTAAAAAACTTTTTATCTTGAACTTTCAAGTCAGTATTTCTGCCATTGGGTGGCTTTTGTTGTTATTTAAATATTTTGACCAAAACACTCAGTTAAATTCCCTGAATAGTTATTTTTCTGTGATAACTCTTTTACCCTTTCCTTATTTTTATGTAGGAAGAATGAAAACTTATTTCTATAACTTTTTTCACAAGATTATTAACGCAATTTAATTTCTGGTTCATAGAATGGGAAGAGTAATAATTGAGTATTCTTCCAGCGAAGGGTTCTTTTTCAACTTCACTTCTCAATAATTGTTTCGTTTTATTCATTATGTAATCAATCAGTGTTTGTAGATATCTTAACTCTGAAGTTATTTTGAAAATGTGATTAATTTCAAAATAGTGGTTGTAATAGAGGAAAAATAGTTTGATTTTGAATTAAAAAGTAAATAAGGCATATTGACAAATTTTGTTAGAAATGATTTGTATTCCTGCCGTTATAGCTGTATGTCATTTTGGTTGTTAGAGTTCGCAAGTGAGCTCGTGAGAGGAAGAGCCGTAGTTAGGTGGGGGGGCGGAGGTGGCACTGCGAGTCAGTCAAGTGTTGGACGCGGCCGCACGTACACCGCGATGGTAAGGGAGGATGCTGAAGTCGCGTCGACCCTGGCCACCCATCTACTCCTGTCCTCCGGAGCTGCCCGGCTGTCCGGCGGCCTGTACCCCCGAGCCCCGGCTGCTCCGCCACCAGACCGAACACCTGCTGCTCCGAGACCTCTACCTTGGCATGTACCGGGCCGCCATGCCGCCGCCCGCACGCTGTCCCTGCCTCCACGCGCCGCCCCCGCGCCTTCGCTCCAGGTCTCTCGACACCGCGCCCTCCGATTCAGAAACAGATCTCTTCACTGCCTTTCGTTCTGCTCCTCCATACCAGAAGAGGCGCTCAATGGAGAACCTCTTGGACTCCTCCAGCTTTATTCAGAATGCTAGATCTGTGAGTGTTTCAATTCATTTATGGCTCCTTGTTCCTACTTCTTCTTAGCCATTTGGGAATTAAAACGCATATCATAAGAAAATAAGAGTCAATTATTATCCGTTGTTTTTTTTTTCATAGCTTCTGTAAAGAATTCTTCTTTTCATGCAACCATATTAGAAGACGTCTACCATAATAAACTTCTGTTTCAATGGTCTCGCAATATATAATCTATGCATAATAAACCAGGTTACGTTTCTTTCTCATCACAATGGTGGTGCCAAAAACAAATGAACCACACTTTCTTCATATAGAGCAGAATTAAGGGTTAAAGTCCAAGTGTGGCCTTTGGAATAAGGCAACAAAAAATCAGAAAGGCGTGCTTCATTTACTCAACCCTTGGCTGTTCGTACTCTTTAAATTTTATATGGATGACTTACTGAGATTCCATTAAGAACATTATTTGTTTATACACCTATTTATAAAAATATCCCAGTCACTTCACGAAATGTAGTCACTATTCCAGTTGCAGGCTATGCGATTCGCATACGGAGACCTGTAAACTAGCTCGCTGTTTCCTCTTCTGATCAACGTCTTCTCAGACAGACTATGTATTCAGCGGATTTTTAAATGTATGGAATGTTCTCCACTTAGTTTTGCTAAAAGTAAACCTGATACACAGATAAAAGATAATATATAATATTTATGGATATTTAAAGAACATTAGTATGCAAGTACAGTTATCTGACAGAACTACAAATCATGTTTACGGTAACCCGTACGTCAACAATATGACACAAGTAAGTTCATTTTTCTGCTTTATTCATGGAAACCCTTTTGAATCTTTAGAAAACCAAAGGAACCAACATTTTTGATTCTCATCTTCTTTGGATTAAACAGATATAAGCAAAAATAAATATATGTTGTATTAATTTAACACAAATTTTGAAATTTAATATATAAAACGTCATTATGGGGATAAGATGACATACGAAACATATCTGCTTGTGATTACTGATAGAGCTGAAAATAATAATTTGTTTGACTGTACAGTTTATTTGTGTATTGTACAGTACTAATATCGGGATAATTAGTCAAAAAAAAAAAGAAAAGATTTTGAAACAGCGGTGAATTGTTTGTATTTTAAATTGATATAGTTTGATTCCTCAATAGGCATTATGGTAGCGTTTGACAAAATAATGTCATACATGAAGTTAAGCATACTCGCAAAAATGATTAAATTAAAACAAAGTATGACTCCCTCAGACCCCGAAACATAAAAATGACGGTAAATAATAGGAATCCTCATAGACACGTTAATTCTTTGTCGAGCCATCGGATTGTGCGAATTTTAACCAAGCAGTAACTTGAAATGCGCTGTTATGAATTGAAGCATTGACAGTCATGTTACTCTGTAGAAAAGCCAGAGAACACAGAACTAAACTACCTCGCAACGATTGCAACAGTGTCTCTAATAGACCGTTGTTTTAATGAACAGTTTATCTATTAATAGTTAATTTTTAATTTTTTATAATATTATATATATCAACATTATGTTTTATGATATTTAAAACATTATAATAATGAAATAATATATTTAATGTAATATCTTTAATGCATATATAACGAAATTTAAAATTTCAATTTATCATTGATCTTTTGATTATTAAATCATTCATCTTTTTGGTCATTCGCTGTATGATTGTTAAATTCAATACTAGATTGACTGATCTGAGTGAAACAATGAAAAACATAAATAATTCAACTTTTAAATTTAAGGAATGCATTTTTTGGGATTCAATTTCAATTGGGATTGAATAAACAATTAAACAATTGGGATTAAATATAAAGAATTGCTTACTTATGAAAATAGCAATTTGCGTTTTTTTTTCATTGATTAATTTTCAAAATGTAAAGGAAATTAAAATTTAAAATATTGTTCTTATAACAACTTTCTGTGATGCAGTCTGTTCTGAAAGGATAACTACAATTTAAATTGTTTACATGATCATGTTGGTTATAATTTCATGGACTACCATAATTTGGAATAGATTTCGTCAAAACTCTCTGACAAAAGAAATACAACTGGTGTTAATTGAGTGAAATGGTTAACACATAAATGTGAGACACATCGTGAGTGCTAACCTCTCAGTGAAAAATAACATTTTCTTAGTTGAGTGTTATTGATATTATAAACAAAAAGTAATTCATAATATATATGTCTTATTATATGTATTATGATCAGAAGTTGTTATAATTACATTTGCTTGGTATTAGCGAAACGAGGACAGGGTATCAAATTATAGAGAAGGGTCACAGAAGAAATGACATAATGTCTCTACTTTGACGGTCATCGTCATCAGGAGTATAAGTGTCTCGCTCTGCCGTTTGTTGATAACAACTATAGTCAATATGCATTATATACAGTTGGAATGACGTACAGGATTGAAATAACTTAGGTATAAATATAAATTATAAATTAAACTGATATAATTTAAGCCTGTAGGGCCGCCTTTCAATTGTTCTTAAAAGTTCTTTAATTTTTAAGTCATAAAAAACAGAAGAAAATAAATTATCAAACAATCAACAATTAATCGTATAGTAAGCAATTTGATAATTACTTTGTGCTCAACAGTCGGTATAAGTAAATAGGAAACAGGAAAATAACTTTCAAAAGTGCACAATATGAAACATGTTTTGGAAGATGTTCATAAAAATGTTTAAAAGGTTTATGATTAAAAGAAAGCAACAACGCAAGACGCAAATCTTAGTAAAATCATCAAATGTGGAAAGAGAAATCCTAGTCAGGAACCTCAAAGGGTTTGACGCAAAAACTTATTATATGCAATCTGTAAATTTAATCAGATCAGTAATATTTTTAGTAATATGAATTCGAAATGCAGCCTGCTGTGGAGTAGAATGTGAATCTACTCTTGAGAAACATTATTATTTGCACAGTCGGTAGAACTAACTATTGCTCTAGATGACTGCTTGTTTTATGGGTTTTAAGAACAGCATACATAAATGGAAGGAAAGAGATGAGACATAAAACTTGGAATTATTTCGTAAAGGGTTTTCTAACTTTAATTGAGGAGCTATTAATTTTTTCTGAAAGGTTCTTTTTAAAGTTTTAAGAATGTTTATCACCAAGAGTTCCTTAATGTAACTAACTTCTAAGTATCTTCTCTTCCTTTTGTGTAAGTTACATTAAAACAGACAAATTGGAAACAAGTCAGTAAAAAGCATACGATGATAAATACTTTGTGATGCAGTGTAGTAAAGCGACAAATATAAAGCAGCGAACAAGTTTTAACAGACCGAGTGTGGACGGACAAAACATGTTATACCAGTCGATGGATATTATGTTGATTAAGTTATGTATAAGCTCTTAGGTTATCTTAGACAGAAGGTGACGCAGTAAGCTACATCATTGATCGTATTTGAATTATTGAAGCTGTTTTTGAAGCCAGGAGAAGTTTGTCAATAGGGCTCTCACATTAACTTTAGAATGATCGTTTTTAGTTACTTCGTAACAGGATTTCACTTAGATATTAAAGAAATTCCCTGCCTTGTGTAACCTTTATTCTATGGTAGAAAGCATGCAGATAAAAAGGATGTAATCTTCTTAGATCTGTTTTGTAATAAATGTGAGAATTATGCAAACCTGTCGTAAGAGTCATTTGTATTTGAATCTTAAATTACCTACTGTAATTTCTTTATGAAATATCAGTTTTCAACCTTGACATAACTATAGCAGTGCAATCCATCTATGTGGTAGTTCAAAGAAATATCTCTATGTAAAGAGATTTATTTAACAGGTAATCTTATTTACTGTGCTGAAGAAACAAATAAATCTTTCTCCCTTTTTATTTACATTTAATTTAACGTGAAGAAGATCAAGAAGAAGAAGAAAACATTGTTCTTTTTAAACATACTTTATATATATTATTGCTAATTGTTAATAAATAGGTAGTTATTAATAAATATTAATGATTAATTAATAATAATAATTAATAATTTGGTAGTCTGTGATGGATAATATCCCGAAAAAGTTCATATAAGGAGACACAAGTGAGCTATTATTTTAATCAATTATTAATGATGATTCATGAGCCACTGTCCTCCTAATAGCATTGCACTTTTTATATGTAAAATTCTTTTACTGAAAGATATTTGTAATATTTACAGAAAGATAAAAAGATGGAAAAGTTGTGAGTGAGTATAGAGTGTGAGCAAGGGAAAAGGGGATGTTGTGTTAGAATGAGAGATAAAGAGTGAGGAAGTGAGAGGTGAAGTGAAAGACAGAAGAACTATATTACTTGACAAGTAGTGAGAAAGAGAAAGAGTGAGCGAGGGGACACAGAGAGTGAGTGAGTGAGATCTAAGGGTTGACAAGTAGTGAGAGAGAGAAAGAGTGAGCGAGGGGACACAGAGAGTATGTGAGTGAGATTTAAGGGTTGACAAGTAGTGAGAGAGAGAAAGAGTGAGCGAGGGGACACAGAGAGTGAGTGAGTAAGATTTAGGGTTGACAAGTAGTGAGAGAGAGAAAGAGTGAGCGAGGGGACACAGAGAGTGAGTGAGTGAGATCTAAGGGTTGACAAGTAGTGAGAGAGAGAAAGAGTGAGCGAGGGGACACAGAGAGTGAGTGAGTGAGATCTAAGGGTTGACAAGTAGTGAGAGAGAGAAAGAGTGAGCGAGGGGACACAGAGAGTGAGTGAGTGAGATCTAAGGGTTGACAAGTAGTGAGAGAGAGAAAGAGTGAGCGAGGGGACACAGAGAGTGAGTGAGTAAGATTTAGGGTTGACAAGTAGTGAGAGAGAGAAAGAGTGAGCGAGGGGACACAGAGAGTGAGTGAGTGAGATCTAAGGGTTGACAAGTAGTGAGAGAGAGAAAGAGTGAGCGAGGGGACACAGAGAGTGAGTGAGTGAGATTTAAGGGTTGACAAGTAGTGAGAGAGAGAAAGAGTGAGCGAGGGGACACAGAATGTGAGTGAGTGAGATCTAAGGGTTGACAAGTAGTGAGAGAGAGAAAGAGTGAGCGAGGGGACACAGAGAGTGAGTGAGTGAGATTTAAGGGTTGACAAGTAGTGAGAGGGAGAAAGAGTGAGCGAGGGGACACAGAAAGTGAGTGAGTGAGATTTAAGGGTTGACAAGTAGTGAGAGGGAGAAAGAGTGAGCGAGGGGACACAGAGAGTGAGTGAGTGAGATTTAAGGGTTGACAAGTAGTGAGAGAGAGAAAGAGTGAGCGAGGGGACACAGAAAGTGAGTGAGTGAGATCTAAGGGTTGACAAGTAGTGAGAGAGAGAAAGAGTGAGCGAGGGGACACAGAGAGTGAGTGAGTGAGATCTAAGGGTTGACAAGTAGTGAGAGAGAGAAAGAGTGAGCGAGGGGACACAAAGAGTATGTGAGTGAGATTTAAGGGTTGACAAGTAGTGAGAGGGAGAAAGAGTGAGCGAGGGGACACAGAGAGTGAGTGAGTGAGATTTAAGGGTGGACAGTGAAAGAGGGGAGATGGTTAGAGATTTTTCAAAAATTCATAATATAAGAATTTCTTGCACTCTATATTACTTGATATTTCTGTATATTTGGAAGTAGTCTTAACAGTTTTCAGCAACTACTGTCATAAACTGCTGACTGTGAACACTTATTTGTTTGCGCAGGTGATTCACTTATTTCAGTTTGTAGCAATTCTATATATAGTTTAATTCATCCTCCCATTATTAAAATGAATTATAGAAATTAAAAGAGAGATGTTTTGAATGATTAATGATAGAATTCACGATTTAAAAACTTTAAATAAAATATGTAGAGTGGATCGCATTTGCGGTGGCAATTATTTTGTAGCATTTCGTGCTGCAAAGGTAGGAATCAAGTTTATGATTATGAAGCTTATCTAAAGTACCATATTATTATAAAAATTAATCATTTCTTGTGAATCTTTGTCGCAACCACGTGACCGGTTTCGCACGTTGTGCATCTTCAAGTAAGACTTTTGTAATAATATAGTCTTTAGTAACCTCTGTGATACTAACGTGTGCATTATTTAAATCATAGTGGTTCTGAATGTTGTCCACGAAGTCACATGTTTCACTCTGTCTAGTGATTCCTTTCGTATAGCATTAAGAGAAATGAGACTTAATACTTCGAATGTTGCTACCTCACATGACCTCTTTAGGAAACTTTTTATTATATCATTAAGATAAAATAGTTTTTCTATGTCATACAAAAGGGTTTTTGAAATCGTGGAGCTTCCATCACTCGAAATATCTTAAATATAAATAAAAAGTAACTATTATTATTTTGCATACTGAAATGTTATATTGACTAAATGTTGTATTGACGAGTTTTTAAACGAGATGACAACCTTCAAAGTAAAGAAGAAAACTAAATTAGTTAAGTCTGTGGAAAATTACTAAAAAAAATATTACTCATAATTTCAAAGAATTAGTTGTTTAAAAATAAGGTATCACAGAAAGAACGGTACATTGATAATTGTATAATTAGAATAGATGATAAGTAAAACTTTGATAAATGGGAAATGAATATTCTAGGAGTAAAACAGTTTAATATTTGTTGTGCTATTGGATACGTTATCAGCAGTTATGTAATTAAATCCAATATCATTGCACTTCGATGTTGTTGTGTATATACACATACTTCATGAAAGCCCTCACATGCACTTAAATACAGAGACACACATATACGACAACACTAGTAACTCCTAACACGTCAGTAGCTCTGAGCTTGTAAGGGAGTCTTAAAAGATACTCACTCACTCTCTGTGTCCCCCCCGCTCAGTGTTTCTCTCTCACACTACTAGCTGCCATGACTGTTCGCAGCTCTCCTGAACAGATCTCTCGGCCCTAAGCTTGTAAGGTTGTCTCTAATCCAGCCCATTATGCTTACAAGGGCATCTGTAGCGGTCTAGTCCTAAAGAGAGTGTAACTATCAATGCTATAAGCATCCCTCTACGCTAGTGATATAGCAATAGCATATCGTGCAGTAAATTCATTCTTCAGTAGCTATGTTTAACATTCAAACGTTGGTTGTTTGACCCATGTTGGAAACTATGAATCTTAATTGTAAAACATGTAGCTGAAGGAATACTTTACCCTTGCTTTTCCATTATTTTTGATCAAATTGCTTTAAAAGAAATATTGAGAGCATTAATAAAGAAGTGTATGTATGTTAGGTGTTTACGCACATATCTCTAAAGAAACGAAGGAAGCTGCTCTATTTCTGAGGCACAGTCCCAGTCTCTACAGGTTAATCTTCATGTGAGAAAGCATGGGTGATTAAGTTTCCACTGCACAATACCTACTCGTAAATCTCGTTATGTGCAGTTTTTTTTGTTCCATAATGAATGTGTTCCTGCTCTCTCTCTCTCCAGGCAGATGTGCCCCTCCCTTCCAACAACTCTCTAGACGCTGATTCTCAGTATATTCTATGGATTTTTAATTAAGAGAAATCTCTTATGTGTATCGGATATTACTAGTCAACTCTTATTGTGTAACTAATTCAGTCTTCCATAAGACGTAGATGGTTTCGAATTGATATTATTCCGTGGAGCACCTTTTTTGTATACAACAGAATGTGGTGTGTGTTTGTATGTGAGTGTGCCTCTCGTCTCCCAGTGTGTGTATTTGTTTTATTTTCTCACACCCTGTATTCACAGGAGATGGAAGTACCCTGCCAGCCAAAGGTTGCCTGATGGCCATAAAGAAGAAAAAAAACCTGGACCATAAAGAGTATCAATAAATAAATGATACCACATATCTCTTGAGGGATGGTAGTCATGATTAAAGTTCCTCAGGACGGTGGTTAGTGTTAAGGGAATTAAATTCTTTCACTGTGGAAGCCCTTTGTTAAACGGTGTTTTATTCTTAAAGTGATTATTATAGACTATTAATCCCTGTTGGTCGGTTTGTAAGTGAGCTATAAGTGTATAATCTTAGAATGTAAATATAGCCTTGAGCAGCATCTGACTTTTTATTAATTTCAATTCACAGTGCATAGCTTAAGAATAATCGTTGTATTGCATTAGACCTGTTCTACATGTAAGCTTATACATCGATAAGCTTTAATTAAAATGAACTTTCTAATGATATTGATAGTTGAGAACCAGTTCGGGTTATGTAAAGAAATTATAAAAAGAAAACTAGATAAGAGAAACAATCGGGAGGATGGACTAATGAGACGCGTTATATAAGCGATTTGAGGCCAGCCTAGGTGTGACTGGCTGCAGGCGCGCTCTGAGAACATTAGTGGCCATCTGATAGGAGTCTTCAGCTCATATCTCTGCATTCACTTAATGCTGCGTTAGGCCCTAAAGAGCTCATCCAGGTCAAACAGACCTCTTAATGCCCACCTTCCTTCAAATATTAACATTCTCATTATATTCATTTTTTAGTTCTTTTTCTGGTAGATGGATCATCTCATTAAACGTCTATCTGCTAGATGTTATGATTGTTGGATGAGTTCCACATTTCCAAATTCCAAAATTATATAATAGTAGTTATAGTAGTGATGGCAAAGTCTTAAACTATCAAATGGTATTTTTTTTTTGCAAACCACCAATATGTAAAAGAAGCAGGTTGTTTACAAATGATGGCCTAAAGTGTGTAATATCCAAGTATTTAAACATTATTCCTTCTCTCAGACTAAAAACTCGAGTATAGCAGACAATAACAAAAGATTGAGTTTGTTCGGAATTGGAAGCCTCTCTAAACTTAATTGGAAAAAAGGACTTCTGTCGTTCATATTTAGTCTGAAAGCACGCGATTTTCTATTCCTCATGAATAATCCTGAGTCATTTTACAGTCAATCTCTGAAGCTTCTGCACCAGCGGCTAGACGTTAACTACCAGGCAACATCTGACCCCTAATTCATGATTAATGGACTGTCCAAATCACATGGGGATAGCATCACATGACCCGAAAGCTAAGCATTAATTTCTCCAACATCATATCATTTAGTATTCCGAAAAGATAAATCATAGGCAGAACATTTATATCTCAACGGTTATAGATTTGTAATATTTTACTTCTTAAATAATAAAATTAATTGAGTTGTTATGTACTTGGTCCCAAAAATTATAAATACAAATTTTTTTAAAGTGTTTTTATTAATAACTTTATTTTTTAACGAAAATTATTTAAAAACCTTATTCTGATTTAATTTTTTGTTATTTTTTGCCTGTGTGTCTGAATGAAAGCTTATAATAAATTTTTGAATCACTTCTCTCAAACCGCTCAAGTTTCGTACATTTTAGTAGAAAACCAGTGTGATCATCTATTTTTATGATCGTACAGAGTTGTTGAAGTATATACAATTGTAATAAATTGTTAGTACTTGAGTTGTAATTTCTTCTTGAAGAAGTCGTGATTACAATAAGAAACACTCACACTCTCTGGTAACATTGAGTATACATATAAAACCATAGGATGATCCTCAGCTTAGACCTTCAACATCTTAGCTTTTAAACATGAATTTTATATTCATTCTTAATAGTTATTGTTGACTGTCATTAATAAATTGCTATTTATATTATAAATAATTACAACTATTCTTTCTTTAAGAAATTGTTAATTCTTTTGTTTTTTTTTAATTAATAACGCTTGATTTTGTTTTCGTAGCCTGTGTGATGGTTAACGCACATCAAAGTTTGAAAACCACAAATCCAAGCCAGGTATCAGCGCTCTAGATGCTTAGTGAAAGATGAATAAGACGTGAAGACTTTTACGGTGGAGGTTTGAGTGCGCGTCTCATGATCCGGGGTGTGATGCCGAGGGGTGCCAGTTGTCTTTCCACTTTTCTGCATAATCTAAGAGTGAAAGCAGTAATTGGATAGTCTCCTGTCAGTTGATTGACTCATCTTTCCAATTACTTCTTTTCTTCTATCCGATGCTTATCCTTTGTGGTGAAGCGATCAGCCGACCATTAGACCAAGGTTCTATGCGCAGCTGGCTTTCTTATGCTGACAGTGACCCAGGAAGGTCAGACTTCAAGATAGCATTCATTGTTTTTCTAGGTAGAGTTCTCCCTGGCTTTGGTAGGAAATTTATTTTCTGGATGTGTGTTGGGAGTTACTGCCACTCATCGCATTCTTGAAGTGACCGCGCAGACTGACTGGCTAAGTTCTGGCTGATAAGCCAGGCTTGTCACTGATGACAGTTGAATCGATATTTTATCAGCTTTTAAAGTATTTATGTAAATTTAAATAAATATATAGTGGTTGTTCAATAATCTTGAAGTAATATAGTTAGTCTTTGTACATTGAAGACTAAATCTAATATCTGCTAAGCATATGGTATAAGTATATATATGGAGAGAGGATCAAATTTTCTGAAAGAATCTGTAAGTTAGTGAGGGTTCAAATGAAACATTGGAAACCAACGTTTGGTTTTCAATTTAACCTTCTACCTAAAGTCGTAGGTAGAAGTATGCAATTTTTAATAGGAAAACAATGAACTATTACATTATAGGTTTTAAATTTTTATTCATGAACATATTCAGTTTACCTTTGAAGTAACAGCTAATTATTCTTGATTTTCAAAACTATCATACTTCTGTGTATGAAAAAGGTTTTAAGGAAAAATACGTAATATCGGTTTTTGAACTTAGAAAAGTGACCGTTTCCCGATAAATTACATTCTATTTCACGATGTGTTTTTATTAATAGTATTACATGTTTTCATCTTTACTATAATGATACGAGCCATAAAAAGTTATTTATTTCGATGTTCAGCACTCATGGAAGTGTGTATATTGTCCCTTTGGAGGTGTGTGATGCCTGAAGGCCTGGAGGTGTACAGTTGCCTGGAAACGCTTTTCCATTGGCGACGTGGACTGTAGCCCTCCCCACTACCTAACATGTTCCTTAATGAATAACGTTTCGTATAATTAGTCTCTTCTTCCGGAACTGCATCCTCCTATAACAATCCTTTTATATTTAGCTATACAAGCAGAAGCTTTTTATCTCTTTCAACATTTCATGTCTACTCCTTCTCACTGCCTCTCATTTCCTTCCTTCTTTTTCTAGTGCGGCTTTAGGGACTGATTCAAATATTTGAATCTTAATTAATTTCCCTTAAATTATCATTAAATATATTGTACTTTTAATAAGAATGTAAATTTCAATTAATACATTATTTTTGAGTTGAATGAACGGAATTAAGAAATTCGTAAGAGTTTAAGAATTTTCATAATATATTTAAACTACTTCTTTGCTTCTAAGTTACTATATTGTTAGTATGAGTATCATTTCTGCATGTTAATTTATAAACGAAAAATAAAAGGCTTTTTATAAACCAGACAGTGATATTTTAACCGTTATTGTCCTCCTCTGATTGAGTAAAGGTAGACGTCACAGAAGAAAATATTTGCACAATAGTGTTGTAAAAAGTCGCATTGTCAGTCGACCAGGGATTTCAGATTTCATCACCAGGTAGCCACTGTCAAGATATTTTCATCTGCATATCTTGGGATCGAGTTTTTATCTTATGATTTTATACCCAATTTACACCCTTAAGAACTGAATTTCTAACTTTGCTTATAAAGTCATAAGCTTCTTCTTCTTGTTATGGCCGAAATATGGAAGTGACCCTTCCTTGATGTTTATATGCGTTTTTCTTTTTTTATTATATATATATATATATATATATATATATATATATATATATAAAAAATATATATATGTGCAATAATAGCTAACAATTTTATTGTTGCATAGGGCAATATAGTACAAAAACTGAAATCTTATTTTGGAATAATGAATCATCTCTCCTACTTGTCGGATTTGATTGCATTTATTTAAATTGACTTAGACAATTTTTAAGTGAAATAAAATTGTTATTTAAAGGTTTATTTAAAAAATTTGAAATGTTCTAATGAGTTAAGATATGTTGGAAGAATAAAATTGTCAAATGTAAAAAATTAACCCCAATCAACATATGTTTTCTGATACATTCCCTGGTGCGATTGATAGTTGTCGAACAAGTCTTTGACAAATCAAACAAGGCATAAGTTGTTTGTTAACTAGTTTGATATTATGTTTACTTATAGTAAAGTTAAGTTTAGGCCACTACGGATTTTTATCTTTGTTTTTATTCCTTTTCGAATTGAATATACTTGTAGGTAACGCAGGGCAGCATCTATCGAGTTAACTAATATGTTAATAATTAGATACCAAATTAAACTTAGCTAGAGGTAACATGACATTTACTGACAGCTAGTTATCTTGATTTTTATATCAAAGTTTGTGAGTTGTGCCATATATGTTATCGTTTTCTGAGTTAAATCTATCTTGAAGTAATCGTTTTAGTATGCTTGAAAGTGTTTCTTCTAGTAACCAATCTCTTAAGTATTTTATTATTTAATCGTTTAATGTATTTATTGATTTAATTTAAGTTTTAATTGCACGGTCTCAGTCATTTTGGTTTGATGTCGGCCTTAGAAGAGAAAAGATAAGGGTGAGACGTGAAGAGTTAGCAGTAGCAGGCCTTTTCAAACTTCAAACACTTCCAACTGTTTTCAAACTATTTCATCACGTCTTCTCCTTCGAGTTTTTCTTTACCCAGAAACGTTGTAGTCCTTTTTGGATCGTTTTCTTGATGATACTATATTTGTATACATATTTATAAATTCAGAAAAAGAATTCCGCTCGGATATTACAAAACTCAAATACAGAGAAGACAGAAGAGAGCAAAGCATTTGCTAAGAAGGTTATTTCGAGTAACAGGTTGAGTCAGGAGAAGACGAGAGGACAGATGTGACTTCTCGGCTTCGAACAAGCAGTCTGCGCACATCTCTCCTAGTTCTTCTCTTTTCATCTTCTGACGACGAACTGTTGTTCGAAATACCAATCTTACAAGTGCTCTGTTCTGTTCCGTTGTTGTATTTTAGTTTTATATATTAAATCACACTAATTTCGAAAGAACTGGCATAAATAATTGTGAGATCTGTTTATGGTATCAATTATGTTATAAATTTTGAAGTCTTGTAGTACATTGCAAATGATGTTTAATTTTATATATTCGTTTGTATCTGTGAAGTTGATATCTGTTTGTAATTTGCAGTTATACTTTGTATTTGTACACCAGTTTAGATTGAATTCAGTTGTAAGGTAACCATATCATAAAGCCATTTTGTGAACAGTTGTAGTTATAATCCAGAATAGGAATCAACCACAAATAAATAATATTGGGTATTAGGAATCAATAATAATAATAATTGAAGAATTTTTCTCAATTGTGGTTGTATTCTCGAAAATTTAACCGAGAAGAAGGAAAACTGAAGTACTAGCTACAGGTTAATTGTAGAAATCTCAAAGGTTAAAGGAGATGGGGGGTGGTTGTTTTGATTGGGAGGAAATCGACTAGAAAGGGACTTGGGTAAACAGCACAATGTCCACTTGAGGGAATTGACGTGAATGGAGCGGCAAGTGAGAGAGATTTGAGCGATGTCCCAGTAATGGGGAGAAAGGATGCCTCTCTCCGCAGTGACAAATCATTGCGCATGGCAGTCATTACTGCTCATCTGGCAGGCACTGCTCTTCAACGCCGCTCCTCTTGTTTGTCTCCACTAAAGTGTTGAAGCATGTTGCTTTCAGTTGCCAAAAACAGTCCTTATCATACGACATTCATTCACCAATTGCTCAAATCATTGACTCTTCATCTTATAGTCATTACTGCTCTTCTAGGTATTACTGTCTCTACATCACTCTTCGATTTGGCGTTGTTCTCTGAGGAGCTGTTACCTTTTCCTCACTAGAAGATGTAAACCTGAACATCAATGAATAAACAATGATTCCACATGTGAGAAGTAATATCTGAACACAGTTATTACTTCCTCTACAGTTCTTCAGCAGCACTCCTCTTCGTACTATTTCTTGAAGCACCTGTGTATGAATAGTAGTCGTTAGTTACTGGTCAACTATTGTTCTTAGCATTTAAGGAATTCAACGACGAGCTGACCATTGTACACGTGATTTGTTGGGAAGACTTCTACTTTGCGACCAACTGTTCTGGGGATGGTCTGATCTGAACCTGTCATAGTCCATTATGGACTTCCATTGATTCACATACATATAGTGAGCACTTTGATCATGAGAATGGTATTCCCTGATTGCTCATTCATGACTGCTCTTTTGGGTTCCGGCTACCGTTCAACAAGTCTCTTAAATATGCTTGTATTTGTCATATTGTTGTCCTCTTTATGAAGTCTACACCGTTTAATGCTCCTTTATTTTGGGGAATTATTGCCTAATGGGAAAGTCCCTTTTTTGGTAAAAATGTGTTATTAGATAGCATTTTATTCCCTAAAGTAATAACTCTAAAGTCTTGAAATTTTGACATTATCCTGAACTAACAGAAGCAATAAGTAAAAAATCCTCAGAGTCTTAAAACAACTGGAAAGTTTTTTTTTTCAATAAAATGTAAAATTTTAACCTATGAAACAATGAAATTTCGTAAAAAACTTGAATCTAAAATTTATTTAAAAAAAATCGTGAAATTTCCATTACTGAAAAGCGTAATAAAGTTATAAAATCTGAAATTCATCTGGGACTAATAGATACCTACTGAACTTGTCAAATTCGTTTGCAATAACTTCGAAATTTTTTAAGTGAATAGAATGAATAAAAATACTTTTTTTTAAGATTTAATAAAAAAATAGTAATTATTGAATGAGCTAATATGATGTGGAGGAAGAATAAAATTAAATATAAGAAATCATCATATATTCCTTGATGGTTTCCAGAGTATGATTGATAGTTGGCCAACTAAGTGTTGTAATCAAACTAGATGTTGCACCCTTGAACACCATTGTCTTTGGGTAGTATTTGCGAAAGGGACACTTTCGTTCTTTATTACGAAAATGACACTATTGTAAGCTACTTTTTCGGTGATATTTGATAATTTTGATAATATGCTCTTGAATTCTTTATATTAGCATGAATACATAGATGCATTACTGCAGGAACTGTTTATTGGATTACAAGAATCGAATGCAAGAATATTAATATAATTATTCGTTGAATCTACCAAGCTGGAGCTATGACTACTATGAGCATTATTTAAGTAGTCACAACTTAATTGAGGAGAGTATTTGTATATAACCTACTAGATGCATAGTCGACTAGATGCATTAAATAACCAACTTTACTACACACAAGGAAAGGAAGATAAGAATGTTATTATAATAAGCGTCGTGCTAGGTGGCACTACCTATGTGTTTGTGCAGCGTGCTCTCCAAACATCTTGATACATATGTATCTTGCTAAAACAGTCCTTATACTTTTCTCAATGAGACAAGGGTAAATGTTTTAATCGCTTTCATTGAAACTATTTAGTTCAAATATCAAAGATATGGACATTCTATGGAATCATTTTTGTTAAAAGACTAAACTGGAAAAGACTGCAGCTTTAACTGTTGAGCAATGTGAAAAATAAGCTGTCCAACGGTAGGGTATTCTTTTGTAGAACGTGTTGCCTGAACCATAAATCTACGCTTTATTTATAAAATTACTACTACTGTCATAAAACAAATGGTATGGTAAGCATAAGTTGTATGCTATCCTAAGATAAAAGCCTTAGTAAACACTCAGCCAAGCGTGTCGAAGTATAACAGGAAAATGATCCCCTCCGCTACTTCAGTATTGATAAGTTATTAAAATCATCCTTTTAGATATTTATTATAAAAAAAAAACTACAGATTATTGAGACGGATACAAAATAGAATTACGTCTTTTAAGATAAAATTTACAAAAAAATAATAGAACGCAACATTAATAATTTGGCCTCTATGCTGGCAAATACACAGCCCCTCATAAAGTGTTCTACAAGTGTGTCAAAGTAATCACAAATAAACACCTAGATTGTAAGTTTTCTGTTTTTAAGTAAGGGACTACTGTTTGGTGTATTGATAGTTACAAAAAAAAATAATATTATTACTAGTAAAATATGTTTGCTCTGAGGTGGAAACATAGGCACAGGGGATTACAGGTAATGAGGCAGTGGATGGATTGGTAAGGTAAAGGTTAGAGGCGAACAAAGCTTCTACGGCCTGAAGCCTTTTTGCATCACACACCTCAGCTTTCCTAAGAATGGAGTGAGGAATGAATGTAAAGGAAAGTAGATGAAATGTGGTTTGAACGATTGGGTCTCTTTTAGTTTAAAAAAGCTCATTCTAACTGAACATTTTTATAAAAAGTAAAAAAATTTTGAAATCATTCTTTGATATACGACTTGAGGAAGCTGCTGATAATGTTATGCGAATAATGCAGACTGTATGGATGAGGCATCCGAACATTCGATCACATTCCATATGAATGTAATGCCTAAATGTAATACCTAAAAATAAAAGTGAGCGATACTTCTCTTATCATTGGAATCAATGAAATATCATTGAGAACAATGATGAAATTCATTGAAGAACTTTATATTTAAAGTTGATTTTAGAAAAGAGAGAATGAAGTGCAATAGAAAAACGGTAGCAGCGGTGCACACTAGTCCGACGAGACTCGTAGTTACAGTGCTATAATAATGATAACGTGAAAATCTTTCTAAATCTATGATTTCAAGTTTGTTGTTACTAATCAAATTAATATAGTCACATTAGAATTAATGAAATCATTAAAATGACCAACCATGATACTCATAATATCGACTTTAGTGTTTCATATTATGTCTACACTTTAGCCACATTAAAATAACATGAAACTCAAATGGTCGTCCAGTTTGTTATTATATTTACGTAGAGTAAAATTGAGCTCAGGCCACTCCAGATTTTTTTTTCAAACTCATTTTTTTTATTACATTAAAACCCTATGGATATACAAATAAGTGAAAAGAATAGTCTATTACAAGATCTGAAAAGTAAAATTACGAACGTGATTTCAAGAAATTTTTTTAGAGGTATCAAAATTGAATTGATCTTTTATAATAATAATAATACGTAATTGCATTTTAAGTTAGTAATCGTATTAATAATGATGGAAGGTATAATTATATTACAGTGAGCTTAGATTTCGTTCAGCCTGATAATATTTGTGCTTTTGTTGTGTGTTTGTTACTAGTTTGAGAAGTAGAAGTTAGGTGTGGTCCAGTAGTAATGTAATGCCCATAGTACTGATAATAGGAGTTTCGAATCGTGTTTATGAACCAAGATTTTTTCCAAAATGAGATGGAAAATATTAGAAATGTTTTTCCTGGAGAGTATAAACTCATGAAACGTCGATGATGGACCTGTACAATAACAGGTACTCTATGCTTCCAAGAGCTATACAGAAATAAACTTAGTAAGGGAAGATGTAGAATCAGCCCGGTAAAGTCACTAAATAAGTGTTACATTAACGGAGCCACATTTTCCGGCTCCATAACGCCACTGAATACGAAAGGCAGATTTTAAGAAAGTAGTTGATATCAGTGAATACGGTCGCTGAGTGGATGTTTTTAGGTCTCATCAAGGGAATAGACTTTGCTCTAGATATGCTGCTCGCAGCACTGTGTGACCACCAGGCCCTAACGCCTGGTGACCAGCCTCGAGCAGATTAGATTGCAGTTTGCATAACTGCTACCCGACAGGGTTGCGCTCCGCAGCTCCCAGCGCTGTTTGCCATACCCAACTCTCTTTTGCGTAAGAAACTAACGCTGTCTTCACCCTATCACTTTCTCTTGCAATAGCCTTGTCACTGTTTTCCTGTCCCCCCTCGCTTCCCTTCCAACTAATAATTTCCTCTCACTTCAAAACTAACTTTATACGATTGTTCCAGGAAGGCGTGTATAGATGAATGTGTTTTGTTCTCTATACAATCATTATAGGCTGTTTCTTACGTCACCTCGCTAAGTAATTTCACAAACCCTTTCAAGCAAACACTCTCACTGACGCTTTCCAGCCAAATCACTAAGATAAATACACTGCGAAGGCCATTATCCGCGCCATGCTCATTACACTATGCTGGCGTACCTTCTTAGTTGGTTGGTTGTTTTGATTGTTTGTCTGTTAAACAAGTCTTATCATATTTTTTAAAAAATAAACAAAAAAAACCATGCTTGGTTTACTATGAAATTGGTGAAGTTTCTCTTCTTAAACAGTGGGATTTTTTTTCATTTCCGCATCATGAATTAAGTTATTAATAACTATATTTTAAAACCATCCTTTTTTTGACCGTCCTATGTAAACACTTTTTGAAAGTGTTTAAAACAAACTGAGTTAATTGTTTTAATGTGATGTAATTACCACTTTTTACACGATTTCTTCTTAAATTAATTAGAAAACTTTTACTAGTAAAGTGCTTCCACAAAAAAGAGTGCGTCTATTCTTAATTATCAACAGTACAAGGTGATTATAATTATCACATGATAGCAGTTTGACATACGAGTCGTATCTTTTATGCTTGCATACAGAGCTGGATATATATTTAAAATAAGAAATACGTTTGACGTTTTATCAAACTAATCAACCGTTATTGGTCATTGATATCAACGCTCTTTAACTAATGTATTTTCACACTAGTTCACACACTAGCGATGTAAAAAGTGGTTAGAATATTCTATATATATATATATATATATATATATTATATGTATATCAATTAGAAAAAGATAGCACGCAGAGAGACACAGGAATAACTCACTTCTATATTTCGACCATCGGGAAGCGAAGAGTCCCGCAGGAAGGCAGAGCGGCGACTCTGCCGCATATATATATATATATATATGATCAAACCACAATAAGAAAATGGGAAAACAAGACCAAGATCTTTCAACCGTAACAAGCGGTCTTCGTCAGAGTTAAAAACCCAACTCAGTTGGTTTTTTGACTCTGACGAAGACCGCTTGTTACGGTTGAAAGATCTTGGTCTTGTTTTCCCATTTTCTTATTGTGATTTGATCATTGATTGTTATTTCACGTGTTTATGTGATATCTTTTATATATATATATATATATATAATATATATATATATAGATTAGATTATTTGATTGCTAAACTTTCATTAGGAAATTGATTTCAACGGCAAATGTCATTTACAATAAGGGGAAGTTGACTTGCAGAGCCTATGATCAGGGTAGAAGAATGCTCTGTTCTCTATGTGCTTGGAAACCAGTGTCGCAAAAGCACTAATGAAATATTAACTCTCCCATTATCACGAAAGGTGTTGACTGATAAATTAGCCAGATGCTCGTAATCAAAAACCTGTGGGGCGTTGTGTGCAAACGTTGTGTACGATATCTAGTCTGTTTTTAAAGAGATTTAGTATCGGCTCATTGGTACCGGTGGGTGTTTTGATAGACAGTAATGCCTGCCGCAGGTTCGCTTCTGTACGACCACTCAGTAGCCGGCTCTCGTGCCGACCTGGTTTCCACGTCGCTATTGCCACCGATCTCCTGCCCGCCTTCTCAAACAATAACCACTCTCTTTCCCCAACCTCTCCATCCTTGAATCCCATCCCAATTACTCCGCGATATTCACAGACATCATTATATTCGACCCATATTCGAAATTACATTTGGTTTCATAATTGATGCTTTATTCCTGTTTGATTAGAGTTAATCTATTTTCTCAATAGCTTTCCCTTTGCCTTTGTTTCTTCTTTGTTTTGCTTCTCTTGTCTTCCCTTCATTTCGTGATTATATATTGCTATGAGCCTTGTGAACGTTTTTCTTGGATTAGGTTGTTCTCTCCTACCTTATCTAATGATCTGTCTGTTTATTGTTACTTCTTAATTCTGTTTCCTCTGCTTCGGGTCGTTTATCAGTTTCACAATTCACTCCTGCCGCCATTTTGTTGTAATACATAATTGTTATCATGTTCTACATGCTCAGATCAGTTTCCATCATTAGACTTCACCTTCCTGTTGGTCTCGTATCTTCACTTTACTTTTGAATATAAACCTCATTCTTCTTCTTTTTTCTTCAAACAATTATTATGCGGCATTTACACGTATTAAAAAAAATAAAAAATGTTTCTGTATATGAAACAACATCCATCACAACAGTTGACGGAACCTAAAGAGAAGCACTGTTTGTTCGAAAAGCTTGTGTAAATCTGTTTGTATATAGACAGAGTATTTTTTTCCTATATGCGTGTTGTTTTATAAGTTTATAAAAAGACTTCACATAAACACGTGAAATAACAATCAATGATCAAACCACAATAAGAAATGGGATTCCATATAAAAAATGAAAATCATCATATTGATTGGACAGGAGCTAAATTTATTACCTATGAAAAATCAATGTTGTTAAGAAATATTATTGAATCGTCTCTAATTAAATTTAATAGATCAAATATTATAAACATTAGTAACGGTCTCTTCAAACTTGATACTTTTGTCACGAGGGCAATAGCCTCTTCAAAGAGGGTTGACAGCTAGCGGATAGTTTTTTTTTTTACTTTTTCTTACTGTACTCCTTTGTTTCCCCAAACATCCCTTTCTGGACATTAGTCCTTTCCTGCGCTTTCACCCTTTTTAAAATACCACTCTTCCCTCCCACTCTTCTCAACTCTTCACCAGATGTTTTCTGCATCTAGTGTTCAGTTCGGTTTTTGACTCTGACGAAGACCGTTTGTTACGGTTGAAAGATCTGAGTCTTGTTTTCCCATTTCTTATTGTGGTTTGATCATTATAAGTTTATGTGGAATGATGATATATATTCCATTATATGTTTGAATATGAACCTTGTTTTGTTTTGACTAGTTTTCTGGTGGTATTCCCCGACAGCATAGTTCAACAAAATTAAGGTCAATAATGTCTTAATTACCACAATAAGAAACCCATTTCTTATTGTGGTTTGATCTTTGATTGTTATTTCACGTGTTTATGTGAAATCTTTTTAGTTCCTTATAAATAGATTTTTTTTCCTATCGGCTATTTAGGGCAGACTTTGATTGTCATTACTATAAAAACTTTTAATAAACATAGGAATCACACAGTCTTAATGTTGAGAAGCAAATATGTTTAATTTAAAAAAATAAGGGGTTATGACCTCATGTGTGTAGTTAGTTCATTTTGATTGCCTCTGTACTTCAGACCAATGGCTTAAATACTGATTTGTAGTAGTCACGAGTCCTCAGTCCAGTCTCTGACAGTACCACAGCTGCTGCCAACCCTTTTTCATGTACCTGTTGTAAGTATTAGCTATTTAAAAGACCAGGTTGCTTTTAGTCCCAGCTTCATTTGAACTCAGAGAGTGTTGGTGATTTTTTTTGTGGAAACCTTGTGAAATGGCAAAGACTTGCAAATCCTATTTAATTTATCTTTGAACTCAATGATGAGGGTGCTGTTATTTAAAGGCATTTGTAGTATTCGATTTGGATAATAGTTTCTGTTTTGCAAATGTTGATAACTTTGACACAGCTGGTTTGACAATGAGACCTTCCGTCTCAGAGGAGATACCGATGTGTCTTTACAGTGTTGGTGCAGTCGTTGCACTTTGGAATAGCTTGTGTTTTACAAATGTTTTACAAGTGCCAGTCGCCGTAGTTTTCGTTACAATGGTGTTGTGTGGGCTCCTAGGCGCTACTCCCTCAAGATCCTGGTGCCGCAGGTTAGGCTAGTTTTGTTTTGCAAGTGCCAGACGCATAGGTCTCCGTTACGACTCCGCCGGCGACACTCTGAGGCGCTGCCGCTGTAATGACACCGGCGCTGTCAGTGGCTGACGCACGTGTCTTCCTCACGCTCCCTAACTGTACTCCAGTCGTGCCGACCCCTTAGTCTCAAACATCTCTTCTCCCACTGACTAGTTATACTTCCCACACTGACCATTTTGCAAATTGAATTGCTTCCCATCCGAAAATAGAACGAAACCAGCGTGTTAATATGACCCCCTAAATTAACCAACTTGTAAGCCTGTAATTAAGTCCTTTCCTGTTGGCGATTATTCCCTTCATTACCGGGCTATAATGATGGGAAAGGAGCCTTCTATGCATATGGCTTAAGTCTTATGCCTCATTGCTTTCCACTTAGAATTGCAAAGCTAAAGTTTCGTTTTTAGATCCAGTGAAAGTAGCCTAGTTTTTCTATTCTTTTGTCCAGTCCGTTGTAAAGCTTAAAAACCATCCTAGTCTTCATCGCTTTCTTCATTAAAGAACTTTTTATTACCTTGACGTATGGTAGGTACTGAAAATTTAACACCGACTGACTGCAGTCATTTTGTATAGAAAATTGTATAACTTTCTATCGGTTCATGTTCATTGCACTTCTCATCATTACTTGAACTTATTCTAATATTTGTTATTGCTATAACGACTCTCCTTGTTCAGTGATTCTGTATTTACTTGATCTAGGCGTCAGAGTGCTGGCGCATTCTCTGTCAGAATGACTTGAGTTAAAGAGCTTTAAGTTAATTAGGTCTTTTAAATCTAAGGCATATGAAGCATTAGATACAAGACGACATGCATTCTATGATATGGCTACGTACACGTTTTAAAAATGTCACAAAAACCATCCTGTACTATCGTATAGAGCCAGAGAAAAACGAAAGACTTATTACTTCGAGTGGTTTGTCCTCGTATTATACTACAGTCCTATGAATCGCCTGTTACCTTTACAAGAAATAAGGTTACCTCGTGTATCGTGCCATAAGGAAATTAACCATCTAGCATAAAGAACAAGCAATATAACATATACTCAGTCATGATGAAAATGTAATTTCATGTTTGTGTAGAATCATGAAAACTCTCATTCAGTAATGAAAGGCAGATTGTAACATTTTCAACTATTTAAATCTTATAATGTACTATTTATATACACTATTAGTGCCACTAATGGTTATAGGAAACATCAGTACAGTTTATTAGTTTCTTATGTTTCAATTGTTTCGATTATCGTTCGGGAGCGTTTATAGAAGCGTAAGGATTAACTATCAATATTGTAAATAATTTTTCTTAAGAGTTTTTATTTTAGATGTGCATTTTACTTTAAACTATGGAACGTTTATGTAATAGTTTGTTAGTAATTATTTTGAAACATACGCATATCAATTGGTAATTGCTATTGTTATTCTTCTAATATATATTTCTAATAAATTACTTTTTCTGACCTCTGAGATTTTTATGAATGCACGATAAAGTATCAGATAAGAGACCACAGGTGGATTCAAAACAGTCTTGTTATGGTTGTGCTTTCTGTTACAAAACCAAAAATTTATGAAACATCATCTTAGGCCAGGGCTAGAAAAAGACAGTTCAAGTTATAGGATGACTGATAAAACTTGAGAAAATTTTGGACTCTGATTGGAAGGATACAAAGGATTCATGATTCAACACTGTTCAAAAACAATACGGCAGTGCTTTTATCATGTTTATGGGCTACTTGTAATGGCACATTATGCCGATCTTGTAACATCTTGTGAACATATCTTTTGTGTTATGTCGGAGCGTACCGTCCTTGTACTTTATTTATGAAATTCTTGAGTTCCTTCAGTTAATGTATCTGCACTTGTGCTTTCTATGATTTATCGACGGTTTTAATTCTTTTTTAAGGGTTTAATAGGAAGTTTAAATGAATCTTTGTTCTATATTTCGTACTTAATACATCAATACAACTTAGCCTATCATTGAATCGTAACTTTATATATCCCACACACATTTTTCTATTTATGCTACAGAACTCGTTTTGATAGCGAGTGATTATGATCTGCCCTTTGTCAATGCTGATCAGGAAGTGCTGCATTGATCATAACCAGCCCTCTTTCATTAGCGGTAACGAAGTGTTGCATTCATTATGACCTGCCCTCTGTCATTGGTGATCACGACGTGTTGCATTCATTATGACCTGCCCTCTGTCATTGGTGATCACGACGTGTTGCATTCATTATGACCTGTTCTCTGTCATTGGTGATCACGACGTGTTGCATTCATTATGACCTGCCCTCTGTCATTGGTGATCACGACGTGTTGCATTCATTATGACCTGCCCTCTGTCATTGGTGATCACGACGTGTTGCATTCATTATGACCTGCCCTCTGTCATTGGTGATCACGACGTGTTGCATTCATTATGACCTGCCCTCTGTCATTGGTGATCACGACGTGTTGCATTCATTATGACCTGTTCTCTGTCATTGGTGATCACGACGTGTTGCATTCATTATGACCTGCCCTCTGTCATTGGTGATCACGACGTGTTGCATTCATTATGACCTGCCCTCTGTCATTGGTGATCACGACGTGTTGCATTCATTATGACCTGCCCTCTGTCATTGGTGATCACGACGTGTTGCATTCATTATGACCTGTTCTCTGTCATTGGTGATCACGACGTGTTGCATTCATTATGACCTGTTCTCTGTCATTGGTGATCACGACGTGTTGCATTCATTATGACCTGCTCTGTCATTGGTGATCACGACGTGTTGCATTCATTATGACCTGCCTCTGTCATTGGTGATCACGACGTGTTGCATTCATTATGACCTGCCTCTGTCATTGGTGATCACGACGTGTTGCATTCATTATGACCTGCCTCTGTCATTGGTGATCACGACGTGTTGCATTCATTATGACCTGTTCTGTCATTGGTGATCACGACGTGTTGCATTCATTATGACCTGCCCTCTGTCATTGGTGATCACGACGTGTTGCATTCATTATGACCTGCCCTCTGTCATTGGTGATCACGACGTGTTGCATTCATTATGACCTGCCCTCTGTCATTGGTGATCACGACGTGTTGCATTCATTATGACCTGCCTCTGTCATTGGTGATCACGACGTGTTGCATTCATTATGACTGTCTCTGTCATTGGTGATCACGACGTGTTGCATTCATTATGACCTGTTCTCTGTCATTGGTGATCACGAGTGTTGCATTCATTATGACCTGCCTCTGTCATTGTGATCACGACGTGTTGCATTCATTATGACCTGCTCTGTCATTGGTGATCACGACGTGTTGCATTCATTATGACCTGCCCTCTGTCATTGGTGATCACGACGTGTTGCATTCATTATGACCTGCCCTCTGTCATTGGTGATCACGACGTGTTGCATTCATTATGACCTGTCCTCTGTCATTGGTGATCACGACGTGTTGCATTCATTATGACCTGCCCTCTGTCATTGGTGATCACGAGTGTTGCATTCATTATGACCTGCCCTCTGTCATTGGTGATCACGACGTGTTGCATTCATTATGACCTGCCCTCTGTCATTGGTGATCACGACGTGTTGCATTCATTATGACCTGCCCTCTGTCATTGGTGATCACGACGTGTTGCATTCATTATGACCTGCCCTCTGTCATTGGTGATCAGGAAGTGCAGCATTGACCATGACCTGCCCTCTGTCATTGGTAATCAGAAATGCTGCGTTGGTTATTACCTGTCCATGGTATCGTCGAAGTGTTAGTCATGGTCATAAGGAAAGTCATCTTTGTTAGAAACCAAGACTTCTGTTTTTATATACTTTAGCATAGCATGTTCGTCGAACTCAACGTTGATCATGTTAGTCATGCGAGTATGTCATGTCCTTTTAATGATTCTGCTCTCACTGCAGAATGCTTTGTTGATGAAAGTTTCTATATTAGTGTTAATGAAAGATTGTATCGTATTAGTATTGTTTTCATGACCTTTTTATGATTTTAAAAGAAAGTCACGTACTCATGCTTTCAGTGAAAGTCCTACTGACTTATATGATTGCTTTTGATGTCATCCGTGTGAAAGTGAAGAAACATGTATTATTTGTCATACTGTTTCGAGAGTGGTTTTCAAATAGTTTGAAGTTATTACTTACATTCTGGTAACATCCCAGGATATCTTGGGATTTCTTTATGGTATTGAATATTATATGCATTATAGTTCATGTGATATGTGAATACACCACTATAGTTTTTGGGTTAACTTACATCTACTTTAATATAGAAGTTAAAGAGTAAGACTGTTATTCATAAGCAAACTAACGAAAATAATAATATATTTCAGCTGTCACGCGGTGTTCCTCAAACAAATACCTGATTCAGTCTATAAATTTATAAGTTGTGCAATTGGTCATAATGTAGTATTGGTCGTATTTGGGGGACCGTCACGTTCTTTACAGAGTAATGTTTTATACAAATAATGTATTATCGAACAAGCAGTGATCTTCTAGTGTCATCCGAAATTCAAAGATGCCAGTTATCACTTAAGACATACAGACGTGAGATAGAGCTAAATAGTTAGTGACAGACTAACTGCTGTGACGTTTGAGAAGAAGGAGTGACGATTATGACCTGTGGTGGGACCGGTGAGGTGAAGGGTGTTAGAGAAGCGCGTAGTGATTTGGAAAGCAGGTAGTGATGACCATGAGGTTTAGGTCTTTTCGATCTCTCTAACTAAACAGATGTGCATTGTATATATACTGATTTCCATATTTTTTCTTTTCAAGAAGCATTCATCTAAATGGTAGAATCGTAAGGTTGTAATTATATAATGCAAGCTATAAGGGTAACTGAATGAGCATTAGCTCAGCATCAAACTTATATAATTACTGTTATATATATTTCTGCAATACATGTACTATTTTTCATCAGTTAAAACCTTTAACAGATTACAATGAGATTTATTCTACTATTATTTGCTAAAAATATTGCAGTGAATAATCTTCTTAACAAAATTAACCTTTACCTCTGTTAACCTCACTTGTACCAACATAACGATTTACACTGTTAAGAATGTAATGTACTCTTACAAATTGATTGACTTGATTCGTACCTCACAATTTGTAATAAACAGAGGAATGCTCTGAACCTTGTGCTTCTTCTCTCGTGCTTGCTCCGATAATACATTATTAAACAAATCCTCAGATATTGATGATTGTTCAACCTCTGTTAGGCTTTTCTTTTTTCATAACTACCACATTTTATTTTCACATTTCTTATGTTTCTCGATTTACATTTTGCTAAACAAGAGCTGTGTATGCAACTTGTAGTTAATTCTTGAATCTAAAGTATATTTACTTTCGATCATACAAAAATTCAGCAAATTTCATCAGCACTCTTTGTTTGAAATTCATGTTTTCTTAATAAATTCCATTGATAAAGTAGAGAAATAATCATATATATATATCGAGTGATTAATAGTAATTGTTAACTTGCTGTAGATTGTTAAAGCATATAGTCTGTAGATGGCCACATTATTCGGGGTAATTCATTAATTCAATTAAAAGAACTCCCTCTGCATAATACTTTAGGCTTAGATCGGTGAATTCTACAGATTCTAAATTGAGAATCCTAAATTTTGCCTAACTCAAGTGCATTTCGAGTAGGGATCTTTAACGAGTAACTGACATCATACAGAATCGGGACCGACGGCTTTACATCCCCTCTGAGGGACGACGTACTCAGATTTATTCACCTCCTGCGTGAATAAATCGAGGGCCAGGTGCGGATCGATCCCTGGGCTACCAGCCTAGAGACGAATACGTTAACCAGTGAGCTAACCGGCCCCTTTTCGGGAACTATTAGTATTCATAATTAATTCCAGTTGTTTAAAAGTGATAATGGGCCACAAGGAGGCTGAATGTTGAAGGTTTTGAACAGTTGGGCGAAAGTCTGTTAGAAGAGAGTAATGACAAAACACGTGTTGCTTGCGATACCACAACCAACACTTGAGATTATCGGGTCGTCCAGAACACAGTCATCAGGTATTGCAATGCCCGTCCACTCGTGCTCACTATATGTACCACATCTAGTTTGAATGCCCATGTCGGGCTAAGGACACGGCATACCACTTCCTCCATTTCCTTGCTATTTCCCAGTGGTTTCCGTTCTAATTGGTCGACTTGTATCTCGGTTCGTCTGTGCCCACTCACTTGTCGCGCTATTATCCTATCATTTAAGCTGGCATGTTTTAAATAGTTCAGTAAACTTTAAGCAACTGGTGTGTCAGTTAATTGGCGGCATATCCACTGAATTTGACTACCAAACCATTTCCAGAGCCATTTCATCAAACTATCAAATTACCTTTTTTTTTTTCAGAAACAATTCAATTCATTTCTACCTAATAATAGTAGAGGTTTTTCTGTATACAGTTAATTATTAAGTAGATCAGTCGTATTGTCGTTATGAAAACTAGTAATTTAGTGATAAATATATGAATTTGCTAAATAAACTAACTTACTAGACGAAGTTCCTAATCATTTCTTCCAAAAGTTAAATGCTTATGCCATATTGCAAAATGTACCTACCCATGTATAAGCAATATTGTATAATTTAAAATGTGTTTCCTTCTTATAAAAAAAATAGTAAAAATTAAAAAAGGAAATGAAATTCCAGTCTTTCTGGACTTTCTTGCTTTAGAACTATTTATTTCATATTTCCAATAATATTCCACAAACTGTGTTACAATGGTTAAAACTTCTTGAACTTTACCCCGTGGGGGGGGGGGGGGGGGCAGTTTGAAATATAAACATTCCCTCATTAGAAGAAATGCAAGTTTTGATTATTATCCCAGTATAATAAGTTGCATTAGGAGGTGAATAATTCATCTTACTTCGTATTCTGGTTTTGGAGTCACTTAACCAGTTTCGGCTACTGTCGATCTTTATGATTTAGATCAATAATCTTGGGCATGAACGAGATCCAAAACCTGTCGAACGACTCCAATCAGTGTATGAAGTGAAAGTGATTATTCATTAGGTTATGTTACTTATATTAACCTCTGTGCTAATCACTGTCAATATGTATTTAAAAAATATATTATTTATGTCAATAAGGAAAAGTACTAACACTACTATTATTACTACTGGTGAAATGATATTGGAATTTGGTGTTTAATGGTAAAAAAATTAAAGAACGTTATTTTGGATCTGAGGTATATACAGAGGTATATATCCTTCTTGTAAGATTTGAAGAGCTAACAGTTTTTAAAGGTAGCTAACAATCAGTACCTTTTAAATTTTTCACGGTCTGTTATCATAAAGATATTTTTCCCCACCCTCACTTCTAGGCTCTTTAGGTTTACAGCTTCGTTATAGTCCGCTCACTTGTTATTTAGCACCCGTTTCCGTTATAGGTGACTCAGTAGTATGTGTAAATAAGTTTCGTGGAGAAGAGTTTACATTTTTTGTGTTAAATATGTGTTATGACATACAGTGGTCCATGCTATGGGACAGTGCGTACGACAGGCAGGTGTGCTGTTATAGCACTCTAACCCGCTCTGCACGTGTGATGTGCCTTTTTTAACTCCCTTAAAGAACAGAGTGAGTGATGTAGTGACATCTGAGGGGACAAGTGCCGTGTGCTGGAGTAACTGATGATGTATGACCTACATATCGCCAGCCTTGTGTCCTCAAAGCACTTACTGCCATACCAGTGTGCCAGCATTGAAGCAAAATATAATAAAGACATAATATTATTGTTATTCAGTATAATATTTCGAGGTAAAACATTACTTCGTAAATGTATCCATTTTCACATTACCCCTCCAGTAAGTTGTTTGAACTTTATGCCAAAACTTAGAGCAGCGTTTTCCAAACTGAGAGGCGTGGACTAGTCTAAAGAGAGCCGCGAAAATTAGTCACAGTGAACGATTTTCCAAATTACTGCTATAGTTTTGTATGTAAAAAATGATTTTCTGCCTTGGCTGCAGTGAAATCCAAATATCGAGCTCGTTTAGTTGTAGAAAAAGAGCTACGAGTAGCTATATCGTTACAAGACAAGCACATTCATACATTAAAAACAATAATAAAATATCGTTTTCCTTTGTTTTGTAGGAATAAATTTTATAAGAGTAAAAATATTTGTGTTTTTATTTTATGAAATCTTCAGGGGGGGAGGGGGGCAAATGATTAAATATTTTTAATTGGGACGTAGTAACATCAAGTTTGGAAACCACTGACTTAGAGTGTGTTAATCCATAACAAATGTGACTCTGTAATTAGTGAATTCACAACATATCTGAATTTATTCTGAGGTAAAATGGATAAACAAACAAAAGTCTCCACACAGATGAGTAAATACCACACAATTACGGATTGCACAACTAATGATATCTGAATTCTTCTATCGAGATGGATGACATAACTAAATAAGTATATTTAGTATAATCCTAATAAAACCCTTGACTATGATTAATTACATGATCGTGTTATTTTATTTGCTTATAATATAATAATGAGTGAAATGGAAAAAAAAATCATTTATTTCGAGGTACCAAGTTCTTAGTCAAAGAACTGTTTGAAACCTTTTATAGCTCTTTTTCTGATTTCATTTATTATTTTGTCAATATTCTTATTGTGTAAAAAAGAAATAATTTATTTTATGAATAAGAAAGTAGCTATTTAAATGTGTTTTAAAAGTTTGAAAAGTTTTAATACCTCTAGGCTAGAGATATAAGTATAATTTGTATAACCGAACCCAAATAAAAGATGGTTAAATTTAAAAAAAAAGTGTATTTTAGTTTATATATGCGTGGGTTCAGTTGCGTTGGGACACTAAAGAATGAGTTTGGGTTTACAGAAGAAATGATGAAATGTAAGGTTTTGAAGACGTAGAGGTGTGGTGAGTGGCGTGAGGAGGATTTGCCCAATACTTTGAACTAGGGATCCAGTTTAGTGTATATCACTTGTTGCTGTCTCAATACTTATTATTCCGTAATTATTCCCCATAACAAAGGAGAATAACTGGGCAGGTGGTATACTTTTGCCTATGGACAAACATTGAGCCTACCTATATATCGTGCAGTATTAACAGCGCAATCTCCTTAATATTAATCATAACATGTATGATGATTTATAATACAAGGGGATACATAGCATCACGTACATATCCTCATATGGGAGTCACAGTGGCAGAAAGGATTCCTATCTAATTTGTGAGTAGCTCACTATCGACCGGAGCAGGTTATTCTGAACTTTTATGATGTTTGGAAAAGTTTTTGCTTATTTTTCCATTTTTCTAGGTATGAGACTACCTGGTACTGTGTTTGGATTTTGATATTCAATGGCTGCAGTATTGTTATAGAAAAGTTTAAGAAGAGTTTTATTTATCCGTTATTATATCGAAATTGAATTATTTAAAATCAATGTACAACTGTTGTTAGACTCAGTAAATGTAAAATCGATTTAAGATAATAAAACATTAATTTACGTTAGATTGAAAAACACCGCCGAAAGAGGTGATGAAGTTGGTAAGCTGAGCCGAATGCGAAGTAAGCAGAAATGACGAGTGCGCCGACTGACACTGTATCTGGTGGGGAGGTAAAACGCGCTTAAACGACGTGAGCATTGAGTGACAAGTTCTCTGACAGGGGAAATACTTGTGCAAATACCCTCGGCATGCCTGTGTGCCTCCCAAGACCACCCACTCCGATTAGTGTGAACGGACTTGACAGATGAGGTAATGGAATATCCAGCAACACTGGATATGCTGAATTGATTATCGTAAGCTGTGTATACTTTTCAATGTTCTTACTATTATCTTTCTTTGAGTTTCCTTCTTATGTATCCAATGTATTTTTTCCCATTATCCTTGAATCTCTTCTTATTGTCAAGCTTTTGTCTTTATTTTCCTGTAATTTGTTTTTATTAATACTCTCTATTTTTCTATTACTAGTTGATATTTCTGTTTCTACGTTTACTACTTCTCAGTTTTCATTCCAAAATATTTGCTATTACTAAGGATTGTGTATAGGTGTAATACTACCATGTTGACCCTCCTTACTTCTCCATAGTCTTTGTTTGAAAAGATAATAGCTCTAGACTGGAGATAGAGGTATCAAGTGCCTTTTTCACTTGAAGGGCTGGTAAGCATTTGTGTACGGCAGTCAAATTAATAAAAATAGGTGAACTTCTCTTGATATTAATGATGCTCTAAGTATAAAAATATATTCAAAATGTCTATTCATTTTATTTCTTGAAATCAGGTACTCTATTGTATCAAAACTTTAATGGAATATAATATATCCTGTATTAGATTTTTTTCTTGAGTGCTATTAAATATCTTTTACGCAAAGACTATTAAGTTAAAACAGTTGTTGAGATGTTTCGTACTGCTATGGCGAAACTCCTCTAAGCCTTATACAAAGAGGTAAAGAAACCGTAAGCTTCTTGTGTAGAGGAATTAGTACTTGTATTTGCTAACATATTATCTAACGATTATCTAACTTCTTTAGTTTAAGATTTTACCATCTTTAATGGTACATTGTATTAAGTTGTACGGCTTGTTAACAATTGTGTCGGGTGAATATTTAACAATATCAAGTTCGTGAGTTAGTTTCTTTGTTTGTTCACTCATTTCCCGTGGAGATAGAGACCTGAAATTAAATATATATTATTTATTACCTGAATAATGCTAAATAAAAGAAAATTATGACTATATTCCCAAAATTGGAGCCAGGGTAGCGAGTGTCTTGCGTACTCGCCGATGACAGTAGTGCAAATGTATATGTATAAATGTAACAAAACAATTTTTTTTTTAATTTAATATTTGTGTAACATAAATACTGGTAATAAACTAAAGGCATGGAGCCAGGGTAGTCCACTGGCTTGCGTGCTCGCCGATGACAGTAGCACAAATATATTAAAAATAAATGTAACAAAAAATTTTTGAATTTAAAATTTGAATAATATAAACAATGCTAATGAAGAAAGACATGGATCCAGGGTAGCCAGTCCCTTGCATACTCGCCGATGACAGTAGTGAAAATGTATTATATATAAATGTAACAAAAAAAAATTAATTTAAAATTAGCGAAATATAAACACTGGTAATAAAATAAAGGCATGGAGCAAGAGTAACCCAGAGGCGTGCGTCTCGCTGATGACAGTACTGCAAATTTATTACAAATATATAATAAACTACTACATTAGAGGTTAAAAATGAATAATTTTAGAAACAAACTTAAACACAACTGTCAAATAAAATACGAATGTTCTAAGCTAATATTATAAAGACACATTCCATTCATTAATTTAATTTTATGTTAGGTAAATAAATTGAATATTTTAATTCACAAGTTTTGTTTCTTTTAAATATATTTCACTGTCTATATAACTTGAATTGATGTTTTATTATTTATATGATAATATAAATGATTTTTTTTTTACTTTTAACTGCTTTTTATTTTGCTAAATATACTTACTGTGTATATATCTTGAATTATGTTAAGAATATATATCAAAAGCTTGGGCCATATAAGAATCTGTTTCCGAGCCTTAATAACAAGAAACAAGAATTAAAATTATCCCTGTCAATAATGTTCAGTGAGTTAATTTCAATACCTATTGTTATAATTTCCTAGTGACACAAAGCGTCACGGGTAATCTAGTTGTGGAATATATTTATACTTAATTGTGTAATATTTACATATTTGCATATATTTTCTGTTGGAGTAATAATGTATTCTTCACCAGAGTCCTTGAGATGAGAGTGCTAAATCATAATTTAAAAGGTTAATCTTCTTATAGTGAAGTAAAAGGAGATGAAAATGTCGGTAATCGAAAATGCAGCTGTTTGAAACTTCCATGTTCAGTCTGTCTTCTATTGTGTTTTAAAAATGGTCATGGAGCTGTTGTTAGGAAACCCTCTGCCATAGAGACTGTTAGTTAATATGTACAAGGATTTTTGAAAAAGTGTTCATTATGGAGAATTTTAATTTACAAAGCCCATTTCTAATGATGTTTATGAACTTAGCCACAAATAACAGTTCTTTGAAGTCACCATCTATCTCTTCTCTACACATAATATTTCCTTAAAAAAACATGGTTGTTGGGGACGTGCAGGTATCAAAATTCAATCATTTTTTTTTAAGTTTAAAAAAGGCAAAATTAATTAAGTAATAAGATTTCAGAACAGAATTCAAAATACATTACAGATTTCTAACTCTTAATGGATCAGACGATGGAGTTTTCTACAGGTTGAACAATCTTGCTCCTAAAAGTTATTGAAGACCATTGGTTCATTTCTATATCTGGAACCCTAGATTTTTACTTCCTCAATTAAATTATCAGTAATTTTTCATTAATATCTTGAATAGAAGAGAATTATTGAAATTTAATAAAGTATTATAGCTAATTATTTAATTCAGCTTTTAATGCGTAATCATTATATTTGGTTATATTTTTTTGCTGGGGACGCGTGATACACCAGCTGGTCGAACAGTATTACTGTCTACCTGGAAAGCCACTAATTTTTGAGCGAGCCGGTTGAGGGCTTAAGCTTTCCTATCTGTTATGTAGAAATTATTGTTTTAATGAAGCTTCCGACTTGTAATCTTCAGTCCAAACATCACAGTAGACCACACTGGGCCAGATGGCTAACCGATCTAAAGAGATTGGAATGCAAGGTAGTTGTGGGTGACATTCACTGTATCTTAGGATGGGTGGGAGATATTTAGCGGAGGCTTGTTATTGGGTTGATAACAGAAAACAGTTATAGCCAGTTGAAGGTGGGACGATTAAATTTATTTACTGAATTAATGATCTGACAAATGGCGAGGGTTGCGGATGAGTTAACTTTGATGCAAATAACCTCAAGTCGATTAGGGAGGCGGCTGTTAGGCTTGTGTTTGGACACGAATCGTCTAACCAGCTTCTCAGCTTTGTCAGAGCTAAGGTCAGGTGATATATTTATAACTACTCAAGAACTGCAGTCTGCACACTTATTGTAAAAGTAAAATCCTGAGCTACTCATTAAAAAACACTGCATTGCGCTCAACGAAAAATTGAAATCATGTCGTTGATACTCTGTAATAACTGTTTGCGTTGTTCTTTTTATTGTAAACAGGCGAATATTGCCAGTGAACAGTAGTATGTATAGCTTAATCAGAATTCTTTACTATAGACTTTTCTCGTGTGTTGTGTGCCGTTATTGACCCATTTTTAACGCTCCCACTTCAAGGGTAACTAGTAAAACATTACAAAAGAAATGCACCTGTAATACGAATGAGAAGTGACACATCGGAAACTGAAAGAAAGTAACACACATGTTCAGAGCTCTCTTAATTTTAGGAACCATAGTTTCAGACATAGTTACCGAGAAGTTATACGACCAGTTATACCAACTACAAGGATCGGTCACTTTAGAAGACACATAACATCGAAACTGTTCGGAAAGATCATATAAGTACGAGTTCAGACGTTTTCAAAGATTTGTGATTCAGCTTTTTTATTTCATTAACCTCGTACGCACTGTTTAAATGCTTTGCAATGAATAGCTCTAGACAGAATTGAGTTTTATTTCATCATCTCCTGAATAATGATGAAAACACGAAGCTTCTTGGGTCTTATGCTGTAATAGCAGTTGTGTGGTCATTACGACAACATTGTGTACGGTGTGTTTCGGATGTAATATCAAGGTAAAACAAAGACTGTTCTTAGGAAATAAATTAAGCATTAATAATGAAAAATGGTTGCATTGATGAATTATAATCACTGACCACACTTTCGGGACTTTTTAACTTAGTGGTTTTTAACTAAATTGGAGAATATCTTGTAGTTTTTGCCAGTAGTTTTCCAGTGTAATCAAAGCCCCATTATAGGTTTACTGCCGTCTTGTAAAATGAACTGCGATCGGCAAGTAAATATAATTTTTAATAATGACGATAGTAAGAATACTGAAAATGCAGAATAATGATTTTATTCGAATGAGAAATACAAAGAAAAATGTTTGTATTTTATTGATGATTAATTTGTTAAAACGTAATAATGCTTAACCTATCTTTATTATACCCACCAACTAGAAGGAAATGCCAACTGGATATTTGCAAAATACCAAAAAAATGTGGTATTCACTCGAAGGGCAGGTAACACTTCCTTAAGACAACACCCAGATATCTTCAAAATCATAGTTGTTTTATTAAGAAGACTATTTAGACATGTTATTTCTCTATTTTTTTACCCACATCGTATACTACATATCTATTCTTCATGAAAGAAAAGAATATATAATGATGGAACAAATGTGAAATATTATATATATTTATGGCCATATAAACAACACTTTTATTGTACCTTACCAAGTTTTAAAAGGACTTAATTGTACCTATTTACACAGATGCTTTTTGAACAATCATAATTATGTCGTACAAAGGATAACAATAAAGAGAAATATAAATTAAAACAAGTGATTAATAAGGAAAAACTATGAACAGGAGTTTTTTTTATCGAATTTCAGAAATTTCTATTTAAATTATTGCCATGAATAATTGAAATTTTTTATTGTGTACATTATTAATAATAATAATAATTATTATTATACAATAAATGTATTTATAAATAAGCAATTTCATTGCAGTATATATTTTCATTTGATTATTGATATGAAATTATCAATCAAATATTTGATATCATTATCAAAAACTTGATATTTGGCAGGAGCGGGGAGGTTGGTGCGCACGCCCTTGTGCCGGGTGCCCGCCCAGGTGGCTGCACTAATGTAATGTGTCTGCTTTGATTTCACCCACTCTAATTTGAACCTTTTGGACTATTTGAGGGGTGTCCAAAGCCTGCCCTTTGTACTGCAGTCAGTCTGGCTGGCCCTGCCGCAGCCGTGTGCCAGTCTTAGGTAATTCGTCCCGCTCGGCTCCTCATCAAGGCTCAATAGCCTCTTGATTGGGAGACGCTCCTTAACAATGGCCTCAATCAATTCAATCACTTTTCCATCATTGTTTATTTCTTGCCCAACCACACTCAAACTCTTAACCTTCAAATTAAAAAAAAAACTTGGCCGAGGCTAATATAACTTGAGTTAAGTGAAAATGCCTGTCATTATCATTGCATGTGCCCGAAGTCTTTCAGGTAATGAGAATTCTTGCTCCCTTGCTGCACTCATAATCGAGTGGTCCTTGCTCCTTTTCAAACCTAGCATAACTACTCCATCTCACTTACTTCTAAATGAGACAGTGACTTGAGTCTGCGAATTTGGACCCAAAGACATTTCAAATGAACAAATGCTCCCTTATTCGTTTTGAAACAAATTAAACACCAAGCCTTCTTTAATCATCATTAGGAGGGGAGACCTAATTTATCTTCTTATATCTGAAATCATTAAACGACATTTACTGTCGTTTAAATTCAGATTAATAATTCATTAAATATTTTTCTAATTACTATGTATAAGGAAAAAAAGCTGGATACATTTAATAGGGCTTTTTACTAAATTCCTTATACTTACAGGCTTTCGTTTTTTGTAATGTTCTATGGAGAAGAAGGTGGTGATATTTGTTGCTGTCCTTTCCTTAGCTAGCCTCATTGCGTTGATTCTCTGTCAAGAGTCCTATATTTTGCTGAATGGTGGTGTAGCGGTGGTTTTCCATATTCCGACTTGAGTTCATGGCCACTAGACTTGACAAGCTCTCTCTCCCTATGATGAACCAAGGTAGGAGCGTCTGTTAAAACCTGAAACTGTATTTTTCTTTTCATCAGTGAGTTCCTTGAGAGTTAATTCACGAGTACCTGGCAGGCTATGTAACGAATGGATTTATATTCTCTTGGGGGGCAGCATAATATATTCAACTCCTACATGTAAAAGATATGGTCCTCGTCTGCATGGGACTCATGATAAGCACGCATTGGGCTGCACTCTCCCACTGCGATTGATCAGATACTGCCATTGAAGTGATACTGGTGCTGCTCTCTAAAGCAAGTCATCAGAGATACCCTTCTGAAAGACTACCAGCTGTATAAGAGTTATTTCTGTTATTCGTTTGTAGGGGTAAGTTGCGCGTGGAGTTTAAACTCTCAGGGATAGTTTGGAAGAGTGAAGCTCCGGGAAGCCATTGCCAGTCGGGGGATATTCGTCTCACCTCCTTACTGCGCCAATAAGCCTTATCAACAATCGCCCAATAACGGCACTCCTCCAGTATTAGAGATCTCACTACGACAGAATGGAAACTCCCTCAAAAGAAATACTCACCAGAATTGAATGGGGGTCACTTTTTCAAGCCTTCCTTTTTTACATAAAGTCGACTTTTGTGTCTTGAGTTTTGTAGAAAACGACCTCTACTGTTGAATTCCTTTCGCTATTCATTGAATCGTTTTTCCCTCAATACAGCCTGATCCAGAGAGTCATGTAAAAATAAATTTTTGAAATCGATTCAAAAGAGAGAGTCACCATGCAAGTATAGATCTATTGTTAATTGATTCGGAGCAATACCTGGATATATAGTATATCTGTTGGGAATCAGTATTCAAATCTGATTAATTTCTTCTGTTGAGTCTTTACGGAATAAATTCTGGAACTAACGATTTTAATGATTAAGTAAATGACTTTCCTATAGAGACCTCAATGAAGAGTATAGTTAACAACTTCATAGTTCTTTTTTGTGATTATCTTCTCCCTTGAAAATCATTTTAATATTAAACATTATTAAATCTCTCTCTCCCTCTCCCTCTTTTATATTGATCTTTTTCATTCTCCAGTACGTTCTAGATGAAGTCTAAAACTCTCTAAATGAATCCACAGTTTGAAGGAAAGAAAGTTGTGGTTACTTTCATTGAAAATGTTAAAATCCAAGAATTGAGAAGTTAACGGTTTATTGTCTAACCACCATGGGATTATAAAAGAAAAAAAATAGAATGGATACATCTAGGCAAACCAGTTCAGTGTCAAAGTCATTTCGGAACAACTGGTTTGTTCCCATTTTCAACTTCATTTCTCTCTAAAACCTTTGGCCATTTGATGTATAGTGACTTTGTTATGTAGAAAGTTGACGATATCCCGACTAGAAATCGGAGCTGAAAGTCGATTGATCACTATTTCTAATAAAATGGCTTTCGTAATTTGGTAACTGTAGTGATAACAGCTATGCGCTTGCATTGAGTGCATCCTACCCAATGAACAGATGAAGTAATTAATGCGGACTTTTTTTAATTTTATCAGAAATTTATGTCAAGGACGCTATTAGCAGAAGTGACTAGGTCATTAGTTAAGAAGCTAAAAATGTCGACCGAAAGAACTTATAGTTGACTAAGGATTAGGATCTGTTTTGACTGACATAGAGGACTAGCAGCCCTGGCCGCCTCCGCTTCGTCCATTTCAACAAAACATAATCTTTTTTTTTACGTTATTTTTTTCACTTCTGTTGTACATGTCATTTCTGTTCTGTAAAGTATCTATGCTAAATTCAAATTGAATCAGAATTTAATTTGAAAACAGTAGATTTAAAATAACAGATAAAAGTCTATCTATGGATCTATGGTTATTATACGTGTCAGTTCAAAAAAATAATCAGTTTTAACAATTACTATTAATCCAGTTATGTGGTCCACACTAGACTAAAATGGGTGCAAAATAACTAAGAACTCAGACTTTCCGCCTTAACACTCAAGTGGAAATATAAGTTGTGGGGATAATTATTAATTACTAATAGTTTAATTTAATTACATTTTTCAACTGACTAATTGTATTTCACTAAAGAAATACGAAAGTGCGAACGAATGAGGTATGTTATCAAGGAACGCACTTGTATATTCGCCTGTACTGTTGCTCACACCGAAAGTGTGACTTTTTATATTTGCGCCCATTCGGTTGAGTTAGACGTATTTACGCCCCCTCCGAGGGACGGCTTATCTCTCTGAAAGATTTGATCTTTCAATCTTTATTACCACAGGAAAGAACACTCCTTGTTAGACTACACAGTGACCCTGAATGGAACATATCAGATGTTAAATTGAAAAAACAACATAAACAAAAATATTGTAAAACTTTCTTGGTATGAACACCGACAATTTTGTCGACTAGTTTGTATTTGAATGAAATTTATGTTCCCGTTTTCCTGAAGTCATTTAGTTGTAAAATATTTTAATCTTAATATCGTGTTGTTAATTTTGTACTTTCTTTACCGATCATGACTTTTTCAGATTGAGATGTAGACAGAATTTAAACATTCATGGTTATAGAACTCTGCATACATAATTACCGATACCACTTTAGTTTATTGTGGCGTACACACAGAGGGTACGAGTTCAAGTAATCGAAATAGATTCCAAATATGCGTTAATATTTTACATCAACACCTTTTTAAATTATTTGTTAACAAATATTTTAAGATTTCTTTACATAAAAACTTAACCAGGAAAATCTTTAAGGAAATTATTGTACATCTTGAATTAGAATTTGATATTATTTGGATATATCTCTGCATTTCTATAATGTCCATATCTATGATGACAGGCGGACATATCATTTTTTACATTTAAAGATAAAATCTTATGGAACTGAAAAAAGCCGCTTAGTTTATGAGTTTTATTACATAAAACTAATACATTTAGGAGTAAGCCCAAGTTTAAGTTCTTAAACTCTGTTATTTTTTGGAACACAATTTTTATTTCGCTTCAGTTTAAAAATAACGATTAGTGTTAAGGTTTGACAATTCAGAGACCCATTGCTTTTCTGCTGACATTATTGGGTAAGGACCTGGTTGAAGACAAAGTTGACTCGGCCCTCAAGTTGCGTCGGTCCGGACGCAATATCTCGGCCTGGTCCTGCAGGCGGACGTCAGGCGCAGAGTGACACAAGCGCATTCCTTCGCGCCTGACACTCCCAGTCAAGCATAGCCGTCTTCCATCTCTCTCTTCATTATGTCCTTCAACACTTTTTCACTTAAGAAAGCGACTTTTCACTTAGCACCTACCCCCTTTCCCTTTTATATCGCTCTCCAACTAGTTTTTGTTCTATTTACTCTTTTTGCAGTTTACACTCGGCCGTTGAGATGGTGGTCATTGTTTACCCTCTGTATTGAGGTTGGTATCTAAACAGTGCTGTAGCACTCTAATTTAGCTTGATTTCGTATCGACCATTTAAAAGCATTGTCGGTTTGGGAATTCATTTGTTTATTTGGAACAGTCACATTGCAAGCTTTTAATAATTTTCTAAGGGTGAAGTGTATGGCTAATTTTATAATTGACAATCAACATACTAGAGTACGTAATTTGAGTAGAGATGTCTAAAGAGCCGCTGTCATCGTACACCTTAGAGTTAACCCACCCCCACCACCAAGAGGTGGGCTACACAGCATTTTTTACCGTGCTCAAGATTTTTTACAGCATAAAATACCTAGGAACATGACGAAAAATCTGACGTGCAGTCTTAGTACTAAACGACAAGTATGTCACCTCTAGACCAAACTTCCTGTATGTTTTAAGGAGACTTTGAGTTTTGAACTCTGCTATTCTCCCAGGCTACCCCTACCACAAACTTGTTCATGTATCGTTATTTACTTTGCTCAGGTTCAAAGTCCTTGTTTTGAAAGATCCGATGACAACTGGGTTCAGTCCCTTCGTGGTCTGATAGGCAGCAAATATTACATTGGTGTTCAAGTAATAAGAGTAAGTATCTGGTACTTTAACTGTTCGGGTCTTTGAATTTCTGTTATTTTCATTTTCTGCCAAATCAACTGTCATGTGACTGATAACGTTACTTGTTTCTAATATTTGTGGTCTATTGTTTATATAATGATCATGACTGGTAATTTTAAAATTTTTAGCTGCATTTCATTCAGACGTTGTTTTTATATTAAAAGTAGATGATTATGAGGGAAAATAGCACGCTTACGAAAATGTAGCCAACTACAATCAAAATCAGGGACCATCTGAAACTGATAACGAGACAGAGGAAGAAAGTTAACTTCCCGGTGATTACGACCTGATAATGAAGCTCCAGAGGAATTCGTAGATATGATGACATACCACTTTCTGAATTACAACATACGAGTATCATGTCTGGCCATGATAGAACAAAAAATCATCAATTCCCATCAAGCAACATTGAAGCTTCAAAGACAATTGAAGACTTGGAAATCAAAAGAGTCTAAATAACAAATATTGTGTTGTTAGGAAATTTACAATCTTTGCATAAAATAGTCAAAATGATGACTAAGACCTAAGATTACTAATTAAAAGATTACATAGATCCTTTTGATTGTGTTACTGGTAGTGCACAGTAGTATTAGTCTATAGTCTATGGCATGGTAGTAGTAGTACATCCTATGGTTATAAACTATATAGTAGTTGTAGTAGAACTATATAGTAGTAGCTCGAAAAAAAATTGTTACAAGGACCGTTTTGATTTACAACTCTTCATTGTAAACAATAATTCTTCCGAGTTATGATTTGTTTCTCATATATATTTTTAGTGGGTTAAAATTTATTTATTTGAATAAATGAAATTTCATTAATAAATCTACAGTATAGTGCAAGCTAGTATTTATATAATTTTTTGTCTAAGTAACAGCATTTCCTACATTTGTAGAAAGCCATACATTATTGACTAAGAATTGCTGTCCTGGTACTGTGTCCCGTCATGATTACCTAAGCAGCCGATTTCAGGTCAAGTGGTTAGAGAATGATGCTGCAAACAATTTGTTAATGTGCTCGACGAAAGCAATAAATCTCTTTAAATCCCGTACAAAAAGGAGTTTTCAATATAATCAGTATAAAAAGTTTTCAAGCCTATAATTTAAAAATTATTAATGTTTTATAAATATTCATGCAATTCATTGTTGAGAAATTTATCAAACTTGATTAGCTGTTTGAACAAAGAAAGTAATATCATTTTTTGTTCCCAAGAAGGTTGTTTCCTGGGAAACTGCAAGTGCAAGTGTAAATAATGTTTGGTTAAACCGGCTTAGGACTGGTTAGGTTGTAAATAGGTTGCCTCCGTTATGAAACTGCGTCAAAATAGCTTCTCCATTGATTACCTTCCTCTTCCTTCTGACCTCCCTAACGTCCATGCGAGCTTGGCTTTTGTTTCTTTCGTTTTTTTTAATACCCATCTTCTCACGAATTATTATGGACAATAAACCCGCTAGAGTAATATTATAATTAATGTTGAAAAAACTGTTCAGCTTTATATGCATTAATTAGCATTTAGAAGGTAGCTCAGATGTAGTGGTGATATTTGAATAAAAAGAAGAGTTAATACTTTAAAAAACCTAGATATTTAATTAGTTGCAATAATTAATTTATTTGTCAACGTCTTAACTACATTCAGTTAATTCATTCAGAAATGAGACTGTGGTCTTTGTCAGAGCACTGGTCGTCGTCAGAGTTACAATCAGATAGTAGGCGAAAGCGGTCAGACGTTTTCATAGTGAAAAAAGGGGGTCAGTGTGGTATTTTAAAATACGTGAAAGGCTAGAAAAGAGGAAAAATTCATTGGCCAGGACTTGGCCAACAAACAAGTTCAGAAACAAAGGAGAGAAGTCTTATCTGTCAGTGGATGTAAACCTCTGAAGAAAGCTGCCGTTCTCATTAATATGACTTGTATATCCCACCACTATTGCTTATAGTGTGCGAACTATTGGACTTAATAATAATGACTCCATAATACTTCTTTATATTGTCAATATTTCATACGCTCTGATTTTAGCTCCTGTCCAATTATATTCTCTAAGAATATAAATTGGACAGAAGATAAAATCATAGCTTATGAAATATTAGCAATATAAAGAAGTATTATGGAGTCATTATTATTAACTTCAATATCATATATATATATATATATATATATATATATATATATATATAAATGATCAAACCACAATAAGAAATGGGAAAACAAGACTAAGATCTTTCAACCGTAACAAGTGGTCTTCGTCAGAGGCAAAAACTCAACTGGGTTTGATCATTGATTGTTATTTCACGTGTTTATGTGAAATCTTTTTATATATATATAATATATTTTTATATATACAATATAATTTTTGAGGGTTGAGGTCTAATGATTTTAAACTAGTTCTTTTGCTGACGTTTCGACATATATGTATGTAATCTTCAGGGCTACAACATGATTGTTTTACAATTAGCACTACTATTACATCTATAATCAGTTATTTCGATTAAATATTGGGTCAAGAAAACAAATCATGATGTCTATATATATATATATATATATATATATCAATGATCAAACCACAATAAGAAAATGGGAAAGCAAGACTAAGATCTTTCAACCGTAACAGGCGGTCTTCGTCAGAGTCAAAAACCCAACTCAATGGTTTGATGATTGATTGTTATTTCACGTGTATATGTAAAATCTTTATGTATATATATGATGATCTGTTCTTATTATTGAATAGTTATGTTGTTTGAGAAGCAGTTAATTGCTAATCGATGTGCAAAAGAATATTTTATTCCAAAATTTATAAGGAATTAGTAAGTACCATACATCACCTAATTTTTTGAGAGTTTTAGATTAAGAAAATACCTACATTATTTTTTTTTAAAAAAAAAATCTTTTGAAGTGAAGATTACGGGCGAGCCTAGGAAGTTAGTCCCTGCAAGTAACTAATAAAATGCCAAAACTATGACATGAAATTAAACGGGTTTCTGTTTCTGCATTGGAGACCGGTTTTCATTTTAATCTTTGTTAATATAAGTGGAGGAGCGGTATTTTAATGAGTAGTAGAGGAATAATATGGTTTTTCATCATTTAATAATTCAAAAAAATAATGACTTAACGATTTTAAAAGCATTTTAAAATCCAATTTTATATATTTTTATAATGGCAACCATAACATTGGTGGGTTTTTTCCTATATGCCCTAAGTCGTAACTATTTAAGGCATCTATGGATAACAACATCCAAGAAGTTCAATTTACAATTTACTCCTTCCATTGTAATTAAATTGTTGGCAGAAATGAATTAAACTTTTGTAAAGAACTAGCTATATCTGAACTTTCTAACTTGATTAGGTAAAATTGAACCTTACTAGTTATTTTCAAAAACCCCATGCATCCATTACTCAGGAGGTTAGATAGCAAACACGCATAGCAAGACAGTATTTTAGTATATAAAAAATCTTTGCTTTTATAATGTTCAAATAAAAATAACAATCTGTTACTCATTCTTTATCGAACTGGATTATGATACTCGCAGGTAGGCAGAGGGAATATTTGACCAGCTCCTGCTGAAACTTAAGAGATCAGGCAAGGATGCATTAGGATAGAGGGACTTTCCATGGAAGCTAAACAGTCTACATTCTTCATTAATATTTACCCTCTTCAGTTTAATAGTTGGGGATCTATTGCTAACTGAAGTTACCAATAGATTTATAAATTAATAGCCTCAAAAACATATGAGCTAAAATTATTATAAAAATTGCTTATGTTTCTCGCATTTAAGGACTGCTTTCTACCCCTATCTTCATCATCAGTATTTAGTCTGTCTCTTCTACTTTTCCCATGAGTCATTGAATCTGTTGTGATCATTTGTTTTCGAGGAAGTTTATTAAATACTGAGCAAGTAGTTGAGAAGGAGGAGAGATAGCATAAAGTTCTTTTATCATTTTACTCAACCTGAAAGGTCTGGGGAATATATATATTTGTATATGGTAAAGGAGTATGTGAGATTTGAAATTGATACCCCCTTCAAAAGGTATAAATGGGATAATAACTTTTTCTGGACATAAAGGAACATAAAGTCTTATACTTAATAGACATATTACCACATTAACGGAAGCAGTATTGTTTAGGAAACATATTGAAGTAGAGACAAATGGCAGATAGGTTTTACAATATATTGTAAAGATGTTTTTCCGAGGGGAGGTTGACGATGTGCAGGTTGCGGCGAGAGGCTTACCTGCTTCCTTATTGTCCCTGATTTGCTGCGGGTCATTTTCTAATGGCATTGTGTGTCTTGACAGAGTCAGGACAGTGAAACAAGCCCCACACTTGCCAGAGCATCATTCTTGTAGAAAACCAAGTCATTCTAAGGCATATTCCCACATTTAGTACAACTGTAAACACCCACAACTATAATTATTTATACCAGATGTAATAGTCGTATTTATGTCATAATTAATCGTAAACGTCATTAAGTGTTTTTAGTGTGCTAGATTTGTCCAATAACTATTTTTCAATCCATCAATATTAACTAAAAGTGCAGTATTCAGTCCCTGTCTGTGGTTTTTGCCTAGAAAGTAAGGATTCCCCATTGATCAGCTACTGAAGACACTTTTAACTTTAGATACTTTTGATGCTATCTTTTTGTCCTCTAAATCTGTGTTTAGGCAACAAGACTAGCAAGGTGCACATGAACATTAAACTTCATATGAGTAGCACAGTACACTTGAGTAGAGAGATACACAAAACAAAACCTACAAACGGTAATAATTAACCTTACGAGAGTGGTAAGGAACATGAGGGTTCATTTTGCTTCTTTATTTGAAGTTCGTTTATGCAACTACATATTTGAAAGATAGCTGAGTCCCTATAAAGATTATTCGGTTTTACCAACAGAAATGTTTACTGCAGTATTCAATGAATAGAAGAGGAGTGAAGGAGTGCTGACCGTTATTAGTCGATAGTTATAAAGTTACGCCAGAATGGAGTCATCTTGTGTAAACTTATTCTCTCTGTATAAACTTTGTAGTTAGGTCGTAGTAAAATCAAAAATAATACATTTTCTATTAGTAATTTTAATTATTATTCTAAACAAATTAATTGTCCCATTAATTTTGATATTGGCAGTTCAATAACTTCATGCGTGAAATGCTGATCATGTGTTAATACAGTGAATGACTATCATTATGAATGATTATTCATAAGTGAATAATTTTCATTATGAATGTTATTCTTTTATCGGAATGTATACATGATACATAAGCTTTTCACTGAAGACAGTTTTATTGGTTTGATATCACAGTTTACTGGAGAGATGGTGCTGGGTTTACATAATAATTTTAGTTTCACAGGCCTCTCTTGGTAAAGAATCCTGTAAATGTCAAAGGAAAGTAAAATTATACGTAGATAAGAATCCTTACCAAAGGGTGATCCAGTCGAACAGTTTTCGGAAACAATACAAGTAAAAGCATGGAATGTTGACAACTTCTGGTTTTATTTGCCCAAAAGAGTTTATTGAGAAGTAGTGCCTAAAGTAGTTGCCTGCAAAGGGGTTACACCACTCTGAGGCATTGTCAATAAATGAGGGAAGGAACTGACTTGGAAGGGAGTTGGCAGGGTTCCTGGACACTGGGAATAACTGTATATTTTTTCAGTTAAAATATAATTTATTTAATAAATTCACAGCATATACTGTTAAATAACTCCCCATATTTGGCTTCTATCTGTTTCCTTCATAACTTCCCCAATTTCCAAAAATTCCTCTCGCGTTTCTTTGTTAAAACTATAAAACTTATCACCAATATTACCAGTCGACATGTTTCGAATGTACCACATTCATCGTCAGGGCAATAATGAATATATTAGTGGGTTAGTGAGTTTATACATACAAGGTGGAGTTATACAGGAATGTTGACTTAGTACTTTGAGGCATTAAGGTAAGGTGTTTGAACTCGCCTTCTACCTGGCTGATCCAGGTCAATCTGTTAGAAAGGAACTTCAAGGTTCTATAGCAATTACCAAGTAGGATATCTATGGCTGGCTAAATATGGGGCATTATTTAACAGTGTATGCTTAAATGAAAGACTGGTTCCAACTTTTATACATTCTCAGTATATATGTTAAACAATTTTTTAAGTTGTCAATATTTTAACAAATGAAGTAACAGAACGTTAATAGTCAGTGTCCCAAATTATGGACCAAGATGCAATACCTATTGTTTTTTTTTCTACATGGTCGAAAACTGGATCAATTTGGAAAAAAATCTCAGAATCGAGAAATAAATATTGACTGTTTCTGTTAGAGATACTCTCGTTTTTACAATGACTCATCTAAAGGCAGACGTTTATAAATTTCTGAAAATACCAGGCCTTTGGTTGTAAGGGTACTAATCCATACAGATGGATTAGTTTATTAGTTATTTTATTAGTTAGAATCGTTAAATGAGGTGGGTCAGGTGTGCCTAGACGCTTGTGATGAGGGATCGAAGTTGAAACAAAACAAAGACCTTAGAATATTCATTTCATTATAGTTAACGTCGAAAGGTAAATCCTTCGATCCCAGGCTTTCTTGGATGTCACTACAGTTAAGAGGGATATTCTCTAATTTTTTTTTTATTTTTGGTAAAATGTGTAACATACAATGTGTAATGAAGTAATTGAATATCTGTTCACAACTAAACGCACAAAAGAAACTGATTATTTTTGTTGTTGCAGGCAGGAGGCGGGCCGGCTGCCAGAGAGCCGTCCGAGGGCAGGCCGCGTTTTGTGGCAGTGACCACTCTAGAAGACTTGCAGGCGGTCAGATGTGCTGAATTCCACCCTTCAGGGAAGGTCTATGCTGTCGGGTCCAACTCCAAGACTCTCAGGATCTGCACTTACCCTAAGCTCAATGATCTCAGGTAGTCATCGTTTTATTCTTCTACCGTCAAGTGAGTTGCCTTGCAATGTCATTTACTAAGGCAATATCATTTCAGTTGTCACTGATATCGGCAATACTGATAAGTGGTAGAGACTTTCAAACATTATGGACTTTACAGTCCTCTAGATAGGCCGAAACAAAATGTTTACAGGACTCGCGACCCATATGGGATCTGTTCAATTCATACGCGGCCTGACGTCATAATACAAAATGTACTGTATTTAGAAGTTACGGATCTGGGTGCCCATCAATGTCCTGAAATGGGACTAAGATTATTTAGCCTAAATAATTAGTCCTCGTCAGAGTCACTTGATGAATTAATTAATCATCCTGGTATAAAGTATGTTTTTTTAAGTATAGCTAATCAGAAGCATTTCATTTCACCTTCATCACTTTCAGAAAGTTACCTAGTTATTAGAACAGGACAGGTTTATTGGTAGTTGTTACTCGTATAAAATGTGTGCGGGTTATAATAGATAACGGGAGTTCCTGTAAAAAGGGCTTTTGTTTTGTTCCAATGCTGAACTACGACAGCCGCACTAGACAGAGAGTGACTAATGATGAGGCGTCTACTGAGAAGGATTTGACCTTTCCACTGTCGTTTATGCCTTTAATGGCCTTATATAATTATCAGTCTTTCAGTTATACCGTTCACGTGTCGCAACGAACCCATCCATATGTCAGTACTTTTTATAGTATAGAAAAAATAGCTCTCACCACCACTAGTTGTGTGGTCTTCCAAGTGAAAGTACAGCTACCTTTGCCTTTTATTTTCTTTACTAATTCTGAATGGTATTAGTATTATATATATTTACGTTTCAGAGTAAATTATAGGTATACAGTAAAAATAAAAACAAGTTGACAGTCTCTAATTTTAATTTAACGATCATCTGGATGGATGAGATAGAAGTGCGCTTGGTGTCCCTATCTCCTATCTCCTGATGATGATTAAACTGAAAATTTGAGACTGTAAACGTTTTTTCTATTTATTGTGTACCTATAGTTTACTCTGGAACGTTCGTTGTCCTTTTGACTAATAAATTCTCGACCGTGTGACAGATATACAACTAAAAAATGATAGATCTATCATTTTTTAGTTGTATATATGTATATGTATATATATATATATATCAAGAGATTTCACTTAAACACGTGAAACAACAATCAATGATCAAACCACAATAAGAAATGGGAAAACAAGACTAAGATCTTTCAACCGTAACAAGCGGTCTTCGTCAGAGTCAAAAACCCAACTGACTGGGTTTTTGACTCTGACGAAGACCGCTTGTTACGGTTGAAAGATCTTAGTCTTGTTTTCCCATTTCTTATTGTGGTTTGATCATTGATATATATATATATATATATATATATATATATACTTTAACAAATAGGAAAGAACACAGAAAGTCACTACAGAACTCACTTCGATATTTTGACATCCGTCGTCATTGGGAAGAAGTGCGAAGTACTCGCGTTGAGGAGCAAACTGCTACTCTGAGTAGTTTGCTTCTCAACGCGAGTACTTCGTACTTCTTCCCGATGACGACGGTTGTCGAAATATCAAAGTGAGTTCTGTAGTGACTTTCTGTGTTCGTTCCTATTTGTTAAAGTACTTATTATCCACACGGACCTTTCGAGGTTTGGTCTAGCTTCAATAATACAGCACCAATTCAATAATACTTCAATAATTCAATACAGAATTTAATTACAATAACATGAAAAGTAATGTTTGCAATCAAAAAATAGATACAGAAAACGGAAGTAAAATATATAGTCTATTACTTAGTAATTTAGAAATATGGTTGTAGTTTCCTGGTTCTTTTTTGATATAGTTTTAATGAGTTTTTTTAGGGTAGTTTTGAGTTATCAAGTCAGATATGGAAGGTTCAAAAAACGGTCACTAGGGCAGCACACTAACTGATTTGAACACAGACCGTTATGTAGTTGCTTCCTTGTAATAAAAAAATATTAAAGTGATTATGTATATTAATTAAATAATGTAATATAATTACTTTTCATGTTATTGTAATTCAATTCTTTATTGATGTAGCCCTGAAGATGTCTACAAATATAGACAAAACGTCGGCTTAAAGGTGTTGTATTATTGAAGCTAAACCAAACCTCCATAAAAAAGAAATATAGTGTAATATATATATATATATATATTTATTTATTTATAGAGTCAGTTGGGTTTTTGACTCTGACGAAGACCGCTTGTTACGGTTGAAAGATCTTAGTCTTGTTTTCCCATTTTCTTATTGTGGTTTGATCATTGATTGTTATTTCATGTGTTTATGTGAAATCTTTTTATATATTATATAATATATATATCTGAAAAAAAACAAAACATAAGCAACGAGAACACTTACTGGACTAATAATAACATTTGGAACTAGTCATCAGGAAGAGAGTAGAAGGAAAGAAGAATAGGTACGTGCGTTCATGATTGTAGGTGGAAAGCGACCTTATATATATACCACAATAAAAAATCATATAACTGATTAGACGTTAATTTTTGTTTTTTGTATTTGTTGTGAAATCTTGTTGTATAAATATAAAAAATTAAAATTAAATGGTTCATTAATCATATAAATGAAATGATAGAGATATATACGTAAAGATACTCACTTCAATCTTTCGACGCCCATGAACATCAGTAGAAGTGTATAGCTTGAAACGCCAATTAAGGCTAGATGCATTTTTTCCAATGTAGTCATGTGATATCCGTGGATCGGATAAAACATACATCCAAAGTTAGTTATCCAAATGATTTGTATAGGTCACTAAGATACAATAAATGTATTTTGTTGAATTGTAATGGAAAATTGTAATAAATAATTATATCATACTATATTTCATATGAATATAAAGTATGTTGTAATGATATTAGTTATAAAGAATTATAACTTCATATCAATCGGATATATTTAAGTCAACGTAGGTTATGATCAAGGATTCTACATACAACTGCCAAATACATAGTACTATAGTATTTTATATTTCTTACATAATAAGTTGTTTGTAACATTTAAACAAATATAAAGCATATTTCCTTGCAAACATCCTACCCTACTCCACTGTTTTTCGGAGTAGAGAAAGAAAATTGAAGAAAATAGAGGAATTAAAATTCTTCTATAACATTTAACAGATTAATTTAAAATACTGCAAGACTCAGTTGAAGATATTTTAATGAGGCAGCAGTGATGGTTGTTGCAAGTGTGGGCTCTCCAGAGATGCCGCAGTGTGTAGGTCTTCTCATTGTGTCGTAATAGCCTTCTTAGGACTCTTTTACCATTAATTAAGAACTTGTATTCTAAAAGAAGCAGAGTGTTTATTTAGACTTAGGGTGAGTGCCACCAGATTTACCCACTGCCCCCCGGGTTAGCTTTGTGCGCGATGGTTTGTGCCTGCGCGTGACACAGCCGGCCATTCTGTCTTACGGTTAGCCTACTGGCCACCGGTCTGATTAATACGTGGGAATTTGTTACTTGCGAGCCCAGGCTTTGTTCAGCCGCTAACTGTACCCCGAATGCCTTCTTCAGCCAATCGCACTGACCTCCTTAAATGCTGCTAAATGACTGTTGATCTGAAAACGTGACTTTCCACACCCCAGGTCCTTTCTTTTTGCCTGTCTCTCCGTCATGTTTGCCTCATGTCTGACGTGCTTGATATGTTTGCCTTGTGTGCGAGGTGCTTTTATTTCACTTGGCTTGAGGGGCGTGTGGCATGCTGGCTGCAGCATCACGACTTGCTGATCCCACTGGAGATCACTTTCATGTACTCTTTAATATGGTTCATACTTCATGTAGCCCCTTCTAAAATGCCACCACCGGATTTGAGGATCAGGTGCTCACCAAAAAATTATAAAAAAAAACAGTCATAATACTAAATGAAATGACTACTCGTAGATGTGAGATCACTGTTCTAACTTCGTTTAGGATTTCCAAACCAAACTCATACAACTCTTAGTACTGTAATACGCACTGTGTTTAGAAATTGAATTAACATATTTTAATGTGATAGTAAGCACTAAACTTCATGCCATGTAATCTCCAAACACAAAAAAAAAACAGTCACTTAAGATTCTCAGTAAGTTTGTCACATGCCATTTTTATGAGAATAGTTTTATGAAAAAAGAAAAAGAAGATTTAGCCGTTGATATAATTAGAATAAATACGTACGAATTGTTTGTGTATGAATATAAGCTAGGATTTATAAGAATATGCTATAAGTCCCAATGATATTTAGTAAAGTTATAATCAGATGATAAATAGTATGTCATACCTATAGGAATAACTCAGAACAACAGATTAATATTCATATCTGAATAATAATCCATATTAATTATTCTGTCATTTTCAACTGGCTCTATTTAAAAATAACCACAAAAACTAGTTTGTAGTTTTATTTATATATATGTAATAAAGGAGAATTTGCAATGATATAATGAACATGAGTTTCTTGGATTTTTCTTCATTTATGACCAACATAATTAGATTAAATATAGAAAGGTTTTCAATTGTACGGCCTTTTTTTTTGTCTCCTTATCAATAATTAATTACATCAAATAGAGCCTTTAATATCCACTCCTATAAGTAAACCAGCGAATAACATTCTAAAATGGTACTAATATCTGTTGACCAGAAAACTGTTTTAGAATTCTTGTTTCATTATTTCGTTCTGAGAGCAGCAAAAATGGGCAGTTAATCTATTAATGGTAAATCATAAATAACTGTTAGAAATTCAAGCTATGTTGAAATCGGGTCAAGGAGGGAGTCAAATATATGTTATGTGTTTTATTAGACATAGTTGTTATTCTCTTATACGAGAGTGGCAACTGTTCTATGAAAGTACTACTGGCGTTTGCTGTACCTACCAGTAATTTATATATGTATAAAAAATGTAGTAATAAATATAGATTCCCAGGTTAAAATAATTGTCATGTTATCAGAGAAATCGTGAATTGTAGTTGTTTGGTTGACCGAAGGAGTTAGTGCTAGATTTAGGGCAGTGGCTGTAGATATCTGTAATGGATCTCTAAATTACGTCCAGTTTGATTCTCAAGATGCACGCTCGATAGATGTTTGTATCACATCGCTCTGTTCCTCTCCAGTTTTATCTGAACGTGACTTTTCTTAGCAAACTATTCTCATTTGATACTCGTGTCAGGTGATACCACATTCTACTTTATTATTAACGAAATTAAAATAACAGTAAATTTAAACCTTAGCAGTGATTCCTGCTCAATTTCAATTAAATTCTGCCAGACTTAAATTTTTCAATGTTGTTGTTACTAAAAAGTTTGTTAAAAATGTACTGATAGCATGAAGTGTTTTAAATTTTGTCTATCTACACCCCTTCGCACTCTAGAGCAGTGTTCTTTGTAAGTCAACAGTTATTCATACTTCGCTACAACTCTTCCGATATTCAACAGATTTACTTCTATCCTCGCAAATTTTATTATTATATAGACGTCATAATTCCGTAAAATTTAGTTCCTCTGTTGAAGAGAGATCTTGGTCGCTCCATTTAGGCCAAACAGGAATAACGAACAGTGATGCTATTACTCTTGTTCGTGACTGACACAGGTGGTGGAATCATAGTGGACTATGATTGTTATATGGGGAAGTGCACTGCTATTTAAAACTTGTATTCTTGTAGTATTGTATTTTGTATGGCATTCTTGTAGACAGAAATGGTTCTGATGAAGAAATGTATTAGCATGGATGAAATCGCATCAACTTTGAACATCCCTCATGATGTTACTCATCAAAGCATCCTCCACTACTTTGTGTACGTGATCAAACTCGCCATTATCAATGATAGAAACATCTAATGCAGCGCCCATGGACGATAACAAAGGAAACTTTTATAGCACTACGACAACGGTGTAGCAATAAAATAAGCGATGATAAAAGTTTATGAACACAATGTCAGAAAAACTAGGTCAAAGTGGTGTTAATTCTTTATTCCCTTTCTTAATTACACCTCTGTGTCGATATCTACAGAGCCGGATTAATAGCGAGACAAAGAGGTATTAAGAAAGGAATAAAGAATTAAGACAAAGAGGCAATTGGTTATTGAAGTTCAAATGGAAAAAATTCAATACTTTGCAATTTTATTCTAATGATACATAAAGAAATGTCCCAATCGGTTATATGAAACTGTAATCAAAACACGATTTACTATGATGCTAAATTAAATAGAGGCATCGAATCAATATATATATTTATAAAACTAAAGTTAATCGGGACTCGGTCATTTCTTCAGGTTCAAATTAAAGTCTCATTGCCAACGTTTCGGCTTTTATTTAAAACCTTTTTAATAGGCAGAAGTATACATTTTGAAACAGAAAAACTAAGTATTGCATTACACATTATTTTACAAAGAAAAATAATGTGTAATGCAATACTTAGTTTTTCTGTTTCAAAATGTATACTTCTGCCTATTAAAAAGGTTTTAAATAAAAGCCGAAACGATGGCAATGAGACTTTAATTTGAACCTGAAGAACTGACCGAGTCCCGATAAACTTTAGTTTTGTTTCTATTCCGCGTTCGATACTTTTATCTATCTATATATATATATATATATATTATATATATATTATATATAAATGAATCAGTTCGACTCTATTCTTCGTTTAGAACCATATAAAACTATGAATCTACCTTTCAATGGTTCCTACCAAAGATATATAAAGATAACAATAGTAAGTTAAGTACGACTCAGTCAAATACCGTTACCTTCTCCATGATATTGATATGTGGAATTATACAATGGACCATCGAATTCTAATTGCTTAATTATTTATTAATCTGACTTATGATTAGAGAAATTCGGAATAAAGGGAGGCTAAAAAATCATTTAATTTAGCTTATATAATCAAAGTCCTGAGTCGGTATTGTATATATGTCTGTATGTACTATGTATATAACTTACACTCTAAATATGAATATGTATAGCATATACTAAAAGAAGGTATAACTAAAGTATGAGAGCTAGTAAAAAAGACTATAGTTTATTTCACTGACAGACTTGAGTATGTAGGACTTTGAAGCTGAGGAGGAATTTAACTGTAGATGTAATGGTTATATGCTGTAAGTTAAGTCTGGAGGAGTAGGGATTGATTTGAATATAAATGAGTGGGTTTTGAACTGTGTGACTACTGTGCAGGGAGGACCAGGCAGCGACGCAGCCCACAGTGGTGGTGAAGCGGTCGAGGCACCACAAGGGGTCTATATACTGCCTGGCATGGAGTCCGGGGGGCGACCTCATGGCCTCCGGCAGCAACGACAAGACCATCAAGCTGGTCAGCTACAACCTCGACACGTCCAACTTCCAAGGTAACGGCCTCATTAACACTTTCGCAAATGTAAGCAAACAAACACCTTGCAGTGAGATGATGGAGTCGGGCAATACTTGATACTAGCTCAATTACTTCAACTTGTTATAAATATAAGAAGATTATAAATAAGAAACTTCTCATAAATACTTAGTATAATCAGTGCCTTCTGGGGTGTTTACTTGTATAGCGACATCATAAGGAAAGCCACTGTGGAGTTTTCTCTTCCTTTGAAAAGTAAAGGTGTTAGATATATAATAGATTCCTGGTAGCACTTAGCTGCTATTACAATACAGCCTGAATGCCCGCGAATTCAGTTATTTTACGGACAAGTCAAGTATTCTATGCGTCATTTCTAAGTTTTTTAAGGATTTAAACTGGTCTATTGAGCGAATTTCGATGAGCGAAAACCACTACTTTCAGTTACCAGTATTAATATAAGTAATTTGTTAACAATACAAATAAAAAGTGGGTATTGGTATATCTATTTTTTTCTTGTTTGCAGTTGATCATTTCTCTTTTGCATTCATTGGTCACCATTCATATATTATTTAAAAAAAAATGGTTGTTCTTAATTCGAGTAGTCGGCAGTGTTTATAGTGATAAGTCGGAATTGAATGAATTCGCTGTATAATAAGTAGTAATGGTCAGGACCACTGAGCCCCTGCTCCCGGTTGTAGATTAGTAAGACCTTTGTGACCCAGGGTGTCACCAGAATACCCTTATAATATAATCAGTAACACGGGGACGAGATTGGCTCAATGTGTTGTATGCGTAATCTTGTCAATTGGTGTTGGTGCTTGTAGTTCTTTACTCCAGTTAGATAGACTTCTCCGAAGTGATACAGTACACGAGTCCCCGTGTGAGACGCAGATATTCTTCTGCTCGGATACCTGCATAGTACCAAAGGTTAGCCAGATATAGCCTTCACCCGTAGATTTGTATTCTTTTCTAGGAGCAGTTTAGAATACTCGTGCTCATCCGGCTCATGATCCCTGGCCCTAGATAACAGGTATATTTAGAGGACTAACAGCTCTGCTGTTGTCAGGTTGTCTCTAAACTCCAGACTGTGTAGGTTTTTCGTCCAACTATAATAGTACTGATGACTGTCTAAGTTGTTCTGATGTCTAGACTTCATAAAGACGCTATGATAATATGGCGATTTACTAGTTTAGTTGTGACAAAATAAGGACATGTTGTTATTACTAAATTATTTGCCTAGTGAAAAGGACAAACAAGCATTATTGGAATATCTTTTATAATTAAGAATTAAAATGAAAAATGAGTATCTTATAAATTAAATTTACTAGCTTGAGATAGAAGAAACTCATGACTAAGGTGAAGGCGTTCAAGTGCATACTAGGGAGGCATTTCACGGGTTAGTAGATAAAGTGCAAGCATAGGGAATACGGGCATGTTACAAGCTGAAGGTGGGAAGGGTACGTGTTTACCGGCGATGACTATCTTTACATGTGAAGTGGACGTCGTGAGTGGTTGGGAGCAGGCGTACGGCTTGGTGCTGGCCAGTGCGATCCAAAGCAGATCGCTCCCACAAGTGGGTCAGTGAGGTGCACGATGAGGCCTTGGCACCAGATAACGGACTGACGTCCTCTGCTGTCGCACTTCCGCTCTGCCGCCGGCTCTTCCCTTCACTGACTCCCCCAGATCATGCACTCCCTGCCAAACCATGTTCGTCGAAGTCTCCACATTTCACACTGAAGCAACCTTATCTTCACAGTAGGAGCTTTTAAATTACTACCAGAATCCCTTATCAAAACTCGACATTGATTTTCACCAATACTATACAATTGTTAAACTAAGCAACTTGTTTCACTTAAATAACAAATATATGTATGTTTGAATGTAAAAATTTTAGGGTAAATAGTATGTTAAATAGATAATTTTTAAATGAGTATAATATAGAAAAAAATGAATTATAAGATCGCAGGCCCATATTTTAATCAACATTATATAAATGAACACTTGACTGCTACCTGAGATATATAATATACGAGTATAAAGCACACAATCATAGCTGAGAAGTGAAGAATTGAAAGATATACACTTACATTGTCCAAATACTGGTAGTCTCAAAGCGCTTTAAATTAATTTTAGTCCTTTACGGCTAAATACTTGATGGCTAATGTAAACTTTATTACCTCTTCATAATACGAAAGCCTAACTACAAGCTTCTTATTGTAACAGTGAAATATTCTTCATCATTGTTTTTTTAAAGTTATTTATCGTCACTGTTAAATTAAATATACATTCCTAGTTTGAGTTAGTGTGTAAAAATACCCTTGAGGATGGCCACTGTTGACGGAAACGTCGGTAAATTATATGTATATATATATACCATGATAAACTGAACGGTCCGGAAGGAGAGATTACACTTATAAGTATATAGATATTTACAATTTTCTTTTTCCTAGTTTCCGTATTTCATGTGCAATATATATAACAACTCTCCAAAAGATTCTTTGGTAAACTCCATTACTAAGTTTTAACAGTCCTTTCATTAACTCACCGCCATATTTCAGTCCATTCTCTGGGACTGAATCTATCTATTGTAATGATAGATCTAATTCAGAGTCAAACTTAGTTATCGATTTAGTAGTATTTTTTTTGTGGGTTCATATATATGTTACACTTGGGAAATGGAAACCTAGGACAAGAGGAAAGAAGATGATCTATAAAGTATATACAAGTGGTAATAAGCCGGTTCTCCTGAAATATGCATACGTATATATATATTTAAGTTTTATGAAATTAAAAGCATCTGTACTCCTATTAAAATATTGTGTATCACTACAATAAACCTAATAAAAATAAGCACTTTCTAGTAGAAAGGATTTCTAACTTCCTGGTAGCAAGTAGATGACATTAGAATGCGGTTTGAATTCCCACGGATTGAGTTATCGTACGGTCAAGTCAAGTATTCTACCATATGTATCATTTCTAAGTTTTTAAAGTTTTGAAACTGGTTTACTGAGCGAATAGCGATGAGTAAAAACCACTGTTTCAGTTACCAGTATAAAATAATAAGTATTTTGTTAAAATAACAAATAAAAAGGTGTTATTGGTATACTTATTTTTTTAATACCTGTTTAATTAGAAATTCTTTAATGGTAGGCTTTTTTAATAGGTAGCCAACGAGGGAATCATAGTTTGACTCAGCGTTACCAAAAAGTATAAAAGTTGTAAAAAAAGTTTGAAAAAAATTCAAAAAAGTTGAAAAGTTTTTCAGGCACTAAATTCATGCAATAAATAAATATGTATGTACTGAATTGAAAAAGGAAGAAAAAGCATTCATTGAGAGTTATGAGGTCTTCTTCAGTAAGTATCAGTGGCTGATATATATCCATTCTTAAAATAATAAACTTTTATTTGATATTTTACCTTTATTTAGTGCAACTTAGTTTCAATAAAGTATTGTGAAATTGTTGTTTTTTCTAGGAGACATTTTTGTCATTGACGTTTTACCGGTGTCATGTTTGCCTTTTCCATTGTCATCTGTACAGTTAGTACCCGTTTGCTTTTATCTGAGTCTGTTTGCGACGTGGATGTGATGCGGGTAACGAGTGACTGAACAAGGATTACGCTGTGTTGTTTGTATGTGCAGGCAGCGAAATGGAACTAAATATGCACGACGGCACGGTGCGTGACGTTTGCTTCATCGAAGACTGCAGCAACAAGTCTTCCTTGCTGATCAGTGGTGGTGCCGGTGACTGCAAGATATACGTCACCGACTGCGCCACGGGCCAGGCCTTCCAGGCCCTCTCCGGACACTCAGGTATCTCACATGTAGTCAGTAACTTACCATTTTAGTAATCATTGTCTTCGGCAGGGAACTGCTTTGAAACTCTGCTGGTGGTCTTACGCCAGTTAGGACGCGACACCTAGTCATTCACAGAGTGGCTGACCCTAGCTAGATCTGTGAACCAACGTTGAGTTCACATCAGGCTAAGGATGGCACCTAGCAGGAAGGCTTGCCGCAGACCAATGACGCTTGCCACAACGTAACAAACGTAGTCTCTTCAATTTGAATGATAAAACTTCAACGGACAAATTGAGTCATTTTGCGTCAGCATGGGTTAGTCGTATAGAAGCCAATGCGTTTAAATGCATTATGCAATAAAGATCTACCATGTAGTTTTGAATATACAAAAATACCTATATTATTTGATCCCAGCAATGTAAAGTTATATTTTTTACGAAACCTATACTTTTGGAAATTTTGCTTACTTTAAGTTTTGTGGTACACATTTACGTACATGATATACATGAAATTTTATGGTTCAGTATTAGTAGTTCAGAGAAAAAAAATATATTCTAATTTTAAAGAATATGCTATGATGCCTTTTTCAATTGAAAAGGTGATAGTATTGTATTTAATTTGATTATGATTCGTCAAATGGTGTGATCGGTAAATGCAATATTTGCTTCATTTACCGATCACACTTTTCTCCTATCTTGCCTTTTCTGTTATTACGTACTGTTGTCCTGTGTTAAACATGTTTCATCTTGTGTGCTTGAATGAATATCTGACGCTAAATATGAGTTGACTCAATACGCATTAATATTCCAACACTACAACGACGATAATATTAATCACCATTTGAATTTATTTTATTATTGTTTAGAAAATACAACTAATCGGGTATGTCTAATGGTACCTTGCAGATGGTAGACCATTTGCAGTGATGTGGAGGGTCTTCATCAGCAGGGCTTCAAAGCAATGGGCTTCATCAGCAGGCATGCTTCACCCTCTGTGGACCAGGGACATGGTCTTTACTCATTAGTCAATGACAAATTGATTTAAAATAACTCAACCCTGACGAAATCAATCCATTCAGTATATCACTGACACCTTATAAGTAAGGTGGTGATGTTGACCACCTGCTTGAGCTCAGGGGATTAGCAACTATTTTTGCCCCCGTGGCGGACGGTCCTAATAGGCCACCCTCTCCTCCGCTCTGGCTCTTGATAATCCGTTAACATTCAAAACTCCAAAACGTCTTGAAAATATTTATTTTCATGGAATTACAATCCAAGCTGTAATTTTAGACTCATGTCATTGGTACCAGACTTACATCTTAATACATTATTCGTATACATGTAGTCGTCATCAAATAAAACAAAATTTTTTTCAAAACAAAAACGTATAATTCAAATAAAAAATAAAAAAAATTGTTCAATAAAAATTAACCGGCTACGCAAATAAATGTAAATTTTCAACACCATTAAAAAAGTAGTTTTGAAATATTTAAAATAAATATATTCATAATTTGGGAATATTACAGTTGAAAATCCGTTTAAAAACAGTATTACAAAAATAAAACATAAGAACAATTAGGACCTTAAAAACTCATTTTAGTATAAAAATTAAGATTTTTTTGTTCGCTTTTTATTATTTTCATTTTTTTCTATTTTTACCCCTCAAAATAAGACTCCTGGCAAGTGCCACCCGTGTTGGACCCCCCCCCCCCCCCGCTACTCCAATGATGATCGAGCTACCCCACGATCTTGTGATGTTGTGTATCTTGACAAGTACAGTGATATCCTGGGTCCACAACCGACAGCAAAGTCGACGCCCTCCAGCCTTGGGACTTGGTCTGTAAAGCTTAGCGCTGAAAACCAGGCCAACAGGGGTGGTCGTTCATAAACAAAAGTACATTATCTGTAGAAGTACTAGAGGAACTAAACTTACTATATTTTTATATAAGGCGCTATTAATTTATAATAAATAATTAAGAGTTTAAATTAAGATTTATAGTTCAACTTATTTTAATTTTTTTTAATTAAATATTTACTGTTTTTAAGGCAAGTTAATAGTTAGTAGTAGCAGTTAACACCATTAGTGTCATGATTTCATTGGGTTTCTGCCTCACTAAACTGACTTTATCTTATAAATTTTCAATTTAACAAAACTGACATATTATTAAATTTGTCGATGTTTTGTTTGGAAATGAATATTTATACATACTTTAGTATATATTTTTAGAGTGTCAGCAGTTTACAAAATAAATGACATAATAATTGTTATCAGTCAGAGTAATACTAGGATAGCATTTTGATACATAGAAGAAACCCTGAAGATCACTTAGTCAAGATTATTGTTTAAGCAACTCTTAAATGTCAAAATATACCTTTGAGGGAGAAGTATTGACTATTTGTGAAGTACTATTCAGCTCTTATGCCGTAAGGCACACCTGTAAATATTAGATCAGACAAAAGTATGTATATTGTTGTATATCAATTAAAATTTCGAAAACCAGGATTATTAAGGGGTCGGTATCATGATTCACAAAACAGCCAGTATATGTATAATTGTGTTCCTGGAAGCCCTCCGCGTGTCCTTTGTACTAATGGCACGGCTACTTCTTGGCAGTGCCGAGTCACTATCTTTCTATATCTTCCAATATATTATTGCTGAAGTGCCGTCAAACACCCAGTATGGTGTAAATGACTGAGTGAAATCAAACATAAGCTTTAGCTACCAAAAACAATGTCAACCATTCTCTGTTATTTTATTACAATTATCATTATTATTTCAAGAAATATTGTTTTTACATTACTTGGTTAATTTTCATTCTCTATTCATTTTTCAGTTGTATTTGAAATGATAACATAAAAGTGAATAAGATATTTTAAAAAAGTTTACATATTTTTTGCCTCAAAATATTTCAAAAGTACACTAATAACTAGGTTAATATTTAGTAACAAACGACATGTAAGCTTAAAATTTAGCAATATTTTCCCTCTAGATACATCAATGATTTATAAACAATAGATTGGAAGAGATTTCGATTGTTGACAACTATACCATTGTGTATAGTTGGCAGTGCCGCTTGTGAATCTAAAGCTATTGCTCCTTTCTACGTCTTTATTTGTTTGACCAATAAACATACAATTTTAGCCAAAATTCTGAAGATCAGTACATTGATCTATTTAAAATTGGAGCTCTACTTAAAGAATTGCAATTTTTCTTTTCTGTATCTAAAATGTTTAATCCTCATGGTTTTTTTATGATAAGCATAAAATAATGGGACGTTTACAAATGTAGCAAGACATCTAGTGTATTTATTCAGCTGCTTTAATGAAGAATTTTTCTTAACTATTTTCGTTCTGCAATATATCAAGAACAAATAACTGATATGTCAGTCATATTAAAAAATTAATTCTTGTAGCTTTAAATAATAGTTACTGAGAAATTTTATGTAGGACAGCCTGATGGGTAAACATACAATGCGTAAAAAGAAATAATAAATCAATATTGTTTTTCTGTTATTCTCTTTGGTTCTATGTGTGCATTTTTACTTAATTACATAAACATTTTTTTCTTTAAAGCTAATTTATCATATTGTAATTAGTAGTTTACTATCCTGATGTCATGAAAAAGAGCGTTAGGGCTCTCCTGAACACATATGCCTGTTGTTCATGAGAGGGTCCTGCAGGTCCCTCATTATATTTTTCTTGTTATCTTCTAGAAGACACGGTTCGACAAACGTACACATCCATGCAAATGATTATATGTTAAGCAGTATATGAAAAGCTGTTGTCATTAAAATGGTTCGTAGAGACAAACTATGTTTGCATTTATGCCATGGAGTGGGGAGCACTACACAGCAGACACTTGATTTGATGGACGTGCTGGGTTGTAGGTCCAGTCCTGAGCCTGTACACCTGGGGAGGCGCCATGTTCGCATCGGGCTCGCAAGACAGGTCAGTGCGGCTGTGGGACCTCCGCAGTAGAGGCTGCGTCGCCGCAGTCACCCCTCCCACCTCTCGCCAGGGCTCGATCGTGGCGGCCGTCTGTGTCGACCCCACTGGCAGACTGCTCGTCTCCGGCCACGAGGACTCGGCTTGCGTTCTCTACGACATCAGAGGCTCTCGTTCGCTCCAGACCTTCAGACCTCACACTTCAGATGTCAGGTCCATCAGGTTCTCGCCCTCCGCCTACTACCTTCTCACCGCCGGATACGACAATCGATTGGTCCTCACTGATCTTCAAGGTATCGTCCCATTCCCAATATGTGTCCATCTACCTTACCTATCTTGTTTACTAATTATGTATACCCCAGAACATTAAGCCCAAGATCTATAAATGAGCATATTTTAAAACGTGTAACTATCTTAAGGATATTGCCTTTAGTGTTGTTCTATAAGTGTTAAGTTAACTCATTTTTATTAAAATAAAATAATCAGTTTAGTCTGGGTGGTCCACATTAACGGTTGTTTCTACATAGGGAGTCCTCATATTGCCTTACCCTAGTTACCATAGAGTAATGATCTCAAATGAGTGTCTATTACCCTACATACCCATATGAATGATCGACTTGATTTGTAAATGTTTACTAGTTTACTTACGGGTGAGCCACATTACCTGTCTGGTTATACATCCTGAGTTTATTTGGGCAGGTTGGTGTTGGTGTATTTAACTTCACTAGACATAATACCACCTCCTGTATTTATGTCTTCTCAAGGAAAACGGTAAAAAAGAAAAATAAAATAACGTTACCTACCTCTCGCATAGAAACCTAGAGTTATCTAACATCTGGTATCTTTAATCTTCAATGACAACTGCAACTATGTTATCATTATTCGTTACCTTAACTCCATATTTATCACTCTGATGAAGTTATTTGTTCAAAAGAATAGGTTTACACTGTAGAAAATAATTAAAACACAGTATAACTTGTTCAACACCCACACCAATGTAATTTAACTTACTGTGTTGTTCTACTCGTGGAAAGTGAAGCGCATTTGTTATTTGTTGCCCATTTAGTTATATGTAGGAGTTGACCTACATGTGTTGTTTGCAAGTTGATTGTTGTTTGACTGATGTGTGACTGTGTACAGGAGACCTGACGACCCCTCTGCCCAGCGTCGTGGTGGCTCACCACCAAGACAAGGTCATCTCCGGCAGATGGCACCCCTCCGAGTTCTCCTTCGTCTCCACCAGTGCTGACAAGACAGCGACTCTCTGGGCCCTGCCTCCCGTTTAGTCGCCCCCATCCACTCAAGTCCTTTCCTGTGATAGCCGCCCCATACCTTCACCTACATCACCAAAGCAACTGAATCTCCAACGCCTTCTACTTCTACCTGCGATCTACCGACCAGAACCCACAGTTCAGCACGAGACTAAGCTATCTTATCATCAGTAATGTCTTTTATATAATTTTGCCAAGAAATTCCATTGATTGAGTATTTCCTTTGTGTTGGATCCATACCTTCTTGAGCTTAGACCCCAGTTCCGTTTCCTGCTGCTTGTTCTTTTGCCTAATATTGTCGACTAGCATACACGGTCAACAATTCGGTCATATTATTGATACTGTCTATTACTTATGTCATTATTTTGTGTATCATATGAGTTATAATGTTCCAAAAACAGGGACAGTCGAATTTATGAACACACACAGTAATCTTGACACCTTAATTCCTACCTTAAGAAATCTCATGTATAAGGACCCTTCGTGAGTGTTATTTTGACGGAATAAATGCATTTAATGAGAACAGTGAATCCATTCAAACGTCAGTGATTCAATAGACGATGCTATTTTATCTCTTACATTGAGGTTTAGGTCATGGCTTGGAACCTGTCTGCCCAAATGGTACTGTAATGATGAGCTATTTTAATCAGTGATTTTAATAATTTTTTTTTACTGACTGAACAAGTGTTTTTGATTTTATATATTGTATAATAATTTACAAACAAAAGTTTGATTACGAATGATGATGACTTAATAAATTAGCTATTGTGTGATTAGCTAAAAATTCTGTTATTACGATTTTAGTGTTAATTTTTCTAACTATTTCAATTTGTTTTACTCAAACTCTTATTTTTCAACTTCAGGTATTGGAAATTAAAGTTGATCTATTAATAAATACTCAGGTTTAACAAATGTTAGAAGTAAAATTTTGTTTGGTGTGAAAGGGTTCTCGCAGCATGTTCTGAACATTGTCCTCATCATATTTTGCAGACCAGAATACTGTCCACCACCTGCAAGCCTTAGAGTCTCTTCCGATAACATCTTACTTTCCCTCAGTCCAGTCGACAAACGAGTTTAAAAGAATTTCCTTCTTATCACTTCATCATAGAGGTCAGTAATCGCCACCCGTCTTTGGCGAATCTCCGTACAAAACATTCAAGGCCCGCAAACAATAGTCTTTTCATTGAAGCAACGGATATTATAGCAGGTGAACCAACTAAATTATTTCGAAAGAAAGAAAATTAATTGACGTACTTCTATTACTTGTTTGCAACTGTTTTGTTACTAAGCAAGTGATTTGCTAAATTGTGCAGTCAACAATTGTTACGTTTTGACTCCAGTTTTACTGTAGTAGTAATCAATTTGAAGTACATATTTACACTGTTGTGTCTTCCTTCAGTAATCTGAAGGAAATATTGCAGAGTACTAGAAACTGTTATATAATATTATGTGCCACACAATTAACAGCAACGAATCATTTAATGAAAAAAAGTGTTATTTTTGCCCCCCTTAGTGTATTCGTTTCGACAATACTAGGTCATATGTGAACAAGAAATTCAAAGCTGCTTCAGGTCTAATTATTTTTTTCTTAAATTTTTCAAAGAAGAAGACCATTTTTTTTTAAACTGTCTTTCTATTGTAGTTTTTATTAATTCTACATTTTCAAATTATTGATTTCCAAATCATGCATCTCTACCCTCAAGTGACTAGACTTATCTAAAAATTCTGTTTTCGCAAGCTTGAAAAGTTCTGTTCCTCCGAAATCTAGGCTTACACTTGCAAAAAACCTTAAAAGTTTTGTTCCTTTTGAAGTACTCTGTGGGAATGTAGGCTTTTCCTCTTTGCAAGTTTGAAAAGATCTTTTCCTGTGAAAGTCCCCTGATACTTCCTTCATTAGCCTGATGATTTATATTCCTTCTTCAAGTACTCCGTGTTAAAGTTTCTTTGACAAGTTTTCTTTGCCTATATATTTTTTAACAAATTCTTCATTTCCATCCTCCCACCTCTCCACTTCTAATCCGCTTCTTCCACAAGTCCTCTGGAATCTACTGGAGGTAGGTAGTTCATACCTATGTACTATCCCATAAAAACGTTTTTCCATCCTGTGATATATTCATCTATAAAAATTCACAATCCCTCTTTCCAATTGCCAAATTTCTCTCTTTATATTCTAAGCTAATTAGCCCATAATTAATCTACTCTGATATCCTGTTAACCAATAGGACTGAACAAAAGTCTATCACATAAGTTACAAAAACTAGATGCCAAACTATATTTTTTATTAATTCTGTAAAATATGTATTCCAAAACAATTGATATAAATACAATATTCTGGTATGATAGATATAGCTAGTCAAAATATTTCAAATAAATTTCATTAACAGTCTTAAGTGCTTTTTATGTCTCGTTTCGTGCATTATCAGTGCCTGTATTTGTAATATATACATAGGGAATTAAAATTACTTTTGTATCTATCAATACTTTATTTAGTTTTAATACATTAATTTCTAGTTAAAATTATATAGAAGTAATATTTTTGTTGCTAATATTTTTTTGTTTTGTTATGAAATAATTGTAAAAAATATTTAACTGGTTGTATTTTTTAATTTGTTAAAACAATTAATCAAAATAGTGTTTCTTTTTTTTGTTGAAACTAATTGTTATTTTACTTAAAATTTTACTGTTACGTAACTGTTAAATAAAAAAATAAATACTTTAACTGAATAAAACAGTTGTTTTAACTCTATGAAATAGAATATTAATATACATATATGATATTGAAGCTTATTTGACCTTATATACTTTTTAACAAGGTGCTTTATTATGATTTTACCTCTTGTTTTACATTTTTAATTGTAATCAATGTTCAATGTAATTAAATTCAAATACATAGTAATTTCGTGTACTACAGTTTTTATTAGATGAACTTAATCTAGCCACTTCCTAGTTACTATAAAATCTGGGTACTACTTGAATTAATAAGTACTACTTTGTCAAAATATTTTATTATTTACTTTGATACTAGCTTTTGCCTATTGTTTGTAAAATGGGATAACTATAATCATTTGGTTGAAATTGGAGTCTGTGCCTTTTTTTTTCAGTGTTCTGTCTGTAAGTGAAAAAATTTGGCCCTTGAGAGTGGAAAATTGCACATTTTTTTATTATGGTTATTTTAGTTAAATTTGCATAAATAGGAAACAGCGAGAGAAAAAAAATCGATAAATGTGGTAATAAGTGCGTATTATTACTATGAACAAACATAGATGTGAATTTGGATTGATGAAGTTGGAGCTTTGTTCATAAAGAATATCTGAACACCTTGGTGTGTATTTAGGAAAAACCATAAGACTGGAAATCTTGATTCTGAAGCGTGTGGAAGTACACTTCACTTCCCCTGCCAGTCAATATACTATAAGGTTTTATCAGTGGAATGTATTAAGCATAACTTTCTTAAATGCTATTCAAATAGTTATCATCGAAAAGCTAAAAATATGAATACGGATTGGTTTATGCTAAAGGTTGACGGATTGAAGTGAGCCACAAACTAAAAGGTCATTTCAGCACTTCTCTCAAACGATACTGTTCTCATCATAGAATAGTAGACAGGCAGCAATATTTCAAACAACGGTATATTTACGATTATTTGCACTAAAACATAATGAGTGGACTGGTGTAGCTGCTTGCGTGACAAAACGATATGTCAACGGTGAAGAGGTTATGTTGAAAACATATTGAATAATGCCTCCATTTTATTATTTATTTTTAAATAATTAAGATATTGCAGATAGCCAGTGCCTTCTGGAGCTGGCATATCTTTCTTACATCTCAATTCATTTAACTTGTCTCACCAGGATATGTTTGCTGCACTAATGAATTTAATGGACATATTAAGCTAATTCAACATGAAGTTGGATCTTTGAGAAGAAAATCTGAGAACATCTTGGGAATTTATTTTTTAGGAACTCTAGAAGTGCAGTTTGTGCAAGTATGTTTGACAGCTCTATGAGTGGATCGCAGTCTTCCTTCCACAAATTCAGTGAACTGGACTAAATTGATTTTAAACACATTCATTTTGATACACAACTTCTCCCGAGTATCGTGCTAGAAAGAGTATTAGATTTGTTTAAATGACTCTGTTTGATTTGAAACACTTTCCTTGACCAACGTTTGATGGAAGATCACTTGGATCTTCGATAAATTTCGTAGAAAAGTGATAGTAGTTACACGGAATAACTACGTCTGACTTATCCGTTTGTATGTGATGTTCTGAACTATGTGCCGTTGTTCGTTACTGCTTCCCTGTGTGATTAGTAAGTACTAACTGAATAGCATATTTAGAAGCAATACTGGGTTAAGGAGGACCTACGTGCACATGACACGTGTGTGCCTGTTCTCGAATCATCGTAAACTTGTTTCTCCACTCAAGCACACCTTTCACTCTATAGTTTTATAGATGATAAAGTAAATTCTGTTCCACTCTTGTATGTGTACAGTAGTAGTTTTAAAAATAAGAAGTGTATTCTTCTGTTCATAAAATCATAACAACTGGAGCTTATATTACCATTGACCATAAAGTCAGTCAATACATTTCCAGTGCTTCAGTTTGTACATAACTTTGAAGAAACTTGACGGAGAAAAGTTTGTGAACTCTGTCGCAGTGGTTACAAATGTATAGGACACCTCATAATCTTATGATAATAGTTGTGCAATGGAGTCCTTATAGAAACAAAATAGAACTGCTCCTCAGATAAAAACAAGTTTTGAGTTGTTCAAAACTACCATTTTATTTTTTAAAATTTATGACATGAATTTTTAACACCAAAATATACTTTTCTAAATTTAAATTTTGAATTAAAACTGTAGTTAAAAAATTACAAGTGTTAATTAAATAATTTTAATTCTTTCAGTTGTTATTTGTCCAGATTGTATATTTGTATTAATTTGATTTTGTCTTTTGCGCATCCTTGTTTTTCGATGGTACGGATATGTTGGGATAAATTTGGTGTGACGCAGGTTTTTTTTTATTTAAGAGTTCCAGAAGTACTATTAATTGGTTTTAATCTGTCATGTGGTAATCACATATAAGCAGTAGTAGAGAAGGAAGGTCTTATTATGTAAACACCATCAGTTACTACATAGGTAAAAGACTAGCTCGAAAATACCAGAAATGAACAACATGAGTGCTTCTAATAATACCATACTCAAGCTGTTTAGGTCACTACTCCCCTAAGTTTGTTGTGGGCCGGATTCTTGTAAAATATGTTTTTATATTAGAAAACAAAAGAAGTCGATATGTCCATTACAAAAAAAATCTTTTATTGAATAAAAATGACTTCATTTAACTGTATATTGTGTGTGAAAAAAAGGAGACAATAATAGAAATTAGCGAGAATATGGTCATATTAACAAATGAAACATATCTCAATAAAATAACAATATGCCATTGTATTGGTTCGCGTGTGTTTTGGTTTGGAATGGCACAAGGTCCGTTACTGGACGTGGCCGTATAGTGGTCCACTGGTCTAGAGTAGTGTCTAAGTAGTGAAGGATACAGTCCGGCTATATGTCCTCTGCTCAGTAGAGACATGGAATATCCTTACGACACTTAAAAAAAAACGAAAGCCCTTACCAGGTTTAAATTTCAAATACTCGATGCTAACTATAAGCTCTACCTTGTTACTTCTAAATTTTATGAAAAGAAGCCATCTATTAGGGAAATTCTGACATCCACAGGTTAAACTTATTGGGACACCAGAACCTTGAGCATAATATTTCGTCAAAAATAAAACACAGTTTTCAAACCATAATGCATTCTCACTCACATTTGTTAATCTTTAGATCTAAAATTTTTTTATGACTTGAAAGTTCTCCTGCAATTCAAATCTTACTCTAATAAGGTAATTTGATATATTTGACCCACAAAAGAGCTTATCTCTAAACAGGTTTGTATAGGAGAGGTGTTGAACTGTGTCATCACTTTCCATCTTGTTTATTCCAAGGATACGAAAGGCCAGATGAATATTCCGATTGCTCTTTCAATTTCACTTTAGCCCGTTGCCTAGTGGTTAGCATGCTTCCTTTTACAACCGAAAGTTTAACAACCAGATCCAGTAAATGACCTTACATTTTTCGTGTAGTGGTTAGAAAATCTTGCATACACCATACTGAGAAGAGGACGTACCTTGTCAGGTGTATTTTATACCTAGCTGTAGAAAGTAACAGATTGAAAGAAGATCACACGTGTACTGTATTCACCTTAATTTTTATAAGAGTAGCATAAAATGAATACTACAAAGATGCTCTTCGAATTCTAGTTATTTCTTTTACTGCCAATAGAAATTATCTGAATAACAGTGTAACGTGAATTTCATGTAAATAACATTGCATTAAATTTTTATCTTGAAAGTAATGGTCGCCTTAAAATTAGTATATACACAATAACAAAAATATGCATACAATAGAAAAACAGTTGTGACGGTTGGAAATGTCAGATTTCTGTTGTTTTTATTATAATATATATTGAGGAAAAGAATAAATTACTCCACGTACAAATGCTGTACACAATAACGCGTTCCGAACAAGTTCACAACCTTAGTGATCGATTTAAACCACCCCTAGAGTACTTTTCATCCAAATAACAGTGTATGTAATCGTAAGAAGTAAACTGTTTGAAACGCATTGTTAGTATGAAACATTTATTTGTGGAGACTTATTTATCTTAACATAAGTTATTATCCTAACATAAACATATGGGTGTACTTGAATGTTGTGAAAACGATCCGGAGAAGACAAAAATACTTCATAGTTAGTTACGAAACACAAATAAAGGGAAAAACACACAGTCTCTAATCTCCGTATACAAATGGCTTCAGGAGAGCAAAGTCAGTACTGGTAGAAAATTAGAGACTGTTTGTTTTTTTCCTGTTATTTGTGCTTCTTTACTAACATTGAATCAAACACATATTTATATAAACAAAATTCATAGAAAAAACACGCATAAAACAGATCATCAAAACTCATTTTGGACTGCCTCATCATCAGGAAGAAAGATGTAAGTCACTCCAAAGAGAAGTGAGGACTCATTGAAGGAGCACTCAGTAAGTGTAGCATACTTAGGAGGTGAAGGATACAAGAATAAATAAGATACATAATAACAAAAAGATAAAAACAAGCAAAATTATTTGTTTAATAACAAATAAGACTGAATAAAGAAAATTAACCCCAGGAGCAGATCCACCTCTCAGGAGACAAATATGTGCTTCTTCTGAATCTGTCAAATTGGTGTTGATGTAGTAACCAGGAATCTATCTAAGAACCTATTCCCAGAAAGAGTCATTGAAACTGAGTTCGGGAGAACTGGCAAGGATGGCAACGGGATGGTCACTGCTGTTACCAACGGAAAACTTGACTTTCCGCAAGCCTAGCGGAAGCCAAACTTAAACAGGTAGTTTTGTAAGGAATAGTGGAGGTGCGATTGCTATTGAAGGATTGATAATAAGGTACATGTCAAACAGCCACACGGACGTTCAAACGTCCACATTGAACCATTCCTCTAACAGTATTTGTAGTATTTGGAAAAGAGATATGTGAAAGATGGATCTGGAATTAGCAGGTCAGGTTTGTGGTTGGGGATGGAAGACGCCTCCCTCAAGACAGAAGTACAGGAGGACGAAGTAACTATAGACAAAAACTTTAATAACTGTGCAAGCCTATTAGCACCAGGAAATAAGTATTAATGAAAAAACAACTTATTTCCTGTTCCTTATATAAAAGTTAGAACATATAAAATTTTAAGAATGTAAACTTTTTCGGACTAAATAATGTGAGAAAAGTTACAAAAATTATGAAATTTTGAAAATTAAAATCAAGGAACTATTACATTAGATATTTGAAATATATTAATTAATATTAATATTAATTAATATATTTAATTTAATGGATTAATATTAATATGTACATATTGTTACTAATATTGAAACACTTAACTGTTTGATGAGTTTTTATTGTTTATAACATTATCAAGACATTTTCAGAAGCTAAGACTTTGATTTTTCTTTGATATTTCTATGCTCTTTCTTGTTCATACTTTTTCACCGATTCCTTTTACAGCAATTGTTCTTCTGTGAGCCAACTTCTTTGAATAGTAGTTAAATGGTGACAGACATACTTACAGATACAGAAAGAGAAAACACTTGAATCTTTTAATCAAGCAGAGCTAGCGTTTCTTTTTTGCTTGGGTGATTTCTAAAGAAGGTATCGTTTGCTGTGCATCTCTTCCAGTCATGGTTATGTGGCAGTCCTTCGCTGCCACGGTGTTTGAGAGCGGTGAGAAGTATAAATAACAAGGAGGACTTCACTCTGAAGTGACATACCAAGTCGTTTACTACAGTTCCATTTAACTCAGTTTTTCTTGTTTTCTCTTTTTATTTTTATCTTTCTTAAGCGACTCTATTCTGAATTTAGCGATGATGATGAAGAGGAGATGCAATTGCACTTTCCACAAATACAAGTTCTCGAGAGGTCATTATTCCGCTTCTTGGTTCCATTTGTTTTCTTTTTCTCCTTCATTTCACACAGTCCTGCATTGTAATCTGTAGAGGCACATGCTTTAACTTCAGTTTGAGTTTGCTTGTTTATTACGGCCATCTACTTAAACAAAGAGGAAAGTTTAGAATTTTGAAAAGTAATAAATGAATGTACAATTTTAAAATTCCAGTAATATATACTAACTATACCTAATAGTCAAATGTGTTCACTATTGCACTCTGTTACTAAGTATATGTCATTATCTGCATTGAATGGTTTTCTTAAAATGTACAAACAGATAATTCACTTATTATTCATTCTCAACGATATGGAACATTTAATTATGATAAAATTCAGGTGTAAAATTGAATGCATTTTCTGATCTCGAATTCTGTTAATCCTACAGGTTCTTGATATTTATATATAAAACAATGAAATAATGAAAAGCGAAGAAGATATCTGAGTCAGAACATTTGCTATTACACTGATATAATCTATAAACAAAAGCGTTCTTTACACATAGATAAATGTTCTTAACCCCCACGATGTACACACCGTCTCCGGATGTGTGTTTCCTTACCCTGTGTGTAATTATTCTTCGCATTTCAACTCATATATATATATATATATATATATATATATAAGCAAATTAAAAGTTTGTTTAATTCTTCTACTTCAAGGTCGATACGTTTATCAATATATATAAATATATATTTAACAACATTCCACATAAACAGTAGATGAGTTTTTGACTCTGACGAGGATTATTTGTTGTGGTTGAAAGATCTTAGTCTTTTTTTCCCATTTCATTGTGTCGTTTGATCATTGATATATATATATACAAGATTTCACATAAACACGTGAAATAACAATGAAATGGGGAAAAAAGACTAAGAACTTTCAACCGTAACAATCGGTCTTCGTCAGAGTTTCAAAACCCAACAGTTGGGTTTTTCAACAATATCAAAATCTTATCTGTCAACGGTTGAAAGATCTTAGTCTTTTTTTCCAAAATGTTCTTATCATGTTCTAAATTGCGTGTTGCACCTAGTAAAATTCAACAAATTTATAAACCTTGGAGTCATTATAGAAACTTGATATTTTCTATTTAGTAATTTCCTTTATATGTGTATTGCCTTATACAATTTTAATAGTTTCAGAATATTACAAAGGGCTGCAGAGCAAACAATATGCAAAAATAAATTGGAATTTAATTTTCTGATTTTCTAAGGGAATTATTAGATTGATTACCTACCTTGTCAGACTTTTGTTGGGACTCGCAGGCCAGTGGCGAGTAACTCGCTCCAGGGGAGTAGACGCTTGTCGTCAATCTGACTTCTTCTTGAGTGTTGACAGACACACATCCTCCCGGGCCAGCTAAAACAAACTTCAACTTCAAGCGGACTCTTATGTCTTGGACTCAGTCAATCAACCTTATCACAATGCAAGTGGAAGTAGGAATGAACTGTTTGCATGAGCTCTTCTCACAATGCGAGTGAAGTAAGAATGAGCTGTTTGCATGTGCTCCTTTCACAATGTGAGTGAAGTAAGAATGAACTGTTTGCATGTGCTCCTCTCACAATGTGAGTGAAGTAAGAATGAACTCAGTTTGCATGAGCTCCTCTCACAATGAGAGTGAAGTAGGAATGAACTCAGTTTGCATGAGTTCCTCTCACAATGTGAGTGAAGTAGGAACGCACTCAGTTTACATGAGCTCCTCTCACAATGTGAGTGAAGTAGGAATGAACTCAGTTTGCATGAGCTCTTCTCACAATGCGAGTGAAGTAAGAATGAGCTGTTTGCATGTGCTCCTTTCACAATGTGAGTGAAGTAAGAATGAACTGTTTGCATGTGCTCCTCTCACAATGTGAGTGAAGTAAGAATGAACTCAGTTTGCATGAGTTCCTCTCACAATGTGAGTGAAGTAGGAACGAACTCAGTTTGCATGAGCTCCTCTCACAATGTGAGTGAAGTAGGAATGAACTCAGTTTGCATGAGCTCTTCTCACAATGAGAGTGAATTATGAATGAACTCAGTTTACATGAGCTCCTCTCACAATATGAGTTTGCATGAGCCCAGTTCTCTAATAAAATGCATATTAGAACATAATTTAAATAGCTAGCAAAAAAGTTATATGTAAAAGAATACGGAAAATTACTTTCACAAAATAACTTCATTATTCTATAATGAAAAGGTACTAAACTTGAAAAGGACAAAGTTTGGGACTTTAGTTGCGCAATCAATATGGTTTGCCCATAAAGGACTCGGGTGTCAGCCAACAAATATCCACTCTGTGCGTCCTTAAGAGACATGAAGGAAGGCATAACGAGCGTTTTTGTATATGGTTTGGAAGGAAATGCCCTAAGGAATGACTGCATGAAAGGTATGCACCTGGCACAGTAGAGTTGAGTCTGACGACAAAGCCGTTAGACAATGTCGTTTCCACCTTGACTGTCGGGTTGAAAGAGGCCAACATCTTTTGCTTCCTTCCTCTTCACTCTAAGTGTAATAGTGTTGTTTTTGTACAGTGTTTATCTTGAATGAGTACTGGAACCAAACTACCTGCTGACTACTAACATATCAGTTTTGACATTGCGCTAAACCAAGAATAGTTACATTTTCTTTCAATTATTTCATCAATAAGCTGTCATGGGTCACTAGATGAAAATATTTAGTGACTCTCAAGTTGTTTGTAATTAATAGAAATAAAATGGCAAAAGACAATAATTTATTTGTAATGTGATTTCGGAGCTTCTGTTTCTCGACTATACACTTACATGTTTAGATTCTACCTTTAATATTGCGCTAGACAGTATCTATTAAGATGTATGACTGTAATAAATACTAAAAAATACAAAACATAAGGAGTAAGTTGATGGAAGATTTTTTAATATTTTGTATCTTAGGATTTAAATTACATATATTTTAAGTTGGTAATTTGACATTTCACTCAAGAAGTCATGCTTCTTCTCACCGTACAACTCACTTGCTCACTCGACCAGACATTACCCTCTATGCTCTGACCAAGGTCTAAAGGCCTGCGCTAGTATTAATTCATGGTATTTAAAATCTAATCAATGATTTTAATAATGGCATTAGTAATACAAATTGTTCTAAGGCCATTCAATTCCATGTAACAAAAACTAAAGTTTACTGAAGTGAAAACTAAAGTTGGCCTTAGAAAATTTCATTTTTACTCTACTTTGTAAAATATGGTGAAAATAAAAAAAAAACTTGATTTTTTTGAATTTAGAAAAAAAAAAATTTTTTGAATTTACTTGAAAAAAACTTGGAATTTAGTTTTGCCTTTGAGTGGGATACCAGTTCTTGAACTTTAAATTATTGAAAGGGACAATGTAACACTAAAAAAACTATAATCAGGTTCCTCAAGTGGTCACTTGTGGGCCTTAGAAAAATCTCAGAATTTAGTATAAGTAATTTATTTGGATGAAAAAGAATACCATTGAAATAAGTAAAATTAAAAGTAAACAAGAGTAAAAAAGAATGTTAATCGATACCAATTATCAACTGATATTATTCATACTTTAAGAAAACTAAAAAATAATGTTCATAAGCACTCATACCATTTAAATTAAAATGTGCTAACAAAAAAATTATTTATAATGTTTTATTTTAAGTTATTATCATTATTATCCTTTTTATCAGGCCATATTATTAATATAAACATGGCACAAAATTATTAACTCCTAAACAGTACTTCACTCTTTGATAATCCATCAGAGGACTCCCTAATTTCTTTCATTACCTTAATGATTTGATTAATGCGTAATATCTTCAATGAGTGTTAGGAATATAACTTATTAGTTGTGGTATCTTTTTCGATTCTATGATTGGTAATTTAATTAGCTAAATCACAGGATTTAAGCCAATGCTATAGTTCTCTTTTTCTTTTCATGATTGAATCATAGTCAGTCAATACAATAACCTTCCAAATGTTTGCCTATTGCTATGAAACAAAAGCATAAATGTTTCTTTTTAATTGGCAACATTAAACACCAACAGTAAAAATATAAATTAATTAAATTGATTATTCTTTATTTCTAATAATGGATGTATTTATGGTAGAGTGGAGAACACTCCAGATTTTTTGTTAATATTGTAGTGATTCCTACTGTAGAGTGGTTTCACAATCATTTCACATGGTCTCTATGGTACTCACACTGTAATAATTTATACTAATAATTTTTCGTTATTTTTCATTCATTTAGCATTTTTTTTTAGTTTTTAGTCTTTTGTCACACATTTGATGTTAACAAAAGTTAACAAACTTTCTATCTTGAGCCCATTCCTGAGAATAAAACTGTATAAAATTTGTTTATCGATATATCATATCATTATTTATTACAAAATGCTTGAAAAACTATTTTTTAAGGTAGTAATACAAATTGTTCTAAGACCATTCAATTCTATGCCACAAAAATAAATTACCTCATACAATTTTATTTTAACTCTACTTTATAAAATATTGTGAAAATGAAAAAAAATATTGAATTTTTGATGGATATACACGTATAGAAGTCCCAAGAGTCTATGTTTGATATTGTTAAAATGAAGTCTGCATGTAGGAAAGCATGCATGCGGAATAGAAATATTATTTGTAAAAAATAACATTTATTTTGCAAATAAAAAATTAAAGTAGTAGCATAATTTTACCAAATATGTATAGCGTTTTAACTTAAGAGCTACAGTTATATAGCAATTTAAGGAAGGTGTAATGTCATTGGGTTTAAGACTGAGTTTCATACCCACAGTTTTAATATTTGTTAATAATATTTTTGTATTCAGCATAATACGTCTTAGTAACATCTAGATTTACTAATAACATTTCAATTATAGAAATTAATAGAAAAATTTAAATTATTTTTGCTAGTGCAAGAATTTGTTTGTCTGTTTTCTTTTAGTTAAATTTTATTTTAGCCATTTATAATCTTATTGCAATGTTACTTAAAATACTTTCATTGTCAATAATAGCTGTTTTAAGATTTCTAAACATGAGGACCTATTCAATATATCACATTAATTGTTCAAATTAAATAAAATTTATCTTGTATTATATAAAAGAATGTAACAATGCTCTTAAGATTGGGGGGTGAACTGTAAGGAGATATTTGTTAGAGGGAAAATCTTTCTCAACATAACCTCCATAACACTATGTCAAGTTAAAAGGTATAAAACAGCAAAAAGCTTTCTGGTATATTGGACCAGGCATTTACCACTTTCCATGTTTTTTAGCTATTAGTTTCAGCTAGTTTTTTTCCAGAAAAAAATTTCAGTTGAAATCACTCGAACCTTATTGTCATCTTTTCATGAAATATTAGAATATTCTTGTTATTAACATTTAGTCCTGACTATAATCATATTTAAATAGGGAAAACCCTGTGTCCTTTTTGAATAACCACACAGCTAAAAGATTTTAAACCTGCAAAACAATAGCCAATAAAACATTTGTGATTATTGTACAATCAAATCAAATCAATAGGAATGTAATTATTAGCAAAAAAAAATGAACAATCAAGTTACAAATGAGGGAATGCTATTTTTTGATAAAAGGAAATTATAATTCCAATAACTTTGTACTTATAACAATTTCAGCAGTAACTTACTTAGTTCGACTTTTAGCTTTGAAATTATTTATGTGTTCTATAAAAAATGAAAAAATAACTTTTAGATAAAGAAACCTTAAAATAATCGAGTCAAGCATTATCTTAAGTGGATATGGGGAGCGTTATATGGGTGATAGACTTTCAATAAATTATACAATGAAAATCAAATGATGAATGCATACTGTTATATTTTATTTTCGTCATATCACAGTCCTCGTACTTTGAAATTAATAATTTATACATTGAAAGAATGTAAATTTTGCATATTACAATTATTATAATATTATTTTTTTTAGGGATTCGTACTAGGGAATTAATATCACAACGAAATGTAAAAAAAGCCATTTTACAATCCTTCTAATATGAGTTCAGACATTTTATAAATTTTTTCTTAACTTTATTAAATATTAAACAAATAATTGAGAATGAATAATCGCTTTCAACCGGAAAACTGATAGTCACCACATTGTCTTATGTTGAAGCTCCATTGGATATTTCATGGAAAGTCAATTTAAGGAAGTGGTTCCGTTTTTTTCTTTTTTACAAAAAAAATGGAAATAAAATATTAAACTAAGACATTTATATTGAAATTAGATTTTATAATAGTTTTGGCCAATACAGTATTAGTTACAAAAAAAGTAATTGTCTCCAATGAAATTTTCTAAAAAGATTAAGTACAATAAGGCAGTACTGGACCACCTTCAACTATTTCCATTTGTCTTCCATGATACTATTCCTTATGGAATTTATCTTCAATAGGTCCACGAAGAGAAATTAAATTAGTTGGCTCATTAGTGAAACCAACACTAAAGATTAAATCAGTCATATAACCATAACTATTAAATAAATATGACTAAATTACAATCAACTCTATCTTGCCCATCCCGAGGTAATGAAGTTAAATGTTGAAGTTAATGCCAGACACTCGTAACAATAGTTTCTTTATTTATCATATTAATTAATTATTTTTACAGAAAATTATCCTTTTATGGGTATGAATATTGGAATTATTTTAAATCATATGGATAATATTGTATCTCTTTGTTGCATCTTTAATATATTTTAAAAATTTAGATATTGAGCTTAGTTTTGATTTAAAAATCAAAACACTTAATTGGAATAAATGAATAAGTTTTTGGTAGATTTATTCAATTGATTTAAACATTAACTATATAAGTTCATATTATTTTCATGCAAACAGCTTTAAACAATTGGTGGAAAATCAAATTGGTAATTACATGCAAATAAACATATATTTGTTTGTAATAAATATATGATCTCGTCAAACTAATTTATTTCATGTTACAGGATTTCATGATTTTCAATAAAATATACATTTAGATATAAATGCTTTCTAAACATTTTAATGGGTGAATTTGATTTGGAAATAGCAAATTTGACTTGTAAAATCTATATATAACGGTTTGCAGCATTACTATATTCTTACAAAATTCCTCTCAGACTGAAGAATACCCAGCAGAAAGTATATTTACTTTCTTTGGTTTTAGTATGATGAAGCATATTTATAAAGTTTAAAAGTTAAATTATATTTATGTTCAAGTCTAAATTTATGAATAATATACTAAGTAAGCAGGAAGCTTTATGTATTCATTGATAGATTAACATTTATATTTTAAAGAATTCAAAATGTTATTTTACTAACTACCGAAAAAATGAACATAACATACTTCATTCAACTATGCTGTAAGTAAAAACAAAATTGAATATTAATCCAAAGGTAACTTCATGAATTATACTTCGATTAATATTATTTCTTTTAATTTATTATGACTTTTAATTTTTAAAAAAAAATATAATTATACTAATTTAGTTAAAAAAAAAAAAAGAAATATATTATTAGTCCTGACTATAATCAATTAAGAAACATTACCAATATTGTAAAAATTCAATGTATTAGTTCCACATTATTGTAAATTGTTTCTTAACTTTACTAAATATTAAACAAATAATTGAGAATGATTAATCTCTTTCAACCGGAAAACTGATAGTCACCACATTGTCTTATGTTGAAGCTCCTATGTTATATAATAATCATATAACACCTGATTATTATATAAGATGTTTATTAGTTTGATATATTTTTTCCATAGCACATAAGTTTCATGATTAACTTGGTAAAATAAAATTGAAAATTGCACAATTTTAAATATAATAAGGATTTGATATATAATCTTAATGTTTTTACATTGTTTTACTAAGTACATTTAAAAGATGATTTTTTGTTTCTGTACAAGAGTCCTGGTCAACAAACTTAATAAAACAAACTGGCAAACAGTTTGTCAGATCGTAATGATAGTTGACAGATATTTAGTTCTTAGTGTGATAACCTTCTTATTTTTGGGTATACTGAAGTATGTATAAGGTATTTTCTTGTAATTTATGCCAATGCAGGTACTAAATGGAATAATACATCAAGTAAGCAGGAACTAATTAATGCAATTTAATTTGAAACTCTCATAACTTCAAAAGTTGTACTAAGCATTTTCCTAATGATAATATTGAGGTAAACAAAATCATGAATTTTTAACTATTACGCAAAAAAGGACAACTATTAATTTGCATCTGTAGTCTGTTATAAGATTTTGCTACAACAGTCAAGTCATGTTACAATTGCCAAAATGAAGACCGATACATTAAAAGTAATGAAGTTTTTAAATTTATTATCAATGTGTTTGTTAATATGTTTATTTATAGTAAAGTTGAATGGTAGACCAGATTTTATCCTTGTCATTTCTTCTTATAATGTTCACAAACTGGGTTCCAGTAATATCACTATTCTCAATCTTTTATGATATCTATTGTAGGAATATATTATATTTGACCAGCTTATGTAGCATATTTTTGCTGAAGACTATTCCTGTAGACTTCAACACTGCATAGTTCTGTTATAGCTCATTCTGTTTTATTGAAGGCTATGCATATTCCTTTCTAAATGATAGTTTCATTTCTAAAATATGCACTGTTTATAAACCACAGAATAAATATAGTTTCTTATGACCTAGTGTAACCTATTACATTTTCACTATAACTTAAATTACATTGTTCATTTACAAACCTATTCGTAATTTTGGACGTGATATTTTTATTTATACAAAGTTGCATCAAAAGTTTCTTTTGCAATAATTGTAAAAAAACCTGCAGTACTACAGTAGTAAGTACGTACACTTCTTAAATGTATGGCAGTTTTACCTTGAGTATGTACTACATTAATGCTACTGTATTTTTGACTTGAAGGGCGTTTGGATTAGGGTGGAAGGGGTTGTTTCAAATACATTTCGATATTCACAGCTGACCCCTATTACATAACAGCCTATCATATATTTCTTATCTCAAGTCATGAGTGATAGTCTAATATTTAAACAATGAGATAACAGTCAGAATATCTTAAAATGATTCATTCAACTTGTTTTGTTACGTCAATTGAGATGCGTGTATAGTGATTTTTATAGAAAAAAATCACTATAAAAAATCACCATATTGAATATAAAATCACTAATTAATATTAAATTAGATTAATTAATATTAAACAGAGGAGTTTATATCACCTGACTGGCTCTTCTGTCATTTCATAGATATTCCATTCATTAGCTACATTCATGTATTGTGCTGTATACTATCTGAAGTAAGGGCAATCCGTAACAACCTTCTCGTCAGATTTTGTTTATTATTATTGGTCTGTGCGCTTCAGTCCTTATGGTTTCGTTCACTCTGCGGCCAAATTGTCGTATTGTACTGCCACAATATAACAACTATGGGCAGTTGTCCTCAGTACAACTTCAGATATTAAGCTCTTCAATGAACTTTTCTAAAATAAAATTCTTTAATCTTTAGAGAATTATCTCTCACTTCTGTTGGTTTCATGTATGATTTTCCAAAAATCATTAACATTTTAAACCCGATTGATTGTCTCTCACTGAACGCAAGATGTGTTCAGATGTTTCTTCATCTTCTAGACAGAGTCTCAATTCTACGTCTGATGGTAATTTCATCTTTTATAAGTGGTATTTGAGAATAAAATACCCAGTTGTGTATTCCACAGACATTTTTAAATTTTTCCCATGTAGATTTATTGTTTTCTACACAATGATTTTTTTAGACTTTATTAGACATAGTTGCGGTAGTCTCCTTCCGTCTGCTTCCTTCTTCACCTACTCTTTAACTGAAGCTTTAAGAAATCTAGGGGTTGTTGCACAAAGAGACTCTGGGTGACAGAAGGTGTATGTCGCTCCAACCTTTGTCAACTTGTCCACTACTTTAATCTCCTCATCTCATGTGCTCAAGTATCCATATTGAGTATGGTTTTATTGGTCAGCTTTTGGAAAGAGATCAGAATTCCCATCCTAGTTTGAACATTCGACCGTATATTGGAATGCTGTCATTGTAGCCTAGCTACCTGGTTAGATTTACTTAGATCATAAATTCGATCATTTCGCAAGCATTTAATCTTAGAAGAGAGAGAATAATCCCTCCTAGAGGCCTGGAAATGTTCCAGTTTGGACTTTTAAAACCCAATCCGTTTATGTTATTAATTTTGACCATCTGTATACCAGACATGAACAGCTTTCCTGAAATCAGGTGTCTTTCAAGGTGTCATTAATGATCACTTCGAAACCTCCGATAACATTTCCTTTAAGAGAAATTCTATCTGCAAAATGTAGACCAAACTATTGAAGTTTGTTTGTATTAAATTTATGAATATTTTATCACCGTTGGAAGTATTTCATTTCATTTCGTATTAAACGCAGTAGGCTCAGAGAACAGTTTTTTAAATAGATATTTAATAGGATGAGGTTTAATAAATTTTCCGTACTGGTTATGGGGCAGGTGCTTATTGTTCCAATTATCTATAATCATGATTGCCTTTGTAACTAAGGCTAGTTACTTACCTTTGGATACCATAGAACTGATGCATAAGATCATATTGGTTTGATCACAGCAGTGCAGAGCCAGAGTGGAGATTCTGCCAAAGAATCTCCCGCAACAGAAACGTGCTTTTGTGGAGCAAAAGGCTAACTTAGCCTTTTGGTAACTTAAGCTTAAGGTAACTTAGCCACCTTAGCCAAGGGTACTTCAAGGTATTTACATTCAAGGTAAAGATACTTTACATTACTTTAAGAGTTCTAGTTTGGTATTCTTGATGAAGATGTCTTTTACATCTAATTTATTGCTCTTTGAGAAGGGAATGAATTGTTATATAGACCAATTTCACTGGGATTATATCCCATTACTTCTCCTTTATCCATTTTCAACAATTTGGAGAACACGTTGGTTTAAAGACATTGCGTCATGCTTTTCTCTTGTTATAATAACAACAAGGTCATCTGCGTACATTGCGTATCGAAACATTCATTGTTTAGAATATCTAGTAGACAATTTACCACCAATGACCACAATCAAAGTGATAATACTCCTCGCTGAGGAAAGTCTTTCGTGATAAAGAACTCTGCTCTGGTAGATCCTATTCTAAATTTTTATTTTTACACCTACATTTTTATAATAGTTTAAAAGTAAAATCGAAAAACCTCTTTGCAACATAATTTGGAATTATATAATCTTCTCCTGGACATTTCAAAGGTTTAAAGCTTTCAATAGACAACTTTAATTTATTGCCTGTTTAACTATTTCCAGTCATAATTTATAACATTTAAAAGTTCATACAAAGGTTTCATGGATACTCATCTCCATTTCAAAATTGAAGAGCAAAAGATATGTTTAATATTAGAAATAGAAAAAAGCTTCATACTTCGTAAGTTGATATCGGAGACGGAGCGCTTTCGGATCTTGTCCATCTTCGTTCGCAACTAATAATAAAAAATATGTACTTAAATTTTCAACTTCATTGTTTCTTCTCATTCTTGGTAAAAATATCCACCCTTTTTATCGTTTTTTTTTCTAAGATTTCTAAGGTTGTATTCCATCAATGAGTGTTCTTTTGTTAGAAGATTTCTTCATCCGACTGTTAAGCTAGAAGGTAAAAAATCTATGAAAGAAGGTACTTTTCTGACAAAATTAAATTCATTTGTGCCCATATCCAATTTACAAAGGAAGAAGAAGTTAATTATAAATTGTCCTTCTTAGACGTTGTTATCCATAGATTGAATGAAAAGTTACGTTTTACTTTGTTATACATTATTTCTATTAAAAAGATTTCACATAAACACGTGAAACAACTATCAATGATCAAACCACAATAAGAAATGGGAAAACAAGACTAAGATCTTTCAACCGTAACAAGCGGTCTTCGTCAGAGTCAAAAACCCTCTGAGTCAGTTGGGTTTTTGACTCTGACGAAGACCGCTTGTTGAAAGATCTTAGTCTTGTTTTCCCATTTCTTATTGTGGTTTGATCATTGATTATTTCTATTGTTTATTCTTTATATTACCCCAGCTATTATTGACAAAGTTTAACAGGTGCTAAAAAATGTTCTCCGATGTAGTAATAAAACTTTGTTTAATGTCAAATGTCATAGTTTTGACATACCATGAGTCATTCAACCACCTCCTACCCTTGCTCATAATTTTGACTTTAATATAGTTTATTATCATGGTAATATATTAATTACCATGGTAATGGTAATCATTAGTGAACTGGAATATAGTGAGATTTACAAATTCTATGTACATTTTGTTGTAAAATATGCATAGGTCAGACTCGTTAATCGTTAAAATTGCATTGAAAACCACATCAGTTCTCAATAGTTAGAGGTAAACAAAGTTGTGTCTTACTTTTGCTTATAAATAATGATAATCATGGTATAATTAGACAGAAGCTAAAATGATCAAGTATGAAAGACCAATAGTGTTAAGTAATATTATCCAATTCTCATTACTTAAATTTAAAAAGTCATATATCATTAACATTTGGAATGATTTATTCAAGTTAGATTGTATTTAGTATAAGTGATGGCAGGACTGATAGTCCAAACATTCAGGGTTAACAACAAGTATGAGATAATGTTTTACATATTTCTTCCAGAACTCCTTTCTTTAACCTGATTTGCGCAACTTTTTGTTTTCTTTTATAATTCTTAAAGAAAGAAAACAAAATAATAATAATTCTCTTGCCTCCCTACCTAACTCTATCTCAATACCTCACAACTACATAGGGACCAAACGAACTGTACAGGCACGTTTACAAACCAGCAATCTAGGCACAGACACGCTTGGTTAAAAATGAAACAGTGCCGGAAAGGGACAAGGTGAACCAAGTTGAAGGGTCTGGATTCGAGAGAAGGAATGGAATAAAGAATAAAGAAGAATTTGCAACAGTAAGAAGTTTTAATGATTGTATACGAGTATTTAAGGGTTTTAAACCATTTTTTCTAATCTAATGATGAAGTCGTCGAGCTTATACTTTGTTAGATAATTTATGTAATTAACTTTGTGATAGTTAATTAAATTTTTTTTCGAAAATGCATTCCATTATGAGTGAAGATTAAGTTTAGTTCTTATTGCTATAGTATTTGAAATACCAATTTCTATATTATTTTTTTATTATCAATTTCTTCATTAAGATTTATATTAGAAATAGGTAAAACCGTCATACCTCGTAAGATGATCCTGGAGTTGGAGCGCTTTTGGACGTTGTCCATCTTCGATCTGACCTAACAGCTCAGTAGGTTTGTTGCGAACGAAGATGGACAACGTCTGAAAGCGCTCCAACTCCAGGATCATCTTACGAGGTATGATGGTTTTACATATTTCTAATATAAATCATACTAACCTCAGTGGTATTAACAATATGCATGTATTCTTCATTAAGAGTTTAGAATCGCAGCTTTTACATCGTTTGTGTTGAATGTGAGTCTCATATATGTTTCGGCATCTGTTAGCCATGGTTGACTACAATACCAAGGTTAGAGAGTCACCCTAACCAATCGTTGTTGAAACAATGACCACTTTTGTTTAACTTTGGTAATCCAATGTAAATCAGATTATTCAAAACGTTAATGGCTGCTGGTTGAATTAACAACTGATCTGGATATTTAGGTCAAACAGAATATACGAGTAACATTAAAAAAAACTTCTCGTTGGCAAAACGTCAGTTATAGTTTTGTGTTTTTTATTCATCGTTGTTAACTATTTATCAGATATGTAATACAAAAATTATGATAAAGTAGAGTTCAAGATGAACGAACTAGTGAATTTGTTGAATATTTATTCTGATGGTTGACTTTTAGTGCACTTGAAAGGTATTTATCTCAGATTATTTTGAGAAGCATATTGTTTGTCCAGTGTCCTATAGGAGTCATTGCTTTGAGTAGGGTAGCAGGTTTAAAGATCAACAGCAATGCTCAGTTTTAATTAATGCCTCAAAAATTGCATACGTAATCTTTCAATGAATGATAAGTGTTTGATACGATTGAAAATTAAGAGCCAGCTTGATGAATACGAGAGCTGAAAAAGCTGTATCTCTTTTCAGATTAGATAGCCGCACAATGAACAGCCTCGGTAATGACCTCTGTGGACCCTTTTGGCTCGGGGGAATAGATCTACCTTCAGCATCCAAACCGTTCATCATTATCTCACACATGTTTCTCTGAGGAAGAATAACCAAAAAATGCAAACAATATCAAAAGAGTAAGCAATGAACAATGCAATTATTTTCATTTAGCCAAAAAGATCTGGACTGAGGATAAGAAACAAAGGATATCCGAGGGTTTGATTGGTGTGTCTCTAAACTAACAATGCTGATACTTAAACTTTTATTTTAATTTATGGAAGTCATTTATTATCTTCTACAACTTACTCCTCCCCTGTACCTTACTGACGGGAGTGTTATTCAGAGATCTTTCATGACTAGTGCCACAATTCTTTCACAGCTTCAACAGCCTGATTTATTTTTGCACGAAGCCTACAAGAGGCATTAATTCACCTTCCTCCTTAAAATCTAGGGTTATTGGTTTAGTTTACCAGTCATCAGAGTACTTAATCTATGACTTGACATTTATAGTTCAAAAATAAAATTGAATATAAAAATAACCAGCATTTCAAATAAAAAATATAATAATAATAGATACTCTAACAGCCCATATTTCTTCAAAATTCCAATGAGACTGAGAAATGTCTTCAGCTCCTCTGTATGCTGGCTGTCTCGTTACAGAAGCACTGCCAGGTTTGACGGTAGTCCCAGGGGTATTCTGCCACCAAGGTATGTAGGGCAGCCTTCTAAATGTGTGTGCCATCAAAACAGCGTTAATTCATAGACACAGAGAGGACTAATTTTTGCTATTAGCTATTTGTGTGACAACATGGAGTATGCCTATACTATAGAGCCACGTCTATTCATACCATCGAAGTTATCCCTTTACCCGCAATTAGAGAGTTCATACTTCATATTCATTCATACTTCACATTCTCCATACTAGTCATCTAACAATGCCTTGGCGTCACCTGGGGACATAGGGCCTCCTCTATGTCAATACATGTGCATTAGTGGCTTCTTCGACTGCCTTATACAACGTTTCATTTCTCTCAATTACGAAATCAATATCCACTTGAATTCTATGTTTGCCATCTCAAGTTACCTTTCAAATGTGATCATGGATATCGTGTATTCTTAGTATTATTAATTATTAATACATTTAGTTTTTTTTCTATAGTTGTTTATACCAATATTGAGCCTAATAATATAATGAAAATCAGATGGGCATACAATGTTATGGAAAACGCGATCGTCATTGCTCTGGATTCCTCTTTCATCATTGGAGCTCTTTCAACTCTGTCAATCTAGGCCCCTCCAACGCTTGGGACGCGTGGTGCCTAGATCTCAAGTAAAATCAATAATATACCACTTATCATTACTTTTTCAATAGCTTTCGATCATTTTCAAAGATAACGAAGGAGTCAGGTCAAATGTTTCAAGAATCATCGGCACTGTTTTCTCACATACTATTTGCCAATTACTAAGTCAGTTTACTAAGATATTATTTTTTCAATCTCTATAGTTCTACTAATTTCATGAATATGTACAGAATGGTTAGATTACTGATTTTAAAACATTATATCTGTTTTAAAAGATGAGGAAACCTAAGACATCCTGGGCATGCGCAATCTCCAGCGTCTTCTCGGCCAAGTAGAAACGTTATGCTACACTAAAGATCACCAATGGCATTAGCATTGATTGAAATATAGTTAGAATGCCAGGACTGACACTTTATAATTAAAAGTACAAGGTGTATTCGACTAGAAAAATTAAAAAAAAGAGTAAGATGTAGGCGAGAATGAGATAAAAAAAGATAAAGAAAGAGAGAGAGAGAGAGAGAGAGAGAGAGAGAGAGAGAGAGAGAGAGAGAGAGAGAGAGAGAGAGAGAGAGATTAAATAGAGTAAAAGTAACTGATTTTAAAAACATTACAAAACAAAAGCAAAAAGTTAACTGGTTTTTGAATTAAGAGTGGTTGTCAATAAGAAAGCAATAATATTCTATTTCAGCAAAAGATGAGTTATTATTATAGCTGTCTAGTAAACTATGAATAGGAAGAGTGTTGATTGGCCGAAATGGAGAGCTGTCATGCTGAAGCACATGCCAGCTTATTGATAGCGGTCAGTATGCATGATGTGGACTAAAGAGAGATTTATTAGTCTGGATTAGGGATGTTATTTGAGAGCTGGTCAATGGCGTGGCGAGATGACTTTACTTGGTATGCACTGTGAGCGTAGGCCAGGTGCAGTGGACAGGCGAGCTGGCCAGACCAAGCTAGTTATGACGCCCAAGGTCTTGTTAATCTAGTCGCCCTCTCTTATTGCCAGACTCAATGACATTCGCATCAATGCTTCATAAACATGTCCAATTGATTTTATTACACACACGCAGCTATTTCAAACTGTTTATAATGGCCAAATACGTAAGTATAAATCAAAACAAAACATAGGACTCTTTGAAAAAAGTTCGAATATATTTTGAGAGAGTTTATAGTAAAAGAACACTACGCTTTAACAGCGAGATTCAACGAGAGTGAGGAAGAGGAATGAGAAGAAGAGAGATAGGGTGAGAATGAAGATATGGCAGAGAGACATGTAAAAAAGGGAGAGCCATATAAAAAGGGAGAGAGAATGATAGAAGAAAACAAGATATAGTGAGAGTTATAAGATGTGGAGGAAAAAGTGGTCAGAAATAATGAGTGAAATGACTGAGAGATTGAAGGATCAGAAATAAGAATGGAGGAAGAGGGAAAGGGAGGTAGAGGAAATGAGCGTGTAATTGAAGAGATAAAAGGGAGAGCTATAAAATGGGCAGAGAGTGAGAGAGAGAGCGAGTAATAATGAAGAGATAAATAAAATGTTAGAAGACTTTTTCTAAAAGGAAATTACTGAAAATAAGAAAATCAGTTGAGGCGTAAAACAAGAGGCGATAAATGTAATAAATGTAAGAGAGGAAATGTTTGGATATTTAATTAAGGACTGTGGCGTCACGGCGGGTGGTGGGAGCGGCACGAGCTGTTCGAGGTGATAGGTGACGTCAGCGCGGGAGTGGGGCGGCGATCGCGTCGTCACAGGATCGATGATAAGAGATAGTGAGTGAGGTGCCCTGGGGAACAGTGCGTGTTGCTGGAGCCTTCTCGAACAGGTGAGTCAAGGACACTGCTTACTCGTCCATTGCATTCCGTCTGCCGTCCACTCCGTCCTCACCGCTTCAACCACTTTGCATTCAAGTGTCTAACTCAGCCATTGCACCCCACACTTGTTCTAGCTTGTCCCCGAAACATTTCTACTAAAACATGCTAAAAATTAATTGATCTTGGCCTAAACAGTCAGTCCAAAAGGGCTTTGTTTGGTTACAGCCGAGTTTAGTAACATACTTGCTAATTTCAGATGATCAAATTGACACAACGTCACAAAAAACTAAACTTTTCGTATCGTAAGAAGAATTTTATAAAAGTTCATACAATCTAGCCCGTAATTACCAATAGTTCGTAATTCAACAAAACAAGACTTCCATTAATACTAGTGCAGAGTAGTACATTTTACCCCCATTAGAAGTTTAAAAATGTATCACCGATTCATTAGGCACAAAATGATTCCATTTAGGACACATTCGTTGATTCCACTCATTAGGTACAACTTAAACAAGAAAACTTAGTTCAGTGAGCACTTCATTTTTCAGGCAATATTTACATTTGATTTAGGCTATTATATATATATATATATGTAACATGATTTCACATAAACACGTGAAATAACAATCAATGATCAAACCACAATATGAAATGGGAAAAACACTAAGACCTTTCAACACTAACAAGAGGTCTTCGTCAGAGTCAAAAACGTCGTCAGAGTTGGGTTTTTGACTCTTAGGAAGACCGTTTGTCAGGGTTAAAAAATGTTAGTCTTTTATCCCATTTTATATTGTGGTTTGATCATTGATTGACATATATATCTATCTAGTTCATTCGATTGATTACTGAAATTTACAAAATCAAGACATTTGCTGCTCTCAAGCACATATATTTACTTTATCAAGTAAATATTTATCAATTATATATTTACGTTCCTGGTTCATCTGTATGCTACATTTACAAAATATGATGAATTATTAGGATAGAAAACACAGATATCCACTCAGTTTATTCGTACCGTTGATATTTCAGGATTCAAAGAGTTGATGAGACAAAATATATACACTTAAATATGTTTATTATAATAATAGATATATTTTATAAATTTATTTATAACGAGTAAGTTAATTATGAATAAAAATATTTCACATAAACACGTGAAATAACAATCAATGATCAAACCACAATATAAAATGGGAAAACAAGACTAAGATCATTCAACCGTAACAAGCGGTCTTCGTCAGAGTCAAAAACCCAACCCAGTTGGGTTTTTGACTCTAACGAAGACCGCTTGTTACGGTTGAAAGATCTTAGTCATGTTTGCCCATTTCTTATTGTGGTTTGATAATTAATTATGAATAAATACTATACTGTATCTGATTGAACAGTTGATGTATATATATATAAAGTAACAAACTAATTTCAATGCTAAAACAATTGTTGATGTTTTAGAAAGCCTTTTACTGTAACCGAAAACCACAATGATTGCTTATCTTTCTAAGTTCCTGAACGTCTAAGGCCCATTTTATTGATCGTATATTGGAATCTTTGTTTCATAGCTATCCCCCCAATTGAAACTAAACTTCTAAGGTAACCTACGACAACCACTTATTAGAAGAATTTACTTTGGTTTCCAAGCGCAGTACTTAATTAGATTAGTAAAGTCGATAATTTGAAGTCTTCTTTAATGGACTACTTTAGTGAAGAGATTTGCAAGATGTTTTTACCCTGAATATGTACCTTGCCACTGAGAAGGTTTTTCAAAGGCTTTCATGCTTGACCAGCATTTCCTGACCTTTGATAGTAGACCCTTTAGAGCTGCTTTATAACCTAAAAACCAACTCCAACCCACAAATCACTACATAAATAAGTAATAAAATGTTTGTTCTCAGGGGAATAAATAAACTAACTGTGACATGACTGCAATATATTAAAGAAATAAATTATAAATACACTATTTTTTGTTCTTTGTTCTTTTTTGTAAATATATCAAAATTATATATGATTTATTCAGTATGTATATTTTAGAAATATGAAGTAAATAAAGGAAAAATGAAATTTTAATGAAGCATGAAAAAGTGTAATATAACGTTTTAAAATCTCAGAACTATAAGGCGAAATTGAAAACCCGGTGTCTGAAGTAATGCTAATATTTGATTGGTATTTCGCTTCCTTGTTCATATATAATTCATTATAAATATATAAAATTTAGATCAGGGGTTCTCAACCTTTGTTTGCTTGTGGACCCCCTAAAAGCTACTTGTGGACCCCGACTCCCCCCGGATACTTAAAAAACATAATTATACAAATTTATAAATAAATATTTGTTTTTAGGTAATGAATATCGTTAATTATGAAATAATTTCATTACATCTACAACGCATACCGAAATACAAAAATGTTTTGAAAACAATAACAAAATATTTCTTTATTAACATTTTATAAAGTACCCTGAAATAAATTGTAACAGAATCAATTTTGAATGTACCATAAAGAGAAGTGCAATAGAAAATTTTAAAGCATTGGAACATTTTAACTCACTGACGAGGATATTAGGCCTTATATTTTAATTATGTTTGAATATTGTACGGCCAAAGCTTACTACGCTTTGATTTATTTTTTGTTTGCTGATAAATTCATTTAAACTTAACATAGAGCTCTAACCGCGAGTCATGGACCTTCAGAATACTACTTTCCTCATGGACCCCCAGTAATCCTCTGTGGACCCCTGGGGGTCCATGTGGACCCCGTTGAGAACCACTGATTTAGATAAATGAATAACGATGCATCGATGTATATTAATTATATACAGACCTCTGCAATACGGGATGATCTGAAATACGTGTGAAAATAATCAGCACCAAGAGGACATGATCTTGTCATTTAATGCTAGCTGTGGTTCCTACCGAGGATGGTACACACCTCTTAAGTAGTCCTTGAGGCGCTGGGTGAGAAGCAGTTATCCTTCTCAGGTGGATACCTGCATAGCGTTAAGACATGGCTGAAGATCTCGACCTCTGCTATTACGAATAGGGCTGTCTTTTCGGAACAGTCGTTTAACCCTAATACTCCTTCGAATGAGCCCTGGCCAGGGGTAACGGCTAACCGTCGACGACAAAGAGTTGTTGCTCAAGGTTTTTGAACACCATACTGTGTTGTTCAAAGGTCAGTCAGTGTCGTAGTGACTCTGTAGCTTACCATGGCTCCTCAACTTACTATTTCTTTACTCAAGGAATCTTTTTAAGCTTTGTTGCACTCTTACTAGCCCCATGTGGACAACTTTGCAAACTACTGTTCTGGACAAATGCAGTTTACTTCCTTTGTACATATTGACATCTACTGAACATAAAATCATTACAGTAAGGGACTTTGGAAATAAACTCTCCGTTTATTTTTTATTCTTTGCAGTACTTTGAGGAGAGCCATGCCTTTTTCTGTTTTATTCTAATGATGGCTGTGCCATTATCCTTTGTAAATATTACTACTACGGTGTTAGTGTTAAAAGCTGTTTGTTTTGTGTACGATAAGCACAGTACTGTAGACTATTTTCATAAACAATGATAATTACGTTGATGGAAAAGAATCAGAAAAATAAAGTGTTCGATACTTGAAATGAGTTTTGTTGAGATCTCAGCTTTGCATTGTGGCATGCCAGTAGTATTTTTGTTAGTTTAATCAAATTTGATAAAGGAAGGATGATAATCTGGGATAGTTTAGGACGTTTTAATTAGACTGCTGCATTTCAAGGTCCTGTTTTGTGAAGCGTGATAACCAAAGAGTCAGTACAAAAGAGTAGGCATTCCACTAACAAAGTGTCTATATATTAAATGCAGGAGATGTTAAACGTTCAATCTGAAATGTCAGCCAATCATTCAAGTCTCTTATCTATTAACATAATTCAGGATTAGATGTCGAATCTATTCAATGTATTCGATGTACTCCTTTTAATTTGAAAGTATTAAGTAAACTTACATTATGTGCTAACATCTTGCATAATGTTCATTAGAGGTATCAATGAAACAGTTTAGAAGTATATATTGAACTAAATTTTTTGACTTATATGATGTAGGTACTTTTTTTTTCCATAGTGAAATTCAGTTCGACTGATCAAACCAAACTAAGAAAAAAGCCATGGACATGTTGAGTGGAAGCTCGGTTAGCGAGTATAAGAATGATTTCAAAAATTAAAGGACTCGTAAAACACGTCATTATCACTGTAGACAGTGCCTTATTCGAAGTAATTCTGTGACAGTATTTTATTATATATGTGTATGCACCAGCATAAATGTAGGACGTGAACATATTTTAGGTAGTGTGTTGCGCTATTTGCTTATTATTACCTGATTGCACTACAAGTAAGGCTTTGAATTGACTAACTTAAATACTAAGTTAACTGAATATTTCTATGAGCATCTCGGTAACTAACTAGTTAACTGGTATACTCGTATGAACATTTCATTAACTGGTAGTTTATTGCACTTGCATCAGCTAAAAGATAATGGTGATAGTGGTGTCCCTAAGGCATTGTTCGTCTTTATTTCTCTCACTTGAATTAGTAAGTGATAAAATGTCACGGTTTTATTCCTCTATATTTTACAAAATAATTGTTGGACCAACCAATGACCAACAATTCTTTTCTGTGTACTGTAGTGCGTGTTGTAATTAGCAGTTCCAGGTCACGGACCAATTATTGCTGAGTTATAGCACTGTAGTGTTCTGGAGTCCGTAAGTAAATGATCGTACTCTTTTATTCGGTTTGTCGCTATACATTATTTCGTGGTTGTTTGGTCTTCTTGAGTCGTGAAAAGTTTTCGGTCTAGGGCTTGGCTTTATATTTTAACAACAGCCTCTATGATGGATATGATTGGGGAATTCTTAGGGATAATCTCTGGAGAAGAAGATTTGGATGGAGTGAGATTTTCGTGTTCTCATTGTTCACCAGTCTATTTGTGAATTCGTCAATCGATTCTAACCTGAGGTCTCTTAATTGCTGGATACAAGACTAATCTTATGAACTAAAAGGCTGCAGGTCTTGTCTTAAAAGCAAGACATTACTTGCATTTCAATTGAAATGGCTATCACAGGTGTCTGAGTGAATAGCGTACACTCTCAGTGACATTGTCATGGTCACTATCTATGACTGAGAGAGAAGTAGTTATCAAGAAGTTATTATTTATGACTTTCCTTCTGCAAAAATACTGCACCGTAATATTAATTCTTTTTCCTTTTCAAAGAGAATCAGGCAAATAGAAAATGAGAACTTGTAAAGAATTTGGGAGAGAAAATAGTTACGTAGACACTCGCGCAGAACTTACAGTTTATTTAGCCCTAAATCCCTTCTTGTCTTTTCATTGGGGTCAAGGTCACTGGCACTGTGTATCGGGTTCAAAGAAGGTGTTTAAAGTTATATATATATATGTAGACTACTACTACCACTATTACTATATTACTATATATGCTAATTTATATACAGTTACCTAGTTTCAATACGCCATATTGAAAATCTGTGTTCAAGATTATTTTGAATTACCTAATTTAATATTCAAGAGTATATAACAGTATCAAGTCATATGCTATAATCTCCTTTCATCTCCTCTTATAATGTCCCCCAAGTTTCAAATATTGATCAGTAATTGTTTTATTTCCTTATGTTGTCTGTGTAACTTTTAGTTTCCTTAAGTCCGCTTGGTAGCCTAACGCTATTCGAGTGGACAGCACTTCTACTGAAAAAGATTGATGCCCAAATTTACAAGTTATTGTGGTCGGTAACTTTTTCTACTTTATACATTTGAATCATTTCGGACCGTCTTAGACTAAACCAATTATGTTTTCTGGATGTAATTTTTTTTTGTTTTTGGGGTATTCTGATCTCTCTATCACTCACACGCACACAACACTTACTCACCCACCATAAAACACAAAGGGTAAACGATTAGCGCAGCTCAGTTTGTCAGATTCAGGGAATCTCAAAACGTGTTTTCCGTTGAAAACTCGATTTGTAATAATGGCCCAAATAAGTACTTTCTATTATACTCTCTCTCTCTCTCTCTCTCTCTCTCTCTCTCTCTCTCTCTCTCTCTCTATATATATATATATATATATATATATATATATATATATATATATATACATATATATTATATTTTCATTGCAAGGAAAATTATCCAGAGGAAATACTCTATCGTGTTCAACGAAACCTGTCTATCTGAGAGACTGCTGCCCAAGTATACTAATATACGAGTACATATATATATATATATATATATATATATATATATATAATATAATTTAAAAAGGAAACGGATCCTGAAAACTAAATAAATCTAACTCAAAAAGATAACACTTAGGAAAGATTACAAAAACTCACTTCGATATTTTGGGGAATCGTCATTATTTTTTGTTAAGTAACGAAAAAAAGTGAGTTTTTGTAATGGCTGCAAGTGCTATCTTTATCTTAAAGAGAAAAACCTGTTTCAAATGCTTAGAGATTTTTTTATTTTTTATTTGTTATTTCTTTTTGCTATTTTTTCTTTTTTATTTTTTCAATTTATGTTTTATTTATCTTGGTTTCCAATTTTATTATTATTTTAATGTGTATATTTTTTGTTATTACATTTTTTTATTTTTTTGTATTAATATTTTTTATTATTTTCTATACATCTCATTTATTTTCTTTTATTTTATTTTAAATTATTCTTTATATAACTTCATATTTCCGGATTCTCTTTAGTTTCAGTTATTTTCTCGTTAATATTCTTCATTATTATTATTATTATTTATATTTTTTAAGTTTTTATTATTTATATTTCCTCATTTTCTTCAGTTTCACTTATTATTTTTCAGCTTTTCACTAATTCCTACTTTATTTCTCTTACTTGACTAGAGCCAGGTACTCGTATGACATCACTGTTGGTCTCTATCTCTACTCTCCTGATGACAGTTCAATCGAAAATTACAGACTGTAGTTTCTGCATTCACGACCTTTTTGTTAACTGAGGTTAGAATCAGTTAACAAAAAGGTCGTGAATGCAGAAACTGCGATCATTTTCAATAATATATATATATATATATATAACAAATTCAATAATATATCAACCGTTGGATAGAATAGGTGTATAATGTAATCGGGATTCGGTCAATTTTCCAGGATCAAAATCAAACTCTCAATGCCGACGTTTCGGTTTTATTTAAAACCTTTTTCATAGGCCTACAAACAAAGGATGACAAGAAATCATATATAAACATCAACATATAACTAACATCAAAATGGAATATTACAGTTGTGAAAAAACAAAAATATATATACAAGTAGAAGTAGTAGAAAAGCAATAAACATTTTTATGAACTTACAGAAGTCAGAATTTTTGAATTAGAAAAATGATGAAATTTACATTATATAAAATGAAGTAACAATAGATAGTTAGTGAACTAACATCTTAACTGGTCAAAAACTTGGACCAGACTAACTGATTACAATTACATGTAAACCGAAACACTGTTCACTCAAAGAACACAAAAAGGAACTAAGGAAATTAAATTTCACTAAAATCAACTTAACACTCCTGAATAAATAGTGTTCAAATTGGTAATGTCACTTCTATGATTAACTGAACTTAGATCTTTTTTAATATATTGCATTTCGAGGGTCTTTCTTCTTTGCTCATCTTTTTCTTTATCTACTATAATTGCTTCTTCAAAATCGAACATGTGACCTTCGTTTAAGGCATGGAATGCTAAAGCAGTGGCGTTACTTTTATTAGTTCTTATTGAATAAGAATGTTGATAAAGTCTTTCTTTTAAAAAACGACTTGTTTCTCCGTAATAACGCTTGTCGCAGTCTTTACATTTGATCGCATAAATGAGGTTACTTTGTAACTCCTTTGGTATTTTTTGTTTCAAATTTGAAAATAAAGACTTGACTTTTCTTTTGTTATAAAATGCCAATGTAACTTCAGGTACATTTCGTTTGAAAACTTTTCTAATTGATTGTGATAAGCCCTCAACATACGGAAATTTGAAATACTTTTTATTTTAAACTTTATTTATTTTTAATATATATATATATATATATACTTCGAATAAAATGAAAGGTCCGTGTGGACAATAAACACTTTAACACATAGAAAAGAACACAGAAAGACACTACAGAACTCACTTCGATATTTCGACATCCGTCGTCATCGGGAAGAAGTGCGAAGTACTCGCGTTGAGAAGCAAACTCTGGTGGCCAGTTGCAGTTTGCTTCTCAACGCGAGTACTTCGCACTTCTTCCCGATGACGACGGATGTCGAAATATCGAAGTGAGTTCTGTAGTGTCTTTCTGTGTTCTTTTCTATGTGTTAAAGTGTATATATATATAATTTTTGTTAATGCGAGCAATGTATTAGGTTTGTCAATGGAATACGCCTTTAAGGCTATCAAGACGGCGTTTTGCATTCTCACCCCCTCCACACAGTCTCATGAATGACTAATTTAGTAACGGTTCAGACTGAATGTTGAACTAAACTCTATCGGATTATCTGTAATACATTAATGATGTCCCAGTTATGAAGAACTTACGACCCAATCATCTTTTAAGGAGAACATACGTTGAAATCAACTGTTAACGAGAACAACATGGCAAGCAACCTTCATAAAAATAACATAAAGGTAAAAGGTGATACTTAGTAAAAGGTATACTTATGTTCTTAAAAATATCTCAATCGTTCAATTGTAGGGTTAAAAACTGGAGACCATAACTTGACTGATGTCTTGTACTCCCTTAATCAGAGAGAAAGGAACCCCTGAAGTGCAATCAATTAGGTTTTGAATATTTAGTGTGTGTGTGTGTGTGCATGTGTCTTTTTGTTTATTGTGTGTAAGAGTAATATATAAATTCAGTATGTATAACTATAACAGAGTAAAATATGTATTTATAATGTAACGAGCTGCTCAATATAACTTTTAAGCAGTAGCATTAAGCATTGAACACAATATTTTCATTAGTTCGACAAAATGATAAATATTTTAAATGCCACATTTTTAGGTTGTACTTATATTTTGTTTTTCTAAAATTGATATATATATATATATATATATATATATTATATATAAGATTTTTAAAATTGTAACAGGAAATGTTGTTTGTATTTTGGAAAACTTCTCTTGATAGCCATTGAGGTTAATACAATGGATATAATTATAATTTTAATTTGGAAAAACAATTATGTTTAAAATTTAATGTGCAAAATGAGATCTTATATTTTATCACCATATATGATAAGGAAGGTCTCAGAAGGTAGGAGGAGAAATAAAGGTGGGAACCCCCAGTTTTATCCATCTGCTGCTTCTGTCACGTTACTTGAAGTCAGTCGGACTGCTTCTGTCAAGTTACTTGAAGTCAGTCGGACTGCTTCTGTCACGTTACTTGAAGTCAGTCGGACTGCTTCTGTCACGTTACTTGAAGTCAGTCGGACTGCTTCTGTCAAGTTACTTGAAGTCAGTCGGACTGCTTCTGTCACGTTACTTTAAGTCAGTCGGACTGCTTCTGTCACGTTACTTGAAGTCAGTCGGAGTGCTACTGGTCAAGTTTATAAAATAGTCTTGGAGTTGCTTGGTTCCTGCATTGTTGGACAATGTTTAACTTTTTCAAAGCGCATGACTCCTATAAAAGAAAATACCATAAGATAACCATTTTTTTTTAGAAAATGCTCTAAGAAACCACATTATTGAAAAGCGTTCTAGTGAAGTCATTGGTGTCTACACTGGGGTCACAACATGAGTAACTGTGTTTCTTGGACCCCATGGATTTAGACACATCTACTATTCAGAGCTTCTGTATAGCCTGAAGTATATTTATAAGGTTATTCCTAAGTATATCTTTATACTTAAATAGATCGTTATTTAATATGATAAAGTTAAGTTGCATGGTCTGACTGGTTTACTGTTATACTGCTCCAGGGGTTTTATAGCTAGACTCCGATACTTTATGAATAACGCTACGTTAGAATGTCTACATTATTTACGTACTAAATGTCTGCTTGCATAACCACGTCATGTCCACTAATTGTTACAAGAATTTGTTCCAATTTTTTTGGTTCTATTTTTGAGTACTTTAATGGGCCCTTAAACTATTAATAAGTGAAATATGCATTGTTCACTACATATTGACGAGCTCTGCGTGGGTGACTTTTTTTTTATCGTTTCCAGTTGTAATCTGTAAAAGTTATAATTGATAGAATATATAAAAATATTGTAAAATATATTAAAATATTTTGAAAAGAAATGTCTTTAGAACAAATCTAGAGACACTCAATTACAAATTCCATCCTTACAACTTTTACTTGGAACATGTTTTTCTTTGATAACAACTAAGGCATTGAAAGTGTTTTCTGTTTCTTTACGGTTTGACATGTTTCTGTTAGCAATGCAAGGCATTCCTGCTTAGCATTTTATATTAATTATTGTTGATTAAATGTTTGGCAGTGGATTAGTACTTATTCTATTGGGGGAATTAAGAACCTTAGGCCAATTAATACCACGATAAAAATGGTTCTTTTCTAAATTCAACCGTATAACCACAATTCGGAGATAACCTTTTGTCTATTAGTGGAAAGCATATGCGTTTTTATTCGATAGACTAATTTTAACGAATTCCAGTTAATTTCGCATACTGTTCAGATCGTATTGACTGTCTTCGCGATGGCGAGGTAAGGTGCTTGACCTTGTATCTGAATATAACTTCCTAACGAGAATACTTTCATGCGTGCAAGTATTTTAAACAGATCCTGTCAAGATAATAAGGATTATGGCTTATGTTTGGCACATGGAGAAGCAGGAAGAGCTGCTGGTGTAGATAAGAATAGCCTGTCAATGCACTCGGTGGAGGAATGACTTACGGTCATAATTTAAAATTCTCTTTGTTCACTAGTTTAACAATAAAATGGGGTTTTGGTATGCTTCCCATACCTAAACACCTTCTTCTCCTTACTCATGCTGTTGATTTAAATAATATATAACAAGATTTCACATGAATACGCGAAATAACAATCAATGATCAAACCACAATATGAAATAGGAAAGAAGACTAAGATCTTTCAACTACAACAAGTGGGCTTCGTCAAAGTGAAAAATCCACTCAGTTGAGTTTTTGACTCTGACGAATACCGCTTGTTACGGTTGAAATATTATTATAAGTCTTAAAAATCTACGAAGCACATACTACCAAAATATTTTCAGTTTTTTATTACTACCAAGTTATGAAATGGCGGTTCCATTTCCTTCCTTGATATAAATAATTCAATCATTCGTTTAAGATGCAAGAGTTGATGTTTTATAGCACATATTGACTTAAGATTTTTTTATGTTATCCGTTATTTCATAATTATGAACGAAAATTATTAATTTCATAACATATCCAGCTATGAAAATTGATAAATATTGATATATTGATAAAAGTATCGACCGTGGAATAGAAACAAAACTAAAGTTTATCGGGACTCGGTCAGTTCTTCAGGTTAATATGAAATTAAAATTTACAACAAAATTAAAATTTATTTTTTAAATATCGAAAATGAAAGTTTATTCATGTGACTGAATATGATAAATGTGTAGTTTATAGGATTGTGCGCTGTCTATCATTGGTTTGGGTAAGTGTCCGACCCCTGAGCAGTTGAATATTCGTCCTTGAGGCCCAGATTGCTGTGATCAGGGCTCGTGAGACCCAAACAAGCTATTTCCATTGTAAAGCACTAGGTGAGCATAAACCAGGCAGGCGGTCACATTTCGATAGTTAATTTCTTTAAAATCGAATATTCTTTCTCACTTAGTGGATAAAAATCAATGGTTTTAATGCTTTTGGTTTATAAATGGAACCAGAGCAACACTAGTTATTACTAATATTCTAACTAACACTAGTTGCATTATATATAACCAAGAGTAAGAAAATTTTTGGTCAGTCAGAGTCATACTTAAGCTGAGAGGCACAAAGGACATATGGTGTTTTATTTGGTGAGAAGGGATGTAAGGTAGATATTTGAAATGGTGTAAAAATTAAAGGAATGGGAACATAAAACTGAGCGAGTCAGACTAAACAAAGCAGTTCAGAAAGAAATAAGTAAAACATTATCTACTAGTTGCAGTTAACCCTGTTTCACAAGTCTACTGTTCCGTTAATACTGAGTCTAATTTAAATAAACTATGAATAATGTTTGTTGACTCGTATTTTATTTGTTTGATGAACACCGTATAATATTTCTTAACAACATCGATCTTTCATACATCAATTTAACTTCATAATAACAATTAATTATTGTTGTTAAAGCAGAACTTGTAAATCTTCGTTAAAAGATAATTCCTTTTAAATGGGGAATTTAACACAAAAACTTGGTATGTATTTTTTTCAAATGTCTTTCATTGAGCATTTCAAACTCTTTAGCTTCCTAAACTGACTATATTTTTTATGAATAGCTTGAAATGTATTTGAATCATTTTATCTGATAGTATAACAATAGCATACATTCAGTTAAGCTTTGACAACAGCATACCACCATAGTTTAGATTTATTTATAAACATTTATAAATTAGTTTTATCAGTTGTAAAGTGATTTTTTTTTGCAAATACCAATTGAAGGTTTTGCTGATTTATATTTATTGCAAACTTGATCCAACGTTTGTGTTCAATTCGATGAATTCAGATTTTTTAGAAAGCTCTGCTATTCTATGTACTTATAAAGTCATAGACCAAAATTTCATGGTTCTCACTGTTCGTAGCTTTGTAATAGAACGCTCTAAACTATTTAGTAGCGGACTCCTTCAAACTATGAAAATCCATTACACCATCCAGCCGCATTTGAAAAGGAATGATCAGTGGACCTTCTGTCACAATCAAACTATGATACAGAGTTAATTTATCTCAAAATTGTTTTTCAATTGTCATTTATGACTTAATTTGACAATTGTCAGCCAAGTCATTAGAAACTAATATGCCATCCTAATTTTGCACGAGTGAAAAAGAGAACATTGACAGGAAATTTTTTTTTTAAAACTGGTACAGCTTTTTCGTTATTTCTGTAATGGATAGTATCTGGCATAAATTCAAAAGGAGTCGGAATGAGTTCAAAATGATATAAAAATGAATAAAATTTATACTGAGAGATATCATAGAAGGTTATCTATAAATTTATGGCTATACGCAGGTGTTTAGATAATAAAATAGTAATTTTATTTTTTTTTTATATGACCAAAGAAATGAAGTTCAGACGAATGAAACATATCAGATCTCAAGGTAAAAAAAAAATTTCAATAATAATGCCTAAATGTCTGACATGTAAATGTCAAACAGTGATCAAATCCAAAGGACAATTTTATACTTCTACAGTTTTACCAAAAGTTGTTAGTTTGTATGAACTTGCAAAAAAAATTTTTTTTTAAAATAAATTACTGAATTTGTGATGGACAAGTGATGGAGATTTTCTCCGAAGTAGTTTATTTTTTAAATATCATCATCACTTTTTATATCTCCATTACTCTATCAGTTTTACAATGTTACATCCAGAACGAATTAAAAAGTCGTCCATATAGAGCTCTTCCACAAAAGCATTATTATTCATGCCTATTTTCTTTATCACCGGCATACTCATTATTGGAGTTTTATTATTTTTATATGATAAAAGTTTTCTGGGTTGCTGACTACAAGCGCTGGACACAGACTACGCCATGATTCATTGTGAATTTCTCATTTGCCTAAGAAGTTGAATACTATGCTTCTATTTCTCATTTTACTTGATTTTGCTACTCAATATTTGTTATATATATATTATACTGCCTTTTCATTGATACATGTAACAACTTAGTCTCATTTTGTGCATTCCTCTTACAAAAAAATGAATTTTTTTTCATCTTTCCTAAACTTTACTTACAGTAAAGTAAAAATTGTAAAGAACATTTTTAAAGACAGGTGAACATGGAAATTTAAATAAATAGGATTATCTTCAACTTCTCTACTCCAGTATATATATGAGTACTAGTAGAGATAAATAACAAACATTTATAGTTATTTTTCTCGGCAGTTAAAAAGTATTGTGAATAATTTGGTCATTCCAGTTGGTCTGAAGGTTTTGTATAACTTTATTGTTTAATATATCCTTTACAATTGTGTGTATTATAAAGATTCAAGACTCCTTCACGTTCAACTCAGTAAAGATTTGGTTAGGATATTATAGCGTTAGTCATACAATTTCAGTTAAGGCACCGACATTGACTGATGAGAAAATGTGGATGTAATATAAGGAATTGTAGCGGCAAGGTAGGAGCCTTGGCGTAGCCCTTTCATGTAATATATGTTTTTACATTGAGATATTGAAGGCTTCATTTCACTATTAATTTTTACATATTTTTGGAGCCATCCACATATGTTAGTAGGCTATCTGCTACGTCCTTGCTGTGTCTCTGAAAAATGGTAGTATTCTTTTGTCAGGAGGAGTACCTCTAGCTAAAGGTGGAAAGTCATAAATCGTCGTTTACGAAATGGCTCTAGTATATAGAGATTAGGAGTGGCCTTCTATCAGAATACAAAACAAGGAGAATTCGGTTTTACTTGAAAACAGATAAATACCAGCGGTACTGCGGAGCAGGTACGTCCGTAGGCACTTGAATCATGTTGTTGGGCTTGTGGTTGTAGTGGTGCAAAAATAAGGTTCGATGTACGGTTGTGTGATTCCCTGGTGCTCTAGGAATTCTCCCGTCCTTGTGTGAGAAGCACTTATTCTCTGTTTCCTGGGTAGCAAAAAGTGGATAAATACTATCCAACTTCTCTCGAGGATTGAAGGGACCTGAGGAGAATTTTAACATCAGATAAAACATTTAAAGAACTGCGCAGTTAAAATTAGTAACTGCGCGAATAAATAGGAGTCTTTTCATTCAAACGGTAGTCGATTTTGCAAATTCCAAACCTTATATACCTGTATACTTATATTGTATATACCTGAATATACCTGAATACTTATATATTGTATATATTCAAGTCTCTTGTCTGAATTTTTACATAAATGAATCTAGTTAAAGAATAAAGACAAATTAAGGATGTATTAGTTCGTAAGTTACTCAATCCTATTTTGAGTCATATATTTCAGCTGTCTATATGGTCATCTTCAGGCTACAAGCATAATTGAATAAACAATCTTTAACCCTGTAATAAACACAGTTACCATTTTGACAAAATAATATACTAAAAGAAATCTTCAACTCTTAACACCGTTGAGATTTCTTTCACACAACATCAAAGAAAATGAAAGCATGTCTAAGAATTGAGTCCCTCTCTGCTAAGCCTATTCATCAATCCATCCATTCTATCACCCCTATTGAACTAAGTCTTTTGATTGGATCTCTTGCCCTAGAAACAGTGTTTTTTTCTGAGCATGTAATCTGATTGCAATGTACTCTGTTTAGTGGTCACGATGGGTCTGTGCGGAAAGCTTTTCGTCTTAGGAGTCCTGTCAACAGGTCTTCTAATAGGATATGGTATCTATAAGCTCAGTGAAACTCCGGAGATACCAAAAATTCCTGACACCTACTGGGGGCCTGGAGCCGCTGTTAAAGACGACCAGACCATCAAACCATTCAAAATCAAGGTCGACGAGAAGGTGAGGCAATCCTCTGACGCTTGAATTATTCAAGAAAAAGTAAACATCAATGCGAATAAGATTTAAATATATTTAAATTAATAGAGTCATTAAATCTACTAAGATTTGTACTTAGTGAATTCAACAGATTCATTTTAATGATAATCTGGAAAATTTACCCAAATGAATTCGGATCTCTTCTATTCTTATACAGAACTCTTTGCAGTAATCCAGTAGCTATAGTTTTACTTTTATTTCAGTAACAATAATTTTATTTATCTCAATCAATGATTCAAGTTTCCGTAAGTATTTATTAAAGATCAGTTAAATTATTTTACTTTCAACATTTTTGTATTAAGCTAAGAATCTTGGATCAGGGGTTTCTCATAGGTATGGTAGTATCGGCTCCTTGAAGTGTGAAGCAGCAGCAAAAGCTGCTGAGCCGAAGGGGTCTTTGAGGAAGATAATGGGCTGAATGATCTATTATGGGGGCTTTGAAGATGATAATCGGATCAATGATCCATTATGGGGGCTTTGAAGATGATAATCGGATCAATGATCCATTATGGGGGCTTTGAAGATGATAATCGGATCAATGATCCATTATGGGGGCTTTGAAGATGATAATCGGATCAATGATCCATTATGGGGGCTTTGAAGATGATAATCGGATCAATGATCCATTATGGGGGCTTTGAAGATGATAATCGGATCAATGATCCATTATGGGGGCTTTGAAGATGATAATCGGATCAATGATCCATTATGGGGGCTTTGAAGATGATAATCGGATCAATGATCCATTATGGGGGCTTTGAAGATGATAATCGGATCAATGATCCATTATGGGGGCTTTGAAGATGATAATCGGATCAATGATCCATTATGGGGGCTTTGAAGATGATAATCGGATCAATGATCCATTATGGGGGCTTTGAAGATGATAATCGGATCAATGATCCATTATGGGGGCTTTGAAGATGATAATCGGATCAATGATCCATTATGGGGGCTTTGAAGATGATAATCGGATCAATGATCCATTATGGGGGCTTTGAAGATGATAATCGGATCAATGATCCATTATGGGGGCTTTGAAGATGATAATCGGATCAATGATCCATTATGGGGGCTTTGAAGATGATAATCGGATCAATGATCCATTATGGGGGCTTTGAAGATGATAATCGGATCAATGATCCATTATGGGGGCTTTGAAGATGATAATCGGATCAATGATCCATTATGGGGGCTTTGAAGATGATAATCGGATCAATGATCCATTATGGGGGCTTTGAAGATGATAATCGGATCAATGATCCATTATGGGGGCTTTGAAGATGATAATCGGATCAATGATCCATTATGGGGGCTTTGAAGATGATAATCGGATCAATGATCCATTATGGGGGCTTTGAAGATGATAATCGGATCAATGATCTATTATGGCAGCTTTGAGGTATTATAAATACATAACGGCGTTAGTAATAAGGTTATATTTTTACCTTCAAATCACTTAATACATATTTAGTTAAATTTCTACAATATTACAAGTCTGTTTTTCCTACAGTAATATATGCAGTGTTTTATTGCACTATTACATGTAGTGTATTCCTACACAATAAAACGTACTGAATTTCTAGACGTGGTGTAGTATGTGATACAAAAGAGTAAGTAATTTATCAAATAAAAATAACTATAGAACAAAAAACGTTAATCTCAAGGAGTTAGTTTCATTAGTTCAAACTGTATATAACAATGAAATCAACAACAAACGCTTTATGCCAGGTTTGATGTTACTGAATTTGAGTAGAATAATCCCCATTGAAAGTATACATGATTTATTCGTCTACTTATGGTAGTTGAAATTCATTATCTATGCCAATAAGCTACTTCCACCAAGTAGTAATCGAACAGATTCGTATGTTAAACAAATTTTTACCCACAAGGAAGGGAAAATAGACCAATGTGGGTCTATTACTCTAGGGGACCCCCTGGAGTAAGGAATCAGTCATACATATACATCAGTATAATTGTCTGAGAAGACACTCAAAGTAGAGATATGCGGTTATGTATATTTTTGATATTTAACAATATGTTTCAGGTTATCACAGATTTAAAAAGCAGGCTAGCTAAAATGAGGCCATTGACGCCTCCTTTAGAAAATGTAGCCTTCCATTATGGAATGAACACAAAATATTTGAGTGGAATCCTCGAATACTGGAAGACAAGTTACAACTGGACAGAGCGAGAGGCTTTGCTCAATCAAATTCCCCAGTTTACGACCCAAGTGTCTGGACTCCAAATTCACTTTTTACGAGCCAAACCCGATGTCAGCAAACTCCCAAAAGGTAATCTTTATGCAGTTATCACTTATTCTTGCAATGTAGTTCAACTATTTTTGTATGATCTTATTTACTGTATTGTGAATCTGTGAATCTAACCGTATCACTATCAGACTGACGAAGACCACTTTTTTTGGTTGAAAAATTCTGTGGTTTAGATGTTGAGGCATATCTATATATGGTTACGAACCCCCATAGATTATCTTTTGTAATTCTTTGCCGTATATACCATTATATTTAATCTGACCAAATTTTAGTTATTCATATCCCTCTACGACCACTATCAGATTTCCTATCTGCCTCTTTGTATTTGCCAGATATCAATAATTAGCCTAAATAAGTAGCCTGATGAGTGCTTGGGTGTTTGGTATTACTTACAAGTAGTAAAATACTAATAACAAAATTAAGCTATTCCAAGTCTTTGACGGATTTTTATGTTTTAAAGTCTACAAAAACTCTTTTCCATGTGTTTGTGATTATATATCATTGTCCGTAGTCCATGTGTACCCACCGTTATTGTGAGTAACACATTTATAGTTTTTGAACAAAACTCTATCATGGTCACGTAATTGTAGCGCAATTCTGTTTTTTTTCTTTTAACTATTTATTTTTTACTACTGTGCTATAAAATAAAAAAAATTTTATTTTTGAACTATGAAATACTTATCTTCAACCCTATTTATAGGGTTCAAGTCAAAATTTAAAATGATCACAATGATGTCATTTAACATTTAGCATAGTACTATGTTAAAGATTTATTAGTTCTGACCGTGGGAAAAAAGAAATATTATAATGTAATATCAGGAAAGTTCATCCCTCTGTTAAGTAAAATGAACTATGAACACATTCTTTCCGGCGCGTATACATGAATAATAAATAAAGAAAATATAACATAGGTGGATTCATTGTTTATGGCATTTCAGGGAGTACTAATCTTTTGTTTATCAGCTCTCTGCTAAAGATTTTGTCAAAAATGGAAACAAGAGTGGGATGGCTGAAACAATTTGAACCAGAGCGCCTGCGCACACGCTTGTACTAGACGTAATTGTGATATTAACTGTGCTATTACTCATGGGCTTCTCTAACATGCATCTATTTCGTCCATCCTCTGTTTAGGGATATCTATTGGATTGATAATTCGATAATTAGAGTTTTATAATATGTGAAACACATAAAAAAAAAAATCTGGAGTGGCCTTCACTCAACTTTACTATAAGTAACTTAATATCAAATTTCTTGAGTATATAATATATAACGTCTCAATTAAGCATAATGTAAACATCTCAATGGGATATGATTATTAGTCTTTCATTCCTGAGGTAGTACAGATAGTGATTGAAGGACATATCAATATATAAGCTTATTTTGGTAAATCACACAGCTGATGCAAATAATTTCATTAGTATAACTACAGCAGTAATAACATTTTTGAAAAACCAAAGTGAACATTTCTTGATACGAAATATTCTCCTACAAGAGAACATGGCTTTCGTTCAAATAGCCAGTGGATTTCTTACACCGTTTACTTGACATACTTCTACATTGAATATTAAAGTAAAATTTTCATATTTAAAACAAGAAAATACCCTTTTTTTCTCTAAAAAACATCATAAACAGCGAAGAAAAAATGTTGTTTTAAGATGATTTATAATTAAAGATGTATGATAATTACATTTATTAATCTCTAAACGAAAGATTTCAATTTTGAATTATCTTTTACATTTTTGGTTTTTTATAGAATTATTATACTGAGAATCTTCATAAAACGACTTCTGGCACCTCAAAACATGTAATTCCGTCAAAATCTCGAGATCGAATTTTTTCACGATCACTATACTTTACTTATAGTAAAGTAATATAGTTAGTGATATAGATTTCATATAAAACGTGGAAAGACACATACACACTCAGACAGTGTAAGAATTATACTTCACTCAAATGTTGGAAATGTTCATTCAGACCCTCGGTGATGCATACTCTAAAGTGGACATTGTACGAGTATATTCTTCTCAAACCATTTATACAGAAAGTATAACAATAAAGTGACTGTTTCCTAATCTTTTGGTCAAATCGTAGATATAATCTTGATAATCCTATAGTCTTCTTAAGCTGAAATCCCTGGCCTTGTGTAGGTATTACAGCTACTTGTCATACTAGGTGGTAGGCAATTGCCACAATTCCTCTTCTATTCCTAAACTTAATAAAAATCCCTAAACCCCTTCATTTGGCAATTTTGCTTCTATTTCTTCTACATTTTTCTATAATATACGTTTCAGTTTGCAATCTTTGTCAAAAGGGATTGTAAATTTCCATAATTTTTAAATAATTTTGTAGACTCTACTATAAAATGTAAAATTAATTTGACATAAGTATTAAATTTTAAATTTCTATAGTTTATTTAAAAAAAATTATTAAAATATTAAAATTATCTTAAATAATTTAAATTTTCCAGGAACTGAAGTTGTACCTCTCCTCTTGATGCACGGATGGCCAGGCTCTGTTAAAGAATTCTACCAACTCATCCCTCTGCTTACGACTCAAAGAGAAGGAGACAACTTCGTTTTCGAAGTGATTGCTCCTTCGTTGCCTGGCTATGGATTCTCTCAGGCGGCTTCAAAGCCCGGCTTGGGAATGACACATGTCGGAGTGATAATGCACAAGCTGATGACGAGGCTCGGGTTTAGCAAGTACTACATTCAGGGTGGAGACTGGGGCTCGGCTATTGGAGCAGCCATGGCTATCTTATATCCCGAGAAGTCAGTTCTGCAATTTATTCCTCTTTGTATCAAATTTTCATTTTTGCCCTTTTGTACAAATATTATAATTATTTATTCACTTTTATTTAAATTGATTTTTTATATTCAGTGTATATATGTCAGCAGAAATGAAAATTGTTCTTTCACCCTGAAGCATGAATGATTAGTTTATATATATATATATCAATAATCAAACCACAATAAGAAAATGGGAAAACAATACTAAGACCTTTCAACCGTAACAAGCGGTCTTCGTCAGAGTCAAAAATCCAACTGAAACACTGAGTTTCAGTGTTTCAAACACACTTACACTCAAATTTGAGTTTGTAAGTGTGTTTCTTTATTCTGCGTGTTACTCTTCTTGAATTTTGAACAAGGTATTGTGTCCAGTTTGGATCGTGTTTCCCTTTATCAAGTAAATATATATATATAATATATAATATAATATATATAAACGAATTAAAACGAAGGTAGCACACAGATAGACAAAGGAATAACTCACTTCTATATTTTGACAATTGTCGTCAAAGGCGAAAAGTCTCGCAGGAAGGTAGAGCAGCGATTCTTTCTACCGGTGAGTCGTCACTCTACCTTCATGTGGGACTCTTCACATCCTGATGACGACCTTGGTCGAAATATAGAAGGGAATTACTCCTTTGTCTATCTGTGTTTACCTTCGTTTTAATTCGTTTATGTAATTATATATATATATATATATATATATATATATATATATATTGGTATACTTTGGGAGCAGACCTTCTTTTAAACATACCTCATTAAATATCTTGCCAACATTAAGTTTAGTATGTTTCCTACATACCTTTTCAAGGTTTCGAATGCTACTTTTCCATCTTTGTGGTATCATATAAATTAACTCACCGATTTTTTTATCTTTAAATGTATTTTTCATATTACATATGTCCGACGTTTCGGTCTACGTTGACCATTCTCAAGGATTCTATATACAATTAAGGCACTTATACATAGAGCATTCAAGACATCGTCTGACTGGCCTCTCTTCGACCCAGCTGTAGAAAGGATTAAACAAGTATTGGTCAACAATGGTTATAGTAACCAACACTTCGACAATATTTTAAGGAAATATATGAAGAATCTAAATTCAAACAATTATCAAGATCATCAGCTGGGTGAAGAAGGAAGAATACAAACGGTGAATTATAAGAATCAATTCTCTAATGAATATAAAAAGGATGAAAGAATTTTGAAGGATATAATTAAAAGAAATACAACATGTGTTAACTCGGCAGACAAGCTAAATATTAGTATTTACTACAACAGTTCCTGCACAGCAAATATGAAAATTAGGAACAACCTACAACAAAAAACACAACTACAAAAAACCAATGTAGTGTACAGATATAATTGCACTATAGGAGACTGTGAGCTCCTAAAATCGAGCTACATTGGTTCTACGACGACAACACTTTCACACAGACTTACGATGCATCTCGCAGCCGGAGGACCGAAAGAACACACAATGAACATACATAAAAGCAGGCTAAGTAGAAAAATGCTGGAAGACAACATTGAAGTATTATATGCAGACAATAATCACACGAGGCTGCATATAATTGAATCATTATGCATAAAGGAAAAGAAGCCGAACCTTAATGATCAGTCCTGTTGTTTTTCCAGAATTTTAAAGTTACATCGTGAAAAATAACTATATAGTGATTTAAATAATGTTGTGTAAAAGTTCACGTAGGGAATTTTGTAGCAAACCTGTTACTCATGTATATTAAGGTAGTGTTTTGTAAAAGTATATTTTATTATTAGTTATGGTTGATAGAAGTGATGTAATTGTTATTGTAAATAAGTATTTATTAGAATTGTTAAAAAAACCTTGTATATAGAATCCTTGAGAATGGTCAACGTAGACCGAAACGTCGGACATGTGTAATATGAAAAATACATTTAAAGAAAAAAAAATCGGTGAGTTAATTTATATGATACCACAAAGATGGAAAAGTAGCATTCGAAACCTTGAAAAGGTATGTAGGAAACGTACTAAACTTAATGTTGGCAAGATATTTAATGAGGTATATATATATATATATTTAAATATATATACAAATGAAGTAACAGGAAATTGTCCTACAGAACTAAATAAATAAAACAGAAAAAGAATCCACTAGAAAAACATTACTAAAACTCATTTCGATATTTCGACATAAATGTCGCCCTCAGGAGAAGAAATATCATTCCTTTGGCGAGCGAAATACATATACCTTAATCGAAGATGCAGTTAAAGTGCTGCCATCAAACGCATGGAGGGGAAAGGGATAAAACATAAGTAACGAAAAATGAAAATCAATTTGTGAAAATAGAAGAAACACCGAAATAAAATCAAAAGTAATAATACAAAATAATTGATAAAAATAAAAAGTGTTACCAAATTATGCAGAATTAAAAATAATAAAAAAGTAACGTCTTTTTAGAAGATATACAAGTGAGGAGACGTGAAAGAGTTCACCGACCTCACAATACAAAGTGACTCACAGTGTAACAACTTTCCATCGGGAACATTTTGTAACAGTCAAAGTAATGAAAAAATTAAATAATAAAAGTAGTAAATAAAAGAAAGAAGAGGGGGGAGGGGAAGAGTAAGTTTAGGCTTCCAAACTAATTCCTTTTGTCAGTTTCCTTTGTGTTTTTGTTGCTCTTGATGACTTGGAAAAATTAATTTGTTGGTTCTTTTCAGCATCATTGGTTACCACACAAACATGTGCACTCATGGGTCCAGGCTAAATCAAGTGAGGATGTTGTTCAGCTACATCTTCCCTTCCCTTCTTGCTTCTGAAGACCCAAAGGACAAAATGGAAAATCAAATTCTGAATCTAATCGAGGAATCAGGCTACATGCATCTTCAAGCCACCAAACCAGACACAGTAGGCAAGTGCAACTTTACCAACCTTCAGAAAGAAATATCACCCTGTACATTACAGCATAGATGCCTCCATATTTCTATAAGTGGAATGGTCCATTCATTTCATTAGCATGCATTTAATTAATTTAAGATATATTAATTATTTGTATTTTCAACGTTATTAGATCAATGTAGATGTAAGTTTTCATTCCCCTGAGCAATACTGCACTGTCCGTAAATGGTATTACAAGTGTTTGACTCTTCATCGAGAGTCCTACATTTACCTTACTTAAGTTTGTTGGAGCAGCTGTTTTTAAAGTAGTTGTTTATAAGTTTTTTTATGTTTATAATTAATTGAGCAGTAGTCGGTGTTGACCTTTCCATCTGCATCCTCTCTGAGGAAATCTTTCAAATGAGATACGGAAGATCTTAGAAAAGTCCTTTGGAAAGAGATGTAAAGTCATCAGTCTGCAGCCTGGAAGATGTCACACAGACATTAAAGATCCTATACAAACTCAAACAAGTAAATAAACTAAATGAACAACCCTCAATATAAAATCCAGCAAGTAATGTGATCAGCCGTCTGACCAGGGTTGCCCAGTGTCTTACGCACTAATATGTCCTAATATCTACTCTTTTTTGGACTGGTAGATCTGAGTTCGATTCTCACTCTGGTTCTCAATTTTTTTAATGTCCCTTTCGAATTCAGAAACAAAATTTCAAGCTTTCGGGATTTGATAGAGGTTCTGAATATGTGTACGAAGTAAGATATTCTTAAATATCTTTTACACACTGTGTTCCAGAAATCCTTTGATATTAAGATATGGAGAATTTTGCTCTCTTATTTAAGTTGTCAAGAACATACCCACCATTGTGGTTTTAAGCGGGGTTTTATATTGTAACAACTTATTCATTTACTTTAATAAATTTGCAGGAGTGGGGCTGAATGACTCGCCTGCTGGACTGGCTGCTTACATCCTCGAGAAGTTCTCAACCTGGACCAACCCAGCCTGGAAGAACAAGCAAGATGGAGGGCTCTCCAATTACAACAAAGACGACCTGCTCGACAACGTTATGATCTACTGGGTGACCAACTCAATAACCACTTCAGTGCGCCTGTATAGTGAAACACTAAACAAAAACCACTGGGGCATGGGCATGAATATGTAAGAACTTTTCTCTTAATCCATATTTTTTCATTATAATAAAATTAGGACGTATCTAAATTTTTCTTGAAAAAAAAATTGCAGTTAGCTACCACTCTTGTGTTTGAAATTATTATTTGACAGGAAATATTTAGTCATGCTGAACCAGACATATTTATACATATTTATATAAATTTATACATATTTATACATATCTTTATATAAAAAGATATATCTATTATCTCTGTGATGGCAGTCTTGTATTGGAGTTCCATTGGAAATTCTGACTGCGTTAATGGGTTTTGTTTCACCATTTGCCACTTTCATCTATGAGCTATCTATGCTTTTCATCCTAAATTGAGGATAAATGGACTAATCATATCAATCTCATATGTTTGATATACCATATATCTTCTGAAATAGTTTATTTGTAAAAATAATGTATTCTAAGTAAATTACCAAACCATATTCCAAATGTAGTACCTAATATAGTCAACTAAGTTAAACAAATGCCTGTTAAAATAGTCAGTTTGTGATTTATGAAAACTGTAAAAAAAAAAGTATAGCGATTATCATATTTTTGATTGGCAGAATAATATTATGGGCAATTATGAGTTGATATAAGACCGAATGAATTATTTAAATAGTACTGTCAGTTTAGTTAATGAATTGAACAAGTCTACTTATTGAGCAAACTGTTGCCCGATGTCAGCGGAATTGTAGAATCTTTCTGTCACCTCACACCGTCGTATGACTCACGCGTGCCTCCCTAGCTCTCTGTTTGTTAATTTTTAGGTATTCAATTTGTCCAGCTCTTTGTTTCAGTAGCCCAGTATCATGTGAAAAACTTAGGAAATTTTGGATAATACTATTTTGATATAGTATTATAGACAGGCATCAAATAATATCAACATTATAAGACGTTATAAGATAACATTATTGATTATAAGCAAATATTTTGCCTCTATTTGCTTTTCCAAATAAAATGTGAAAACAATAATTTTTGAATTAGGACCACCTAAGCATGCAGCAAATAAATATGATACGTTTACTTCTAGCCAGAATGCAAAGATTATTGTAAGTTAAAACAAGGACCAGCTCTCGTGTTTTAGGATACTTATATGTTGAATGATATTTTACTGTTTATTCCAAGTTTTTGTTGGCTTTTATTTTCTACATTACTTTTTTCAAAATTTCTATATATGCTTTCCAAAATAAAATACAATTTGAACCGCAGACTTTAGACACCTTCTGTGTCTTATCACACAGTATTAAAGATATGTTTTTTTTTTGTTCAGGATTCCCATCATGGTGCCCACTGGATGTGCTCGATTCCCCGGAGAGCTCCTCTTTATTCCGAAGAGATCAATTGAAGACGCCTATCCAAGACTAGTGAGATTTTCAAGTATGCCCAAGGGAGGCCATTTTGCTGCGTTTGAAGTTCCTCAATTACTGGCTCAAGATATCTGGGAATTCGTTTCTACTGTTCGATCAATGCCTAAAAAAGAGAAGAAATCCGAACTATAAACTGACTGGCCATTGACTTGCAGCAAGTGATTCACAACCAACACGCACAACCCCGTCAACACAAAACACCAATCTCCCTGTACTCTGTGATTTCATTAGTCAAAAACTTACTATCAAATGAATCGTTATAGTGAAATTAATTAAAACCTGCACTGACTATAGTGAGAATAGGTCTTTTCAATATTTAGACTAATTTTGTATAAGCCAAAGTGTCCATATATTACTGCCCATGTATATTAATTAAATGTTTAAAAATAACAGTTAGAGGCAATTTTATACACAATTATATAAATAAACACGATGTTTGTTTATATAATCATTCAGAATTTGTCAACTGTTTCAAAATGGCATAGAAAATACCTGTCCAATGTATAGAGGCATAAGACGAGGAATAGTTAATAAATTGACTAATTTGATTACTTAGAAAGCGACAGTTAATTAGTAACACCATTCTGTATGTTAACAAATCTAATTTACCACTAGTTCTGTATAATATATTATTTTTTTTACTGAAATAAAAACCATAATTTCTATTTATAATAATATCAAACACTGTTTAATCAACAAGAATTATAAAAGTATTTTATTTTCAAAATGTTAATGTTACGCTTAATGTTTTATCAAATAACTAGAAGAAATAATAATTTTTTTTTAATGACTGAAAGCCAACTGACTAGTGTGATAATAATAGATCATAGGACTACAGAAATTGCTTTTGTATTAATCAACCCCACAAATAAGTAACAGTTACTGTTAAGGATCGACATTGTTATTGATATCAATTATTTATTTTTATAATAAATGGAAACATTGAGGAAGAGTTACAGAAATATATTTAAATACTTGATATATTTTTTTTATATAAATGCACCTAGGTTTTGTACTATGCATAAAAATAAAAAATATATACAGTTTATATGCCCATAAACTTAATGAAGGTATCTACATTGATATAAAATGGAATCAACATTTATCAAAAATTGGTAAGTTTTTAGTGCTGAAATCAAACTTTCAATAGGGATTTTGTGATTTTATTTAAAACTATCTTCATACGCAAAAATATGCTATTTTCATTTTCTCTGAAATGACCATTTTCCGATAAATTTTGATTCAATATACTCGTATATAGATGCATGGTTAAATATATTGCACATTTATTATTAGAAATGAATGCAGTAAAATCTCGTACATTCGCTAGGTGGAACACGTAATCACTTGTGGGAGTGGCATAGCTTTATTATATCTTTAGACATGTTTGTACCAGTTATCTCTGTTTTTTATGTTTCGGATAAAAAACTGAAATAATGCTCCCAAATTAGTGTAATATTGTAAAAGTAAGTGTAGTGGGTAGAAGTATTCTTGAAAAAAATCAGGAAAAAAGAGAGGGAAAGAGAGAGGCTGCGTGAGAGTGGGATGAAAAGGGAGAGAGGGAGGAAGAGGGAAAGAGAGAGGCTGCGTGAGAGTGGGATGAAAAGGGAGAGAGGGAGGAAGAGAGAAAGAGAGAGGCTGCGTGAGAGTGGGATGAAAAGGGAGAGAGGGAGGAAGAGGGAAAGAGAGAGGCTGCGTGAGAGTGGGATGAAAAGGGAGAGAGGGAGGAAGAGAGAAAGAGAGAGGCTGCGTGAGAGTGGGATGAAAAGGGAGAGAGGGAGGAAGAGGGAAAGAGAGAGGCTGCGTGAGAGTGGGATGAAAAGGGAGAGAGGGAGGAAGAGAGAAAGAGAGAGGCTGCGTGAGAGTGGGATGAAAAGGGAGAGAGGGAGGAAGAGAGAAAGAGAGAGGCTGCGTGAGAGTGGGATGAAAAGGGAGAGAGGGAGGAAGAGGGAAAGAGAGAGGCTGAGTGAGAGTGGGATGAAAAGGGAGAGAGGGAGGAAGAGAGAAAGAGAGAGGCTGCGTGAGAGTGGGATGAAAAGGGAGAGAGGGAGGAAGAGGGAAAGAGAGAGGCTGAGTGAGAGTGGGATGAAAAGGGAGAGAGGGAGGAAGAGAGAAAGAGAGAGGCTGCGTGAGAGTGGGATGAAAAGGGAGAGAGGGAGGAAGAGGGAAAGAGAGAGGCTGCGTGAGAGTGGGATGAAAAAGGAGAGAGGGAGGAAGAGAGAAAGAGAGAGGCTGCGTTAGAGTGGGATGAAAAGAGAGAGAGGGAGGAAGAGGGAAAGAGAGGGGCTGCGTGAGAGTGGGATGAAAAGGGAGAGAGGGAGGAAGAGAGAAAGAGAGAGGCTGCGTGAGAGTAGGATGAAAAGGGAGAGAGGGAGGAAGAGAGAAAGAGAGAGGCTGCGTGAGAGTGGGATGAAAAGGGAGAGAGGGAGGAAGAGGGAAAGAGAGAGGCTGCGTGAGAGTGGGATGAAAAGGGAGAGAGGGAGGAAGAGAGAAAGAGAGAGGCTGCGTGAGAGTGGGATGAAAAGGGAGAGAGGGAGGAAGAGGGAAAGAGAGAGGCTGCGTGAGAGTGGGATGAAAAAGGAGAGAGGGAGGAAGAGAGAAAGAGAGAGGCTGCGTGAGAGTGGGATGAAAAGAGAGAGAGGGAGGAAGAGGGAAAGAGAGGGGCTGCGTGAGAGTGGGATGAAAAGGGAGAGAGGGAGGAAGAGAGAAAGAGAGAGGCTGAGTGAGAGTGGGATGAAAAGAGAGAGAGGGAGGAAGAGGGAAAGAGAGAGGCTGCGTGAGAGTGGGATGAAAAGGGAGAGAGGGAGGAAGAGGGAAAGAGAGAGGCTGCGTGAGAGTGGGATGAAAAGGGAGAGAGGGAGGAAGAGAGAAAGAGAGAGGCTGCGTGAGAGTGGGATGAAAAGGGAGAGAGGGAGGAAGAGGGAAAGAGAGGGGCTGCGTGAGAGTGGGATGAAAAGGGAGAGAGGGAGGAAGAGGGAAAGAGAGGGGCTGCGTGAGAGTGGGATGACAGAGAGAGGGAGGAAGAGGGAAAGAGAGGGGCTGCGTGAGAGTGAGATGAAAAGGGAGAGAGGCAGGAAGAGGGAGAGAGAAATGCATTTGCACATTACAAATATTTAGTAAAATAAAAGAGTAAGTAATTTTGAGTTATAAGTATTGTTTGTAGAAGAAAAACACGAGATGACTGTGTTATTGACGTCCACGTAACATATAATGTCGATATACCGATGACGGTGTGCTGAGCAGCACTTTGAGTTTAATGAAAACACTAAATACTCTCATGAGTAGTTCCTCCCCTCCATTGAAGAGATTCTGTTACTGATGAAAACGTCTCGTTATCAACAACTTTTTAAAAAGTCAGGTTAAAAATGCTGTATTAGTGGAGTGCGGAAGGTTGCACTAGACTTAAGTCATTTACAGGTAACATAGCTTCCTTCAATCCTTTTCGTAGGATATCAGTTTCTGTTGGGCACTAGAGTTATGCCAAGACTCAACTGAAATACTACTTCTTCATGAGTTTATCTTTTGAATTTCAGCTGATTCCCTGTTATTTGTTATTTTTTTCACATATTTGAAATCAAAATATTTTGAATCCAGAAATGTGAATGAACGACGTATGGCAATATAGTAACCTCTTACATTTTTAATTGATCTGAAAAATTAAGCAGGAATTGTTTGTATACGATTAACTTTTACGTTGCTTTGTGGCATATTAAATTCAGTTAACATTTAGAATCGAAAATTCTTCTTCACTGTCACGCTTTAAATTGTTGTTTGGATGAAATAACAAAACAAGAAATGTGATTTGTTCCTAAAACAACGCTTTTCAAGGTGCGAATTTAATTTTTCATAAAAATGTTATTTTTCTAGAAAAAAAATTGGTTATTATGTTCTTGAATATTTGGTTTTAAATTGTTATAAATTGGTATTGTAAGACAAATACTTTTTTTTTTGAAAAAAAAATTAAGTATATCATACACAATTTTAAATTGAATTGTTTTTATTGTTGTCAAAAGTGATGTTATATACAAAATTGTATAACAAATTGAGGTAAAACATATTCCAACATTATTTTACACTGTTTACATTTTTAATTCAATTTTGTATACAGAATTGATAATTGTAATGTTGATGGGGTGGTTCTAAAATAATCAGGACTTATTAATTTCGTGATAATCATTCACGATAATCATATGATATATTATAATCATCCAGAACAGTGCGGTTTTTCAACGTCTTGATAGTCACCTTAAGTTTTCTATTGCTTGACTGAAAGGCGCAGGCACATATGATTCAAAAAAGTTTCCTTGAGCTAACTGATAGTTTTAGAACATCCTAATTTAGTCTCACGTATATTTTATATTATCTCAAGCAAGCGGTGTTCAGAAGGTCTGATGGTGTCTCCCGGTCCAGCGACAGTCCTGGTCTCTTTGGGCCAAGTTATTGTCTAATATAAATTTCATCTTTCTGAGTTTTCTAGTCTATACACTAGTCTGATCATAAAAGACTCAATAGACTATTTATAAATATTTTATTTAATTTCGACATAAAAGAAATAATTGAACTCATTCAAAGTGAAATCTTTAAGGGGACCAAGTATTAATATTACGGATAATGTTTAGGACCTACAGTCTTATGAGAATATACGCGACTAGTTACTTGCGTGTAGAAAAGTCATTCAGTGAAATAAGCTTTGAGTTATGTTCATTAATCTCATGATTTTTCAAAGAAGTTATGACTCAAGCACTGCAACGATTTATCTCTGCTATAAGCTGGACCTCTGAAATCAAATATGTGCCCTCAACGAGTTTAGGCACACAATCACTCAGAAGTATAAGAAAACGGCATTAGTTTAGTGTGCAAATTCATACTGTTCTACATACATTAAACCATATCTGTTCATTGGGTGTAAACAAATTAATTTTGATGTTTGTCTTATACTTCATAGATATATGTTGTGGATAAATATATCGCCTTGTATGTAGGTTTCATGATTTCATTCAAAATATCTATTGCAGTAAGCAATAATCAGTAGTCGAAGGAAGCATTCGATAAAGTTAAGTACCTCCCATCCCATTTAAAGCACGTTGGAAGCCAATTCAATAATCTTCAATTTTTATTTAAAATGCTCTGTATCCGATAATTTCTTCATGTGCACCATTATATTTAAATAAACCAAACATTGATTAAACGAGACAAGAATATGAATGGTTGTTCATTAGGGCTTGTCCTGGGATATATTACAGTGAAGTAGGTTCAGTGGTACTTGGGATAAAATTAGAAAAATGGTAACACGATTGCCTTAATTAATGAGAACTACAGCTTGGAATGTTGGCTATAGTCCTAGAGTTTCATGTGGGAGAAGACAATGTTTGTGCACTCCATCCCTCGCGAGAACTTAAAGTTGTCTGCTCTGAATCTGTACCATATCAGCCACTCAGTAAAATCCCGACTTTAGTAAATTTGGTTAAAGAAAAATTTAGAACTTTTTATGCCAAATAGAGCAGTATTATCGCTCAATCATTGCTAAAATCAGTACCAAATTTTAAATGACAACATTAACCGCACCTAGATTATCACTTAAGTTGAAAGCCTATAAATTTGTACGCTATTAACAAACAAACATAAAATTAGTAAATTCTAGGTCTAAACCTTAACGGAACTGAGAGTGTGTTGTAGTGAAAGAAGGGAATAAAAGTAAATGATAAACTGAGTGCTATAGTTTAAACCAGAATGCAGAGTTATTGTGTTATTACAGTTCATTCGTTTTCAGCATAACTGGAAAACCAAGTGATTATTTCTCATACTTGGTGCATTTATTTCTTAAACTTTATTGTTTTCATTTCCTTCTAAGAATTATTTTTGCTAATAATTAACAGGGATTGATTGTTTACCACCTTCTTGATATGGCAAAAGCTGTGATATCATTCTCCTTATAATTTAAGTATTTTATGTTAAAAATACAATATTTTTTATACCAAACAAAGAGAACTATTTTAGAAATTGTTATTACAATTTTTATTATATTCAGATTGACTTCAATGTAATTCTAAATAGTGATTCACAATAATAATATCATTGTACCCATCAGCAATAGTCCATTTAAAGAAATTTAAATTCTTGTTAACTGATGGCTCCTTCTGTTAAAAAAGTGTTAAATGAAAACTTGTTCAGAATAATTGTTGATTTTATTTCCCTGATTCCCTTGACTGGTGTAGTAGGTCATAAACCTACATACTGGCGTATGTAGGAGGTCTGGCTTACCAACCAAGCGAAACACTTCCTTTTTGGATGACAATGGATATCAAAATCATTGACCCATTTTGAGTTTATTTTATAATGTTCATTCAATCATTTTCAATCGCATTTATACATGTTTTTATATATAGAGGGTAATTATGACAGTCAAGGCATTTCAACTATGTTTTTCAGATGACGTTTTTATATAATTTATGTTTCCTACATAGAGAAAAGATTTATTCAAAGTCGAATATGTATGAATTTGAAGGAAAAGTTTAAATTCTATTCCACCTAGTTCTCTTAGTGGAGGTGATATTTGATATTTAGGACTACTTTCATTGTCTTAATATGCAACGTGAATCTTAATATTAGTCTTCAATACATTAAAGACTAATTTTATATAGTCAGAACTTGTCATATCTTGTTCTGACTATATTAATATATTAATAATATTAATATATAATATATATTAGCCAGGCTTTCAGGTTCCAAATTCTCAATGCCCTCGTTTCGAATTTATTTAATACCTTCTTCATAGGCCTACAAAATAGAGAAATATAAGAAATTAAAAAAATAACTAATAGCCATACAACCAACATATACATAATCACGTCGTGTTTTTAGTTACTTTAAAAATCTTTAGTCATTTTTAAAATCAGTATAATCTATTTTATAGCTAAGTTCAACAAATAGCTATGATACTTGTAACCAGTCAGTTGATTCTAGTGAATCATAGAAATAGAAGCCCGATTAACACTTTAGAAAGTGTTTAATTTAAATTTAGATCAATAGTTAGTTTAAATTTTTAAAACATACCCACTGTACATAATAATCTGTGTTGACTGACACAAATTATAACTGAATTAGTAGCTATTAAAAGAAAACTTTTGGGTAACCTGCACACTACTTAAAGTGAGAACGCAAAAACAACATTCCATTGATTGTCAATAAGTATGATTTTTGTTTTGTTTTAATGTGAGTATCTTGTAGACGTAATATCAAACTCTCTGGTAAAGGGTGACAAACTCATAGATCGTCAATTTATTTCATTCGTTTTATTGTCGGTATATTGTTTCTCATTTATTCCCCTGTATTTAGCTACCCACATGTGAGTAACTTATACTCATATTAATAATTTCTGACCTATAAGAATACCAGAAAGGAGACTCTTTCTAAATATCATGAAGTCTTAATTCAAGAGATTATTTAAATTCATTCTTCGCCCCCTTTATAATACAGTGAGTTGCATTCTGTTTAACAACATATTTGACCGAATTATTAAATATATTAATTTTTTGAACGACTTCTCTCCCATAGAGCCATTTTCATTTCGTAAATCAAGAGATTTCAAATTTCTCAATTCTTAATTAAATATCTTAAGGAGGGAGCGGTTTTACTCTTAGTTTTCCTCTCTCTCCAGCTCTTTTAGAAGGTAATTATGAGATTTAAGATAATTTCAACTATGTTCTTCAGATAAAGTTTTTATGAAATACAGTTTCCTACAAAGAGAAAATATTTATTCAATGTCGAATTTGTATGAATTTTAAGGAAAAGTTTGAACTCTTCACCACCTAGTTCTCTTATTTAAAATACTCAGTCTATCTTCAGTTGAAATCTCTTTTAACTGAAAATAGAGTAAGTGTCATTGATCTTATTCTCATTACACACCCTTGTCATTGTAGTTTATTATATCTAATTTAGAAACCTTTTTGATTATGCGACCAATGATTATAACACCACTTGTTCTATACCAGCAGTATAGTAGTCTGGTGAGCCAAAAAAGTAGATTTGTAGCTAAGAAACTATGTTCTACCAAATAATCTCTTACAACAGAACATTGGTTTTTTGTTCTCTCACATTATATGTGTTACATGACTTTTCAAATGCAGTCGTAAAGCTATAATCTATTTTTCTGCTAAAGAGACTATAATTTGATTTATATGAGAAATTTTCTTTACCGACCAGTTCAGTCAGAGTTTATATTAGATCATTGTAGGTTTGGGTGCTAGTTTTGAGATAGATTGTTCATTTCATATATCAGTAGATAAAACGGATAACTTGTTAGGAGACAAGAGTGATGGAGCAGATACATAAGAATGGCCGTCAGAGCCATTGGCATGATGGATGACTTGCTAACCTTGGAGGTTGATCGGCACTCACATCCCGATCAGATTATAACGTGGCAGTCACTTTTGTAATTTTTAGTGAATAATGTGTTTGTGAAAAACTATATCTCTTTTTCTTGTTAAAATAAACAACAATTGATTTAGTTTTGGTAGGGCGCTCCGTAGTTGAATGTCTCATTTAATGAGTTGATGGGTCAGTTGGGCAGAGGCATAAAACAGCTCTACTTGGTGTTGCAATGGCACTGATCTATAGCATGTGGACTAATGGCCCAGGTGTCACCAGATGTGATGTTGGTACTGACAGCGCCGAATGTCCAGGATGCAATGCAAAAGCGCAGGCACACGTACGACAAACAGAAATCTATTAATACAGATTACCCAGTAAATGAGCAGTCAGGCTCTAAAAGAGGCTGGAGAAAGAGGACAGAAGTCCACTTTATACGCACATATCCAAAGGGGAACAAATTTACACCGTAGGTATAAATAACGATGAATCTGTAAAAACGTATCTGTAAAGGAAAACAAAATGGATATGGCGCAGAATCGTTAATGCATTCTAAAGTGGTGCGGGGAGGGGCAATTCATTGTAAACCTTTCTGTGTACGATTAATTTTAAAAACTATTTTGAAAATACCAAATGGTGTTAAAATTTTGCCTAAGCAATGTTATGAACGTGGTCATAAATCTATAAAAGAGATTAAAATTCTATTAAAACTTGAACTTAAAAATGTTTTTTTTTAAATTAAGCGCATCTAGGTTACTTGAACTAGTTAGTTAAAAAGAATTTAAATGGATACAATGGGAGTAATATGAATACCTAAATAACTTCTTAAAAGACGATGTGTCTTCGGGAGAGGGCGTTTGGTTTTCTCACTCTACCTTTGTATCCACAGTTTTGATTAGATTTCAATTATGATCTTAGTTATCTTTCACATTCTTATAAATCATATATGGCATACTAATTATGTAAAAATATCAAACAAATAGAATGTATGTTTGATGAATGAAGGAATGATTGAATTCAATGGTAACTAGATGTCATCATTTTTTGGGTCAAAGCCTTACAATAACAGCTTGCAAATATACCCCTCCATGGCTCCCATTGCTGCAATAGCTTTCACAAGTTAAAATGCTATGTTTCAAGACTGTTCTCAACCTGGTCATCGGAGGTTATTTCTGCGAGTATTGTGTACCAGCAGACAATCATATAAAAAATTATAAAGATAATTCTAACATATTTTTTTCAGATTTTTAATTGTTTTATATATACAGATATAGACTTTCAATCATCTTTTCTAATATTAGTCAAATAATAAATATTTTTGTTCAGCTAAGAGCTTAAGCATTTGTAGAACATATTAATACCATTTCACTTATGAATTCTGCTCTGATATTGCCATTTATTACTCACATGTGAAAAGTATGTATAAATATTAGTAGATGTAAAATATAATTAATAAATCTATAAAAATAAAAATTTACAAATAATTCGCATCATAGAGACTTCCATGGATTTGCTCTCCTCTTTCGGGACAGGCATATGACAAAAATAAAAAAGTCTTATCTGTTTAATATTTAACGGCACACAATTTGGTGTTTATGAAAGTTTATTTTTTTCAAATTTACTACACATTGTCATATATAATTACATAACTTTATCTTCTATTGAAAATATTGATTTGCTCCATTAAACCCAATCAACCGTTTTAATTTTATAGACATGCTCATCTAACGATATTACTGCATATACCGTATTGCAGAATTTGATAACAATTACCTTCAACGAACCTATAAACCCTTGTTTTTAGCCAATAATTAGTAAGTTATAGAATACCACATCATTTATATTGTAATTTAACACAATACGTAAATTGGGTTACCTGTAATTAGCATTCACTAATTAAATTAAAATCTTGTAGGTTTTCATTTCAGAGATTTTGTTATTTTAAATTAATTGAAAATTCAATTAGTGTAATTGTAAATAAATTAAACAAAATAAATAAACTGAAGCCATATCAAGAAACCAATTTGTTTTTAATTGAATTCAGAATGCTCAAATAAATTATTATTGAGAAAAAGAAATGTTTTATAAATATAAAATAACTGAAAAAAACCCGTACAAGAGAGTTTCATTATTAAAGTGTCGAGTAAAATGTGTTGTAGGTGTATTATTTATTCCTGTTCAACATAATTTAATAAAGAAAGGCGAGTTAGGACTTGTGTCACTCCTGCTTGGAATATTCGCAAATTATTGTTCAAACTCGACTTAGAAAAGGATTCCTTGTCAAAACCCAGATTATCACTTGGATATTCTGACAGAAAACAGGGTTACTTTTAATTAGATCTCAAAAAACCAGGTAAAAATATCTGGTAAATCTGTTTTGCCTGGTAAAGGTTAAAATGTAGTAGGTGTAAATATTAGAGGCAACATTTATACGACATTCCGATTTTGTATCGGGGATATTTTATGATGGATATCAATTTATAACAAAGCAATTCAAATCAAACCAAATTTTGCACCCTTGAACTAAACTTAATATCAGATATAGTTTTTGCTGTATTTATGAACCTCATTGTCTTCAGATTGTATTGAAGTATGGGAAATGTAATGATTTGTTCTTTTTAAGCTAAAAAGATAAACTGATAAACATTTTAAGCTCTTCTTCGGTCATTCAATGGCCCTGAGATTTTTCCTTATCTTTTTCTGACAAAATATTTTAAAGTCTTTAAAAATAACTTTTTTAATTCGTGAATGTAGAAGGAGATTAGTACAATTGCAGTAATATTGAAAAGGAATTATTAGTGTAAGAATTAATCTACTACAGTTGTGAAAACTGAAAATCCGTAATTTTCTGGTGATTAGTTGTGGATTACCTATTGAATACTCTATATAATAAAGGTTATGATACACAAGGATATTCATAAAATCTTTTAATACAAGAAGAGTAATGCATGATGGTACTGTCTTTCAAGTGATGCAGTATGCCGTTTATTGATCACCTGGATTTAATGTTTTAAGAATTCAATAAAAAGACTGTAGTCTGATATATACAGACTCTAGTCTAAAGGGTCATAAGTTAATAATGAAAACAGTATAAATAATTTAATTTTCATTGAATTTTTTGAGACAAGGGAATATTTGGTAATGAGATATGTTTTATCCTTGCAGCACTTATGACCGACGTGCTACCGTCTAGCTGGAAAATGCAGGAAAGAACATCTCTCCATAGATGGATAATCATGTTAACACAAACAGACATTCATGCACACACACACACACACACACACACATATATATTATATATATATATATATATATCCCGAAGTATATACTGTTGCCCAGTTCGTAACTCAAGCTACTGATGTTAGAGGAAATAGAGTGCAATAGATATTCTGAATGAAGGAGATGCAATAAGAGGGATTCATATCACACGATAATATTTTTCCATCTGTTTCAATACACAACTTAAATCTCGTTGTTTATAATTCCAGTGATAGGCAATGTTTAACTCGTCTCGCATAAAAATTGAAGGTAGCAAGCTTTTAGTGCTCTGAGTTGAATGAGCTGTTAAACTGAGCTGGCTGGTAATTGGACACACTTGTTTTGACATCTGGGCTGAATCCACGTAGTAATTAAAAATCAATTGCCCATTTCAGAGGATGTTCTCGCAAAGGTCTCCGTCTCACTCGCTCTCTCAAACCCTATCTCTTTCTCTCTCTATCCCTCAAACCTTGTTTTGAACCCAGTTTCCAATCGATATCTAAATGGAGCTAGCATCAGCATTTTTAATGGAATTATCTTCCATATAGGAATTATTGTATTTAATATGATAGTTCACATGATTCATTCAGCAATACATAAAGCGTTTAATTGAGTAAACATGTTATTATAATAGAAGAAATATCTACTACAGTTATTTCAAACTTTCATAGCTTTAATATATTTCAAATCAAATAGGAAATCGATAATTTCCGTACATGTAACCAGAGATATATCCAACTTCACCAGTTCTAATTAGATAGAATATTAAATAGATCTGTTGTGGACTTCACTACAATACCTAAGTAGTGCAACTCATTGTGATATCACCTTTAGCAACAAGACTTCTAAGAGGAATCTTTTTTTGGAGGAACAACATAAGGCTTGCGATAAAATTAAAAAAGAAAAGAATTGAGATGATTAATGTGTATCGAACTTCGACAGGTAGTGCTCATTTATTTAGTATATAAAATTTATGTTCAGAATTACAGGTATTCACGTAATATGACACTGTTATCAACTTTTAAAATGATTTTTTTTATGGTAATGGTACAATTCTATCAAGAAAGAAATGGTACATACATTTAACTATTATATAAGAAATTTTATAGCTTTAAATTTGCAAAATTTCTAATAACACTATCAAAATAAACTTGCTGTCAATGCTAAACTCAGTGCTTACTCTTACTTGACTAGCAAGTCGAGTTTATGACATGGTCGTAGACTACAAATAATTTTTTATGACTTTAAGATTGCTGAAAGATACTCTTTTGACCGGTATCCTCAAGAATATTTTTAAACTAATACAAACAGTTTACATTTTCAAGTTATTTCAATGAGAAATAAAAAATAAATAAAAACTTACAATGTTTGAAATTCACTGAATGTAAGCATCCTTACATCTACGTCTGTCTATTTTTTTTTTTATGTACTTATTACATTGATATACGTATATATATATATGTATCAATTTTATTTCAGTCGATTCAGTTAAAAAATATCTAGGTCAATGTGAACAATATAAAAAAATTCCAACAAATTTGACAATAATAATAGTAGGTGATCCATTACCTCAATATGAAAATTCAGTTATTATAGATTTATTACTCTTTGTGATAATTAAAATTTCTGCTTATTTTTTTTTGTTTTGCTATTTTTTTTTTCAATTTTCTGGCAAAATTTCATTGTTGTCTATTGATCCATCAAATTCTGAACAGTAGCGTGGTCACAATCGTTTGGATGCACACAAACAGACATCATCGAGAAAACGTCATGAGAAGACTTTGGGGACCTCAAAAGATGTAATTCCGTCAAAATCTCAACTTTGAATTTTTTCATTATCATTATACTTGGACTTAGAGTAAACTAAATATTGTTTATTCGTAATAATAATAAAAATATTATTATTAGTTGTTATTGTTGTTACGGTGGCTATTGAAGTAATATGAAACAGTCTAATTCAGTTAACGGAATTATCATTGTGCTGAACTACCATATTGTGAAAGGGATTGACTGAACTTGATAATATTGGTTGGTTTATCAACTCAAAGAGATAGTTAATGACAAGAATTGACTGTCAACTAACCATGAGGTTACTAGATTAAAGGATCTCTGACTGGCATTGTTTAACTGAATATTTTGCTTACAATCAGGAGCATTGTGTCATAAAGAGCTGCTCACTTCATTGTTAGATAGTTAATATATAACTTTTCATGAAGCATGTCTGATTACAATGCTTATACCATGAAGTAAAGTCTACACTAAAAGGCATAAAACATCCTTCGCTATATACCTGCAGGATATGCCTTCCTTTGACAAAACTTTACCCCTAAATTTCAGTTAATATATAACGTTCTAAATTTCATAATTTATTAGTTCATATGATTGGCACTAATTTAAAATAATTCCTTTAACTGAGGGATGGATTTCGTTAAGTTTAGTTGAAGGATACTCTATGTATTTCTACTATTTCTGAAAGGTTGAAAATAATTTCACCATTGGTATCGTTCAAAATAATTCTAATTCTTTCAAAACAGTTATAAATAATATCACTGTTTAAATCAAACGAGTTTTTACATTTAAAAAGGAATATACCTGCACCGCTTTCAGGTAAATGTCAGATATAACTGATATAATATGGCAAGGAAATGTCAGATATAAAATATGGCAAGATATAACTATAATATCGTTATTATTCAGTAAATATTCAGCACTATTTCTAAGTTTGCCACAAATACATTTTTAAATAAATAGATTTTTAATGATTTGATTGATATATATTGCTTCTTCAGGCATCACTCACATAATGAAAAACAAAAATACTTTTGCATTTTTCCGACTGATGACGTAACAGATTAGGTGTTACAGTTAGATTTGACAAAAGTATCACTAGTTATATAATTAACTATACAGATATATGTGCCAGTTCTAATAACAATTGTAGTTCTAATTTTGCCAAATTCGTCATCAAACACCAGTTTGATCTGTTAGAAAATAAAGAAACTTTACATTCATCATAACAACAGAGTTAGTAAGAAAAATATGAATCCTAAAATACCCTTTTCTACCTGAATGAAACATATCTAAATTTTGCGAGATTTTTTTAAATGTATTAAAGTGAACTTTAAGTAGTAGTTAAAACAATTAACTTAATAAAATAATAGTTCATTGAAGAGTAGTTCATTACAAAATTGTGTTTGAATTCATTCTAGACCTTAGTGCAGTCATTGGAAACGCAACCACAAAATGATTGCACATTAATTTGCTGTTAGATTTTTGGAGTAAATTTGTCATATGATGATAGAAATGGATTTTTCTTTTATGGACTGCTCAAACAATTATAGCTTTTCATAGCAACGATATTTCTCATTATAAAACGATATTTTCTAGACCCATAAAAAGTTTTATTTCAAGCGTATTAATTCAATTTTATTCGATCTTTTCTTAGTTTAGGAGGTCAAAAACTATAACCATTATTGTAATAATACCTCCCAAAAGCCCAATAAAGTCCTTCCTTCATTGCTTGTTCTCCCTCCTGATTTTCGACTGCTAGTATCAAACTATTTAACTATTTCATTTTAATTAATAAAATGTACGAAATGCTATTTAAGGCTATTGTATTTGGGTTTAATCGTGTTTTGAGGGAACGTCAGAGAGAACGCAACGTATTTGAAAAGCATTGTTTCGACAAAAGTCCTTTTATGTGGGAGTTTTTTACTTTATAGCTCTAAATGATAGTTGTATAAAAGTTATAAAGAAGTTATACAGAAAAAATCTCAGGTTTTGTCATCTTAACTCTACCCACATAAGAAGAGATAGAATCTTCCAAAGAATTTTATTGGTTGCTAGCTATCTGACCCTACACTAACCGGATTTTTACGGTTTGATTTTTGTTTTACTTTTGTTCTGAAGGCTTTTTTTCTTAAAAGTAAACTTCCTCAAGTCTTCTTTAGAAGGTTTTATCAAAGTCAATGTTATTTTAATATCCACTGCAATCTGTCTAGGTCTGATTAAACCTTTCGTAAGTTATAGAATGTTTTTACAAAAAAAAAAAAAAAACTGCTTGTCACTTGGCACATAAGATTAAGAAATGAATTAATTATTCTTAATAAGTTCAATCTGTTAAAATGTTAAAGAAATAACTCGCAGACAACTTTAAGCATCGGAGATAATATGGTGCATATCTCCAATGTCCAGTTTTAGAGTAATTAAATGTCTAAATTCCAACAACCGGAACTCATGATTTAAATTTGTTTAAAACTTCCCCTTATAAAGTACTTGCAGTGACAGATTGGAAAATATATTTGTGTCATAAATTGCATACATAAACAAAAAATCTGGAGTGTCTTACACTCAGCTTTACTATAAGTAAATAAAACATCAAACTTTTCGGGTATATAATATCCCATTTAGACATAATATAGATCGAATCACATTCAAATTTACACATTCGAATCACCGAGGAATTTGTTTAAAATTAGTATCCCTTTTGTAATATAGAACGAAGATATCCATTACTCATACTTCAATATTAACCAAAGATAATATGATTCATAAACACAACAAAATCTAAATATCATATTAAGGTTTGTTAATCTTAAATACATACATATTGATTAGAGCATTTTGTTGGATAAATATATCATTCCATGGAAAGCATGGACATTATAATGTGATTGTTATTGATTCTTACATGTAAGAATTTTATTCTTCCTTCATCTCATATTAAGTCATTAAATCATTTGAAATTGTTTAATTGAATCTCCAGTCGATCCACAGAAAAAATTATAAATCAATATAAACAATGTACATAAATGAAAACAAATCCAACAATATAGCAGGTGATGCATGCATTATTCCAGGATAAATATTCAGTTGTATTGTTTTTTTTCCTTTTGAGATAATTGAAATTTCTCACATTTTTTTATTAATTGCTAATTTTGTATTTCATTGTATGTAAAAATTACATTTTTCCACAGTGAGCCGTGTTTGGAAACTATATAATTAATTTTGCATAAATATATGCATATTTGGCTAATGTAATTTTGAAAAAAAAAACCTTAACTTATCCCTCAGATAATCCCCTATTTTTAGGCATAATTTCATTTTTGATCCGTCAAACGTTATGGTTTGTGTCGTCCTTAGACGATTCAAGCTTTCAGATTGAAACATGAGTCAAAATTGTTACATTTTATTGAAACAAAAATATTTTTCGTTGTTTTAAAAATATGGAGATTTTCTCAGTTATTCCTTTATATATTCCAAGCTAATGGCGAAATTGTAGGTTACTAGGGTCAATAGTTTAGGAGAAAAAAAAATGCTTGTCCAAAACACATTTTGGACAAAAAAGTGACTTTCCCATCTAGAATAATTGCTCTCAAACTATATAGCTCATCTATATTAAGAGATCCATTTTTCTGTAAAATATCAATTTGATCCATCAAAGATCTTAGACCATAGCGCGTGCACAAGATTTTCGATACACACCCACCCATACACACACAGACATGTGTTACTTCATACGACTCAATATGTAATTTCTTCAAAATCTCAACGTTGAATTTTTTTACAATCACTAGACTTTACTTATAGTAAAGTAAAAAGTTTTGTATTGTTGAGATGAATGTATTAAATCCTAATGATATTAATGTTGTACTACTTATTTGCAATGTAAATTAATTGAGTTATCTATAGATTACTAGTATATCTATAAATTTGAAAATATGTTTACTTCTTATAAGTTAAATTACATGTATTGGCTGTAATAAAAGTAAGGCAGACAAATCTGACAAATCGACCACAGATGGAAGTTATTGGTTTACTCTTTAGCATTAGATTGGTTATTGCAAAAAAAACAATTCATTAGATTTTTATCTTAGGCTACTCATATAAAGACAACATCAGTTATCAAATAATAATTAAAATTCTCTATAATAAATGAATGAAGTGGGAAAATATTTTGATTTATAGCACGATAAAGTGCCGTATCTATGTTTCAAAGAATAGGTCTTATTTCCACACTTACGACTTCCGTTAGTAGAATTTTGAATGGCATAGTGGTCATTTGCTCAGCGAGAAAATTGAGAAAGAAATACGAAAACATGCAATAGATAATTTTCTTCTAGTTCCTTTAGTAGAACGGTATACACTATCAACTGCATACTGCATTAGAATATTGCATACTTTCTTATAAAATGTTATTATTTATTGCTGAAATATAAATTTTTATTTACTATAAGTAAAGTATAGCGATCGTAAAAAAAAATCAATGATGGGATTTCGATCAAATTACATGTTTTGAGGTCACAAAAGTCTTTTTATGACGTGTTTTTGATGACGTCTGTGAGTGTGTGGTGGGTAGGTAGTTAGTGTGTGGTATCTGTAGATGTTACGGTCCAGAATATTTGATGGATCAGATTGATATTTTACACAAAAATAGGCCTCATTGTATGGATGAACCTATTATTTGGGAGCAATTATGCATGATGGGAAAGTAACTTTTTTGGCCAAAATGTGTTTTCAGACATTTTTTTTCTCCTAAACTATTTACTCAATAGCTAGAAAATTTAGCATTATCTTCAAAGCTACAAAAGCAATACTTAAAAATCTCAGATTTTTAAAACAACAGGAAATATTGTTTTTTTTTTTAATAAAATGTAAAAATTTAAACTTATAATTCAATTTGAAAGCTTCTGAGGGTGATGTATGGTAGCCATACCGTTTGACGGATCAAAATAAAATTTTATCTAAAGATAGAGCATTATGTCGGAAATAAGTAGATTTTTTTTTTTTTTTTAAATACATTAACCAAAAGGAACGTTAGAGTACATTTTCTGTTTCCAGAAAATGTTTTTTGACGCTAAACAGGTCATTAAAAAACCATGAAACTGTGCTAAAAAGTTATTCAAAAAATGTGTAATTTTTAAAAAAAAATTGTGAAATTTCTTGTTAATAATGGGACATTATATACCCAATAACTTTCATATTATATTTATTTATAGTAAAGTTGAGTTTAGGTCACTCCAGATTTTTTTAAAAAAGAGATTGCTTTTATTTTATAATATCTGAATTCTATACTGCTTTTTAAGAGTCGTTATTCACAAAAGTAGCTACACACTGTAGGTAATACATAAAGGTATATTAGACATTGGTTAGTCGAAAACATCAGTTGAATTGAAAGATAGAAGGACTATTCTAAGATTGAGTACTTATGGTTGTGAAGGGGGTCAGAGCTGGATTCCGTTAACCCTTTAGAAAGTTTGAGATGTCCCACATGGAGTGTGAGAGTGGGCATAGCGTCCTATACAACCACTTGACGTAGAACTATCTATCTGGTGCATATATGACTGAAAGTTGTCAACATAAAAACCTTCATAAACAGACAAAACTTGGCGAATTCATCACTCTCCAGTCTTTACTAGTACATAGTAAACACAGTAGTCATGGTGCCCTTTAAAGGGCTCATCCCTGCTAAAAATATGGCCTGATGGCTAACTTCAGAAGGGTGAGATAAAATTGCTAAACCTTTATAGATACAAACTTGATACAACATTGTACTTCGTACGTACCTCTCACTGGGTTTTCTTGGATTCTTAAGGTCTGTAAAAATCAGAAAATTATGAAATTATTTGCATGGGCTCTGAGGAAAAATGAAAATTAGTGGAAAGAATTTTAAATTGCTTATAGTATCTCATAGGCAAAGATTTGTGCATATAATGTAGAACAATAAAATAATATTTAATATCCTCTATGTTGAGAAATAACATATTTAAAGATTTCAAAAAAATTTTTTCTGGAATAAATGTCTCATTTACATATTTTTCAAAACTTGATTATTAAGAACATGTCTTTGAGAACGAGGTATCATCAAGCAGTATAGCAGCTAATCTGTTTTAATATATTACTTAGGGAAAGATTAGTTTAATTTGAATGATGTTTAGTCAAACGTGACGTTATGTACTCATGCACTAAACCCACATTTCAGAATACCATTGTTTCTCATTTGCAAATGTCTTGGTAAATTTCCTCTTATGTTATTGCATAGATTTGCAAATAATAAGTATTTATTTGTAATAGTTTGATCAAATTTTCTGTCTTACAGTCCAAATTTTTTATAAAACTCTTTCAATGGTTAGATTTAAAAGTGTACTAAATTGTATATATTTTAGGGGTAAAAAACCATATAAAACTTCCTTACATTATGATGTTAGATTTATAAAGTAAACAACGGCGGGTAAAGCCAACAGACTTCAGACAAACTTAATTTCTGAAAACAAAAAGGAAGGAACCACATACTCTTGGAACAGTGGGAGTAAATATATCACTCGTAATCGCTAGAAAGAGCTTCATAAAGGACTACCGCAACTGTCATCATCATATGTAATTAGTATATGCAATTTAGAAGCCAAGAGTAAGATATAATAAAAAATTATAGGAATATTTAGAAAAGGGTTTCATATAGTCGAGTATTATCATCGCTACTACTTGGTTATCTTACTACATGGTTATCACCACCATATAACATCATCTTATAAGATTAGTGTATGTTATGGGAAAATATGTAACACACAAAGTAAGTGTAATCTGTTGAAAGAGTCTTCGTTATTAAGTCAGGCAGGAAAATCAGGAGGAACTTGGCTATCAGGAGCTTGAACCCAGTAGTGCATAGAGCCCTTTCAAGGGGTTCATCTCTGCTAAAATGTGTTCTGTTTGCTAACTTGAGAAGGGCGGTAACATTTCCAAACCTTTCAAGTGTTTATTTTTGTTTCTTCAACTCAATCGATTGAAATCACTTTGATATCTTTAAATTATTTACCATTAATTTAGTGAAATAAAGTTAAATGTTTTGCTATAATTAAAATCTATACAAGTTCTGGCTGGTTGATGTAAATAATGGTTTTCTATAACAAAGGACTCGTTAAATAATCAATTAAGTAATAGGAAACTTTGAATTTAGGATCTTGTTTGACTCCAGCCCTGTACCCGAAACAAATCTAGCAGAATTTTAATCGAGTTTCATTCCAATTCATTTAAGTTCTTCAACAAATATTTATCTCTCGAATTACTTTGCTACTTTTGTTTTTAGCTTCATAATTACACCTGACTATGTTACAAGTATAAAAAATGTTTCACCGAAATATTGTTGGTTTTGTTCTATTAAAGTTGTTCTAATTGAATTGATTTGTTATCTAACTACTGGATAGTCTTAGTCTACAATAATTATATCGTAAGTATCTTTGTGACTGATAATATTTAATAGTATATAAGGTCTCCTAAAGGGTAATTATTATATGTCGATGATCTGGCTTTACTATAGTAACACATATTACCATTCTCTGATAATCAATTTAAAGACTTAATTTATTTTAATGCGTTTATGTCCATTACGACAGTAACAAGAAAAATATATTCATCGTTCCAGATTAATCTGACAATATACTGCAGATTGAATTTAGTAACTGTTATTTTTAATAAAATATTCTCTCACTAAATCGGAGTTCATGGAAATTCATTCAACAATCATATTAAGACTTATTAAGGAAATTTAAATAGAGAATATTGGTCTATGTAGATCAGAATTATCATGGTGAATGAAAGGAAAAATAAAGTACTTATTATAGCTTTTCAAACTGAAACTAATAAAAATATTAAAATTTCTTAGCTGACAGAATGATTGTTTGAGCCTAGTTTTAACAAATGAAAACTAATTATCACTACAGTTTGACAGGAGCGTTTAACTGTGTCCAGGTCATAGGAGAGTATTTGGCAACATATAATTAACATCCGAGTACCATACTTTATACTTCACAGTCCGTGTCATCAGGTTTAAAATGGCCACAGTTAAAGAACATACCCCAATATTAGCCTTACACTGGAGATTTCCTTGCTGCCAAAGATCTTTATTAGCCAAATGTCATACCTTGCTACTGCCAAAGATTTTTATTAGCCAAATGTCATACCTTGCTACTACCAAAGATCTTTATTAGCCAAATGTCATAACTTGCTACTGCCAAAGATCTTTATTAGCCAAATGTCATACCTTGCTACTACCAAAGATCTTTATTAGCCAAATGTCATACCTTGCTACTGCCAAAGATCTTTATTAGCCAAATGTCATAACTTGCTACTGCCAAAGATCTTTATTAGCCAAATGTCATAACTTGCTACTGCCAAAGATCTTTATTAGCCAAATGTCATAACTTGCTACTGCCAAAGATCTTCATAGCCAAATTTGATACCTTGCTGCTGCCAAAGATCTTTATTAGCCAAATGTCATACTTTGCTACTACCAAAGATCATTATTAGCCAAATGTCATACCTTGCTACTACCAAAGATCTTTATTAGCCAAATGTCATAACTTGCTACTGCCAAAGATCTTCATTAGCCAAATTTGATACCTTCCTGCTGCCAAAGATCTTCATTAGCCAAATGTCATTTGAGACAGAGTATCATATATTCGCCATTCTTTCGCTCAAGCGTTGGGGTCTGTAAATTCGGGATTCTCGCTGTACCAAAGTCAAGAAGTGGGTCTCATCACTCATCTTATGCCTGACATTCCTTACCATTTGCGGCGTGCAGTCAACTGGCCTTACTACCTCTAAATACATACACTTCAGGATCTTTAACATATAAACACCGATTTGGTAACACCACATTACTGGTATTTAATCAGTTCTATCACCCATTGTACTAGACCTCGCAAAGGAAATAGTATGGCATATATTTCACTTGTTGGTACACTACAAACTATGTTAATGTATATATAATTATTGCAAAACCGTAAATTATTATAGTTTAATTAAATACCTGGTAAAGATAAAAACTGTAATTTTTTTAAGTTTAAACTAAACGAATTGTATTTAATTAATACAATTAATAATAACGTTTTTAATGTATTTGAATAAATCTAGATTAAAGTTAAAATTATATTTTCTTCATTGATTCCTTTAGCAATATAACATTTTTTTTATCTAATGGACTTACTTAGTTCAGGCAATCAAAGAGTTTCATGAAGTGTGATCAATTTAAAACCGTCTGATTAATGGAACTGATGTATAGTTTTTGAAAACATATTGCTAAATAGTTAATTATTTTACTTTTAGTCGAAATTGTTTTCTGAATGAGAAATGGTTGTAAGAGGCTGGCAGTGACTTGTGCGTGACAGAGTCGTGGCGGCAGAGCCAAGATAAATGCACTAGGAGAATGGGTTTAGCCGCACAGCCCAGACGGCACTCGATGGATGCTGTCCAGATAGAGAGGCCTGGGGAGGGGGAACGACCTTGGTCGCCTCACAACCTCTCCAGTGATTTACACGGTCTTTTGTCTAGTGACTCGTTCAGCTCCGTCTTAACGCGCCAGGCTCTTTCTCTTTCTGTTGGCCGCCAGTCTGTTGTCGAGACGGGTGTACACTTCGTCATGCTTGTTCACCAAGACTCGCAGAGCAGCTGACGTTAGCTTTCTTTGGTAGAACGCGCAGTGTTTTGTTTGTGAGAACTACTGTTCCGCGTTACGTACACGTCGCCCAGCTCTTTGTTTATGTCCCAAGGATAGCCAAACAATTGGAATACTCGATTCCTATTTGGGAAATGTCAGTACTAACAGTTTTGTTAAATTTAGTAGTCACAAACTGTACATTGTAGGGTGTCGTTTCCTTGTTGATGTTCTGTTAATATTGGTATTTTCTGTAAAAAAAAAAAACTGTTATTCCTAATACAAAGTGACGCAAAAAATAATTCAAAGGCTTTCCAAAAAAATTTAAGTAAATTTCATTATGGAATTCTTTCCTATTGGCAACTTTGGCATCCCAGTCAATAATTTGCAATGCAATACTTAGTTTTTCTGTTCAAAATTTATACTTCGGCCTATGAAAAAGGGTTTGAATAAAAACCGAAATGTTGTCAATGAGAGTTTAATTTGAACGTGAAGGACTGACTGAGTCTCGATAAACTTTAGTATTGTTTCTATTCCACGGTCGATACTTTTATCAATATTTATATGATATTGGAGACCCAACCGTCTCTGTACCAGTGTGCTTGGTTTCCCTCTCTTATCTCTCCTGAAGACGGTTCAACCAAAATTAGAGACTGTAAGTGTGTGTTTTTAATTTTTCTATGTTTCTTTATGTACATTGAACTATATATATATATATAAAAAGATTTCACATAAACACGTGAAACAACAATCAATGATTAAACCACAATAAGAATGGGAAAACAAGACTAAGATCTTTCAACCGTAACAAGCGGTCTTCGTCAGAGTCAAAAATCCAACAGTTGGATTTTTGACTCTGACGAAGACCGCTTGTTACGGTTGAAAGATCTTAGTCTTGTTTTCCCATTCTTATTGTGGTTTAATCATATATATATATATATATATATATATATATATATATATGCATTGGTAGACAGAAATTCTTTGTGAAGAAATATTTCATTAAAATTCAAATAAATTTCTGACTAGTCCGAGGATTAGAGCAGATCAGCATAAAGGTCGTGAATACACAAGCTGCTGTGAATTTTAATTATATATATCACCTCGTGTTCTGAGGAAGGAAAGCCCCGTTAAATGGGCTGAAATATTGAAAATAGCAAATCCTGGAGTATGTTTTTCATTTATGCTTTTTTCTGTTGCCAAAATATTTTTATATATATTCTCTGGTGCACATAAACTTAAACGTATCCTCAAAGATTTGTTCTCCATCCTACATCTTCTCCTTCGACATCGGTTATATTCCTCAGTCAACCACGCCTCTGCCATAGTCATCCCCCTAACCTGGCAATCTCTTTGCTCTCAAGACTTGACGTTCAGGAGGGTCAACCACTCGTCTGTGGGCGCTATGAGTTGTGCACGACAGAGGTGCCTGACCTGTTCGTCAAACTGTTTGGACCGTTTCTTTACTACATGTTGTATATATACGGATAGTGAAAATATGAAAATTGTGGTCAAATAGGACTTATAGGACCTAAAAGTTCAAAAGTCTGCAAAACAGAAGAACAGACTTCCTTCAAGTCGAACATGATAAGGAATGAATATGAAGCAAGATAGATAATTTCAGACTGGTAGATCGAAGCCGACTTAGCTACTCTGAATAGCTGTCTATAATATGTACCTCTAGGGACGTCTCCAACAGATGAGGAAATGTGAAGTGAGTTTCTTTATATTATCGTGATATGTATATATATATACACTTTTTCATTGGAAATACGATCCGAAACGGACAAATATAGTTCAATGTAGAAAAAGAAATATAGAAAAATTAAAGTACACACTTACAGTCTGTAATTTTCGGTTCGAACTGTCTTCAGGAGAGATAAGACAGGGAAACCTAGCGCACAAAATACATTTTTTTAACAGGATTCGGCCATGATATAAAATAGGAAACTTTGGCAATGAGTGTTCAATTTAAACTTGAAAAACTGATTGTGTCCTGGTAAACTTTATTCTTGTTTCTACTGCACGTCGATACTTTTATCAATATTTATATATTTGGGATAATAATTATGGGTTTTTATGAAGATATAAGAAGAACATATGTATGTAATATGAGCCTATAAACAAGATTTTAAATAAAAATCGAAAGGTTGACAATGAGAGTTTAATATGAATCTGAAGAACTGACCGAAGATTTCATTTCTGTTGTTTGGGTTCTTTTGAAAATTCTAGTTTATATAATTATATATATATATATATATATATATATATATATATATATATATACACTTAAAATAAACTGTGACACATAGATAGAAACTATGTTTCCGCCATTACGGTAGAAATATTGAAAAGTGAGTCTTTGTTATGTTTCTGACTATGTGTCACAGTTTATTTTAAGTGTAATCTGTCCTGCCGGACCGTTTCCGTTTATCATGGTATATATATATATATATATATATATATATATATATATATGTATAAACGGCAAACCACAATATGAAATGGGAAAACAAGGCTAAGATCTTTCAACCGTATCAACGTCAGTCAAAAACCAAACCCCCGACCACTTGGAATATCAAACCATTTCATATTGTTGTTTGATCATTGATTGTTATTTCACATGTTTATGTAAAATCTTTATATATATACAGTGGTGCTTCGCACAACGTACTTAATTAGTTCTAGGAGCAAGTTTGTTATGCGAAAAGTTCGTTAAAAATTTCAATTCGTTCTGTAGCACAAAATATGATGGTACAGTGACATAAAAAAGATAACGTTTTTTTCTATTTTATAGCAATACATCTAAAAACATTTAATTCGTTCTGTTGCATTAACTATGGATGGTAGCATAAAAGAGTAAAACATATATTTTTTTATTTTTAAGTCAGACTCAGATTAAGGGCAGATTAAGTCGACCGAATCGTGCACCTCTTGTTCCATTCTTTGTTTTTTGGCTGATGGTTTCATGAAAAACCTGTCCAATGTTGTTTGTTTGTCTCTTTTCTCCAATAACTGCTGGAAATAACGGACAATAGAGTTAGAGTAGAGATATTTCATCCTGTTAGCTTCAGCTGAATTTGGATAGTGAGTGTTAGTAAACTCCTGACTTCCACTCATTTGACCTGGATGTCCTTGATGGCAGCAGTTGGCATCCTTCTTGGTCAAAATGGTGATCTTGCTGAGGCCAAACTCTTTGACCAGGTCACACTGTTTCACCCAACAGTAGAAATCACCTTCTTGCTTTTTTTAGAACCCATAATATAGTAAAAAAATTATTGGGTTAAACGTAAAGAAGAACGACTGCCGTGATAATATGTACGTGCAGTTAAGCGCAGTAAAGAACGACTGCGGCGCAATCAAGTACATATACATCGGCTGCAGTGGAAGCCTGGGTGACTTCGTTGTGTGAAGCGAGGTTCGTTGTGTGAATCGCGAAATGAACGAACAGAAAGTTCGTTGTGTGCAGCGTTCGCTATGCGAGGCACCACTGTATAAATATATATATATACAAGATTAACATAAACATATGAAATAACAATCAATGATCAAAACACAATATCATTGTGGTTTTTCCCATTTCATCATATGAAATGGCAAAAAAATTCAGATCTTTCAACCATAACAACAGAGTCAAAAAACCTAACTGAAACACTAGATACAGAAACATCTTGGTGAGGGGTTGAGAGGGAGGGAAGAGTGGTATTTTAAAAGGGTGTAAAGTGCAGGAAAAGACAAATGTCCAGAGAGGGATGTTTGGGTAAACAAAGGAGTACAGTAAGAAAGAGTAAAAAACTGTTCGCTAGCTGTCAACCCTCTTAGAGGAGGCTATTGCCCTCGAAACGAAATTATCAAGTTTGAAGAGACCGTTACTAATGATTATAATATTTGATCTATTAAATTTAATTAGAGAGGATTCCATAATATTTCTTAACAATATCAGTTTTTCATAGGTACTAAATTTAGCTCCAGTCCAATCAATATGATGATTTTCATTATTCATATGCAAGAAGAAGGCGCTGATTTTTTCCTGTCTACTTATGTTGTATTGGTGTTGTTTTACACGTGTAAAAATAAATGATTTACCAGTTTGACCAATATAAATTTTATGGCAATTTTTGCACGGAATTTTATAAATACCACCAGACTCTAATTCCCTGAGAGAGTTTTTTATTAACATACTGCTCATGTTATTATGATTTGAAAACACTGTATTAAAATCAAGTTGTCGCGCTAGTCTAGGAAAAGGGTCCAATGACTCACGATACGGTAAAACTATAGAAATATTAGAGAAAGTTTTTTTAGCACCCTTCAAAGCTAAGTCGATATAAGAGGAGGAGTATTTTAATGATATAGCAATGGTCCTAATGTTGTTAATCCCTTCATTAAGGAATTCAGGGAAACACACTGTTAACACCCTCAAAAACATATTTCTAAAAACAGAAATTTTAACATTGTTTGTATTGGAAGAATAAAAGTGAACATATGCAAGTTTATTTGTAGGCTTCTTATATACACTAAAGCGTAACTCTTTTGGTAACCTATGGATCAGTACATCTAAGAAGGGCAAATTACAACTTACTTCTTCTTCCATTGTGAACAGGATTGTCGGCACTAATGAATTTAATTTTATTAGAAAAGCAAGTAATAAGTTCGGGTTGATTTTTTAAGATAGTTTTAATGTTTTTATTAAACGAGCTATTGACCCTTTCCAAAACCCTTTTCAATAAAATGAACCCAAACTTATTACTAAATTTTTATCAAAATCCCCTTCTTTACAATGTATGTACGGGTTGATCAAGACGTAGAAGAATAATTACCCAATACGTTTGTTTGACTTTCTGTGTACTGGATGTTAGACAGAATAATGCAACCGATGTTAATATCAGCTTCAGAAGTAGCACTTGTTAGTCTTCTGGGAGGAAGTTCTAATCGTGGGACTAACCTGAATCGTTGATTGTTCTTTTTATTTCATTTAGTCTCTTTATTATACTTTTGTTTACGTACTTATTTATCTTTTTATATTTTTCTTTTATTTATATGCAATACATTTTTCAATTGATACTATGTCGATTTATTTGGTATTATAGTTCTTATAACTATTGCATAGTTATATGGTATACATGTCCAATCATGTTTTCCAACGGTATGAGTTCAATAATAAAAATAAATAAAGTAAATATTTAATTATTGTGTTGATATCTTTGATTGAAGAGTTCTTTATAACATATAAAATTCTAAGTAAGTCAAAGTATCATCTTCCGATTAAATAATGAAAGGAAATCTCTGTGTTCATTGAGGAAAACTTTGTGAAAAAGAATTGAATGAAAGAAGAATCAAGTGGCACTCAAGCAAATAGGGGAACAAATTATTCTCTTTATCTCTTACTACTTTGATTTATTGTCTCTTTTATTATTTGATATGTATCTTTGTTACTGAGTTTCCTGCATTGAAAGGCCTTCATTCCTTACTTTAATTTGAGGTAAATTTTTTGGTTTAAGAACTTCATTTTCTTCAATTTGTCTTTTATATTTCTTATTATATATATATATATAATACATAAATACACACACACACGGATAGAGACACCAAGCGGACTTGTGAAGTTGGAGTTTGGAAGTTTGTGAAGTGTGACGGTTGGTGTCCCTATCTCAACTCTACTGATGACGGTTCAACCGAAAATTAGAGACAGTAAGTGTGTTTGTTCCTTAGTTCTTTTTTTGTGATTCACATTTGTGATCACAGGATCGTTTTCCTGTTTACGATATATATATAACAAGATTTCACATAAACACGTGAAATAACAATCAATGATCAAACCACAACATGAAAAGGCAAAAAAGACTAAGATCTTTCAAATGTAACAAGCGGTCTTCGTCAGAGTCAAAAACCCAACTGATGGGTTTTTGGTTTTTGGGTCATTTCGGTTTTTAGCTCTGACAAAGACTGCTTGTTACGGTTGAAAGATCTTAGTCTTTTTTCCCTTTTCGTATTTTGGTTTGATTATATATATATATATATATATATATATTCCCCAAGGAACTGAAAAGAGCCTGTAGGACATTAGAGAAACTCTCAAAAAAGGTAACCAAGCATGAAATTGGCATAACATTTTTAGAAACATGTTTGCAAGAAGGATTGCTACCAACATTCACTAATATATATATACAAAATTGTCACAATAACACGTGATATAAATATTCAGGTAACTCACCACAAAGTCACTTGCTCTCTGACGACGTGAAAACGAATAGCCTCAGAGCGACTATCTTCATTCATTTGTGGTGAGTTACCTGAATATATATATATATATATATATATATAGGTGTGTTCTCTAATATATATATATATATATATAATACGTTTCACTATGAATCACAAATACAGAACTCAGACCTGTCTCTAATTTTCGATTGAACCGTCATCAGGAGAATTGAGATAGGGACACCAAACGCACTTGTGAAGCGACGGGTCTCCACGGTTGGGTCTCCAACCGTCGCTTCACAAGTGCGCTTGGTGTCCCTATCTCAACTCTCCTGATGACGGTTCAACCGAAAATTAGAGACAGTAAGTGTTCCTTCGTTCTGTGTTTGTAATTCATCGTGAAACGTTTGTTGTCCTTTTGGATCGTTTTCCTGTTTACAATATATATATATATATTTTTCTTTTGTATGGTGTTTTTGTCTAGCGCCAAACAGTAAAACACCTATAAGCCAGCGTTTCGTCTATATTTGTAGATATCTTCAGGGCTTGGTATTTTCCTATTACAAAATAACTTTAAGTTATGGTTGTATTAAAATCATACTACAGTGCTACTCACTGTAGGATTTTTTTTAATATATTAAATTTATATTTTAATTTTGTTAATTAACTTTTATTTTATTAATTTATAAATTAATTTATCAATTTTATGTTCAATTAAATTTTATATTTATAAAGATTCCTTCTTCTTCTTCTTCTATTTCTATTACTTCTTTGGTTTTCATTGTGGAAAACTGCATACATTCTATGAAGATGTCCAGTTTGGCCTTCGTCTTCTCGCCGCTCAACTTCCTTTCCTGAGGACGACCGTTATAAAGGTCGAAATATTGAATGTGGGTCCTAGTATATGTTTTTCAATCCTGTTTCTTCATCTTTTCAGAGTTTATTGTCCGTTTGGATCGGATTTCATAATAAGAAATGGGAAAAAAGACTAAGATCTTTTAACCGTATCAAGCGATCTTCGTCAGAGTCAAAAGCCCAACTGATTGGGTTTTTGACTCTGAAAAAGTGATATCCTTTAAAATCATCTTATTCTGGCTGACTCTAATAAATGATAAATAAATGTAGTGACATTAAAACAAATGAATTCAGTTAAATTAACTAAAGATGTGATTTGATAATACTTGACCAGAAAGTTAGATTTTACATGTACACGATAAAAAAAATAAATAGCCAAGAACATCAGACTAAAATTAAACCAAAGCTCAATTGACTAATGTGGTTTTGACACTACGTTTAATTTTGGTAAAGTTGAGTGCAGGCCACTCCAAATTTTTCTATATTATTTATTGACTTTTTACTTGTGAATAAAGGTCATATAAGAACAGTGGGAGTCACGATATGAGGTAAAATGCAATATTATAATGAGGTTTTCAAATACAAGTTGTTAACATATGTAGTGTGTTAAAGCGTGGTCTTATTATTTAAGGATTGTTAACAATTTTATTGCTCATTATTATTCATGAGATGCAATTAACTGAGAGTTACTCACGAAATTGGCGTCCTAATGGATCAATGAGGTGGAGATTTATTTAAAACAAGTCCTTGAAAGTTATCGAGTTAATCAGAATTAAGCCATACTTTAAATTACCTGGACTAGAGACCAAGTTGTTATAAATAGTTTGACCTACTCAGGGACTGGTTTCAAAGTGGAGTGAAAGCATTGAAGATCATACTGTGAGGTAACCCTTCCTTCCGAATCCGGTAACTGGCTGGATACTATTGAGCTGACGTTGGCTTTCATTAGGAGTTTTGCTTTAATGACGACCTTCTCGTGTCCTCCTCGTAACAGTGCGGCGTAACAGCGTCATTCATTCCTGTGTAGTGCATGATCATCAACTGACTTATTTATATATTGTATTCTAGAAACAACATAAAATATCTATAACAAAACTAAACAAACAGCAACTGCCTTTATGAAACACAAAATTAATAAACACAATCAACGTTCCCTGTAAGCTGAGCGCATGCGCAATCACACACTGCTCACACATGATCTACGCACAACAAAACTAATATAGCCCACAAAAAAAGTCAGTATACAGTTGCAAAAAAAAAAGGGTTAACCTTTGAAAAAATGAGATAGCATTTTGAAAAGTAAAATACACCATTTTTCTTATGTTATCAACTCGATAATGAACTAATGAAGTTAATTTTTCTTACCAATGTTGGTATTAATTTCTTAATCGAAAAGAGTTTTCTCTTCAAGAGATTTGAGAAAGAGAAGTTAATGAAAAACAAGGGATTAAATGAATCAGATAAAGGGAATAATACACTGAGGTAAGGTAGTATAATTAGAGGATGGCAATAGAGGACAGTGATGATGAAAGAAAATCTCTCATCCCATGTAATCAACAAAGTACAGCTGTCGTGATCATTCAAGAATCCCCGACTCAAATAATTATTTCACTTCAAGGGTTCATACAAAGAATGATTTTTGATCAAAGCCAATATCGTGAAATGCCCTTTTTTTCTAGTTTATTATTTTTTTAAATTCAATAGCATACAAGATAAAATCAAGAACAAAAAAAATTGCTAATAAAGTATTTTTAAAAAACTTCCTACAGTCATTTTTGTTTTTTAGGCAAGAGATTTTTGAATTTCATTGGTCCTATTTCAAGAACATAAAATTACAATTTTTCCTAGTCCTAGTCTCTAGTCTCCCTCTAGGTCCCTAGTCATCTCAGAGATCTTGTGTGTGTGCGCAGGCGCATGGAAATTTAGAGGAACATTGAACACAATGATACATATTTTTTATAATATAACAGTCTTTACTTGTAAATTTAAACTAGCTTTGAATAGTAACGTTGTTTATCAGATTTTGGAGCAGCTAGAAATAATATATACATCAGTTTATAAGGCGCTTTTGATAATGTAAAGACAAAGTAAGATAAAGGAGTAACGGTCCTCGTCCGATCTGAAAGGGATGCGGTAACTGGCTTACCAGGTGTGTCACGACGTGGTGCGTTACTGCAGAGGATACCACGGCATCCATCCACCTCCTCCTCACCTCATCTATTGACTAACGTGCCCAGTTAGCTGACAACTCTAAATCGCATCTGATTCATCGTGTGTGGTCTTAGAAAATGGGTGTAGATATGACAGACTTTCTTTTGTTCCTGCTTTACCACTTCATTCAAGAAGTGGATGTCTTAATGTGTAATGAATAAACAGGTGAAGGAATCATATTTATGTTTGGTTGAACATATTTAGTGAATTCTAGTAATCGAAAATTTAAAGTGTTACTGATTTGACTATTGGTCTTAATAGCTGAAGAGTGTTCTTGCAATGTATATGATTGTAGCCATTTCACATAATCCAATGTGCTACTTAAAATGTTCCATCTTCTGAATTTAATTTCATATAGAGACAATATTTTGTAACGGCTCGGTTATAAAACATAGTTTAAAATTATTTTTCAATTTACATTGAAATTACAAAATTTAAAATATAATGGCTGGATACTTGGACTAATTTACCACACACTCTTATAAGGAAGACATCGATGGTACAGTATGGACACACAGCGAGTATCCAATGACAGAGCTTGCTGGATAGACACAACAAAAAATGCATGATTCGTTATTACAAACGAATGACTTAGTTCCATCTTTAATTCGAGCTGAATTTTAATGTGATTCGATAAGTTACTGAGTGTATTTCATTCTTTAGTGTGCATATTCGATAACGACCAACAAGGATCTTATAAATCAAGCCCAGAGTCGGCACCTCACGTTCTAAACTGAAAAAAACCCACATATTAAAAAAACAACTGCTTTTCGAGTATAATTGTTTTAACTGTAAGTATTTTTTAAATAAAAAACGAAGTTGTATGAATTTCATTATAAATTCACAAATTGCATTTATCCATTAGTGCACTTGTATTTCTAACCTGAGGTGCAGTTATGACTGATGTATTGATATCTCTTTGAAACAATAAAGAAATAGTAAGGACATTACCGGTTCTATAGTAAGCCAAACCAGCAATGGTCAAGTGGTTAGCCTCTTTGCCGCTAGGCTGGTAGTTCACCCGTGGATTCCAGTAAATTTTACCTGCGTGAGTTAGACAGTCTGGGGCTCGCAGCTTTATTGAGTACAGTGCATATCTTTGGTTCTACTGATTGGAACCATGATTACCATGGGCTATTATAAAGTATATCGGGCGACGTTGTAGCTGCACAGAGTCAACTCCTCCCTACCCCTTATTATAACAAATCACAATTGCTCTGAAGGAAGATGATTTTCCAGCTTGCACGAATCACCGATCCACAATAAGCATCACCTCCTTGGGCCACAGGTGGCTTCTATGTTTTGAAAGAGTAGCTAGACAAAGCTGAATTGTTCTATGATTGATGTGTCTGCTACTTAAGAAACACGGACAGTTATAAATAAATTTGGTACAATAAACAGATGTATCTGTTATAGAAAGAAATGTTTAATAATGGGTAATTCATGCAGTAATATTGGTTTTATTATCACTTCGTGCCAAATTCAGAATCTTTAAATTTTCCTTCACGCCAGGACAGCCTTAATCCACCAGTGATAGATATAAGACTTATTTGCATAATTTTTAGAGTTAAAGAAATGAAAATGTTTGAAGAAGAAGAGGAATGTTGTTTATTTGTTCAGATTTTATAAAACTGACTTAATATAGCGTTAATGACTTGTGTCATTAAAATAAATAGTTGATTTTGAATCCTTTGTAGTTATTCTCACACAATGATATAAAATATTACATGTATGATATTTCTTCTTTTCTCTTTTTTAACTACTACCTTTTGGCCTTCTTTTAAAAAACTTATAGTTCTACTTTCTTCTCTTTTGTCTTATGTACCTCTTTTTTTTTAAGTGTTATCCACGAAAAGTCACTTCGTGTCTGGTATTTTCTCTTGTGGCCACCTCTATAATTTAATGAATAATTTTGAGGAACAAGTTGTTTCTATTTTATTGGAGCATTTAACTTACTTTCAAACTTAAAATGTCTGTTCCTGATCATTCAAGTATAAATATATATTATTGTTTACAACTTTTATTTTTTCAAATTATTTATATAATTCCATAGAGGCAATAATTATTTTTTTATGAAAACCAGAATTAATATTGTTTCACAGTGAACAAATGAAATAAAAATCATCATATAATTAACAATGTATTTTCACTACATTGTAGTTTCTCTACAAGAATAGTTGTGATTCACACAAATATTTCGAGTTGTGTTAACTCGAACATAATCCCATAGTAAATCAGCATGAAAATTAAACCAATATCTGATGCTGATTCAAGTTTTTAAGACATTATGAAGGAGGCAATCTTGTGAATTATGCATCATTTTAGAATCAGCGTAGTCTTCATTGAAATTAACATTTCTTTTAAATGCTCATTCAATTAAACTTAAAATATATATATATTTTTCCTGAAATACTGATTGAATTGTTAATGAATTTTTATTTTCTTGTAAAATCATGGTAAATAAATCTAAGTGTTGACATTGAAACTTATGAGTGGCTCATTTTTTATTGTTTTTATGAAATATACTGAAAAAAATCATTCTTTTCTAACAAAATCGTTTTTGTGATGAAATTTTAAATTATGATGCTCAACAAAAGCACAGGAGAAATGTTTCTTTTTGAATTTGATATACTATAGAATATCTGAAATATGATTTAATACCACCAAAAACCATAGAGACCTTCTGTATAAAATAATCCGGGATTATTTGAAATGTAAAATTTAATTTTCACTGTGACATGTAGTCTGGTCAACAAACTTTTTAGATTGATAACCACTCACATATACATGTGCATAAATAAGATGACTGAACTCGAAAATCCATAAAAATATTTCCAAAAATGGATCCAGAAGACATCAAGACATGTGAATCATTTTATGTTACCAGCTTAATATTCTTAGTCATATTAAACATTAGGAAGTGATTATTGCAGAATAATTATATTCATATTTATCTTCAGCTTTATTGGAAGTTCATAACCTTCAATAATCGATAATTAAAAAAAAAATATTAAAACGACATTCGTAATATGATTCTTGAATTAATAAGTAAAACGGTGTATGAGATCTGTAAGGTCACTGTATAAAAAGAATCAATGAAAGTAAACTCCGTTAAATTTTACATCATATTTTATATTATATTCAAAGAAATGAAGGGTTTCAACTAATTAAAAAGTGTTTTAGAAATTAATATTCAGAATAAAGCTGTTGCTTTTAATGTAACCACTGGCCATAATTAAGGTATTATTTGGAGGCTATTTTAGGAAATGCCCATTTATATCCCATGGTTAACCGAATTTCAAAACCGCTGAAACTGACAACTTGATCGATACTTGCAAACTATGTTGTACTAACAGCCTGATATAGTATGAATTAATACAAAAAAATTTGACCATTTCTGTGTTTATTACTACTCTTGAAGCAGTGACAAACCCTCTTCTACAGCAGCATATGCTCATCTGAAGGAATAATCTGACACCTTTTACTCTTCGCGTATGACTTTCTTTGAAACTTATGATGTAATCATAAGTAATGATGAATAAGTAATGATAATAAGTAATGAAGTAATTGCATCAGATTACATACTCTTTTTCAGGATTATATATATGTACATATATATAAAGTTGGGTTTTTTGCTCTGACGAAAACCGCTAGTTACGGTTAAAAGATCTTAGTCTTGTTCTCCCATTTCATATTGTGGTTTGTGTGGTTTGATCATTGATATATATATATATATATATATATATATATATATATATATATATATATATATATATATACAATTAAAAGAAACGTCCAGCGGACTTTTTTAAATAAAATAAATTCAAAACGAAGGAAACACACAGAAAGACACAGACATAACTCACATCGATATTTCGACCATCGTCGTCATCAGGAGGTGTGAAGAGCGAAGAGTCCGGCAGGAAGGCAGGGTGAAGCACCGCCCTGCCTTCCTGCGGGACTCTTCGCTCTTCACACCTCCTGATGACGACTATGGTCGAAATATCGATGTGAGTTATGTCTGTCTTTCTGTGTGTTTCCTTCGTTTTGAATTTATTTTATTATATATATATATATATATATATATATATATATGATCAAACCACAATAAGAAATTGGGAAAACAAGACTAAGATCTTTCAACCGTAACAAGCGGTCTTCGTCAGAGTCAAAAACCCAACTCTGGGTTTTCAGTTTCAGTAGGGTTTTTGACTCTGACGAAGACCGCTTGTTACGGTTGAAAGATCTTGTCTTGTTTTCCCATTTTCTTATTGTGGTTTGATCATTGATTGTTATTTCACGTGTTTATATGAAATCTTTATATATGTATATATCAATGATCAAACCACAATAATAATATAATTATATGTATATATATATATATATATAATCGTGTTCTTTCTTCTGAGAAAGACTGAGTAAATAACAGACTTCATCCAAAAACGGATATACTGTGGGTGAAATTAGACTCAGTTTGCGATGACTGTTACGAACTTTATAAATTTTTGACAAATACGCCGTACATCCTAAAAGGACTGAATGTATCAGGCTCAATTATGCCGATTTTACCTATGCCATGAATTCACTTCTTTCTCAGAGCTAATGAATTTTACTGCAGTGACAATGAGTGATTATATTGCAAAAATATTTTTTTTAATTCATTTCGTTCAATGAGAATTGACGTATTATCAAACTTTGAAACCTATTGTTCAATTACCACAACAGTTAAACCTTGAAATTTAGTGATTGTGTTCTCATTGTCACTGAATGAAAAAGCGAAAAAAACGATCTTTTTAATGGTTCCAAAACATGAGCATTTCCAATTTGTCATGAATTATTAACAGAAATGTCACTGGTTTTCTACTCTAATCTATTCTTTGTCCTCTTTTGCTTTATCCAACCACAAACTGCCTTCAGTCGGTCTCATCCTAAATACAGTTCATCTCCTGTTCCTTTTATTTATCTTTTCTTCAATTGAAACTAAGTTCAACAAACGTATGTATCTTTTATTTATTCTCTTTGTAGGCACATTGGGTTTTTATAAAACCCTAATATACTTAGAGAACCGACCGATTCCTTAAGTATATTCTTCCATACTAGTTGTGTAGGCTTCACTCAGATAGTTCAGTTTTATAACTTGAAATGATCAATCAATTAGGCCTTACACATTCACTGTTGTGATAATGGGTTTTAAGTAAAATTCCTTTATGTATAAGTTTAAGACAGCGCTAACCTAAAGTTCTTTATTGATCCTGACGTTATTATTAGGCGTTAGTCATATTTATCTATCATCATTTTAGATGCCTTTCTTTCTATTAATAGACTTATAAAAGAGTTTACCAATAGCTTTTATTTAAGAAATATTAGAAATTTACTGTTCTAACTTTTTAATACCAGTTTGGGATATTTGATAGCTTTGTAGTTATTTCTCCATAGTTACAGTTATTTCAGTCAAAATCTATTGACTGAAACGTAAGTATCATCAAGTAAAAACTTTTCACTATGGCGTTATTCGTTTAAACACTCAAATTGACCTACCTATAACCTTCACAGATTCAATCTGAATTAACATGTAAAAATTCAGCAAGTTTACTGAGAAATAGCAATAGACAATAGAAATAGCTAACAGATAAACAGATATTTTTTTATATAAATGCAAGTGTTACACGTGCAAGTGCAAGAAACACACGTGGCTATATAATAAGTAGTAATATATTTCTATTTCTTTTCCTACTTTGAGTGGTGATTTTTTTAAATATATATTAATACAAATATATTAGAGTGAAACTATTCATAACAAAATATCTAATAGGTCTTCAACGTTCAAACCACAATAAGAAATGAGAAAAAAATTTTCAACTGTAACAAGCAGTCTTCGTCAGAATCAAATCTCAAGTGACGGATTTGACTTTGACGATGACTGCTAGTTACGGTTGAAAGATCTTGGTAATTTTTCTCAATTCTTATTGTGGTTTGAACGTTGATTGTTGTTTCACGTGTTGTTGTAAAATTTCGTTACTAATAGAACATATAGAACAACTCTTTTCTATTTTTCAACGTTCACCGACTCAGAAGAAATACTCTACTAGAGATTGTTTCTGGTTGGTACCAGAACAAGTGGGGGGATTAAATAAAGAATGTATTATTAATACAACTAGAATTCATAAATATAATAATAATAAAAGTACAGTAAAAACAGGTGACAGAAGTTGATGTCATAATTATTTTTGATTTTATATTTTATTTGAATTCTGTTTTTATTTGTTTGCTTTCTTTCCTCATATGCCGAGTGCAAAGTCTGTAAGCATAGCAGTTGCTTGACTTTTTCTTTCATACTGCATAAGCTCTTATAGTTATGTTAATTTCTCCATGGCTTACTGAATGCCACCACTCTTAGCACATGAATAAAGCTTTGTTTCAATGTGCTTTGATATATTTAGCAGTGGGGGTTCAAGGCTGCAGTCCTTTCCCTCTTTCATACACAGTTAAAGCTATTTCCTCTTCCCGACATTCTCTGCTACCTATTGTTCAAGACGGTTACAGATGTCGATATACAGCTAATGGTTTAAATCACAACGCATAGTTGGGTTGGTATCGAAACCGAAATCGCTGTTACTCACTTTCAGACTTCATTATATTTGCTAATTTATATTTATCATTACTTTTTTTGCTTTTTAATTGTATATTTATTTTCCATGACAATTTGATTTCATAAAAAACTGAAAAAAATGTATATAATAACCAGCTAATCTGCCAGGTGTTGCCTGGGAAACAATTTAATTGCAATAATGAGAATGTTTTTTTTAAATACAGTTGATAAGTGTATAGCCTACTTGGTCATTAGCACTGGATAAATTATTCTGACGATTTCTATTGCAATTAAAAATTACAAATAACAAAAACCATTTAAATTTTCTATAGTTTCAATATACGTAAGAATTTTTCAGATAAAGGAAATTAATACCGAATTAAATTACAGATTAGGCAAAAAAAAAGATATATTGTAATATGAAACTTACTATAAATTTGTACACATTTTTTATTTCAAAATTAAAACGAAAGTATTGGAAAGTAGATTATCATCAAAATCAAACCTTCGCAAGGAAATATGTTTGAGTTACAAAATATCCTTTAACTTCTTCCAACAATAGAAAGAGAAACTTGCTCCCTGTAAGGGGGTCTTTATCCTAAGATCCCCAATTGGTAGATCCCAAAAAAGGGCCCTGATCAAAATCAAAATACCGTAGTTGTTTCCCCCAATGATCCATATGTTTCTTTGTATCTAAATGTTTTATTTCTATAGCGGATAGACAGACAAAATTGTATTTTATATACAGATTTATTTGATATTTAATTATTTATATTTTTATTAATTAAAAAGCTAGTTTTTTAAATTAAATTAATGCATAATAATCAAAACTATTCAGTTCGATTTCATAAAGAAATTTTTTTGGAGATCTCCAGATCCTATTTTTAATGAGTATCCGTCGGGTAGAGCTGTTTAAACGGTTTATTAAGTATAAAACCAAATTAAATTCAAAATAATGGTTCAAACTGAACAATTCAATTTCAAATATATAGACATTTGCATTTTCATTATACTGTTTAAAAATATATAAGGCTAGCGATTTAAGTGAACATTGAATAATTCTCTTTGTCATTAAGAGTGGAGAAAACTGTTGATGGAGTAGTGTGATCAGTTTTTCAACGTACAAGCTTAAGTTTTAAACTTTAAATGCAGTTTATAAGGGGTGAAAAATGTTAATAATTTATTATGTAACAGCCATTTTAGTCTTAAATCAGTCACATTGCCATCGGATACGGTGATTCATATCATACTCCATATACAAGTACTTTATATAAATCACCGTATCCGATGGCAATGTGACTGATTTAGGACTAAAATGGCTGTTACATAATAAATTATTAACATTTTTCACCCCTTATAAACTGCATTTAAGGTTTAAAACTTAAGCTTGTACGTTGAAAAACTGATCACACTACTCTATAAATAGTTTTCTCCACTCTTAATGACAAAGAAAACTATTCAAATGCAAATGTCTTTATATTTGAAATTGAATTGTTCAGTTTGAACCATTATTTTGAATTTAATTTGGTTTTATACTTAATAAACTGTTTAAACAGCTCTACCCGACGGATACTCATTAAAAATAGGATCTGGAGATCTCTAAAAAAATTTCTTTATGAAATCGAACTGAATAGTTTTGATTATTATGCATTAATTTAATTTAACATACTCCAGTTTTGAAGAATAGGGATCATTTTATTATAGTACCTGTCATCATACAGAATCGGGACTAACAGTTTTACATTATGACATGAGTAAGATTCAAGCCTCTGATATACGTTACGGTACCAAAGGTAAGCTCGCTTCCTGTCAGAATGCACCTGTCCCCGTAATAATAATGCAGTTGAAGTGAAGAAACAATATAGAACAATACAAAAAAGACCCATAAGGCCAAAATTCTAGTTCATTTTTGATTAATTTCGTACGTTTTTAGAGATCTCCAGATCCTATTTTTAATGAGTATCCGTCGGGTAGAGCTGTTTAAACGGTTTATTAAGTATAAAACCAAATTAAATTCAAAATAATGGTTCAAACTGAACAATACAATTAGACCTTCCCAATCAACGGAAAAAGTGATTGAGTATTAGTTTAGTATCCGAATTATTAATATTTAAGATGGTTGTTTTTGATTTGTTCGTTGTTGTAAATGTAATAAGTACTATGATTGGGGAGAGTGATGTATTTCCAAGACTAGTGCAAGATAATTGACATGTGGTTGGAAGTTTGAAACATTAATGTATTTAATCTTCGTTGTTGAAAATGCGTGTTGAGTAAGCTGTAATTATTGTTCTTGTGATGGATTCAGGTCGGGTCCCAGAGGAATACCTTAGCTGAGTAGTGGATTATTCCGTAAAGCCAGCCCAGGAGATATTAAAACGCAATTGACTTGACATATTCAATTGAGTAGGTTTGTTCTCCGGAACATTATTAAAGAAAAATAATAAGAAATAGTTTCTTTACTATGTTTAAATACATTTGGAAAACTACGGTTAGTGAAAATAATTCATGACTGGGAAGTCCTGTCTCAAATCTTCTTTAACAGAGTCCTCCAGTTCGTTCAGGTGTTTCAGTAGCCTTTAGAAAACTCATACTAATGAGGTTTTCTAAAGAAGTTTGAATCATCTTAACACTTGTCTACTGTTGTTTTTAATCTATTGAAGTATGATCTAGTAATTTATTGGTGTTTTAATATATGTATTAACTTAGTTTTTCCAAATTTAGTGAAATTGTAAAAATAACTTTTTTCAGAACTTTTTACGGCTCAGTGTAATTTCCACAGAACTCTGTTAGAGTCAACAAGATTTTCAAACAGTTATTTTGAAATAAAAACATGTCTTCTAGAAACGGTGTATAATACTTTGACAGAGTGTGACCTCAAATTCATCTTCAGTGTTAAAAAGAGTTGACAAAGTCGATGATTAAAGGAGTGAAATCGTCAGTAATTAACTTGAACTAATTAAAGTCATTATCATTCAAACAGAAACGTAAAAAAATATATTCGATTCGACATTGCAAATAGTGTAGAGAAAATGTTTGAAAGACAAAACTTGAAATGAACTTAGCATGAGGGGAGTGTCCTTATATGAGCAGTTAAGTCAAAGTCCTTTTCAAAATGAGTCAAACTGAGAAGATGAACTTGCGAACTAAAATAAGTGACTCTATTATACATCTCTAGGAAATGCTAGTAGGGGTGGAATACTCAAAAGCTGCCATGATAAACTTTCAATTAAACAAAAACAGCTGATTACAGACATGTATTTTTATAAAAACATGTCGTATTATCATAAAACTGAAAGCCTACTTTACAAAATAATGAATTGTTTTCCAAACATTGAAGTCAAAATATTGAGAATCGTGAGTGTCTCAGTCTTTCTTTTTGTTTCACAGTTTCAATTTTTAATTATATAAATAAGATGGATTTGAATAAGGTAAGAAATAAACTATTTAAGATTTGTTCGGAAAAACATAGTGGTCGAGATTAATGATATTTATAATAACAAAGAGGTTGGGTCCATGAACATTACAATAAAACAAACTTATTAAGAGCTCCATCGGGCCTTATAATTAATTTTCAGTTTCGTTCATTTTACCTTTCTCGATAATTATATCATACCCAAATCAATAGTGTGATACATATTTGTAACTTTAGGTAACAAGTTTATCTGATATTATTGAATAAGAATGTTAATTTTTTTCCTTTTAGAAACAAGGGAATCTATTCAAGAGAATTAAATTTTAGTGCCTCTAGATACAAACTTTACATTTTAGAGGAAAAATCAAATGTGTTTAACTCATTTGGTATTATTTTCTATTCATTTTGAAAACAATTCTTGATTATAAAATACTGGAGTAACTTCAGGTAGATATTTTCTGAACACTTTTTTCGACAAACACAATATAATTTTTTTAAATATCTTTGATGTAGAAATCAGAAAATTGAAAACTGATTGGCATTTTAACAGCCAAATATCTAAAGAAAAATTGTTAATATTTAATTATGTGGAATAAATTTAATAATTTTTACGCACTGATAAATTAAACTGTTTTCTCATTGTTGGATGGAACGACAATTTCAATCATTTATATTGCTAAATTAACTCGCATTTCAAATTGTAATTAATTCGTTAAAATGAGTTACTCATAAAATGTAATTCACCTCATCCTCTCATAAGGTGCTTCTTTTGGGCATAGTTTCCGAATGATTGACCAAATTATGTGTCTTGAATTCAAAAACAAAAAACAAGACAAAATATTTCAAAAATTAATCATGTTAGGAAAAGTATTAAGTCTCCACACAAAAAAGTTTATTACACGAAACTAAACTAAGGTTTTTATTTAAAACCTTTTTCAGAGGCAGAAACATACAATTTTGAAACAGAAAAACTGAGTATTAAGTTTATTATAAGAAACTAAACAACGCGTTTCGAACACTTGATGTTCTTCTTCAGGCTTCATCTGCTCTGTTAGGGGTGGTTGTTCGGGAGGTGAGACCAAGCAAGGACTCACCTCCCGAGCAACTACCCCAGCAGAGGAGATGCAGCATGAAGAAGAACATCAAGTGTTCGAAACGCGTTGTTTAGTTTCTTATAATAAACTTTTTTGTGTGGAGACTTAATACTTTTCCTAACATGAGTAAATACCTTACTATAACAGATTACACAGTTAATGAATGAGAGAACAATTAATCTTAAGTATTATGTTTACATTTTACTGTAAAACATACCCTTTAGTTATTGAAAAATTCTGAAATTATTTTCCTTAATTTGCAGTAATCCCTAAATTTAACGACTGTAGAGTTAGTAGTTTAGGAGGAAAAAAATGACGTCTGATTCCATTTTGGTTAAAAAGTATGATTTCAATAGCACACAAAAACACGAGGGCACATTACACTAAGAGACCCATTTATGTGTAAATGTGAATTTGATCCATTAAACAGTGTGGTCTATAGCGTACACAAAAATTTTGACACACACACACATATATATATATATTTAAATATATATATATATATATATATATATAATTATTTATAAACGTATCAACCGTGAAGTAGAAACAAAATAAAAGTTTATATGGACTCCATCGGTTGTTTAGGTTTAAATTAAACTCTTATTGCCAACGTTTCAGTTTTTATTTAAAACCTTTTTCATAGGCAGAAACATACAATTTTGAAACAGAAAAACTGAGTATTATATTAGATATTATTTTACCAAGAAGACCGTCTGTGGATTTCGGCAACAACTGTCTAGCTTGAATGAACACATGACATATATATATATATATATATATATATATATATAACATTCATGTATTTCACACAGAGTTAAAATATTAATTAGTTATATTAATTCTCGAAATCGCATAACATTTTCTTTGATTCTTGAAGTTACTATTTCGTCCTTGAAAGGTTATAGTTTATAGTAGATATTATTAGAATTACCTGTAAACATTCTGTTTATGATAAGCTTTTACAAATAAAGTCTTGCGGAGTGTTGTGAAATGACTGACCAATGAATGGGCTAAGAGAGAAGGCAAGGTTGTTGTCGAAGGCCTCGTGGCAGAGACGGGGGGATTTAGACTGTCTACTGGGGTAAAGGTGCTCTGACCAATGGCTTGCTGGCAGTGGATTGCCTGATGACATCAGCAGGGTCCTTGGCGGTTTTTACTTGTAGGATTACACCAGCCTCTAATCTCCTTCAATGTCTTCAAAATGATCTTGATTTTAACTCGTTTTCCAATACGTAACTTCTGGCTTATTACTCTGTCGATTCTTCATGTTTAAATCTAATAGGTCTCCTCAGTTTTTCAGTTTTCTGTTCAGTTTCAGTTAACACTGCATAATCTGCTTAGGTATTCCCAATGTTTCTTTATAGCAGTAAAAATGATAACTTTACTCTTTCTGTTTTCTTTTTTGGATAATCCAAATTATCCATTGCGTGTCCCAAATATTCAAGTTCATGTGAGCATGGGTCTATAACGTGCATCACACTGGCATGTATAGGTTTGGTGGCAACGGATTAATGGTTCTTACATGACAAACTCTAGACTCAAAACTTTTCAGGCAGTTCAAAACTCGGAATCTCTTGTGACAAAGGTCATAATGTTTTCAGATTCTTATAATTATTGTTCGACACATTAAATACGAAACCATAATATTCAACATACATTCCTGATTGTTTTAAATTTTGAAAACACGTCCACCTTCAATAGTCTACTGATTAGATTCACTTGATCTTATCAGTCATCTCTCAGTGTTAATCGATTATTTCTTATTTTACTAGTTAATCATTACATTTTCCATTGTGTATTGTTTCTATTATCTTCGACTTTGTCAAGTACATCTGTTGGTATTTTTCTACGAATATAAGTTTATAAATATAAAACAGGTTTGCAGAGTTCGTTTATTATAATTTTGTTATAAAGGTATCTGTTAGTTATTACTACACTCTTTCACTTGTAAACAGTTTAACCTCGTACGAAATAGGTAAAAGTGCGAAAAGTGGAAGCAATAGAAATCATTGTGATTTTGTTTATGTTTTGTACTTGCTTATGTAGACTTGTACGGAGATATAGAATACACGATGGTAACATTACAAACCTTATAAATGTTACACCAAATTAAAAGTTATCTTTTACATATTTTACAAATACTATACTGTAATATAATTGAGTGTATAATGATCTTTGGGACAGTTGTGAAAGTTGAACAGTTTTTGTTAAAAATTGAAATCAAGATTTAATTATTTTAATCATGAATACAACCACAATTTGACTAAAAAACTTTACGAGGAATATAAAAAAATAGATTGTTTAAGCAGATTTGTTGTTAACTCGTTTAACCCTTCTCAAAATGATTTTATTAAAACTCCCTTTTTATTGAAGTAATCCCAAGGATGACTCTCCAGATAGTTCCAAAGCTTCCTTTCGCTGCAATCCCTTATAAATAAATAAATCTGCCAGCACCTCCAAACAGATTTCCATAATTCTATATTTCATTCATTCCAGCTTGATTCATTTCAATACTTCCCTTTTTGATTTATTATTTTCAGTCCTTCTTGTTATATATTTTTCTTTTACATTTAAAATAAAATACCTAATCTACTTTGTACAGTTGAAAGCCGTATCTTTATAATTTATCTTTTGACGGATACTTTCCCCTATCTTTTCGATTAACTTCCGAATCCAAAAATAAACCATCTTCATCTTTCTGCCCATTTTTTATTACCTAATTAATACTATATTTGTTAAACAACTTCATAAATCCTCAATTAAATAGTTAATTAAAGAAATAAAATATAATCCTTATGTATGAGTAACAAAAAATTACTACTCCTATCACAAACAAAATTGAGTAAGTTGGTTTTATCAATGCAGATTGAATTATTGGAATGTTTCATCAGGATTGACAAGTTTTTCCTTTGATTTTTATATTTTTAAAAGATAATTTGCTACTGTATTTTAATATTAAATGCTTACAAGTATTTTTTTTATGTGAAAGTTTGGGATGAATGTTCCACACAATGCCATTGTGTTAATATTTGGCTGATATATCAGTACCTCTGTCTTACAATTAATTGTAATATTAATGTATTTAACTTATTAAGAATACTTAATGTGTATATGGATATATTTAATTGACTAGGTTTACTTTAATCATGTACAGATACATTAGGTTGTCATATCGTTCTGCAGAGTTCCTTCTATCCCCGAGCTCTGTAAACAACCGCAGCAGAAATGATGTGACGGGAGCTTTGACTTATCAAGATCAACATCATGATTGGTCAATCAACAGTTCAATATCATCATACATGCAGTTTTGTCATCATTCAGATGTGTTCTATATATCTATGTTAATAAAACACAATGGTTTTTATGAGTGCATGTCTGTCTGTCCATTTTTGTTATTTTGTTATTGTTTAAACCGATCTCCTAGCGAGTTAAGCCTTTACAGTCCTTTTATTTAATCGGTTTTTCCAAATTGGGAGTCCTAAATTTTACCTAACTGATGTGTTTTTAGACTAGGGATGTTTAACAAGTACCTGACATCGCACAGTCTCGGGACTGACAGCTTAACGTCCTCTCTGAGTGACGACGTGCTCAGATTTATTCACCTCCCTAAGTGAATATCAAACCCTGCACTTACCAGTTCAGAGGAGAGTACGTTAAACACTGAGATAACCTGACCCATTGTCCGTTATTTAAACAACGGTATGTTGTTTTGACTGAACTAGTATGTGTTGACTTTTGTAATTAGCACTCTATGATTGCGGAAAGGTGATCGGAAAGTTTATTTACGATTTAATTTAAATTTTATTTAAAGCCTAATCTTTCGTAGTTTATTTTCAATTCCTACAAATAATACTCTTTGCTTTATGTTCACAGTGTCATATTTATCTCAAGTGCTGTTTGTATTAAGGTTGAAGTTTTATCTTAATTTTCTAAAACTCTATTTTACTACTTAGTTAACTTATCCATGTTAAATCATTGTAGATTTTTGTAGCCTTGAATACGGTAACTTGGATTTTTACTGAACAGTAATTCCATTCCTGCACTTGTTTATTTTAAACCTCTGATGTTTTAGTTTAGGGATTTTCATTTTTATAATTGCATGATTCTGCCGATTCAAATAGATTTAAAGATATACAATTACTGTTTGTAACACAGGTATACAGAAAATCAGAAATGTGACTAAGATCTCTCAAGAAAACAACTGGTCTTCGTCGAAATGACATGTTTTCACTTGAAACAAGTGAAATAAATGGGACGTCCGGTGTGTTACTGAGAATTATCACCAACAAACGAATATTTCCATGCACATCAGTGCACGTCGTAATTAGTTGTTCCGGATCAGAGGCCCACTAAATTCTCATCCTGTAGATTTTGTTAAGGTCTGTAAACATTGTCAAGAATGGAGATGTCAGTCTGTCAGAGGAAGGTGGTCGTGTAGTCTTGCAGTTTTTCATTGTCTGAGGTATTGCATAATTTAGAAGTCATCAGGTCAGGTCATATTTTGCTCAGGTAGGAAACTTTTGTTGTAATGTCTCATTGTTATCTTATTATTGTTGGACTGACTTAACTTTTCTTTAGGTAAATAGTAAGAGATGTTTATTTCTTGTTGATTTCAAAAGATTAGTTACTAGAGTTTCAAGATAAAGTTAACTGTTACCCCTGACCTCAAAGAACTTGCTTTGTGTAAGTGATGTTTGTAGTGATTTATTGTTGTCGTTTTGACAGTGATTGTTGTATTAAATATGATAATTACACCGGTTTGAGGTGCTTAGTACTCATGAGTATGAGAGATTACTCATAAAGGTTTCTTGATGCTTAACAATTTAATACGTTGACAAGGTTTACGATCCTTTATATTCCCAGCATTTCTCAGCACTTTTTATTTATTGTCTGGTAAATATAAAAATATTTATATTGTATATTTGAATCTTGTAAGAAAAAATGAAATAAATGTTTTAGTGAATGATATAAGCTGAGGATTATTCATACATTACTTCGTCACAAGAGAAGACAGATGGTATATACAAGGGATTTCTGAATGCTGTTTAACCAACTAAATAAAATAGCAGAGCTGCTTATTCGAACAAAGAAAGATTTATTTTTCGTATACAAAACTCAAAACAACTTTCCTAATTTCTAAAGTAAATAATGTATTTAACTAAATTGATATGATTAAAAAATATATGTCCTTCATTTAACCAGACATTACATTATTGGAATTTAAAAAAAAATAGCATCAACCAAAGACACAGTATGCAAGGTAAGCCAGGACGAGGCAAAAATTGTAAATAGTAATTAAAAAATAATGAACCAATCATGAGTACAAAGATTAAGATATCTGTAATGTTTTTAAAATTCATATATAAAACCTGTCAATATGGTTAGGTTTGTTCATAAAAGAACTCCTATTTATTTGACCTATGCGTTGTAAGGACACTGTAGGAATGGACACTATAATAATAATAACAATAGTCATTATTTAAAAATTGAAGAGCTCCAAAAGGTATTGTAAACAACGTAAAAACCTCTGCTATTCAACTAACACTTAGTTATAAATTAATAAACAGTTATATTAAGAAAACGGTATAAATTAAATCTATGATGCAAGTACTGTTATTATAAACCCAGAGATAAAGAATTCTAAAAAAACAGTGACTGTAGAGAAAATTGAAATGCTAAAGAAAAAATATTTCTTTGATGGTGAAATCTCGTGGCGCTGAGACGGATGAGTGATTTTCATTTGATTTTGTGGGAAGTTTTTTTTTTTATTGTTGAGGAATGGTTGGTGTCACAGCAACCGAAATAAGCCTGAACAGGCACTGAATCAGCGCCTTTGCACTCACCGACTTCAGCCAGATCTATTTAATTCAAAGTAATCAGTTTTTTTTACTCTACACTACTGAACTATGCTCTGATGAATTCAATAATAATTTAGCTTTATGCTTCAGTCCCTGGTCCCCATTTTTAATATCATTATATTGCCGTTTTATACATTAATGCGCTCTCTCTTTCTAACAGTGTGAAACTATTTCTGTTGCTACAATACTACAATCATTATGTGAATAATGGTTTGAGACAAAAGATTCTGACTTCCTTCTCTTTTTTTGTGAAACTGAATCATAGATAGGGGTTTGTTAGATAAATACAGAAACTATTTATTCTCGTAAAACTACTAATCATATACAGCTAGAAATTTATTTTTCAATATTATCTTAATAACAGTAAATAATAATCAAAAATTATCATTTAGATTATTGAAGATACAGTATAATAGTGAAATAACTATTATTATAATTATATATAATAATTATATATGTGGCAATGGCCACACCACGGCTATATGGGGATGGCCACACCACGGCTATATGGGGAGGGCCACACCACGGCTATGTGGGGATGGCCACACCACGGCTATGTGGGGATGGCCACACCACGGCTATGTGGAGATGGCCACACCAAGGCTATGTGGTGATGACCACACCACGGCTATGTGGGGATGGCCACATCACGGTTATGTGGGGATGGCCACACCACGGCTGTGTGGTGATGACCACACCACGGCTATGTGGGGAGGGCCACACCACGGCTATGTGGGGATGGCCACACCACGGCTATGTGGGGATGGACAGACCCCTGCTATGTGGTGATGGCCACACCACGGCTATGTGGGGATGGCCACACCACGGCTATGCGGGGATGGCCACATCACGGCTATGTGGGGATGGCCACACCACGGCTATGTGGGGATGGCCACACCACGGCTATGTGGAGATGGCCACACCACGGCTATGTGGTGATGGCCACAACACGGCTATATGGGGATGGCCACATCACGGCTATGTGGGGATGGCCACATCACGGCTATGTGGGGATGGCCACACCACGGCTATGTGGGGATGGCCACACCACGGCTATGTGGCTGTTGTACTTAGACACAGGGGCGACTAACATCTGTTCTTACTTGCCATGTACGTTTAAATTACTGAAGAAATAGTTTTCACTATTTCGTGAATAGAGATACATTTACTTGTAAGTGTATATGAAAGTCAGGAATTACAATGCTTAGAAAAAAAAACTTCTTAATTAGTTTTGACGCCTTTGAAAGCGAAACTTTGGGATAGAAGCTACAAAACTGCATATCAAAAATAATTTTTTCATTTGTAAGTTGAACTTATAGAAAATTATGTATATTGTACTTATAATCGTACATTCTTATAACTGAAACATCAAATCAATTAATAATATTGATTAGCTATGAGGTTGATTGTAACCTTATTTATTTTTAAGTAGATTGAATACCATTATGTCTTTTTAATGATAAAAAATATAACTGAACGATTTGTTAATTAGAAAAGTTTTTTTAGTATTAAATTATTCTTTGGGCATTACCAAGTGTTTATTTTACTTTTAGGATGTAACTTTTTTTATTGCTATCGCAGAGTGAAACAGTAGAGTCAGAGAAAATGAAACCTCATTAAATTAGTGATATGTTATGATTTGCACGGAAGCTGGGAGCTTATAGGTATACGAGACAATATCACACCGAAAGTTGTAGAGCCTAGAATATTTACTTCTCTTCATCTTCTGTTCTAATCTCCTCCTGTTAATGTGCTGCCTTCTAAATGATGATACTAGGAAATATTTAGTTTCATTCTGTCTTCTTAATTTTTTTTCTAAAAAAAAATTTTGACGTCCATTTCGATCTCCAGTTTCAATTTTTTGAATATATATAAACAAAAATGAAACGGGTCCGTGAGGACAATAACACAGCAAAAAATATGTTCATAAGTTTGGCACTAATAAGTTTTTTTGCATTTTACCTTCTTAATCTTCTACTCCGTTATCTTGTATCTTCAATGAGAGCCTATCAATTTTTTACAGTAAACCTCCTAACGTGAAGAGTAAGATTTCGTAAATCTTCCCCAGCTTTCTATTCTTGCTAGGCAAAATAACGACGTGGACGTCGTAGCGTCCAATTGTCCAAATATTAACCGCATTCCTTCTTCTCATCCCTTTTTAATCAGGATTCATACCGTATCCATGATGATGCTTTCTGCAATCCATGTCAATCAACAAAGTTTCGCTGTCTGAAGAATTTCATGTCTGTTGGGTTTTTACTAACCATTCCAACTGTACTTAAATAGAAATGGATGCATTGAAGGAATCTCTTTAAAGTAAGGAGTTTAGGCCGACAGTGGGAGAGAGTGTAAAGCCAAGAGTCACAAGCAACTGTACCATTAATAGGTAACACGTTAAAAAAAAGTATTGAAACAATATGAAATAAGTAATTTACAACTCACACTGTAGTATCCACTTTGTGGATTATTTCTAAGAATAACTAATAATAATCGTAATAATTAATAGAAATAGTATAACAAATAGTAATAATAACTGATAATGGTATCGGCTATAAAATAAGACACAGCTCTCGCTTATAATGTGAATATATAACTGTAGAACTTAGAAACAGAAGACATAAAAAAAGATTTTTTGAAACTTCAAAACAAAAAATTCAACAAATTTATGGACTCAGTAATTATTGTTGTCAGTATACGATACTTTTTTATTAACACAAAAAGTTTATCATTAACTAGTAATTATTAAATAGTCCAACGATTTTCATTCTTTGTTGTTACTTGACGAGGACGAGATCTAAAAGGCACGGTCGAAGGGTTTGAAGTGAATTGTGTTATTTGTTGGGGTAAATCGCAAGACGAACACTCTATTTTACCTGGTCCATAAAGCCTCAGGAGATTGGAAATAGCCTTGCCAAAAATTTGATTTTTTAAAAAAACACTGACAGATAATTAGTTTACTTCTGACAGCACTTTAAATGGATTTATCAAGACTCCATCTACAGTCATCTACTAGCAAAGCTATGCTTTCGCAAAGCTGAGTTTTCATAATGAAAGCCATAGTTACATTTTAATAGCACTATCGAATTTTCAGAAACACAATTTAAGACAATTTTTAATTAATAATATAAATATTAAATTGAACTATACTAGTTCTTTTATAATTTAACACATAACAGAACTGCAATGAACTATATATACATATACAATATATCAAATGATTAAAGCAAAAAGAATAAGGAAAAACAACAACAAAAACAAAACTTACGACCTTGTCTTCATCAGGAGTAGAAGGACAAAAAAAGAAGACCTCAAATCGGCTGGCAAACAGCAACTGAAACAGCAAAATTATATATATATATATATATAATTATATATATATATATATATATATATATATGTGTAATTTTTTTTAGGGTTTTATATATATATATATTTGATATATATATATATATAATATATATATATATATATATATCAATGATCAAACCACAATAAGAAAATGGGAAAACAAGACCGCTTGTTACGATTGAAAGATCTTAGTCTTGTTTTCCCATTTTCTTATTGTGGTTGATCATTGATTGTTATTTCACATGTTTATGTGAAATCTTTTATGTATATATATATATATATATATATATATATATATATATATATATATATTACATTACAACGAAAGGAATACAAAGATAGACACTGACTTAATTTTCTAAAAGCTTATTTTTTATGCCAAAATATTTTTGTGGCTGCAGATTTATTCTCCATAAAATTTACGATTTTTCATAAGTGTTTTTTTCTTTTCAGTATGGTAATATTTTTTCATAGGTTCTGGTATGCAACTTAAATGATGTTATAAAGTTTAATGATAGCTGTAAAACCTAGTTTTTTCTGTTTTAATGTTGGGAATAAGGTTTCTCAGATTCAAATTACTGGCAGCCGAAGTGTATCAGTTTTTAAAATGATATTTATTTTGAAACTACCAATTTAAAAAATAATAGGGTAATTAGATATTTTATTTTTGTTGTTAAAAAATATTTCTCTTATTTCAGGTAAGTGTCGAATTGCTTTAAATTGAAACTTATTTTTGTTTGTAGATGTTTAGATTAAAATGATAAATATTGAATAGAAATTCAGTCAATTTTAATAATAAAAGGGTAGAGTTAGTTTAATTTGAAAAAAAAATTCTGGTTGTTTACTGATTCAATTGTAAGTTGAATGAATTATTTTTCAAAGAAAAAAACAATTTCCTTTGTAGAGTTTAATGTAGAGTTTAAAAAAATGTGTTATGACAAAGTTGTTTAGAATGAAGTGAAGTGAAAGAGGACAGTAGACAATTGTTTGCTCTAAGGCTTCCTTTAGAACGTTTTCTATACTTTCTTCTTTATAAAGAAATAAAACAGATTGTTTGACAAAACAACAATAGTATTTGTAATATGGAGTGGAGGCTGGCAGAGTGGAAGGTGTTATAATATCTATAGCAATCTTAATAAATATACTTATTAATTTGAACAGCAGTGTGCTTTTTGTTTGCATTTCATTTGCTTGACTTCATGTTCCAAGCTAGTAGAATGTGAGCTGTTGTACAGGCCATTCCAACGTATGGTTTGTCCTCTGCTTGTTATTACTCCCAACTAGTATAGCTTTATAGAGGCCATTGGCAGCCTTCAGTGGCTTATACCGTAAGGCCAGTTACTTCGGCCTTATGTTTCGGGAGTTCAAATCCCTTAAGCCTTAGTTATTTGCACTATCATGATTTTGTATGCTTGCTTAGTTTAGATAAGGTTCCAACCGCAAATGATGATGTACCATTAGCCAAAGCAAATAAGTCAAGAAAAAGGTTGATATTTCAACACAGATTGTATAAAGAGAATGAAACGAAATGAAACCGCTTTGCCCTCCTAAGTTCATGACTTGTCGTCCGTTTTGTCAAAACGCGTCCAATTTTAAAAGTATGTATTGCGAGTAATGATAGATTTGTACATGAAACTGAATTTATTGGCAAGCGTTCTACATAACATATAAAATGTTAAATACATCACTATGCGATGATATATTATTTGCCATGTATGTGTCCATAAGTGTTTAGGGAGTCTGATTAATTTTGACTTTCACTTTGATTGAATGAAGAGATGAATAGAAGTACACTGTCTTGTGATGTCTGGGTGCAGTTAGGAGTGGGTGTTAATCAAAGGCCCACAATAGAAGTAGATTGCTCTTATCATCAACAATATGCCTCCTTTATTTCGAATCTATGTACAATAAAATTGCGGATTGATCATTTAGAAAACTTCTGGACGATGGAGCCAGACCAGTACCTAGCCATTGATAAGGAATGGTTTTTGCACACAGACAGTTGGTTCACAATGGCAATAGCACAGTCAGATGATTGTGCAAAAAAACGCTCTTTGTGAAGCAATGACATTCTTTTGATGAATTTTAGAAATTTGCTTGACTTAAATAACAACAGAATTATTATTGCTCTCCTTAGTCAAAACTTGTAATGTTGCATTTACTGGAATTATTAGTAGGGTGATATATTTCCATTAACTAACAACTACTTAATAATGTTTAACTGGTAAAACTTTTTATGTGTGTTTTTTCTTTACAATGGTAATCTGTTATGAGAGAGTTTATTTCAAACAGCATAAATCACAGTAGTTATAACGTGCATACAACTACATAGAACATATGAAATATAACTGAAATGTACAAAGCAAATACTTTTATAATGTGTATTTTAATGTTAAACTGAATTTAATATAATGTCTAATGTATATTAATTTGTATTTTTAATGTTAAATAAGATTCGATACAGCATATAAATATTTATATATGGAGCACTTATATATATATAAATATTGATAAAAGTATTGACCGTGAAATAGAAACAAAATTAAAGTTCATCAGGACTTGGTCAGTTCTTCAGATTCAAATTAATCTCTCATTGCCAACGTTTCGGTTTTTATTGTAAATATTTTAAATTTTTCTTTGCAAAAAATCATTAATATAATACTTAGTTTTTCTGTTACAAAATATTATACATCTGGCTATGAAAAAGGTTTTATATAAAAACCAAAACGTTGGCAATGAGAGTTTAATTTGAACCTGAATAACTGACCAAATCCTGATTAACTTTAATTTTGATACATAATTGTATATAAATACAAAAAAAAATTATATATAGCAGTAAATATAATAGTATAGCCATGAACTTAATATAAATAGCAATGAAGTACGAATATATACCTAAAATATTTACATTCATTTTCTTATGTGTGTGTGTTTGTACTTGGTTCCACAAACCTCCTACTCTTAGAACTATTTCAAATCGAGTACAAACATAGTCTTTTTAAGACGCTTGAGTTGTGTAGGTCCAGATTAACGCATACTTACTTTCCTCGTCATCTCGATGGACCGTTAACAAATTCAAATAGTAATTACAAAGTTCATACCACATGTCCAAGCCGAAGGACCATCTATTGTGAAGTATGTTTTGGCACGTGAAATTCCATGTAAACCATAAGTATTATGTTTAAGTAAAATTAATGAGAAATTAAGATTACTAATTATTGTTTTAATTCATTTATTTTATATTGCTGTTCACTAATGAAATGCTGTTCAGAAAATGATTATCTTATTACAGAAAATTGGCTTTTCCTTCTCTAAACTGAAAATGTTTTAAATCATTTAGAGAGATGAGAAATATCTCGAGGCACGTTACAAAGTATTAGAGCTCCCATTTGTGAAAGGGACGTGCTTCTCTGCTCGTAATAAGTTCAGTGAGAACAGCAACACACTTGATATAAGAGAATAATGCCTTATATTAAATTGCTTTTAAGATGAACATGTAGAAATTAAACCAACCGCACTTGTTACATAACTGCTGCTTTCAGTTATTCAGTCCTTGTTAGAGTTCAAGTAAGTTGTAGAAATAAATAATATTTGTTTTTCTTCATTTTCAAAAAAAAATAATTTATGTTTAATGTTATTGAGGCTTGCTCCTTATTCTTTTATTGGTATCAGAGACTGTGCATAATAGTGCTATCAATGATTGTACAGCCATCCACAAGGCTTTGGCTTTCACTATAGAGATATGAAAGAAGTGACGTTCTTCCACTGTCCTAAACCCTCTCAATGAAGTGACTGTTGGAAAAACACTACTGATGAAGTACAGTTCATATATTGAAACAATCAAATAAACATTTTAAAGAGGCAATTCATTAATATATACTCAGATTTATAATTTAAACAACTAAATTAATTGTTAACTGTTGTATAGGTAGAACATTGAAGAATGATGTGTAAGTTTTATTTTTTATAGTAAGAAAGCGTCCAATTTATTTTGGTATCTCTCTCTGTGGTTTTGGACCCCTCAAGAGTTATCAAGTGACTCATTTTCAGAGATAGCAATGAGCCAAATTGTACCTCTGACATTTCTCACTATCCCTTGTAAAGATATTGATATAAGTTTACAAAAAGAAAATGCTGACGACTATGTTAGTTGAAAGCATATTAAAGCTCAATGCTGCATTGGTACGTTGTAGTTGCATGACGTGCTTGACCGGTTTATGACCTTCCCTTTCAAAAGATCACTTCAACAAAGGAATTGAAGACAAATTGGGGTCCGAAACTTGTCACATATAGTATAAAACTATATGTAATATACACATATAGTATATAACAAGATTTCGCATAAACACGTGAAGTAACAATCAATGATCAAACCACAATATGAAATGAGCAAAAAAAGGCTAAGACCTAAGATCTTAGTTAAAGTCTAAGATCGGCTGGGTTTTGACTCTGACAAAGACCGCTTGTTACGGTTGTAAGATTTTAGTCTTTTTTTCCCCATTTTCATATTGTGGTTTGAACATTGATATATAGTATTTACTTATGATTTATATATATATATATATATATATATATATATATATATATATATATATATATATAATAAAAACAAATCATTCGGTGCGTTGATTTATATGGTACCGGAAAGATGGAGGAACAATATCAAAAAACTCGAGAAGGTATGAAAGAAACATACTAGACTTAAACTTGGCAAGTTATTTAATGATATATGTTTAAAGAAGGTCTGCTCCCAAAGTATACCAATATATATATATATATATTATATATATAATATATATGGATTTATTTATTCACAATTCATTTGAACTATCTCCAATCACATAAAAACCTTCACTCACTCAAATTTGTTTGGGTGTTTCAACAATCATTAGGCGGTTTATTTTGAACAGTCACTGCAGAATGAGCACTGCGAAGCTGGTGGGTACCGAAAATGTCATGTCAATATAATGAACATATAATGAAGTAGTGGCTCTCAAAAGATCGGTATTTATTAAAAAATAAATAAACAGTAAAATAACGAATATATATTGTTCGTTATAAAAGAATTTTTGTGCTGTGAGGCCTTTTAGATTGTAGATACATCAAAGCAAAGATACGTAAAATCCTTCAGAGTCCGAGAGTAAGTTATATATTTTGATATTTTGGAACAAATAGTTAAAATTTAAATACATTCACTGAATGACGTTGTTGGTATTGGTAAAAATTTGATTTGTTAATTTTTTACAACTCATTTAATAACATGGCTATTCACTGCAGAGTCTTGGATGCCACAGAAATATAAACACTTTATAAACTAGCCTGACTAGGCTAATAATAGATAAAATAGAGTGGCACCTTTTATTATCTGACTATATTTAAAGAGGAGATTTGAAAATAAACTTAATATAGTTTAGTCTTATCTTTCTTTCTCCTTGCTGAGGAAAGTTACATAACCTAATAAAAGTTACACAAAACATGCGAGTGTTCTCGAATCAACGTACATTTCTGACAGGCACTATATTGAATGTCAACAAGATAACGGAAATTTCACTTCCTCGGTATCAATATTCCCTTAGTGTTAATGATTAGCATAATCAATTTGGTATACAAATTTCACCAACTGGTAATAACTCCGGTCTAATTCTCATTGGCATTGGTGTGTACTTTCTGAGTGTTCTTTTTCTAATAATAGTGAAACATTCAAATAGTTCAATAGCAATATTAAATATTTATTTCTTTAAGATAAATGGATGATGGTAGAGCCATATAGCCATGTTTACCAGCTCCACTCTCGTGTCTTCGTGCGGCCTCAGGACTAGTAGTCCCCCAGAAGACTGCAAGTGGCTTGCTGTTATGTCCTCTCTAGCATCAAGAAAGAACTGGCTGATGACTCAGGGACTCCGATTCGCGCAGGTATCTTTTGCCAGTAGTCTTGGTCTATTGTGGTACAGAGTATGGCGACTATTCTCCACTGTGAAGGTTACAGGGTTTTGCGGTTCTTACCAAACACCCTAATCACCTCTCTCTAAAGCTCTTCTCTTACTCCTCATTGTGCGTGAAGATTTATGGTGGAGTATGTTTGAAGTGGATTGGAACGAAACAAAGTGCCGTGGTTGAGGCACCACTTGCTTGTTTGGCCTGGTCGTCGGCTTGCTCATTGACACTGACCACATGCCCAGTCGCCACTGCAGCACCACTTGCTTGTTTGACCTGGTGGTCGGCTTGCTCATTGACACTGACCACATGCCCAGTGGCCACTGCAGCACCACTTGCTTGTTTGGCCTGGTGGTCGGCTTGCTCATTGACACTGACCACATGCCCAGTGGCCACTGCAACACCACTTGCTTGTTTGACCTGGTGGTCGGCTTGCTCATTGACACTGACCACATGCCCAGTGGCCACTGCAGCACCACTTGCTTGTTTGGCCTGGTGGTCGGCTTGCTCATTGACACTGACCACATGCCCAGTGGCCACTGCAGCACCACTTACGTCTTTTTTTTTTTTTTTTTTTTTTGAAAGTCTGCAAGTTGTTTTTGTCATGTAGTTACAAGATGATCTGCATGTTTTAGGGGATCAAACTGCTTATATAGCATCAATTAAAACCAGACTGGAATAATAGTTTCTTGAGTAGAGAGATTACACCATGTCTGCTGCTATGCTGATCGAATCCCAAGAACCTCTTTATCCATATATATACCAAAAACGTCTACTAAGAGTTAGGTCCAGGTAGCATTGCAGTAGTTGCCTTCCTGTGAAGTTACTGTGTTGGACTGTTCTAAGCTGTCTCCTTATACGTGCGTCTCCATAATTCTAAGGGGCAATTAGAACACAAGATGTCGAAGAGTTATAAACCAAACTTAGGAGTATTTGCCATCTTGTCATCATCTTTAGGTATTCCCAGACTAGATAGCAACGTAGATGTAAAATTTCTTAGAATATGTATAAATTAAATTATGATTCATGAAAAAATATGTTTCAGTAGTTAACGGATTTACATATTTCAGGCCTCTTTGATCCAGTTTTGTTATTTTCTTATGAAGTCTGTATGAAATAATGTGTCTGAATACGGGTGTGAGTTTTGAAATTTGATATTGAATCTGGGTCATGACTCTAGGGTTTTTGATGAAGGCAACTAAATGTTTTGTGCAAGACCTATCCTCAAAGAAGTTGTAAATTCTTCAGTTCTGAGCCAGCACAATGTCAGATATGCGTTAAAGATGAGTTTGTAAAAATAACTTGGCAATATGGTTCAGAAAATCTACAATACAAAAAAAAATAAACCTGTTGTTTGTTCATTTCACCCAACTTTAAAGGACTACCATGTAGTGGTTATTTTTTCAGATAGAAATTTAGTGCCTTTAAGTTTGATACTGTGCAAAATGTTTCATTCATAAGTTATTACTTAAATTCAAAAGTCACACAAATTCCTTAAATGCCTGACTTCCAATAAATTTTGGACGCAGCTTAATTAATTTTGGAAGCCTTAAAAGTATGCTATGAAGAGAAACTGAAAAGATGCACTAGACTCTGAAATTCGTTGCCCATGACACCGAATACCTAAATAATGCATCGATCTTTAGTGTTTGAAAGAGAGAACTACTAATAAAAATATACAGCTGCATGGGTGACCATAGACTAAAATCAACTAAACTGGAATCATCATGGATTCAATGATCTACAAGTATTGTTATTACAAAAATATAGAAACCGTTGATTTAATTGTTTATCATTGAATCATCATAACAAGAAATTTGAACTTTTCTGTGTAAATATTATGCGTCCCGATATTTTGTACATTGAAATTTCCTGTGACGATGTATTTAAATGAATTTTAAGTAGTTGTTAAAACAATTAACTTAATAAAATAATAGTTTATTGAAGAGTAGTTAATTACAAGATTGTGTTTGAATTCATTCTAGACCTTAGTGCAGTCATTGGAAACGCAACCACAAAATGATTGCACATTAATTTGCTGTTAGATTTTTGGAGTAAATTTGTCATATGATGATAAAAATGGATTTTTCTTTTATGGACTGCTCAAACAATTATAGCTTTTCATAGTAACGATATTTCTCATTAATCATATTTGTTAAAATAAAATAATTTATGAAAGTATGAAACAGTCTATTGTGATAGAAGAAGTAAAATGAACAAATTTGAGTAAGATGGGGACCGTGAAATTCATTTGAATGGCTGTAATTTATATGAGACTATTATTATTTTTTTAAACTATTGTTCTCATGTAGTAAATAACAGGCTTCTGTGATGATGTTTTGTTTGTTTTAGATCCTGGTCGGTAACTTTCCACCCCTGCAGTGAGAGACGCGTAGGGTCGACTCATGGAGTTCGGCGAGGGCCACTACCAGACTGGCGAATGCGTTGACGTCTTCGTCTCGGAAGAGCCTTCTTGGAGCAGGAACCAGGATATCGAACCCGACACGCAGGACTTGCATACAGTCTCTCAGAAGGTTAATACTATTTTTATTGAAAGAACAAATATTGTGACTTTTTCAATTCAACTTGAACCATCTTCAACTTTGCTATCACTGGATTTTTGAAAGGACTGCATTTTGATAGAAAGCATGAAGTCAAATAGAGCCTGTGCATGAATAATGTAACAAAGTCGTAAGGTTAATTAAAAAAATGCTTGATAGAGATTGGTTCACCATAATATAGAATCGGTAATAGTTTTGTGATCAAGCAGATGTATCCAAGGTGAGTTGATATTTCAATGTTAACTGGGATTTACGAAAGAATTTAAGAAAGTTGTAGTGCAAATACACCGAGAAATTTCTTAGTATACCTCTTCTGTTTAAAGGGTAAAAGATCCAGTACAGACATTTCCAACACAAAATACATCCAATATAATAATGTAATTCATCGGATTTTATATCTAAAGATGGTGGTTATTTGGATCCTCTTGTCTTTTGCTCTACAACTTCTCATGTAAGTTCAAATTTCGTATCTGATATTGTTAGAATAATTTTATGTTATGGTAGTAATTAAACGTGTTTTGAATTTGAGCAGTTAGATTTCATAACACCTCAAGAGCTGAGATTTTGCTCTTCAGGTACCAGAACATGTTTATCTATTTGTTTAAAACATATTTATTTTATACTTACACAAAAATACACAGGTATGAGTATCCCCCCCCCCCCCGTATCTCTCTCCACCAAGGTCTCTTCTTACTCTGTACATATGTTTTTCTCTTTGTAACAAATTAAACAGTTTAATACAACAATTACAAAAAAAAACAAAAGAGAATTGTAATAAAGCAGATGGCTTAAACGTACATTGATAACGTCTCATAAACTTAATTCACTCAACCTGTCCCATTGCACGAGAGGTTAACTACTCGAACTACCTGCTGAAACTTAATTTCAGGGTCAGAGTTCCTCGAGATGTCATTTACTAACATAACATTAATTTATCGGTTTAGATCAGAACATATTTTTTTCTTTCATATATAATGCTTGAAGGATCTGCAGCAGAGTTGACTTCTATTCGAGTTTAGAACAAAGGTTGTTCCCTCCACTAGCATCATCCGAGTGAGGGACATTCTGTATCCTTTTCAACAAGTATCTTCGGTGCTTCAGCAGCGAGGTGAAGAGTGAGTCGCCTTGAAAGTTATTAGTGGTCATTTAAATATATCTAGAAGGTAGGACAGAACAGTTGCCTTCTTTGCATGTTGCCTGATACGCGCGATATGACTTCTCGCGTGTTGGGAGCCCTATTGTGAATTAGGTTTATCAATTGTTATCACTGTGAGTTTAAACTTTCTGTATCATTTCAATTGTCTCTTGCTTTTCTTGTAATTGTTTTATTGAATAGTTCTTTATGATTAAAGATGATCCGTGAGATCGAAAGTTTAAATTTATTATAAACTTTGGACACACCTTGCAACTTGTTGATACCTCAATTAGTTAGGAGTTAGGAAGTATGTCCGAAGTTCATAATAATATTATGTTTAGAAACCTATGAGATACTAACAATCTGTAAGTCTTAAAAAAGAGAGTTACCTTATATTTGTGCGATCATTACATCAATTACCTTAGGATATTTGTCATATCAGTTACGTACGTCACACAGACAGGTTATTTGAAGAAAATAATAAAATTTAGGAAAGATCGCAAATGTTCCTTTTGAATAATAATAATAAAAATAAATAACTATATATATATATATATATATATATATTATATATATATATATATATATATATATATATATAATATCAATGATCAAACCACAATAAGAAATGGGAAAACAAGACTAAGATTGTTTTCCCATTTCTTATTGTGGTTTGATCATTGATTGTTATTTCACGTGTTTATGTGGAATCTTTTTATATATAAAATATATTATTAAAAATACAACCATAATTTGCAGCAACTCTTATTAAGGTTTTCCGTCATCCTGAATAACGTATTCGTTATTGCATTGACAGTAGTTAAAATTCTTTCTACTGTCAACATGTTTCAACAAAACCGGCTCTACTTTGCTTTGTATTGATCCAAATAACTTCAATATTGTATAACTATTCTCTCATTGTATATTGGTATGGGAGTTTAATTTTTTTTTGTATGCTTGCAGCTTCAATAGTTTTAAATCTGTGATAATATCTTTCCTTTTTTATTATTTTGGTACCAGGTAAAATAAGTTACCTAGTTAATTTGATGTTATAATTTTTCTTGACAGAGTGGTAGTGGTTAATACAGTGTACGAATGGTTTCAGTTTTCACAGACAACGTCAGCCACATGTGTATTCGTACACTAGATGAGTTCCCATAAAGAGTGGAGTGCTTTTTGTTTTATTGTTGTTTTTCATAAATACGCTCTTGATTGTGAGTTTTTTATAGTAAGTAATAATAGAAATTTTGTCGTCTTTAATAGTGCTCTTTGTATTGTTCTTGTGATATTTCATCCATACTGTATTCTTCAGAGTAAAGTAAATTTTGTAAATAGTTCCTGGTGGTTCTTTATTTATTTGTTTGTGTTCTTTTTTCGGGTAGATATATTATATATATATATATATATATATAATATATATATATATATATATATATATATATATATATTAAAGTAGACGGCAGCTTCCGCATTTACGACTTTTTTGCTCGTTTTTTCTAGTTTTCTTACTAGTTTTTTCTGGTAGGGAGTGATTTCGTGGAGGAGTTGTCCCAGAGACATCAAAGAAATAATTTTGTAGCTTAATCAATAATATTATATTTTTATACTTACAAGCTTTCGATTTTCTCGGAAATCATCTTCAGGTATATAGATCATTATCAAACAGTTTAAATTCACACAATAACAATTTTTCCAAAGGTTAAACAGACATTAAAAGCAATAAAATTTAGAGGTTAATAGAACTAGATGAACTTTGTGAAAAAACAAAAGAAGTCCACTGTGACAAGTGTAAGGTTACAACTTGTTATTCACATTGCCTGGGGGTCCTGTCAATGTAGGCTTATTAAGTTTATAAGAACTATCGAAGTTCTTACAATTTGGTATTATGCCTATATATAATTAATTGTATAGGCATAATACCAAGTTGTAAGAACTTCGATAGTTCTTATAAACTTAATAAGCCTACATTGACAGGACCTCCAGGCAATGTGAATAACAAGTTGTAACCTTACACTTGTCACAGTGGACTTGTTTTGTTTTTTCACAAAGTTCATCTAGTTCTATTAACTTCTAAATTTTATTGCTTTTAATGTCTGTTTAACCTTTGAAAAAATTGTTATTGTGTGAATTTAAACATGTTCGATAATGATCTACGAGTATATACCTGAAGATGATTTCCGAGAAAATCGAAAGCTTGTAAGTATACAAATATAATATTATTGATTAAGCTACAAAATTATTTCTTTGATGTCTCTGGGACAAATCCTCCACGAAATCACTCCCTACCAGAAAAAACTAGTGAAAAAACTAGAAAAAACGAGCAAAAAAGTCGTAAATGCGGAAGCTGCCGTCTACTTTAATAAAATATGTTTACAAGAGAATCTGCTGCCAATATACACTAATATATATATATATATATATATATATATATATATATATATATATATTATATATATATATATATATATATATATATATATATATATATAATATATATATTAGTAAGGGTTGGTAGCAATCCTTCTTGCAAACATGTTTCTAAAAATTTTATGACAAGATGTTAGTGTCAGAATGTGTATATATGAAAGGAAAAGTTTGGGACAGTTGATTTTTTTATTCCCCGATCAACTCAGAAGAGCCTGTAGGACATTAGAGACTGTCTAAAAAGGTAACCAAGCATGAAATTGGCATGCAATTTTTAGAAATATATATATATATATATATATATATATATATATATATATACTTTCTTCTTTTTCATGTATTCCTTCTGTCTCCAGAGAGGCACCTTCCATTTCCTATCGCAAACCTACTAATATTCAATCTATCTTTTCTCACATCTATTTTCCTAAGCCTCCTAATACTGCTGGTGGTATGGTTCAATGTGGACGTCGTGGATGTCTTACTTGTCGTATCATGAATTCTGTTCCTTTCTTTACCTCTTTCCATAGTAAACGCACCTACCCTATTGCTCACAAGACCTCTTGTACCTCTGGTAACTGTGTCTACCGTTCGGATTGCACCCAGTGTGATTCCTTTTATGTGGGTTTAGCTTCCACCAAGCTAAGCCTGCGTATGAATAATCACAGGTCGTCCGTTGGCAAACGCAGTGGCCTTCCTGTTGCTACTCATGCCAGTTCTCACGGACTGTTTCAGTTACTGTTTCAGTCCTGGGGCAGATTGATGAGAATAATTCAAAAGTTACTCTGAGAGCTTGAGAAGAAGCATTATTAGTCATTTGGGTGGTAGATCAGCTCCTGGGCTTAACCTCAATCATTAATTGTTCCTTTATTTTTTTAATCTTTTTTATTTAATTTCATTTTTTTTCAAGTCGTTATTAGTTTTAATTTTATCTTTAGTTAAATATTTTCATTCATTTAATCTTTTTTTGGCTTTTATTTCTTTATCTTTTTTGTCTTCCCTCCCTCCGATAGTTGACTATAGTGTTTGAGTGCTTCTGTTTGAACACCAAGCCAGTCGTTATCAGCCTTTGGAGCGATCTATCAACGGCGACGACAACGAGGACATCGAAATATAACAATGAGTTTCAGTGATTTCTTTTTTGTCCGTTCTTTTAAAAATTCTATATATATATATATATTAGTAAATTTTGGTAGCAGTCCCTCCTGTAAACATACATTGTTAAAAATCTGACCATATCTTGCTGAAACTTGCTTCTTATTAAGTTTTTCAAGTTTTCTAAATAGAGTTCTTGTCACTATATCCACAGTATACAATATTCTTCCGATAGTCGACATGTTACATGAGTCCATGTTTCTGCTGTCCTCAGCCATTATCAAGACATAAATGAGTTTTGAAATAATTTGTTCCTTTATATAAGAGAAGTAAAATTCGTTGAGAAGGATGGGGGATTAAAGTTGTTTGTCTAAATTCATTGGGTTGAGTGACCTGGTTAGGGGTTTGTTGCCTCTACCTGGAGAGGTCCAACTTGACCTGGGGTTGATTTAAATAGTTTTAATATTTTTCTCACTATTTTCCAACTGGATATTAAAACTATTTAAATCAACCCCAGGTCAAGTGGGACCTCTCCAGGTAGAGGCAACAAACCCCTAACCAGGTCACTCAACCCAATGAATTTAGACAAACAACTTTAATCCCCCATCCTTCTCAACGAATTTTACTTCTCTTATATAAAGGAACAAATTATTTCAAAACTCATTTATGTCTTGATAATGGCTGAGGACAGCAGAAATATGGACTCATGTAACATGTCGACTATCGGAAGAATATTGTATACTGTGGATATAGTGACAAGAACTCTATTTAGAAAACTTGAAAAACTTAATAAGAAGCAAGTTTCAGCAAGATATGGTCAGATTTTTAACAATATATATATATATATATATATATATATATATATATAATACTTTATATATAAGTATATTATTATATACTTATATATAATATAGTTATGACTTCAGTATGATATCGCATTTTTCGCAAATGCATGTTTCGTTCTTTTTTATGGTATAATGAAAAATTCTCCAGTCAGAAGCTATTTCATAAGTTCTATGAATTAGGGCTTTTATAGTTGCAGCCTTGTAGCTTTGTGGCCGGTCACTCAATACATTGAGGTAGGAGGCAGTCTTGGAGGTTTTTATGTGCAGTAAAGTTTCGGTTTTTTTGATTCTGCATATTGATGCTTACGCCACGGAAATTGATTTTCTTATTTATTGCTTTTTTTGTTGAAATTTTTAAACAGGACCCTTCTTCAATTTTTTTTTTCGTTTCAATGTCATTAATACTCTTTGGTATTATATAGGAGTCATCTAAGAGTCTATAAGAATTGTAAAGGGACAGAGAAGTAATTTTACGTTACACGAACGTCTATTTAATCAATTACAGAACCACCTAACTTGAACCGTAAAGCAATATTAAAATGACCTTTTTTAAGCTTATACTGAAAGACTGACATCAGAAGATAAGTTACTTCACCATACTATACTGTATAGTATGGACAACCATAATACTGGTCCATGAATAAGACAGCATTTCCATCTTTAGAGGTGTCGGTTGGACAAATGTAGTTGTGAAGAAGTAAAATCTTTCTTCAGCAATTCCATGCCCTTTTCATTCTCAAATTTTGGATTGAAGATGCTATCACTAAGAACACTGTAACTGATGACCTCTTAGCTTCTATACAGCTCTCCATTACCTAAACCATCATCTCCAAATAAAGTCTCGATGATAACCACAGAACTATCTTTTAGAAATCTTCTGGCTATGACCTTGTTGCAAACAAAGTCCAGAAAAAAATAGTACTAATAATATTATTTACTAATATCATAACATAATATTAAAGTAAAGTAAAAAGTAATATTATAAAAAAATAATGTTACTAACATACATATACAACTCAATATTAAGAGGAACCCACTTCTCTCCCGTGAAAATTTTGTATTATGATTATAATACATAAGAAACCCCATATAGTAGTAATTGCCCAATTAGTCTTTTGATTAAAATGTTCAAAATTGTCCACTTCCACTTTCTAAGCAGACTTCTTCCACAGTTACTAAACTTCATTCTCGCTAATATGTCAACACTTTATTACTTAACAATGCCATCGCATTGTTGATGTCTTTCCTCGGCTATTTAGCAGAAAAAGTGCTTCTATGTCGCCTTTCTGGATGAGGCAAAAGACTTTGACGCATGTCACTCTTAGAAGTTCAAGAGAATCCTTCCTCATACATTCATGCTACTTATCAGATAGTCTTACCTCAAGAACAGCTTTAACAAAGTTATGAAATTTCTTCTTTTTCCTCTATTTTACCTACTAAAGCAGGTGTCTCTTACAGAATGACAGCAAGACTAGTGCTTTATGGCATCTACATTTCTGACATTCCATCATCTCCTCACATTGATCTAGTCACTTCCGTGGTAATAAAGCAATTTTAGCCTATATTGAACATGGATACATGTTTTCCGGTATTCTTTAACCAAATGTCAATCCCTTAAGCTACAACTACGAAATAGTTAGTCTGAAGCTATTAGATTTTAATCTTATTTGGCTTTGCATGTTAAATTAAAAAGAAACTGAACTAAACAATACCGCAGTCAATACCTTTCTTAATACCAATGCCACTAACCATTCTCTTTTATCGTTTTATTCACATGAGCTATTGAACTTTTTACAAGCATTGCATTTAGGTCATAATTTCCCTCTGCGCTTTCTTTTAAACCGTCACTCACACCATTTGGTTTGATTTTTTGTAACATATTTCTCTCTTATTATGTAGGTTTTTAGAACTAATGTTCACCTAACTTATTCAACAATACTGCGGAGACCATGAGTAATTGCTCATGAGTTTGATAGTAACTTCAGGAATAGTAGGCTCTGCAGAGATCATTCCATTTTTTTCTTTTGCATTATAACTTACGTTTTCCATTTTAGTTAATTGTCTTTTCTCTTTCAGTTGGACGAAATAAATCGATACGATGATTACGTCGAGGGGAACGATCAAGAAATGGACACGTTGAAAGTGATTGACAAAGAAGAGGACAGGAAGGATGTGGGCGACAAAGACGAAGCGGATCATGGTCTTACTAATGGTGCTCTGAAGACTGGGCGAGAGGAATCGAAGACGGTGGAGAACGGGCTGTCGGGGGGCGAGGCGGGCAGCAGCGACTGTGGAGTGGACTGTTTATATTACACCGTCACCTGCTGCGAGTGTGTCATCTTCTAGTCCTGGTGCACGCCATCGAGGCTTTCTAAGCAAGTATGCCTTGAGGTGCGGCCTCGCGCCACAGAGTACACCTCCGTATTCTAATATATATTGAATGACCAAAACTCTTGGAGAGAACACAGCAAGAACTGACATAACTCATATCGAAATATCTCCCATAATCAGGGGGGTAGTGGTCACCTAGGTGGGAGGCGCCCTCTTATCAATAGCTGCTCATTATACAAATCAGTGTTTAGCTAACTAGCGGGGATAAGGAAAGGAGTAAGAAATTGAAGAAGAAGGGATATGAAAACAAAGTAAAGTTAGGCCTATTCAAAGAAACAAGTAATTAAAGATAGTATTGAATAATAATGAAGTGATCCAAAAACATAACATAATAAATAAACATACTAAACATTAGTAACAAATATTACTATTATCAATACTATTATTCATTATTATTGTATTATTTCTTCTTCATCGTTCTAGATTAGTGACATCTTTCATTAGTGATTAGTTACAATTGGTCTAATGAACTATCCATTGGACAACTAGCTATCCATTTCTAGAACAGATAGACATGGATAGCTATATGATGTGAGATATTAAAATGAACTATGTCAGTTCTTTCTTAATCTGTTCTCTCTAAGTGTTTACCCTGTAATTGTGTCTTATCTTCGTAGACAGTTACTTTTTGAATTAATATGTATAACTAAAAAACTCATGCATGAAAGAACAAATCACTTATCATGACGGATATCAGGAACTGTTGTTTGAAACATCGATCTCAGTAAGTGCTTCGCTCTGTTCTGTTAGTGTTCTAGGTATTTTAGTTTTGTAAAGTCTAGTTGAACCATTTTCGTATTTGAAAAAGTCTGTATACATCAATGTTCAAACCATGAAAAAAGTAAAAAAAAAACTAGGATCTTTCAACCATAACAAGCGGTCTTCAGCAGAGTCAAAAACCCAACTAAAACACAAGATGCAGAAACATCATGGTGTGGGGTTGTGAGTTTTATATATATTTAAAACAAAATAAAAGTTTATCATTACTCTATGATTTTTTAATGAGCCGTTTAGAGTCAAAAAAACATTTTCTGAAAACAGAAATCTTACTGTAACGCACCTTCGCACATGTAATTTTGAAAAAAATTATCTCACCTCTTCCTCTACATAATGTTCTATTTTTAGGCATAGTTTCATTTTGATCTGTCAAACGGTATGGCTTGTATCACTCTCACAAGCTTTCAGATTGAATTATAAGTCCAAATTTTTACATTTTATTGAAAAAAAATATTTTCCGTTGTTTTAAAATTTTGAATATATTTTTTGTTTATTGCATTTGTAACCCCAAAGATAATGACAAAATTTCAACACTCTAGAATAAGCAGTTTAGGAGAAAAAAATGTGTTCTAAAAACTTGTTTTTGGCAAAAAAAGTGACTTTCCCGTCATTTATAATTCTACGTGTAAAATATCAACTTGATCCATCAAAGATTCTGGACCGTAGCATGGTAACAAACAATGCTAACACACTTACGCACCCACCCACCCACACACGTATAATTCCGTCAAAACCTCGAGATCGAATTCACTATACTTTGCTTATAGAAAAGTAAAAATGAGAGTAAATATTAGGAAGAAATACCTTGTGTCGTCCATATTGATTCCACATAAATGCAAGGTTATTTACTTCGTCTTCTATGATTTCTGGAGTGCAGGATAGTATTTATGCTTCCATTAAATTTAAACTAAATTATCAATTGATTTCATAGAATTAACATACAACGGCTTCACCAATTTGGTTCTGACTAAACTAAGCAATGAGTTCGTCTTGAATTTGAATTTAATAATTTTAAATAATTTCTATATTATAATAAATGCAGGTTAAATTGGTAAAATTGAAAGAAAAATACGTTGATTTTTCTCTATATTTTGTAAAAATATTGGTCAATTTATTCTGTAGATAAGAAATGTGGTAAATTTAATTAATAGTGAAGAAATATAGTTTAATTTCAAATAAATGTAGAAACACAGTTAAACATTACATTCCATTACATTAAAGAAATTTTGGTCCAGTTCCTCTTTATTATACGTCAAATAAAGTTCAACATGTTGTATATTTATAATGCGTTATGATTTACCACGTACTCAACACGCATAGGTAATTATTCAATTGTAAAACTTTCAGAAGCGGTGGTGAATATACTGAATGCAGTCGACCTATATTTCCTTTATTTGGATGGTTGATTTTTTAATGTTAGATTATACAAAGATGGCCAGTGACTTGTATTTCATCAGCTAAGTGAAACTGTTGAGTATATACACTATATTATTATGATTCAAATAAATGAAAAAAAATTCACTTACTTTAATCATACTTTTCTAAATATGTAAAGGAAAAATTTGAAAAATTAAGATGTTATCCTCTACATTTAATTTTTAGATCAGACAATGACTAATTGCCAAAGGTTTCAGCATTTTTTAGAAAATCCATGGATGTGATTTATTCGTATATTATATTTCATAAGTTTATTACAAAATATTCATTATGTATATAATTATCATTAGTTGTGCAATCCGTAATTGTGTGGTATTTACTCATTCTGAGGTAAAATGGATAAACCAACAAAAGTCTCCACACAAATGAAGTTTTATTCAACGCGTTTCGAACACTTTGTGTTCATCATCAGGAAGACACTATAATACAAATTATATCTAATTAGTTACAAAAATTAGATATAATTTGTGTTATAGTGTCTTCCTGATGATGAACACAAAGTGTTCGAAACGCGTTGAATAAAACTTCATTTGTGTGGAGACTTTTGTTGGTTTATCCATTTTACGTCAGAATGTATATAATTATCCATCAAGTCATAAATAATAATTTTAAATTATAATGAGAAACTAACAGGTTTTTACCAGTGAGGGTGGATGTTTGCTTATTAAAAGATATGCGAAGTTATTCTATTTGAAGCTCTTACCTCCAGTTTAAAATTTCATATATCGTTTAAATGATAAACTTTTAATGAACTTAACTACTCTCGAGCAGAGAAATTTATGTGCTAGATATAATTATTCAAAATATTTAATATCATTGCATAACCTATTTTATCATCATGCTATTTGTTGTGTTAAAACTTCTTAAAGAACACCTGCAGTCACCGGCTAGAGAATGTATTTTTGAGAACAATAAATACAAATGATCAAAACTATTATTATCTGCTGAGTATGCTGGAGAACTGGAGTAAAATATAACTGAAATTTGACTCAAATATTATTGAAGTAATATTTCAATGCTTACGGATGAAGTAAGCAAAATACTGTTAGAAGTTGGTTGTTATGTTCATTACTTAATGGAAACAGTGAATTTCTAACAATGTATCTTGATAAGAGAAATTGTATATTTTCGAATGATCTGTGTCTGTTTACCAACCTTTTATAACAGAACACACCTCAAAGTTGAGTGCGCTTGCAAAATACACTTGCACACCAAGCATTAATCGGCATCAATAGTCATAATCAAGGACTAGTATTAAAATTTTACATCCAGATAATGTTTAATGAGAAATTCAAAACTTTTACTCCTGGGGGAATTTTTGGTGTACTGTACTTGTAATTTTACTTACTTAGAGTTTTCATTTTTTTTCCTCAACTCATAATTTTAATACTTTCTAATTTTGATTAACCGTATATAACTTTTGTTCCCTCATTAATTCATATATTTATCAAGCAAAATACCAATGTTCTCTTGGGGACACATAAGTTAGGGAAACACTAACTAGTGTAAAGAGTCCAATATATCAATAGTCAAAGGAATATAGGTGCTTTGGTCTGACACCTGTGGTTTTTCTTGAGCAGACCGTCTGTACAAAGGAGATAGGAGTACACTAGGGTCCCCGTGAATTTGCTACAGGCTACTGCCTCCACAATGTACCTGTAACACAACTCCGAGAACTGCTACTATCCTCATACACTTATATTCTCACTCACACATCCCTGTACTTACCACACCATACAAATTGGGAACCCGCCTAGTATGGCACTGGTTGTAGCAATGTAGTACGCCTAGGTACTATGTTTCCATTGTTTCTCTTTCAGTGTTTCTAGTTCTTGTACCCAGCTTCGCTCAGACAGCTAAGTTTTATAACTCGCTCTGCTTAATCAATCACACCATACACACTAAATTTTTCTATAATATGAATGATGTTATTATGGATAAAACGTATGGATGTTGTATGAAGTTTAATGTATTAATTGCGTTCAGGGTTTTATTTCAAAACAACTTAACATACCTAGGGGATCCAAGCCTTGTATTGACGTAGAAAGTTACCATCGTAAGTCCTGCTGATAATTGTCTAAAAATTATTTTATTATCCGTGTTGATAGAGTATTTTCGAGAATTGGTTAATCAACGATGCTGATTATTGTATCAGCAACTGCTGTGGATTGTTTAAAGTCAACTAAATCTTCATCCATACTGGAAACATCCAATGAGCGTATGTTTCAGTGTTCAACGCGCCTCTGAGTCTTCTAGTTGTTAGATTCTCTGTAGTACTTATCATGATGAATTCTTGAGCTATTTAACTTTATATCTTTTCGCTATAAATTCCTGGTCCCATCTCTTTAACTTCAGATTTTTATTTTAAATACCTTCTTTTTATCTTTTGTTTCAATCATTTCAATTTATCGTTTCAATGTTTCATCTCTTAGGCAGGACTTGAACTACATCCTTTTAGATGTTTTCTCAAAATAATGATCAAATAACACTTACCAAGAAAAAGAAAGCCGGCAATACTTAGATAGGAATATTGAAAACAATAGCACATCTAAGGTGGAGAGGACAGTTTCACCAGGATATATATAATCACTTAGCATCTTTTATCTTTATAACTATTGTAAATTTCATTTAGACATTATAAAATTTTATTTTATTCATGTCTGTTTATAATTATTAATAAATATCCTTTATTTTGATTGAATTAAAAAGGTTAGCAAATCGGTAACTAGCCTAGTATGCCACTGGTTGTAGAAATGTTCTTTATGAAGGGTGTAGAGTACCGCTAGTCCCTGCCAATAAAGTTAGGTCTGACAATATGAGAGATCAGATAGGGTACAGAGTCATCTGTCAGAGTCCATGTAATTCCAGAATGTACAATACGCCACAAGTTAATCTAATCACTTGATCGCTATAAATTTTTTGTGAAATTTGCTTTCGGTATTTCCATATTTCCTCAAGTTAAAAAAAGAATTTCGCTCAATCTGTAACCCCTGGGCATAACAAGCTAATTCCAGTTAGTGTCAAATGAGAAAATATTCTTTCATAACTGGAAACTTATTGCAGTTAAATTGAAAGCAGGCTTCATTTCTTGATACCATGGTTGCAAGAGGTATCATTTTCTTACACTAGTCTGCGCTTAATCGACAACCGACATACCATACTTAGTTTATTTTATAATGATACTAATATCGGCTTCTTAAAATAATAATTTTTTATTTATTACTCGTTATATATTATTTTGTTTAGGAAAGATGAACATCTGAAATAATTTATTTATCTAGTTCAAGAGTTATGCAAGTGGTTATTATATGGTATTTACTCTTGATTAGAGAGGAGAAAACATCCCAAGTATTCACACACAAAAATGATTTAATCAAACTATGCGTTTCTAGCACTTAGAACTAGATGTTAAGTTTCTAGCACTTAGTATCTACAAATCAAAAAAATTATGAATAGAAGTATTGAAATTGAATACAAGAAAACAACCAATTAAATTAATATAGAAACTAAAAGGATACCTGCCTGCCTCAGTAAGGTGATGTGACTATTTAGGGTTTCAAAGGACACTGAGGGAACACAGGGTAATATGGGAAGGGAGAAGGAATGCGGCAAGTGTGCTTACATGCCGGTGCTATAATGAACATGAACGGGACACCATGTTAACTTAAACTAAGGAAAACCAAACAGCCACTATTATAAAAATAATTTAGAGCATTCAGGGATTTGTTCATTTAAACATAAGAAAGAATTAAAAATTATGAATTTATTAATTTCAAAGACCTGCAAGGCCACAACCTCACATAAGTTGTGTGTCTCTTCGGTTTTGATGTTAGGCATCATCAGAAGTGATCAGATACAGTGTGCATGTTACAAAGTATGACAGATTAGTGTACTTGTAATTCACCTTGACTAACCTCTCTTTATGTTTCCTAATGTTTCAGCATTGATCTACAAACAGAAAACACACTTCGTACTAATGAGGTAAAGACAATACAAAAGCAGATCCGAAATCTTCAACTGAAATATTTTTTTTGTTACAAAATATATGTATATACGATATATGTATAGTCGTATATCAAATGACTACAATAAAAGAACATAGAAACAACACACAACTCACTTCAATATTTCGACCTCGTCATCAAAGCAGTTAACATTTGCTGTTTGTCAGCCGAGCAGAATTCATTTTCTTCTTCTTCTTCTCCTGATGACGACGAGGTGAAAATATTGAAGTGAGTTGTGTGTTGTTTTTACGAGTTCTTTTATTCCAATCGTTTGATATTATGTCCTATTTGAATATATATATATATATATATATATATATATATATATAACATTTTTGTATATAAACTACATTTAACAGTATCATATTATATTCTATGTTTATGAACTATGTGTTACTATATCTTTTGTAAACTGTCTAACATACGTTTTCATGTGCGAATCTGTATGGAAATGTGTTTGGATTATTGTAGTATAATGAACAAGATGGATAGATTTAGTTTAGTGCGAGATGGCATAGTACCATAAGCCAGGGGGCATAGTACCATAAGGTTGTAATGTTTGTTGTCCACTAGTTTATCAATGCAAGTGTAAGCTATCTGTATTTATCTGTTATCTGAAGTCTGCGATTGAAATATTTACTCCAGTGGAAATAATACTGGTTGTGAAGAACGTCTACTAAAATTCCTGGGAAAAGTGGCTTATAAGGATATGTCATATACAAAAATGATCCAACTGTTTATACGATGGCTACCTTAAAGGAAGTAGCAATAAATCTATTTTTGATCAGAAACTGCTTTCATCGCAGGCTTCTATCAGTGCTTTGTAATTACTTTAAGAAAGTATTTTTCTAAGAAAACATTAAGTATTAATAATTAAGCATAGAGCGGTCGGGCTATTAAAGCAATTGTACTTTATTACTGTCCATCATTGAGAGGATGTCAGGAGTCTCCTCCACAACGTTTTCTAGGACGGAAAATTGGTAAAGGGATATTTCTTTTCTTAGAGGAAGTAAGGGGTTTCCTCTTCAACTCTTTTCTAGATGAAAAGAGGAGTGTGAGGTGAAAAAAGTGAAATCCACCATTTTATTTAGTGGAAGTCAGGGTTCTTTGCAACTTTTTCATAGGGGAAGATAACTGATTCCTTCCTCTTATCGGTGGAAGTCAGCAGCCTCCACTAAATCTATCCCAGAAGAAGGGAAACAAACTTAAATAATCCCACTATTGCATACTCCTTAAAACTATTGTACATCTGTTATGACGTTGGGGAATCAAAAACCGAATTAATTTCAAAATAACAGATATTTGAAATGTATTTTGGTATCTTATGAATTATTTGAATACATATGGATATATTGTTCTCTACATATATATTATAACAAATTCAACAATATATTGACCATTTAATAGAATGGATGTGTTATTTACTGGGATTTGGTCAATTTTCTAGGTCGCAAAATCAACTCTCGTTGCGACGTTTCGATTTACTTAAAACATTTTTTATACATCTTCTCCTTGAACTGTTCTTATCTCCTCACAAAAACACATATTTCTTCTCATATAAACCCAAATATGGGTTTTTATGAGAAGAGAAAAAGAGTGTATGGAGAAGATGCCTATGAAAAAGGTTTGAAATAAAACCGAAATATTGATAACAAGGGTTTGATTTTTGAACCTAGAAAATTAACCGAATCTCGATTAAATAACACACTTATATGCATTACATATGGTTAAATAAAGAGGGCTGAAAACAACCTGTACACTTTCTTATTTGTGTTATATACAATAAATTACTGGCTTTAGATCCGTTTCTTAATGTTCATACTATATATAATGAAACTGGAATGTCTTGTAAATTTCGATGTGTAGGATCGAAGAGTACTCACTAAAACATTTCGACATCCGTTGTGTTCAAGAGAAGATTTTCATGACTTAACAGATTAATTTGAAAAGATCTTTTGTTCACGACTAAACCACGTCACAGTTTGCCTCTCAAGACATGCAATTTTCCCGGCTGACCCTAGATGCCAAAATAATGAATTGAATCTTTATAGCTTTATCTATGGTTTTCTTGCGTTTAGTTACACACATAAAAAAAACACACAATTTTTTTAAAAATAAGTCTAATTACTTGACTTATTACTGCCCTCCACGGATTCATACACAGTTCACTTCAGCATAAAGTACATTACATTCTTTCTTTGATTTTAACATAGACCCTTATTATTCTAATGATCTTAGTTCATTTTATAATGACCTCTTACTGTCATTCTTAATGATTTTTGTTATTTTACATTGTATTACAAAATTCTGATACGTATTTTACGGTTACATTACTATGACTCATCAGCTTTCTCTTATACCTAATTCTAAGTTGACTGTATCTAGACAATGACATTAGGCTACGATTATATATAAAAGTAAAACTATTTCTACTTGTATGATTTAATCTTCATAATTCCTCTTCTTTAGGTTAGCTTGAATAGTCATTTCGTTGTTACCTACTTTTAAGTTTTATAAGTTCCATGTTAGCTGATTCATGCCCAGCATGCTTTGCATATGATTATTGCTTTGATGATAGTTCCTTTATGACGAACACGTTGACTGAATGGTTGAAATGAAATATTCCTGCAAAATTCATGCAATTTTTTCGTGATATCTGAGTGAGATATATTAACAGCTCCATTTCAAGATCAACATGATCCATATACGATATCAACATGAAATAAGAACATAGGAATGTATGTTATTTAAAATTATTTTTCTACAGCATGGTTGATCCAATCATAATGTATTAATATTTCTATTTTTAGGACCACATGGTTTTTATAGTAACTTTTTGTGAGAGGAATATCAATCATAAAAATACACGGCGAAAATCAATTTTGATAGAGTGCCATGTGATGGTATTAAAAATAATTAATCAATAAGATAAGGAATTACAGACTTCAAAATATATTTTATGTGAAAACTGTAAAATTTTATATAACTGGAGGACTGGCAATGTTAAATGTAGACATTCTATTCAAAGATTTTTTATACTTAACATTGATTGTAAAAGTTTATAGCCTACTTTATTATATAAATTATTACGTCTTTAAGTTTTTAAAAAGCCACCAAATTATTTCACTCCACTCATTGTAATAATCTTTTTTTGTATATTTATATATATTTGATTATCGTATAATTTGTTTTCCTCTGTTTTGTAGAAAAGAAAGTTTCAAACAAAAACCGATACATAGGTATTTGGGAATTTAATTTCAACCTGGAAAACCAAGCGATTTTCAACTTTATTTTAGTATTATTCTGTCAATAGATACAATTGATATATTTCAATTATATATATATATATATATATATATATATATATATATAAACGTCGAAAACACAGTAAACAAATATCAAAACATGACCAAGTCCCAATTTATTTTATACTGTATATATTTATATAACTCTTGATTTGAAATGTTTCCTAAATATATTTTGTGTTTCCTATTCTATTATGTGACTTTAAATAATTAAGTATTTTATGTGACATTAGTAATATTTTGTGTTAATTTACGTAATCATAAGTCGATGTTTTGTCGTAGTGTAAACAGATAGAATGTTGAAGTATAGCCTCTGATTCATTGGCCTATAAGTCGTGAGGTAAATCTGTCTAAATTCTTAATCTATCAAGATTGGTAATCATTGGTGTTGTTGACAAATGCATTTCCAAAATAAGATTACAAGGTTATTTAATTGTGCTTTGTGTAAATGAAAATGTAATGCATAGTATTGTATTGAAACTACGTATAGAAGAGTAAGCGTCCATTAATTTTATATTTTTTTATTGTACTAATTTAGTGATTGTTATTGAAAAATAAATAGTTTATTTTTTAGTTGTGATAAATAAAACAGATGTATCTGTCGCTTGCAGTATTCATTTGTCTTTTCCATTGATTATATATACATAAAGGTATTATAAACTAAGGTTGTTAGGTAAAAATAATTACCTATTGGTGAAAATAATAATTAGACAAGCTGAATATGGGGAGTCCAGATGACGTCCTTGTCTAGTGTCTGATAAGGTATATACAAAGAGATTCTGCTATCTTCAAAGCACAAGACTCTTCACCTCCTAATAGACAACCTCGAGTTATCTGGAGGATCGACAGGAAGTGCCGCCAGTTCTCAGGCCATTCATTTCTGCCACCAGACCACACAGCACCAAGCCACTCAGCCATTCCCTCTTCCCTCACCATTGTTTTTCAGTTTATGACACTCTATTTTAATTATATCTTATTCTTATGGGATTAAACAAATAAATTAGAAGGTTTATTTACATTAATAGTTTACAGTAGGAAAGTATTATGAAAAAATCCGATCTCAAGATTTCCAAGGATTTATATGTTTAGAGACCCCAAAGTACTTTTTTGATCTCTGTTCGATAATGTCCTTCTGTACGTGTATGTGAGGGTGTCTGTTTGGCTTTTTAATCTTAAGGAAATCACTTTGGCTTAATTCTTGGATGTAGAAAGAGCTCATGTTAGATGCCTTAGAATCAATGAATGGTACTAATCCATATTGATGGATTAATCCACAAACTAAAGAATAAATTAGAGTATTATTGTGAAAGAGGTATTAGTGTAAGTATTGGATCTGCTATAATTGTGAACACTAAAGGATGTTCTCAGGGAAATATGTCATCTCTCTTATTCTAATTACTAGTTGCCGATGACCTACTAAATACTCTATAATGATATAATGATGGGTATACCAAAGATTTCTATTCGAAAAAGAGTCATACTTGTTGGCACTGCATTTCAGATGATGCACAGTTCTCCCCAAATTTTGAAAGAAGTATAAAAGTGAAATTTCGGTATACATTTTCGGAATATTAGTCTCGGTATAAATCCACCTAAAACATTCGTTATACCTAAAGGGGAAAAAAGATTAACCAGAACTATCTAAGTTACAGACTTACTGTTGGAAGTTATTTAGATTAAAGCTTAATTGGCAAAGCCATGTAACAGAACCCCTGCCTAAGGGAATAAAGGCAGTGATCTGCTGTAAGGGATTATTCGTAGAACATGGGGTCTTAACATGAAATCGTCACTTTCGCTTTAGAAAAGTATTAAAACTGCTATAGTAAAGCCAACAATATCAAATGCATTGGTTGTGTGATGCAAAAAACGAAAGTGAGTGGGTCACAATCGCTGTTTGTTGAAAAGAGTAATCTTGAGGATTAAAAGACTAATAAACATATCTCCCTTAGAAATCTTTATCAAAATTATTAATATTCTGTTTATTTTACATAATAGAAAGGACTCCATCTGAAATAAAATTTAAAAAACTTAATAGAATGATATATTAATTGATTAGTCGGTTAGATAATGTCATTCGTTGATTATTTTACAGCGGACATCCAAGAAAACAAAAATGATAATATGGATCGAAATCTTTCTAATTTCAATAAAATTACTTAATTCTGACATACTAACTGGTCATAAATTAATTTGTAAATGTTCGGAACCATACAAACTCCCTACCTCTCAAGCATTTTGACGCTGCACACCTCAGCTCTGACAGAAATGTAACTAACAACCAGATTAGTTAAACTAAAAAGGTGGTGAAAACAACGGGGTCAAATGTATTTTACAAATGCCATTTTGAACTTTTACAGAAAAAATATTGTATTATCAAGAATAAAGTTCAAAAATATATGTAGAATATCTATTAGAAAATTTTCCATGTGACAGCTATTAATGGAAGCTATATTTGATATCATTCAAAGAATGCTAGAAGAAGTAGAAACCTTCAATCCTATTATATCTCACTTCTATCCTTGAGAGGATAGAAATTACTGTGAAATCATACTCAAAGCTAAAAGAAGTTAGGGATACTTCTCTATGCTCATTTATGGAGGTCAGTATAGTACTTGAAATCTTAAATTGAATTTTGTAAAAACAATTTTATTTTATTTATTTTTGTATGATCAACATTACGTTGATTCTAATGTCCAAATTAAATTGATCAGAGACATTCACAATACACTACACTAACCATTTCACAATAATACAAAGGTGGGAGGGGGGGATTACTCCAAAGTATTCTAATTTGGTGTAATCGACGATCCCTCCATCTTTGAATTATTGTGAAATGGTTAGTGTAGTGTATTGTGAATGTCTCTAGCCAATTTAATTTGGACATTAGAGCCAACCCACCTTAAAAGCTAGTTTACGAATTGGAGGCTGCCAGCAAGAGGTTATTCAATGCAGAACCCGCTGCAAAATTTAACAAATTTGTTTAAAACAATATTTACTGCTTACATACACTCATATATATATATACCTGATATACAAAAAACGGCCCAGCAGGGCAGATTATACTTAAAATAAACTGTTTCACATAGAAAGAAACACAACAAAGACTCACTTTTCAATATTTCGACCGTATGGCGGTCGTCCTCAAGAGAAGAAGTGAACTGACAGATGGAAGAAAGACAGTCAATTAAAGAACACATTGGGTGAGGGCTAAAGCGGTACTTCTGCGAAGGAGAAAACAAAAGGAACCAAAGAGTTCCTTTAAAAATTTTTTCCTTGATCTCGACTCTTTTTATTTAAATTTTATTATTAAATTTTATTTTTCTCCTTCGCAGAAGCACTGCTTTAGCCCTCACCCAATGCCATCTTTAGTTAACTGTCATCCTTCCATCAATTCACTTCTTCTTCTGAGGACGACTTCACATAATATATATTATGTTAAATATATATAATGTTTTTTTTTTTAGACTACATGTATTCAACCTTATTTGTATTTTTTTATCAAGGTTTGTTCTAGCGTTAAATATAAAATAAATAATAAAATAAATAAAAACCTTTAAGCCAAAGTTTTGTCTATACTTGTAGACATCTTCAGGGCTACATCAACACAGAATTAATTACAGTAAAGTGATACAAAAAAGTTATGGTTACATACCAAGGTAATTATGTATATTCATATAAAACTTATGCATTTTTTTCATTTTACTGTAATTAAATTCTTTTTGATGTACCCTGAAGATGTCTACAAATATAGACAAAACGTGTTACTAGTTGGTAACCCGTAACAACGTGCTTGGTCTCCCTTTCTCATTTCTGAAGACGGGTCGCCCGAAAATTTGAGTTTATAAGTGTGTTTCTTTACTTTATGTGCTACCTATCTTCAATTTTGAACTGTTATTGTGTCCAGTTTGGATCGTCTTTCCGTTTATCAAGTGAATATATATATGTATATATATTAATGCTTCTCCATCCGGGCGTATTAAAAAATCTGGAGTGGCTTACACTCAACTTTAATATAAGCAAACTTCTTGGGTTTATAATATATATCGTCTCATTTAAGCATAAAGTAAACATCTAAATGGGAGATGTTTATTAGACTTCCATTCCTGAGGTAGTACAGATAGTGATTGAAGGACATATCAATATATAAGCTTATTTTTGTACATCACACAGCTGATGCAAATAATTTCATTTATATCAAATGTTCAGTTTTAACATTTTTGAAAAGCCAAACTAAAAATTTCTTGATACGAAATATTCTGCTACAAGAGAACATGGATTTTGTTTAAATAGCCTAGATTTCTTACGTCGTTTACTTCCTGTCTGCTGTACTTTGTTATAAGCTTGCTATAAATGTATATTGAGAAAAATATATTAGTAATTAGCCAGTTTACATACTCAAATAAAGTCAAAGCCAGCTATTCAATATAATTTAAATCTTTTATAGTTGGGAGCTTCTAATTTTTTAAAAATAATAAATACGAACGATTAGACTAGAATAGTGAAAAAACTGGATATTTCTCAACAAACATAAGTCCTCTTTCTTGAGGAAAGAGTCCATTCGTCACATTTCAATATCATGGAAAGATACTACAATTCACAAAGATGAAGTAATTGAGCAAAACTCTTGATCAAAACTTAATAACAGTTATAATTACTTCATCTATAAAATTACTAATGGTTAAATCACGAGGCCAGAGTCATAAATTCTTCTATAATAGAAATGATTTGTAGTAGAAGTAAAACAAATAACTAAAATATATATCCAGATAGTGGTGAGTTGATAGAGAGATGTCTATTTCTAAATAGAAAGTCTTGCAAATACAAGGAAAGTTTGTTATGGACCAATTATCCATTTATAGTTGTCATGGTAACTGCAGAATTAAACATTACTCCTATTATAATTCGTAAAAAAATAATTATAACATAAAACGAATTTAATCTAATATATTCAATAACTTAATTATTCAGTAAACTGGCTAAACTCAATATACATTCCTAACAACCTTATGACAGAGTACAGCAGGCAGGAAAAAGATAACACTCCCTCAGAAAAAATGTGTATACATGATTTTAACAAAGGGAAGGAAAATGATTTTATTAAATACTAAGGAGTCATAAATTCCCAGTATAATAATTCTATAAAAGACCAAAAATGTAAAACATATTCGTAATTCAGAATTGAAATCTTTCGTTTGAAGATTAATAAATGTAATTAACGTATATCCTTAATTATAAATTATCTTAAAACGTCGTTTTTTCTTCAATGTTTATGATGTTTTTCAGAGAAAAGAAGAGTATTTTCCTGTTTTAAATTTAAAAATTTGGCTTAAATATTCAATATGGAAGGAGGGTGAAGTAAACGATGTCGGAAATCCATTGGCTACTTGAACAAAAGCCATGTTCTCTTGCAGGAGATTATTTCGTATCAAGAAATTTTTTTACTTTGGCTTTTCAAAAATATTACTGCTGTAGTTATACTAATGAGATTATTTGCATCACTGGTGTGTTATACAAAAATAAGCTTATATATTGATAAGTCCTTCAATCACTACTATCTGACTACCTCAGGAATGAAAGACTAATAAACATCTCCCATTTAGATGTTTACACTATGCTTAAATGAGGCATTATATATTGTATACCCAAGAAGATTAATATTAAATTTACTTATAGTATAGTTGAGAGTAGGCCAATCCAAATTTTTTTTTATGAATTCCTGATTTTTTGTTCCATTTTGGTCAGATGGTCACGATTTTTTCATGAGCCATTTAGTGTCAAAAAAACATTTTCTGAAAACAGAAATCGAACTCTAACACTCTTTGGTGAACGGAATTTTGAAAAAAAAATATTTTAGCTCAGCCTCCACATAATGTTCTATTTTTAGTCATGTTTTCATTTTGATCTGTCACACGGTATGCTTTGTTTCACTCTCACAAGGTTTGAGATTGATTTATAAATAAAAATTTTTATACTTTATTAAAAAAAAAATATTTTCCATCGTTTTAAAATGCGGAATATATTTTTCTTTTATTCTATTTGTAACTTCAAAGATAATGCAATAATTTCAAAACTCTAGAGTTACTAGTTTAGGAGAAAAAAATGTTTTCTAAAAACCAGTTTTTGGCAAAAAAAGTGATTTTCCCGTCATGCCAAACAATAGGGATCATCTACACTATAGGCCCTATTTTTGAGTAAAATATCAACTTGATCCATCCAAAACATAAAATTCCGTCAAAATTTCGAGATCGAATTTTTTCACGATCACTCTACTATACTTATAGTAAAGTAATAAAAGTAACACTTGGCAAAACAGAAGGAGCTGCTACTACGATAATAGTTCTGTGGACCATTTGATCATAAGTTGATAATCAGAAATTAGGATAAAGAAATGTTCTTTTAGATTTAGTTTTACAATCAGTGTGTTGTTCTGTTCAGAGTATACTGCTATAAATATATGAGGGTATAAATAAGTGTTTGATAATTTAAGAATTTAAGAAAAAAAAAGAAAATAATGGAAAAACGTAAAATAAAAAGAAATTAATTTTCTTAACAATCCTATAATTTCTGCCAAAAACATCACCCTCGACAGAGCGATATTATGATAATATAACTCTTTAGTTAACTAAGAAGTGCAGAGGTATGTTACTTTAATTGAACTAAGTGGTAGAGAAGTAAAAAGTGCCGGGGGTGGTTGGCGGGGGCGGGGGCGGCTCGGTGGGGAAGCTTGCTGGGGGCAGCAGTCAGTCCACACGCAGTCACCGCCCCCACCGCTATCGCCCAGTCAGTACACGCTTTTCAATCTCATTTGTCTCTTTCAAATAATAATTCTTTGCATTCTCTTCACCTCTCTAACAAGTTATACTTACTGCTCATTGTTTTCACAGCTGACTCAAGTTTCCATATTCGCATGTAAATTAAACCACTTGTTATTCATTATTCTTCACTCACACACATCGCTCTCTTTAGTCCTCACTGCTTTGCGAATATAATATATGTTTGATAAATTAAAATGTTCCATTTCTAAAAATAAAAATACTTAATCGATTTCGAATTAATTTTTATGATCGAAATGATTTTTGTGCTTGTTTATAGAATAAACATTAATTAAATAAAATATTTTGACCATTTTTAAAAATAATTCTTTAGTAATAAAAATCTACTTAAAGAATATAATTTAGATTATTTTTTTAAAAATGATCGGAACCTCCAAATGGCCCCTTTTAAAAGGGCAGGATTTAGACTTGTTGCAGTTCTAATCTTTACAAATCCCAGAGGACACCCTTTTTAGTTACAATTTAAAATTGCCTCTCTTCTGTCTCTTCTCTCTTCTGTCTTTACATATATATATATTCCAAATAATGAACATTAGAAGAAAATTTACAGAAAGCAGAACTGAGTAAAATTCACTTCTTTCCTGAAGGACGAGTGTCAAAATATAGAAATATGTTCTTGTCAGTTAAGTAATTTGTGTTACCTTTCAGGTCTATTTTCAGTTTGCTGAAGCATATATGTTTCCATTTACGAAAGTTTGAAGTCAAGTTTTCCTAAAAGGAAAATGTATGGAATAATAAATATTTATACAGAATCGGCCAGTTTCCCAGATTCAAATGAAACATTCACAGTCAATTATTTGGTTTTATTTAATATACTTTTATCTCATTTATATATATGAGTATATATTCTATTTGTCATTCGATGAAGACTATTGAATTTACAATTGTTTGCAGTATTTTATACATTACTAAAAAACCTATTAGGCATTAAGATATTATAGTAAGAGAAGTTATATATGTTATACGTTTTCAAAATGATCTAACAAACATTATTTATCATTTATTGTATAAAAGTGATTATACAATTAATAAAATTACCACGCAATTAAAAGAAAAATTAAAAACGTTTTATTTATGAAATAATTTATGAATGAGTAATAAAGGATCTTTTTCATGTTTTCTTGATTTTGCTTACATATATATATATATATGGATTAATTTACCACAATGAAAAACAATTTTTTGAAACAATGCTCTAAGGCCTTTCGTTAACACATCATCAGAGAGCAAGTGAATTAAAATTATATTATATAATTATATTATATATATATTATAATATATATATCGTGACAATTAAAATAATGGTACTAATTGCGTGATTGAACACAAAATTGAAAAATAATTCATTTTTTATTTTTCAATTTCTATTTTTTTGAGCCTTCAATTCTTCGGCAGAATTAAATATATTTCAAAAAACTGAGAATCATAACTTATGAATTTACAAATTTATGAATTCAATTTATGTAAATGCTAAAGTATAAGTTTTGAAAATCCTAAAATAATGAGAGACTGAGGAAAAAAATTATATTTTGTGAAGTGGACTACCCTTTTTTGGTTAAATTAATGTTTAATTATATTGATATAGTTTGAAGGATTAGTTTATTACTATTTAAAAGCATAAGAAAAAAATAGTCTGTTATGAGGATCTAGTTAAGAATGAACTTTACATAAACAGTTGAACAGCTGGTTATATTTTACTGATGATTGTTAATAAGATAATCTGAATTGGTCTACACTCAACATTACTATACATACATTTATAACCACAAATATGGAATAAATAATTTAATTAATGCATTTATTTTAAAGTGGCTCGTACTTTTAGGTAATTATTACAAGACTGACATGTCATATTTTCTGAATGCTTGTAAGATAGTTTGCTTCGAATGACATTGACTCAGTAATGAAAGGGAACATCAATTAGCAATTTAGTTTGCATATCATAAATTCATTTGCCAACTTGGATGGAATGAAATAGGATATTCTGGAAGTATTAATTTAATTATCGTACAAACAGAAAAAAAAATCCCTCTATAAATAAATCATTTCAAAAGGGTCTAACACAGATTCTTGATAAATTGAGAGCAAATATTTCGCATATTTTTTTAATTCATGTTTGAGTGTTGAAGCAGATTTGCTTATAAATAATATACACATGGATCATTTGTACTCTTAATAATATCCAAATGTAATTTAATTCAATTGATTATTAAATAGCTTACTATTGTGAATTATTAATATAATTATAGTTTTTAATTATGGTAATAGTCAGAAGAGTGGTAACAATTGCAACAATAAAGTACCATTTCTACGCTTTCTTATTGCCAAAAGAGAATAGAGTTTTTTTCATCACCAAGAATTCTATATATATATTGTTGAAAAGCAGAGCAGATTCTGCACTCACAACTTTTTTAAGTAGCTGTTATTTTTTCCTAATTACACTTCTATGTTGCAGAGGCAATGCAAATAGCAGATTGCCCAGTGACATTTTCAGACAAAAAACATAGTCAAACAACTACTAAAATTGTATTCACTACTTTTTAAATACAATTTTAAACACTGTATAAAAGTGCTGCCAACATACGCAGGGAGGGAAAGGAACAAAAAAATAAATAAGTAAAGAAACGACTAATTAATATAAATAAGGTAAATAATAAATTAAAATCAAGTAGCACGAGTAGGGGGAAAAAAATAAACGGTGAAGAAAAAAAACGTAATTAAATGTAAAATGCTAAATAATGTAATTAAATAATAATTCAAAAACAGATTTAAAAATAATGCAATAAACGAATGTTTGAGATTAAGTGTAGCAGGAAGAATACTGATATGTGCCTCTTCAAAAACCGTCAGGATAAGCATGGTGTGGGAACATGAGATCTGTACAAGAATTTGTACTAGAAAAAATAATCTGTGTATTAATATACATAACAAGACATCAAGACGTGAATTAAAATTTAACGTCTAAACCAATATAAGGAATCAGAAAAACGACGAAAATCTTTTAACCCAAACAAGTGGTTTTTAAAATAGCAATACGAGGAATAATATTTTTACATGTAACAAATCACTGGAAATGGACATAAATTTCTGCTACTTTCCATGTTATGGTGGATTTGTCTCTCAAAATGGTCTAATCAATCTCTATTTGATACAAAACTTAATATCAGATGAAAATTTTTTTGTTCATGAATCATAGTATCTTTCAATACTATTGAAGTATCAGGAATGGATTCTTTCCTCAAGAAAAAGGAGTTTTGTTATTTGAGAAATATCCAGTTTTTTCACTATTCTAATCTAATAGTTCATATTTATTATTTTCAAAAATTAGAGGCTCCAAGCTATAAAAGTTTTAAATTATACTTAATAGCTGGCCTTGACCTTGATTCGAGTATGTAAAACTGCCTAATATATATTTTCTGAATGTATGTTTACAACAATCTTATAACAGAGTATAGCAGACAGAAAAAAGATAACACTCGCTCAGAGAAAATTGAGCTTTTATGATTTTTGACAAATGGAAAGAGAAATGATTTTTATTAACTACTAGAAAGCCATAGAATTCCCAGTATAATAATTCTATAAAAGAACAAAAAGTAAACCTTAAATTAAAATTGAAAACTTTCGTTCAAGAATAATAAATGTAATTATCTTATATCTAAATTAAAAATTACTTTAAAATGACAATATTTATTCGCTATTTCTGACATTTTTTTAGACAAAATAGAAAAATTTTAAAGTTTGAAAATGGAAAATTTTTCTTAAATATTCAACGTAGAAGGAGGTCAGGTAAACTATGTAAGATATCCACTCACTATTGGAACAAAAGCCATATTCTCCTGTAGGAGATTATTTAGTAACACGAATTCTACCTTTACATATTTTAATAATGCATATTAATTATATTATATTATACTTTAGTATAGAGCGTATATTATATACCTAAAAAGTATGATATTATGTTAATGAAGTATACCTCATTAAAAAACCATGCAATTTTGGAAAAAAATTGAATACTTAATTAGTAATTTAAAAAAAAATTCATGAAATTTCAATTTCGGAAAAGAGCAATAAAGCTATAAAAACTGAATATTGATCCTGGACTAATGGTTTACTTGCTATACTTCTACTTTTTTCATTTATTTACATTGTTTACATTGACTTATAATTTTTTTGAGTGAATCCACTGAAATGAAATTGATGTTTAGAGGTTTAATGAAAAGTTTTTAAATAATTTGAGAACTTAATACGAGATGTAAAAAAAAATTCTTACATGTAAAAAATCAACGATAATCAAACATATAATTTCTGATGCTCTCCATGGTATGATAGTTTCCTCTATCAAAAAGCTCTAATTAATCTATATGTTGCACCCTTGAAAAAAACTTAATATCAGATGTAAATTTTGTTGTTTATGAATCATATTTACCTTGGGTAATATTGAAGTGTTCGGAATGGACTCTTTACCAATACGTTGTTAACAAATATCCTGTTTTTACTATTCTGGTCAAATAGTTCATATCAATTATTTTCAACAATTTCAGACTACCAGCTATAATAGTTCTAAATTATACTGAAAAGCCGGCTTTAAATTTGATTTGAGTATGCAAAACTGGCTAATTAAAAATATATTTTCCCTGAGTATAAATTTATAGCAATCTTATAACAGAGTACCAGTACACAGGAAAGATAACACTGGCTCAGAGTAAATTGGATTTTTATGATTTTTGACAAATAGAAAGAAAAATAACATGATTTTAAAAACACTAATTAAAAATTATCTTAAAACAACATTTTTCCTTAGATGCTTCTGCCATTTTGTAGACAAAATAGAGTTTCAGGTTTTATATGGGAAAATTTGTTTTAAAAATTCAGTGTAGAATAAGGTCAGAGAAACTATGTAAGAACTGGCTATTGGAACAAAAGCCATGTTCTCTTTTATGAGATTATTTCGTATCAGAAAATGTTCACTTTGGCTTTTCAAAAAAGTTATTGATGCTGTAATTATACTAATGAGATTATATGCATCAGTGGTGTGATACACAAAAATAAGCTTATATATTGATAAGTCGATCAATCACTATCAGTAATAAAACAGGTGAAAGACTAATAAACATTTCCGATTTAGACGTTTACATTGTGCTTAAATTAGACTTATTACATACTGAAGAGGTTCGATATTAAGTTTACTTGTAGTAAAGTTGATTGTAGGCCACTCAAGATTTTTTTTTAAATATAGTTATGTAAATTTAATAAAGTGGATAGAATAAGCTATAGATCAAAGAAGAAATAATATATCAAAAATATTTTAATAATTGAACGAGTTTTGCTGTTGGAAAGTTTTCAATTACCGAATGGACATTTTTTTTCAATTTCCATTTTTGTTATTAAATAATATATTCTTTTTATAGTGTATGCTTAAAATGGAAAATAACTATCGTAGATGTAACAAATGGTCTGAGGCAATTCTGTGAATTTAAGGAACTGAGTGGTCATTTCTGTCAGTCTCTTTGTGTTCGCAGTGTCTGTTGTTTCTATTGTTACTTGTCTTTATATAAAGGTATTTACAGAGAAATGGCATACACATAAATACAAATAATTCCTTTTTCATGAAATATTCTATCCATTATTTGCAGTTAATGAGTAATTTTTTCTCTACCTTACTCTTTCTTTGATATAAAACAAGATTCCATAACAAACACATGAAAAAGAAATCAACGTCTAAAGTAAAGTAAGAAAATCTAAGAAAGACTAAGAAATTTTCAACAACAAAAAATTAGTCTTATTTAGTATCAGTCAGGCCGATTTCTTTTACAATCTTTAATTTTTCTGATTACATTACTAGAGTTTAGACATATATATATATATATATATATATATATATATAAAGATTTCACATAAACACGTGAAATAACAATCAATGATCAAACCACAATACGAAATGGGAAAACAAGACTAAGATCTTTCAACCGTAACAAGCGGTCTTCGTCAGAGTCAAAAACCCAACTTGGGTTTTTGACTCTGACGAAGACCGCTTGTTACGGTTGAAAGATCTTAGTCTTGTTTTCCCTTTTCTTATTGTGGTTTGATCATTGATATATATATATATATATCACTCAAAATTCGAAAAAAAAACGATCCAAACTGGACGCAAATCAGCTCAAAAACTAAGAAAAGCAACACACAGAAAAAGAGACACACTTACAAACTCAAATTTTTGGATGATCCGTCTTCAGGAGAAAATAGAAAGGGCGACCAAGCACGTAGGAAACACAATGGCAGGAAACCCTTTAGTTTTAGGTTTAAAAACCCTTTTAGAGTTTAGAAGATGCTCCTAGATGCCAAATGTGGGCTTCCCCAGAAGCTTTTACAGTAACTTGTCTGATATCACAGGGGCTTTTTTGAGAACTTGGACTGTGAAACAATCATTGAAGCTGATGTGGTGGGAATTAGCGTGAATGGCGACAGGGAGACTGCTGCGTTTACTAACCGAAAGCCTGTGATTATTCATCCGAAGATTTATTTGTCAGACGCAGAAGATGCTAAACCAACGTATAAAGCATCACATTGAGTCCATTTCAATAGGTAAACACAGTTAGTGGAAATACAAGACGAAGGATAGCAAATAGGATAAGAATAAAGGTCAAAAGGAGACGGGAATGACGACTCAGAATTAACGATAAGACAGTAAGGCATCTCCGACGACCACAACGTTGGAGACCACCGTATCTCTAGGGATTCAGAGTAAGTTGACGGGATCGGTAAGGGAATAAGTTTGTAAGATTTTATATATACATATTATAAAAATATTTCACATAAACATGCGAAATAACAATCAATGATCAAACCACAATATGAAATGGAAAAACAAGACTAAGATCTTTCAACCGTAACAAGCGGTCTTCGTGAGAGTCAAAAACCCAACTGAAACACTAGATGCAGAAAACATCTAAGAGGGTTGACAGCTAGTGGATAGCTTTCCTTACTCTTCCCTCCCACTCTTCTCAACCCCTCTCCAGATGTTTTCTGCATCTAGTGTTTCAGTTGGGTTTTTGACTCTGACGAAAACTGCTTGTTACGGTTGAAAGATCTTAGTCTTGTTTTCCCATTTCATATTGTGGTTGATCATACATATATATGTAGTTGATATATGAAGTGCACTAAGCAATCGGGATTCTGTCAAATTTCTAGTTACGAAATCAAACTCTGATTGCCAACGTTTTAGCTTTACCTTAAAACTTTTATTTAGCCTACAAACAAAGAATAAGAAGAAATAATAAAAAAATCTACAAATATGAAAATGCATTACTACAGCTTGTGGAATATTAAAAGAAGAAGTTCTCAGAGATAAATGAAATTATTTGCAGAAGAAGGAATTGTTTTTAGTTAGAAAATATAATTTGCGTTATATAAACGAACTAACAATCTTGACTAGCAAAAACCTTGAACTAGACTAATCAGATAATATCTCAACACTGTTCACACAAAGGACACGACTGAAGTAAGTAAATCAAATTCCACTAAAACTCAGCATATTGCTCTAGAATAGATCTTGTTTAAATTAGTAATATCACTAAATCCATATGAATATACTGTAATTCCCAAAACTGCGTCCAGAGATTGGATTACATTTAATGTGTTACTTTATAAGTCAGTGTGGATTCAATTAAGTTTAAAGTATGTTTGAATTGTTATAGGGTCTCTGTCGGTTTATGAAGAAGCCTTTTGTTATTATTCACAGAAGACAGTGTGATTTTTTTCAGAACTTTTACAGTGACATACCTATTGGTTTCCAGCTAACAGTATAAGCATTTTGAAAAATCGATACAAGCAGTGAAATTGAAAACTCCAGGAATAGAAATGTGAAAACTACTATCTGGACCTAAGAGCGGCAGTGACTATTTATACGAAGACTGAAGATAGTGCTTGCTAAACCTTCATAGAGTTCATCACAATGGTTGCAACCAAGTGATTTGCACTCTCGCGAAAGGTGCACCAGGAGGAATTATGAGTAATTCGATAAAACGACGCAACGAACTAAATATACCCAATGCACAGAAAAGAGACACATGAAAAACAGATTACAGAAACTCCTTACTACAATTCAAACTCAAATCTTTCTACCTGATGATGAGCTAGAGAGCCAAATGAGGCATGAGCCAAACTTAATCAGGAGGCAGAGAACTATAAATCCAATAATGTAATTCAATCAGTATAATCATATAGCAGTAAAATATATCTAAATATATTAACAATATTATTATTAACTTATAACGTATATCCAATAATCAATTATTGAAAATATTTGCTATCTATTTCAAGTTTGTTAATGAGATATCATTTTCAACACTTTACATACTTGAAATTTATTTAAGACCTACTATGAGAGGAGACAAATTAAATAGTTTGGCCTTGCTGAATAATCATCGAAAATTGGAGTTGAATATAAACTAGATTCTATATGAACATGCAAAGAAAATAATGAAAAAATAAATTACAATGTAAGTGGACTTTATATATGATTTCGCAGTAAATCACTGAATATTTAAAAATGGACTAGGATCATTCAACACAATAACTTGTTTTTGTCTGTTTTGGTTCAAGTGTGACCTTGACGAAGACATCCATACATATATTTATTGGGACTTTGTTATCATTTGGGATTTGAGTCTAACGGTGACCTTGTTACGATTAAAATATCTTAGTCTTCTTTCTCATATCATATATATAAATATAATTATATATATATATATATATATATATACATTTTTTTGATGAGAACACGATCCGAAACGGACGTCTGGTCTAAACCATCTCTGGACCAGTGCGTTTGGTTTCCCTCTCTTTTCTGTCGTGAAGACGGTTCAAAATGAAAATTAGATATTGTAAGTGTATGTTTATAATTTTTCTATTTTTCTTAATCCCCATTGAAATATATATATATATATACAGACTTAACGGTGTGTAAACATCTCTTCTCTTTCCCTCCTTTGTGTACGCTTTATTTATACTGATAACTGCGTGTTTCCAAAATTATTGAGAATCATGAGTATTTATCTTCCCGTGTATAGATTTCCAAATTTTAGTTATATATGTCTACTGTAATTCTGTTATTTATTTTAGTTTTTTAAATCTCATAGTAAGATATTTTTATAAAATTATTACTTTTTTTTAATTAATTATGTTTATTTATATCTTCTAAGTGTTACCTCCTTTTCATAGATATCTAAATACGAGCTTATAGCCGTCTAACAACATTTTTTGATTCATATTTGATTCCAGCAGTATAGCATACTTGAAGTTTGTAATTGAAATCTACACCCACAATTGAGATAAATAGATAAAATGATGGCTAGCCTGAATATATGTAATTAATTAAGAGTAATTAGTATTTCTGTCAATCACCTATTTTTAAACTGGTGTAATCAATACTGCTGATCTCTATTATTAGTTCTTCATTTCTATTAGAATTTGATGGAGTGGAATCAGCTCCCAAAATAAATGCCAATTTTTTTCTTTTATACATTTCTAATTAACTTTCTTCACAATTTTCTTGTTTTTGATTCAATCACTTCTTGGGCTCTGAATTCTCTATTTCCTTTCCTTTTCTTCAGTACTCAGTTAATTTCACACTTGTGAAAATTTTACATTATGGTGACATTTCTTCTTCTTTATTAATAGCTGGTAATAGGTTCACGCCTAACTGAAATAGGTGCTGAATAGTATATGATCTACACTATCTATCCCTATAATAGCTTTAAAGGTGAAAACCCATGTGTGAGGGACGAAACAAACAAAGAAACAATCGTAACGCCTCGCCCTCGAGCTACCCTGCCTTTTCCCATTATTTATGTTAATGTTATTCTGATATTTAGAAAGTGATCTTATTGTTTTTATTGCGCCATCTAAATAAAAAATTATTTATTTAACGATAAATTGGTTAATAGTATTGTTATTCTACTCTAGGGAAGACTTTAGTTTTCAGTAAATAACAAATGATTTAGTAACTTTTAGTTACTCAAAAATAGTAGCTAATGATGTTATTAGTAACGTTTTCAATGTTTGATTGAATAACTTTTTGTTTGTAGTCTATTTTAAAAGCATAATAATATAAATGTTGGTAGCACATTGTTATGAAGAATAAACTATCTATCTTACCTCAAAAAGTTTCTGCTCAGTCGACTGGTTTTCGGAGTTCATTGATTTTCGGAGTTGACTGGTCTGGAAGATTGTCTAGGAGACATGGTACAGATACAAACCTTTCCGTGGACCAAATCTGTGAACATAAACCGGTTTTAAGGCTTGATTTTCAGTTCCCAAAATCTACTTTAATATATTTGCAGCGTTCTGTAAGTTTGATTTTTATCAGTGTACTTCTAGAATTTTTGAGATTTTCCTTTTAACCGTATTATTTTAAACTCTCATGAATCAGTTTTAGTTAGGAAATAACATGATTAACAGAATTTGTTATAGCCAACCACATTTTTTCTACTATTTTTAATCAGTATGAGCGACCGCACTACCAGTATATAGTCTACTCATAGACCAAATCGGTGTCGGTATCTGAAACACGTTAATCTGAAAACATAAGTTATAAAGTGTATAAAAAATAGATAGCACAATATTCGGATTACAATATATTTAAAACAAATTATTCTACAAAAATCAAAAAAACACTTGGTAAGATTACAACTTTTATTCTTTAAAACTTTTAATAGAAACAATTTTCCTTGTAACGTCATCCAGCTCTTTTAGAATTTAGAAAAGAACTGAACATAGTAAAAAATAGGCGTTTGCAATTCTATTTAATTTGACATTCATCTGACTATATCATATGTTTTCACCGAGGAGTTTTATTTTAATTTTTGTTATTTTAAGATTTGAAATGTTTCGTTCCTTTGAATTCATTCATTCTCATTGGTGAAATTAAGAATTTTAAATTAATTACTGTTAATAGTTGAAAATAATACTTTATTAATTCAAGCGTGTTACCAGAAATCCATAGATAAAATGTATATATTCGAATTATATTTGATAGGTAAATTCTAATAAATTACCATTCTTGAAAGTTATTGCGCAAACCCTACATTGCAAAATGTCAAAACATATATAATTAATTATTAACTAATATATAATTAATTATTAATTAAAAACTTTCTAATTAATTTTTGTTAACCTTTACAACAGAAGTTACTGCTAGTATGTAAGATCTAAGCAACCTAAGATTCTTAAGATGGTATAAGTCCTGAACTATCTAAGATTGTAAAGAAAATCATAACCTTAAGCCTTAAACCATAAACTGGCTTAACTACAAGAAGAGACGCTTTAGTTTCCTCTCGCCAATTTAATTTAGCACCCAAACAAACTATTACCTATTACACAAGTAAATTAATTATTGATTTTAGTTTATTTCTATAGTAGATAAAAATGTTACCTTTTCCAGTAATAATGATACAATTTTAATTGTTTTGTTATTATTTCTTTTTCAATTTTTAACGTGAACAAAGGTGTTGATTGGCAGAATTGATTTCACAACATGTGTAATTCTTTTTATTCTATGTCTTTAGTATTGGCTTTACGTCTTGATGGTGGGATGTGAGTTTGATTTCTAATTGAATACCTATAAAAGTATTGGCGAGCCACACGACCAAGGGCCTCAAAGGTCTTTTGGTCCATCCCAAAGGTTATTATTCTCAGTGTTGTTTAATTTCGTTGATACAGTAGGTGTCGATGACATGTCTATGACTGTGTACTTTTAAATGACATTATGGTTCAGCCTCCGCTTGTGATTTCAGCCATACTCTAGCCCCTTTGACTGCTAAGGGTACCATTGCTGGGTGTGGCTCAACAAATAGCAGTAGGTTCTAATATCGTATCCAGTTTTAATAAAATTTTCTCCCATTTATTTAATTTTCACACATTTAAAGGAAACCATCAACAGCTACCAGCATAAAAGTTATCTGTCTACGGCTCCAAATGCAGTGTGACACATGAAAACATGAGTAGAAATTGTGATTCAAATTTCCATACTGTGTCAAGATGATGCATGATTCTTAAGGTTGGAAATAAAAAAACTGTTTTAAAAAGTAGTGATTTACTACTCACTGAAATGAATTATACGTTCAATTAAGCATGGAGGTCTTGAAATTTAACTGCAACATTTTGCTGATAAGAAATATTCTTCAATTAAACTTCTAAATTCTAATGATTTGTTTAGATGTCATGTAGTATAAGAATACTGAAGTTTGATTTATTTATCTACTGTTTCTCTACACATGCTTTGTTATGTAAAATTCAATGTTACGACTTAGTAGGCTCGTTGTTTATCCTAATGCCAGCACCTTATGTCTTCATTTTGCCTTCAGTGCTGTCCTCGACAAGCAACATACACTTCATTGGTTAATCGACACTTATTTTAACTTTAGTTACTGGTGAGGTGAATTTCACGTTTATTCTATATTGGGTGTCCTAAATTTGCCTGACTAAAGTTGATAGCGCAGGAGAATTTAACGAATACTTCATATAGTGCAGTCTCAAAATTACTGGTTTCAGTAATTTTTCTAAAAAACATATGCACAAGATTTGTCGTTTACCACATGAGAAATCTAGAGAAATGTCTATTTCCAAGTGCTTAATTTTCACTGCTATAAGTGAGGACGCTATACTACACCTTGTCCACGTCTTAGTATGTGACATTATATTGAGTCTAGAGAGGCATATACAGAGTTGAAACTTGCTCCCATCATGTATCATGTAGTATGTATATACATAGCGGTATGTGCAGCAGGGCGACCTCTACTCAGTAGTGAAAAGTATAAATAATCAATATGGTTACCGATGAGTAGCGCAAAGTTAACTCTAAAATAGTTTGCCTGATAACGTCAGTTGTGTTTAAAAACCAGTATGATTGGCTAAGTAAGCATAGCTTTCAATAACTTTTGAGGTAAATTAACAGTAGCGGATAATCAGTTTAGGCAATCGCTTGGGAGTGGTCTTCAGCGCGTGGCTTGTCAGTGCCAATAACATTCATATCGTAGTGTATTTCGAAGGAAGTCATTAAGGAAGCACTGACTTCAAGAATTCACACTTTATTTCAGTCTCAAAAACTCCAAACATCTTGTTTGTTATAGCATTAGAATAATTAAATCTTTCCGTACTTAAATTCACTTATAATATGGTTGAACATCAAATACCTTGAACAGTGGGCTTCATATTACTGATTTACGTTCTCTAAAGGAGATAATATAACAAAGTTTGTCTCTCTTTCCATATAAAAATGCTGGGATGCGATGATTGCCTGAATTTCGTACCAGTGGCAAGCACGCTAACTAGTAAACTACTTCTCTCTTACAGCAAGGAGATCATATGCACAAAGTTAGCAGTATTCTGCAGAAATGAAAAGTATATTAATAAGCACCTTTATATATCAATTTATGAAACATTCCTTTGTTATATGTTGTTGTTTCACTATTAATAAAATATAATAATCATAAACGAAATAAATCTCGTTCTTTCAACATATTCTTGTTTCGAAGTCCTCAAAACCCAGTAGACATATTTTTGTAATTATGTGTTCGGATGTTTGTATGTGTGTGTGTGTGTGTGTGTGTGTGTTGTTCGGGGGTTTGGAACACTTTATTTCTGAACATCTGCGGACAATTTGATATATTAGATATAAATATGTACACATATTGGTTAAATGAAAACTAATTTAGATTGATAAAAATCAAAGCATGACAGGATGTGCTTGATGTATTTCTTTTCCTTTCAGCTTTCGTACAACAATAAGCAGGTGGTATTGATATATTGAGAAAATAAGCGGTTTGCGAATACAACTGCTAGCAGGCAATTGAAATATCTCCCTCAAACATGTAATTCCTGAATCCCGTGACTTAAATTCCTTCTAATTCTACACCAGCTTGCCTAAAAACATTTACTATCTAGCAGCATTCAACAATAAGTCTTTTATTTGTGTGCGTCTGTTTTTATTATTAAAAGATAAATAAATATATTTAGCAATGAAAATGGCATTTATAAATTGAATAAAAAAATCTTACTGGTTATTTCAGACAACCCATAGTTATACAAACTATGTGTTGGAAAAATACGCTATAACAGCTGATTTCTCTCAAGAAAATATTTAAAAATAAATTTGTAACGTATAAATCAATTAATAAAAGTTGATTGAATTATACTTATAAGAGAATCATTATATTTATATTTTATGAAACAATTATTGTTTTCTTGTTTGAGTGAGTACAGTTATTAAAAAGAAATAGATATATCAACAATGAATGAAATAATTCGGTAATATATTTTATAATTCATTGATCTATTTATTCAATAGTAACAATACAATGGTTATCTTTAAGTCATGCTCGACTAGTTTGGAATCCCACCAAAGAAGTGGGCAGTTTAGTAGTTTTACTGGTGCAGTTTTAGATAGGGCAGATTATATGAGTGTATTACTTTCTTATAACATATTTATATATCATGTTTAGTTTTTGACTCAAAAATACAAGTATAACTAAATTAAATACATGCATACTGTTAATACCACTGAGGTTAGCATGATTTATATTAGAAATAGGTAAAACTGTCATACCTCGTAAGATGATCATGGAGTCGTTGGAGAGCTTTCGGACGTTGTTTTGCGGAAAGTTTGTTGCGATCGAAGATGGACAACGTCCGAAAGCGCTCCAACGACTCTATGTTCATCTTACGATGTATGACGGTTTCATCTATTGATACTATAAATTATAACTAGATTGTATGGTTTTTGCGGTCTAACAAATCAGAGTAGAAGAACACAAACTGATTTCTAATAAAGCAAACAACTGGCAGCACATTAAAAAATCTATTCATAATTAAGAAATGACAAATTTGGCTTTCACTATATGTAATTGACTCATTAAAGACGTGGGTTCAACGCCTTAAGTCCTAGTTATTTCTGTTCTCCAGATTTATATGGCTGCCTCTTTGAAACTGCATTAATTATAGTACTTTTGATATACCTTCACATAGCGCTACACGACCACTCTTTGTATGGCTGTTTCGATTAACAGCCCACAGAGTCTCATTATGCAACCAAAATCAGTCGACGCTTCAGTTATTATTTAAGACTTTTAATAAACCTGGAGAACAGAAAATAAGAAATTACACAAAAACCCACTAGTAGATAAAGTAAACAAATTTACATAATTAAGAATATTGGAAAAGAAATAACTATGACATTTATATTAATGAAGAAATAACAATTTATATAACAGGGAAAGGATTACTCTCAGGGAGCATTTTACACTGTGACTAACTTTTAGATCATGTCTAGTCTTTGTAAATAGAGTATAGGCATTCTTAACTACACACAAAAAAAAAACAAATCATTGAATATCTGAATATGCAGAACTTACAAGATTATACTCACAGTATGAATTAATTAATTAATCATAAACTAAGAGTTTAATGATAGATTAACTTAAAGTAAGTTTGAGTGAAAACCATTTTCTGTTACATTGAAGAAGGATTTGACCATACATACAATATATTTTGGAGAAATTTAAAAAGAATGCAATTTATAAGAAATTTATCAATAATTTTGAATAATATAGTTCACAAGTGGTATGAATTATCCGATTCCTTTCTTAGAAAACCTCTAAAGAAGCTTTTCAATTTTTCAAATATCACTCGAGATGTTGGCTGGGGAGAGGGAGTGTCATGAATACAAAATGCGGTGTTTCAATACAAGTGCTATGATTTCTTTGTTGGCTGCATTACATATTCAAGTCTAAAGAAGAAGTCCAGTAAGACAAAAGTGTTACTGTTAGAATTATTTATTTCTATAGTACGAGGCTTGTACAAAAACTTTTGTACAACGGTCATTTACAAATCAATTATTTTTTTGGGATTACTTTTTGATTTTGTAAACGCTCAGAGAATGTTATACAGGATGCCCACAAAGTCTGGTTACAAAGGAATTTTACTATTTTATTTCGAATCATGGCTCTGTCTAAAGAAAAAAGAATCGAGTTGGTACTATTAAGAGGACGAGAAGAATGGTATCATCGCCAAATTGAAGAAGAATTCAACCTTCGACGCATTCATCGGCAACCTATTTATTTCACAACGGTTAGGAAATTGGTTACGAAGTTTAAAGAAACAGGCAGTATCTTGGAGAGACTCCGTTCCAGAAGACCAAAGACTTCAGAAGAAACGAAAGAAATTGTCACGACCAAGGCATCGGCTAGCCCAAAGAAATCACATCGTCGGACATCCATGGAGTTGGGTGTTCCAAGGTTAACTAACGACAACATCCTGGTAGAGAGAAAGTTCCATCCGTACAAGTTACAGATATTGAAGACCATGCTGATAGACGAATGCAGATGTAAACCCAACAGTTGGGTTTTTGACCCTGATGAAGACCGCTTGTTGTCGTAGTCTTTTTTCCTCTTTTATTATTGTGGTTTCAACATTGATTGTTGTTCCACGTGTTTATTGTAAAATCTTGATATAAATATACATATAAGTAATAAAAAAAGCGATTACACGAACTAAATTCACTAATTTTTTAGGAAGAACACTCGTAAAAAAGATTAAAAAACCTCACATATTTTTACTTGATGACGAAACAGTCGAAATTGAGTGGTGACTTTTTGTGACCACTTTTTATGATTGGGTTTTTGTGTTCTTTCTTTCAACTTAGTTTATATGTATACCCAAAATTTTATCGGGTAAAATTTTATTTACCTAAATTTTATCGGGACTCAGTCAGTTCTTCAGGTTCAAATTAAACTCTCAATGCCAACATTTCGGTTTTTATTTAAAACCTTTTCCATTGACAGAAGTATAAATTTTGAAACAGAAAAACTAAGTAAAGTGTTAGAAATTATTTTACAAAGAAAAATAGTCTGTGAATTTTAACAACAGCTGTCAATATTTGTATTTCATTTTATCAACATATAGTTTTGGGACTTTTATGTGGAGTCTTCCTGAGACATAATTATAATCATATACAGACATTTTCTGTGTGTTGAAGGTATAATTTCTTAGTTGTTTATTATATATATTTATATAAGCATCTGGAGTAGAAATAGCTTTCTCAGCCACCAGAAAAAGACTGACAGGTAGAATGTCTTCTTGGGAAAACGAGAGAAATGGAATGAGAAGGGAGAGAAGAGATAAAATTAAAAATAAACGGAGAGAAAATACGTAAAAAATGAAATGAGAAATCATACATATAATATATATTAACATTATTGATTAACATTAATTAACATTATTGAAAAAAAATAGTATTGTGATTAAGTAGTACATAAATCATGGTAGTAATAAATATAGTGAAAAAAAAGTAACCTCTATCAGAAATGAATGAGGCTGAAAATGAATAACTTATCTGAAGCAGTCGTACATAATTAGTATCACATTCGATACTAATGTGAATAAGGTAGGAATTATGATCGATAAAGGAGATAATGAAGGACTGGGTACAACCTTCAATAGTAGTACAACCTTGACAGCTGTGTAGTGCAAATTGTTCTGTTCCTTTAAGAGCAATAGGTGATTTCGGGGTAATATGACATACATTTTAGGTTGAGTAATTTTTGTCAAGAAAGAGTGAGAGGCTAATTAAAGACAGATAGAGTACAAATGTAGGAAGATATAATGGAGAAAGACTCTTTAATAAGAATGCGAAGTGCTTTGGCACCATGGAAATATGTAGTGCTGCGTTGCACTTGGTCCTGGGTGAGGTTCACAGCATATAGAATATGTTTTTCATTAACATTAGGGGACATCCCTGATCTTAAATTGTATTGCTCAGGTAGGTAAGGTAGAGAAGGGAGTACGTAGCAAATTTTATGGGTGATATAACAAGAAACATTTTTTAACACTTATTTAATTTATAATTTTTTAACATTTATTTAACTAAATTTTTAACTTAATGGTTTTAAACAGGCAAAAGAAATCTTTGATGTGTATTAATATATAACCATTAAATGGACCGACTGTACGTCAAACTATTTTGGAAGTGCCATTCACGTGGAGTATTTCTACTGAGGACAATTGATATCGAATTATCGGGGTGAGATTTGTCTTAACTATCTCAGATCTCTTCATAATAGATTATACTCGTATATATATAATTTTTCATAATATAAACATATGAAACAAAAATTAATGATGACTATGTAGAAAATCCAGATATGGGACTAAGTCTTCTTCAAAGTCACAATACATTTCTAAAGTTATTACTGTGGTTTAAATGTTGATATATATTACTATATTCTAAAAAGGAAAACTATTTTTAAGGCTAATAGGATTATTGTTTCATCATCCAGAAGGCCACTTCTTCTCTTGCTGACATTTCGTATGAAACACAGAACTGATTTTTTGTCACTTTTATTCTATGCGATTTTCTCCAAAAAATGAATATATATGGCAGTAAACTTTAAATATACAATTTTTAATTTAATACGAATAGATATTGTTTTTGTGAAATAATGATATTTTGCCAACAAGGACTTAAACTTTTTAATGTTTTATGGGTGATTGTGGGCGGAAGTCCGAAGTTTTAATGGGTGAAGTTGGCGCCTTTGTTTTGGTAGGGGATGATGGGAGTGGGACTCGAAACATCAACTGATACGTAACCTTGTTTGGAACTTTGCAACTAATTATAACATACATTAGAACCTGAACTAAGTAGGTGGAATGATGCTGGGAAAAACAATTAAAAGAAATTAACTAAGGTAAATTAAAAACTTAGATTTTGTTTTGGGTTGTTAAAAACATGTTTTGTTTAATTAAATAATTTTCCTGCCCACTACCTTTATTTGAAGAGGACACAGGAATGTTTCTTTATTGCATGTTGCTTGCTGGTACTAGAGCAGCTATATAATGAAACGAACAGCCGGTCGTCTGACGGTTTGTTGCTTTAATCCAATGTTTACAGCCAGTGTGTTTTAACAAACACACTGTTTTCTAAATAAATATTTCTATGGCACATAACTAAATAAAAGTATTACAACATTACATTTCCAGGCAAATAAATGAAATTGTAATCATAGGCTTTTGTAACAGATCAAAATAAACAATAAAACACAGTTTAGGATGATGATTCAAAATTCTGAAGAAATAATATAAATTTATATTCATATGACTCACAATGCCAATACTAAAATTTTTCAAACTATTCATTTTTCTTGTAAAAAATCTTGTGAGAACGAGAATTCTCAAATTATAGGAACCAGACAGGAAAGCGCATAGCAGCCAGTGTGTAACCTCACTGTGCCCAAATACTTTCTTATATCCTCCCACAAAATTAAGATATCTGAATTGTACTCTCAGTGTTATTTAGTTTTGATATTGCTAAGGATACAGTGGTTTTAGTTTAGTTTTTTATAGTAGAATAATCCTTGAAAATAATCGATGGGGACCAAGACATGTTGGTGTATACGAGTACAAATGAAAATGTTGGTGAACAGGACTATTTTCTTCCAGACCTATAGATACCCTCTGTGAGAAAGATTAATAAATCTGGTAGAAATTGCGTTAAACTAAAACAACGACTGTCAACAACCACTCCCATCTTCCCATCGCCATACATGCCAATAGCCACGGTCTCCCTTTTAATGAGTGCTACAGGTTATAGATTCTGCGACAAATGCCCCCTGACTGCAAAGATCTCACATTACGAGCCTCCGAAGAAGCCTATATTTGGCTATTAAGTATACGCACTGCTGCTGGCCTCAATCAAAAGGGATAATGTTGAATAGGTTTCTTGTCTTTCCGTATTTTATTATCAATTATCCTTTATGATTTAATTACTTGATTTTTATGATTTAACTATTTCATTTTTTATTATTTGATTTCTTTAATATTATTATTTTTATTCTGATTGTATTTTCAGTTTTTTTTTATTTTATCATAACATAATCCGTACTTTTATTTATGTATCAATTTCTCTGTTTATCCCTCAATTTTTTCTTTTATTTATTTATTATGTTTTCATATTTCACTAATTTACTTTAAATATAAATTGATTCCTGTCTACCTTACTCTCTGTGACCGGGTGCGCATGCGGCAACATTGTTGGTCTCCAACCGTCTCTGAACCAGTGCGCTTGGTTTCCCTCTCTTATCTCTCCTGAAGACGGTTCAAACCGAAAATTAGACTGTAAGTGTGTGCTTTTAAGTTTTCTATGTTTCTTTTTCTACATTGAACTATATTTTCAACGTAAAAGTGTATATATATAGAGTTAAATAACGCTCCATAATTAGCTTGTATCTGTTTTTTTCTTAATTGCTCAAATTTCCGAAATTTTTTTCTCGTCGTTTTGTTCCAACTGTATAACGTATGACCTGCATTATTAGTCGATACATTTCGAATATACTACCATTCATCTTCATGAATGAGTAATTCCTGGTAATGAGGAACACTACAAGTATCAAGGAGTCGAAAGCGACCAATATGAGCATTCATGTAGAATTTGCAGCTGCGAGGCCCAGAAAAACTATATAAAAGAATGACAACGACTTCATTGTCTAGAATAATAACAATGCACCTTGCCACCGGTGACCCAAAATGTCACACAGAAGCAGTTCACAAACCAAAACTAACAATAGAGATGATGATCAACTCTCCAAAAAATATCGGGTGAGGAAAAAAAAATCAAATTGTAATTAATGGAAGCAATTATGATTAAAAAAACAGCCAGTTATAAATATTCAAGTTGGTAACTCTTATAGAATATTGAAGTTGTTTTCAAAGAGACCAACGCGGATTAGCCAGACAGAAGGAGAGTTCAACCACCTTGCCATAATCCCCCCAATGTTCGCTGATACCAGGGCGAGGACTAACTCAACCTTCAACTACAATGCCACCTGATCCATATAAACTCACGAAAGCAAAAATATACCCATCATTGTCCTGAAGATGAATAAAATACTTTCAAAATATTTCAACTGTTAATAAAGGAGATAAGTTATACAGTTTTACTAAGAGATGAGAAAAGACTTTTGTAGTTAGGAGAAATCTATGGAAAGCGATACAAGCCAAATATAGGACGTTATTTAGCAATACATGTATGAATGAACAACTGTTTCAGAGAATAAAGAATTTGTTTATACATAATATACGAGTATATAGAGAAATTAGCATTCATCTGTAAATTATTGTTGGCGAAACATAAATGACTTTACGTTTAACCAATTATACAGAATTTGGCAACTCTTTTCCAAACTGGAAATTCATGACTATTTATCATGTCAATCTCAGAAAAATCACATATTTGAAAGTCACCCATCAGAGGAGGTACTTGTAGGAAGAAAGCCTTAACCTTTAAATATTCCTGTCTCCCGGAATCAATATGTTTAGCTCGAAATTGTGTTATTTACTATTTATTTTAAAAGTAAATAAATAAATTTATTTATTAAAAGTTCAATATACTAGAAATAATTTCAAAAAAGAAAGTTATTTTTTCTTACGCATTCCAGGAATGAAATTGAGTTGTTACAAAATGACACACATTGGAAAGAAGTATATTGATGCAGGCAGATAAATGATTTTATCAACAATAGGCTGCCACTCTCTCTTATGAAATGAAGCATTTGAAAAATGGAAATGGATTACAATGACAAATCCAATGGCATCTGTTTTTTTGATTGAAATGAAATATGCCTGTTATATTGTTCAAAAGAAAATCTGAAATAAACTGGATTGCAGGTTGTTTATTAGTTCTCTCAGAATCTTTAACAAATTGATAACAAAGGGTGAACATTAATTTCAATTTTTCAGTATTAATTTAATTGAACAAAAATATAGTGTTTACTCTTTACCTCAGTTTTTTTTACACTATTTTAAATTATTTATTACCTTTTTCTTTTACCATTAGCATCCTGTACCTCAAGATGATTAGTGATAATCGAAAACTTGCGTTTAATTTGTTAGATATTATAGTATATTATTATATTAGATATGAAATTTATGATAAATATCTATTGTACCATAATAGATATGAACAAGGAAAGAGTCCATACCTCACACTTCAATATTACACAATGATACACTATGATTCATAAACACAAAAATAGTTACATCTGATATTAAGTTTTGTTCAAGGGTGCAATATATAGATTGATTAGAGCATTTTGAGAGACAAAAAATTATATCACCTTAATCTCCACATAAAGGTCTATCTCTAGGGATAGTTTCATTTTGATACATTAAACGGTATGGCTTGTATCGCTCTCACAAGTTTTCAGATTGAATTATAACTCAAAATTGTTACATTTTATTAAAAAAGAAATATTACCAGTTATTTTAAAAATATGGGGATATTTTTCTGTTTATTACTTTTGTAGCCTCAAAGATAAGCCCAAAATTTCAATAGTCTAGAGTTACTAGTTTAGGAAAAAAAGAATGTTATCTAAAAACAGGTTTTTTCTAAAAACAAAGTAGCTTTTCTATCATGCGTAATTGCTCGAAAACAATAGGGCACATCTACACTATGAGGTCCATTTTTGTGTAAAATATCAACTTGATCTATCAAAGATCCTTGACTGTAGCGTCGCCACGAACTTTGGATACATATTCACCGACCCACCCATCCACATACACACACACACACACAGATATCATTGAATAAACTTCATAAAACGATATTTGGGACCTTAAAACATGTAATTCTGTAATTCTCGATCACTCATCGAGTTACATTAAAGGAATGTCTGAAATATAGCTATTCCTGTCATCAAGAGACTATGAATGACAGTTATTTGTATCTTTCATAATGTTACATTTTCTATTTAATGATTCAACACTAATGAGTTCTTATCATTCCATGTAAATGTAAGAAATAACTAAACAAGAATAGGTACAAGAATCTAGTAACTACTTTGGCACCAATGGATTTCACATGGGTTCCTTTCCACTCCAAGGATTTTATATATTGCTTGTGTGTTCTCTTTTTCTTGAAAATTCATGTGATGGTGAGACGTATCGATGTTTGTAATATAAATTTGTAATATCAATCATTTGGTTGTCGAATATTCTTTACTTGGGTGAAAGAAGATAAATGTATAAAAAAGGGTCGTAATCCTATCTATAAGGAAGAGTCCAGTGTGGTATCACTATCACTGTCATTCAGTATCACTGTCTTTTCGCGTGAATGTAAAGGCACTCTTAAAACAAATTGCATTTCTAATATTATCCATTATTTTACTGTCACAAGATATACAGTTATATTGGGTGTTTCAGCTTTCTGTGAAAATAAAATTAGATCGAAGGGTATATAAACTAAATGTAAACTTTAACTTGTGACATTCATCATCTTTAAAGTCACTTACCCAAAACATCAGATCTTAGAAATCAGATTCTAGGCAGCAGCCCGGAATCTTTTATGGTCAAATAATTATTATTTATTCACATACTTAAATGTATTGATGCAATGAAATTCGTGTGGTATTTTGAATCTAATTTGTATTTTATTTGTAGAGAAAGTTAAAGTGTTCCTAAAAAGTTCAATTTGGATTTTTGAAATTACATTAACGTTGTTCTTAATTTAAAATTGAAATAAGTTAATAGGTTTACTGGTCCTAAGTTCTTGTTTGGTATATGTAACTGAAAAACACAGAGATTATTTAGTGATGGGTGACAGTAAGCCAGAATGGCTATAGCAAACTAGAATTGAAAATAAAACTGGCGGTTCTCAAAACATGGGAGTCAGCGATAAAAGCTACACTACTCTGGGCTTGATGGCCAGAAACTACATATGAAAGAACTCTGAGTTCTGCTTTATCCGTCCAAAGTACATTGAAGAACTGGCTGATCTACCCGTCTTGCCTGGGAAATAATTTAATTCCTACTCTAATAATAAATTACATACAACGAAAACAATTTACATTTTCTATAGTTCCGTTACATTTAGGTTTTTTTTCAGATAGTAGAAATTACTACAAAATGTAAGTTATAGTTTATGCAAAAAAAAATGTAATATACAACTGATTATAAATTGCACACTTTTTTCTTTCTTTTTTTTCTGAATCAAAATGAAGGTGTAAGAAAGTAGATTATATTCAAAATCAAAATGACGACATTAACTTTCTTGAGGAAATTTAAATAAGTTTAAGTTATAAAATATCCTTTAACTTCTTCCAACAATGGCAAGAGAAACATGTTGTGGGGGAGGTTTTCTCCTAGGATCACCATTTAAGAAACATAGGACCACAAACAAAATCAGAAGTTCTCTCGAAAAAAGTTATATAACTCATTAGTTGTGCAATCCATGATTGTGTGGTATTTACTCATTCAGATAAAGTGGTTATACAAAAGCCTCCACACAAATGAAGTTTTTTATTTAACAACAAAGCGTTTCGAACACCTTGTGTTCATCATCAGGGTTAGCATTTCCACTAACTAACCTTCCAGCACCACATCCTTTGGTGTCTTCCTGATGATGAACACAAGGTGTTTGAAACGCGCTGTTGTTTAATAAAAAACTTTATTTTGTGTGGAGACTTTTATATAACCAACATGCCTCAGAAAAGTTATATATAATCCATATGTTTCTTTGTATCTAAATGTCTCTAGTTTTATTTGTATAGCAGACAAACAGACAAACTTTATATTTTATATACACAGATAAACAAGTTAAGAAAAGAGAGAGTCTAAAACAGGTAAGTTGTCTGATTTGCATGACTGATTTTGGCTAGACGTGTTCTATGAAGGGATTGGATGGCCTGAATGATGAATGACAGTGAGTGATTATACATCAGGTTGCTAAATGTTTTCGGAGCACCTGTCTCCTTTTCCACACACGTCAGCCTCAGTGATGTATGACGCGCCACTATTCACACCAGTCCTATAGTTATGTACAACAGAATTTTCAAAAAATCTTGATTGAGTACTTGATAAGAGGTAAAGTGTACGCATGTATAACACATAATTGAATTCTTCTGGTAAAATATTTTTGTCAAATTTCTCGCAAATATTTTTACTTTTATTCAGTTGTTCCTCTCGTTTGTGGTTTAATAACGTCAACTCAGCTCTCCACCAGATACAGCGTTTAGCTTGAATTAAATTTTTTTAGGCTTAGATTTTACAAGCGCCGTTCTTTCTGTTACTTTTTTAATAAAGTATCTTTCATTTTTTTATCTTCTTTGCAATACTTGAATTCTACAATATTTACTTTTTATTTTTAATACATTGACAATTTCTACTCTCAAATGTTTGAGTTTAATTTAATATAATATCTATATAAAATATAATTAATATAAATATAATATTATAACTATTATAAATATAATAACTATACACATATAGTATTAAGTTATTATAATATAATATTTATATAAAGGTAGATAATATATAATAAATGCCTACCCATAATCAAGAGGTTAAATTAAAAATATTTCACTACACCATTCATAATAAGGGACTCTGATGTTTACCAAGCCACTGGTCAAAGTTAAGTAAGTTTCATATCATGTGAAGTAGGAATTGAAGGAAATAAAATTGCAGACTGTTTAACAAAGCAATGAGTTAAGCAAACCTTCCATGGACACAGTCTTCATATGCTACTCTGTAATTTCTTTGAATTACCTATTCAATAGTGAACCGTAGTCCGAGAAAGAGAAGTTTGCTTTCACCTGTTCAAAATAAATCGAGGCAATTTCGTCTATCTGAACATTTATTTTTAAATATAATTAATTATAAACTAAAGTTTTAAATACAAAATTTGTAGGACTGGGATGTTTTTTGATAAATGGCAAACCCAAACAAGGGAGAGGAGAGGCAGAAGGGACTTCTTGAGTGGCATTTTGAATATGGTCAATTCTTGAAATGAGAAATATTTTAAATTAAATATATTTTATATTAATCTATAACATGTAGGGTATGAAAACATGATAACAGATCTGTTTACCTTAAGCTATGATAATCTTAGCACTTTGGACACAAGGGGTTAGAGCAGGGGTGTCAAAATCATTTCAGTTTGGGGTTGAATACAGCTTAGTTTGATCTCAAGTGCGCCATACCAGTAAGCTACCAGTAAGTCTACCTATTTCTTTGTACCAGTCACTAATACTAATAAATAGTACAAAGAAGAATAAGTCAACTATAAAAATCTTTATTAAAATCCGACACTCAGTATCCACTATTATCCTTTTTGACACAGATATTTCGCTGGTCAAGGTGCGAGGACAAAGGAAAAGTGAATAATACAGTGATGTACTAAAACACTGATAGATAATATAAGAACTGCAAGTTTTAAAGAAAATTAGAATAATCTGCTTTTTTTTTTAATAATGCAGATTTATCCCGCGGGCCGGATTGAACCCCCAGGTGGGCCGGATCTGGCCCGCGGGCCGTATGTTCGACACCTGTGGGTTAGAGTATCGCGTAGTCAGATTTACACATGCCTGTCTGGATAGTTGGATATCAACTTTCGGTTATTTTAGTGGATTAGCATTCAAACTAAAGATTTTGTTGGATTGCTTGCAAAATTTCCTTTTTTGCATTTGACTTTGCAAATTTATCCAAAATATATGACGAATAAAAATGATTTTATGCCCATTTTAAAGTTCGGCCATAATGCTATTTAAAACTTTGAAATATACCTATTTTTTATACTTTATTGTACCAAAAAACACTTGTAGCAGTATGGAATTTTAGCAGAGACTGAATCAATAAGCAGGGCTTCTGTGACAATAAGATAGGCATATTTAAATACAACTATTTCTAATTCCAAAGTTTAACAAAGGGACAGTGCGTCCGAATAGGGCCGCAATCATGCCCCCACCATGAATGTGAAAGAGTCACTGACACGTCACTAACACATTATCTGCACACAATGAGTTTTGAAACGGCTTAATATCCTGGTGGCGTCCATCAGAGATAGACTGAAAGTGAATAAAAGAGGTGCCGCAAAAGGCCTTCCGGATGATTGTCAAATTATGGAAATCTAGTGCCAAGTATATTTTTATTTAATATATTGGGAATAAAAACTTCAAACAATCTTTTCAGTAAGGACTACTACAATCCTTGTAATAATGACAGGGTGAATGAATTTTACTTGGAATCAAGTCGTTAAAAATTCGTGTTCTTTCGATAGGAAATTTTATTCATTTCCAATGTTTAATATCAATGATGTTTGATATTCTTATTAGTTTTTCTTATATTGATAAATATAACAGTTGAATAATGTTGACCTCTTGCGACTGGGGGTGACAGACAAGATGTTCCACTTCACTGGAATGTTACTTTCGCTATGCACATGCAGCTTGAAAAGCATTAGTGGGTGTATTGTCACCTTGAAAGAAATTTCCCTAAGGAGATAAATCCTCTGTTCTAAGATAAACTTTACTACACAACATTTTTCAATTGATTTGACTACTGGTTGTACCAAAGTTTAACAAAGAGGCAGAATGTCTGAATAGAGTCATAAGCATACAACCACCACTGGTGTGAAAAGAGAGGAACTATTTGGTTTGAATATTTTAACAATATGAACTTCTACAATAAGTCAAATTATCGGAACAGTTTACATGAAACAAATCTTTTGGATGTCTAAACACTCGTCATGAGGTGGCAATCAAGCAAAGGAGTATCTTTCAGAAGATATTACATTCTTACTCTGTGCGGACAATAAAGTAGTATTTACATTACGTCTTTGTCTCAACACATATGAAAAAAAAACTTGATTGGTCTACACTCAAAATCACCGTTGATACATTATCAGAAATAATGAACCATTAATTTAATTAATTCTTGTTTTTTTCCTTGGAACAAGACTTTGCCAATTATAATAAAATATTTTAATATCAATGATTCAATCATGAAATGAAAGTTATTTAACGATATTTTTGTTTAAAAGAAGGTCTGCTCCCAAAGTATACCAATATATATATATATATATATTCACATAAACACGTAAAATAACAATCAGTGATCAAACCACAATATGAGAAGAGAAAAAAAAAAGACGAAGACCTATATATATATATATATATATATATATATATATATATATATATATATATATATATATATATATATATAAAGATTTCACATAAACACGTGAAATAACAATCAATGATCAAACCACAATAAGAAAATGGGAAAGCAAGACTAAGATCTTTCCCATTTTCTTATTGTGGTTTGATCATTGTATATATATATATATATATATTTGCTTTATAGAGTTCTTTTTTATTTCTATCACTTTTACTATTATTTCATTTATTGTTTTTGTATACCATTTGAGTACCGTTTTTACGTTTATTTATCATTACATAAATTTTCTCCTTCACAAAATCCCAAAATAAAAAAAACCATTAAAATACATAAAACAATAATATGATTTTTAAAATTTTAAATTAATAATTTTAGTTGTAACTTCTCGACTAGTAATTCCAGTAATTTTTTGAAAAAAATTACTTTTGTAATGAAATATTGCTTTTCTAAGGAACAGTCTGTTCTTGAAGGTGTATAATTTCTGAAACGGTAGATATGGTATCTGAATATGGTGGAAGAATAAAGAAGAAGACAAAGGAATATTGATTCCTTTATCTCCTTCCCATTGATTGATACTTCGTACTCTGAATACTTTACATTTTTCGAAACAGTAACAATTTTATTTTTCAATATCTTTGATGTGTAGATCAACTATTAACTAATTTAAGGGGAAAATCTTAATTATTTTATTATAACTACTTATATTTAAATGAAAGAAAGACAGAAATTAAGAGTCACTTTCTGTGCTGTATAAGAGGAATATTTCATTGATACAGATGAAATCCTTCATATGGAAAACAGAGATGACATTGAACAAACACTCAAAATGCTATTTGTGTGATAGTAAAGAGAGACCCTTAAACCAAAAACAAATATTCAATATGTACTGGAGTTGAAACATGAAAATGACAAAATAATAATGTATCTCTATGTTCTACATTATTTGATAATATTAACATTTTGAAAGTATTTCACTTGAGATATAGAAAATACCTTTGTAATCTGATTTTTTCTCTATGGTAATATGTTATGTCCAAAAACTGAGAGATATAATCGCTTTACATTACTTAATCACTTTACTTTTTTCTGAAGTTTACTGAGATATAATTGATGAGGTTGAGATATAATTCTGTTGTTCTCTTGTTGACAATAGTCAACACACTCTTATGTAGGGAGACCTCGTGACTCCTATGTGGCTACCTGCTGCGCCTATGTCGTGCAGCTTGAAAACAGAGGTGGCACCCTCACACATAGGAGTACGGCCAAATGACAGGTACATTTAATGGTATAAGGCTTCCATTTATCGGTTCTTCATGAGCCAGCTGCCCATAATCCGAATGCACTGATAATATGACCTGAAACGCGGGTACGACCAAAGAGGTGATTCGAGCAAAATCCAATGACATGGTTTTGGCCTCGTGGGGGCTGTAGTCCTCGGTAGTACAAAAAGCTCTCAGAGTTTTGTTAGTATGTACAGCTTTTTCCTCGGCTGCCTTGGTGAGTTAGGACACTCTTATCTCCACCAGTATGCCAGATATACCAGTATATCTCTTAGACGTCTAAACTCTCGAATCGAAAGGATTCCTGAGATCAAGACTCAGTCGACGCAGTTCTAATTCCCTTACTAATGTCTAAAAATTCGTTATCCATAAGTATTACTTCCTCAGTAAAACGGAATGAAGAGTAAATTTTCAGGTTAAAATTGTTGTTCTCGCTCCTAATTTTTGTTAGTCAATTGATTCTCTACAGCAAAGAATGATAGAATATCAAATTACCTTTGATGTTAAGTTAAGTCTCTTTTGTTCCTTCTTTTTTAGTACCTATTCAAACTGGATTGATTTGTTCAATTGGCTCATGAGAGCTTTGCTTGAAGTTATAGTAACACTGCAAGTTTTATTAATAAATCACTGAGTTTTGTGGCGCACTACGTGAGTAACAAAACTCTTTTCTTGCCTATTTAGACGAACTTCTGCTGCCTAATCCCTCGATAACTGAGCCTCAAAAACAAGAGTAATAAAATACAATATTAGATGTCAGATTATTATTAAGTTTATAAAAACTCTAGGTCAACAGTATTCTTAGCTGAACTAAAAGTTGGAAATGGTAACTAACTAGTTCGTGTTCCCTTACTATAAAAGAAGTTAACAGCTTCTTTAATAAACCAACTGGTCAGTGTTGTTTAAAAAATCACTGTAACTTTCTATTTATATATTTGTACTTTATCAGTTATAAATAAAAACCATGCGTTATGCATCATGAAAGGTGTTAGTTCGATGCCTCAACATAAGGACTAGTGGCATAAACAAGAGCATATTGTGAATGAAAAGTTACTTAATAGGAGGCTAGACAAGTTTATCGTTCAAACTAGGTTAAATGGTTATAGTTGAGGGTCGGTCTGCTTGAAGCGACTGAATGATGCCACTTGGAGATGACCTCACTCGTCACAGCTGCTGCGCGGCGAGCAGTGCCACATACATCTCTCACAATGAACCTCTATCCTCAACTATCCCCGCCAGTAGCACATCTTCTACCATCGATTCTATCATTCCTCATCTCTTCTTAAAATCATAATATCCCTTCAATAACTTTCTTTTAGAAAATCTATTTTATCTGAGAAAACCCATATTTTTACGAATCCTCTGTTAAGTTCGTTATTAACTTAGTGTATATCATAATCATCCTGTACCATATTATTCTTTCATCTATTTGTGGATTGATGTTAATGAATGATTATTCAGTCAAATAATTTTTCTTGACATTTACATGATGTTACGTCTGTGTCTGTCTCCTTCCTCTCTCTATTATTTTGTGTGTGTGTGTGTGTGTGTGTGTGTGTGTGTGTGTGTGTGTGTGTGTGTGTGTGTGTGTGTGTGTGTGTGTGTGTGTGTGTATGTAAGTGTGTATGAGTAGGTGGGTTTATGTTTCTAAATATTAATGTAATTTAATTTATTAATTAAATTTATATTTTTTTAATTTGTCCGCCTGAAAGTTTACCAATTAATTGATTGGAAACCTTAACTAACTATTTCGACAAAGAATATGAAACTGATCGAGCCGATCTCACGATTAATCATTCTTCGTGGAAATTATTTTTATGCACTGATGAGTAATTTATGCACTTATGCCTTAATGAAGCTGTATATATATATATATATATATATATATATATATATATATATATATATAATAAATTCAAAACGAAGGAAACACACAGAAAGACACAGACAAAACTCACATCGATATTTCGACCATCGTCGTCATCAGGAGGTGTGAAGAGCGAAGAGTCTCGCAGGAAGACAGGGCGGCGATGGTCGAAATATCGATGCGAGTTTTGTCTGTGTCTTTCTGTGAGTTTCCTTCGTTTTGAATTTATTTTATTTAAAAAAGTTCGCTGGACTGTTTCTTTTAATTGTATATATATATATATATACGGTACTGTTTTCTTGACCACTAAATATTAACAAACACTTTTTTTTCTTCTCGGAGTTTGGTCAGGGTAAATATATGGAATCACCTTTTTGCCAACGTTTCGTCTTTATTTTAAGACATCCTCAGGGCTATAAACTAACAAAAAAATGTCCATTGTTTATTGTTTTTTTGTTAGTTTATAGCTCTAAGGATGTCTTAAAATAAAGACGAAACGTTGGCAAAAAGGTGATTCTATATATTTACCCTGACCAAACTCTGAGAAGATGTAAAGCGCTTCTAGTTGGATGTAAAATATTTTCTAACAAATTAAATAATGTGAAATCGAACATTCATTTTTTAAAGTATGTATCCAAGATAGACTGCTCCTAGCTTTTACGAATATATATATATATATAATGCATTAAATAGAGACATGTATGATGAAATCCCTAGGATGAATATCTTCCAGTGGTAGTCAATAAATAATGGTCTCGTAACATTATTATTTTAATAATTTTCTTAGTTCCATTGAAATGATTTCAAGTTTGACTTTTTTTTTAATTTGTATAAAGTTAAATTTAAAATGAAAACAGGACTTACAATTACATATGCGTCCTACTTTGTAAAGTAAAGACGAATTATGAAAACACTAAGTTTAAAAAGGGCTTAGAAACTAAAATAACTTCGCTGCATGTGCATGTATTTTCCTTTGTAGGTATGAGGGGACTCTTTTTTATGCGGGGATCAGGAGGGTCAGAGCAGACTGCCTGGGTAGCTCGTAGAATAGTAACGAAGGTATAACTCAGCCAAAGAGTATTCAGACTTTGAATGAATGTGCTTTAAAACTAACCTAAGGAGCGTCTCAGGAGGAAAATAAATTTATTCCTTGATTTACTTTATTGTCACTTTTTATTATTTCGAGCTGTTTGTTTATTAAAAAGAGTTCCTCTTTGTGGATTAGTGATGTATTCTTCAAGCAAAACGCGTCATCTAAATAATAAGGAAGATTGCGAAAAACAGAAATGTATAAAGGAGCGTGGTGTTTTCTATGCACCTTGTGTAGCTACTTGGAGCAAGATTATTTATTTCAGGAAAAGCAGCCAGCTGCAATTTAGGCTTTTCCATTAAGAAATACTTACACCGTCCTGCTTGAACCCCAGACACTGCTTAATAATACTCACACTCATCTACTCCATCAGGAAATCAACTTGAGGATAGTATAGGTGATATTTACGGTTGTGTGATGAAAGCTCAATGAGCTTTGAGCTCCGAGATTATATAGTATATTCTAATTACAGTGGTTATATAGTATATTCTAATTACAGTGGTTTGCTTCATAAGAGGACTCTAGTTTTTCATGCTAATATAGAGTAAACCCTCACTTTTCGCGGATAATGGGGACCGAAGGCATCCGCGAAAAGCAAAAATCCGCGAATAATGGACGCGCCTTTATAAAAGCCTCTAAAGCTCAAACAACGACCTTTCCAACAGAGAGAGAATCCTGATCTTACTGAATACTGTACTGTGTTGTAAATAAAAATGAAAAACAAAAAGAAAAATTAAGAAGTAATTAATAAAAAAAAGATTCACAAGGGCGTGGGTGGTGTGGTAAACAGGAAGTTGGGCGATATGAATTAGCCAATCAGATGAAAGGAAACATTTTTTTTTATTTTTTACTGCTATTACAGTTGAATATTTTTTTATATACCTATTTGAATTTTTAATTGAACATTTCAGGACCCCGCGTAACACTGAACCCGCAAAAACTGAACCGCGAACAAGCGAGGGGTTACTGTATATTTTACAATTATTTTAAAAAAGATTAAAATAATTGTATGCTGTCTAGATTTAATATAAAAACGTTAGAGAATCAAAATCAACGAGCAAAAGACCTATAATTTAAAACCTCTCTTCAATAATTCTGAATAATACGACCATCTCTCTTGCGACATTGTGTGCTACCTAGGACTATACTTTGACCCCGGATAACTTGGAATCAAAAGGTACAGAGACTAACAGATGTTACAAACTTCTAATAAGACTTCTGGCCCAAAATCGAGACTTACACTAACAGACAGGCTACATATATACTCGTACAACGCAGTCCGGATGCCTTTCTGGGACTATGATACAGAAATCTGGGGTTCCACCAAATCATCCAACATACAACGATTAGAATCCCTATAGTCGAAAATCTTCAGAAAATATTGTCATTCCTATGTCCCCAAAAAAATCATACACTAAAACATCAAAGTCCCATCTATTCAGAAATTCCAATAGAACAGATTATTTCACAGCAGATTACTAACTCACCCCAACTCACCTGCTTATTCCCTTCGCTCTCCAGTAAAACCTTCAGAACTGCATAGGCGTTTAAAAAGAAGATTGCCCCGAGACCAGCTCGGGAATTAAACCAGTTGTGAGGGTAACCATGTTATGGAGTGCCACCAATGGGGGTACCACACATTCCCGTTATGCATCCCCGCGAGTAGTCGATAAGAAATTAGAATCACTTCTTAATACCATTACTTAGTAACTGAAGTAAATACGAGTAAATATTCTATGAATATATAACACTTATGCATTTCAGCCACATAATGCATATTCTATTAATCTTAAAGATTTTTATAAAAACTCTTTTACATCAAAAAATAAAACGTGAATTAGTGAAGGATCATTGCCTACATATATACGGTATTATTTCGTCAGGATTCGGTCAATTTTTCAGGTATTAATTTAATCTAGAAAATTGACCGAATCTTGATTAAATAATATACCTATTTTATCAAACCATTGATGCATTATTTGGATATATATATATTCACGACTACAGTCTCTAATTTGTTGTTTCAACCATCTTCAGGAGAGACACGACTACAGTCTCTAATTTGTTGTTTCAACCATCTTCAGGAGAGAGAGAAACTAAGCACTCTTGTGCATACTCGTGCATACTAAGCGCTTTGAGATAATAGTAGTCTCTGTAGCAGTGCGCTTGTTTTCCCTATCTTATATCTCCTGAAGATGGTTAAAACCGAAAAATAGAGATTGTAAGTGTGTATTCTTCATTTTTCTCAATTTCTTTATTTACATTGAACTTATTTGTCCGTTTCGGAATGTTTTAATGGAAGAAGTACATATATATATATATATATATATATATATATATATATATATATAAACTTTCAGAAATAAATCTGTGAACCAAACAATAATCATGGTGATTCAAGAGGTGATTGTGAAAGCCACTAGACTACTATAGCTTATTTAGAATACGCTGAATAGGTTATTTTAGGTACTGGAATAATTTCTTGAGGAAGAAATACGAATACATTGTTAGGGAGATACTCTTTCAAGGAATTGCTGATCTCGAATTTGAAAAAGAATTCGAATATTTCTTCCAGGGTAGACTTCCTGATTAAAATTCTAGATATACGAGGATATTTTTCATATAAATAAAGACTGGAAGAAGAACACATTATAGTTAGTAACTATAAAATAATGCTCGTGCATTAATAACAATCAGTTAATGAAATCAATTATAAATGATTTAATTTTGAATAAAATTTCAGCACACACAGCTCTTGATATCTTTTTATGTTAGTATTTTAAATGTGGTTTTCTAATTCATGTTTATTCTGCTTTGTATATATCAGTGTATACCGCAAAATCACTCAACACAGTGTAATGTAGAAATGAAGGCGTAAGGGCGTGGGACAAGATTCTCCTTCCACTTCTCAAGTGGGGCTTAATGATTTCGGCTGTAATATACTCGGCAGAATGTTACCTTTCTAGGAAATTGTTTTGCATTTAAATCGAACAGAGATGGAATTGAGCTAAAAACAAGAGCCTTAATAGAGTATCATGGTGAGGATGAAGGGAGGGCAGCAGGAGGGAATAATGACAAGGCATATTAGGTTTATGAGGTCCAGCCTGATGGGCACACGTCTAATTAACTAAAAGCATTTCTCTCCAACCACCATATTCTAAATTTATAACAACAAAAAAAATGCACTTATCAGCCTTGATGGTAAACACGGAAAGATTAATTTTGATAATTACATAATTACCTAAAATATTTATAATTAACAATTATCCAGTTACTACTTTCTTTAAAAATTGATTGACATTAATCTGGCAAGAATTGATGAATTCTTACTTGGCATTATTAATTATCCGAGTATTAAAGACTGGGTCAGGACGGATAAAGTTTTTACACGAAGGACATTGTTAAATGCATTCAAATTTGAACCTGATTAATCGTTTAGCCACTTAAAAATGTTGTAATAAATCTTAATAAATTATTGTAATTTTTAAAAAAAGTATAAGTAAACTGAAATTCATAATTTATTGTACCCCTTATCCCGGCCACTTTTTACTTTACTATAAGTAAAGTATAGTGATCGTGAAAAAATTCGATCTCGAGATTTTGACGGAATTACATGTTTTAAGGTCCCAGAAGTCGTTTTATGACGTTTTTACGATGATGTCTGTGTGTGTGTGGGTGGGTGGGTGGGTGGGTGCGTGTGTTAGCATTGCTTGTTACCACGCTACGGTCCAGAATCTTTGATGGATCAAGTTGATATTTTACACAAAAATGAGCCCCATAAAGACGAAGATCCCTATTGTTTGGGAAGAATTATGCATGATGGGAAAGTCACTTTTTTTGCCAAAAACCGTTTTTTTTAAAACATTTATTTCTCCTAAACTGGTAATCCTACAGTTTTGAAATTTTGACATTATCTTTGAGGTTACAAACGCAACAAACGAAAAATATATTCAGAATTTTAAAACAACAGGAAATATTTTTTTTCACTAAAATGTAAAAACTAAAAAAAAAAAAAAATCTCAAACCTTGTGAGAGCGATACAAACCATACTGTTAGACGGATCACAATGAAACTATGCCTAAAAATAGAACATTATGTGGAGAATGAGTTGAAATATTTTTTTTCAAAATTAGATTCGCTAAAGGGGCGTTACAGTACGATTTCTGTTTTCAGAAAATGATTTTTTGACGAGAAACGGCTCATTAAAAAATAATGAAAATTTGACCAAAAATGGAACAAAAAATTAGCAGTTCATAAAGAAAAATTCATGAAGTTTCAATTACGGAAAAGAGCAATAACGATATAAAAACTCTTTGTTTATCCTAGACTAAGAGATCACCTGCTATACTTGTCGAATTTTTTATATTTTTTTACATTGTTTACATTGACTTTTTGAGCAAATCCACTGAGATAAAATTGATATTTATAAAGGAATAATTTAAATTGTTTATTGACTTATATGAGATGTAAGAGGAATAATATTGTGCAGGAAAATAATAACACTCACTCAGAAAAAAATCTTATATATGTTATTTGACGAAGGGGAAGGAAAATGATCTTATTAAATACTAAGAAGCTTATTATTATTATTATTTTAAAGATTAAAATTCTCAGTATAATAATTCTGTTAAAAACCAAAAATGTAAAAGATAATTCAAAATTGAAATCTTTCGTTTTGAGATTAATAAATGTAATTATCGTACATCTTTAATTAACAAAGCACCTTAAAATAACATTTTCTTCGCTGTTTAAGATGTTTTTCAGAGAAAAAAAGGGTATTTTCCTGTTTTAAATTTTAAAATTTTACATTAATACATCTAATTGACGAATTGTCATTCACTGGAGATGTAGTAATTGTTATATTATTTACTTATTCATATTCACTGACTAAAACCCTTTTACTCTAGTACCATGATATATAACAGAAGTAATAAGAAGCAAATAACACCATGGAAATATAAAATAAGAGATAATACAGTAGTATAATAAAAGTAGTAATAATAGTTCACATATAGTAAAACTGTGTAATAATTAATAAATAATTGATCGAATGTTGGAAGGATTTTTTAATAAAACATAAATTAGGCATTATAAAATAATATTTTAGAACTAAATAAATTTAATTGTAACAATATAATTAGAAAAAATATATGAGACTAACATTGTTTAAGACCAGAAATTTTTAAGGAAAATTTTGGAAAATAGGTACAACTAGTAGACTAAATAACTGTTTTCAATTGTTTGAAAGATACTTTTTGAATGTTATAGAAGAAATTTTAATTCAATTAATAAATTAGCTGAGCCTTGAAAACGATTTCAAGGTGACTTTTTCGCTTGATATATACAGTGATAGTTAATTTAAATATACTATTTTCCTGTTGAGGTGTATTGGTGATAAAAATACAATATTAATGTAATATAAAATATTACCATAGATAAGAGTGGACAGTCTAAGAACAAATTAATTAAACTCATAATATTGAAAAGAAAATTAATATGTTGCCACTGACCATAATTAAGATGTTCAATACCTTCTGTATTTTTACATTGTCATTCAATCAACGCAATATTTAATTTAAAAGACATATATTAACTAATTTTTTAATTTAGATAGTTTGAATTCATTTAAAACTATTAGAAATAAAAGTGACGCTATTATACAGAAACGCACAATTAAAAGTGAAAAGTATTTGGAAAAAATGATTGGTTGAAATAAAATGAGCTATGATTGGTTGAAATGGAGAGCTATGATTGGTTGAAATAAAATAAGCTATGATTGGTTAAAATAAACAAGACCCATGAATCTGACATTAACTTCCATTCAACTTTTTTTAAACATCATTTCTAATCTAATTTATACTTTAATAAGAGTAACTTTGTTTTACTGGCATTATTTAATTTATAAAATCCATATTATAAGGTTTCACTTTATTTATTATAAGGGTTATAATAATGTCAAATATAAATAAGTTACTAGAGATATTGAATTACAGATTATTATAACAGATAAAAGGAACTTTCTTTTACTGGCATTATTTAATTTCATAAAGTCCATATTACACGATTCCCTTTTTACTTTACTATAAGTAAAGTATAGTGATCGTGAAAAAATTCGATCTCGAGATTTTGACGGAATTACATGTTTTGAGGTACCAGAAGTCGTTTTATGACGTTTTTACGATGATGTCTGTGTGTGTGTGGGTGGGTGGGTGAGTGTGTTAGCATTGCTTGTTACCACGCTACGGTCCAGAATCTTTGATGGATCAAGTTGATATTTTACACAAAAATGGGCCCCATAAAGACGAAGATCCCTATTGTTTGGGAAGAATTATGCATGATGGGAAAGTCACTTTTTTTGCCAAAAACCGTTTTTTTTTTTTCATTTATTTCTCCTAAACTAATAACCCTAGAGTTTTGAAATTTTGACATTATCTTTGAGGTTACAAATGGAACAAACGAAAAATATATTCAGAATTTTAAAACAACAGGAAATATTTTTTTTTCAATAAAATGTACAAATTTTGACTTAAAATTCAATCTCAAACCTTGTGAGAGCGATACAAGCCATACTGTTTGACGGAAAAGAATGAAACTATGCCTAATAATAGAACATTATGTGTAGAATGAGTTGAGATATTTCTTTTCAAAATTACATTCACTAAGGGGGCGTTACAGTACGATTTCTGTTTTCAGAAAATATTTTTTGACGCTAAACGGCTCATTAAAAAATAATGAAAATTTGACCAAAAATGGAACAAAAAATTAGCAATTCATAAAAAAAAAATCATGAAGTTTCAGTTATGGGAAAGAGCAATAACGCTATAAAAACTGTTTGTTTATCTTAGACTAAGAGATCACCTGCTATACTTGTCAAATTTTTTATATTTTTTTTGTTTACATTGTTTACATTGACTTAGAAATTTTTTGAGCGATTCCACTGAGATAAAATTTATATTTATAAAGGAACAATTTAAATTGTTTATTGACTTATACGAGATGTAAGAGGAATAATATTGTTACATGTAAAAAATCACCGTCAATAAACATAAATAAATTACCTTTGTCTTCCATGGCATGATGGATTTGTCTCATAAAATGCTTTAATAAATCTATATATTGCACTCTTGAGCAAAACTTAATATCAGTTACAATTACATTATAATTGTGAATGTAGTACCTTTCCATGATATTGAAATGTAATGAATAGACTCTTTCCTCAAGAAAGAGGACTTATGTTTGTTGAGAAATATCCAATTTTTTTTACCACTCTAGTCTAATAGTTCATATTTATTATTTTTATAATTAGAAGCTCCCAACTATAAAAAAATTAAATTATATTGAATAGCTGGCTTTCACTTCGATTTGAGTATGTAAACTGGCTAATTACTAATATATTTATTCTCAATATACATTCATAGCAAACTTAAACAGAGTACAGAAGGCAGGAAAAGGATACGACTCACTCAGAAAAAATTCGTATATATGATATTTGACAAAGGGGAAGGAAAATGATCTTATTAAATACTAAGAAGCCATAAAATTCCCAGTATAATAATTCTATAAAAGACCGAAAATGTAAAAGATAATTCAAAATTGAAATCTTTAGTTTAGAGATTAATAAATGTAATTATCGTACTACTTTAATTATAATTCATCTTAAAGTAACATTTTTTCTTCGATTTTTATTATGTTTTTCAGAGAAAGTAAGGTTATTTTCCTGTTTAAAATTTGAGAATTTTACTTTAATATTCAATGTAGAAGGACGTCAAGTAAACGATGTAAGAAATCCACTGGCTATTTGAACAAATGTCATGTTCTCTTATAGCAGAATATTTCGTATCATAAAATGTTCACTTTGGTTTTTCAAAAATGTTATTACTGCTGTAGTTATACTAGTGAAATTATTTGCATCAGCTGTGTGATGTACAAAAATAAGCATATATATTGATATGTCCTTCAATCACTATCTGTACTACCTAAGGAATGAAAGACTAATAATCATATCCTATTTAGATGTATACATTATGCTTAAATGAGACGTTATATATTATATACTCAAGAAATTTGATATTAAGTTACTTATAGTAAAGTTGAGTGAAGGCCACTCCAGATTTTTTTCTTGATGATGGAGATTGTTGAAACAATTGGGTTTTTATGGTTTTATTTTAATATCAGTTCTATTTATACACGTCTATATTTGTGGTTTAAAATGAATAAGTTTGAGAATGGATATTTTTAACACAACTGTGCAGTACTAGCGAGAACACTTCACTAAACAATTATGACTACCTCGAAACCGATTTGTATTCTAACCAATATTAAATTACTCTAACAGTTACAGATAGTTATAAATAATTTAACTTAAACTATTAAAAATAGAACATTATTTCAACAATTGAATAATTACTAATAATTTTTAACGTATAGCACTTTTAATATGATTTTTATTTTCATTTATTTATAATTCTTGCTTTAGTAAAATAAAAATTATTGCCTTCATGAATACTATGCTCTGCCAATATAGTGACCCTACATAGTACGAGAATTGGCACAACTGCACTTTTAAAACACGGCTTGTTTTTCCATAATAAACTTTTTCAAAGTCATCACACTTTAATGCATAAGAAGATTTCACAATAAACATGTTAAATAAACATTAGTGTCTAAACCACAGTAAGAAATCAGAAAAAAGATTAGTATCTTGCAAACGTAACAAGCGATCTTCTTCATAGTCAAATCTCAAATCCGACCGCTTGTTACGGTTGAAAGATAGCAGTCTTTTTTCTGATTACTTACTGTGATTTCGATGTTGACTTCAATGCATATATAAGATTATTCTGTGTGAATAGCCTATCCTTTGGAATTGAGTGGGTCTTCACTAAATTGAGGAGTCGCTGACCTCAGGTCATAAATTTGTATAAACAAAATATGTATGAATATATATATATAGAAATAAACTTGAAATTAAGTAGTCATAATAAATTTATCTATTTATCTTACAGCCACTAGCTCTTCATATGGCAGAAATAACTACTGCTTTTAGCATGAATATTAGATTTATTTAATATGGTTCAAATAAATAAGTAAGACTCATTTTGTTACAACATGGAAGCATGAAACATCTTACTTAGTAAAAATTTTTCTCTACTTATCGACTTTGAAACATTCATAGTAGAACTATGTTTATCAATTATGCTCTGAAAGATGGATAAATTAGAACCTACTCAATATAGTATGAAAATGTATTATGTAAGATATTTTATACTTCCTAAATTGTTATTAACAACTGACGTCACGTAAACAATATTAATATTGCTCTTAACGCATTCTTTTCTCAAGACGTTTGATTTTTCTTTGGTAAGTAATCTAGATATTCTCAATGGTAGCAGAGTTGTATGTCTTTTTCATCCTACGGTCAAATTAATGTTGTGACTTTTTTTTATAACAACTAGCTTTAATTTGTTCATAGGTTTAAAGACATCAAAGTACTTAAAAGGGTTTAGCAACTCATTTAATCTGTCAGAGTTACATAAGAAAGCATATGAGAGAGTGAGTAAGGCGAAGTTTGTGTACAAACTGTAAATGTCAGCCACACCTTCTGACAGCCTTGATCGATTCCTACAGCTCACTGGTGTATATTGTACCCCAGGTGATTTATTCTATCTGTCGTGCATGTACACAATTCTATGTGTAGCAAACCATGGTTATCAACTTGGTAAACCTAACTCTCTCTGGCAACATGGAACACATGGCATGGAACTTGACATGGAACTCTTCTATTTGTTGTTTTTTTTTTTAAATTTTCATAAATGCTATAAATATAATTCTAGTTATTTCTTTTTTAAAATATAATTGGAAATTTTAAAGTTAAGTAAATATATCAAACTTAACAGTTTTTTATTTATTAAATACTAGCTAAAATAATATATGCATTGTTGGCTAGGCTCAGAAAAAAATTTTAATCTGATTTCTAAAAGTTACCGTTATTTTTTGAAAGTTACTGATCCACAAGCTGTTATTGCTAGGCTTTAGTAAAAAAAAAAAATAATCTGCTATAAAATTCAATCATTCATTGCATAAAATTTCTTATGAAATGTTTGCTATTTATTTCCTTATAAATATGGTTCAATGAATTGTTTCAACCTGCAGAAGATGAAGATGACCTATTTTCTGTAAAAAAAGGAGTGCATCTGGTACTGCCTTTGAGGTTATGCAGCATGGCTCTTCAAATTGTTAAAAGATCAGTAACTATCAAGACTTGGAAATACTTTAGAAATCTCTTTGGATGAAAGATTAAACTGGGAAAAACCATGTAACAGATACACTGGTAAAGAGCACAAAAGAATGTTTCTGCAGTAAGAAATTCTTTGGTTGAACAAGGATCTTAGTCTAAATATTCACCTTGACTCTATAGAATTACTTTTAGTGCTACGATAATATAAATAATACTATGTGCATCATTTTTGTGATATCCTAAGGTAAATGAAAAATCTACCAAAATTAGCCTTAAACTGTAAAAATAATTGTACCTAGGGATTATTGGAACAATAATCGCTTACCATACCCCCAGAGTTGAAATGTTATAAACTTCCCCCTCTTACATATGTTTATCATGAAAGTGACATATTGATGCATTGAAACTGGTAGGAAATGAAAAAAAAAATCAATTGAACGAAACATTCTTGACCTATACGCTGACAGATACAATGGGCCTCACAGAATATTTTATGGAGGGAGTCAAAGGGTCACGAATGAATATTGCCCAGAATGGAATATTGCTTATTTCATTAAAGAGTCTCTTGTCTAGTATACTAATGGTTTAAAAATTATTAATAAAACCAGTAAGATAGGTTAGCTTTGTTGTGGGTACCTGGACACAAGAGGAATGGAGAGAATGAGGCACTGGGCCGGCTGGAAGAGGATAGAGCCGAACAAACTTTCTGTGGTCTGAAAAGTTTTGCTGAATACGCCCTAGCTTTCTGAAAGATGTAATTGATGAATGGATTAAGAAGAAAGGAGATTAAATTTGGCTAGAAAAACTGTCTCTAATTTAGTCTAAAAAGTTTATTCTAATTTGATTATATTTCAAAATTAAGATTGTATTCAAAAGGAAGATTGAAGAATATATAAATAGTATATAAGTAGGTAATGCTTTGTAACCTTCCATCAACAAATTTTTGAGCAGATCAAAGTAACTCTCGTAATCCGCCGTGACTGAAAAGAAAACTGCTGTTCACTCTGTAGATTGTCGCTAGATAATATAGGGGTTCTATTGATAAATAGGAAATAAGCTAATAACACGATAACTAAATATATGAGTGCTATTTTCTTTACACGTCATATTTTTTTAATATTACACTGGACCGCTTTAAGAGCGTAGCACATATTTTGTCTTGGTAACACCTGTTAAAAGAATATGGTAATAGATGAAAACTTTGAGGCTTTATAACTATTAAGTCAATCGTCACCTGGTGCTTCTTCAGGTTGAAACTACTTACTCTTTTGTACACTTGTTCAAAACTGAGGAGCAAGTCAACCTCTCACGTCATGTCTTCTACATTTTATTTTCCAAACAGTCGATAAGTGACGTGGTTTCAATCAGTCTTGCTTTCAGGAATGAACTTCTCCGCAGTCATTTTACAGGTTTATGAGAGCCAGTGATCTGCACCTAAGAAGATAATTTCAGTCAAGTTATAAACGACACTATTTGCTACTTTATGTGTGTATAATTTCAAACATAAATCTAAATTAATTAAATAAATTAATTAATTAAACATAAATATTTTCTTTTTTTTTTTATTACTAAGCACATCTCATGATTTGATTTTGAAGAATATGTTGAAATACTTGAGAATTTTCTAGCTCCTGGTATCGGGGTTTCTTTGATAATCTCAATTCGATATTTTAATGAGTTGAAAGTAAAACGGCCGTCTGATACACTTATTTCGAATGGGCTAAACCTCCAATCGTTCAGTGTTTCAGAGAGTTGTGATTAATGATAGTCAGATCAATAAAGCTTTTAGCACGTTCCGTTTCAAAGATTGCATTCTGCCCTGAGTGTTGCAGACAAACAAGTTATTTGACCACAGCCAGTCTTCATATCTTTGCCTCTAGGGTTTTTCGTAAACCAATCATAAAAAATTGTTGATAGATTATTACTATCAATCGCTATCAATATAAATTTTAATTTTGCTTCATTTGTCCTTAATCATTACTTATTTTTTGTAATTCAATTTTTTAAAACCTATTATTACAGATATTTGAATTTGCAGGTTCGTAATGATGAGAGATATAAACCTCGCTATGGTGAACATCTAAACAAACGAAATTCTTGTCCGAGAGTGGTTATAGTTTTATAGCAGTAGACTTCTTAGTAATTATCACTATTTACCGCCCTTTTTCCTGTTCTAACCGGCTTATACGTTCTGTAGACAGAAAAATCTAGCTGTCACATTATTGATGGTAATAATTAGAGTAACATCTAGTGTTTACCATTAAATATTAAAAAAAAATGAGATATCTAATTTAGACTTGAGTAGATATAATTTGACAAACTCTTAGATACTCTCAGTTTCCAACACCGATTTTTCCTATTTACTGTTCAGTAATGTTTTATGTGAACATTTGTTATACTTTTTTATGTGATTTCTTTCAAATTATTAGTTTATTTTTGAGTTATTTTTAAAAACAACACAATTTACATTCCTTAAATTCTTGTTGATTTGATTTGTTTGCACTCTTTTTACTTTACTATAAGTAAAGTATAGTGATCGTGAAAAAATTCGATCTCGAGATTTTGACGGAATTACATGTTTTGAGGTACCAGAAGTCGTTTTATGACGTTTTTACGATGATGTCTGTGTGTGTGTGGGTGGGTGGGTGAGTGTGTTAGCATTGCTTGTTACCACGCTACGGTCCAGAATCTTTGATGGATCAAGTTGATATTTTACACAAAAATGGGCCCCATAAAGACGAAGATCCCTATTGTTTAGGAAGAATTATGCATGATGGGAAAGTCACTTTTTTTGCCAAAAACCGTTTTTTTTAAAACATTTATTTCTCCTAAACTGATAACCCTAGAGTTTTGAAATTTTGACATTATCTTTGAAGTTACAAATGCAACAAACGAAAAATATATTCAGAATTTTAAGACAACAGGAAATATTTTTTTTTCAATAAAATGTAAAAATTTTTACTTATAATTCAATCTCAAACCTTGTGAGAGCGATACAAGCCATACTGTTTGACGGACAAGAATGAAACTATGCCTACAAATAGAACATTATATGGCGAATGAGTTGAGATATTTTTTTTTTGAAATTACTTTCGCTAAAGGGGCGTTACAGTACGATTTGTGTTTTCAGAAAATGATTTTTTGACGCTAAACGGCTCGAAAAAAAAAATGAAAATTTGACCAAAAATGGAACAAAAAATTAGCAATTCACAAAAAAAAATTCATGAAGTTTCAATTACGGGAAAGAGCAATAACGATATAAAAACTGTTTGTTTATTCTAGACTAAGAGATCACCTGCTATACTTGTCGAATTTTTTGTATTTTTTTACATTGTTTACATTGACTTAGAAATTTTTTGAGTGAATCCACTGAGATAAAATTGATGTTTCTAATGGAAAAATGAAAATATATTATTGACTTATAAGAGATGTGAGAGGAATAATATTGTGCAGGAAAATAATAACACTCACTCAGAAAAAATTCGTATATATGTTATTTGACAAAGGGGAAGGAAAATGATCTTATTAAATACTAAGAAGCCATAAAATTCCCAGTATAATAATTCTGTTAAAAACCAAAAATGTAAAAGATAATTCAAAATTGAAATCTTTCGTTTAGAGATTAATAACTGTAATTATCGTACATCTTTAATTAACAAATCACCTTAAAACAACATTTTCTTCGCTGTTTAAGAAGTTTTTCAGAGAAAAAAAGAGTATTTTACTGTTTCAAATTTGAAAATTTTACATTAATATTCAATGTAGAAGGATGTCAAGTAAACGATGTAAGAAATCTACTGGCTATTTGAACAATAGCCATGTTCGCTTGTAGGATACTATTTCGTTTCAAGAAATGTTCACTTTGGTTTTTCAAAAATGTTATTACTGCTGTAGTTATACTAATGAAATTATTTGCAAATAATAAATTATTTGTGATGTACAAAAATAAGCTTATAAATTGATATGTCCTTCAATCACTATCTGTACTACCTCAGGAATGACAGGCTAATAATTATATCCCATTTAGATGTTTACGTTATGCTTAAATGAGACGTTATGTTTTATATACTCAAGAAATTTGACATTAAGTTACTTATAGTAAAGTAGAGTGTAGGCCACTCCAGATTTTTAATCTTGTGATCTATAGCAGAATAACATCAGACAGTAGCAGTCACTGTACAAACTTCAAACTATTGTTGTATTTTTGACATTTTTTGTTTCTTCAAATTTTAATATAATACCCAGGATAGCAAATTATTTACATTTCTTTCAATGCTTTCGATATCATAGTTTTTACAACTTAATTAAAATTATGACGTTTCTTCGTAGTGTATTATGTGAATAAGTATATTTAGCTGGAATAGTGGCTACGTCTAATAACTTAATGATGTTTTCTACTTCAATCAAAGCCAGTTTTATGGACCCAACGCGGGATCCTTACCTTAATAGCCGGATGAAGCTGCACGGGCGCTGTGCTCGATTAAACAAACACAAGCTGGAATTTACAAGCGAGTTATAATGCCATGATATTTTTATTAATTATATTATAATTACAGATATTGTAAAAATATATCCAGCACGACTGAATTATATTGTTCACGTTGCTATCAACTGATCTGAAATGCTTGGCTAGTGTATGTAAAAAAAAGAGATAATACTTGTACAGAACCCGAGGATGATTGAAATAGTTCCCACAAAAGTGGGAAGTCAATATGAAAAGTTTTTCTGTTCTTGTTGATAATTATATTGTAAGCACTGATAATTGCATTACACAGCTCGTAGTAAGCAGTCAGACGTCCCCAATGACTGCATGAGACCTAATACTAAGAGCATTAGAATATTGACACATTGAGACAACATAAGAGCAATAGTAAAAAGTATGAAAACAATTTCTTAAATTACGAACATCATTGTTGTTGATATTTAATAACAGAAATATTGCTGGTGTTGTTAGATTGGTTTCAGACACCATCCATCTTCAAGAGCAACTATTACTCTATTCTCACATATTGAATAAAGCTCTCATCGATTTTAAATTAGCTTATTTTCTTTCTCTGTGTTACTAACACTTATACTTGTTTCTGACAATTATAGTTCCCCGCACATATTTTTACTGCTTATGAATTATCAAAATAATCAACATATTAGCGGTGGAATAACTTTTGGATGATATTTTGAAGTTTTAAATCAAAAGAGTTTAACACTTGTATTTTCACCAACATGAATGGGATTAATTTATTTCGGGACACAATGGCCGTTTTGATAAAGCTGTTTTCCCAACAAGTGCAAGATAAAGTTCTCAGACAGAGAGATTTATCGGTGTCAGGCGAGGTGGTTACGTGACCACACTTTAAAGACGTCCTGACACCCTTGGATAAATCTCCCCGAATCACCGCATTACACTCACATCATTAGCTGACAATGTTCAGCACAATACATCATGTTCCATTCATTACTGGAATAGCACGATAATGTTCAATACAATTTTATTATCCCGAATATAATAATAACCCAATGAATGCTTGTATCTAAAGGGAGTGATATAACTCAATTTTCACATTTCAAATGATAAATGAGGCAGCAATGCCCTAATAATTTATCTCATTACTTTGTCCTCATTTTTTATAAAAATGCTTAAACCAAAACTGTGTGGGGAAGGTTTTTACATGACATTACACTAGTCTGAATGCTTGAGAAAGAATTTCTTACTTCGACACTTAATTTTTGTTACAATAATGTGATATTGTTCTCTACGGGTACTCTGACATCGTCTCTTCTCTCTGTTTGTAATTACTTCTTTTGATCATGAAATTAAAAGCACAAGTGAAACGAACAATAACAGTTATGCTTTAATTTATTTTTCTTTGTTTAAAAAGAATAAGAATTAGCTTTGAATTTACTTAAAGTTTTATATGTCTATTTCTTGTCTTTTATTAACGAAAAAAAAAATTAAAACTAGATTACTAAGCCAAAAATAGACAACTTTCTAATCTATTGACAGCACATTGTTCTCAACCAATTTGGGGTATTGAACCACTTTTGCATTTTGAAAATGTTTATATTCCCCATTAAAATATTTAATATTTACGCTTTTATGATAGGCAGCGGGTAAGTTGCAGCGATGATGCTTCTTTTGCTCTAAGGTCAGCCAGATCATTTCCCGCTATATCCACATCAGCTTTACACATTTCTACATATTTACTGGTATCTCTTATTTTACTTATGTTACCTTTAATGTTTTGAATGATACTGCAGCACTAGTACACTATATTTTCTTAATAGTTTGATTATGGTTAGTAATGTAGCATACCTCTGAATTATATCCACTCAGTGACTTTAAGTGAAACAATTTGTTCCACCTGATTTATTGAACAAAATATTTATAGTTTTTTATAATATACTATTTAGTAGACTATTAATATATCATTTACTATTAATAGTCGTCAGCCTTCATTCACGAAAACTTACATTTTTACCTAGTAAAGGTGTTATCCAACCCATTTCTTGAGCTCGACCCACGGCATTGACCAAAGATAACTAATTAATAGGAGAAGAAAGGCACGTCAATTTCCCAAATCATCTAAACATCTTCATAATATTGTACATGCTTGTTTTTCTTCTGTGTTTCTAGGTTGTAAGTTGAATATATATCATATACTAGCTGATCTACTTGGCTTTACCCGGGAAACAATTTAATTCCAACTCTAATAATAAATTACATATAACGAAAACAATTTAAATTTTCTATAGTTCTGTTATACTTAACTTTTTTGAGATAAACGAAATTAATACCGAATTAAAATTATAGATTACGCAAAAAAGATATAATCTAACACTGATTATAAATTGCACACATTGTCTAATACAATTGGTAGTTGATAGATTAGATTAAACAAATAATAAAAAAAATATTGTTTGCTGAACAATACATCAAGAAATGTTGAAAGAAGTCTAAGCTCATTAAATGTGATATGTCTTATCTGTTAAATATAATGATACGAATTTTAAACCCACAAATTGTTTCAATTAGGAGCCAGTTAGTTGAAGAAGCTAAACCATATCACATTACATTTCATTCAATAATTTCAATTTGAAGACTTCACACAGTTTTAAATGTTTAATTACAATTATATCAGTAAACAAAATTGTCTCTTGAAAGTTTTAATAACAATATTTTGATGAAATATTATTTGTTTATAAAGAAGCATTGTATTGAAAAGTGTCAACTGAGTTCTAAATGTTAAATTCTAAATATATTTTTCGTTATGTAATGTTAAGAGTTATTATGTTAAGAACTGTATTTATACACACAAATACATACAGTGATTCAGTTTTATATATATACACATTTTGATTTGAATATTTCTTCATGATTTTTTTATGCTGTATATATTCCCTTATAAGTTTTAATGGTTTAGACATTCATAAACGTCTTCTAGTTAGATATCATCGATATATATAATAACTTATCATTTTGCCTATATGGAGTAGGGCTGGATACTAATTACTAATAATTAAATATTTTAAACAAATGAATTAATCAATCTGAAATAATAAAGAAGCCTTACACCCATTAAACGTAAACAAAATACTTTAACTATTCGTTTAAGATTAGAATTAATGTTTCAAATACTATCATTATTATTCGTAATACTATCATGCATACTTAAAGTTAACGAGTTATTATTTAACGCATAACTTTCTTTTTATACTTAAAGCAAGTTAAACCAATTAGATAAAGAAAAGTTAATGGTAAACTATTGCTATTAACTAAAGCTTTGTTAAAGTTAATAAGAAATCCATATAAAATTACAATAATTGTCTTTAGTATCAATCTGAAAACAATAATAACATTTCTGGTACCTGGTTATTTCCAATTGAACAAAGCATGTGGAAATATTATAAGTTGGTTATTCATAAGGAATAACCTACCTGCGCCCGACATTAGCAATTAAAGTCAAAATGTAAACAAACAGGTTATACAACAAAACTTATCTATTATAATATTTTTGGGATATTACCTGAACCATAACTCTGATTTTTAACAAAAATTACATAAACCTTCCTGGGGATATGCCTAATAATTTCCTAAATTTTCACGGCGATTAGATGTATGGTTTTTGAATCTATCGAGTATAAATAGACATACATTTATTTTTATATATATACAGATTCACAGCAATATATGGATGCACGGAAGAGCTATTTATTTCGTTGAATCATTTTATACCATTTACTTACAGTTAATGCCTCTAAATCTAATTATAAATTAGTGTTAAATATATATTGAACTTTACATCAATTAGTAAAGAATTTTCAGAATAAAAAGATAAAAATTTCATAAATAAAGATAAAAAGATAAACGCGGTATTTTAATGTTTTTGTACCGGAGTTTCTCAATTACTGAACTTAAATTAAAATTACAATACCTTTATGAGAAACAAGAGCAGATTAAAAATCAATTATGTTGATTTAAATTCAAGCAGACATGTATTGTTTTCATATTCATGCGAAATTTGTATATTCATGGAATATAATTGGAAGGTGATACATACTTAATCACTCGGAGAGGTATTTCAATGTATCACCAATATTGAATGACCTATTATTAAAATAATTTATTATTAATTGAGGTTGAAAATCTACTTTAATTAATAGCAATCAGACATGATCAATCAGTGTTGCTTATCTATTAAGATAAAACAAATTAAACTGATAGACGTTTTGTGCTTTGTAGTGATTAATGACATTGGTTTTCTGTCATGATTAAGTATCATTAAACATAAATGAAAATAGAATATTGCATTATATTCCATGTAAACTAATTCCGAAGTATTTTTTTATATAGCATAAACATGCATACATTTCGTGTGGATATGTACGAATTTGTAAGTTTATTAGTATCTTTGATAAAAAGAAGCTGTAAAATGTAATAAAAAAGCTAATGTGTCAAGTTTTATGTTAAACCAAGTTAGTTTAGTGATTCTTCATTAATCATCATTCTTCAGCTGTTGGCAAAACTCAAGACTCTCAATGTAGAATGTTCATTGCGTGGCATCACAAAGGGCCAATCATTGGCCTATGTGTGCTCTCATGAGACGTCCACTGAAACATAACCTAATTCTTCTAATTCGGCTTAATATTTAGTTTTAAAATTTAAAACTTTTTGTTGTTGTTAGTCCAAAAAGAACAATTTTTCACGAGAGCATATATAAACAATAGTAATAACAAGCAGATATCGTACATTAAGTGATGAATAAGTGAATTACTAATACAGTTAGAGGCATTGCTACAAATCAATTGAAGAAAGTTTCTAAAACAATGTTCATTGATTTAAAAAACCACGAGTTTATAATACCTCTTTTTCATGTTATTATATGAAAAATGAATATGTTCTAATTTTTTGTTAGTCAATGTTCATATATTATTTTACAAAAAAAAGATGTATATTCTTTAAATAGATATTTTTTTACTTAACGCTAAATAAAAATTATTATTACCCTTGAAGATTACACGGGTTGTATTTTAAATTAACAATTCAACCCTAAGCATGACTGGCATGAAGAGCATATACAATTTAAATTGTAAAACTTCATTTTTCTAATACTTCTTATATATTCCTTTCAGCACAAATATTAAGTAAGTCATACTTTTCTATACTCCATCTTCCCTATATGTCTGTTTTATTTATCTCCTTAGTCTTATTACCATATTAATAACATACTCAGTTTCAAATTAGAAGGTAAACACTATGAAAATAATAAAATATTTACAAATTTTTCATGTTTATGAAAAATGTAGTCTTCAGAACGAAAAAAATATAACAAAGAAAAAGTTTAACAAAAATAGGTTTCAAAGGGTGGTTAGTCTAAAAATTACATTATGCCGAAAGAACTTGAGTGATGTGTTTTTGGTATGGTAAGTGCTTTGATGTAAATAATGAATCTTTGGTATTAATAAGTACGTGATGATAATAAAGATACTCCAACAGAAGGAACTCATGAGATGATGAAGTCATTGGTTACCTTATGATACCGCAGATTATTTCTACTGTGGTGGTCTTAAATTATGGTTATTGAACTTGACTAGAACAAGAAATTTGAAATTTTAGGATCATGCTGTGAAGGATAAATTTATATTAGATGTGTCAATTTTGGCTGTTAGAAGGATATCCCGATATTCATATATAACCTGGGTGAATAATACAAAAATCTTGAGGTGCCTCAAACATTATTTCTCTGCTAAAAACTAGAAGAAAATTTCATAAAAACTCTGCTTTCTAGAAAAAAGGTGGTCTAGTAAACAAAGATTGTTTACTATAATTTGAAACTGTCAAGCTCAAAATTCTGGATTTTACATCAAGACAGATATACTTTTGCCTAATGCTGGCAGTGTGATATCTTATTTTAATAGTATTTCCATCAAATAACTTTCATCAGCCATGGAGAACGTGGAGACTCGCAATCAAATATTTGTTTAATTATCTATTGACCAGTTTTATTTAAATACCTTCAACTATCTCTATATTTAACTAATTTGTTTAAAAAGTTCAACTGTTTCTTTATTCATTTGCTTATAAAGTTATTTTTTTTATTGAAGTATTATTAATCATGCCTTTTAGGCAGCTGTTGTTCTAATTTTACCCCGCTTACAGTAGTGAACAATGTAGAACATGATAGTTAGAAGACCTTTAATGTCGAGACTACGGTTACTTTAGTGAAGCATGTTTAAAATCTAATTGCAAAAAAAATTGTATTCCATTTTCAAAAAATACCCTAAATTGTCAACAAAACAATATTTGGGCTTCTAATTTATACCAGATAATTAAACAAGATATTTTCGGTAGAAAATATTACATTTAGAAGATTTAAGAAATGTTTAATAATGAAAATATACATTTATACTTAGAAGGAAATTATTATTACAGCAAAGAATGTAGTATGCTGAATGGAAATTACAAATAATTTAAGCTGAAATAATTTGTAATGAGCTGCAATTCATAGCTAATCGACTTTTTAATAATACTGAAGAAGTATTAATAGCTAAAAAGTATTTTTTTTTCTATTTAATTTGCTATTGAAAAAGAATTGTATAAAGCCAACTGTAAGTTTGATGGGAGATCTCAGTGGAGTTCTGTGACATGAAAGTTTGGACGGAGTCCAATTTTCGAAAAGCCAGCCCAACAAGAAACCAAGGGATTAATGTTTATAGTAACAAATGCCACATAAAATCTACAAAGAATTAAATTATATTAAGATAAACAATGTTTTCACAAAAATGATTTATAAAACAAATAAAATATGTTGACTTTTTATTAAAGGTGCACTCATAAAACCATATGATTAGTTGATTTTCATATATTATTTTACTAAAAGAAGATATATATTCTTTGAATAGATATTTTTTACTCAACGCTAAATAAAATAAAACAAAAATTATGAAAAAAAAATTGATTAGTAATTTTGAGGGTTCACAGTTTTGAAGTCTCTTGAGTTCATATGGGAAATTTTGATATCTGTGTAATGTTGGTAGGTAGGTAGGTGGAAGTTATCAAACAAGGTTTTGAACTCTACAGGTCAAAAGGTTTGGAAGAAAACCAAGAATTCTGTATGCGTACTCTTTATGTTCAACATAACCTTGGTTAAAGGGAAAATTCAATTTTTACTAATGTGAAGCCATGAGAAAAGTTCATGATTGCACAGTTATATTGAGAGGGAAACAATTTGTTTCTCCTTCTGTCGATGCTAAAAATTTGATGCTTCAAAATGCTAAGAACTTTATATTCCTGAGAAATTTTAAGTTATTTCTCAGATGTAACTTTACATTTCCATTGTACTTAAGTTCATTCTTGAAAATATTTCTAAAACAATTAAAGTGTCTCTACCAATTTTTTTTTAGTAAACCGATTTATCAACCATATTTCCAATAAAATGGCATTGTTTTCTTTTAATCAATTAGAGCGAAATGTAATAATTGTTTCAGCAACATTTTAGAGGATACTATACAGATAGAACTTAATAATAAAACTATAGAAATGAGGGATACGTCTATACGTTTTGTATAGAGTATGAATAAAAAAACTATACGTTTTTTTGAGGTGAATAAAGTACTCAAAATCTGAAGTTTAATTTAGCGATAACAAAGGGGTGGACACTATGACAGGAAGGACGCAGGGTACAGGAGTCTATGACCTTTGGGTCCTCAGGATAATAATTTCAATAACATGTCAGATTGAACAATGATTTCAAGTTTTTAAACTGAAACAATGATTTCACCCACCCACTTATGAACAAATGATACAGAACTGACCCTTGAATGGCCGACCCCCCACGAAGGTCTACAGTTTTAGGTCTACCCTAGGATCCATAAGGATTCAATCGACCCCCTCCGAAGAGGGAAGTACCGTTACCTCGGGATCAGGGGTTGCTACTTGAACTCCTCTGGGCCCCGTTTTGGGTGCTCTAGATTTACTATGTTAAGAAGGGATAAAATACCCCTTGTTGGCTAAATACCACCTTGAGTGAGGAGATGGCTGAGGAGTCGAGAGCTTGTCTCGCTCGCTTGATCAAAATAATGTGCGTGAAAAGGGAGGGTTACCATTCACACCCATCCCGAGTTCCTTTAGAGCCAACAGAAGCAACTACCAGTATTCCAGCCCACTTGGTCCGTGGTCCGTACCTACTGGTAAAGGCTGGGGTCTAGCTCCCCCGGATGCTAAGCAGGCATCCGCCCGAGAAGATACTGCTCCTCACGCAGCGACCCGAAGGTCTACCCAACCTGGGTGAGAACCACAGCCACTACGAGTCCAACCTCAATGGGGGCTGGAGAGAGAAAATCTCACTCCAGGGGCTTCCCTCCACCCGTAGTACCGACTTATTTTAAGAGTTTCGGATCAAACTCCGGACCGAGGTCCTACTGAACCCGCTCAGCGCAGGTAGGGTCAGTGGCCCTTGTTGCCCCCGGTAAAACACATGTAAACTGCCAGTGCAGTTATGGAATGAACTGCACGGCCCCGGGTGTGGCACTAATGTTGCCCTGGTTCAAAGAACCTTGTGGAGTTTAAGACATCCAGCCTATGGAAAGAGACTGGATGTCCCCACTGCGGGCTCAGAACTGACCCTTTAGGTATGTAATGCAACAACACAAAAATCAGTTGGTTGTCAACGAGTTTTATAATATGTTTACTTATAGTAAAGTTGAGTGTAGGCCACTCCAGATTAATAATTTAATTATCAACACAATTATCAATTATATCTTTGCCAGCAAATAAAAACCACTAATGTTTTAAAAATAAATATATTTTGAACAATTTTATTACGGAATAATCATCTAGAAAAAATCAAATTGCTGCTCCAATCACCTCTGTGAACTATGCATTTGCAACATGTAATTATTACATTCATGCCATCATAAAGTATACTTATAACTTAAACATCCGACTCTGTATGCTTAGTAATTTAGGGAACCAATTGTGCCCAAATGAGATGATGAATAATAAGTTTGATTTCCCATTATGTAAAATAGACCACACGTAAACTATTCAGCTCACAAGAGTTTGAGGTGAGCTCACAAATACTTTAGATTCACAAATAAACATACAAACAGTCCAATCGACCTCTTAAATCAAATTATTTCATGATTAATATTAAACCTTGATAACACTACAATAGAGTTAAATTATTTGAAAGCAGTCTGTCGTAAAATGTTTATTTATCCTTCCATAAAGTTACTCGCAATAAAATAGAATTACTCAATTGTATATAAACATGTTTCCAACTTTCTACAACTATGATAATTTCAACTCGTTTTTTTTTTTGCTTGAAGGAAAAATTTCTTCAGCATTTTAGAATGAAAGAATAAAAATTTTAGAAGGAAGTGTATAAACATTAAACACTTTTTAATGAGCTTTAAATGAATACTATTCAAACAAATTAATCAAATAACATGATTCAACCAAGTCGAGGTAATGCATACTGGTAAAAAAACATAATCAATCTAAGTTACCTAAATTAAAACATGCCATATATAATTCTGCGTCAACATAATAATTATTTTCTCCTGATATGTTTTGATGGAGAAGGTATGAGAGAGAATTTCATTTTATAATGCTACATTCACAACAGAAGAGAATTCTGCCTGAAAGTACTTTTAATATTGTATAAGTCAAGTGATGCCTTTACAAAGTCATTATTTCATCGTCATGCACAACATAATTTAGTATTATTTTTAATATTCTCCTCTTCAACTTTCTTTACCTAATATCTCATGCTGCATACAAGTTTCATTTTATACACTTCACTTTTCAGACACTGCAGTTACCTGTGAGGAGTTACATATCAAAATGTGTATATTCCATTGCAGTAGGTATAGGAAAATTGAAATTCTGCCTTGGATTTATAAATTTATTATTAGTTTAAATAAATGAAGTTCTGTCTACATTTATAAAACTAAATAAATGCAGTGGTCTGTTTAATTTTAAATCAGTGAAATTTTATTATTATATTTTTGACTGCTCAGTGGGATATGACAGGTAATTAACTGACGATGTATACCCAGGAATTTCTAAACGACCTAAATGAGAATAGCAGGGTAAGATATGATGCAGGCCCGGAGTGCCATCATTAGTCGCAGACCTGCTAGAGAAGCACCTGACAACTTTCGCAGTTAGCACGGCAATCCCCGGAGAATGTTTTGAAGCATTTCTTGAAGCTGCTAGAGTATTTATCAGCTATTTTCAAAGGGGTCCATGTGGACCCCCTGGGGGTCTATGGGACTTCATGGGGGGGGGGGGGGGTCTATGATCACCAAGGAGTCTATTGGGGGTCTATGGATGTCTGTTTAGTAAAAAATAAATTTATAAATAAAAAATAAAAATAAATGAATAAATAAATAAAATGAACATAATAATATTAATAATAATAAATAAAATAATATTTATAAATGAATATTAAGGTATTCGTATTGTAATAAAAATAATAAGTAAATATAAACTAGATTTGGGGAGGAAGTGAGCATGAGTAATGAAAAAGTATGTTTTGATAACTTATAAAATATGTCCAATGTTTTGATATGAGAGTTCAATTCCGAAATTAAAACCCCCCACCATACTACCTACTAGAGTTGGGAATTAGTCGATTGAAATTACGGTAATATTATTTGTTTTATTTAATATTATTATGGTTTCCATGGACTTTAAAATATAGATATAATTATTGATATTTCAGTTTCTTTCTTCTTTACAATTTCCCCTCATTTTCCTATTACTATGTGTTTTAAAATGAGTCGTCTATGGTAGCCATTGCACATACATACACACACAATTAGATGTGTATATTTATATATATTCCTTAGGTAGGGGGTCTATGAAAAAAACAAAATTCCTACAGGGGGTCTATGGAAGAAAAAGTTTGAGAACCCCTGGTATATATGACACGAATCTATTTTATTGCTTGGTCAATGTCTATATTAATTATGCACATACTTTTCTTTATTCTTAATTAGCAACAAATAACAGCGCTGATGCCTAGCATGTGCAACAGAAGCACTGTATAAAAATATAATGAATTTTTTTGCATTTAGTTTTTGTAATGACTTTTATGTATTTAAAGAAGATATTATGTTTCTAAATTGTATAACATTAAATTTTAGTCTGGTTATTTTCTACCTGGAGCATTTGATTTTACGGCCAAAACTTAATGAACGGCGTATGTTAACTTAACTGGAAATCAAGAGTGACAAGCAAATTTTAGCACTAGTGAAATAAAATCAGGTAGGTTGAAGAAATAACCAAGAAGGTGTTGTTAAAATGATAACATTTATCTTTGTTTATAGAGGGTTGAAACATAAGAAGTGAAGCTGCCAGTAAAGAGAAGTCAGAAAACACGACCAAGTTACAAGTTCGCCAAACAATCTATGAATCACTTGTATGTCAGACATGCTTTTTGCGACCTAAGATCTATTGGAGTTAAGGGACGCAATAATATTATCTTTGGGTGACATGGATCACATGTCCATGAAACTTGAAAACATAGACTCATAGAATCAATTGGATGTTTTCATCCAGACCTATATTCAGGATCATCGAAGTGGAGTATTTGCTTCACTTAGTTAATTGGAATGATCCTGTTGAATACAGTATGGAGTACGTAGAGTTTATATTGGAGTGGGCAGAACACTCCAGTATAGAAAAAACTATTGATCTTCAAATATTAGAAGAGATTACATCGCATTCTTGACAATTCACGATTCTTATAAGAAATACTCCGGAATAAGAGATTTCAATTGATTAAAGTATTTTAGAAAAGGAATATTTCTCCTGGGTGGAGCTACAGCGATTTTCAAGTCTCAATAAATTGGTTTGGTACATAAATTGGACAGTGAAAGATTTTTCTGAGCATTTTGGATTGGAAAGATAAGATCCCCTGAGATTAGGAAAGCTTTCTCATTCATCATAACTCAATAAACTAAATCCAAAACCAACAATTTCATGATTAAATAAGTTAACATCAAACATTCTTTAAAATAAGTACCATTACAAATATTTTTTTCCTTTTCTAATCAATAACAACATAAATACTAACCACAAGTAAAATTTTAAAAAAACGTTAAGTTTTCAAGATATCAAAACTCCAAAGCAATATAAAAGCAGGTAAATTGATGAAGGGATAATAAAGGAACAGATAGTTAAAAAGATAGCCTTTTTCAAGAAGTGACGCTATAAGTATATTGTGTCTTTAAAACAGTGGCACTAAAGTAATGTCATTATAGAGTAAGGTCACTGCAGATAAAATTACTACACTTTATCTACCTATATAACATTATCTATTGTCTATATACCTTTATCTTTATCAGTGTAACAATAAACAAAAGTTACAATAAAGCAGTACTCTATAACGGAAGGATATGAATTTGCACAGATGAGAAGCAAAGATGATGGTTAATGACTATAGCGTGTATTATAATGTAACTTATAAGTGATCTGAAAAAAAAAATTTGATGCTTAGTCTGTTACTTCAAATATTAAAATTATCAAAAAAGACTTGGCATACCATTTTTTTCGTTCAAATAAGTGCTACTTAAAAAACCTCGGTTCACAGTTCCCAGGTCTCTTACCAGTATCACTGTGCCTGTTCCAATGATACTATTAGTTTTGTATAACTCATACAAGGAAGTCTTTTTTTTTTACCATTTTTTCACAAGTTCTTTGAATATATTCCAAAAAACACCTCCTTGTATTGGTCAAGAAATGAAAATCAAGAGCCAATTTCAATGTCCAAATCTGGGCATAGAAAGTTGAGATAGCCTCTCTCAGCGACAAAGATACAAACCTTCTCCTCCTGTTTCATTTATAAATCAATTTGTGTTCCTTTATTATTAAATGTCTTTCATGCCATGTAAATAAATTTTTAATTCCGTTGATCATGAGTCATTATAAATATATATATATATATAAAGATTTCACATAAACACGTGAAATAACAATCAATGATCAAACCACAATAAGAAATGGGAAAACATGACTAAGATCTTTCAACTGTAACAAGCGGTCTTCGTCAGAGTCAAAAACCCAACTTATATATATATATATATATATATTAGTGTAATTAGGTAGCAGACCTTCCTTAATACATACATCATTAAATTTCTTCCCAACTTCTCTACGACTGATTTTCCTATATAGCTTCTCAAGATTTCCAATCTAACATTTCCATTCATTCCGTACTAAATGCAACAATTCACCAAAAGATTTACTTGCACAATCCATTTAATTAATAAATAAATTACAATATATTGATATATATATATATATATACACCAATGATCAAACCACCATTAGAAATGGGAAAACAAGACTAAGATCTTTCAATCGTAACAAGCGGTCTTCGTCAGAGTCAAAAACCGAACTGAAACTCTAGAAGCAGAAAACATCTGTGAGGGGTTGAGAAGAGTGGGAGGAAAGAGTGGTATTTTAAAAGGGTGAAATCGCAGGAAAGGACAAATGTCCAGAAAGGGATGTTTGGGGAAACAAAGGAGTTACTGTAGAAAGGCATCATATGCTAAGAAATTTATGCGGCTAGAAATATAACAAGGGCAATGTGGGTTTTTTTACAAAACATTATGTTAGAGGTCTTACCTATCCTTATGTCCGAATGACATCTACCACCAGTCCAAAAACAGAATGTGAAGGAGTAAAACTGATTTCAAGTAGGTGATTTGTTGGGGTCTTTTCAAAACCAGGCATGTAATAGTTAAAGCATTTTCTTAAAGTCCATAAAAGGTGTGTGCTATTTGATATATTGGTTGACATGCGTGGGACTTAAGGAGATGGAATACACAGGGGAGAGAGATCAACAAGACACGCGGTGTTGGAGAGTGTGAGGGTGTTTGGAGAAGAATGCCATGCAGCGAGGTCCATTAGGCAGGACCACTTAGCAAACAGGAGACAACACAGTAAGAGCCTCGCATGCATCCAGTCTACCATGCCTGCCGAGTCACCACATTGATATCCTATCAATTCTCTGTCACTTCTATGCACTATGACATTTACAAACCGACCCAAACGTCAATACCAAATACATTCTATTTTTGCATATAATACTAGTTGAATCGTTAAATCTGTTATTGAATGATTTAGTCACTTCAATAACATCTCTCTATCTATCTAGGGATAGATTTATCACTAACTTGACTAATTTTAAAAATTAATTCCCAAGTATTCTATACTTCTTGGTATAATACTTGGTATATACTTGGAAGTAATATTAAATTCCATCACTTGCAAGGAAGAGTGCGAATTGTTTAGATTCTTTCAGTAGGCTTTATATATGACATCAAAAATCATACCCTAAAGCATTTGATTGCACTACGACCGTATTGTCTACGGTAGTAATGTATAAAATACTTAGCGGACTTGAAGCAGGAGTGTATTCCTGTAATTGATTTTCTTTTCAATTTCTAATATTCATAATGCAAACAAGAATTTTTCATTGTTTATATATATATATATATTGATAAAAGTATCGACCGTGGAGTAGAAACAAAACTAAAGTTTATCGGGACTCGATCAGTTCTTCAGGTTCAAATTAAACTTTCATTGCCAACGTTTCGGTTTTTTATTTAAAACCTTTTTCATAGGCAGAAGAATAAATTTTGAAAGAGAAAAACCAAGTACTACATTACAAAGAAAAATAGTCTGTAGATTTCAACAACAACTGTAGTTTGAATAAACACATGACACTGAAGTGAAATAAACAAGCTTGTTATATATATATATATATATATATATATATATATATATATATATATGTATTAGTGTACTTCGGTAGCAGTCCTTCCTTTATACATGATTAGTTATACACGACTGAATATTGTCGATCGATGATCTTCTTCTGTGTCTTGAAAATGACTGCAGTAGACAGTCGAAACGCGTCGACAAGAAGAATTCATTGCTTGAACCGTTGTTCTCACAATGAAAAATTAATTTTCCGCAAACTTGAAAAGTTGGAGAAGAAGATCATCGATCGACAATATTCAGTCGTGTATAACCAATCATATATATATATATATATATATATATATATATATATATAATATATATAATAAATATATATTTGTGGTTTGATCATAATATATATATATATATATATATATTATATATATGTTTAGGAAGCAAACCTTTATTCATGAAAATCTTATTTACACTAATGTCAATTTTTACATTAATTATGTTAATATCTAAGAGTTTATTATAAACACATAAACTTATGCCTCTAATTTTTGCTACAACCGGGATCAACGTTTAATCAAATAAAGTCTAAGGGGGGGAAAGAAGACTCAGAATGGCCGATTGTTACTACGCCAGCACACTGAATGCCCAATCTTTTCCCTCTTGATAACGGTTGAGCATGAAATTAGAGACTTAAGTCTGCATAGCTTGTAGAGCCTTTTAAATATTTGTTTATACTACTCATATACGTTCTGGATCAACTTTTCAATTTTGGAGGAGTATATATCTATGTTGTTAAAAATCTTTTATAAAAGTCACTCAAGCATTAATAAAGTGATACGATCTCTTCAAGAAATACTAATAAGTTTAGTAGAGAACTTTTAAAATGTCTTGACTAACAAGCAACACAGTATAAACTTATTACTGTAGGAAAACTATGGCCGAATAGATTAAAAAAAAACAGTTTTCTCTGTACTGCCTGTATTGGAAGTATGAAATTGTTTCAGTTGATTATAGGTGGTGAGTTAATTAGAGTTAAAAATTAAGTGGCTACCTGAAGTTGTTATGGAAGCCAGAGAGAGGAGTCACTTTGTTAAAAATACTTGGAGCAACTGATTTAATTTTATCATAAGTTACCTCCAACTTTCGATCTCGCCCTATTAATTCAATCAATTCGGCTGCCGTCGACCGGAGATGACTTTTACAGATTAATTGGATTCAGGTCTCCAGCCAAACAGCAGCTTCGCCTACTCTGCCTCTCCTATCCATTTTAAAATGCTCCCACCTAAAGTCTCAAACTGTTTCAATGAGTTATTACTTTATTACTACTAATTAACTTCTATTTAAATTTTTAGATTAAGAAAACAATAGAATTTATGTTAAATATAAAATAAAATCAAATTCATAGATATGCTATGTTTTCGTAAATATATATATATGGATAATATTTTCCCTTTTACCTTAATTAATAAACCTTAAGGAATAAATTTCCCTAATTATGTCAATAATACAGCTGTTTCTCGTCGTTATATTATATAGCGGTATTTACAATTTCTTGCTACTAAATCAACAGTAATCAATTACAAGTATACCTGAAAGATTCTTTTATCAGAAATGTTAGGTTGTGAGAACGCTAGTTTCAAATCAAAACTACACATGGGTGGGATAGTGAATGAAGCTGACGGCTCCAAGGAATAATGTTTAATTACTTGGACCGGCACCTTCAAGATTATTCATGAAAAAGACGCCTTTTGTAATTATACCAGTGTCAAATTACAAGTAGATATTTGTAATGCTCAATCAAGTAAAGTCCCACCCTTAGTGGCCCCATCATCTCTACCACAAGCTGCATTGGCTTATATATTCCACAGGTTCTTTGAAGCAGGGACTGAAAAGGCCACTGACCTTACCTGAAGCTGAGCAGGTTCAGTAGGACCTTTGCTCTGGAGTTTGATACCACACTCTTAAAATAATTCTGTACAACTGGCGGCGAATGCGTATGAAGGGGTTCACCCTCCATTCCGCCAACTGAGATAAAACTCGTAGTGGCTGCCAGTTATCACCGCCCAAGTTGGGTGACCCTTGTGGTCGCTGTGTGAGAAGTAGTAACTTCACAGGAGGATGCCTGCTTAGCATACCCTGAAGCTAGAGACCCCAAACCCTTACTAGTGGGAATAGGCCTTGAACTCAGCTGATTGGACTGGACAACTGGTACTTGCCTAGTAGAGGCTCGGCTCTGGACGGGAGCTGAGAGTGGGGACGATTAGGTACCACCCCTTCGAGCCTTTATATTTTTAGTTCATATAACTAGCACAGACCTGGTGGCGTTTAGGTAACGAGAAGTTTCAATCTCTCTCTTTGAATCGTTTCTCTGAGCTACTAACAATACTCCTCACAATGACGCCCTGATGGGGCCCGATTGACTACTAGTAGCAAGCCCTCGTCCGGGGTAACAGGCTTTGCCCTCTCCGGAGGAAACGACCGAATTCAAAAGAATCTTAAGTAGTCATATGTCATATGTCAGTAGTTATGTCCTAAGTAGACATTATAGGTTTAGCCTGACCACTAATGAAGTAAAGTGTTTCAAACGGCTTTTTGTTTTCAAGGGCCCTTGCAGACCTACAAGTTCATACTGTAACCATACTGGTCATAACATCAAAAACATCTGAACTAATTAAAGAGTTGAAGACAGAATTATTTAATTTTAAAAGGTATGAAAGTTTATTACTTCAGATGTGAAGATACTAGTCGGAAGTGACAAACACGGCTTTGTTTTATGATTAATTAAGTGAAGTGCTAGCTGACTCAGCTAGAAGGATAATCAGGAGACATTTCTGTTTAAAGAGGAAGGTTTCACCGAGTGATTGATGTCAGCAGAATAATCAAGGCAGAAAACTGAATTCCCGATGGCTGTCGCTCCCGCATTCAGTCCCTTCCTTCAATCTCTTTAATACTTCAGCCCACCTGTGGAGTTAATCCTTTATTTGATTTGCCCCTGGCTATTACGTTATGAATGGCAACAATCATGCTTATTACAGATCAAGCCACTTAATTCAATATAATGTCATTAGTTTTTAATTATTTGAATATGTAAAGAAATATATCTTTTTATAATAAAACTGATTAAAATCAAACATAATTACTTTACTGTAAGTATAGTAATCATGAAAAACTTCGATCTTAAGATTTGATGGATTTACATGTTTTGAGGTCCCTAAAATTGTTTTATGAGTTTTTTTGAAGATGACTGTGTGTGTGTGGGTGGGTGGGTGGGTGGATGTGTATCCAAAAGTTTGTGTAGACGCTATAGTCTACAATCCTTGATGGATCAAATTAATATTTTAAACGAAAATCAGACTTATGGATTAAATGTGCCCAATTGTTTAGGAGCAAATATGCATGTCGAAAAAAGTCACTTTTCTTGGAAAAATATGTTTTAAACATTTTTTTCTCCTAAACCACTAAATCTAGAGTCTTGAAATGTTAACCTTATCATAGAAGGGATAAATGTAATAACTGAACAAATCTTCAGATTTTTAAAACAGATGAATAATTTTTTTTTTCAAGAAAATATAAAATTTTCGACTAATGTTTTACTCTGAAAGATTGTGAGCACGAAAGAAGCTACATGGTATGACAGATGAAAATGAAATTATACCTAACAATAGGCCATTATATGGGAAATGAGGTGAGGAAATATTTTTAAAAACTAAAACAATCATAAGGACGTTATAGTGCATTTTATGTTTTCAGAAATTGTCTTTGTGACGCTAAACTAAAAAATAATGAATTTTTGCCAAGGAATTAAGCAATCAATTGGAATTTCGAAAAAAAAATTCTTGAAATGCAATCAACTCTGAATAACCATCCTGGACTAATGGAACTGCTATACGGTGGGATTTGTTAACATTTATATTGAAATAGAAATGTTTTAAAAGAATCTACTGATTGTACTGATTATCATAGGTTTAAAAAAAAATTAAATGATTTAATGATTAATATGAGATGGAAGCAGAGCACAATTCTTTTTTGTAAAAACTTAACGTCAACCAAGCATATAAGTGCTGTGTAAACAAAATTAATGTTAGATTTAGATTGAATATTTGGTGTTATGTAGGCTGGAGTGGGATTGTACGATCGGAGAGAAGGATATGTTCTCTGAAGCAAATAATTTGCTGTCTGATAAACGATGTAATATTCTTGATTTCAAATGAAATAAGACATTTAGTTTTTGTGAATTTAAAATCTAATAACATTGTTTTATTCATCAGTAAATAATTCATTTGGAGTAAACAACGTTAAGAAAAAATTTTAAATTTTTGTAAAATTTAAACTTTAGTAATAATATCACGTTCTAATGTGTCCATAACTACATATCAAACAAACCAATTTATTGTGCAGTTATTTAAATCAACATAACTTATATTCATTATTTGAACAAAGCTTAGTAAAAACTAACTGAAATTATCAGTTAGATGTATTCTTATACATATACATGAAGCCGGAGTTTATGAAACTTACTTATACCTGATATGATATCTACTGGAACACGTGATATTGAACTGATTAGCATAGAAGGTTCAATTTTCATCCACTTCTACAGAAATGGATGGAGCTAATGAATGTATTTAATTTACAGCAATAGTTAAATAAAAGAAAACAAAAAAATAATTGGATTCAAAAAGTTCGATATTATGTTTATTAATCGTAAAGTTGAGTATAGACCACTCCAGATTTTATTATTTTCGTTACTTTTATATATCATTATGCTTCACTAATATGATTCTCTCTATTAGTGAAATTAAAAACTGCAGTAAATAGAATCATTAGAAATGATTCTTATTGAATTAATACGCATATCATAAGTTCATAGACGACCTTTTATTTATTAGCATAAATTTTATTCATTTTTATATCTTCGCTTGATTCTAATATATATTCGGTTTGCTTTAAATTTAGTACAGATACGGTACAATACGGAGAAAACCACCAGTATAAGACTATGTTTACACATACACACAAACATGATATACGAGAAAGACCATCAGTTTAAATATTCCTATTCTCATTATCATAAAAGTAAAGAAATCAGATTCTTTTAAATATGATTCAGGAATATCAAATAAGTCTGCACAAGTGTAAGTAAAATGCTGAATCTTTTTAGTACTCTACTAATACTGTATTATACTTCAACCTTTCCTAATACTGTAAACAACTAAATTTCAGTGATTCAAATTCTTTTAGAAGCAAAATAGTTTAACATTACCCTGTTTTAAAAATTCTATTACCATTTTTTTTCATTTAAATTGCATACATCATTTAAGCATAAAGCACGTCCACAAAGATATCATACTTCATAATATCTTAGGAATGGAAAGTGTTATATTTTTAAAGTTACAATTGAATGACTGAGTGTAGATTTATCACCAACAAAACAGTTAATTTTTCGTATTATATATTCAAAAGATACCATTGAATAAATATTGGACCTTTATTTTTAGTACATTTTAACAAGCATGATTCGAAAATTATGAGAGCTCTTTTTGATTCTCATAATTCTATTTTATATTGCATTGGTATATATATATGTGTGTGTATTTTTAAATAATTCTAATTGTACAAACCTTAACATATTTAACTTATATAAGGGAGCAAGTGAAAATAAGGTCAGCAACTCTCAAAACAAAACAAAAAAATCTATTACATTGGACACATTGTTACATAGGTCAGGTGTGAAGTGTGAGAGGACAGCGAGATATAGGGTGTGAGAGTGATCAGGAGAAGAAAGAGAGAGCACTACATGAGTAAAGAGAAAGAGAGTGTATAGCAAGGTGAAGAGGGAGTGAGAGAGCAAGAGAGGAGATGGGAATCCAAGATGGAGTCAGGCTTAGTCAGGTTTTATATCAAACATTCAACTAGAGAATTAAAACTATCATTTTTTAAAAATTGCCACTGTTTATAATTATCTAGTATTTCTTTTAGGTAATTTTTATACATATTTTATATCAATTTCAAGAATTCGTTTATCATCAAACAATAACTAGTTGAAGACCTAATTTAAAGATCTATACTGTAATAAAGATGAGACACCTTTTGCAGAATGTCAATCAGTCAATTCATATCAATCAATACAAATCACGATTGACAGAACCGAATTTCTAATTAGCGTATAATTGAAAAGTAGCATAAAATACATAAACGAGATTAACCGGCTCATTGCAATTGCTTAGTAAAATGAAATATAAAACAACTAGACTGTTTTAAAAAATTAAGTTTTTTTTGTTAATTTTATTGTAACCAATTTTATTTAAGTGCTAAAAAAATTATTTTAGATTGGCTTTATAAATTTTAACTTTTAAACTAAACATTTTCATGAACTAACACTCTGTTGTTTGATATTGATGGATCAAAAAGAAGTAAAGAAACTTCCATTTAACTTTTAATAATGGTATGTGTATGAAATATTGGATACAATACATGTGAAAGTATATATAATGAAAATGATGAAAATATTATAGGCCATGATCTATTAGCAAATAGGTATACCTTAGTTAGATGAGACGTAATTTTGTTCTGTTCTGTCTGGCGATGCGCGAAGCAGACTGACCTGTCAAGACCTGTATGCAACTATGCGGTCCAAAAGTTCGCTTACATTCAGTCTACTGGGAAAACCACCCCCACTCTATCTTAACACCTGCGTCTTAATTTATTATGAGAGCAAATAAATGTCAGAGAATTTCAAGCAAAAATTGTATAGAGTTATTCTTTTTTGCACTGATGTAAGTTCAGTGCACTAAAATGAAAAGAAAGAAGTTTAGCAAGAAAGTTGATGCAATTATTTCTTTCCACTGACTTAAAATAAATTTAATATTTTTACAATCGTAAAAAATTAAAAAAAATAATTATAATTTAATTTTTAAATTAACAACTTTTTTTCTTGTTACTTCCAGAAATGATTTAATTTATTTCATATATTGATAATCAGTTTAAAATACAATACATTAACTTAAAATATAATAGTCAAGTTCTTTTGAGAAGATGAACTGAACACTTTTGTGATTATAAGAAATGCCTTTTAATGTGTAATGAATAATTATAGGAAAACAAAACTTAGTCCAAAAAATCAACTAAAATTAGTTACATAAGAAAGACATTTCACTTTGAATAACCGCAAAGGACAATAAATCTATAAAATGTGAAACTCAACTTGGAATAATGGTTGTATTACCAATAATGCAGCAAATACCTACTGTAATTGTCAGATTTGTTAAAAATAACTTAAAGCTTCTTAAGAGTCAATGATAATTTTAAACAGTTAATATCAAATACATGAACAATGAAATTTATTAACTTATAAAAAAAAATCCTGAGATAATCTACTGTGAAAGATACGAAAACGCAAATGTATTTTGGGTTTTTCTAACAATTGTAAAACTGTAGAGGTCTAAACTAGACTTTACTATAAGCAAACAAAATATTAGAACTCTTTGACAGTTAATTGCATATTTGTTTTATTTTAATTAAACTATCGTGATTAAGTTATGAAATAGACTCTAGTAAAGTATTATCAAATAATAGAATGAATTTCAAATAATGGAATGATTTCATTACTATTATTATAGCAATAATATTTTGTAGTTATAGCAACTTTCAAATCTTCGATCTAAAACAGTCAGAGAAGTTCTTATGATTCAGATCACCTTGAAGGTATGAGGCTCATCAAAGTGTGAAGTTATACCATTATCAGACCCATTTTTTTTATTTGAAACACCAAATTTTTTTTTTATTTTTCATGATTTAATGTATATGCTATTTTTCTTTATGTATCATCTTACCTACAAATACTCATGAGCTTAAATATTGGAGGAGTAATATTACGCTAATAAGGACGATTATAAGGTTATATCTCTAATAACATGATAAGTTTTAGGTATATAAGTATCTTTAAAAGCGACAACAGTCATATCAATAGAGCGAATCAACAGAACCAGTTCCACAAATTTCTACTAACCAAATAGAACCTCATTAATTATTAAATGAGTACTCTAGACAGCTACATGGATATGAAAAGGCTTTTTGTAATATGCTCTTGAATCTATTAAATCAGCACTAATACATATAGGAATATATATATATATATATATATATATAATAATAATAATATTTAAATGAAACGGTACAACGTACTTTTAAATAATAACCAATTTAAAAAGATAGCACACAGATAGACACAGGAATAACTCACTTCTATATTTCGACCATCATCGTAATCAGGAGGCGAAGAGTCACTCATGAGTCACCGCTCTGCCTTCCTGCGGGAAGGCACATCTGTGTGCTATCTTTTTTAATTGGTTTATATATATATATATAAACTTTAACACATAGGAAAGAACACAGAAAGACACTACAGAACTATTCACTTCGATATTTCGACATCTGTCGTCATCGGGAAGAAGTGCGTAGTACTCGCGTTGAGAAGCAAACTGCTACTCATATATATATATAAAATGCATTGTAAAAATGAATTGCAAGAATTATCAATGTAAATGTTTGACTTTCCACAGCTGAAATGGTAAGTACATAATAGATATGCTGTAGGATAACCTCTACTGGGTACTTTATATCAAGGGTCTTCAACCGGTGGGTCGCACCCCCCTTGTTTGAAACTGTTTATTTTTAAATAGAAAATAAAGGAATAAATTAAATAAATAATTTATTTATTATTAATGTGGCACAGCAATCTCATTAAACTTACTATTGATCAAATTTATTGTAATTTTCCCTTGTTTATTTGTTGTGAATTTTATTTTTGTTCTCACTAAAGGGTCGTGAATAAATTTTGGCGTCATAAATGGGTCGTGATATAAAAAAGGCTGAAGATCCCTGCTCTATATAGCCGTTACTTTAATAAATAGGTGAAATCAATAATTTTATGTTTCCTAATATCTATCATGGTCTTTAATATTACATCTACACTATAGCTCCATTAAAATAAATACATACTAAGTTACTTGTTAATGAATTCATTATATTTACTTATGTTAAAGTTGAGTGGAAGCCACTCCAGATTATTTTATTTTAATAATTATAAATGTAATCCTAATAAATACTTATTCTTTAAAAAAACTAACACACAATTTTTACTGTTTTTTTTTTTCGTCGTAGGATGTGGAAAAATCTGTTCATCAGATCCCTTAGCAAGACGTCTTGCTCAGGGTATGTGGGGTTGGGGGTCCCGACCCACTAAAAAACCACATCCTATTTCCTGGCAATACCCGACACGGAAACCGTTTGGACATTACTTCGTGCCGGTGCCTCAGTCCTCCTGAATAGGATTCACCTTCTTGTCCCCATTCGTTCAATCATTGCCCTTGCCTCACACCACTTTCGTTCTTCTTATGATGGAGAACCGCCTCTACAAAGTTTGCAGCTTTTGACCAATTGTTTTCGTTTAGGAGTATCTTTTGAACTATGGTCTCTGGAGTGACCTCACCCAGTGATGCTATTAATTCCTGCCGCAGCACTCCCCATTTAGCACAGAAGAAGAAGGTATGTTCTGCATCGTCGGTTTCCCCCGAGCTACAGTGCTTAATTTTTACTGTTAGACAACTGTTATTTAAACATTATAACACTATTAGTTTTACAAAGGTTACCTACTTGTAGCCAATATTTTAATAATCACATTCCATTACTATTACTGCTGCTATTCATAACTTATTAATTAATAGTTGTATTACTACTCATAACGGTAATATTATTGCATTAAGATGTCACAATAATATTAATATATTAATATGACATAATTAATATATGATATACGAGTATGACAGCATTGTTATATTACAATATAAATTATCTTTCTATTTTGAAATTTTCTTTTCTCCTTATCCGGTACATTATGAAATAGTACTTCTCATGTAGTACTAAAGTAAGCCAGTTCTTGATAACGAACATTTTCCAAAAACGGTTGAGAAGAGAGGAAAATTTGGGAAGAATAATAAGTTTATATTGTATCTAACAGCCCAGGACATCCCGACTATGGTACGTATAGCTAATGGAATTATATTCTGCTCAACAACCAAGCCCTTCAAAGCTTCCTATGGCTGGAATCAAAATCAAAATAATAAAAAATTTTAAGGTTTATAATTTTTTTCTTGGCATATTTGTATTGTAAAATATCTGAACTAGTATAACAATTAAATTATCAATTAGAAAACGATTATAATTTATGTATTACAACAATTAAATAAAAGGTTTGTAATTTTATTTACAAAAAATTAATTTTAGGAATGTAGTGAAGTGAAACGAATGAATTGTTATTAGATTTTAGAATGAAAAAAATTAATTGAAAACGAGAATTTGACTCTAATTGATAACTAGTGTCAACTTAGTAAATTCCTAATGTATATTAATTAATGCATTCTTACATGCATTACTAAGTATAGTAATGATGAAAATAAATCAGGAGATTTTTACAGATCTGCATGTTTTGAAGTCCCAAAAGTGATTTTATGACGTTTCGTTAATTGTGTATCTGACTGTGAGGCTGGGGGAGGCTTCGGATCCAGCCGATTCCATTTCATGGATACAATTAATATTTTACATAAAAATAGGTCTTATTGTACAAACGTGGTTTGTTGTTTCGGTACAGTAGTCCACAATGAGAAAGCCACTTTTTTGGGCAAAATGTGCTTTTAAACATTTATTACCCCTAACATATTAACTCTACAGTCTTGAAATTTTGAGATTATCATGGAAATCAGAGAACAAATAACTGAAACAAGTAAATGAACAAATAAATCACATTTTTTAAAGAAGAAACATTTGTTAAATGAAGAAAATTAAATTACAATGAACTGCACTAGTTTTGAATTGCAAATCCGATTCTAATTTAAAGCTGTTTCTTCTGTGATCTGATGAACCTGACATTTTTCTTCAATTTTTTTTAAGATTTTTCAACAAAATATAAAAAAATTTATATTCTTAAAGAAATCACTTAGACTTAACTCTTAAATTTAGATGGTTCTCTTGGTAGATGCCTTTAAATCGATGAATCTTTCTTAATATATATATGAATTATTTTACAAATTATAGAATAGATTATGACATCAATATTGTAAAAGAAAATAATTATTGTCGGTCTACCACAGTTCTGAATACTAAAGGGTATTCTCATGGTGGTGTTCTATCAATGCTATTCTAGGGGATTAATTGTGTCAAATCTTATACCAAACTATATAAGTGGGAAATATGAAGGTCATTAAAGAACTTGAAAGCTGAAGTCAAATTTAGCTACACCAAAGGGATGCACTATGTGAGAGGTACGGCCTCGGAGGAGATTCAAGCCCTCAGTTTAATAATTTTAATAACCTGTCACATTCATCAAGTATTTCAAGTTCTTGATACTGATAAAATCATCTTAGCTACATTAAAACAAAAAATCAGCTTGTTTTCAACCATTCTGATTTATGTTTACTTATGGTAAAGTTGAATGTAGGCCTCTTCAGGTTTTTTTTGCATTAAGTTTGAAAATGTTTTTTTAAATTGAAGCTAAATAGATTACTACTTTAAAAGCATTTTAAAGAAACGTTGATGTACTTTTATTTTGGAACGTAAAATGGAAAAGTTAGTACATTACGCGTCTGTGGTGCGTACTTACAGCTGTGGAAAAACAAAACTACTACAATTTACACAACACCAAGAGTCAAGGGTCAAGGGTCAGCTAGCCATGTACAGCAAGGTGCATACCAAATTAGTGGACAGGCATCTAGGCCTTTTACCACTTCATTCTCTAAATTAATTTACGCAGCGGGATACAAGCTTAACTGGCGCTTTTACTTGTCCCTTGTATTACAAAATAAAATTTACTTGGCTAGTGTGAACCTTTGACCAGTGACCAGAACAGGCTTATAGCAATATAGAGACTTAAGAATCAAAATACATACAACGCCCAACAGTGAAAGAATGAAATAATGAAATGATGAAAATATGAAAGTGTTAATCACATGGAGCCCATTCCACAGTCTACTCATCGTCAAGCACACAGCTCGAAAGCAGAGTTAAGAATTGCAAAACTGCATTCAAAAATGCATTTGATCAACTATACGACACCACAGAACTTCACGGTCTTATATACTACATATACATGTAGTTAGGTAGGATAATTTTGATAAGGCAATATATTCAAATTTGGGTCAAACGGGCAACAAATAACTGAATCACAATGGTGCAGTATAGCATTGTTTAGAAGAAGAACAAGCGGGTCTCAGTTCGCTTTTTAAGAACTATAATTTTTAAGAAACATTTTTTAAATTTATTAGTCATTGCTGTCAAATATATTGTTAAGTTCTATATTACTAATTTAACTAATGTATCATAACTTGATTACAATAGATAGTTGGTAATGCATACAGATATCTATTAGACCCAAACCACAATACTTGATAGTAATTGCTCACTAACGCTCTAATGAATGCAGAATTATTTGTACGATTGTACTATTGATGAAATGTTTTTTGCAGGTCCTCTTAACTGATTTTATGCTGATTTCCCTTGCTTTGATGAAGGTTAGCGGGCAGACAGAATTGCAATAATATGATTAAAGAAGTAATTTGTAAAATTGCGAGGGGATTGGAGAACGGGAGGAAAGACAAGCGACTAATATTGAGGCAGACTGTTCATTCGGTTGTTTAGCAGAGAGGAAAATGAATCCAATTCACTTTACTAGCCTGCCAGTCGGAGGAATTCCTTGAGAAACAGCTCTATTTCCAAAGAGTTCCCTACTTGAAGGACTGGTAATAGGTTGCTTTAGTTTTATTTATACAACCAACCCTTAAGAACGTTTTTTATACTGTAGAAAAATAAATTAATCTGTTACCTTGACATGATTAGTCGGGTAAAACTGTAAATGGCATTCTGCAGCAGGAGCACTTAGTCTAATGGATTACGAAAGTCCATTTCTTTAGGTCTCTTTAAGTCTTACATTGTGCATGACCAAAGTCATATTCTGATCACGAAGGTAAAACTCACAACTCTTGGTAATTTAAAGATTCTATTTCATTATGAAACTTTACCATTAGACAAAACTATTTAATTTAAAACATTGTGTTGAGGATTAATTTTTTTAATAAATCTATTAAAAATAATATTTTTTTTAATATAAAAAGTTGAGAGGAAAAATTTGCAAAAATAAACTAATTTACATATTGATCTTTTTCATCACAATAACATGGTGAAACTTTGTCTAGCTTCCTTGAGTAAACATCTTTAGGAAGCGTTCTTAAAGATTTGGTCCACTTTTAATTGTTTAAGTGTAATTTTATTCCGTTGTTAAAAACGTTCAATACTTATCTTACGATTTGTTCTTTTAGATTAAAGAACCTGTCATGAAGACAGGATATAGTTTATGAGACAATGACAAACAGTACTTGTTGTTATGATCTGTTTTTTTGAAGTAAAAAAACTCCAATGAAGCTAGCATATCAGCTTCTGAACCAAATTTTATGAAGAAAATATTCATATTAACTTCTCAGCTTTTCCTGGGGTTTGCACTTGAATTCCATGCGACACTATCCAAGAATCTATGAAGCCTGTGATAAATATGAATATACCGAGGGTCTATAACATAAAATGGCGTCTTATGTGTTAAACACTTGTAGATCAAAACTACCTTTAGCCTTTAAGGTAGTGATTACAAAGATGAAATGTCAGCCATCGAAGTGATAGTATCCTTTGGTTTCGTTTTGAGAAGCTAACAACTCTACAAGCCTCCAGAGACTTACTTTATTACAGAAGTATCAATGAAATATTAAAAAAAATTAGAGGGAACACTATTTAGAGAGAATTAAATGATGCAGGGATTATATTATGTCTTGGGTCATGGTTGATACAGCAGCAAAATGTTGCTGTTCAAATACTTCTTCATCTATCTATGCCAAAACAGCAGTGCTAAATGGACCATGGTCAGTATAGATGACAGAGTAGGAATCCCAACCCATTCAACTGTAAGGGTTCTCTCCTTATCCAGGAGACCAACTTGACTGACTATTTCTGCCGGCGGGTTACTGGACTATGCAAGATTATCTACGAACATCTTCTGTTCCAGAGCTACCCCCCCCCCCCCCCCCCCACGATCCTCAAGTTGTATTGCTAGTCTCACGATACTACACATACTAGAAATATTCTGTTCTTAATGAAGATAAGACATCTTTTTGACTACCATTCTAACAAGGCATAATATTGATACAGACGAGGAAGTTGTAATACTGAGGGTATGTCATATTTCCTAAAACAGGCCGTATAAGAAGCTATTTGCTGAGCACTATCATTGCATATTTTAAATAATTGATTTCGTTTTATTAATACAGGAAAAATACCAGTTGCCTATCAACTACATCGAAAGGAAACGGAGAATGAATCATGGCGAGGTGTTAATAAAATATTAATAATAATAGTAAGAATAATAATACTTTTTTTTGGGTAAGGGGGTGAAATACATTTAGGCATATAGGGCTGGGCTCTATATTATTATTACAATAATAATAATAATGTCAAGTTTCCTACACAACTAACAAACAATGATACAGTTGTATTATAGATAAATTTAATCAAGAAATCATAACTGTGATACCTCGTAGTCAGTGTTTGTATCGTCGCCCGGTTCGAACGTTCTTCATTTTGAAACAGAACTAACATCTCACAATAACTATCCCATATTTCATAACCAATGATAATTATTTAATAGAATGTGCTGTTTAAAGAATGCTCGCTGAGCTTAATGTCTAATCTGGATAGACGATGTTTATATAACTATTATTGAAAACTCATCTCAAATCAAGCTTACATTGGGCTGCGGAATAGAGATGTTAAAGAGAAGTAAAGTTATAATAGATTGGAGCAGTATAAATACCTACATTCATGATCCAAACAATTTTACAGTTATTGGTTAATACAGCAACATCGCTACGTTTGAAATGTGATGTAGGTCCCCAGATGGGATATAAGACACACTAGTCGCTAACATAAAGTTACAGTGTAAAGCAATAAGCTAGACCTTTATAGCAAGCCTAAGGGGGTGTTACTGAAGGAATCATCATCAATTCTAAATGGTTCTCTCATTTTAACACTGTTCAAAAAGTCTATGTTACAAAAACAGCAAACCCTTCACCATTATCTAGTTAGAGCGAAATATATAAATCAGAAAAATACTGCTGCTCATGAAAATATCATTAAAATATAAAATCATTCCACGTATTTCCTTCTTATTTAACCGACTTAACAACTAGAGCATGATCAAATCTTATTGGGAGGGTTTAGATATGTCGGTTTATGACTCTGTCAAGCAATTCTAACAACTAGTTTTTATATTTTAGTTCTTATTGCTTCTTGTAAATTGAAAAGAAAACAAACATGTAATTGAAAATTGAGGGGCTTAGCCGTTTACAACCAGAGGGATTGTAAACTAAGAAAGATCAAAATGAAGTCTTGAGAGAAAATGTAGAAATGAAGAATATTTATCTAACTTATAAATTTAAGGATCTATTTAAATATATAGATGATTACTGATATTTTTAAACAGAATATATATATATATATATATATATAAAATATATATAATTTTATATATATATATATAAATATATATATATATATATTTAATTTTTCACTATATATATATATATTATATATATATATATATATATATAGTGTTTTCTAAACGTAATAACGTGGATAATATGTTAATAAAAAACTCTCCCAGCGAAGGAGTTCGCTGGTATTTATAAAATTCCGTGCAAAAATCGCCATAAAATTTATATTGGTCAAACTGGTAAATCATTAAAGACACGTGTAAAACAACACCAATATAACGTAAGTAGACAGGAAAAAAGTAGTGCCTTATTCTTGCATATAAAAAATGAAAATCATCATATTGATTGGACAGGAGCTAAATTTATTACCTATGAAAAATCAATGTTGTTAAGAAATATCATTGAATCGTCTCTAATTAAATTTAATAGATCTAATATTATAAACATTAGTAACGGTCTCTTCAAACTTGATACTTTCGTCACGAGGGCAGTAGCCTCTTCAAAGAGGGTTGACAGCTAGCGGATAGTTTTTTACTTTTTCTTACTGTACTCCTTTGTTTCGCCAAACATCCCTTTCTGGACATTAGTCCTTTCCTGTGCTTTCACCCTTTTAAAATACCACTCTTCCCTCCCACTCTTCTCAAATCCTCACCAGATGTTTTCTGCATCTAGTGTTCAGTTGGGTTTTTGACTCTGACGAAGACCGCTTGTTACAGTTGAAAGATCTTAGTCTTGTTTTCCCATTTCTTATTGTGGTTTGATCATTGATTGTTGTTTCACGTGTTTTTGTGAAATCTTTATATATATATATATAAGTAGGTGTATTATTTAATCGGGATTCGGCCAATTTTCTAGGTTCAAAAATTAAACTTTCGTTGTTATTTAATTAAATTTGCTGTACATACTTTTTGTCTATATAAGAAGAAATATGGGTTTTTATGATGATACAAGAAGTGTTTATGCAGATATGAGTAAATGTTCAAGGAGAGTTCAACTTTTGAACCTAGAAATTGACAAAGTCTCGATTAAATAACACACCTATTCCATCAAACAAATAAAATCTCTTCTATCTAGCACGAATGAAATAAAGTATAAAACAGCTATATCGAGAAAAATAAAATTATATATATACAAAACAGATGAGCAGGTGTTAAAACAGATCCTCAAGAGGAATGCTAAATGCATAGAACCCAACGACCGAATACAACTCCACATCTACTACAAGTCTCAAACTACAACCAGCCCAATCACCACCACAGATGACTACAGAAAGTCAACGTCATTTACGAGTATAGATGCACGAAAGGAGAGTGTGAGCTCCTGGCTAACTCTAAATACATCGGAATGACGAGGACTAATTATCAAAACGCCTAACAATGCACCTGCAAAGTGGAGCCATACAAAACCATACCTTGGACAAACATAATATAGAGCTGACCCGGGAGGACCTTACAGAAAATACGAGAATCATTATACAGATGAATGATTACAATAGACTACAGATCCACGAATCAATACAAAAAAAATGAAGAATAACACGGCAATAAACAGGCAACAAAGTGGAACTACGAGGACACTCCGACTACTCGGAGTCCAAACACCTACCTTAGACTAGACCAGTGCCAATAAAACTGAAATATATATGGTTTTTATAATAATATTTCGGATCAGTATAATTTTGTAAATAATATTAACTATACATATATGCATATTATTTTTAAGTAAATATTCCAATGAATAAATTTCAAAAATTTATTCAATATGTAATAATAATATATATGATCCGTAGTAATTAATTTGTATTCATGTTTTTAAAATAAAATATATATTTGTTTAACCGATTTCCTAAAATTTATAATCAAGTATATTTAATTTGGAAGAGGTGAATTCAACTTGTGAAAAGTTAACTTTGATTTGAAAAAGGGTGAATTTGTTTTCCAAAAAAAATTTAAAAGAACTGAAATAATAAAAATATATTGTTTTATAACTGTATTTTTTTGGAATTTAATAAAGAGAAGAAATAAAGCTGTGATCATCGCTAAACATCATAAACTCCACCTTAATTAAAAATTTCAGCTTCTAGTTAACCTTCATTAAGAATTGACTCGACTCGTCCTTCATCCTAAAACTATCGACCTTGCTGTGTAAGCTCATAACCTTTTTCAACATATTTATTGGTAGGCTGAACATAGTGTTATGTTACCTTAGTAACATACCTGAAGTTACTTTCGAAGTAATAGCCCAATAGTATATCAAATCCACCTGTAACTACAGTGATGATTTAACAATCTGAAAGTTAACAAAGATTCTTGTTTTTGTGGGAGGTGAAGAAAAGAAGACGCTGCTTTCGAATCCAAGGAATAAAGAAGTTATTTTTTATTATGTTATATTGGATTAATAAAATGTCTAAAAAAGGCCATTAATTAATACAAAAAGATATAATTTCAAACGGATAAATAATAGATATTAATTATACTCTTATTAATTTAATTTATATTTAAAATTATACAGTGTTGTTTGAAATATCGGTTGGTGATATCTTGAAAACCAATTTATTTATCCAATGAATATAAAATGCATTATTTCTTTTTTTTTATGTTATTTTCTAAAATGTATTTATAAGTAAGATGAATGAGGAAGGAATGAATTATTTATTTGCGTTTCGATCTAGTAATCAAATGAAAACCTTCGAGGGTTGACATTTATGGGCAACATGTATTTTAAAAAAGTAGCTTCTATATATAAAGTTTGTCTATCAATAAATTATGGGACTCTTGGGGCATGCAACTTAGTAAATTTTATGGTAGATGGATTGACAGGAGGATATAACGTTCTTTACTTAAGACGTACACCTGTTATTTTCTTTTATTTGAGAATGGCCTCTTATTGGAATCTAATTCTTTAGATAACTAATGGAACATATATCATCATTAGTTTTGCTTGAATATATCAAATATACTGAAGCAACATACAGCGGTGAAATGAAATCATTTCAGTGAAGTTGTATTATTTGTTGATTACCATTTTGTTTATTATTGTTCTTAATAAAAAAAACATGTGACTCAATACTTGAACTTATTACAAGATAAATTCTTAAAATTACATATACTAGTTATATTTCTATGTAACCGCACGCTACCACCTTCCTTATCCTTGGCCTCCAATCTGCTTTATCTATTATCTGCAACGACTTATCCTTAGAACTGATAACTATCTTTAATTACACTTTTATTCAAATACTTTTAATAAAAAAAAATTCGACTATATAATCAGACTTGTTTTGACATGTATGTCTTATTTTCTCTATGACTACTAGATTAATCGTATTAATGTCTTCCGATATTGGACATAATATCTGTGAAAGAAATGGATAATGGTCTAGTAGCCTATTTCGTGAGTGTGATAATTTCGTGAAGTATTGAGTGAGTGAGGGAAAGATCTTATGAGGAAGTAAGTTATGAGGAAAGCCTTGGCAGTAAGAAGGTGGTGGTATAGTTTGGGAAACAGAACCATGATAACTGGCACCAAAGTGAAGCCAATGCTAAAACAGTAGGATTATAATCTTCCTTAGGAGAAGTTGTTTTCAAGCAATAAGGTAAAAACCTTTCATATACTAATTTGTTAGAAATCCAGTTAATTTTGAGAGAATGTTATTTAGAGATTGTTAGTTTTCTAGAAGAGGGGTCTCAATTGCTGAAGTATTGGACGGTGTGGGATGTAACGAAGTAATATGCTGATGGTAATATTTATATTAAGGCAAATTATTTAGTCATTGGAAATGTTGATGAATGGAAAACAGAGGGCAGAATGTTTTGAAGTGATCAATGAAAGCCGTGAGCTCCGAACTTTAATGAGTACAGAAATATAATAGTATACTTACATTTTAGCCTACTGACTATTAAACACTAATTAGCCTGTTATTTAAGAACTATTGCTCTAACTGGAGCCAAATTAGTATGAAATGAATTACATTGCGTGAACTCTAATCGGTAAGGTTGATTCGGAGGATATCAGGAGTAATACGGTACGTATATTACTGTTGAGGATGTGTTAAATGAAACCTTTCTATTCCACTTCATAAGTCCTCCACCTAGCTCAATGAACGTCTGACACTAGTAATATGGCGGTTGAAGTACTCTCCGCCATTAAGTACCTCTCCGGGGTGTGAAGGCATACTATGTCACCCCTTAACTCGGCAGTCTAGAGCAGTTTTATTCTTCTTCCTGACTCAAACATAGTGATCCCTCTTTTGTTTTCATTATTAGTTTTGATTCCTAAAAACAACTTCATTACCAGTTTTATTTTTTTTTTTTATTTTATCAACTGATCCCCTAGCGAGTGATAACGTCAGCCGTTTATCGACTTTTTGTTTGATCGGTGATTCTGCTGAGTCTACATTGGGAGTCCCAAATTTTGCCTAAACCAAGTGCAGTTCGAGTAGGGATCTTTAATGAGAACCTAACATCGTACAGACTCGGGACCGACGGCTTAACGTCCTCTCCGAGGGACAACATTCTGAGATTTATTCACCTTCCGCGTGAATCGAGGGCCAGGTGGGGATCAAACCGCGGACTACCAGCCTACAGACAGTACGTTAACCACTAAGCTAACCCGGTCCTAAATATGTTTTGATTTTTCCATAATCATTATCAGACCTATATACTTATAAAACTTTGTTGTTTAAATATTTGCTCAAGCTCTAAACGGAATGAAATATGGGCAATTTTGTGAAAATCGAACCAACGCCCTTGGCATTGGAGGTCCAGGGCGCTACCTACTGAGCCAGAGGGACTTTTTACCAGTTACAAAGCATTTTGCACTTTATAAATGGATTTGTTGAACTCATGATTTGTGGCATGCATATTCAATTGACTTATAATACTCGACTCATATTACTACTTTTAGGTTTGTTTTATTTGAAGTATAGCTATAAATAGTAAGTGTAGTGACTATATACTGTAGTTCTCTTACAGTAATATCATACTTTCAAAATTGAAAATGAATACCACATATACTGGCACTGGAGTCATTAGACCGGTTTTCCAGGCAAGGCGACATATGCATTTGAATGCAACCACCTCTGTGGTAATAATAATATACATGCAATTAGTTGTTATTAACCACTCAAGATTTGAACTTGCACATATACTCGTAATTAAGTATGCAATTTTAATTTTCATTTACTTAAAAATAGAACTGATATCAATTTTCTAAAAATCACTAAGTCTGACGACTGCAAACAAATCAGAAGGTTACACTGAGTGTTTTAAAATTATTCAGTATGTCAGGACTCAGAGCATTATGCCGCTTGTTTTTGTTGAAAGATGTTAGTCACCGGAGACCCCGATGATACCGGGGAATATAGATACCATCTATATGCGCATGTATTAAAACCACACACATTAGTCTACAGTAAAGCTGAAGTGCAGAGCAAAGGTCTTACTAAAGGTCTAAACCGAACATATTAAGGTAGAGGCAAGTGTCTTCTTACCTACAAGTCATAGATACCTGCTTGAGTGATACATTCTATTCAAAATTTTCAAATCAATGAAGATAGTAGATTTTGTATGAAAGAATTTTAAATATGCACTTTATAACTTCAAATGTTATACAACTACAATTTTAATTGTAGTTACAAAAATTCCCATTAACATAAAAAGTAAATTTAAACTGATTTGAATATACAGGTTGTGTGTATGAGTGCGTATGATGGGTGGGGGGTCGACTCTAATCTTTAGTAAAAATGGAGGTAACGGGGTGCATAAATGTTTTATAAAGAGTAGAGAACAGGGTAAATGGTTTGAAAAGACTAGATGAAAATAGGTATATGGGAAGACAGAAGTTTGCTAGTTCAAATAAGCTCCTTGGAGATTGCTGTCGCCTTGGAATATTGAAAGTAATTTCAGTGAAATCTCATCAAAGCTGACGATAAATACAAGTCACTATTCACGTTTAATGCTTTGTTAAAGGTTCAAGCGAAAACACCTATGGTTATTCTTTATTACCAGATTATATAGAGTGTGAAGTAACGATACTCTGCAGTCTTTTTAGTACAACAAATAACCACGTTGCGTCATAATGAAATCACCGGTTACCATAAGCACACAATGATAACAATCAAGTAACGTATTTAAACCTTAACCTATTTTTACCTCAGTATTATGTCTTTCATAATATAATAAATGTAGTAGTAAAAATTATACTAATTCTATATAAAAGAGTACAAATTTTTTATAAAATAAAAATATGAAAATATTATAAAGGTTATATGACATTAAACAGTTTTGATAACAATATATTAAAAAAAAAACAGATATTATAATGCAGTATATTAACTTCATATAATTTAGAATTTTTCAGGCAAACTCTCACTTCTAACAGCAAAAAAAAAACGAATTATTGAGAATTTTAAATTGGTAGAGACTTTATTTTTTGCTCATGAGGAAGTTGTGGACCCTAGATGATGTAGCAATCATTCATTTATTTCTGTTATTCACATATTTTGACAGAAAATTTTGCAAATGAAGCCTATCAAAAGTTGTGGTTAATCCAGTTTTTTTCAATCACTGAACTCAGTAAAATAATTTCTGTTTTTATTTCATGCAAAAAATGCCTAAGTGGGATCTCTATTGAAACATTAAGTTCAAACATCTAAGCACCATCTTTTGAATTGATAGTCAGGTTACTAATGTAGGCTAATTCCTAATGTATTAAATTAGTAAATATTGTTTAAATTATCACAACAAATGAAATAAAAAATTTACAGTTTTTGCATTATTACTTATATAATTCTAGAAATTTTAAATTTATATCTCTTGCTTTCAAAATAAGCATGCTTAGTACTTCAAGACACTTAGAATTTTCTTGACTTTTTTATGTTAGATTAGTTGTACAGGATAAGTGTGCTTATTCGAACATTAATTTTTGTTGTATTTTGAAATAAAAAAACTTTTGTAATGAACGTTTTGGTTTTATTTAAAACCATTAAAATTATGGCATTAAACAAAATATAACGAAATATTGCATTAGTAACTTCAAATAAGTATGTTTAAGAATGAGAATACTAAACATAACTATCTAGCTTAAGGAAAAAGAAGTATTAAATAAATGGAATTGTCGGCTTTGAAAGATTGTGTTGAGCGTGGGTAACTAAATGATTTTTGTATATCTGCTTTTATATATGCATAAAAGAAAGGACTTGGAGTGGAAAATACGGAATCAAGAAGGAGAAAAGCTGAGCTAGAGTAAATGTGTAAGCCATAGAAAAAGTCAGAAATGAAAAGATCCGTCTAAACACAAACAAAGTGCTTTAGAGGCTATCAGCTTCACTTGGGTTCCTCAAGTGCAGAGTTGCAATTATCAGTGGAAGAGCACATGAAAATTTCATGGAACCAAATGGATTTTAATAATTCAGACGCCTTTCCTTGTTCTCTTCTTCTTGAATCGTAAAACATACTTTTATGTTAAGGTGGATGATTACACTTTTGTCAATTGCGTATGCTTGTATTTTGAATTATATATTATTATGCTTTCCAGAAAATTGACCATTTCTTTTGAAAAGTTTCTGAAAAATAACAAAAACGACAGTAACAACAGTCAGCTGGTGAAGATCATAAATAAATATATAACCCTTTAAATATATTGCTCAATAATATTTTTCTATCAAAACTAAATAATAATAAAAACTATATAAAAGCTGGAACTTCTGCGTTGAAATACTTCAATGCTTTACAACTCTGAATAAGTTTTATTTATTTTGGTAATATTTTGATGGTTTCAAACAGTTCTATTTGACCACACATTAAAACTTGATCTGATTGATTTGACCTTTGAGATCTTGTGCTATACTGTCGGAAATATGTGATAGTATACTACACATTTGCTGATTTTGCATTAAAAACTGTTAAAAATATTTCCTCTCGTCCTATTATGACCACCTCGGGTGTTAACCATTGCCTTATCTACCCTTGCATGCTTCTCAAGCTGTATTCCCCCTGGCCACATACCTTAACCTACATTTTCTATTGCAAATTACAAGAAATTAATGCGCCTAAAATAGATCTAGCAAGTATTTATTCTGCTTGTCTTTTAATTTTTTTTCTTTTTTTTTTGATCAGATTCAGGGGAATTATATGATTCTTCAGTTTTTTTAAGTTTTCTTCTTCAAATAATACCTTTATTTTAGTTGAATTTTAATGTATTATTATCTTCATCATTTTTGTTTGAGAAACTTTTTTCAAAACTTAAATTATTATCATGCTAAGTTATAAATCAAAGTAATGTCATTACTTTTCTTTCTCGTGTATTTATTACTACGTCATTTTACTTCGGGGTCCTACATTTGGCAATACGTAAGTTTACTTGAAGTAGAGATTTCTATAGAGTATCTGCCTTAGTACAAAATCAGGACTGATTGCTCTAAGCACAATAGGAGAATGGCGTTTACCATACTTTTGTCTATTTCAAATATTATTGAAATCTGCTAGCTTATAATATCCTTTATCTGGGCTAAATAGGATATTATTTTGAACCTTTCTTCTCACATTATTAATAACGTAATATTTATCTCTTTTTTTTAAAAAAAATTGCAGATTATAATGTTTGTTATTTCGATTATATTTATCAGCAGTAGAAGCATAACTTCTACTAATCATAATTATCATATGTTGTTTTGAAACATTGTCCCTTTTTTACGGATATCATCCCCAATAAACATCAAAATAGGCTACACGCTTTCTTTATACCCACTTTCCATCTACTCAACTTTCAGTTTGACGATAGTGAATCCTTCTAGTAAATTCTTATCGATGACAATGCTTCTAATTACTTACTAAGGTTTTTTTTCCTCGTAGGATGTAGAAAAATCTGTTCATCAGATCCCTTAGCAAAACATCTTGCTTAGGGTATGTGGGATTGGGGGTCCCGACCCACTAAAAAACCACATACTATTTCCTGGCAATATCTGACACGGAAACCGTTTTCACATTACTTCATGCCGGTGCCTCAGTCCTCCTAAATAGGATTCACCTCCTCGTCCCCATTCGTTCACCTATGAATTATCATTGTCCTTCCTCAAACTTTCATTCTTCTTATGACGGAGAACCGTCTCTACAAAGCTTGCAACTTTTAACCAATTTTCTTCACTCTGGAGCATTTTTTGAACGATGGTCTTTGGAGTAACCTCACCCAGCATCTGTGTTAAGTGGAATCCAATTTCCTAATGCATCCGGCCCAACCATTTGGGGAGGTCCTCGATGAGCCTTGCAGTCCACCTACACCTTAACTCTTGTTCCCATCTCTCTTTCAATTTCCTAAAGGGGTTACTGTTCTGGCTTGTCGTTTTGCCGCTTTTCGTTCTTCTACCGATTTTTCAGCTACACTTTTCTCTATTGGGCCAGCAAGTCGATGGGAATAATTCCTAAAATGACCAATATTGCTGGCTCGGAAACAGTGCGGTAGGCACATGCTACTTGTAAGGCGCCAATCCTCTGTACTGCAGCCAATTTCCTTCTAAATTTCCCGTATCTAAGATAGTAAACCCAGAAGTTAGTTTCTAAGTAGTGTTCACTCATATTCAAATAATAGGATAACTTTCCACATAAGAAATGTTAATTTCAAAATGAGAAACGTGTTTCAAATACAAACTTTCTCTCGAAATTTTCCTACGGAAATCATAATATTGTAGCAACTCACGGATTAAATAACAAAAATTGATAAGTTGGAGGTTGAAGAGGCAAAGGACCCAATTATGGTGGAGAATGTGAAGTGACGGTTTCAATTTTAGCTAGAGGTTAGAGACATGAAAAGTGAATCATGTTTACCATTCACACAACTGAACTATTAAACCAGTTTAAGGTTGCAACTAAAATTAGGATAAAGTGAATAAGTATTTAATTTATAAGTATGTTTAAAAGTTTTGAATTTACATATTATAATTTAACAACAATTAAATAATTATTTTTGTAAATAATCTTCATGAAGTTTATGTGAGTGAAACGCCTTGATTTGAAAATGAAATTGCTTATCTGGTAACTTTGCCTATAAGTTTCAAGTATGAGTGTATATTTGATCAGTGAGAATTTAGAAAAGTTATAGCAACGAGCTAATTTAGATTGTTTGTTTCAGCTTTTCTGCAAGTTGCTATGAAGAAATGGCTATTTTGCAGTCCTGTTGCTGCTGGAAATCTTTGAGAAGAGGATGTTACGCCAGTGCTGCATACACATTGGTCAGAATTGTTAAAATTACCATTTTTCAATAGAAGCTGTGTGCAATGTTTTCATTTTAAGCGCATGACATTGTTCTAAGAAGTTATATTCATACACCACATCCATGTTAAATTACTGATTTAATATGAGCTGTTGATGGTTCTATAGTTGTGGAATTAACATTACGAAATCCATGTTGCAATCAATTCTTATTAATTAATTTCATCCAAACAATTGAATACATTTTTCACACTTTTTAAACTAACAATGTACCCTTCATTAATACTTCTTTACAAACACAATTCTCTTAATAGTGATATCATCATATAAGGTACAGAAATAATTATGTTACTGTAGATATCCTCAGGAAAATCTGTTGTATAGTGGGTGATGGTATTGCGCTGTCAAAGCATGCTTATACTTCACCTTCATAGGTGACTTAGCAGCTAAAATTTGCGACCATTCAAACAAACTAAACAAAACATTGTCTGAATAATCATTGTTTATGATAACGCCAACACCTCTTCTTTACTTCTAGAAGGAGAAGATAAATTCAATTAATAATATTCCTGAGCTGCTTTTGTCCGTAAACGATTACGAGTCTTCATTTCCTTAAGAAGTCATAAACGATTATCGATAGTTTTTATAGAGTATTAAGGTGTGATCTTATCATATACCAATAATATTGGTATTATTAAAAGCAGTTTAGTTGTGTATATTATATTTTTGTAAGCATGTGGTGAAGAAGTATGAGGATACAGAATGTTCTACACTTTCTTCAGATATAGTAGTTCCAACGAACAAGGCGTGTATCCAGATTGTTCAAAATAAGTGTGCCCGCCTTATAGCCAGGGCTCCTTGGTACGCCCGTAATGTGGATATTCACCATGATTTGAAAATGGAATCCATAGATAGCTACATCACCCGACTTACTACCAATGAAGACAACAAACTATCTACTCATCCAAACCTCCTTGTACAAACTCTAAATCCTGTCGCTAACCTTCCTCAATCTCACTGAATAATTACTTCATCCAGTGACTATCTGACTACCTTTCCAGTTCATGACTAAAAGCATTGAAAACTATGACTAACAAGACCACATGACCGCGAATACAACATCATTACTGTACAGACTAACTTAATATTCGACATAATTACTGACATTCCATGTTATAGTAGCACAGTAATCAAGCAGTAGAAGGCCTCTGGTCTGGAACTGCTAGTTACGACGTGCACTATAGTGTGCAGTTATATTCGTTGGTCGTTGGTCGTTGGTAGATATAGTTGGTGATTCTATTTAGCGCAGTGAACTACAACTACATAGACACAATGACTGCTATTCAATTTAAAAACAATAATTATATTACGAATAACTGTCATTATTCTTAATGTTATCATCAGTTTTTGGCTCAAAATTTTTTCATACCTTTATACACATTTATCTTAAATAACATGACTAATGGTCTGCTATGAGAAAATTTAAAACCCATACAAACACTAATTAGGGCAATCAAACTATGATCTCTCTGAAATCAGTACCTTACCGGCTAACCTACTGAGGTACCATGAAAACACCGTGTACATTACAGATGAGCGTGAATTTAACAGCTGACTCCTGAGGTTGGCTCATTGTTCTGCTGGATGCCGTAGACTCTATTGTCAATTGAAAGGTCAGAGCCTCAGGGCTGACGAAAGGCCACTCCACTCACCTGTCATGATTGATTTGTCAAATATTGACTATGTCTGTCGTGCCACCTCTAATCAAATCCCTTAACATCGCTCTTATTCAAACAATCATGTTTTTTTCTTTGAGAATTTTCTATTCTTTTTTATTACTGACCAATTTCCTTTTTTTTTTTTTTAAATTACTTAGACATTTATATAAAATATTAAAAACAAATTTTGGGGATTGGCAATAAATTGAAGCTATATATATATATATATATAAACTAGAATTTTTAAAAGAACACATAGAAAAGAAATCACTGAACTCACTACTATATTTCGATGTCCTCGTCTTCAGGAAAAGATGTGAATCGCTCCAAAGACTGATAATGACATACATCAGCTGATAACGACATATAAATATATATATATATATATATATATATACATATATATGTGTGTATATATATATCGACCGTTTGATAGAATAGGTGTGTTATCTAATCAGGATTCGGTCAAATTTTGTAGGTTCAAAAATCAAACTCTCATTGCCGACGTTTTGGTTTTATTAGTTCAAAAAGTTATTGAAATAAGTAGTCCTTGTTTTTTAAATGATAATAAGAAAAAGATGAAATTATTGTTAGCAAAAAATTATTATCTAAACAACTTAGTTGAACGATATTGGTTTAGATATATTAGACAACAACCAGAACAATCAAATGAGAATCATGCTGAACTGGAAGTTATTAATAGAAAATATTTCAAATTTCCTTATGTTGAGGGCTTATCTCAATCAATTAAAAAGGTTTTCAAACAAAATGTATCTGAAGTTACACTGGAATTTTATAATAAAAGAAAAATTAAATCTTTATTTTCAAATTTGAAAGAAAAAATACTTTTTGGCTTATTATTGACAAGTCTGTGAAGAATTTTTAGATGAAGAAATCAAAAATATTTACAAAATTGCAGGTTCTTTAAAATTTAAAATTTAAAATTAAAATTTAAATAATGAAGAACAGTTCACAAGAAGAAATTTGTTAGTCATTCCATACAGTCCTTGTTTGAAAGATATGCCTTCATTTATGAAAAGATTGGACGTTTCTGTTGTGTTCAGTAATGATGGTAACTTGTTAAACAGACTTGTCAATAATAAGCCAAAAAGAAAGGACTGTTGTTTATACAAGATACCATGTATTGACTGTAAAATGTCTTACATTGGACAGACGAGCAAAGGTCTTCTTACAAGGATAAAACAACACAAATATTCCATCAGAAGAGAAGACGAAAAGAGTGCCTTGTTCATCCACATAAGAAACAGTAATCATGTGATTAACTGGAATGAAGCAAATGAATTAATGTGTTAATTCATTTATTTGTAATTCCTTAAAAACGAATCTAGTTTTTACTATAGATGTTGAAGGAAACGAGAATGAGAGCTACTACATCATTCACCACGATTTGAAATTTGAACTCTTCTTTCTGCTGCATTCATAATTTTGATATATCTCTATAGTTCAAACATATTAAACAAATTACAAATTTTGGTTCATATATTAAATAAAGCTTTATTATTTAATTTAATTTAATTTTTAAAATTAAATAAAAGATGAGAACCCGTTCTCATCAGTATTACATGCGTTACACAAAATTAGTTAAAGCTAAGAGACATTTATGTCTGTTTAAGTAAAACACAAAGTAGGCAGGGTTTCATAATACGTATATAAGCAGATATATTAAACAGGCTTAATATAAGGAAGGGGTGAATTTGGCCATTACTGGTCTTAATTAGTTGTTTAGTTAATGTATCTCCTAAGAAACTAGAGGGCTAAGCAATAACTAATTACTAACTACAGTTATTTAAAGAATCCCCTAGCATCCTGTATAAAGGAACTTCATTTAACCTTAACTTAGTTTCTTGCTGGTATATTATTCTTACAGCATTATATTTGGTAAAATAGTATCAAAAACTGATACAGGAAAAACAGCATGCTGTAATTAAAAAGAACTATGTATTAAAGAAGTTAATACATTTCTTTACTTTATTTATTACTTTTTCTCTTCTTATTAATCTGAGTTCCTCTAATTTAATGTAGTTACTTTTATCTTCCCTGTTTTATTTTCTTTTATGATTATTATTATTTTACAAAACTTATTTAATAACACATATGAAATACTGAACATATGTGTTATACGTATGTTTGTACGTATACCCTACATACGTTTGTACGTTGAAAACCATGACAAAATAAAAATAATTAATTTAACAGGTTTATTCTTTAAAGTAGAGATATAAGTGTCATTTCTGTACTGTTCTGTACATGAAAAAAATTTCAAGTGAATTTGTCAAAGTTAAAGTACCAATTAAAAACGAATAAAATTCCCAAGAATAAATAAAATGCTATCATTTTTTGCCTACATGCCTGAATTAAGGAAAGAATATTTATTTCAAAATACTATTAATGCAGAAATATGGCTCACTCATAACTCAAATGACTAATATAATTTACTAAAATAACTAATGAACCAAAATCTTCACTCCATGTGAATTTTAAAATGTCGAGAAACGACAAAAACAATTTTTACACATCTATATTTCATTTACGATTTCTACCAACTTCAGAGAGATAAATATAAAAAAATGAAAATTGCATAGAATTGAATTTATAATCAACTGTATTTTCTTCATTTTATTTGTCATTTTTCAAACATTTTCATCTAAATATTTTGCAAAATTTTTTTTTTGAAAATTTGAATATTTATATTTCATAAAAAAGCAATTAAAATAAAAAAACTCTTGATAAAACAATTTTAAAAAACAGAATTATAAGAAATGAGTAATGAATGAGTATGGATACAAAGAAAAACTTGGATTAGATACAAGTAAGAAATCAATAAAATTCATGGTTATTTTGATTTGGATTTATGAGTTTTGTAATTTTATTTATGGACTGAATATTCTGAGAAAGAACTCAAAGAGGTCCTGTCCTTTGCAGAACATGATACCTGCCAATCTCTTCGTGTCGACATGTGTGCAACGAACGTTTGAAGCCAGACTTTGAATCCCTTCTACTCTACTTGCCACAGAGGTTATCCATTGTCAGTGTCATAAACAAGCCATTGTCGAACCGTTATAGAACTCATTAGTCCATGGACTGAATAAATTAAGTACTTTTGATGTTTTCAATTAAATGATAGAGCCATACAAGAAGAATGCAGAGCAGAAATCTTGAAGTGTCTGTACTTTTTTTCGGATCTACTCAGAATTTTGCTCAAAGTGAATTTAACGAATAATTTGCACTTTTGCAATGAAACTACTTTGTAACGGTCACGGAAACCATGTAACAACAATTTTTAGCAATTTTTTAAAGAAAATACTCGTCAAGGAATACGTACTGTTTTAAAAGCTTTAAATATGATGAGTAAGACTCCTTATTAAAATGATTCTGTGATAAAATTCTTTCATTTCTCATCTGATTTCAAAGTTTATTTGTTGACTCTGTTTATTTGAAAACTGATTGTTGAGGAATAATATATAATTCCCTTTGAATAGTTGGCTAACAAAACTCATTAACAAATCGTCACTACATACCTTCACTTAGAGGTTAAAGTAAAAATATGAAAGTTTGATTTGAACTTGAAAAACTGGCTGATTGATGATAAATATATTTATCCTATTCAAAGGTTGATACCTTTATCAAGTTATATATATATTTAAATTAAATAAATTTAAGAAAGAACCAATTCAAAAACACACACATAGAGTCCCTAATTTTTAGTTCAATCGTCTTCAGTAAATAGGAAAAAGGGAGATCAAGCTCCCTCGGTAAACGACGGATGTAAACCAAGAAATCCAGCATTCCTGGGTTTCCATATTTCCTCTCACCTGATTAACACTGAACAAAAATTTTAAACTGCAGGCGAGTAACATTCAATTATTCGGTTCCCAAATTAATTTCTGAGCTTTTGGTTTTCTAGTTTTAGATAATTTCGATAATGGTAAAACATACGCAATATATACAGATTATATATAGAAATATAGAAGTGAGTTTTTCTGATTTCTTTTATATTTATTCTTTTATTCAATCTAATTTATTTAGTTTGTGAAATATTTTAATTTAATTGGGATAAATATATAACAAGATTTCACATAAACACGTGAAATAACAATCAATGATCAAACCACAATATGAAATGGAAAAAAGAAGGCTAAGATCTTTCAACCGTAACAAGCGGTCTTCGCCAGAATCAAAACCCAGTCTTTTTTTTTCCTATTTCATATTGCTCTTTTGTCCGGTTTGGGCGTTTCCGAATTACATGTTATTTAGATTATATAGATTCACAGAAAGAAATCACAGAAACTCACTAGTATATTTCAATCGCCTAGATAATACAGATATTTACGTCTTTATTATATAAAGACTGCATTAAGTTGATATAAAGTACACCTGTATTTAGTTTGAAATATTACAGATACTCTGTTATAATATAATTTCTTGTATATAGAAAATATTACTTTAAAAAACGGTTTAAGACAAAAACAGAAAAAGTTTATGAAAATATCTCGCTGTGATGCTAATAATAATCTTTAAAATATTCATTTAGAGTAGAGTGAGGGGAGACAGAGTGGGAGTGAGAGAGAAAGGGGATGGGATTATTTCTTTTGAAAATATTTATACAATACATTTTGAAATATAATTCCCTCAGCTTATTGGATATTTCTGAGCAATGAAAAAATTAAAATAAAAAGAATTCAGACTACTATTATTTTATGAACAGCACGTTTTATCACTCAGATCTCCCTCCCTTTCTCACTCTCTCTCACTCATTATTTGTTCTCCACCTTTTTTATTCTCTCTCTCTCTCTCTCTCTCTCTCTCTCTCTCTCTCTCTCTCTCTTCTATCTCTCTCTCTTTATCTCTCTCTCTTTCCATTCTTATCTTACTCTCATAAACTTAACATTTTTGGGATAACTAAAGAAACTAGAATTTAATTTTCAAAAAAGCAAGCAGTCATTACATTATTAACTTCAACATTAACTTATCAGTATTATGATCGCTTAGTTTAATGAAGTATTCATAGTCTTATTCGTCATCTAGTAAGCTGATTTAATTTTTAGAATAACAAAACGCCTTATAAGACTATTAGACAGAAAATCAAAATTCACACTAACAGACAGACTCCACATATACAACATAATCTTGAAGCCTTCTTGGGCTTATGCTATAGAACTTTGGGGTTCTGCCAAACCTTCAAATATTCGTCCTATACAAGCCATCCAATCAAAAATACTCAGAAAACTCTCACATCTCCCATTTTGCGTCCCAAATATAATCATCCACCGAGATCTTAAAGTCAAGAACCTTCGTTCTCGACTATGCAAAAGACCGCTACAAAAAATTCCACAGTAAACTCTCAACTCATCCAAACCCACTTGCTCAAAATCTTTCCCAACTAGTAATCCCCACAAACCCCCAAAGACGACTAAAACGACAATGGCCACGTGACTTTCTGTCACCCTAAAGCTTAAACATAGTTACGGAGTGCCACCAATGGGTGTCCACCCGATTCACGTCACATAATCAAAAAGCTAAAGGAGTAACCCTGAAATCAAAATTACTTCTAAATACATGAAATTGTAGTCGAAGTATAAAAAAAAAAGAATAACAAAACAAGTAGCACAATATATTTTGATTTTTTTGAGAGTTGTTGGATTTTCTTATACTGATTCCACAAGGAAATATTACAGCTGCCATAGTTATCCTAACAGGTTGATTCTATGCAAATAGCTCTAAATTCTGTCTTACTGAAATTAATTATGTTAAAATTCATTCAAAATGACCTGGTAATGTTGTAATTAGTGTTTATTTAAATTGTTTACATAAATTAAGTTATTTAAGCATCGTACTGGTGCGACTGAAGGAAAACCTTTAATATAAGTAGCAGTCTTGAAATCTTTAACTGAGCAAATGCTGTTAAAATGATATAGTATGCACCGTACATATTTGATTACTGCTGGGTTTTAATTCACATATCCAGTAATGATTTTTCTTAGGCATTATTTTTAACAAACATGTAAACAAAGTTTATAGTACTTTGTTTATGTCAATGTACTATACATCGACATAATATAAGTACTGTTACATCTTTGATTTATTGATTTTGTGGATTTTTTTAGTTGATATTCAATTTTATGATTATATGATATATTATATCACAATATTATCGACAAGTATATCACATAAAATTACACAGAAAGAACATATAGTAGTAGTAGTTATAATATTGTTGCCGTGGGGCAACTTTCTAATGTCTTAGTTTTAATGATTTATTCCATGTTCAAATCCTCAACAAAAGATCCCTGACTCTAACCCTCATGTCACTTGGAGTTCTCTTCTCAATTGTATCTACACATATTTGTGTTTACTTATTAACCGTCATTATTTCTTTTACATGTTTGACCGATAAGGTATGAAGGTTGTAGTTGAAAAATGTTATTGAGAAAAAAGTCAGGATTATTGTTAGGATAACTTTAAATAATTTCTTGACGAAGAACAGTAAATTTGATAATATTGTACTAAAAGGGACTTTTATGAAACCTATGTTTACGTTTGTACCGTCAGAAATGGAAGGAGGGCGAGATCTTCTAATCCAGAGTTTCTCAAACTTTTTTCGACGTGGAACCCTTTTTGCTTCAGTTACTTTCCCAGGAACCCCAGATTCTAATGATTTTATACATTCATAATATAAATATTTTCATATGCTTTTATAAATAGTATGTATGTTTAAAAACAGTTAAAAAATAATATTACTGCAATTGGTATTTTTTGAAGAAAAATTCAAAACAAAATGATTTAAATGTTCATATCTTCCACAAGTATAGTACATAAGACATGAAAAAGAATTATTAGCAACTTTAACACAAAGTTTATTTTGTAATCATTTTTGGTTTTATAGTTGAAAGTTTGATTCTCTACTTTAGTATTTAGTTTTTATGGCAGTATTAAAAAGAAAATCAGGTTTTACATAATTAGATAGTGGGAAGCGGCAGCAATGTATGAAGTGCTATTTTTACAATAGAAAGAAATTCGGGAATCAGATAGCTCCAAAAACTGACTAGTGATTCATCCTAAATATGAATAAAATTTTGGCCACTTCTACTTATGTGTATAAGTATTATTAGGTTTCATCATTCACAAGAAACATAGAATAAATCCAACCACACCAACTAAAGAAAAAATTTAGAAACATTTTTTTTCTCTAAATGTTTTTCGAGACAGTTAAGGAACTTTGGGAATTTCTGTTCTAACCTTATCAGAAACAAGGTGCTCAGTGAAGAAAGATCAGACGCATCAGACGTATATATTCCAAAACAAAAGTTTTTTTTTTTGACACCACGTAGCTATTAATATTATAGCTACTTTATTGCAAAGTGCAGTTCGATAAAATTAATATTACAGTTACACTTATATTTTAAATGAATGTAAATAAAACTTCTAATATCTATAATGCTCTGTGGTGAGATAATTTTATGCTAGAGTTTGTTTTCCGTATTTCATACAAATCATGATCTCTTGAAACACTTGAAATCATATGGAATAAAAGAAGGGAGATATATAAAGAAATAGAATAGAGATTTTTTGTTTCGAACATAATGTCACTTCATCCGTTGATTCTGAAAAGATTTTTTTTATTGGTCTCAGAAGCTTATTGACACTTACCAAAAGATTTTAAAAATAATTTCTCAGCCTTTTCATTTATTTATTTATCAAGAATTATAATAAATTAAAAATGCAAAAGAGTTTTAGTCAGTCAATAAAACAGGTCACGTCATGCTTAACTTTATAAAATCCTTGTAGGTGATAGAACTGATTGTGGCATTACTCAAAATGTATTCAAAAAAATTGAAAATATTTTTTAATATATTTTTAGCATTAATTTTTTACGAATAAATGAGATAAATAATCATTTTATCAGTTGAAACATATTACAAAACAGCTGCAACAATGTAGGCTGGAGGCATTAACCGTAGCAAATATAGAGGGAAATGTAGAAAAAACAATTTTGAACATTACCTGAAATACTTAAAAAAATCAATTAAAATGAAAGGACCAGAATATAATCAAAATACAAAATGTTTTCGAATTACTATTAGTTTGTTTAATTTTTATGGATAAAACCTGATTGAATACATGTTTGAATTACAGACACATGAGGCACAAAGGTGTGAGGAAAGGTTCCTGTCTTTCCTTGAGAAAGCAGTTATATTGTTCATAGAGCACAAATGAGCCCTTTATAAAGGTTGCTCTTTATATGTGTTTGCTAGAGACAGTAGATAAATAGAAGTCGGCGCGGTTAGAGCCAAGTTAACAGGTTATTGGGATTCCGTAATGCAGTTGCCATACAATATCCTGCCACGTACTAACTTACATTATCTTTTAATGAAGCTCATATCATTTTTCAATCAATAAAAGAGTAAAGTTTAATTTGTAATTTACTCATTAATAACCTACATCAATTCTAATTTGCAAAAAGTAGGCTTTGTTTCAGATTTTTTTAGCATCATTAATTTTTTTTTGCGTATTTGTGTTACTTGATTGCGCAGTACACTATTGGACTTGTTTAAAGTTCAACACTAACAAGAATTGTAACTTCTTCTAGGTATAAATAGTGGCCCATTTGCTAAAAATGCAAATATTTCAGTTATGCGCGATCTACATTAACAGGTTCATTTTACACTGGGAGTCTTAAATTTGTTTCAGTATATAACAATATATCAGCCAATTGTTCGTAGCACAACGCCACAATTGGTCCAGCCTGGAGTTTCTTTATATATATCCTACTTTTTAAAAAAAAAAAACAGGAAAAAACAAATAGTCGTCAAATTGATTTACCAACACGTTCACAATTTTATAATTAGTGTTTTCACAGTCGTTTCTATTAATTAAAGTGGAAAAATGGTTAATCTTGCTGTTCGTTTTCTGACCACTCTATATTCAAAGGTTTTGAGGGTTTTAGGTCTAGATATTATCTAGACCATCAAGGAACAGAACTGACAAACCAAAGGAAATTTAAAAATAATATTCAAGTAAAATATATGGTTAATATTGTTGTTCGTTTCTTAAGCACTCTGTATTCAAAGGTTTTGAGATTTTTTGATGGTTTTAGATCTAGATATTATCTAGGTTTATTATAGGTCTAGATATTATCTAGACCAAAAACCTTTATATAGTTAATGTTCACTTGAACGATGAGTTGACTTCTTCACAATTAGTCCGAAGTCCTTGCTTTAACTTCCTCGAAGTACATATAGAGAAATGGTATAATACTTCGTAGAAGTAGAAACAGCCACTCTTCTTGCGATAACTCAGGCATCAGCACAACAACAGTCCCAGAACGATCTGACCCATCTCGAAACATCTAGACCACCAAAACTCTCTTCTCTCTTCTGCTGACTGTTGTCACCTAGTTTCCTGGAGGCCACTTTTTTTGTTTTCCTTTCTTACACTTGTTGCCAGTTTTACAATGAAGAAATAAAATACTCTTAAAAATTTTTGCATCATGAAGTCAGGAATCCATAACACAGTAAAGTATCTTCTTGTAGCAGTGTTACAATTCCTGATCCTTTACAATTACCAGGAACTATACACACTCAAGAACTGCCCTACATCATCTGGTATAAATTACGACACAGTATTGTTTTCATGCTTCAAAATTACTTTAAATTAAACCTATAAATTATTGTATATTCAACAACACTTTAAATGGGATATTCACCCAGCAACAACAGCAGATATAATCAATAATGAGTCACAAGACCACCAAACGCGTAAATCTGAAAAAACTCAAACCATGAGCATACTTTTATGTTGAAAAGCGAAAAATGGTTGGTCAATAAAGTCTATCTTGCACCGTGTTTATAAATTATAGTTATAAAATACTTGTATTTATCATATTTTATCATACTTACGTAAAATTATTCTACAATTATTTAACCAAATTAGTAAAATAAACTACAGAGTGGAGTAATAGCCCTATATAAAGGCCACATAAATCAGACGTAGTGTTCTGAAACTTATATTTCAGCATGGTATTATTTCCAATAATAATTTTATTATTTTTCCTCTTCTCATGAAAACACTCATTGAAAGCAAGTAACGACATTTTTTTTTAAAAAAAATTACAAGTGACCTACTCAATTTATTATAGGTACTCAGAATATTCAATTCATTGATTATCTATTAAGTTTTTGTTTTATTTTAATGTAACAATCGTGATGAAGTTGACATAAATATATCCTCTTGTAAAACATTACCAAAATTATAGCTCATAAACTTAATGATTTCATTTCTCATATTGCCGTTATAAAAATCTGCTATGTCTCACGGTGGCTAAGTTTACTTGTGACAAAAGTTTTTGCTTTAAATGTCCATCACTTCGTTCCTACGTTGAATTTCCAATAAATTTAGAGCCTATATTTTAAGTTAGTCATACAGTAATCTGCTGTCAAAGTTTCAGCTTGCTATGTCTTATGGTGACTGAGTTTACTTGTGGCAAAATTTTGCGGACAAACCGACAGACAGAAATTTTTCTAAGGGTGGATTCGGTTCCTCTAATGTATGAAACGTAAAGAAAACTTGAAATGAGTCAATTCTAAGCAATGTACAGACAAAATCATTCTTTTATGTATATAGATAAATTTCACTTATATTAATGTTAACAAGTAGAACATGTTGCCATTGTTTCAAGTTAAAAAGCAAATTTTTGTAAGTTATAACAAGATGTTTTAAGTTTAAAGTACCCTGTTTTGGTCCATTATTCAAAATAATAAATTTTTTACGTAGTATTGTAATTATGAAATATCAATTCTAGAAATAGCTATTCAGGGAAAAAAGTTGAACTGAAATTCCTATAATCTGCAATAAAGTGGCTTATTGATCTAAAAAAGAATACTATGGAGCCTTCAAAAAGAGGTTTCGGACACCTCAAAATGTGTAATTTGTCAAACATTTTAGATGCATTTTTACTTTATTTATCTAATAATAAGGTAAGCACATCTTATTCTTAATGTTACTGTCATGATGAATCAAAATTATAGCCAATAAATATAATGATTTTATTTCTCATATTGCTGACATAAAAATTTAGTCGGCTACAAGAAGATTTTACATTCAGTTAAATATTATTTTAATACAATCGTACAAGCCGGTCAGTTGCAAGTATGAAATGTAATTTTTGCCTACCTATATTATAGAAATGCTAGTACTAATTCATCCCGGATTTTTCTGGGAGGTGAGGAGAAAGTTTATTTTCCATGTTCACAGAAGGGGAAAACTTCCAGATAATTGGAACCCTAGTTCATATTCTTGACAAGTAAGTTTCATATACTCTATCCGGTAATATAAATGTGTTGTTTTTATTATTCGACCTTGTAGCAGCAGTGTATGCATGCATATGATAACATAAGTTCATTACCTGGATAGTTTAGAGCTGCAGGTGGTCAGAAGCTTTGCGAATCTATTTCGTTACCGGAGATAGGCTGCCGTATTGAGAACCTAGAAAAGGAGATTAGAATCTTAGACGTTTGTGACTCTAATGACCATAAGTCGGTTGATGTTCAACCGACAGCAATTCATCAATTCATTCTACCTCAATCATATTCAATATAACATTTCCTCGTGTAAGGACTTCTGATCTCAAGCCAGAGAAGAGAAGTTGACATATTTCTTAAAAATATATTGTATGCTTATGGTTCAGTATATTCTACTTCTATTATGCCCAGCAGCAATCAAGTACTTTATCAGATATCTGGTGATTTTTGGAACGTTATTGTCAGCAAATATTTTAGCTATATAAGCAAAATTCACACATTAAAAATTAACAACACATATTTCTTACGTTTAAATAGTTTTATAGCTTTGTTGTAAGACTATTAATTCAAAAAAAATTATATTAATAGTCCCAGTTTCAGTTTTACACGTAGATTAATACAGTTGCAATTAATTATATTTACACAAGAAGCCTTTTAACAGTCTTGCAATTGCAAAAAAGAAATCATTAAAAGAGATAGTGAAATTTTGATTAACTGAAAGGGATAGAACAGAGAGAGAAAAGGGTAGGTAGAGAGCGTGAAGAAATGGTGTGAGGAATGAGGAAGGAATAAAGGTAGGGTGTTGATAAAGAAATAGAAAGGAAATTGTCTGGGGGATGGACAAATCAGAGAAAGGAACATGTTTGAAAGGAAAGGTGGAAAGACGATGAGAATGAACATGGGTGAGAAAAGGTGTTGGAAGATGGAAAAGTATTCTCTAATGAAAGAATGGACAGAAGAAGAGGAGCAGAATGAGAAAGTGTTGAAGGGGATAAACTCGGAGAGACAAAACAAGAGTTACAAACAGAGAGAGAGAGAGTGAAGAGAATGGGAGGTTAAAAGTTAGTTTGAATGATATAGCGCTTAAGGAAGAGAGGTGATGAGCCAGATATATCGAATAGAGTAAGTGACGTTGGCGGTAGTAGGCGTTTGGAAGGGGGGGGGGGGGGGGTTATAGGTATTACAAGTATTACAACTTGTAACCCTTCAGTCATGAAAAAATTTTTGTCATAATAATAATTTTTGTCATTTGTCATAATAATAATTTTTTTACTATTCTCTAATTTCTAATGGCATTTTTGAATACCAAGTATAATAGCATTTTTGTTTCCGTCAAAGACGGGTACGTTTGCTAGTATCTTATAAAATGATACTAGTGATTATTAATACCAAAAAAAAAAAAGAATGCTTATACACAAATCATATTAAAAAAAAATAATTGAAATCAATATTTTCCGTTTCTGAAAACAATTTAATTTTCATTGAATGAATAATAGGATTGAATATAGTCCGTAATAAATTCTTAAATCTGATATAGAAATCGAAAGAAAATGAAACAATCTTATTATTGAGGTAGAAACAGGTTTTCTCTACTTCTTTAAATTGAACTGCGGATTGAATGATTGGAAAAAGTGTGAAATTTTAGTTTTTGGTTTTACAGTTGAAAGAACATTAAAAGCTTCTGTAGTTTTACTAAATAGCTTCGAAATGGTAAAACTTGAAAAACATGAAATAAGTGAATTTTTTTTAGATTTAACAAACATGACTACAGCATACAGAGTAGTGATCCATTAATTATTTCATTATGTTTTTAGCTTTTTTAATTGTTTTTTTCAGTAAGATTTTTATTAACATAATGTTATAACAAAAAATAATTTTATTATTTTCAAACAGCAGTTAACTTTTTTTACAAAATTATAAATAAATATTATAAAAAACTAAATACTTTTTATGAAGGCATGTAAGAATATTGTTAACACGCATCTTCAGACAATTTGTACAGACAATCAGCACTAATCTATACAGTTTCAATAATATGTAGTGTCAATATTTTGTTAAAATGTTTGATGGTGAGAGATGGTTGTAAAATAAAGCTAGTTATAAAACTTCAAAATCATGGTAATTTTTATGTATAAACATTATACTTATTTATATTTTAAGATTTAAAGAAAGAGGTTTTATTTAGTCATTTATAAAATAAAAAGTCATTGATAAAATAAAATTTGAGAAATCTTATTTTTCAAAAATTCTATCTGTATTGTTTTTTACAAAACAATTTAAACGTTGGAGGAATTCATAGCTTTCTGTAGCACACAGTATAAAAAGATAATAGGTGTCTAATAATATTTATTCCTCGAAAAAAATACTTGTGCATGAAGCACATTTATCTAGTGAATGTCAAATTTTTACTCTGAAAACAAGACGTAATTTTTACTTTGCTTTTATGTCACTATACAGTTAAACCCAATGTTGATGCGGCACAACTAGTAGAATGAAATATCTACAAATCTTTTTTTATGTATAAGAACAACCATACTATTGCTTCCATTTCTCTACATAATATTGCCAAATGAAATTATTTGTTTGAAGTGACCTGAATACACTAAAATAGTTTTCAAACTGTGCACTCTGAGTCTGTTTGTATGAACAGGATATCTCAAAAAAAAAAACCAGCTATAAGAACGAAATTTCATATTTAATTTCTTGTTGTCCTTGAGAGGGAACAAAAATAGCACTTTTTTTAGGAGTACTTATTTGCTAAAAATATATCCACATAATACTGATAAAAATTGTTGAGATTCTGGCTTGAGAGTTGACATTTAATATGCATAGGATGTGACACTTACAGTATTTGTCATTAATTAATTATGAAATGAAAGTCGTGTAATGTCTTACACCAGTTTTTTTGTTTTTTTAAGAAAAATGACATTTTATTTAAGGGTATCCTCCTGTGTGATTTTTAATATGAATATGAATTAGAATATTCAGAGGTCTGAGTTTATTTCAAATTTTCTAATATAGGGTAAAGTATACATGAATTGTGATGGATTGTTCTTGTTTTATGTACGTGTTTTAACATTGTTTTCTATTTTAACATATATTGTGCTAATATCACAATGGATAAGTGATTATTTGTAAATAAATTTTGCTCTTCAATGTACCATTCAATTGTTTTGAACGAGATGTTAAATAAAATCCATTTTTATTTTATTATTTTTATGTTAAATGTTAATATCTATTTATTTTTTTTTTTTTGTAATTATTGTTAGCTAAACAGTTAAGACGTGAAGGGAATGAGGAGATTCGTAAGTTTAAGGACTATTGAATTGGGTCTGGAGGAGTTTATTTACGTAAAGGTTTTAATTAAGAGTTAAAGGGTAATTGTGTAGGAGAGATCGATAGGAGTGTCACATGCAGTCTCAAGTCTCGTGATCAAGGCCTGCTAGAGGACGCCCACACCGTCACTTCTTACCTAGCAGACTCAGTCCATTCTACTCATTTCACTAACATTACACAGTCCTCATTCCGTAAAATACAATCATTTTCCCTTTAATTTAGCTTCTATAGTAAAACTGAATGATTCTGTTTCTATCGACAGACATGCTTAGTGGAGGTACTACCACGTACCATCAAAACTTTGAACAAAATTTTGGAACCAAAAATTTTGAGAAAAATCACTTTTTTTTAGAATACTTCATTAATATGATTTTCAATTTTATTTCTACATAAATGTTAATTATCAGATTTCAAATAGTAAAACCAATTACACATTTTCTGAATTTCAAAATTAATCAAATAAGTGACTAGTGAACTGAAGTAAGTGGATGTGGATTAGTGTCGAGTTGATCAGATCTTCAACATCGGTAACGACTGCATCTTGTATCACTTTATCATTTCTTTATATCATGCTATTATGCCATTGGAACAACTGGTTGGTACAACTTGAAACTAATTAACACTACTGAACAGAAACACACACACTGTACGTCTGTGCACCATTTCTTCCTTTATATAAAAGATAAACACTAAATTACTAATCAAAGAGCCTGGTTAACTTATCAAATCAAGGGCACTAGCGACGGATTTATATTCCAAAATGAATTAAACGCCTTACTTCGTTTGTTGTACGAGTGAAGGAATCTCTGTACTGATACGGGTAATACGGGATAGTACTCTATTTCATCTATTAATAGAAATGATTTTAACCTTTGTGGCACTATGAATTATTCTACAGAGATACTAGCACAAGGCTGGAGGGAGAGAGAGACAGAAAGAAAGGTAACTCAGATGGCAGGATTTTAATCACTTATTAACTATAAGTTCAAAACCCTTACAGTTGAATAAATCCCAGAAGGAAATTAGGTGAAAATGAACGAAAGGTGGAAGAACGTTTTGAATACGGTTGTTGCTTTAACAATAATAGTAAAATTCTTTCTTAACAAATGACCATAATAACCAAACAAAATAAAATTTCAAAATTATACTTACAGTCTAAGATTAACTAAATTTACAAAATAATATTAGTAACGGTGTTGTCTCGTGTGTTTTGAACATCTAATATATATATTTAGTCGATGTAAGAAAAGTATGTCAAAATACTTCAAGGGTGTTGTCTCGCGTGTTTTGAACATCTAACATATATATTTAGTAAATCATACTATTTTCTTCAACAGATGACTATAGTATGAAATATTGACATATAAATAACTATTCACAACGTTCAACAAAGGTTTTTCAAATCAAAAATCATTTATGAAATTTATGATATCAACACAAAATAATATTCTCCCTTTAAAGATCACTGTAGAAATTAATATGAAAGTTCAAAATAACCGCTAAAAATTCTTTCCTAAAATGGCTAAGTGAACAATATTCTAATACATCATGACAGTTTTTTGCAATGAAATATCATAAAATAAAGTTAATAACGTCCCATAAAAACTGAAATATCCCTAATGTACCATTAATTTTTTTGTTGGGTTGGATAACATATTGAATAGCAAACAAAATTCAAGAGATAAGTTATTAGATAAGAGGCTGGATAAATACATCTTAATCATAAAGTGAATTATTGCATTGAATTATTCTAAAATACATTATAGGTATTGACTTGATTAAATAAGATTACGGCATCAGTAAAATCTTAGTATAGGTTAACCCAAAATTGTAAAGAATATAAAATTTAATAGAATTAAAGATCTTTAATTAGAATTATAATATCTACGTCAACTAAAGTACTAATCAGTTTTCTAGCACATTCTCCTCAATACGGAATTTAAACAAAAATGTACAGATTACATTAATATGGTAGCTAATCAATACGGTACTCCATAACCGAATGTGATCAGAGTAATAATATTAAAGAAGGCAATAATATTCAGTTACTGATTATGAACTTAGCTAACGAGATTCCAGGATCCAAGCTAACAAAAGATATACTATATATATATTGAATTTGATAGCAGATTCTGCATTCACGATTTTTTTACTTATAGCTTCAATGTTTTTCACGATCTTCCTTCGTGATGACGATGATTGCCGAAGCAAGCTAGCCAAAGATATTCTGAAGGCTAGAACACTAAAAAACACTTCACCTGGAATATCTATATTTAATTAACTACTACACTAAGCTAATAAGCTATCGGCCCCATGGGTCATCATGAGGTTCTTAAACTACTTATAACTAGATATACATATTACATACTACGAGATATCTTGAAAGTAAGCAAAGGAATTTAAATTATATTAGAAACTTAAAAATTGTAAAGGCTGGACTACTCTCCTACTAATTCTATTCATTGAGGAAGGTTTGATCCTTTTCAATATAGAAGATTGAAAAGGATCAAACTACAATTTTCCTTCATTGACTAATTATGTTCATATAGACGACTAGTTTTCATGTTGAAAACGGCCCTCGCTCTTTTGTTTATAATCTTTCACGGTTTTAATGTTCCACTTGTCATAAATATTAAAAATAAAAAGTTGAATTAAATTATATGGTTACTTTTTTTGTTTCCATATTTCATGAAAAACAAACAACAATTCTGCAATGATTTAATTTCATTTATTTTTTATTACTTTTATTTTATTTATTATTTTTTTAAATTTATATGATAAATTATACAATAAATCAATACTGAACTAAAACTCCGACATGTTTCCATAATCATTAAAGTGCCTGAGGTAATGTAAATTGCATCATACTAAAATAAACAATTATTGTTATGACTTGAGAATTTTAATTTTTTATTTAATATTACTACTTTTACTTTTTATTTATTTATTATTTTCTAGCTTGATTTTCTTATTATTTTCTCTATCACAGTAAACAGACTAATAGATTCAAACTAGGAAATGATAAATAAAATATAAAGAATTAAAATTATAATTAAATATGGACTTTTAAATGACAGAGAATAATGAATGAAACAAATTACAAAAGAGAATAATTAAAAAATAAAAGAAACTATAAAAAAAATAGTAAAATGAAATACAGTTTAAGCACCAGTCAATCAACATCAGTCAATAATATGTAAATGAATTTAGATTTCAACGATTTATATAGAAGATAGACTATAAGTTGAATATTTATATATTCAACAGCTAGAAGATAGACATCACCATAAACTAGAAAGAGAGAAAGGAGAAACTCCATAAACCCAAGGAGTCACACCACTACCAATATACGGCATAAGGCGTAATTGGGAAGCTCATTCATCTTCCCAAGTGTCAGGTCTACTGACACTTTAGTGTCGGAGTTCCCATGGCACTCCGTCTACTAAAGGACCAGAGTGCATCAGCGAAGCATTTGTGAAGTATATTTCATGCCATTGGTTAGACACCCAGAGTGCTTCTCAGGCACATTACTAGTGATTGACGTTGCTGTAAACCCCTTAATTTTACTCTAGTATTAAGGTAATTAAGGTCAATTCCACAGCTTTGATTATATAGTTAGGCGGGTAATCCATGCAAATTACATTAACTTCTGTGGTAGCAGTATGCATGTATCTAAACATTTTCATGCATTTTCTTTAAAGAAAAGCATTTTGATGCTTCATAAAAAATCATGTTTCTAATGGATTAAGAGTAAAACATGTGATAGTAGCCCAGTAAATATTATTCTTTACCGAAATACTTTTTTTTTAGTGTTTTGCCGCCTTTTATTATGAACCAGATTCATAAAGCTGAACAATGATAAAGTATTCTTGTGAGAGCATCAAATACTAAATACCAGCCCAATATGAGTATTATACACTTCATGGGTATTTTAAAGCAGAATGCAATACTTTTTTTGACATAAAGTATTATGAAGTCCAGTACCTTTGGTTAGATATGTACACAGAATCTTGTGAAGGCTTGAAGGATCTCGGTGGCGATGGGACCAGAGAGGGATTGGCTGGTCTTTACTGGGCGGCACGGCGTCGAATGCCGGACAGGCCAAAGACGGGCGTTGGCTGAAAAAGAAGGAGCAGATATTTACATAGAATTACCCAGTTTTTGTTTCTATTTAATGACATTAGGATAGAATAAGATGATATAGATTCTGTCGAATGTTATTATGATATATGTAGTGTTCATAGATAGTTGAATAAATCAAAAATATTGCCCAACGCCATGACATCATAACGAAAACCTCAAATGTGTTCTGTGGTGAGTACGTACAATAAATATCTGCATCCTTTACTCATAGCTTAGTAAGCAATTTCAAATCATTTCGAATGAAATCTCAATTCTTGATATAATGTCGGAGTTAAACAGAAATGCAGAGTACTGAAAAACACAGTGAAGAAGGAAGAAACTTCGGCTAGTACGAGAGGAATGCAGTAAGAAAAGTGACATATCACCAAAAAGCTCTTCAACTAAGGGCTTTCTTCTGAAAACAATTACAGTAAAAGCTTTGGATTCCTGTCTTATTCAGCTTAATTTATTTAATAACAAACAAACATGTTTCAATTAATTTATTTAGAAGGTATTAATATGCTCCGTATAGTTTTATATACAAAATGTATCTAAGGTCAGTACTGTCATTGCTGTATAGTGACAAGTTAGTAAAAATCAAAGGAGTGGATATTCTATCCGCAATATGTTAATTGTAGGTGAAAATTTGTGACACTATCTAGGTAATAAATCTAGGTTTTACCTTGTTTTAAATCACAGAAGAATACAAATGATATTATACATGTGAGGATGAAAAAAATGAAGAGATAAAAACATATAACAAATTTAGTACCTTTATTATATTATTTTAAATATTTGCATTATCTTCTTATACTTTTCAAGAAAATGAAGGAATATATTTATTTCTTTCAACAGTGCGATATTTGGTGAGCTGAGTTTAGTGAAATAAAACTGAATTAGTTTGATATCAAAGCTGCTGTTAATGGAGTACCCTGCAAGACATATTCTTCCTGCCTTCTTCCTTTTAAACTTCTTTATACCCTAATGATATCACTTTCAACCACTCACCCTCTAGAATTAAATTCTTTTAACAAAGCTAGCGTTGTATCGCATTTTACTTTTCTCAGATCAAAATCAGCATATATAGAAACACCGGATCGTTGTAAAAATTTTTGAGGACTCACTTTTCAATATTTCGGCTGTTATAGCGGTCGCCCAAAGGAGTGCAAGTGAATTGACGGAGGGACGACAGTCAACTAAAGAACTATCAAGTAAACTATGAACTGAAGAACTCGATTCACTTCTTCTCATACAACAGAGATATGGCGGACAACCGTCATAACGGTCGACATACTGAAAAGTGAGTCCTTTGTTACGTTTCTTTCCATGTGTCACAGTTTATTTTAATTTATATATATATATATACAACTAAAAAATGATAGATCGGGATGCGATCAAGGCAATGAGAGTTTGAATTGAAAGTGGAAGAAACTGACCGCATCCCGATCTATCATTTTTTAGTTGTATATCTGTCATACGGTCGAGAATTTATTACTGTTTATTTATATAATATATATATATATATATATATGTTACAGTGCCATCCATTATATGTATCACATTTAAAATTAGAACCAAATATAGAAATTAAACTTGAGAAGTGATTTCGTTTCAAAAAATAACAATTTATTCAGTGTTGGCAGTGAACGTCGTAAGTGAGTACTGCAACTTAATATCTAATTTTAAAATCACCATTGTCTTTAATAATTTAAAATAATGACAGATGTGGGGTAACTTTTATATCAGTTGTATATCTCTGCAAATATTAAATAATTTTCTTCATACTATAACTATTGTTGTTTAAATATTTATTCATTTTCTTTGCTTCCCTTTGCCATTGTTTCCTTTGACTGTAAAATTGAGATTAACTATCATTTTATCAATTTAATTATGAAGAAAGTATCGTTTTCATGGTTGCTATAGCTTTCGTGGTCCTGTTCCAGAGTCCTTGTGTGGCCATATGGTACTAGATATGACCGAAACTTTACACATTCCCAAGCAGGGTCAAAACATGGGTTCTCGGTGCCAGTTGCCCATTTGTAATTTTGAGAGGATTCTCTCATTTTTTTAAATGTTATTTGCGACTTTAGTTAATCAATATTTTTAGAGTCACACTTATTTTTTAAAAATATAATGTATACAACATTTCGTTTTTTTAAGAAACACTACTCAGAAATATCTTGTCTCTATTAAGTGAATAAACTTAACAAGTACAACTCAATGTTCTTATAGCTATTTATTAAAGTGTTGCAATTTAAAAAGTATAGAAGATTGCTAGATGTGTACAGTAGACGTTTGGTAAGCACAATGTCTACTGCTTCTGACATGAGAGATTTGTCTGATTGAACTAAACTAAACTATACAGCATTATAGGATGATTACGAGGGAGAGCAAATTAAAAGTAATGATTCCTCAAAGAATTACAAAGAAATTATACTGTTATAAGAGGTCTATGAAGAGATATCCGGACTTGATTTACAAGGAGGCTAATTCTCCTATTAAGAAACTCAAAGCAGTCGTGAGCTAGCACTTGGAATGTTTGCTCTATTCCTTTGCATATCAAGCCTGTGCAAATGTTTACCAAATGTCTGAATCTGTGGTGGAGCAGAGCATGTGTGATCATGCATTTTACCATTAATTACTAGCAAGCTCTCAGACTATCCAGCTGGCAAAGTAACACAAATTCCTGATTTAAATAATTCCAATATCAAATTAATATATTTAATTATATAATTACTTTTTTTACACTAATGAAACGAACAAGCTGACTTTTTTAGAATCTTGAGTTTATTGCAGTATATTTGTTCCCACCATTAAATGATAAAACATGGGCTACATTAAAATGTAAGATTAATATGGGGCTTTGACAACCAATATCTGTAAGTGCGTGTACCAGGTGTGTGTGTGTGTGTGTGTGTGTGTGTGTGTGTGTGTGTGTGTGTGTGTGTGTGTGTGTATGTGTGTGTATGTGTGTAGGCATCGGTGCGAGTGTGTAGGTGTGAGTGTTTGTGCATTCAAGTTCTCAGTATTTAGCCAACACCTTATAATTATAGGATAAAGTTAAGTATCTTTTATAGTAATATGAAACATATTGTTTTTTTCTCCAAAAGAGAGATATTGTAAAGAATGGAAGCTTCACTATTTGAGATTACCACGATGTGGAATACTATAGCAATAGTATATAATACTATAGTAGTGCATTATAATGATTATTTATGAATGTTAAATTTTTAAGGAGTTGTTTACATAAGACGAGAAAGAGGTATTAAAATTGAGTAATTGCCATCAAAAAGACTGAAAAGTAAAAAAAAAAAATAATGTTTTATTTTACTGGAATAACTGTAATTTCTTTTTGAATTGTCTGATTGTATGTTTAATATAAAACTCGTCCTAGGGTTTTTAGCGATGATATTCCTAAGTATATGTTTTGAAACTAAATGAGCCAAGCTACTTTGGACTGTCCATTTTATTCATCTACCATGAATATGGTATATATGGTATCATATGCGTCTGTTACATGATGTGATGTTTTGCACTTCTAATCACTTCAACAGGTCATATCCTCATGTGTTTGCCACCAATAATGAAATAAATGTAGTTATTACGTATGACAATCATTATATAAAGAACTTTTCAGATCATTTTTATGTTTTAATGTTTGAAGTATAAGAGAAATGTATAAAAGAGTACAAACAACGTATTTAAAAAGAAAATGATTTTAGGGAAAATCGGATCCACATAGAGAATAAGATTGGTACTTTCTGTAACTGTCATTCGAATTATTTTTAGTATGATGCCATCAAACCGGATGAACCTTAAAGTAACAGAAAAGTGTAAAACTTCGTGCTGCATTTTTCTTCACTTTCCCACGTAATTGAGCCTTGCCAATTAAGTTAAGTGTAATTTTAGTTATTTTAAGTTATTATAATCTTCTATTTATTTAAATGTCATTGTGATCGTCAAAATTAATAATTATTAGTTAATTAATAGCAATTGTCACCATTATTATCTACTTAATTTACACGTATAACTATAAAATTATAAATAAACCATTTACCTATTAATGTGAATTATATCGGTTTTTATTTAATACATCGAGTATAGTAATTTTCAACTTTTGCAAGATTTAGCACAAATAATCTGCAAAACGAAATCTTTATATATCAATACCACTTCATGTTAGTGATATTAATCTGTTCTCACAATATTTACATTAATTAAAACTTTATGCTCAAGCGCTAGGTAATATGAACCATCCACTTAGCTCCTAATAGAATTTTACCATGAAGGTATACCTATGAACGTCTTCAGTTAATCAAAGATACCCATATATGTTAAAACCCAATCATATGCCTCAGTTTTAGGTATATTTTAAATGCCAGTTCGTTTAAATATGATTGCATGACAAACAACCATCGAGTTATTTATAGTAAAAGTCTGGGGATTCTTTTTCGATAAGTGTTAGGTATATTGGTAAATAGGTAAATTGGTAATAGGTACATAGACTAAAAGGCTGGCGGATGACGAACACCTGGTATGTGTTCCAAGTACTGATCACGCATCTTGTTTCTTAGTGTTAGATGAATCATAAATATCAGTTGGACAATCAAGGAGCATGGCAGACACTTGGTGGGAGATTATTTGCCTCGCAGACACTTGGTGGGAGATTATTTGCCTCGCAGACACTTGGTGGGAGATTATTTGCCTCGCAGACACTTGGTGGGTGACACCATTTATCTTGCTGTCAAGAGATTGACACTTAAGAGATAGTTTTACCTAAGTCTTAATTGTTAGCAAATCATACGCCATTAGGAGTAAATAATTGTATTGACAATGCATTCGTTTAGTTAATGCTTTAGTAAGATTATGTATTTTAATATTTTATCAGTAGACATTCTGACATCACACACTAGTGATGAGTTGTTTATAGTGCTGACCAGAAATTCATTTTTGTAGAGGGTACATAAATTGCACACCATTAGTTAAACGGAAAAGATACATAACATATATTCAGAACGTTATATAGCCTCGGACTTCTTATCGTTTTATCCAAGCGAGGAGTAACGCTGTTGAGTAGACGCCAGAGTACAAGGCAGACACCAATCAAGTGATTTATGTTTCTGGAAGCTCATTCATCTTCTCAAGTGTCAGGTACATGGCACTCCGTCTACTAAAGGACCAGAGTGCATCAGCGATTTGACGGATTTTGTGATTCCAGCCATCAATTTATTTGGCTAAGCATTTGTGAAGTATATTTCATGCCAATGGTTGGACACCCAGAGTACTTCTCAGGCACATTACTAGTGATTGATGTTACTGTAAACCCCTTAGTTTTACTCTAGTATTAAGTTAATTGAGGTCAATTCCACAGCTTTGATTATATTGTTAGTGTGCATGAGTTATTTTTCGAATCATGTAACCAGTTTCTAATTTATTTCACCTAAGCGGTGATTCACCCACCCTTGGCGGTATGACCAAGGTGCAAGCCAGATATCTGCTACGTTACGCAGTCACTGTTTTCGCCTGTGCGGTAATCGCGCTCCGGTGGTGGACAGCAGAGTTCATGACAGACACCTGACTGGTGATTGATGGTGCGGCCGCTCTTGGTCCGTCCGATCGATCTCCCCCTGTCCGCTACAGATAGTCACTTCCCTCTTTCATATTAACCCCATCCCTTTACAGGCAATCATTTATTTTCTGTTTCTTTATTTAGCTTTCCGCCTCGCTGCCAACAATTTATCACTTCCTACTACGTTTACTTTGCACAAGCCTTTGTCAATAGATTTTCTAATTTATTTTAATCCTCATCTCAAACGCAAAACAAAAATATTATTATTGTAAGCTATAAATATTTTTACTGCACAAAATCACAAACATTTATTAGTTAATAAACATTTATGATATTGATAATAATAAAGGAATAATTAATATTGCATATACTAGTATCATCGAGATGTAGAAATAATTTAATATCATTATTACTTAAAGTGAATAATTCATAGCTAGAATATTTTTTGTTTGAAAGTTCACTTTTCTAGGTATCCAATGAAACTATAACAATACGTCTGTCCAGATGATGAGTTACTCTGGATGCAAATGGCTGCGAAAGCTGTCAGATCTCGACCATCCATCCACTTGACACGACGGGAGAGGTCGTTGTCTACAGCCTGAGGTTAGGTCGCTTATGCAGGGATCTCACCTTCCCGAATTTATTCACAGTCTTACTAATAGCACAATGGTTAAAATGGATGCATGTTAAAGCAGCAGTATACGCTTACTCAATGAAATGATTACTCAGATTTGTAAATCCTCAGAAGAAAAATCCTTGCACTGTCCTATTTATAACAACAAATAAACACAATGTTTCAATAAATATTTATTCTACTATATTTTTTTGTTTCTTTAAAAATGATTTCGTAAAATAATTTTTTTTTTCCTATGATAAAGTTATAGCGATCATTTTACACTTCACTAAGATTAGGTAAGTTCATGCACTGAACTTACTACTGAATTAGAGTGGATACTCGTTCTTACGATTGGAACATGTTGTCTTATCCGCTAGTTACTGTAGGGATAGTGTGTTTGTAAAGTACTTTGCATGCTTAACATGTAAACTGACTAGGAGTTAAATCATACCTCTGGTATCTGGCTTGCAAAGTTGGCCCGACAATATTAATTTAAGCTCCCTGTCGGTCAATATCTGATATTAGGCTCTCTAACATATTAAATGACCAGTAAATATTTTCAAATAATCCAAAATAGAACAGTTTCGTTAATTTAGTTCCTGTTTATAATAATGATAATAATAACAATAATAACAGAGGTCAAATAATAATTTTTATATTCCCAATTTATATAAGATACTATCTTTGTAATTTTCAAACTGTATTATAAATAAGTGTGGTTACATCAAGAATTATTTAAACATAACAAATATTTTGAAATAGACAGTGGAAGCTGATGCCAGAGATGTGAGAATCAAACTTCAAATTATTTCAAAACCAAGCCAAGAAATGACAATTTCTTTTTTAAAATTCAATCGTTAAGCCTAAGAAATAAGAGATAACATTGTAATCTAAATGGTTCAAATTTTATATCAATTACATGAATAAAATATTTGGATTAAAGTATTCGAAAAAAGCGATGCCTATAGAGAATATCTCAAAGGCTATAGTCGATTAGATTATCAAAATCACACCTAGAAAATTTTTCCCTGTAACGAAATTTAATCTTTAAAGGCCTAAAGAAACTGTAGAAATCGAACAAGTCATGCTTTCTCTTTGTGTGAGTGAAGCCCAAAGGAGTAATTTATACAATGAATAAGTTGAAAACCATATTTTCTTACCTATTATTGTAACAAAAGAACCTGAAAAATTAATTATTATACTCTACCGTTAATAACTGTCAAAAAAGTTTTAAAGTATGAGTATATAGAAAAAAAATCTGAAAGCTTGCCATTTGTTTACTTTTTTCTCTTAACTGACAGTGATGTGTTTAATATCATTATTTTTACTTTCAGGATCCAAAAAGTTGTATTTGTTCTGCTTTGTTCCAATTTAAAATAAAAGAACTGTAAGTTAATTAATAACATTTCTAAAAATTAATCGTTTTCATATTTATTCTTTATGTTTTTTTGTAAGAAATGATAACCTTTTATTTATACGGGGAATTCTCTCCGTGTGTGTCGTATAATTTTAACTAACATTCACATGAATTTTTGACAGATATTCTGGAATAGGAATATGTCAAGACGATTATACTAGTATATTAAAAGAAAAATGAATTATTATCCTATTTTATCGACCCACTCTTTACTTTTCTTTAAAACCAGAATGGCCTGCAAATAATTTACAGTCCTCTTTAAGGCCAGTTTAGAAACAAAAATACATTAACCGCAGTGTTCCTCTAATCGACAAAAAATCTTTTAAGAGAAATGTAGTAGGTTTTTCAATATTTTTAGTGTGAGGTAACTAAGAGCTCACCCATGTATGTGGAGTCAACTTTATAATTCCAAAGCCCCTATCGGCGCCTTAGCTGAGCTTACTACTGCTATTTTTAAGTACAAAAACACATCTTTTGTCCTGATAACTTTTGCAGACATAAACAGAGCTACAATACAAAAGCTTTTTCTTATAAAGCCTGATCTGTTTAGTTCAGTAATAGCGTGCATCTAACGAATGCATCCCGTCAAAGTGAAGTAAGTAACATTTGGTTTTGAGCAGAAACTTCTGTAGAAACACGGATGAAGGTATTATTGGTTCTTTCATTTCACAAATCTGTCAAGTTGTTAATATCCAGAATTGTTAGTAGCATTGCTAAAAAAATGCGTCTTAGCTGAGTACTGCAGTGTTTGGACAGTCCACTGGTTTTGGACTTTGGCCATTATCAAGGGTAATCTCAGTTTTGAATAAATTTGTATTGATACATACTTTAATCAATCATTGTCGAACTGATTTTTACAACTCCATATTATCATATTTAATACACACAATCAACTTGTTTAATTTTATTTAACTAATTATTTCTATGGATGAAATGAAATATACTACCTAAGAAATATTAATGCTATAATATGTACTATAATGCATTTGCTGTAGAAAAGCACATTACTCAACTGGTAAGAAGATTTCAATACATTGTTATAAAACATTAAATTCATTTTACCGTGATAGCAGGCTTGTCTGAAACCGATCTATACAATGCGATGACAGTGTATGAGGGAAGATGATGTATTTTAGTGATAATAAAATATCACTTTATATTCTATACTGCCACTTTGAGGGTAAAAATGGTTTGTTTCCTTTCACGTACATTTGAGGTTGCATTTAAACATGCCTGGGATGATAGTCGTAGTATACTTCAGAGTACTTAGGGGCATCATCCTTCAACAACAAAACTATTATGGAGTGGTAGATTTGCAAATCTCCATTATTTGTATTGGGTATGTATGAATGCTGACCTCTTACATAGATAGTCTGTTTGACAGTCGATAAGTTCAAATAATTACAGCAGTATGGTAAATTATATTGACTTAATTGCATAAAATGACGGAAATATCTTGGAAGGTGTAACAAAATATTTACTGGAATAATATTTAATGGTATAAAGTCAAAGGGTGTAGTTAAATTTATTTTAACTGCTGATAAGAAAATCAGAAGGTTTTTTGGTGAAGGTTGTTTAGGAAATATTGAGGAAGTATTACTCAATTGCATTATGCGGTTTCGAACAAAATAGAAAGTTATTTTATGCGAATTGTTGTAAAAGAAATAAAGAAGTTAAGAAAGATTTAAGACAATAATATTGAGTCAAATATTTACGGAGCTCTTTAAAAGTGATAAATTAATGGTCAGTTGTTGAAAGTCAATAAATTCCCTGGTGGTTTTCGATTTGCCGCTGTTTGCTGAACGCTAGAATGGTTCGGTTGTTTTTAAGTGTTATCAGAGCGTAAAGTTTGCGAGGGAAAAATAATTTACTAAGAAAGTTGTAATCTAGGAGAGTCTTGGAGGAAGAAGAAGGGAGCCATAAAACGGGGGTGAACGACTGGCGGGGACCAGAAGCGGCAAATACTTACATAAAGCTGCCTGTCACCGGCGACTTCACGAGCCAACTCGTCCTCACCCCGCATAGCTCGCCCTCTCAGACAGACTTGAGCCCTCCAACTTCACCCACCTTATGTCATTCTCTGTGATAACTGATTTTCAAGTTAAATAATTCACCACTGTGGACTCAAAGCTCTGAGCTGTTATTGTAACAAAGGGAATAATTAAGAATTAATATTCCTATTGTCGTGTTCATTAAATATTCACATTTCTTCAACTTTATCCATATTTCTGAAAATTACTCCTCAGCAATCACTATACAGTTAGGATCAACTCAATATTAAATTTATTTCAAAATAAAATTCTATCATGTTCATCATTAACATATTATACCAATTACATTTTTTTAAAAGTTTAATATTTTACTTTTATTTCTGTCAACATCACCAACAATAAAAATACCAAGTTATTATCTTCAACCTTGCCTAAAATATTGTTTACGAACTTATATTGAAATTAGGATCTGCACATGATTAGTCTCATTTAAACTCAGTTTTCAATCGATTTGTATATTCTGTATAACAGTTGTCATGTTGCGTGATTAGAATCCGACGGTTTTCCTTTGCAGTGTTTTTATAAAACAAATGAGAATCCTACCGTTCATTTAGGTTTATTTACGAATGATTTAAATTTTACCAGTTCTCGTTATACGAATGATTGTAAACCAACAACCGGTCTTTGTTTTAGAAGGCTGAAAAAAAAAGATGACAAGAAGATTTTCATAGATGGAAATAAATGTGTCACACTGAGAGAACACTCAATATGAAAGGCTGGACTGAGGGTGTTGAAAACAAACATACACACTGTTTGGCATGGCTACAAATTATTTGTCTCTTATTTTACACATTGTTAAAATTATCATACTAGGTTAAATACTACACAATTACGGATTGCACAACTAATGAGATAAAAATGGCTAGCAAGCCTTAGCGGTCAATATCAAAGTAGTTAAAGTGCTCCAAAAACCACAAAATAACTGCTAACTCTAATAAAATTTAGAGAAAATTTAAAGAATTACTGTAACTCAGGAATGGTTTAGTCCTATGGTAGGAACAGGGGCCAGGTGAGCTCAGTGGTTAACGTATTCGCCTCTGAACTGATAGGACCGCGGTTCGATCCCCATTTGGCCCTCGATTTATTCATGCAGGAGGTGAATAAATCTGAGCACGTTGTTCCTCGGAGAAGGACCATAAACGGTCGGACCCGAGCTTGTACGATGTCAGGTACTCCTTAAAGATCCCTATTCTAAATACACTTGAGTCGAGTCAGGAAAAATTTAGGACTCCCACTGTAGAATCAATCTTCAATGTGTGGTATCACAAAGGGCCAATGCTCGGCCTACGTGTGTTCCCTCGTGGGTCTACCACTGCAACCTAACCTAACCTAACCTGTGATAGGAACTCCTTCTTTGAGAGTGGATCAGTTTTTTTTTCCAAATATTGTTCTATGGTTTTATTTCATATTTATATCCCTATAACTTTTTATATAGATTACACATAATCTTAGGGCGAAGAAAACAACATAAATATATAGGTGAAATAACATAAAAAATCTTGAACAGAAAATAAAAAACTTCTATAACTCGACTTAAAGACCTAGAGCTGATAATAAATGCATAGTAGTTTCCACATCAAATATCCTGGAAATAAGGAGATGCTAACATTATCTTTAGGGTTTTTTTGCTGTTTCATGGTTACTTCCTAAGATCTTGAACTCATCTATAGATATTATGTAACTGCTAAAGTCTAGTAATTTATATTCAGAGCATTAATTTCAATGTATATAGATCAATTACAGTATTCTCTATTTTATTTTATTATTTTTATTGGAACCAATTTATGTTCTATGCATTACTTATCTGTTATTGCATAGCTTAGTTGTAAGTATAATGTGTTATTAGATTACGTATAAGGTCTTATTGAAATAAACATTTAAATGTTTGTTTTGGAACAGAACTAGTTTATACCAAAAAAATTTCTCCTGATTCATGAGTTTTCAAAAATGTATTTTTTTGTTTTATGAGCGTCAAATTTAAATCTTTGAAATGATGAGTGATGTCTGAGAATTTTGGAGGTGGAGAAGATTTGTGAACACCACTAGGTTAGATAGGCTAACCACAATGGCCTGTGCTAAGTTATTGGTTGCTTTTATCAATTCTAAAACATGGAGGGTTTGGCAATTACTTTTTTTTTTTACAAAGACAAACAATTTTTGGAAGTAAACTTTATTTGACTGAAAATGTAAAGTTCTTCATAAACATCCATACTGTAATACACAGTTTTTAATAAACTATAAAAAGGTGACTAAGGCGAATAAATCGGTTTGTTTGATCTCAGAATTCTCTTGCCGTAATCTGACATTGCCTTTGAATCAGGGGGCATTTTGGGGGATTAAGGTAGGGTGGTTGGACTCATTCTACCTGCCTAATCTGCTTGGGTGTATTGGAAAACAATTTTAAAATTCTACAAGAATTACTAAGTTGGATGTTTATAGCTGGCTCATTTTCTTGAATTATTACTGCTTCCACTAATTGTAATTTAAAATGGTTCCTTTCCCTGGCAATAATTTTCATAGAATTGGCCATCATTTCTCTTGTAAGTTTTGTCTTAGCAACTCATACTGTATGCCATTTTGGGGCACCGGCGAAAAGGTGCATTGCCATTCTTCTGGAGAATGAAGTCGTAGTCATTCCTATATATCAGCTTTTCTGAGCCTCAAAGTTCCCGATATTACATGACTACTCATATACAAGATTTGTTTCTTTTGACTCTTTGACGGTTGGCCTATTCTTCAATATCAAAATGTCTATTGAAGGGCATTGATAATAATTTATTAGGGTTACACTATTCTCAGGATAATGTATTTAACATTACTTTTTATAATGCTTTTTAATACACGTTCATCAATCTTATATTCATCCGTATGCTGGTTTTTGTAGAATAGTTTTTGGTTTTTGGTTTGTGTCTGTCATTAGGCTCTCATATTCTGAGGTGAATCTAATCTCCAGGTAGCGTTTTAGAATGCTGTCAATTCTGTGGATGAGGGATCTGACAGTGGAGTCTTTATACCGTTGAGAGCATTCACTCTTCGCATTTAGGTAAGTTGCTGTGTTTGTAGGTTTTCTGTAAATAGAATTCTGTAGTATGTTATTTTGTAGGTTGATATTTACATCAAGGAAGTTCATTCTCTTTTATGTTGCTGTTTCTATTGTAAATTTGAGACAAGAGTTGTTTTCAAATGCTGACTTAAGATTTAGTAATTGTACTGAATCTCTTACGACTACAAATCAATCATCCAATATATAGAAATCTTTAATTCAGGGCAGTTGTTTAAGATTTCATCTTTTCATCAGCAATATTTCTTTACCAATATATATATATATATATATAAAGATTTAACATAAACACGTGAAATAACAATCAATGATCAAACCACAATATGAAATGGGAAAACAAGACCAAGATCTTTCAACTGTAACAAGCGGTCTTCGTCAGAGTCAAAAACCCAACTGTTGGGTTTTTATAAATTTTTATAAATAAAACTTATTATAAGACTTATTATAAAAGCCCACCTGTGAGTAGCCTGTTTATTAAAAATAATAATCAAGACAAAAGTTCAAAAATATAATGCATACAAGGTCATATTGAGGAAATCAGAGCGAGTTTATAAAGTAAAGTAAACTGGAGTATTTGAGAAATTAATAATTTCTGGATAGATATCGGCTACGAATCGGTCTGAGAAATAAAAACCTCACTTTCTTTAAAAATGAAAAGAATACTTCAGATTTATCTAACCTTTTAGTTCTATTTAAAGGTATATTGAAATCAAATTTCATGAATGTTTTGTTTAAACTAAAAACTTCTCATACAAGTTTTCATTAAATCATTTGGGACTTACAATATATGTCTAGATTGCATGTTTCCTTATTTGATAAAAGCTTTAATAAAAATCATTTAAAAAAATGTGTTATTTAGATTAAAAAATGATACACGGCATTTATATTAGTCCACTGAAACTGGTATCTTTGCTAATTGAAATTAGAGTAAGTGAATTCATAGTTAAATAGCAACTATTTAGCTTATGGTGAACGAGTTATGAGAACTGGAACGAGTAATATCGAACTGCCATTCCATGCAATATAATTTATTTTTAGTGAACCTATCAACTCTGTTGTAATTAAATGCTTAAGCTGTCAATTTTAGCAACAATATAAGCATTTGATGATAACCCAAGAGGTATAGCTTGCGCTGACTAGTCTCTCAATTCAACACAAAAAAGAAATCGTCAGCCAGTAAGCTTCAATAGACGTCTCAAAAAAATGAAAAAAAAAAACAGTTTTAATCATGCAAAAAGCTACTCTCAGATCAGTGAAAGACAGAAATAGCAAGAGATAAACTGACTTAGAAATAAAATAATTAATTAAAGAGGTAAAGAAAAACTTTTCAACATATTATGTTGATCAATTTTTATGAAACAGTGCTAAATATTTTCATTAATATAAGTATAAATGCAATGTTAAATATGTTAATATTGTTCGTACTTAAGTGTCTTTTCTCCTGCATATAAGACTTAGAGATCCTGGTTGTCTAGAACAACCTGACAAACTGCCCTGGTCCTGCTCCAGTTCACCACTAGTTGGTAACGTGAGCAAGTGCATGATACGTAAGATGAATCTGCTTATCACCCAGTCAATAACGATTCCTGGGTGAATCCAGAACTCAACAGGAAATCACCAAAAGACGAACTCTTGTATGAATTGGTGAAGGCTTAATTGCCTTCGTAGCACCTCTTCGTACGTAATGTGCATTGGGGTGTATGTTACAGTAAGTCACTAACTATATGTGAGTCACTTTTACTTATAGTGAGTCATTGCAATTGTCATAGTCATAAGTCAGTCAATTTTGAATCCTCCGTTTTTAGTTACTATATTCTCAATACAAAAGTCTCGTATATATACTTCAATCATACTGAGAAGGCTAGAATGAGAAATCTGAGAAACCCATTGGGACTTGATCTTGAGAAGCAGATAGCCTTCTTTCTGTACATGAATTGGAGTCCTTGAGTTGTACTCCACCAATGTAATATTGAAATGAATTTCTTTTAAATACCCATTATCTTGTGATAAAACTTTAAGTATATTCAATACTAAAATATTGATTTCAATTTGGATATTCAATACAACTGGATATACTAATATCCAGTAAAAGTTGCTGCATTAATATACCAATGTATTGCTGCTGATTCAATGCGTAGCCAGGATGTACTACGAATACTTCTTTCAATATCTCAAAAGTTTATGGTAACTGTTTTCAGCCTAATTTTTTTTTATCTTGCTAAACATTTTTTGACTTGGTTATATTGTTCTGTACTTGTTATAGATGTGCTGTACCTAAAACTTCTCAGGTTACTATAAATAAGACTTTTGTTATTTTTAATGTAATATTAGCATCTAACATGGGGGCCAGGTTAGCTCAATGGTTAACGTACCCGCCTCTGAACTGGTAGGTCCGTGATTCGATACATAACTGGTCCTCGATTTATTCACGTGGGAGGTGAATAAATCTAAGCACGTCGTCCCTCGGAGAGGACATAAGGCCGTCGGGCCTGATCCTGTGGGATGTCACGTGCTCGTTTAAGATCCCTACTCTAAATACACATGAGTTAGGAAAAAATTAAGGTTCTCAATGTAGAAATCAATCTTCAGTGTGTGGTATCACAAAAGACCCAGAGTTCAGCATATGTGTGTTGCCTAGTGGGACAGCCTGTTTTGTTTACAAGCGTTCCCAAGACTCTCGTCTACTACGCTGTCTACAGCCACTGCAACCTAAAGGGTTGCCTTCTACTACTACTACTATACCCATCCAACATTTTTAACCCATGAAAATTTGTAGTATGACGCTATCTAATATAAAATGGTAAGTTCATATCTATTAAGCTGAGAAATGACTTACAAAATATAGCCATACTGTCATAATGAATGGAATAATACCTTTGTCATGCCCCACTATTACTCAGTAGTAATGGAGTTGTTAAGCACACAAAGCATATATGTCTGAGAGTTGGTTTTATTAAAGGTTGCAACGTGTCAGTTGAGTGCAGCACTCTCTCTCTTACCAGACAGACGCTGGAGAGCATCATAAACGTCATCGTTATTTGACGTTTGCTTAAAAAGTACGAAGCACGGTTATTACATATTAACAAGTAATTATATAATCTTTCCATCAATTTTCATTACAATTCGTCAAGTAATGTGATCACTATTGTGTTTACAAGCTTTTGAAATGAATGATAATTCAAAAATTTAGATTTTATTTCAAAAAATATCTTTCCTGTTGTTTAAAAAATCTGACTGTTTTTTCAGTTAGCTTATGTCAGATTCATAATAATCTTCAAGTTTTTGAAGTCATAGTTTAGTAATAAAAAACTGTTACCTAGAATCACATTGAGCAAAAAACTCTCTTTTTTATGACACAATAATACCCAAAAACAATAATTAGCTGATATATAATTGTGTTATAGATAAGGAGACTATCATTTTTTGGACAATATTGAAGTTTCGGGAAGTTAGCATATAAACAAATCATAATTTGCAATACATTAATAGGATCCCTAATTTTTTTTCCGTCCTTTTAATTATTCTCTGAATTTCAGATTTTATATTTTAAATTGACTTAATATGAGTATTTTAAGCTAACTTTATTAAACAAGTACTGCATTTACTGTAATTTTCTAATCTGATCTAGAAACTTCTGATTTAATACTGTCTTCTTATCAGTCAGAATGAACCCATTCAAAAAAAAAGAGGAAAGTCTAATAGAAATAGTAGAGGAAATTCTGCTATAAACCTACAATACTAAAGCTTCATTAGCAGCCACTTGTTGGATTTTTTACTTTAATTTCATTTAAATATATGGATGTAAATAGTTCATTAAAAGTAAATGTATTTTAATAATTAATATACTAATATATAACTAATCAAAATAATTTATATTTGAAGGTAAAAAAGCAATTAATTACAAATTGTTTACTTCACCTAAGCTGTTTAGCTTTTAATTGATAACGCATTAAAAAGATTACGTCATTGTTTCATGATTTAATTTAGTAAATCATTAACAACATATTTCACTGATTGGTAATTGCACTCGTTGGCTATCTTCTGGTTTGATTTTGTTTCAGCTATTTAAGCTGCTAAACCATAGGATTTAACCCTAACTAATGGCAGCCTGTATCATTTCATTATTCAATTACTGTCATTCAAAAAGCATACCTTACAAGCCTTTCATCCATTCTTTTTAAACAGACTTTCTAATTTAAATATTATTGCAATTAGCAAACTTGGTTGTCACATTAAAAAAATCATTTAATTAAATCACCATTAATTTTGTCTAATAAGATTATTTTTATCTAATATATATAAATTAAACACCTCCTTTCTGAAGGTACAGAGTGAAGGAAGAGAAATATTATTGAAAGTGCACTCATAAAGAACTTCTATGGAAATTTAATGAACAATAGTCGGAGACTTGACAAACTAGATGAAATATTGATAAAAGAAATAAGTAAGCAGATCAAGACTCCTTCAATTTTAGGAACATTAAATTCAGACAGAGATGCCAGCAATCCTGAAGACTTCAATCAACCAGATTAATTCAGCAGATTTACGTTTTTGATATTTTATGAAGCATTTGGATGAGAATGGGAGGGATTATTTCAAAATTGAGTAATCACTTTGCAATCTTAATAACTTTTCATACATTCACGTTTTCAGGGATCTTAATAGAATTTATCAGGTAAATGCCATTTGTTTAAGGCTTTATTTTTTATGGGAAAGGTATTTTATTGTACTATAAACAAAGAAATAAAATTCTGAGGTAAAATAGATAAACAAACAAAAGTTTTGACACAAATGAAGTTTTATTCAATAGCAACAAAGTGTTCGAAACACATTGTTGTTGAATAAAACTTCATTTGTGTGGAGACTTTTGTTTGTTTATCCATTTTACCTCAGAATGAGTAAATACCACACAATTACGGATTGCATAACTAATGATTTAAATATAAAAAATTTTCAAGCTCTTAGTGTTATACTAGACAATTTAGATTTTATAGTTAAAATTGCCTTAACATAACTACTATTCTTGCAAGAAGAGAAAAGCACAATGTAGTACAACAGTTAGGTTTTATGTGTAGTCAACGACTGATCTGTTTACTTTAATCTTACTATAATGTAAGTGTATAGTAAGTAATGCACTAAATTGAAATACTTTCAAAACTCTGACTATAATAAATAATGCATTGAAATAATTTATGTTTTACTATAATGTAGTTCAAATGTTAGGCAATGGTGCAAACTGCTTTAAATACTTACCATATAACTATAACAATTGAAGAAGTGCACTAATACACAAAAATTGTATTTGTTTTTTAATAACATGGGTGTTTAGAATATAGTTGAGTGTAGACATTTCCTTATACTAATGTACTGTTTCGCTCTGTTTCAGATCTATTTTTCTATAAACGTCATTATCATGGCTACGTTTCTCCACGAAGAACGCCATTATTTAATGGGCAATGTGTCCAAGCCTACTTCTCGAAGTTTTCTCGAACCAGAATCCATATCAGCAAGTGAGTTTTGCAAATCACTACTATATTACATTATATTACCTATATATTTTGTTATATAATTCGTGAAATTCATTTCCAGTAAACCCATCAGGTTAATGGATAATTCTTATACAAATATTATTGTGTTAAGATGTGAAAAGATGAAAATGCAAGAATTAAGTATTGAATGTGAGAGATAAAAGAAAATATGTCAGAGTAAGTGAAGGTAGAGGTTAGCTCAGTGGTTAACGTACTCGCCTCTGGGCTGGTAGTCCGGGGTTCGATTCCTACCTGGTCCTCGATTTATTCACACGGGAGGTAAATAAATCTGAGTACGTCCTCCCTTGGAGAGCACGTTAAGCCGTCGGTATCGAGCCTGTAGGATGTCAGATACTTGATAAAGATCCCTACTCGAAATACACTTGAGTTAGGCAAAATTTAGGATTCCCAATGTAGAATCTGTAGAATCACTGATGAAACAAAAAGCCAGTAAACAGCTGATGTAATAACTCGCTAATGGATCGGTTTAAACAATAAAAAAAAAATCTGGAGTGGCCTACACTCAACTTTACCATAAGTAACTTAATATCAAAATTTTGAGTATATAACACTAACGTCTCATTTAAGCATAACGTAAACATCTAAATGGGATATGATTATTAGTCTTTCATTCCTGAGGTAATACAGATAGTGATTGAAGGACATATCAATATATAAGCTTATTTTTGTACATCACACAGCTGATGCAAATAATTTCATTAGTATAACAACAAGAGTAATAACATTTTTAAAAAACCAAAGTGAACATTTCTTGATACGAAATATTCTCCTACAAGAGAACATGGCTTTTGTTCAAATAGCCAGTGGATTTCTTACATCGTTTACTTGTCATCCTTCTACATTGAATATTAAAGTAAAATTTTTAAATTTAAAGCCGGAAAATACCCTTTTTTTCTCTGAAAAACATCATAAACAGCGAAGAAAATGTTGTTTTAAGGTAATTTATAATTAAAGATGTACTATAATTACATTTATTAATCTCTAAACGAAAGATTTCCATTTTGAATTATCTTTTACATTTTTCGTTTTTTACAGAATTATTATACTGGGAATTTTATGGCTTTTTAGTATTTAATAAGATCATTTTCCTTCCCCTTTGTCAAATAACATATATACGAATGTTTTCTGAGTGAGTGTTATCATTTCCCTGCACAATATTATTCCTCTTACATCTCATATAAGTGAATACACAATTTAAAATGTTCCTTTATGAATATCAATTTTATCTCAGTGGATTCACTCAAAAAATTTCTAAGCAATGCAAACAATGTAAAAAAAATATAAAAAATCCTACAAGTATAGCAGGTGATCTCTTAGTCTAGGATAAACAAACAGTTTTTATAGCGTTATTGCTCTTTCCCGTAATTGAAACTTCATGATTTTTTTTTATGAATTGCTAATTTTTTGTTCGATTTTTGGTCAAATTTTAATTATTTTTTAATGAGCCGTTTAGCGTCAAAAAAAAATTTTCTTAAAACAGAAATCGTACTGTAGCGCCCCTTTATTGAATGGAATTTTAAAAAAAAATATTTCAATTCATTCTCCACATAATGTTCTATTTTTAGGCATAGTTTCATTTTGATCCGTCAAACAGTATGGTTTGCATCGCTCTCACAAGGTTTGAGATTGAATTATAAGTAAAAAATTTTACATTTTATTGAAAAAAAATATTTCCTGTAGTTTTAAAATTCTGATTATATTTTTCGTTTGTTGCATTTGTAACTTCAAAGATAATGTCAAAATTTCAAAACTCTAGGGTTATCAGTTTAAAAGAAATAAATGTTTAAAAAAAAACGGTTTTTGGCAAAAAAAGTGACTTTTCCATCATGTATAATTCTTCCCAAACAATAGGGATCTTCTTCTCTATGGGGCCCATTTTTGTGTAAAATATCAACTTGATCTATCAAAGATTCTGGACCGTAGCGTGGTAACAAGCAATGCTAACACACTCACCCACCCACCCACACACACACAGCATAATCGTAAAAACTTCATAAAACGACTTCTGGGACCTCAAAACATGTAATTTCGTCAAAATCTCGAGATCGAATTTTTTCATGATCACTATACTTTACTTAGAGTAAAGTAAAAATGAAGGTAGCGAATTGTGAAAGGAAAAGAGAGTTATAAGTGAAATATAATAAATAAACTCAAAATAAATAAGAGATTTAGAATAATTTTTACTAATATCATACGTCAGCCCTATATGTAAGCTTCTAACATATTAATAACGTATTTATTAGTTATCATATGAACAATTTTAAACAAAAAAATCTGGAATGTCCTACACTCTACTTTACTATAAGTAACTTAATGTCAAATGTCTTGAGTATATAAAACATAACGTCTCATTTAAGCATAACGTAAACATCTAAATGGGATATAATTATTAGCCTGTCATTCCTGAGGTAGTACAGATAGTGATTGAAGGACATATCAATTTATAAACTTATTTTTGTACATCACAAATAATTTATTATTTGCAAATAATTTCATTAGTATAACTACAGCAGTAATAACATTTTTGAAAAACCAAAGTGAACATTTCTTGAAACGAAATAGTATCCTACAAGAGAACATGGCTATTGTTCAAATAGCCAGTAGATTTCTTACATCGTTTACTTGACATCCTTCTACATTGAATATTAATGTAAAATTTTCAAATTTGAAACAGTAAAATACCCTTTTTTCCTCTGAAAAACATCTTAAACAGCGAAGAAAATGTTGTTTTAAGGTGATTTGTTAATTATAGATGTACGATAATTACAGTTATTAATCTCTAAACGAAAGATTTCAATTTTGAATTATCTTTTACATTTTTGGTTTTTAACAGAATTATTATACTGGGAACTTTATGGCTTCTTAGTATTTAATAAGATCATTTTCCTTCCCCTTTGTCAAATAACATATATACGATTTTTTTTTAATGAGTGTTATCATTTACCTGCACAATATTATTCCTCTTACATCTCTTATAAGTCAATAATATATTTTCATTTTTCCATTAGAAACATCAGTTTTATCTCAGTGGATTCGCTCAAAAAATTTCTAAGTCAATGTAAACAATGTAAAAAAATACAAAAAATTCGACAAGTATAGCAGGTGATCTCTTAGTCTAGAATAAACAAACAGTTTTTATATCGTTATTGCTCTTTCCCGTAATTGAAACTTCATGATTTTTTTTTTATGAATTGCTAAATGTTTGTTCCATTTTTGGTCAAATTTTTATTATTTTTTAACGAGCCGTTTAGCGTCAAAAAATCATTTTCTGAAAACACAAATCGTACTCTAACGCCTCTTTAGCGAAAATAATTTCAAAAAAAAATATCTCAACTCATTCTCCATATAATGTTCTATTTGTAGGCATAGTTTCATTCTTGTCCGTCAAACAGTATGACTTGTATCGCTCTCACAAGGTTTGAGATTGAATTATAAGTCAAAATTTTTACATTTTACTGAAAAAAAATATTTCCTGTTGTCTTAAAATTCTGAATATATTTTTCGTTTGTTCCATTTGAAACCTCAAAGATAATGTCAAAATTTCAAAACTCTAGGGTTATCAGTTTAGGAGAAATAAATGTTTTAAAAAAAACGGTTTTTGGCAAAAAAAGTGACTTTCCCATCATGCATAATTCTTCCCAAACAATAGGGATCTTCGTCTAAATGGGGCCCATTTTTGTGTAAAATATCAACTTGATCCATCAAAGATTCTGGACCGTAGCGTGGTAACAAGCAATGCTAACACACTCACCCACCCACCCACCCACACACACACAGACATCATCGTAAAAACGTCATAAAACGACTTCTGGGACCTCAAAACATGTAATTCCGTCAAAATCTCGAGATCGAATTTTTTCATGATCACTATACTTTACTTATAGTAAAGTAAAAATGTACGAATATATGAATATTGATCAACATCTAAGCCACAGTTCATAAAGCATTTAAAAAAGAACTTGTACTATTTAACAAAAAATTGCAATAACTAGTGTTTACGGATGGTATTAAAGAAAAGATTATATTTAAATCAATGCAAATACATCCGTTCAGAACAAAGTAATATTGAATCATACAACAGACCAGCAAACGATTTAGAAATACGATTCTCGTGTTTGAGAATTGTCTTCGCCAATAAGAATGAATCAGAAGGCTAGAAGGAAACGGCAAAAAAGTGGTCCATTAGGAAACTGTTGTGACTTCAACAAACTTTGCTTAGAAGAAAACCTGTTGTAATCTGTACTATTATACCACAATACTATAATTTATATCATTTATATTTCAACTATGTAAAAAAGTTGTACAATGAAAATCATTCAAAACACTCTAAAGGCTACATTTTTAAGTAGTAAATACATAGTTAACTACATAGTTAAGTAGTACTCAATTTAAGTACAACAGTCACCTTGAGGGCTTCTGAAGAGTCATATAGCAGTCTTTTTGGTACTCGTAATGCATTTTCATTAAGTGAAATGGACTTATTGTAAATCTAACTAAAGAAATTATATGAACCTTAAATATTCTAATGTAGTGCAATCTGTTATTATGTGGTATTTACTCATTGTAGGGTAAAAATCTAATGAAATGGTCTCCACATATAAAACATAGCCACATTATTTCGTTATAGCTCTGTGTGTTATTTTTTCAATATGTTTCCTACACTTAGTCTAAAAGAAAATGTAAAGGCTCAGCCTAACTTTAAGAGAAATATGTACCTGCTCTAATAAGAAACAGATGTACCCTATACCCCCACCCATGTCCATTCCATTTCCAGTCAGTCTTATTCAGAGGCACTCACCCTTAGGTTCGTACTTTCTGCCTTATTTTATTTTATATTAATTTTTGTACTTATTTACTTTGTACTATAGATAACTCTCTGGTGTCATTCTATTTTTTAGTTAATGCCTGAAGAAGAACACTACGTGTTCGAAACGCATTGTTTATATCATTAAAAGTTTTATATGTGGAGACCATTTCATTAGATTTTTACCCTACAATGAACCTTAAATACTGCTGATCCTTTAATTATCTTAAATCAATTAAAATAAAAATTAAATCATATAAATTTTTAAGTGATTTAATACTACTTATAAAACATTAAACATATAAAATGATCTGAAATGTTTTATTTATGTCTTTTTTTTTTTGACAAAGATACTATTTTTGACCTCATGTAATTGAGGTTTTTGACCTCATGTACTTGAGGTCAAACTAAATAGGCATATTGACTTAAGTTCGATATTTTAATTCAGTTGTCAAATATCAATTTTTTGTCAATGAGCTTAGATAGAACTTTTAATGGTTTAATCTACCAATAGAATTTATAAATAGAAAAATCAAAGACTATAACCTTTTGGAAAAAAGCAGCCCTTCATTTTGAATGGATTCTTAGAGCTTCATTGAATAGTCACTAAACTTTTACTTGTTAATTTTTTTGTTCTCTTTATTTTTTTTATATTTTAACTGGTAAGCCATTTTTTAACTGTTTAAATATTTTTTTTGTCAACCATTTCAAATGGTGATGAAATTTATTTTATTAAATTGATTTTATTTATTTATTTCATCACTTGAATGATAAAGCATATACAATCAAATTATCATAATGAGACATCGTTATCATTAATAAATATCATTTAGCCTAAATAAATTATAGTCTGCCGCTTTATAATGTCATTGATAATTGATTGCGAATCAATAGATCCTAATGTCAAATCATTGCTATAAAAAGGTATTAAATAGTGCATGCTTTAAGTTTTAATTTAAAATCAAATGCATATATCAAATAAGTAACATTACCAAGGCTGTCTGGATAAACCATTTGAACTCCAACACACAATCACACAGACATTGATGTTCAAATATAGTGATTCCAGTAGCCTGACTCACTTTGCGCAATAAATGCATTTTTTCGTGATCAGAAGTTAATAATAATAATTTTAATTATTGCCTTTATTACCAATTTATTTATGGAAATGTATTAATAATTATTTGTTTACTATAATCCTCTAATTTTGTTCCTATAATTAAAATACTACTCTTTATTTCACATAATAATGTATAATAAATATCGACGAAAATTCCGATCCATTATTGTCATAAGCAGATCTACACCAATGTGTTCTAATTTGTTTAATTCATCTTTCAGTTTCATAACAAGTCCTTTTTTACTAATATTATTTGCATGAATCTATTCCATATTGGATTCTGCCCGTTTGCGATTGTTCAACCTGAAAATGGTTCGCCTGATTCCTCTTTAGTCCTGATTCCTTGGCAATGTTCTTTAGTGATTCAGCGTAGACTTGATTGGAGAGTGTGCAGTAAAAGGGTGACAAATAAGAAGTGAATCAGTATTAATCATTTATATATAGTGAGCAGTATACTATATATGTAAAGACACTAAATGCCTTTAGGATTCAGAATGTATGAACTCTCTGCATTGCTTTCAGAATAAAGTGCAGACAAATAAAACATTTTCCCATCTTAAAGTCAACAAAGATTATAAAACTATTCAGTAAGTATCCAGAGATAAATTCGTCCATCTCTGACAAACGAACGTTGAAATGTGAAAATAGCAATTTTCAATTTCAGTTTTGTTTTATTTTTGGGATTTTTATTTTTAAGCTATATCGAATATTGCCTTCGCATCAGAAAGGCGTTTAAAAGTTGTATTTTCATTAAATAATGACTGTATTATGACACTAAATGTTTCAATTCAGATACAATAATTGTTTAAAACTGTAGGATGGAAATAAATTTATAGATTATGCATTTTAGTCCTGATGATACTGTACATTTTATTAATGCCAACATAAGGTTATGTGCTTGATGTTCATAAATATTTAATTGATATAAAAAGGGATTTGGTTTATTGTACAAGTCCATGAGCCGGCTATGCGGTGAGTAGCGATCATATCTGTAGGTGTGCCCTAACTGCTTGAAAACTATTGTTCAAGGTTGACTGCTGTTATAGTCTGTATCTAAAATGTGAATGTGAGCCTTTGATAAGAATTGGTTATTTTCTTCTACAAAGATGTGTTCAAATCAATTTAAAAATGTTCAAAACACCTGACTTCTGTTAATGTGATTCTTACTAACATATCAATGATGTTAGAGAAACAATGTTAGAGGTGAATAACTGATTTGGGGATAGTTACTTAGGTTGCCTTGTTGATTTAGAAACATAGACCTACTAACTGCTATCCACTTTCGAATTTGTATTTCGCACCACTAAAGAATATAAATTTAACTATGTTTCTAATTCCAGATGATGCTGGTTTATTTAAAGTATTGAGTAAAATTGTAAAGAAAGAATCAGTGCAAGGTTCTGTCTGAAAGATGAAGCAGTTTCCTGCTCACTAAGAATGACCTGATAATCCCAGGTTTCCATTCTAATTCTAGAAACATACCTGCTATAAAATCACTCATGATACATTGGCACCAGTTTCTAACTAAAGAAATCTTGTCTTAAATTTTGTAAAAAAAATAAATTTGAAAGAGCTTGTGATATTACATGGTTAACACTTTCTAGATGTAAGGGAGAATGTTAATACAATGTTAAAACAGACATTACACTTTTAAATAAAGAAGAGAAATTTTTCATAATAACGCTGAACTGGTACTACAGCAAAAAATAACAACTTATTAAAATTTGCAATACTAAAACAGCAAGACCTGATGATACGGTACAACACATAAAAGAAGTTTAACAGACAATTAAAGTTAACCGTACGCAACAAAAAAAATATATATATTCATATTTAGGATTATGGAAGAACTGGAAAAACTGTGACCAGCCAAAATTCCAACATCCTAAAAATTTAAACGTCTCAATCCTGTCAAATTCTAACTTTAGCTGTAAAGAAAGGCATGGAAATTTAAGTAATGTGTAATTAAAAAAGCGTTAATGTATAAAAAGTTTTGTTTTAGGCCTTTTTTGATTTCTTTAACCGTTTAGTAACGAGAAGTCACGTTCAGTTCATTTTTGGTACTCCCAGTGTGCACGCAACTAATGAAACGTTAATAATGACTATGAGTGCCATGTGGATGATTTTTATATCATATCTTCACCTAAATCTTATAAGTGATAAAATACATAAGAAAACTCATTGATATAAGGTGTTCAGATTAAAATATTTTAAAAGCAAATGACTTTGAGAAAAATCTTGCTCACATAGTCGAATAAATTTTTTATTTCCTCAAAATTTTATTTGAATATATTTTACTTCAGAGCATTTATTATACTATACCTCTTGCATCAAAATCTTAAAAAAATTATGAAGCATAAAATATGGTTTGTTGACATTTTTCATTCCTCTGACAGTGATGCAGGTGCAGCCACCCAGCAGTTTTAAATTATTTTTGCTCACTTGAAAATCTGATATTTCATTCGTAGACTTCATTACAATGTTTAAATCTTCTTTTCTAAATTTCTCTGATAACTTTTTACTTATTGGCAAAACTTTATTAAATTCAAATTTGTTTGATTGGCTAACTCTATGAAATGCCACTTCACTTGAAATTTAACTCCGATACTATAAAATGTTTAAATAAAAAAATACGTTACCAGCATTTTAAACAAAAACATAATCTGTCAAATGAGTTATTACTTTTTTTTGAATACCTGTACAAAAGCGGAACGTGCTGCTAGTAAACCACAAATAAAGAATACAAATGAGTTTTTTTACAAAATTAAAGGACTTTGGGATTTGACCAACACCTCAATGGAAAGGCACTACAATGATAAACTGATTACCGAGTGTTATGAGGTCGGGATGCAAACTCATTAAATGGTATGACAAATGTTTAATTTTACACAGCGACTTTGCAGAGAGTAATGCACGTTTTTTTCATTCAATTTCAAACAAAACGGATTGTCTAATATATATTCACTACGGTTTTTTTAAAAACAATAAAATTGATATATTGTCCAGATATCCCCCATATTTTCAATGTTGAGGTCTTAATTTAATAGGTAGACTGCATTTCCAACTAAATACTCCAGTACAATATTTATCATTTCCATAGGTTTTATGCAGTAAATCTTTGAAATAATCATTTGTAAAATCTTTTTTTCGGTTTAAAGGACATACAATTGTACAATCAAAAACAAGTTAATTTTCTGAAAAAATATTTGGCATCTAAATTACAGCTTGCTTTTTAATGACTTCTACAGAATCATTATACTCTTGGACAGCTTGGTTACTCTGTATCAAGAGCCCATAGAAGATGAGTAGTACGGTTCAAGAAAAGTTCCCAAAACAGACCGCTCTCTCTTGATGGAGGTAGAGGTACTCCATCTATACTGCGTTACTCTAAAGCAGAGGCTCTCAGCCTTCCTTGGCCCATTCTCCCCTCTCGCCATTTCCCACACACCCTCTCCTTTCCAAGGTAGTCTCTTCCAAAAAGTGTATCTTAAATAATATGCAAATAAAAATAAAAATCTTTATTTTTCATTATATTTGTAAATTGCTATATGTTTCTCAATCTATATTCAATTTATTTATCCATTTTCGATCGTATTTTCATCGAAAAAGTATATTTATACTGAACATTGTAAACAGCAAAACGATCCAAAAGAACAACAAACACGAGACCAACGGTTCCAACCGTCACTTTGCAAGTACGCTCGGTGTCACTATCTCAACTCTCCTGATAATGGTTCAACCAAAAATCCCGGTTTTCGAACAAAAAATCCAAAAAAAATGGGACAGGTGTGTTCGTTTCTTCTGTGTCTGTGACTTACCGTGAAACGTTTGCTGTCCTTTTGGATCGTTTTCCTGTTTACAATATATATATATATATATTTATACGACTTTACATGGATTATGTTTATCATAGAATTTTACAAAATTAAATGGTAATTACTATTATTGATGGATACGTAAAATATTAATTCAATTAGAATAGTTTTTTTTTTCATTTATAATGAAAAGGTAAAAATCTATATTAGCTTTCCTCACTCTGTAAACTTACTGTAGTCACAATTCATCCCCTGATAATTCAAAATTCACCCCCATTGAGAACCCCTGCTCTGAAGGTTTCCTCCCAAGTAGGTACCGACATGATGTTGTAATACCTCACTCTCTTTCTCTCTCTCTCTCTCTCTCTCTCTCTCTCTCCACTGCAGTTTAGTGATGATCTTGAATTGAAAAAACACAGCCACAGGCAAACATTAAACAATAAGAACATGCACGAATGCGAGCACTTGACATCTTCGAGAAGATGCCAGTTATATTTAAAGTGGGATATATTGAATTTATGACACTCCGAATCTGTCGGTGTTGCGAATCATGCAGAAGTAGTAGTCATTGCCAGATCTAGAAGGCTTGCTAAAAACCAGTGGTAAAGCTATCTCTCCGGAGGGGGAAACAGTGACCTTGTAGGGGGCTTTGAGTCTACTCTCATAAATTGACATCACTTAATTCTTTAACAATTATTCTGTATGATAAATTGATATATTGATATTTTATAAAAACTTTTTCCAAATGACTACTTTCTTTTGCAGCCACTATGGTGTTCAACGTCATCGTTTTGTTCTGCGGAGCAGTTGGAATCGTAGCATGTCTGATTCTTATTTTTGGACTACTCACTGTAAGTAAACTCATTTTAACAATATAACTTAAACATTTGGAAACTAACAAACTCCCAATAGCGTTAGTATTTGATGACTTATACTTGTTTATATTCATTGTAGAAAGAAAAGATATTCACTCATATTTCTCTACTTCCATATTTCAATTACTTTAAATTTAATTAGTAAACTAAATCTAATCTCACGATCCTCAAAGTTTCCTACTTAAACTAAAAATGATGACCACATGACTCCAAAAGTATACAGTATACCTCAGAGAATGCAAAGCCTGAAGACCAAACGACCACGAAGACGAAACATTCCCTTACTGACTGACTCCCCCATTCTTGACATTGTTTACTGACCCAACAAAAACAGCAGGATAAGAATCTAGCAGTAGTGGGCCTCTGGTCTGGAACTGCTATTTATGACATGCACTGTTGTGCATGGTAATATTCGTTAGTCCATGGTAAACTAAAGACTTCAATATCATTGAAGAGTGTTAGTTTTGATGTAAGGTCTCTTTTTGCTGATGTACCTGGATGAGTACTATAATGGCCAACTATTTTGATTTGAAACTACTACAATTTCGATTGCAACTCCTCATGATTTCAGTCACAAGATCATTGTAAATGCTGAAACTAGATTCACTTTATTCTAACGTATTAATATAGTATTAGCTGATCTACCCGGCTTTGCTCGGGAAACAATTTAATTCCAACTTCAATAATAAATTACATATAACGAAAACAATTTAAATTTTCTTTAGTTCCGTTACACTTAACTTTTTTTTCAGATAAATGAAATTAATACCGCATTTAAATTATACATTACAGATTTAAATTAAATTTTAAAAATTATAAAAGATATAATCTACACTGATTATAAATTGCACACATTGTTTAATACAATTGATAGTTGATAGATTAGATTAAACAAATAATAAAAAAATATCTTTTGTCTAACAATACAACAAGAAATGTTGAAAGAAGTCTTAGCCCTAATTATATGCTAAATATCATGACACGTATTTTAAACCCACAAATTATTTCAATTAGGAGCCAGTTAATTGATGAGGTTAAACCAAATCACATTTCATTCAATGATTTCAATTTGAAGACTTCAAATAGTTTTAAATGTTTAATGAAAATTATATCAGTAAACAAAATTGTCTCTTGAAAATTTGAATAAGAATATTTTGATAGAATATATTATTTCTTTATGAAGAAGCATTATGCTGAACAGTGTCAGTTGAGTGCTAAATGCTAACTAAATGTTAAATTCTACCTACATTTTTCATTATGTAATGCTAATAGTTATTATATTACGAATTGTGTTTATACACAAAAATACATAGAGTGATTAAGTTTTATATATGTACATTTTGATTTGAATATTTCTTCAATTTTTTGTTATATATATAATCCCTTATAAGTTTTACTGATTTACACATAGATCTGATCATAAACGTCTTCTATTTAGATATCATCGATATATAATAACTCATCTTTTTGCTTATATGAAGTAGAGCCAGATACTAATTACTAATAATTTGTGATAATTAAGTATTTTAAGCAAAACTAATTCATCAATCAGAAATAAATAAGCAAGCCTTACATCCATTAAACTATAACAAAAGACTTTAATTATACTTTAACCAAAAGGTTTTAATTATGATTCAAATACTATCATTATTATTCGTAATACTATGATGCATACTTTATGTTAATAAGTTATTATTTAATGCATAACTTTCTTTAATCCTTAAAGCAAGTTAAACTAATTTGATAAAAAAAAGTTAATGGTAAACTATTTATAATAACTTTGTTAAAGCTTTGTTAAAGTTAATAACAAACCCATATTTAATTACAATAATTGTCTTTCATATCAATTTCAAAACAATAACAAAATTTCTGGTACCTGTATGTTTCCAATTGAACGAATCATGCCGAAATATTAGAAGTTGGTCATTAGGAATAACCTTACTGCAACAGCCATTACCAATTAAAGTCAAAATGTAAACAAACAGGTTATAAAGCAAACTTTATTTATTATGACATGTCTGGGATATTTTTTCGGGAGCACCTACAACCCCCACTCTGATTTTAAAAAATATTTCCAAAAACCTTCCCGGAGATAATAATTTCCCAAATTTTCACGGCAATTGGATGTATGGTTTTTTAATCTATCGAGTATAGACAGACGCACATTAATTTTTATATATATGGAAAAATATACTCCCAAAAAAAAATATGTTATACTATAATAAAAAGATAGAATACAGAATAAATAAATACAGAATTTACAGAATAAATTAAATAAATAAATACAGAATATAGAATAAAAAGATAAAATGAATCAGTATTCGGTCAGTCTTCCAAGTTCAAATCTAACCAAGATGTTTCAAGTATATTTAATATCTTTTTCATAGGTCTGAAAAAGGGAGAAAAGTAAGAAACTATTAAAAATCAAATAATAGTCATACAGCTAATCGAATCATGATTCCAGAAAAAGGAAATTATTATTGCTGAAAAACAATTATTCAAGTAATTTAATTGAACGTTTCTTGTGAATATTCAAGACACAAATACCCCAAAAATTAAACAATATAAACATAATTTGGAAGATTAATATAAGAAATACTTTTAATATTCTGTAAAATGAGGTCTTATTGCAGAGGATTAAAAAATCACAGGACGAAATGTGCCTGAAGTAACTCCATCCTTCTGACAAAGAAAATTTAAAACCATTATTTTCTAATTCAAAAGAACAAGTGCTGGAAGACTTACAAGGTAATCTAATTTATGCTTTTAAATTTAAAGACTGTGACAAAAGATGCTATGGTGAAACGATCTAGCTGAAAGAAGTATTATATCAACATGGTTATTCAATAAAATATCGGGCTTGCATTTCATGTATTAAGAGCACATCACAGTTTTGATTTGAGGACAGAATTATTATACATAAAAGGCAGAATGAACAGAGATAAAATAGGGTAGAAAATGTGTATGTTATAAATAATCAAACCTCTCTTAATTATAGAAATGATATAGTTAGTTTAGTAGTATAATAGTGTGCATTAAATTGATTTTCCTAGTATTGAAGTATTGTTCATTTTAGTAATTGTAGTGATACACTTCTTTTAAGTGTTCAGTGAAAATTAAGACAAGTGTAAGCAATACACAGGAAATTTCCTTATGTATTGCTTACATGAAATTTTATCATCAGCACACTGTAGAATTACGAGGCATGGATACCGTTATTATATATTTATCAATCTTGTTTACAATTTACTTACACTATTTCGTTATATAAGATGCAAGTATTTGTATGTTTTTTATATGATTATTTGTTATTTTTAATATTTTTTTATTTCCCTCTATTTCTTAGGTTTATGAAAAAAGATTTTAAATGAAATTGAAAGTCCATATTGAATGTTTGATAGCTAAATTTAGTTTAATACGTGAAATAAAAATGAATCACAGTAACTAATTCAAAGCTGTAACTAAGATCCTCCGACCAAAATATCCCGTCCTCGTCAGAGTTGTACTTAACTGACAGGGGACTACTGACGTGCTGTGTGACACTGTGAGAGACACGGGAAGTAGGACACCTGTCTTACTTAACTGACAGGGGACTACTGACGTGCTGTGTGACTATGAGAGACACGGGAAGTAGGACACCTGTCTTACTTAACTGACAGGGGACTACTGACGTGCTGTGTGACACTGTGAGAGACACGGGAAGTAGGACACCTGTCTTACTTAACTGACAGGGGACTACTGACGTGCTGTGTGACTATGAGAGACACGGGAAGTAGGACACCTGTCTTACTTAACTGACAGGGGACTACTGACGTGCTGTGTGACTATGAGAGACACGGGAAGTAGGACACCTGTCTTACTTAACTGACAGGGGACTACTGACGTGCTGTGTGACTATGAGAGACACGGGAAGTAGGACACCTGTCTTACTTAACTGACAGGGGACTACTGACGTGCTGTGTGACTATGAGAGACACGGAAAGTAGGACACCTGTTTTAAGGGTCGTAAAAGGCAAGGAAAGAAAGAAGCAGACTGGCCAAGCCAGAGTAAATAAAAGAATTCAGGATGAATTAAGTAAAACACTACTCCTTGTCTCTATTACAAGACTATTGCCCTTGTAATTACTGTTGGTCAATACTAAGTCTAATAGAATAAACGATAACTAATGTTAATAGTATTTAGACTTAAATTTGATCAATGGAAGAGTTTCAATTGATTATTGGTAAGTTATTTTTCAAAGAAATTATTTTTTAACTGATAGTTATTGAATATTGATGTCGTTTGACCAAAATTTTATTAAGTGACCACTCTGATTTACGTATAATTTGAGACAACAATTACACTAAATTTTATAAACAACACTATTCTCCAGTTTTCTTTGATTAGGAAGGAAAGGTTAGTCCTATTGATGATGCAGCCATTACGAAACCTGTCGGGCGAATTCACCAGCGATAGATGAAGTATGACGGTTAATAATAATATAATATTTTAATAATATATTTGCTATATATTAAAGTCAAGATTAGTAACAAACTAAAAGAAATTATTCCAATGATTCATAATTGGTACAACTCTGATATTGAGCATTAAATATGTTTATGTAACTCCATTGGATTCAAGAAAAACAGGCAGTTATAAATATTCAACTTGGTGATTCTTATAGAATATTGAAGTTGTTCAAGTAACAGACTGACCCGGATTAGCCAGGTAGAAGGAGAATTCAACCACCTTGCCATAATCCTCCAAAATACTCCCTGATACAAGGGCCAGGATTAATTCAATCCTCAACTAAAATTATCTCCAACTTATCAATGAAACTTACCAAGCCCCAAATATGCTTATATTAATGTCCTGAAGATGAATGCAGTACATTCAAAACATGTCGACGACCAATACAGATAATCAGTTATGCAGTTATAACAAAGAGACGAGAGAAGACTTTCGGAAATTCAAGAAATGAAAGAGAAATAGATACAAGTCAAATATGAGGCACTATTTAAAAATATATGTTTGAATGAGAACTGCTACCAACTGTTGCACATATAGATATATATATATATATATATATATATATATATACGAGTTCGAGATTAACAAAGAACAACACACAAAGTAGGGAAACACACTTACAGACTCAAATTTTCGGTTAATCCGTCTTCAGGAGAAAAGAGAATGGGAGACCAAGCACGTTGTAGGCGCAACGGCAAGTAACGGCAAGGGTTACTTGCCGTTGCGCCTACAACGTGCTTGGTCTCCCATTCTCTTTTCTCCTGAAGACGGATTACCCGAAAATTTGAGTCTGTAAGTGTGTTTCCCTACTTTGTGTGTTGTTCTTTGTTAATCTCGAACTCGTATTGTGTCCAGTTTGGATCGTATTTCGTTTTATCAGTGAATATATATATATATATATATAAATTTCATCAGATCACGGTCAGTTCTTTAGGCTCAAACTAAACATTCATTGCCGACGTTTCGGTTTTTATTTAACAATTTTTTCATAGGCAAAAGTATAACATTTTGGAACAGAATAACTTCTGTATTACATTGAACATGGTTATAAAAAGAAAACAATTTGTGAATTTCAACAACAACTGTCTAGTTTGAATAAACAGTGAAACTTGTCACGTGTTTATTTATTTATTTACTGTAATTTTAAAGAATAAAAATATATTTTTTCCTTGAAGATAATCGTTTCAGTTTCTATTTAAAACCTTTTTTAAAGGTAGAGGAATAATATTTTGAAACAGAAAAACTTGAGTATTACATTAAAGATGTTTAAAGATGTTTTCCTTTTGAAAAAATCTCTAATCAAATGCTTAAGTTTGTTTGTTTCGAAATTTTATACTTCTGCCATTGAAAAAGGTTTTAAATTAAAACCAAAAGGTTAGAAATGAGAGTTTAACATGGATCTGAAGAACTGATTGAGTCCTGATAGCATTTACTCGTATTTGTTTCTACTTCACGGTCGATATCTTTTCACGGTGACTATCAATATATATATATTAGTATATAATAAATTATATTTATTCATTTGAACTTAATCCTCGATGATAACTAAATCATTATATATATATATATATATATATATAAAACAGATTCAATAATATATTGACCGTTTGATAGAATAGGTATGTTCTCTAATCGGTATTCGGTCAATTTTCCAGGATAAAAAATCAAACTCTCGTTGCCTCTTAAATCAATAAATGGCAACGAGAGTTTGATTTTTTATCCTGGAAAATTGACCGAATCCCGATTAGAGAACATACCTATATATATATATATATATATATATATATATATATATAGTTGAACAGCTGACCGTATTTCGCTGATGTCATTTTCTTCACTAGTTTTTCAAGGTTTCTGAATACCTTCTTCTTTCCTTCATCCAAACGTTGGAGAATGTTAATTAAGTTATAACCGACATGTTTCGACTGGCTTCCAGTCATCTTCAGGGTGATTAATTAAACAAAGAGAAAAATTATTAGTCTTTGGAGTTGGGGATAGTTAGTTTGGAGATATATATATATATATATATAAAATGAAAGGTCCGTGTGGACAATAAACACTTTAACACATAGAAAAGAACACAGAAAGACACTACAAAACTCACTTCGATATTTCGACATCCGTCGTCATCGGGAAGAAGTGCGAAGTACTCGCGTTGAGAAGCAAACTGCTACTGGCCTCCAGAGTAACTCGTGGAACCACCGCAATGCTGCTCCCCAGCGGAGGAGAGGAAAAATAGAAATCCCTCCAATATTTATTTAGAAAACAAGATAAAAAATATATAAAATACGAAATAATAATAATAAAAAAAATGAAATAATAATAATAAAAAAATAATAATAATAATAATAAAATAATAATAATAAAATAAAAAATAATTAACGGTACAGGTTGAGACCAGGAGGAGAACGAGCCCCAAGGAGGCATATGAATGCCTCTTCGGAAGCTCTAAGGGTGACATGGGAATTAGACTCGGGGATTTGTTTGAGGATTTGTACCCTGAAACAATCATTGAAAGGGAGGTCATGGGAATTAGCATGGATAGCTATGGGTAGGTCTCTGCGCTGACCAACGGACGCCCTGTGATTGTTCATACGCAGGCTCAGCTTGGTTGAAGCCAAGCCAACGTAAAAAGCATCACATCGAGTACACTCCAAATGGTAAACGCAGTTACAGGAAGTGCAAGATGTATCAGAAGGAACAGGATAGGAGTTGTTACTGAGAGGGGAAGTAAAGTAAGGACTGGAGTTAATTAGGGGACAGGTTTGGCAGTTACAGCGTTCACATCGCTGTTCACACCCTTAGAGCTTCCGAAGCGGCATTCATATGCCTCCTTGGGGCTCGTTCTCCTCCTGGTCTCAACCTGTACCGTTAATTATTTTTTATTTTATTATTATTATTATTTTATTTTTATTATTATTTTATTATTATTATTTAATTTTTTTTATTATTATTATTTAAATTTTTTTTATTATTATTATTTCGTATTTTATATATTTTTTATCTTGTTTTCTAAATAAATATTGGAGGGATTTCTATTTTTCCTCTCCTCCGCTGGGGAGCAGCATTGCGGTGGTTCCACGAGTTACTCTGGAGGCCAGTAGCAGTTTGCTTCTCAACGCGAGTACTTCGCACTTCTTCCCGATGACGACGGATGTCGAAATATCGAAGTGAGTTTTGTAGAGTCTTTCTGTGTTCTTTTCTATGTGTTAAAGTATATATATATATATACACATATATATATATATGATCAAACCACAATAAGAAAATGGAAAAACAAGACTAAGATCTTTCAACCGTAACAACCGGTCTTCGTCAGAGTCAAAAACCCAACTGATGAAAAAAATCAGTTGGGTTTTTGACTCTGACGAAGACAGCTTGTTACGGTTGAAAGATCTTAGTCTTGTTTTTCCATTTTCTTATTGTGGTTTGATCATTGTTTGTTATTTCACGTGTTTATGTGAAATCTTTATATGTATATATATATATATATATATATGGATTAATTTACCACAATGAAAACAATTTTTGAAACAATGCTCTAAGGCCTTTCCTTTGGAACAAGGCCTTAGAGCATTGTTTCAAAAAATTGTTTTCATTGTGGTAAATTAATCCATCTATTATATCAAGTGTTATTTTGATTATTATTCATATATATATATATATATATATATATATATATATATATATATATATATATTGATCAAACCACAATACGAAATGGGAAAAAAACGTCAGCAAGTAGACGTGATCATAAGAAGCAGTAGTAGCAGTTGGACCTTTTAATTTTATTGATTTATGTATGTCTACATTCATATAACTTTATTAGATATAGGCAGTTTATCTATATGAATTATATTTCCAAAATATTGACATTTCAAAAAATAGACACCATATTATAATATCCAATGCGATAAATGTAACACACCTGTACTATTGCTTAATTGTCTCACAATTTTCATCATAATGTGGTAAAAATAGAAGAAATACGCCACTTCTAAAGCATAGTCAACTACAAAATCATAGTATACAAAGAACTGTTTAAAATTTGAATAATTCTACATGGTTTTATTTTTTCTTTTTATTTAACTTTAGTGAATAATACGGTTGGATGAAGAGCTTGTAAAATGTTTGCTGTCAGGAAAACGTCAAGGCGCTAATGATTTATTCAACATCACTTCGCACTCCGGCGTATACGAGCATATAAATAACTGAATGTTTTCAACCATCTTATACAACCCTTTACATGTCATTTCAATATTGGTTGCCTTTGGTTAGTAATATAATGCCAAACTAATCTTATATTTTTAATATAAAACTTTTATTTTACTCATTGTTCATTTTTATTGAGAAAAATAATTTAAATGTAATATATTTAAAAAATGCAATTCATATATCATAAAATAGGAGAATATTTTTCAATTTTTTCCCTAACATGCCGATTTTTAAAGTACAACTATTATAGCCAACTCATATAACCAGTTGTACAACGTCATGAAACCTAAGCGACCAAAGGTTAAGAGATTTCCCCTCCTCTGAAGCCCTCTTAGTCCTAACCGATTAAGCCACGTGACGTCAAACCGATGCCTATCACGGCAATTCATAGAGTTTGAAGAATAAAAATTAGCATCATACTTTTATAAGTGGGTCTTTTTTTCATTTTCTGTAATCAAATTTTGATTTACGAGTTACAAGGTGCTGAGGTTTAGACGGTGATATATATATATATATATATATATATATATATATTATATATATATATATATATATAGTTCACAAAGGAAAGAGAAAAACAGATGAAAACACACACAAAAGACTCACAGTGATATTTCGACATTTATCGTCGTCAGACAGAAGTAGTTCCTTTGAGTAATAAATTCAGAAAAATAAACCACAAATTAGTAATAAAAAAATTCACAATTATATTTAGACATCGTCGAATGAAGGGAAAGAATTGATGATAGAACAAGCAAGGAAGCCACGGCGTCCACATTAAATATCGGCTGGTGGGATAGTTCAATGTAAGACGCCGCGGCTATCTTACTTGGCTCATCATCAATTCTGTTCCTTCCTTTATTTCCTTCTTTAGCAATGACACCTACCTATTCCCTATAAAACCTCCTGTACTTCTTGTATCTGCGTTTATCAATTGGACAGCACCAATGTGATTGTTTCTATTCAGGTTTGGAATCCACCAAGGAATTCTCACAGGTCTTCTCTTGGTAAGTGCAGAAATATCCCTGACTGAAATGTGATTCATGCCATCTCTGACTAACTCAGTTTCAAAACTACCTTCGTATACAGGTTCTGTGTACCACTTTTCTGATACCACGCCATACCGCTTTCAGGGATTTTATCAACATTTACAAACTTTTATCAGATTTTACAAACTTATTTGTTTCCTGATAAGAAGATTTGTTCCAAAGCTGATCCTTAAATGTTAATAAATAGAGAAACATTATAATATAATAACAATAATAATAATAATAATTGAATAGAATAATAATTTTATATTTAATTGCTAATGAATAACTCGGATGGACCAACATGCTTAGTCTGCTTCACTTTTCTGTCCTAAAGACATGTGTGTTTTTTTACTCTGTGTGTTATTTTTCCTCGTGTTGGAAGTTATGTGTGTTATTTACATTATTATGTATATTACTATAAAAAGATTTCACAAGAAACACGTGAAATAACAATCAATGATCAAACCACAATAAGAAATGGGAAAACAAGACTAAGATCTTTCAACCGAACAAGCGGTCTTGGTCAGAGTCATAAACCCAACTGGAAAACCCAGGTTAATTAATAAACTAATATTAAATTATTTGTTATATATATATATATATATTATATATAAATAGTTTATTTTATACAAAAAAGCCATTAAATACTACATTGCATTTATGTGGTTAAATGCATGGTAATAGTGGCGTTAATTAATTAATAAAACATTAATACTGAAAATTTGAAAATAAATCTTGGTGTAATTTTATATTTTCCAATTTAGAGATGAAAACTGACGAAAATTGTCTGAAACATTGTTTAATAGACGTAAAGTCCTTGGTTGCCGATATGATTGACTCGAGGTGCTCATTAAATATGGATGATTTGATAAAATCATAAAATAACTCTTAAATCTTGCAATATAGAAACAATTTTGCATATTTGACTTGCTCAAAAATAAAGTGGGTAATTTATGACACTATGGAAGAATTTATGCAAATATGGAAGAACACAATAATAATTAAAAATAAATCATTTTGAAAAGGATCATTACAGAGTGAAGCAATGTACTGTGTCTACTTTTATTTTTCTGGAGAAGTTTGTATTGAGATACAGCAAGGACAAGGTATAAAATACCAACCCAGACATTTCCACAAGTGAGTGCTATTTACAGTGTCGGTACATACTACATGGAGAGTTGATGTATATTTGATGAAATAATGTTATCTATTGAAGAAATGTCATAAATACCACATCATGTTTTAGCTAATAGAGAAATTTATTGATGAAAATGATAATAGTTAATTACTGGCAATCTCAGTACTTAGATTTATTGAATCGGTCAGTCATTTTTTATTATGCATTTCTTTCAGATCATGTTTGAAACTATATTTCCTAAAACTATGATATATAAATATTATTAGAGGATAAGTCAACAATATAATATGCGATGTAATATTGCCAAAACATTCCTGTACTTCAATGTTCCATGTTTCAATGGTGTCTCAAAACAACAAGCCTCTTTACCATACCAAGAACTATGGTTGTCCAATATCATTAAGCTTTGTTATACGGTTAGACTTGAAAAATTTTGGAAAAATGAGCACAGTCACATAATACAGACAGAAATCATATAAGTAAATTCTAGAAACCTCATGACATGTAAATTTCTATAAATGTTGAAATATATTTTTTCTTAACCACTATATATTACGATAACCTACTAAATAATGAACACGAAGGTTAAGATGCAAGAAAACTTTTTTTAAAAATATACTGATTCAACACATATCTGACTATATCTCTACTGTAATGTAACTAGGTACTTATAACCGTATAATGAAGGCAGTTAATTATATCAGTCATATTACAACTGATAACTATATATATATTTAACTGTCTTTAATATTTATCTTATCTTATATACTTAAAAAACATTGATGAGCGATCTTTTTATTTTCTTGTCACCGTGGATTATCTGAATAAATAATAAAATATACGTAAAAATTTTGTGGGAATCGAAACCACGACCTTTGCATTGGAAGTCCAGCGCACTACACTCTGTACCTAGGGAAGTTTTTTTAATTCCAGTTTATGCCGAATATTTAAATAAATATTAAAGAAAACAGTTAGTAATATATTACTAGTGTGGTTCATTTTTTGCAATATATTTTAGTTATATGAATGGTACGTTAGAAGTCGATTCTAGATTATTAAGTCTCAAAGTTTGCCATACTTACGTTTAATAGAGTAATTATCTTTTGAACCCACTGGCTTCCTTAAGGCTCCAGACCGATTGGTTTGTGTCTTCTCAAGAAAGGTTCAGACAAGATTTCTCTTCTCTGAAACAACAATATATCGGGTCATGGCAGAAATTTCAAGTTCTATTAACACAGTGTAAACCTGACTCATCATTAGCAAAGTTAAAACTGAAAATATATGTTTATAGGAGGGATAACAACTTTTCTGTAACGTGTGGGAATAAATGGTTTTCGTACAATAATTATATATATATATATATTAATTATTCGTTTCATAGAATCTTATTGATCAAAATATTTTAATGGTATTCTTCCAATTTTCTTCCTCCCCTTTTTTCAAGCATCAATTCTGTTATTTGCATACTAGTAATTTAAGCATATCTATATGGTAAAATACACTTGTTTGAATATTCTGATGATATTTAGAAAATTTTTCAAAGGTATTTTTGCAATAATCTAGTGTTCAAGTAGAGATATTCAAGGAATTTTAATAAACGCTTGATTTATGAGATCTTTAAGTCTACCTACAAATCAGGTTTCTTTTCAATTATTTTTTCCATTTTTTTTTTAAATATTTGTTTTAATGAAATGTTTTAGGAAAAAACGTTTTTCATATAACATTTATTAAATATTTTATTGATTTCATGAAGACAGAAACATACAAATGATATGATAATGTCCAGCTCAGGTATCCTGGGATGGTGGGTCATCACAGAGTTTGATTGTTATTGATAAGCATAACTCGAAATGTTCTTATAATTAGTTAGTCTTCAGGATCCTACGGTTCCTTGGAGTTTAAGGACTATCTTAGTGCCCATGTGGGCTCGGTCGTCCCCTTCCAATGAGGGAAGTACCCATTCCCTCGGGCCAGGGCTCATTTAGAATGAGTACCAGTATAGGAGCATTGCCAATAAATGCTCCCAGCCACTGGTGAGGGCCGGAGGTCTAGCTCCTCCTTGGTGTTATGTAGACACCCGCCCGAGAAGATACTGCTTCTCACACAGCGACACATCACATAATTAAATGTTTTTATAATAGTAAATCACAGCAGGCATGCGATACATGAAAAATAAAAAAAAACTCTGGCTTAAAGGATTCCAACCCCGGACTCTTAAACCGAGCCAAGTGGAGTTTTATACATTACTACTATGACATTCCGTGAAATAGAATCAAACAGGAAAAAATAATTTCTACTTCCCTATATGACAAGAATCGTAAATGTGGTCCATATAAACCCCTAAAGTGCCATAGGTGTTTTTCATAATAGTCAAAAAAAAAAATAACATAATCAGTTTGAATTGTTGCTGAATAGACAAGTGAGTTTTTGTAGAACCTTTACTATAAAGTGCTGACATTTCTGTTGTTCATTTGATTTCATTCAAAAACCACAGTGGGACATGCAATTCTTTTGACTCGATCTCTAATACTATAAAACAAAAGTTGAGTCATATCAGTCTATTATTCACTAAAAAGAGAATTGAGTATGATAAAGAACAAATGAAACTCTCAAATATTTAGCACACTCTCTCATAAAATAATATATAGTATCATCAAACTCATAAACATTTTATTATGTGTTGTTCCATTATTACGCTGTCTATAATTTATAATTTCAAACAGATATTAATAGTACGACTACAAAAGAAAAGAAATAAGGTATTTTTAGCTTAGCATTGTAAATGCAAATTCTCTTATAAGTTAATTAGGGACTCGTGGGTGTATATCAAACATTTCCTGGATGGAAACACTTAGGCAATCCTAATATTTGAACAGAGCACCGTATTTATTTTGTAATGTGAACAATATCGAGCTACTTTCTCTATAGTTACATATATCTGCAAAACTCTGCTTCATAACTTCTCAACCAATATAAATTCGTTGATAGGAATTTCACTTCAACAACTTGAGTTTTCGATATTCCACAGTTTTAGATTCCATTAATTGAACACATAAATTTTTCCATTTCAAAGTAGTAATTAAAATAATTATGTAATAACTTTTTATTATTTTTACGTAAAATAAAACTATTCTAGGTTTCCCTTGAACACTAGGGAGGAACCATCAAATGAAGTCCTGTTACAAAGGAGTTTATTTCTAACCACATATAGAGTATGTATGACGTATATACAACTATGTATAAAAAGATTTCACATAAACACGTGAAATAACAATCAATGATCAAACCACAATATGAAATGGGAAAACAATACTAATATCTTTCAACAGTAACAAGCGGTTTTCATCAGAGTCAAAAACCCAACTGACTCAGTTAGTCAAAAGTCATTGGGTTTTTGACTCTGACGAAGACCGCTTGTTACGTTTGAAAGATCATAGTCTTGTTTTTCCATTTCATATTGTGGTTTGATCATACAACTATCGAGTCATAACGTCCATATTAACAGAAAAAGCAACAGTCTTAAAAATACAATAAATAAATATATATTTTTGAAATATAAGAAGATACCATAGGCCGTCACTAAAAGATATCTTCTTAAATTTCAAAAGTGAAGACGTGTCAAACCAAAAAGCAAACCTTTTAATTTATTTTTCCTTCAGGTCTTATTTGAGAGATAGGAAATAAAGTATTGTGCTCAGCGAATAATTAATTTCCTGTTGTAATTCTTGATACTTTGTATTTTGAACTTTATATATTTTGGTCTTATTTCTTTGGATGGCTGTCGCTTTAGACTGTAGAGTATCATCTGTAAATGAGTTGCTTCTCGTTGCTTTCAAGTTTACAGAATGTATATTTTTTGTGTAAAAACAAGGGCTTGGAAAGGCTGAAGATGATGAGATTTAGCTGTCTACATCTAAATACATGAATGAATTATTTATTGAGGCTTTGATCATAATAAAAATTGCAAGGTTGGACTAAGACTTTAGTAGAATAAGTCCCTTTCACTGAGTGCTTTCCCTACTTTTACTGTGTTTACCAAGTACAATAAATATCAATTATAACAATAGATAAATAATAACCATTTTAATTATAAAATAATACAAGAAGATTAATTATTGTTAATGAAAATACTTATATTAACTCCTGCTAAAATAACAACAATTATAATGGCACAAATACAATTGTAGTCATAAAAAAACCTTAAGTGGTCTACACTGAACAATGCTATGAGTAAACATAATATCAAAATTAATACCCGTTTTGTAATATTGACCAAAAAAGTCCAGTCCTCACATTTCAATATTACTCAAAGGTAATTTGATTCTTTAACAGAAGCAAACCATCATTTGATATTAAGTTTTTTCAAGGGTGGAACTATAGATTGATTAAAACATTTTGTTATACAAATCTACCATATCATGGAAAGCATCAAACATTATTTTTGATTAGCGTTGATTCTTGATGAAAGAATTTAATTCTTTTTACGTCTCGTATTAAGTCATTAAATTATTTCAAATTGTTTCATTATACCTTTAAACATCAATTTTAATTCATTGGATTCATTTAAAAAATTTTGTAAGTTGTAAGAAAAATTGAGTAGCATACACTGAATTTTACTGTAAGTAAATATAACATCAAATTCTTGAGTATATAATATCCCGATTAGATATAATATTAATGTCTAAATGGGAGATGTTTATTAGTCTTTCATTCCTGGAGGTAGTACAGATAGTGATTGAACCAGTTATCAATCAACATAATAGAAATGACGATGGTTGCTAGACCAATTTATAACTATTCTAAGTCCCCGCAACAATACAGCATATTGTGGCGGTACTCGTTGTATCGAAGGACGAGAGAGGAATCAGGAGTACTCCTGGACCTGACATTAGCACTAAAAACAGGAAATTATAAAGAAATGATAAACTTTTTAAAGAAGTGGAAGATTTTATGCAAATATAAGTTCCAGTTATGTCAGATAAATATTCCTTAGATGACGATTGAATTAATTGCACTTAGCGTTTATTTAGTAAATTTTATTTATTATTTTTTAAGAATTTTTTTCAATTTCTAATTTCGTTTTACATCTTGATCTTTTTTAAAATTATTATACTCGGAATTTTATTGTATCCTAATGTTTTTTTATATAATCATAATTATTTCACTTTGTCAAAAATTATAATTTTCTAATTTACTCTGAGCGAGTGCTAGCATTTTCCAGCGTGCGAAAGACTCTAGAGTAAGTAGTTTCAGAGAAAAAACAATGTTGTCAAAAACACATCTTGGTAATAAAAGCTACTTTCCCGTTATGCATTATTGTTTCCAAACAATAGGGTCCATCTACACATGAGGCCCATTTTTATGTGAAATATTCATCTGATCTATTAAAGATTATGGACTGTAGAGTTCCGACAAACTTTTGGATATACACCCACACACCCATACAGATATACAGACATCATCGAAAAAACTTCATTTATTATTATAAAACGACTTTAAAACATGGGGACCTCAAAACATGTGATTCCATCAAAATCTCGAGATCAAATTTTTTCACGATTATTGTACTTTACTTATAGTAGAGAAATAATGATAAAATATAAATTAAATAATTCAATAATGATATTAGTATAATGATAAGGCTATTTATCACGGATTAGTCTGATTCCACCAGGAATAGGATCAGCTCATTCTTGATGCGGTCTCATTACATATAATTTGGTTATTAAGGTTGGGAATGATGGTTTCTAATTGGTTTTACTCCGTATGCTTATAGCTGGAGGCATGTAATAAGCACAGGGGCTTTAAAAACTACAAAAATTTCAAGTCACCAAAAAATCTATAGAATAATAAAAAAGTTTGAAAGTAGCTCATGAAGCAATAATAATGAATCCAAAAATTCAGGACAATTATTCAAATTGCCCTTAAAGTTCACCCAGATTAAGAAGACTCTAATCACACTAGTTTAATCCCTCTTATTACCTGACACATAAGTATATATAAAAATAAGTGAACCTTCACCAACCTCTATACCACCTTACATATGAACATCAAATCTAACACAGTGGTCCTGATGTAAAGTGAAGCATCACTTGAAACATGTCGACCAAGAACTTAGTGCTTTACACCGTTTTAGTGCAAAGATGATGAAATACGAAAATTAAAAATATTATGCAAGAAGTAAATCCAAACTAAATATTTCGTATTAGTTATATATTTGTATTAATAAATGACAGACATTCTTTCAATATGTTTTATAAAGATCATTGTAATAGTTTGTTTTTAATTACTTTGCCAAACATTTTGCTAATTCTTGTCATTCAACAGTCAAGCAAACAAATTTCAGCTACACTATGTTTCATCCTTATTATTACATTATCAAGTATACTTAATTACACATTATTACTGTATTATCAATCACAATAATAATAATAATGAAACCTAGCTTTACCAACATTATTTTCCAACTATACTGCGAGAACGTAAATTACTAAAAAGATTGCTAAAATAATTAAGAAAGATGACATCAAATTAATGGGATGGATTTCATTAAAATATGAAAAGATTTAAATTATATAATTCTTAAGAAATAAACACTTTAATGCAATCGTATATCAATATATGAAATAAGTTCTTTTTTTATTGTTTTCTCTTAGACTATTCTTTGGTATATGATAGCCCCTCCTAACATGTTTCAATGTATAATGCAAACACCCTGACAGAGTATTATTTCATTTTCTTTTAATGAATGTGAAGTATTAGAGTCTTAAAAGGCCGTGAAGAAAACTCTAGCTTAATAGAATCGTTTCATTAAAAATTTATTTACTGAGAAGTCTCAAAAGAGAAATGGATTCATTGTTCTCTTAAGTAAACATCCTTTGTGCCCTTTCTATTCTAGTACATTGAACTTATCAATGCTCCAATCTTCAGGGAATTCAACAAATCACAAGTATATTCTCATATTTTTAGAACATATCGAATTAAAATACTATTCAATAACCATGTATAATCAAAATAACTGCTTTAAAAGTAGAGAATCAAATATCTGGTAAAATATAAACTCGTAAAGTGGTATATTTTTGAAGACGCCGGATTCATAACAGTTACAACTCTACTGTATCAAAGTCATTTGACAAACCACACAACAGTGAACTCTTCTTCCTTATCATTTATCAATGCTACACATTGAAATTTCTACATTTTTCCTTACACACTTTATCATAGTATATTTAAGTATACCTGACGTCATAGGGAATTGAAATCAAAACTGTTTCATTGTGAGTTCTACTTTGAACCATCTTGACCTAAACTTTTCACATTACAATGTGTTGTAGATTTACAACGTGCTTGTTTTATAATAGGTATCTTATTATTATAAATACTACAATAATTGTAAAAGGTGTGGAGGACAGTAAGATGTAGAGTAATGAGTGAGTGAGGTAGATATTCGATGGTGAGAGAGAGTGAGAGGTGACTGGGAGAGTAAACAAGATGAGCGATTGACAGTGGAAACCATAGAAGAAAAAAAAAAGGTGGAAAACCACTGTAGGAGAAAGAAACTGGATGAGTGTGACAAGGATAGATAGGTGATACTGTGAGAAAAAATTACTGAAAAGTCCAATGGTTTTCCTAGAAATCGTCTTTTCAATTTAAAGAACCTGCCTTCATTAATACAATTGAATCTTTCTTAAAGACATTAAAACACTACAAGTTAATGCCAACAACTTCAAAATAATAACTGCTCATTCTTTAAAGTAAATTGTCTTAGTGCAGAAAAAGAAATGTCTCGCATAAATTCTGAATGCCCCTAAAGCTCAATCATTCTTATTAGACACCTTCAACTGGAAAGTTTCAAATGACTAAGTCTCGAATAAATAGAAGTCTCCATTGATAAAATTGAATTTTTTAATTAAATTGTTAATTTTAGTTATGGTTGATGAAACTCATTATTCATTTATTCAATATGTAAAGGACAGGAAACTTTAAAATTCTAGTCTGTTTTTTATTAATTAGAGTTTTCTGTTTCCACCTTGGTCTCTAATATTAACATAATATTTTACTAATCAACTTATTAAAGAATATGTAAAAAGATTTGATATTAATTACAGAATCATTGAGACTTGGAATGTGACATGAAGAAGAAGTAGCTCAGAATCAATAGAATCTGCCGTTGCGTGACTACCTTTGCGATATAATCTCACAACTGTGACCGCATTCCCTATCCTTCTTTAACTTGTATCATTTGTGAATTCATCTTCATGTCCAATTCTCTAACAATCTCTCTTGCAAATGCCACCTCAGTATATATTTATAACAGATACAATAATATATCGATCGTTTGATAGAATAGGTGCGTTCTCTGATCGAGATTCGGTCAATTTTCTAGGATAATAAATTGACTATATATATATATATATATATATATATATATTATTTCAATGTTTTCTTATCTCAGTCAAATCATGGATGCAGAACATGCTGTGGACGAAACCTTGATGAAAAAAAAACATGTTAATTATAAAGTGACGGATACAGTCATTAATACTTATATTTCCTTAGCCATTCATTTCTTTACTTGACGTTCAGTTTAGTCATAACAAAGGTTCCTCTTTCACATCTGTCCATATACAATGCCAATACCAAACAGTATCTTCACATTTAATGAGGCCATCCACCTCATATATAGAAGAGTATACTTCTCCATACCTCTCCATTCGCCCCCATAAAATTTGCAGTTACTAAGTTCACTGGTGATACTGAATTATTTATTAACCACATAAAAGATCAATTCACTATCCGTTGTTATTCTCCTAATTTGATCAATGGCCCAGCCTTACCTGCTAATGCTCATACCACTATAGGTATAATAGTAATCGTGGAACCCCACCTTCTTTATACCTACTTCTTTCCTTGTTCTCATAGATTGGGCTCTCCTATTAAAGAATTTTTTCTAACCGTTCATTTTATTCTTATACTTCTTCAATCTTCAGTAATCCCATCCACTTTCTACTAAAAACAAATTCTAACTTTAGGTGTATTTTTGCATATTTCTCCCAAGCCTGCTTGAGTGGAATGCATCAGTGTGGTTGTAATAATGCCAGACTTACCACATGACAACCCTGATCATTTACACTTCTAACACTAACAATCATAACTACTCGACAAATGTCACGACCTATATTTCCCGAATCGGTTAAAGTATTACCATTTTCTCCTCTTATAACTTTTATATTGAGGAATGGGAAAAATAATTATGGGAATATATTAATAATGGAAAATTATTAATTATTAATTAATACCAGTAATTAATAATGGAAAATATAATAATGGGAATATAATTATTAAAAATTATTATTGTTTTTTGTTTTTACTTACTGTTTCTAATTATTGAAACAAGGGAATTATATAATGTTTTGAATGCATTTAATTTATATCATAATCTACTAAAATTCACATGTGAGACAGAAAAAGATGGCATTCTCCCATTCCTTGATATAGAAGTTATAAGAGGAGAAAATGGTAATATTTTATCCCATCAGTGCACAAATCCTTCCAGTGTTAGAAGAATACTGAATTATTATTCTGCCCATCCCATGAACCAGACATTAAATTGCGTTAAGAATATGATGAAAAAAGTTTTAGAAGTAATTCTAATGCAGTGCAATCAGTTATTATGTGGTATTTACTCATTGTAGGGTAAAAATCTAATGAAATGGTCTCCACATATAAAACTTTTAATGATATAAACAACGCGTTTCGAACACGTAGTGTTCTTCCTCAGGCATTAACTAAAAAATACAATGACACCAGAGAGTTATCTATAGTACAAAGTAAATAAGTACAAAAATTAATATAAAATAAAATAAGGCAGAAAGTACGAACCTAAGGATGGGTGCCTCTGAATAAGACTGACTGGAAATGGAATGAACATGGGTGGGGGTATAGGGTACATCTGTTTCTTATTAGAGCAGGTACATTTTTCTCTTAAAGTTAGGCTGAGCCTTTACATTTTCTTTTAGACTAAGTGTAGGAAACATATTGAAACATTTGAAACATATTGAAACATTTGGTTTATATTTCGTTATACCTCTGTGTGTTATTTTTTCAATATGTTTCCTACACTTAGTCTAAAAGAAAATGTAAAGGCTCAGCCTAACTTTAAGAGAAAAATGTACCTGCTCTAATAAGAAACAGATGTACCCTATACCCCCACCCATGTCCATTCCATTTCCAGTCAGTCTTATTCAGAGGCACTCATCCTTAGGTTCGTACTTTCTGCCTTATTTTATTTTATATTAATTTTTGTACTTATTTACTTTGTACTATAGATAACTCTCTGGTGTCATTGTATTTTTTAGTTAATGCCTGAGGAAGAACACTACGTGTTCGAAACGCGTTGTTTATATTATTAAAAGTTTTATATGTGGAGACCATTTCATTAGATTTTTACCCTACAATTTTAGAAGTAACTTCATCATGCTTTCTGCATGAAAAAAAAGGAAAAAAATAAAAGAGTTACTACAGAAAAAGAACTATCCAGGAAGTTTGATTGAACGTTTTTGCTCAAAATATTTAAGACATTAACAAGATCCACAAAATGGCACAAATACTGAGTTAGAAGTTCAAGATAAGTAGTTTTTTAAATGTCCATATGTTGAACGATTATCGCAAACAATTAAAAAAGCCTTCAAAAGATACTTTACCTCAATTTCATTTCGCGTTTTATATCAAAAGAAAAATGAAATCTCCATTTGCAAATATAAAAGAGATGATTCCAAAGGAACTACGGAGTAATAATATAGTAATATATGTAACAAAGTTTATTATAGAGAAACCAGTCGTTTTTTGTAGGGAAGCTTACCTACATATATATTCTTTTAGAAAAAAGAAGATTAATCCCACTGTATTAAAAGCACATTAATCCAAAAAAAATGGATAAACAGAGAAGGAAATTTCTGGAAATGTTGTATATGAGAAAGAATCAGTCATCAGTTAATTATAGAAGTGACATTTCAAATTTAAATAGTATTTATCTGGGAGGTTAAGTTAAATATTTTTGATCGATGCAAAATTATTTTAGCGACTTTTTGGTTGTCTGATGAAATGTAGTAGCCTAGCTTGTTTTTCAGTTCAGTGTCAGGTGTTCATTCAAACTAGACAGTTGTTTTTGAAATCCACAGACAATTTTTCTTTCTCAAATAATCTTTATTGTAATAGTTAGTTTTTCAGTTTACTTCTATAAGTTCTCTCACTAACGTATAGTTAAAATTTTTATTGTAATTTGTTATTTGTAACAAATATTTGTTATTGCACTTTATATGTGTGTTGATTTTTGAATTCTTTCTTGTTTTTCCTCTGTTTTGTAAGCCTATAAAGTAAGCCTATAATATATATTTATAACCTCCCAGCAAACAAATAGTAGCCATCATGAAACAGTAGTAAATTGGGTATGCTGCAACATAAACAGATTTCCAAGGTAATCAAATAGTGATCTCTATACTTATGAAATAATTCTAAAGCAATAGAATAATTATAACAATATCCTTATGTCAATGTATAAAAAAAAATCCAAAGTCGAAATAACTGATTTATCAATAAATTCCTCTTTGTTACTGTACATATTAAAATGTAATAAATTACCAAATAGTAGTAATAGTAGTGCTAATTGTAAAACAATCATGTTGTAGCCCTGAAGATGATATAAATATATGTCGAAACGTCGGCAATAGGACTAGTTTAAAATCATTGGACCTCAACCCTCAAAAAAATTACATCATATAAATATTGGGTCAAGAAAACAAATCATGATGTATATTTATATATACACTTTAACACAGAGAAAAGAACACAGAAAGACACTACAGAACTCACTTCAATATTTCGACATGCGTCATCATCGGGAAGAAGTGCAAAGTACTCGCGTTGAGAAGCAAACTGCTACTGGCTTCCAGAGTAACTCGTGGAACCACCGCAATGCTGCCCCCCAGCGGAGGAGAGGGCATATATATATATATATATATATATATATATATATATATATATATATATATCAATGATCAAACCACAATAAGAAATGGGAAAACAAGACCAAGATCTTTCAACCGTAACAAGCGGTCTTCGTCAGAGTCAAAAACCCAACGGTTGAAAGATCTTGGTCTTGTTTTCCCATTTCTTATTGTGGTTTGATCATTGATTGTTGTTTCACGTGTTTATGTGAAATCTTTTTATATATATATATATATATATATATATATATATATTATTAAAAATTATGCCAATTTTAACTTTTGTTCTTTTTCGGGTTAATTTTTCAAGTTTTCTCACTATGGATTTTCACCTTTCTGGTGGAAAAATACACAAATATATATTTGTGTATTATATATATCAGTTGGGTTTTTGACTCTGACGAAGACCGCTTGTTACGGTTGAAAGATCTTAGTCTTGTTTTCCCATTTCTTATTGTGGTTTGATCATATATATATATATATATATATACAATAAAATAAAAAACGAAGGAAACACACAGAAAGATACAGACATAACTCACATCGATATTTCGACAATCGTCGTCATCAGGAGGTGCGAAGAGCGAAGAGTCCCACAGGAAGACAGGGCGGTACTGAACTCGGAAACCGCAGCCAGTACCCCACCACTTACCACCAAGCGGGGGAAGGGAGGGAAGGAAATGAAGAGCCAAATTAAGACGTAAAAGGAACGAGTAAAAATTATAACTATAAAAAATTATAAAAAAGTAGATAAATCAAATTAAAATTAATAAAAATAATAAATAAAAAGTAAAATAAAAAATAATAAATAAATAAATAAAAAATAATAAATAAATAAAAAATAATAAATAAATAAATAAATAAATCATAAATAAATTATCGGTTGAGGTTGAGTCCGGGGGAAGAGCGAGCATCAAGTAAGCATATGTATGCCTCTTTTGAAGCTCTTAGGGTAACTTTATTGTTGGATTCGGGGATCTGTTTCAGGATCTGAACCCTGAAACAGTCATTGAAACTGAGTCCATGCGAGTTCGCATGGATGGCTACAGCAAATGGCTTCTGCAAAGACACTTTCCATTTTCTCCAAATTCTTAAAAATCTTTCTCTTCCCTCTACCCTTGATCATCCTCTTCTCATGGTTGCCATGGACGTCACTTCTCTCTATACTTCAATCATTCATTCTGAAAGTCTGGACGCTCTGCGATACTTTCTTGATGGTAGAACCGCAGCCCTTAATCCTTCCACATCCTTTCTAGTCTCTTTGGCTGATTTCGTGCTACAGCATAATGTCTTTCAGTTTGAGGGTCGTTATTACCTTCAAACCAGAGGCACAGCTATGGGTACGATTATGGCCCCTTCTTACGCTAATCTTTTCATGGCCAAATTAGAGCAGGATTTCCTGGCCACCTGTCAACTTCTTCCACTCCTTTATCTCCGTTTTATTGATGATATTTTCTTCATTTGGCCCCATGGCAAACATAACTTAGAACTTTTCCTACACTCCTTTCAAAATTTCTGCCCCTCCATCACTTTCACTTACGACATCTCCGACAGACTTATCACCTTTCTTGACGTTGACGTTACTTTTGACAATGGACACTTCTTGACTTCCGTACATATAAAACCCACCAACTCCCAACAGTACCTCCATTACAATAGTTGCCATCCATCCCATGTTAAAAAGTCTATACCTCGATCCTTGTCCCTCCGTATTCACAATATCTGCAATAATCTCCAAGACCGCAGACATCACCTTAACCTCTTAAAGGACAAATTTTCTGAACGAGGCTATCCTCGCTCCTTCATTGATAGTCGTGTTTTACCGGCTGACATCTCCCACCAACCCAGACCCAAGAGGGATAGAAGTAACACTTCCTTCTTCCTGACAACCTACTTCCCTGGCGCTTATAAGCTTCGTGCTGTTATTAAGGAGTCTTTTCCGATTCTGTCTACTTCTACTTCTACTTCTTCCACCTTTAATCACCCCCCTTCTATTTCCTACCGTAAACCTGCCAATCTAAAAAGCATTTTCTCTCATATTTCCCCTCAGCCTTCCAATCCTGTTCCTGGAATGAAACAATGTGGACGCCGTGGCTGTCAAACTTGCCTGATTGTAAATCCTAATCCTTCCTTCGATTCCCCTCTCCACCATAGTTCCTACCCGGTTCAGGTCAATTCCTCCTGTACCTCGAGCAACTGTGTTTACCGACTGGATTGCACTCAGTGTGACTCCTTTTACGTTGGCTTAACTTCTAATAAGTTGAGCCTTCGTATGAATGGTCATAGGGCTTCAGTCGGTCAACGCAGTAACTATCCTGTAGCCATCCATGCGAACTCGCATGGACTCAGTTTCAATGACTGTTTCAGGGTTCAGATCCTGAAACAGATCCCCGAATCCAACAATAAAGTTACCCTAAGAGCTTCAGAGGAGGCATACATATGCTTACTTGATGCTCGCTCTTCCCCCGGACTCAACCTCAACCGATAATTTATTTATGATTTATTTATTTATTTATTTATTATTTTTTATTTATTTATTTTTTTTATTTATTTATTTATTTTTTTATTTTACTTTTTATTTATTATTTTTATTAATTTTAATTTGATTTATCTACTTTTTTATAATTTTTTATAGTTATAATTTTTACTCGTTCCTTTTACGTCTTAATTTGGCTCTTCATTTCCTTCCCTCCCTTCCCCCGCTTGGTGGTAAGTGGTGGGGTACTGGCTGCGGTTTCCGAGTTCAGTACCGCCCTGTCTTCCTGTGGGACTCTTCGCTCTTCGCACCTCCTGATGACGACGATTGTCGAAATATCGATGTGAGTTATGTCTGTGTCTTTCTGTATGTTTCCTTCGTTTTTTATTTTATTGTAAAAAAGTCCGCTGGACCGTTTCTTTTAATTGTGTATATATATATATATATATATATATATATATACCATGATAAACGAAAACGGTCCGGCAGGACAGATTACACTCAAAATATACTGTGACACATAGACAAAGACAAAGAGTCACTTTTCAATATTTCGACCGTAATGGCGGTTGTCTTCAGGAGAAGAAGTGAATTGTGTCACAGTCTATTTTGAGTATATATATATATATATATATATATATATATATATATATATATATAGTATATATATCGATAAAAGTATGGACTGTGTAGTAGAAACAAAATAAATTTTATCAAAACTCGATCAGTCCTTCCCTATTGAGAAAATAAAAAAGGACTGACAATAGGGAACAGGTAAGGATAGTAGGGGGAATGAGTGCGTGCAATGGTACTAAGGGAATGCGTGCGTGGGAAGTGGGTATCAAGGCCCCATTAGACAAGTGAGACCGTTAAGTCAGCTGTTGCACTCTTTTATCAATAACTAGACTATAGAATTTAAACTTCCAGGGTCGATATTAATCAAGAAATCAAAGCTATGTTTTTATACATGCTGATATATGTAAGATACTACAATAATTTAATATCCTCCATCCTAGGGTGATATAAACCTCTTGGAAGATAAGTCAAGAGTTAGTTGAGTCTTGGTTCTGATTCAATTGTTCGCATTTCGCCCTCCTGCTGACGACAAATCTTGAAATAGGTGTGGTAGCGAGTTTTTGTGTTTGTTTTCTATGTTTTCACTTTATAATGATCTGTTTATTCGTGAATAATTGTCAATAATAGATTATATATATACTATATATATATAATTAAAATACACAGCAACTTCAGCGTTCACGACTTTTAAGCTGGTCTGCTCTAGTTTTTCTAACAACTTTACAATGGTTTGGTGTTAATTTCCAAAGTTTACAGGTTGCTAGAAAACTAAAGCAGGCCTGCTTAAAAGTCGTGAACGCAGAAGTTGCTGTGTACTTTAATGAAATGTGATTACGTGAAGATTGCTGACCTCATACACAAATATAATATATATGATGCTTTGCTTTAAAATGATGGTGTTTTGTACAAGGTCCTGGCAGGTGAGTTTTCTTCCATGTTCCTGGGAGATATGTCTAGCGATGGCTCCTTCTTGTAAGTGCATGGTCAGTTGTCGTGAGAGTGTGGTCGATGTCATACCGATATATTTTGAATTAGCTAGGAGCTCACAATCTCCCATATTGCAGTTATATTCGTATATGACATTGGCCTTTTGCAGCTCCGGAATGACTGGATCTGTCCTATTTTTCATAATCAGGTTCGCAGTGGTTCTAGTTTTATAATAAATATGGATTTAAAGAAGTTCATTTTCGTTATTGCATTTCACATTCCTGCAAATAATTTGTTTCAACATTCTTTCTTCTTTATACGCCTCTGTGTACTGATTCTTATAGTACACCTTATGGACTGTGCTACTCGGATCGGTTGTTTTATTAGCATTGTTGGCCCGGGTTTTGA